>OW119932.1:47031584-49431584 GCA_933210815.1 Meta bourneti
TGACAAGATTCCTCATCGAGACAACCACCAGGAGGGTTAATTTTACTAGTATGAGACTCACGGGATTCAGTATCATATTTTGCCGTTTCTTTATTTAATTGCTTAAAATTTGTCTCTAGGTTGCTGACGAACAGCTGTAACGAATTGCTGCTGCCAGATGTTCTGGGTATGTCAACGAGTTAATGTTACAAATTAAATATTCTGAAATATGTTACAACTGTAACTTGTTTGATAGTTTAAAGAAACTTCTACATTTCAAATGTTTTCACTTCATATTTTGCGATACTTAGAATACTTAGAGCATTTAACAAACAATAATTTTCCAACAGTTAAACATAATGTTGAATAAAACTGACATATTGATATTTTCAGAACCCGAGATTTCCAATCTTTCTATGTACTATCACCATTTCTACCACCCTATCTTTTGAATCTTAGGTTGCATGTTTCAAATTCTTGTATTTGTACCTAGCAATAACAAACTTTAACATATACACAACAATTTCTGTATATATTTAAAAGTTAACATATATATAAGCAAACTAAAGTACTAGTGTAGCAAACAAACTCCTCTTGTAATATGTTACAAGAGTGATTTTTCTAGATTTAAAATTTGTTGAAACAGCTTGATTTTTTTGTGTTAGAACTTAAATATAATGCTTAGCAAATAATATATTTCGAAAGTAACACATAAATATGAACAGTATTGAAAAATCGTTGAATGCAACTATTTTGAATACCCCAGATTTCATGTATTTTCTATTTCTTTTTGGGCCTTGGTAGCCCGGTTGGAAGAGTAGATGATTAGCAACCGGAGGGTTGCGAGTTCGAATTCAATCAAAAACCGTCGTGTACAAAGGGTGTACGTTAAATATGTCGTGGCCTCAAATGTCCTCACGTTGGCGTGGTTGTAGAAGTTTTGAGTGGGGTGCCAGCTCAAGTGTGAGATCGTCATATATATGACCGTGATTCAAAATTACGTGGTGTTGTCCTCGGATTTTTCTCTTCGGGTTTGATCCCGCATCGTCGCCAATAGCTCATTGTGTTGCTCCAGGGCGACATTAATTAAAATACCTACCTTCCTCTATTTCTTTTTCTTTATTAAATTTATTTGTTTGCAATTATTTTGTTCATTTGTGAATTGCAGCTTTTCTTCCATTCTTTTAATGGTAAAATACTTGAAATTTATTATTATACTTGTACGTAATAATAAACGTATTACAGGAATTATCTGAGTAGCTTGAATGCTTTAGAAATTTATTTTACTAGAACATTACTACAAACTTAAGTAGATACAACTTTTAAAGTGCCATAGATAAGATGGAACAAAAATGTTATATTTTGAATACGGGAATGCGTATGAAATGCTTAGGTTATTTTCTTCAAGCAATTCAGTTATTTGGTGTCGAACAACTATCATTAGTTTATCGCTGTTATTATTTTATTGATTATTTGGATCTTAAAACAAGTAAACAAGTTAATATGTATATATTTATGTAGTTTATCGTTTTGAAGTCTTATAATGATATACTTTCAAAGCGTGTTTGGCATGTAACCTTTGAACATTTAAGCTGAATGCACACATATTTAACCCTGCTGGTCGTTGTCTCTATTCAGTTTCTTGTCATTAGCAAACCTGGTTAGATACTGATGTCATTCATGCGATATATCGTCATTGGAAGGTAACTGACCAGATCTTGACCTTGCCACCATAAAAATATCGGCAATCTCTTCATGACGAGACATTATGTCGTTAGCAAAATTAGTCAGATCTTGACTGCCGATATATCTCGCCAAAACCACTTAGGGAGTTAAAATATTGAATATAAAAATTTGAATGTTCATTTGAAAAGGAAAACGGTTTGACATTTACTAATTGGAGACATGGAGAATTTCTTTTTTTATTCTTCACTTGTGATATTTGCTTCTTCGTGACCCTCAACTCAGTGGTAGTAAGTGAAGCAGGTGCCAATAAAATTTTCCTTGTGTGAATGTTCATTATTTTGCAATTCATGTCTTATGTTTGATGTAACTTGACCAAATATGGTCCTTGACATAAAACCCAACGAAATATCCAACTAATACCAGAAATTGCATCTTATGTGTAATAAATCTTTATAAATAAATAACGATTGCACAAGTAAACATTGGAATAGATAAACATAAGATAACACACAGGAATTGTAGACAGACTTTTAAAACTGTATTAATGTTAAGGGAAAGCATTGAAAAGAAGGGAAACCTCAGATTCCTAATGGACCCTCTCGATTCTCCTGAGACCAAGAAAACTTCACATTCTTCTAAATTTCAGTCACGCTGTATGGAAGAGCGGATATATAACAGTTTTTGTAGTTTTGGACTTGTTTGCAGTCGACTGATCCACGATAGCAAAGTGATGGTTGCTGTAGAAATATATGAAAATTAGGTAAACGATAATTTCATGGATTGGGAGATTTTAATTTCAAATAATTTTACATTCGTTTGCAAGAAATGTTTGTTAAATCTTCATTAATCTTGAGTAGTGATCATTATCATTTTAGTATTTAAGCTCATCGAAGAGAATTTTACAAATTTCTGATATTTTTTGCATGTTTACTGTCAACTGCGTCATGAGTCAGGACATCAAAGTAATGCTTTCTGTAGACATTGATCGCAAAGAAGGTAAGCCAAAACTTGTATTTTAGTGTTTGCGTTTTAGTATCTTACATAGCTTGGAACAAGCTTACATTCAACTGAATCATGAATCAGTGTATCATTTGAATTCTCCAGAAACTGGACTCACACGGACTGTAAACAAAGATTTAAAACTGTTTGAATGTTGATAGGAAGCATTGGACGAATGGGAAAACGCAAATTTCTTATAGGTTCTGTAATTCCATACCTGATTTTCTAGTGAAGAAGAAATCCCTACATTCTTCTAAAGTTCAGTCACGCTTTGAACTGCGTGTAAGAGAAGATATCTAACAGTTCTCGTAGTTTTGGACATGTTTACAGTTGGCTGAGTCACGAGTCAGGACTTCAAAGTGCTTATTCCTGTAAGAATTTACCAAACCTAGTGAAAGAACAATTCCATAGATAACGGCAAATTTTAATTTCCAATAATTTTACCCTGGATTACGATAAACGTGCATTTAATCTGATCCATTGAGCTTGATGAAAGATAATTATACTACTATTTCAGTTTTATTATTTGTATTTGTGTATGTTGCAGAGTTCTTATAATCCCGGACATGTTTACAGTCAATTGATATCAAAATATTGGTTTCTGTAGAAATTGATAAAAAGGAACTTAAAGATAATTTCATAGATAGTAATATATTTCAATTTTAAATAATTTTATCTAGGAGTGTGGTAAATGTATGTCTAATATCGACACAAATAAAAAATTTTAATTTCAATTTTCAGTAAACTTGAATTTTACAAACGATTGAAAATCATCACACATGTTTAAAAAATTGGAAATTTGCAAGATTCGTTTATATCTTCATCGAAAATTGAATCAAAACAAATCCCCAGCAAAAGTTTACATGGCTCCCCTTTTGAATCCAATTTTTAATCAATGCACTTGAAATCCCCTACACTAGTACAGCAAATTGTTACGAAATGACCATCATTCATTTCCATAAATCATTTCAAGCTTGTAAAATTAATTTGTATCGTTATCGAAATTTGTACCATATTTTTTGTCTTGATCTCCGGTTTGTGCTTAGGACCTGTCCCTTCGGGTTTGATACGGAACCATTGCCAATATCCCGTTGTGTTTCTCCAGTGTGACGTTAATAAAATACTTACCTATCTACCGGTTTGTGCGATTTTAATATGGCAGTTTGTTAATTGTAAAATAAAATATTTGTAGCATTTTCGACATTTTTCTCAATAAGGTGTGTATCATAATATCTCGTAGGATCATAATAAAAAGTAATGCTCTAATATGTATGAATCACACATTTTGCTCACAAACTTCGATTTCCACCAAATAAGTTACACCTCACAGCACTTAATGAAAGACAAACATCGAGTTTAATAATGAAGAACACTCGCCCACATCAGTTATTACTTTTAATCACTTTTCAACGCACACGAATTGTCAGCAAAAGTTTACATGGCTCCCCTTTTGACTCCAGTTTTTAATATCCACGCACTTAAAGTCCCCCATACTTTACAGCGAATGCTTCTGGGAATTATCATCCTGCATTTCCATAAATCAACCTGCGCCACGCTTGAAATGTAAAATGAGTTTTATCCCTTCCAATACAAATCCTCACAGTGCCCTCCACACTTTGGCGTTCCTGTGGACGGCGAGTAAAGAGGACGCAGTTATTAAAACACGCAATAAAGTCGAAAAGATAAGCGGAAATGAGCCGGGCTCTTTTGTCGCCAAATGTATCCGCTTACGCGTTATTTATGTGAAGTGGAGCCACGAGCTTCGCCAAGCCAACAAGCAATTACAGTCGGTGGCTCGTTTACAGTCGGGCATGGAGAATTGCGTGACTGCCTGTTACTACCTCTTGGGCTGTAATTACCCGGCCTTAATGAACGTTACTCGACAACTTTTCATTCAAATGGGTAGTGGGAGCGTTATTTCGCTGCCGGTCTGTAATTGTGGATAAGTCCGGACGGGAGAAGAAAAAAACATCGCCAAATGTAAAAGCGCTAAAATCTGATTAAAACGACAATTTCCATACAGAACTTAAATTAATGTGTGAACGTGCGGGAGTTTTAAATGGAGGATTAAGCGAAACACATTCGGGGTAGGTAGATTTCGCTCTCTTCGTGGTTTGTTTCTTTTGTTGGATGTTCTAGATTCAGAAGGACTTGATGTGGACTGGATTGAATTTAACGACTATTCATTGACTGCTAGGGAAATACTCGACTAATTAGAAATTTGGTTGAAATGGGTGTTGTGGTTCCGACGTGATCCTCCAAATCAGTCAGGCATTGGACCCATAACTTTCTGTTTTAAACTGAAAAGGCCTACACATTTTGAAATTTATAATCCAAAATAACCTATGAATTTATGTTAGGTACTTTTCAAAATTACTAGAAGACCGCTGCAAAGCTTCCCAATCGCTTACATCGACTAATGGCAGTGTCATCACTCACATTTTATTTCTGATTTCAATAAATTTAAAAGGAATATAGCATCCCTATTCACATAAATGGATTTCATACCTCCAAAAGAAATGAAATTATCCAAAAATATGTAATGTCATTTCCTATGCTTCTTCTGGTGTTAATTCAAGTTTGCATTAGAAGTGTTTTGTTAAAAGCGCATCTCAGCCATATTACCATAATTAGATTTTGAATATTTCGATTTCATTCCATTCTTTTGTTCAAAGACGATTGGTCATTTTTCGACGACATACCTATTTTCGCTATTTTCCTTTCTGCGTTGTTTTCTATCTTCCAAATTTCTAATTGCTTTCTGCAATCGGACTGCTGAAGAACTTCATTAAATTGGTGAACATTCATGTTAAGTTTTAGCAATATTATGCAGATTCATACTTCAAATGAAATATATTAACCCTTTACGGCAAAATTGGTGAATGCTTGATATTATATTGTTTACATCCAGTGGTGTCATTTGCTAATAGTATATGTAATTTTTATACTTGTCCGCATCGAAACCGTTGCGTTATTTAACTCTATATATGGGGTACGAAGCTCTTCATATATGTTCTTCACCTGATGAAATTTATCCGGATGCGTTTCTGCTTCCCTGCGACTTTTTTACATAAGATTCAAGAACTTCCATTCTAGCATATCTAAAATATTGAAGTAATACGCTCATAAGCCACCGATAAGTTCCCGATTTGGAAGTAATAAGTGCACCAGTTACTCTACAATGACGAAGCCGTACTTTGACTGGTTATCTTCGAATCTTTGACTCCATCTGTTATGCCCATATTCACGGATTTGTGGATTTTCACAGGTAAAAGAGCTGAGAGCTAGTTTTAGGTCATTCGCTGCTAAAACTTGTACTTTCCCTATCTTCATTAGATGGAAAATATTCTTTCTTTTAGAAGAATCGCTGCTTTCACTACTTCTCACATCTATTTCACCCAATCTTTGAACATTTTCGAAATTTCAACAAAACGAGACCACATATTTCTCATCGCAAAGAAAAATAAGGCTCAAAATAATGTATAAGAGTTTAAATTATGTAAAAAATATTTGTTGGAAAAATAATTATTCTTCCAGCTGCACTAGTAAACCAATTAATCGCAGTGCATAAATTCATCTGACTTCTCCAAAACTGCTAAACTAAGGTTGATTAAGGTATAAAATTGAAGACAAAGGAAATTTAAATAATTAATTTCTTAGGCTTATCAGCTTGTCCGCTTTTGGACCTTGTGCAAAAACCCAACACTAAGCTTATATATGTTTTATAAAATATTTAATATTTTATGAGATTGTATTGAATAAATTCTATGTGATACTTGCAGACATAAAAACAGACATGAAACTGGAAGACAGACAGACTAAAGCAATGAAGTTCAGTCACTACGTTTCTGTGAATACACACAGTAAGCAAGCTTTGATGAAAATGAACCCAGCCGTTCTGATGTAGAACGAGCATATAAAACAGACAGATAAACACAAAACGCGAAAACCACTGATTTTGCCTTAGAATAACCCAAAACGGGTAAATAACTTAAAATGGGATGAAAATATTCAATATACAAACAAGCACTCCATTTTTATTCATGATATATACCATACATTAGGAAATCTAAGAAATTACAACAGTTTATTTTAAACTGTTTTTAAAATATCTACACTTAATAAAATTTTCAAAACATATCTTATATTTTACATTCTATTCTAGGTTTTAAATCCCATCCCATCCGAAACAAATGTAGCTCATAAACTTCCCATGCATACAAAATAGAATGTATATTTCAGAAAGAGCCTGCTAGTCTATAAAATATAAATTTTAATGATGCTTTAGCTAATATCTAAATTGATTATTTCTGTTTCGAAACTCGAGTTTTAAGAAATTATTTCTTCAGCAAAGTAATGCTTTCGTAATATAAGTTAAAGTTTACTACTGACGCGTAGAACAACGCATAGTATATAGAAACAGAAATGCATACTCAGTCACAAAGTCGTTTCAATAACAAAAACATTTGTTTCAAATATAGAAATATTTTGGAATCTTTCGTTTGAAAAATACGAAATGTTTAAGAAGCAAATATTCTCAGAACTGAGATACCCCCATATTTAGACATTCAAATTTAAATCCCACCTCATATTATTGACAAAATGCAGTTACTCTGACAGTAAATGCCTTAAGTGCCTTTTTGCTGACAGTATCGGTTTAAGTGACAGTTCTATTTATATTTTAGTAAAGGAACTTCAAAGTAAAGATTTATAAAAACTTGCATTTTGTGTGGTATGCAATTTTGAAGAGGCTGCAATTTTTTAAATTAGACTCCACTAGTTTTTCTTGATAAGTTACATTTCATGTTTCAATTTTCAAAGAAAAGTATCTAAATATACCTTTGATAAATGTAATGTTGCGCAGAAATTGACTTTATTTGTATATATTGACGAATGGTAAACAACAATATAAAATCCTTCGCCACGGGATTCATTCGCCAATTTTGACGATTCGTTTAAATGTGCTTGATTTGAGCTACGAAGCTTTAAAATAATTGATGGAGTTCACCTTTCGAATAGAATTCTTAAGCACTTTGATGGTAATTAGAATTTGCAACATAGAATCAGCGCAGAAGAGAAAATGTGAGCTAAAGCGAAAATTGATTTGGACTACAAAAAATACTTTGAACAAGTGCATGGAATGAAATTGAATGGAACGGTCAAAATGTATATATATATATATATATATATATATATTTATATATATATTATATATATATATTATATATTATATATATATATATATATATTTTATATATATATATATATATATTTTATATATATATATATATATATTACAGTAGCATGACTGAGATGTGCAGTTTTTGCCATGCATTTTATTGAAAATTGGTTTTAACACCAGTTGGTAGGTGTAGGTAGGTAGTTGAATTTACATCGAACTAGAGCAACTGATCGGGCGATTGGCGAGTGTGTCCATGATGAATCCCAAAGGGAAGATCTGAGGAAAGAGCACCTCGGCATTTTTAACCACAGCCAGATGACTTAACATCAGTAGGTATTCGAAAACTGCTTCTTGTTTTTGATTAATTTGGTTTTATTTGGGGTATGACAGGTGTGTGTACTGCTATGCGTACATTCATTATATTAGGTTTGTTTGATAATTACGATAAAAAAGCAATTTAAACAGGTTTTTTATAACAAATCGATTTCTCGACATAGTCTTCAGATTCGTCTTCACTTTCGTCCAGAGAGTTTCCAATTTTTTCATACCGCGTCGAAAAAGTAACTTTGAACAATAATTGCAAAACAGGAATTGACGTCGGTGGCAATGGCATTTTTATGTGACGAGAATTTGTACTTACAGAACCACATTTTTATGTTTGGGAACAAAATGGAGTCCCACATGATCAAGTCCGGGTGGATGAATTAAATCGAAGCCAAATTTGTGCACTTTAAACATCGTAACTGTTGATTTGTGGGGCGACATATTGTCTTGAAGTAAGATCACTTTTTGTGCACCAGTCTTGGCCGTATTTGCATCAGTTCTTCTTTGAAAACGCCCAATAACGTTGCATAATAGGTTCTTATTGCTATTCCTTTCAATAAATAGTGGATTAAGATGATTCCTCAAGTACAACCAAAACTTTCCCACTTTCACCACTCGCTGTCCACTATTTTGACTCAAATGAGTAGTGGTGGACCCATGTTTTGTTCAAAGTTACGAATCGACTCAAAAAGTCCTGCGGTTCACAATTAACCTTCCATGTGGTTTCAGCGAGTTATCTCGTCCAAGATCTGATCAATTTTGCTAATGACGAGTTATCCCGTCATCAAGATATTGTCGAATTTTTAATTATTGCGAGATCAAGATCTAGCTAGTTTTCTTCAAATGATCTTGATGGTGGGTTTTTTATTGATGAGATATCTCGTCTATCAAGATCTGGCCAGTTTTTCCAATGATGAGATATCTCGTTGCGACAACCACCAGGAGGGCTGGACATCACCACTGCGTAGAAATGTACTTCCACTTGCGTTTTTGTTCAACAGTGAACCATAACTGCACCCATAGAGAAAGCAGCTTTTTCATCTGCAATTCTTCATGAAAGATATTGAGCACTCGTTCAATTGAGAAGCCTACAGTCTCATTAATATTGCACACTTTCATTCTGCAGGTTTCAATACCATGAATTCTCCAACGATATCCGTTGTATTGGCCTTAACTAGGCTCCTAGAAAGAGCTTCATCTTTAATATATCCCATCATTAGTTTAACCCCGCTTAAACACATTTATCCATAAATAAACAATCTGAGTGCTCCCTTTTCTTTGATCTGGGTGGCAGTCCATGTATTTAAATAAAATGTTTTATCACTATACGGAACTTATTTTTTTCCAATTGTGTGGTAGCTGCTACATTGCACGCTTCAAATACCTGTAACACAGCTAACAAAGCGTTGCTTCTGGCTAAGACAGCTACCCTGAAGAGTGACACCTACCATCCAGGAGTCACCAAATGAAGTGTGGCCACATCTCAGAATACCTAACTTATCAAACAGTACCCGTAGATGGATTAAAATAAGGTATGAAATGTGAATAACGATACTATCATATAGAAATAAGCTATTAAGAAATGTATGTGGAGATCCTAAACCCGAGGCTGCTAGTTTTAAGAGAAATATAGTATAGTCGGTTAAATTCAGTATATTACTACACTATAAATAATCTTGTTTTATGTAATTGTAATTATTTCTTCATTCTTCAATGAGAATAAAAATGCTTTGCATTTCTGATCACAATAATTTTTAAAATCTTAAACCAAGAATTTATCAAGCCTCCACCATTTTGAGTATTATTGTGTGAATGCCGTTATATAAAAATCAAACCATGGCCCTTGAAAGGCAAACACATATAAATAGTAGAAACGTCATAAAAATAAATAGGTGATTTATTCAACAAAGTATTAATTATTGTTAACGCAGACAGCAAAAATGGTGGCGTACAGAAGATACCAGTATTTCCAATTTACTACAAGAAAATGCAATAAGTTACGTTTATCTCTCTCTTACGCACTTACTATAATAAATTGATTAAAAAAATTGATAAACTGATTGTAAATTAAAATTAGTGTAAGGCATTATGTACTGCTAAAATGTATAAGATGGGTAAAAAATACCTTTTTATCGGGGGTTAACGCTCGGGCAAAAATACAATGTCGCTTCTACGTTTTTATGTTTTGACGCTTTAAAACTTTTTTCCATCTGATACATTTTTAGCAGTATGGTAAACATACTTTGAACTCTGATATTACCCCCACAGCTACTTATATAAACTCAATTACTTCCTATCCAAAACATGTAAACAAAGAAAACTTATAATTGCATCATATTCAAATAAATTTTGTTGAAAACGCACACTTTAAGCACCATAAAACTTTTATCTTAGCAGGTTCAACAAATAGAAAACTTAACAAGCAAACTGATAAATATGAAAACTAAAATTCTCAAAACTATACCAAACATCACAATACATTTAATAGTTGTTTATAGTGTCATGTGACATTTTTTACCTCAAAATAACATAACGCCCAATACATTTTAAATCCAACTAAATCCACTGCTATTTACATAAACCCGATACAAAACACGCTTACAAAGATTCAAATAATTTTTCTTGAAACATATATCGCTATGTATGATAACACATTAATTTTAGAATATTCAATAGATTAAAAACTTAACAAGTTAACTGATAAACGAAAACTAAAAATCCCGAAAATATAGCAAACATCATATTTGGCCATTGTTTCATATGGCATTTTTTACCGACAAACATCAAATGCATTCTATGTCCAAGAGTTTTTAATTCATATTAATCTCTCTATTGTGTTATACTTTTAAGAAATAAAGGTAAACAAACCGCCAAACAGATGAACCATTCCCTCTTTTTCATAATTCAGTTTTCAAAATATTTGCTTAAGCCAGCGATTCTCAACCTAGGGGGGCGCGAGCACACTAGAGGGGAGGCGCGAGAATATCCAAGAGAAAATATTATTTAAAAAAATTGATTAGCTGACTGAAAGGAAAGCACACATACACATAGAAAACAAAATATATTTCGACATATTTAATAAATAAAGTAAAACAACTTACTAAATCAAAACTTACTTAATCAAAACATACTAAATTAAAAACAAATTTAATAATTATTAGTGACTTCCTTGGGCCTGTCTTGCAGAGCAAAGTTTTTCGAAGGAAGGCTTCATATTAGAAATAGCCACTCTCAGTTCTGTTTCCATATTTAGCCGAGATCTATATTTTGTCTTCAAAGAAGCCACAGCAGAAAATCCAGTTTCACAAAGGAAGGATGTTGAAAATGGTAATAGAATGCGAAATGCCCTTGTTTTTAGTGCAGAAAAATCATCCTCTATTCCTGCCCAAAATTCAAATAGTGATTTATTACTAAATTGTCTTTAGGTTTCGCCACTTGTCGTGAAGTCTATGAATTTTTCTTCCTCATCAATTGAGAGTCCTTCGGGAGTCTTATGAAATGGATCCCTAACCCACTCGTAACTTGCTATCGGTTTGTCGTCAGCACGAAAATACTTTTTAAAATTCTTTGCCAGCTTGGCTAAATGATTTTCAATGGTTACAAAAACAACTTTTACATGTTCTTCTTCAGCCTTGAAAGTTTTAGTACAATCATCCACATTTGCAAACATTGTTAGGTTTTTTTGCTTTATATTTCTGCTCCACAATTCCAATTTTATACAAAAAGCATTAACTTTATCACTCGTATCCAACATATGTGCATTTGCTCCTTGGAGTTGAAGATTCAAGTTATTTAATTTCTCGAATATGTCGACCAAGTAGCTCAATTTCATCACAAATAAACCATCGCGAAAATTCTCGGCTTCCGGTCTGTTTTCTTCTAGGAAAATGGCGATTTCTTCTCTTAATTCATAAACACGTCGCAAAAATTTCCCACGTGATAACCATCTTGCCTCGCAATAAAATAGTAACGCTGAATGTACTGAACCCATGTCTTTACAAAGTGCGGAAAAGATTCTCGATTTCAGGGGTCTCCTTTTTATATAATTTACTACGGTTACAACCGAGTTAACACAATATTCAGACCAGGACTCATTTCTTTCGAAGCCAAAGCTTCTCTGTGGATCATGCAATGTGTCCAGACGCACTGACGCGATTTTTGTTTTACAAGTGCTTGTATATTTGGAATCTTCCTGACATTGAACGAGCACCATCGGTGCATATTCCGACGCAATTTTTCCATTCTATGTTTGCCTCGTTCATAAAATCATTTAAAATAGCAAATAATGCGAGCGCTGTTGTTTTGAGTTCAATTGGTTTGCAGAAAAGTAGTTCTACTACTGACATATTATCACAAAATCGAACATAGGCAATTAAATGAGCATCTTTATTACTATCTGTTGCTTCATCAAGCTGTATTGAAAACAATTTGTCACGCAACTTCGAGAAAAGCTGACACTGTACATATTCAGCTATATCACCAATTCGACGAGCAACAGTATCATTTGAAAGAGGTATGGACTGCAATTGTTTTGAAAAATTATCTCCAAATATAGTTTCTACAATCTCAATTGCTGCTGGCAAAATAAGCTCTTCACCAATGGTGTGAGGTTTTTTACATCTGGCTATTTTATATGAAACTTTGTAAGATGCAATTAAAGCTTTTTTATTCACAGACAAAGTTTCTTTAAAAAATGATTTTTGCTTTTTTATATGATTTTAATTTTAATTCGAAGAATTCTCTGGGTTTGTTGACGTACTCACTATGAAGCGTTTCCAAATGTCGTTTAAGTTTATTAGGTTTCATGCTGTCTGCGGCCAATATTTTTGAGCAAATGATACACAGGGGCCTTTCTTCTTCATTTACTTCAGTACTGGTAAACCCAAAATTTAAGTATTCTTGAGAATATTTTCTTGATTTTATTTTCGGAACCACGCTCGTCTGTGTACTTGTTGATGCTTGACTATCGTCTAATGCTCGCTTACTTCCGCTTAAAAATTTATCCATGAGTCTGCATAAATCTTCTGCCGTGAATATTTAATATGGTGAATTGCAATTAACACGAAAACATATATAACATACACATTCACGATAGATTCGATAGCGATAGAAGGATCGACTCGAATGAGACTGGCTGGAATTGAAACTTGTGTTATCGAACATTTTCCTGCTTCCTATGAGAAAACATTTGCTCTGCGCATGCTCGAGACGGCATCGGTCGTGTGGATTCCCTTCCACAAACATTACTTATTTTTTCTCTTTTGTTTAGTCATGCTTCTGTTTTATTTCTTTTATTATTCGAAAAAATGTATTCCCAGTTTCTAAATTTAGCTCATCCCGTCTAGGTTAACTTTCATTAACGAATTTTTCTACTTTCATATTCTTTTAACGTTATCTCCCTGTTTGGCTTTCATTTCAAATATAATATTTAAATTTTCCCCGCTTTCATTTGCTTCATCTGTTCACCGCCCGCTTGGCAAAATACCAGATGTGGTTTCTCGCCAACGTTGGCTCACTTTTACTCTTGTTTTTTGGCAGTTAGTTAAAAATAATTTAAAAACAGAATCCAAAATACTCAATATACATTATTGTTGTATACATTTTATTGTAAGCGGGGGGCGCGATGAAAATTATGATTGAAAACTGGGCCGCGAATACTGAAAGGTTGAGAAACGCTGGCTTAAGCTCTATATTTCTACAGCGTGAAGCAAAATCAAACATCGGCCTTACAATTCTCCAGCCATTTAGTCCCAGTGAAACACGAAAAGTATTATTAGCCATATCCGGAAAACAGAACTTTCTCTCCTTTAATATAAACAAACTACCCTTTTCTTTAGTGATAAATTTAAAGCACACTACTCACTGGTTTCGCAAAAGGCCAAAATAAATCCAAAGACAAGTCACGGCGAAACAAACATTATTTTAATTAGCTTAATTAATCATAAGACGCCATACCTCCTAAAAGACGTGACTTTCAAGACAAACAGCGCACAGGAAAAAGGATTGGATTTTACACTCCCATCGGAGATACAACCCTCTAAGCTTGTTAAAAACAGTATCTTTCGTAAGTCATTGCTTGTTGATTGGCGATAGTTTTTTTCCGGAAAGATACTCAGGATTATAAACAGAGCTCAACAATGGGACTTAGTTGTATTTGTGTCGTTATAAATGCATTATCGGGTGAGGGTTCTGTTTTCTGTAATGGGACTTAATGCTGGGGATTAAAGCTCGCTATTTTTAAGGGACTTGAGATTCCATCTTTTTTCATTATGGAAAATGAAAATGTATTTGGGTGCCCGGGTGGAGATAATATATTGCAGCTTCGATGGTTTTTTAAGTGTATTAAGATGTGCTTATTCAGTCTAATGGAATGTCAATGGGGCACGTGTTATTGGAAAAAGAAACAATTCCACTCTAATCCGCTTTTGTTGAAAGGGTACTTTAAACTTTGACTGCACTGATTGATTATGTTAATGTTGCAGATTAATTCTATAACTATTCAGTGTTTTATTTTGTTTGTGAGAGATGATCTGGTGCTGTTATTACGAAGATGTTTTTATATTCTGTAAAAGTATAGTTAAACTCTGATATCGAAGCTTTCCGACTATTGATATATTTTACATTGTGCAATTAAAATTTATTTATAACATTGATTTTACCCCGCAACACATAATGACTAAATAACAGCATTTATTGGTTTAAAGAATCCTAGGAAAGATTCTACTGGTCGGCAAGGTCAGTCAAGACTTGTTAGAGGTCAAACAGAAAAGACTGCAGGGACTTAGTTGTATTTTAGTCGTGATAAATGCATTAACGGTTAAAGGTTCTGTTTTCTATAATGGGACTCACTGCTAGTCATTGTAACTTTTTTTAAGGAATTTGAAATTCCGTCTTCTTTCATTATAGAAAATGAAAATGTATTTTGGTACTTCGGAGATAATAAGTTGTAACTTCGTTATAGAGAGTGGGTTTTAAAGCGTATTGAAGTGAGCTTTTGCAGATTAATGGAACACCAATGAGACACGTGTTACAGGGAAAAGAAACTGAAATTCAGTTTCAAAAATGATTGCAGTGAATTTCAGTTTCAAGAAACTGAAATTCACTGCAATCATTTTTGGTTTAAAGGGTTGTTTAAATTTTGGCAGCTGATTATTTTAATGTTGCAGATTGAATCTATAACTACTAAATTTTGTTATTTCCTTTGAGTATGACCTGTGCTATTATTAAATCAATATTTATAAATTAAGTAAATCAATAGTTAAGCTGCAATTTAGAGATTTTTTCTAGTGTCCGACTGATTGAACTTTATCACTATGGCACTACAAGGGAAGATTTGTGAGCAATTTTGAGTTACCATGGTGCACTACGGAGAGTGGATTCATGTTGCATCTCACATGCATCCACATATTCTAGGCACGATCCCATTATAGAGAGATTACATATTAATTCTTATTGATTCACTTATATATTTGGTATTGGCGTAAACCAGCCATTCAAGTAATATATACTTTATCGCAGGCAAAAATTATATAATATTTATCAAAAAGCATGTTATGGGTAATATCTTTGTAGCCTTTTGTAGGTTTCCTCTGCTATTCTTATGTCTTAGCGATAGGTTCAAACAAGAAAATTATTCACACACACATATCTTTAGATAGGAATAAATAATTTACCTAATCCGTCAGCTCATTACCGAGTCACGTGATTGTCGAGTAGTGTAGTGTTGCTTTTATCACAAATCACACTTAATAACTAAATGACCACACTGAAAAGGGTTAAAAACCTTAGATCTTAATGTGTGTCAAAGAGAGTCCAGTACGAGGGGGCTGGTGCACGATATAGTTATCGTAGACTCAAATGTCCTTACGTTGGTGTGATATGAAATTTTGCGGGCTGGGCTTCCAGCTCAGATGTTGACCTCGTCATCTGACTTCAAAATAACGAGGAGTTGTCCTCGGATCTTTCCTTTCGGTATGGATCCCGGACCGTAGTTAATAACCCGTTGTGCTGTTCCAGATCAACGTTAATTAAACATATAACTTCCTTAATGTGATTGTGAGAATGGGTCATGGCCCGTTACACTCTGATCTATCTCTATACACGGGGAATTTAAGAGAAATGATTGAAATGTGTAATAAAATTTAAGTATTAAAAATAATTACAAATAAACTGACTACCTCTTATGTAACCCTTGACTTAAACTGATTACACCTAAATGTGCTGTCGATCAGTTAAAAGCATGTTGGAAAACTTGCGTTCGTATCAAAGTCGTCAAGTTTGAGTTACAATATTTCTATATGGCTGCAGATGGACCAAGTTGATCAGTTGCATGCTGATTTGTATGAGATTGATCCTGATTACCACTATTAAACTAATTTAATGAGCTGTATTAATTTAATATAACTTTTATAACATACCTAAGTATTGGTATAACCTTTTAAGGCTTCTATACAAATTCCTATTGCTTTTATATCACGCTGAAAATTTGGTGTCAATAAGAAAAATGTCTTCGGTGAGAGTTCCTGTGTCACGTTTCATATCTATAATCATGGCATTTAAGTTACCAATTAACTATCTCTATTTGTTGATGTATAACATGTTTCGATAGATTTTTATATTTCATAAAATGATGCGGATTTCCTTATTTTCAGTCATAAATTCAAATATAATTCAAAATAGCTCATGTGGAACAAATTCAGTTACACAAAATACTGACATAAAAATTCAGTTTTATAAAATACTGACATAAATTATCACATGTTCTTTGAATAAAAGTTATTTTTTCTCTCTTTATTATAAGAAATTGTAATTTCTCTTGAGACTAAGTTGTGATTACCTTTCTCAACAATTCAATATTCCAATCCAAGAAAGATTCAACTCTTAACACTTCTTGGGCTGGTAATTTGCATACTCTTTCTCCATTGTTACAAACTTCATAAATCAAATTTTGCCCGTGATTGAATTCGATAGATTCCGTTCGGGCTCTCCACCTCATCCATGATAATTATGCAATCCCAAATAAAACCCGAAAGAACTGCTATTAGCAAAAACAGAGTGAATGGAGAATGAAATCCAACTTCAATTTATTTCAAGATATCCAATCCCGAATAAACTTACTCATGAATAAATTCTATCTAGACATACAGTCCCTCTGTTTATAATGAATCCCCTCTTCAAACTTTGTGAAAGAATCAAACGAAACGGCTACTAACTTATACAACCCAAATATCGTGTTGCCTTGTACTAGATAATTCAATAAAGTGCTGCCGAAGATAGAATCTCAACTTTGAATCGTATGATTAGATTTTTCGTCGGAATTCTAATTCTTAAAGGTTTTCTTTAGAAATAAGGATGATTCCTCAAGATCCTTATCCAATGCTTATTGGGAGTTAACCAGTAAACATCGTAATGCAATTTGCGATCTTGGTAAAATAAGAAATAATGAATTTGGACAGAGGATCTTGAAGTTATGATACTCATGGAGAATATTGGTATCAACGAATAATTCTGGCGATGAATATGTGCAGGATGGTGAAATCAAATTATCTGACTTTCCATTTAAGTTTCAATGTATTGGATCAATTTGCTTCAACGAGATGGGTAGGAAATTGGAGATATGTGTATTTTATTCTTCAGTAAAGCGGATACCAAGCAATACTTTCAATAGATTAAGAGACGATGGCTTCGCTTTTGTTGAGAAATTCAATTTTATACTCAAGAAATACAGACTATTTTGCATAGTTCAGGATTTCTCATAAATGTCTAATCTGAGCTTTTTAAAAATACATGAAAAAAACGCTCTCTCTAGGGAACTACCGATCCGACTGTTTTCTCAAAAAGCATGTTTTTCCTAATTTAAGGTATGGAAAAGGTATAAATTGCATCAATGCAAAGTTTTCACAGATTGAATCTCGAATTGATATGAATGTAAAGTACACAAATGAAACTTTAATCGAATTGGTAATACAAAATGTTTAGGTACATTTTTGAAAAGTATAGATTGAGCCATTGGCATAGTTTTCACCGATTGTACATTAAATACATAGAAATGTAAGTACACAGATAAACCAACTAGTAGTATAAAATAAGGTACAATTTTTTTAAAGGTATAGCTTGTATTATTATCAATTTTTCGCAGATTGTACATTAAATACATATATGAATGTAGGTACATAGATCAAACCTTAGTCAAACTGTTAGTAAAAAGTGCTTAGGTACATTTTAAAAAATATATAGATTGTATAATTACAAAGTTTTCACAGTTTGTACATTAAATACATATTAATGTAAATACACAAATGAACCAACTGGTAGTAATAAGTTTTTAGATGCTTTAGTTTTTAAAAAGGAAAAGATTGTATCATTGAAAAGTTTTCAGATTGTATATTAATTCAAATAAATGTAGTTATACAGATCAAGCCATAGTTAAAATGCTAGTAAAAAAAATTTAAAACTGCAAAATACGCCTAATAAAGATTAAAACATACAAAAAATTATCAATAGTTAATTAGCTGGAGCAAAACGCCCACCATCATGGAAGTAGTATACAACGAGAGGGCAATTCGAGTTTAAATATGTAATCCTAGAATAATATCGATGCAACTCGCTTTCTTTGTCCTAGTGGCTGTCTCTACAAAGTATTTCGTCATTAGCAAAATTGACCAAATCTTGATGGAAGAGATATTTTTCTATTGGAGAAAACAGATCTTGATCTCGTTATATCAAAAAAAATCGACAGTATCTTAATAACAAAATATCTCGTCGAAATCATTTGGAGGGATAAGTAAGCTCTTCCAGTTTACGTGCAAAATCGAGAAAGCTCTAGCTTGTTATTAGATAGGGTAAAAAATGAAAGTCCGCCATCACTCAGTCAAGAATTTTCTTACCAGTTTGATTTCAAACACGCAAAACCAAAAGTGGTCAATTTCAGAGATCTATTCTTGTGTTAAACTTAGAAAAGAACCTTATCTATATTTCACGTTATCTTGCGCACTAGTGCTTTCTCGTTTTTACACGTAACTGAGAAGAGCTTAATTTAAAACGGGAGATGTGGTAACACATTTCTAGGAAAACAAATTAAAACCATTTTTCTCCTCTTGTCTAGATGGTTCGATCGAATTCTAATTCTTAAATGGTGTTTTTCGAAATAAATATGTTTCTATAGATTCTTAGTCATAAACAATGCTTTTAAGGGGAGTTAAGCAGAGCGTAACTCAACGCAATTTGTTACCTTTTAGCAATCAATTTGAACAGATGAATTTAAAGATTTAATATTTCGATGGAAAAATATTGTTTTCCGAGAATCACTCCAGAAATGAATTCAAGTGGTACGACGAAATCAAATTATCTGACTTTCCATTAAGTTTCAATGTATTGGATCAATTTGTTTCACTGCAATGGGCAGAAAATTGCAGTTATATGGTTTTTATTCTTCCCTGAAGGGAGTATCAAGATAAACTTCAATAGATTTTAAGCTGATGACTTTATTTTTTCTGAATCATATGTATGTGACAACAGACAGTCAGACTGATTCCTGTGTACAACTACTACACTTAGATGATTGGTAACCTGCTGAAAAAAAAGTTTATATCACAGAGCCATTTACAAAGTTTACCACTTTGTTTCAGTTTGAAACTTATTGAATTATTCATCGTAGCGAAGTCAAACAATTTCAACTACTTTAAGTTTCATTACAATATCGTATTTTTAATCCGAATCTGGAACTAGAATAAATTTTTGTTGCTATAAAAAGTTAAGCTTTTCAAATCAGTTTTGTATCATTTTAAATTCAACCGAAATGTTTTTTAAAAATTATAAACACATGCTTCCCCAAATCTATTTTATTCATAAAAAGTGGATACCTCCTCAATTTTCTTGGAATTATGTGCACTCGAAGACATATTTTATTAGCTGAATATATGTTAACGCTTCTGATAAGTTACAAGAGATCTTTATTGCAATATATTTCAGCTTTTTCCATTTCCTACAGATTTTCGACTTGGTACATTTGTGAATATTCTATTCCAAAATATATTAGTACAAATAATGTAATCCGATTAAATTTTATGGTCAGGTTCTATGTAATTTTCTGTATAAATTTTTATGTATATATATATAACTTTTTATACAACTACCATATATATTTCCTGCATAAATTTGAAAAGGTCATAGTGAATCTCCCAATCTAAACCTATTGAGAATGACAATTTGACACACTGCCTCACTGTGTCCATTAGAAAATAGGAGGGGTAAAAAAACCCGAATAAATGACTGTGGCTGACTGGACTTGCTGGCATCGGCCAAAGCATCGATTATGAAGTTGGGATTCAATGAATGTTCTGTGCATTTATGTACCAGATTGTAATAGCATTATTCTGAATCTGTAACAGAATAAACTATTAAACTGGCAAAATGATGAACTATTAAACTGGGGTTGTACAGCAATGCAGAACCTTTATGACAACGTAATATTAAAATTGCCAATATAAACTAAATATCACTCCTCCAAATGGTTTCGACGAGATATCTCGTCTATCAAGATCTGACCAAATGACGAGATATCGCGTCATCAAAATATTGCTAATTTTTCAATGATGACGAGATCAAGATCTGGTCAGTTTTATTTTGATACCCGGATACAAGATTTTTCGTCCATTTAAGATCCGATTAGTTAGATGTTTCTCTTCGCGATAACCACCAGGAGGATTAAAAAGTCTAGTTATTTAAACCAGATCTTTTAAGAAATGGATGGCATTTAAACAATTTATGTAACCACAAAAAACATTTTATCGTTCTTTGATATCTATACTTTCTTTTCAACCAGTGTCCTCGGAATGTTTAATTAAACAGAAAGGCACAATTTATTTAGATTTAGATATGAAGTCACGAACGGAAAGGTAAATCAATACTTGTGAACTCAAATGAAATTTTGTATTTAATTATTCCCAAAGTTATTTCTTACTGTCAAATGGGAACAACGCTTTTGGAGAACTAAATCACTTACCTGGATGAAAAATAATATAATTCAACTCTTTTGTATAAATGAAATATTATTATTCATGAGTGGGATTCGTGCATGAGAAAGAAAATTACTATTCCACGCATTCATATTTTATATTTTTATATAAATATTGTTTTCGAAAACAACGAATTTGAAATATAATCTATTTATTTTTCTCAACTTCTATTTATTTTTTCAATTCGAACTGCTCTATTTTTAGACTTAATTGATTTTTAACTTAGTAAGTAAATCATATATATAGAAAAAATCGAATACAGCATGCTCCATCTTGTTAAAATTAAGACACAAGTTGTTCAATACTAAACGCTTTATAATTTTATGTCGAAGTTTTCGGAACAAAATATACTTATCACCACTTTATTGTGAATTTTCTTCACTTTATATCAGTGTGAATCTTAGTTACCTGTCTGCGTTAACAATGAAGATTATTCGTACAAATTTGGAACGCCTTTATACATAAAAATATGCGTTATAAATTCATTTTTGTTTTATAGACTATCAGTTACTTCGCAAAAGTTACTTAGCTTAAACTTTTCTTCGTCATCTGACAGGGGTTAAAAATTACGAGGCGTTGTCCTTGGATCTTTCTCTTCTGGATTGATCCCGGACCGTCGCCATTAGCCCGTTGTGCTGCTCCAGTGCGACTTTAATTAATTACCTTCCTACCTTAAACTTTTCTAAGAACTCATTTCTACTTCTGAGAGGGTGGTGTCTCCTAAACCACGGTACAATTAAAATCAATAAAATTCTGTTATAATGTTAATTCATTCAAATCAACAAATGACCATTCCAATATATTCATCCCACAACTGTAGAGTACCTGATATTATTTATTTGTGTAATAAATATTAATACTAATCGCATAACATTATGTTTTATTCACAAGTGCGAATGTTATGAAATCATAGATCCAGGTTTATTATTTAAATGAATATTATGAGCAACGCATAACTTTTAACTGCTTCGTGGAAATACTAGATGGTATAAACTATGAGCTATTTAATTTACTGACATTTAAGACAAGCTACAAAGCCCGCTATGATAAGAATACAACAGGCTCTAAAAGTCGGGTTATTTGAAAATTTTTGTAGAACATTTATTAATTCATTGTTTTTATCTCCTTTTCGTTGCCACATAGCTAAAGAATATCAATAAAGATAAATTATTCAATAAAATTCGTTGAAATCTTAAACTAAGAAAATTAAAACGTAATGAAATTCGCTTGCAAACCAGGTATCAAATTTGTACTTTAATCGAATAATTGTTGTCTGATGAAATATAAATCAGAAATTTTGCTTTAAAAATAAATTTTGGTAAATATATTCGCGGTATTTTAGATATAACATTACTTCTACACAAGACGTGTGAACATAGATCGTGAATTTAAACTCCCGAGTAGTTTAATTTTGTCCTATATTATTATGTCATGGTTTAATATTCATTTATTTATTGTACGCGAGCTATTTCTCGTGAAAGTACTTAAATAAAACTTTAACCAATGAGAAAGTGAGGTAAATTTAAATATAACTTAAACCAATGATAGAGCGAGTGTGAAAGTGATCCATTCCGGTCATCGAAAGTTTGCCTTTTATATATTAATATAGGTGTGTTTTACGATCTCAGCAGACAGTGAACATAAACGAATAATATAGACACGAAAACTATGGAGGATTATTCGCAAATGTATGTTGTAACATTTTGACATCTTTTACGCTAAGCCACAAAGTAATTAAGCGAATACGGTTTAAATTATGAGCTTATATTAAGGGTAAATTTCGTCTGAGAATGGGGAATTGGTTGTATTTCTCGGAATACATGAAGTGAACATAAAGTGAAATGATAACTGCGATTAAAATTGGATTTAAAAAAGAAAGAAGAGAATGGGCTAGCGGAAATCCTTGAGGTTGAGATAAATGTTATATGAGAGGTAGTTTTAGTGTAAACAAATCAGTGCCGATATTTTACTTCTGTTGTCCAATTGCTTTCGCATTATATGAATCGGGTTTACATTAAATTATAGTTTATCACCGTTTTATCAACGCTTGGTGTTTAATCTAATTGATGTTGACCTATCAACTGTCATTATTAATTCGGATTCCTTTTCTCTAGAATTTTTATTGGCGAAGTGCTGAAATCGTATTTGAAAAACAAATATAGTGACGTCATGTAGCTTATATATATATATATATATATATATATATATATATATATATATTTATGAGTAAAGCTACCCTAAGATTAGATTTCCCCGAGAAACATGATGAAATAAAATATGTAAATGTTAAGTGGGCCTGCTTACTTTTTCAAGGGGAGCAAAGCCAGGTTTTCACTTAAAGATGAGATGCTTTGAGTTTTTCTGTACTTATGTGAGGCCAGACCGAAGAGATCAACACAAGTTACTCCCCGAAAACTCAAAGTGCTACCAGAGAGAATATAGTTATCTTTGCTCCACTTTTTTGTTCTTGTTATTACTTGCATTTTGTTTTTGTTTTTATTTGGTTTCTCTTTTTTGATTTATGGTGATGGTCTATATATATATATATATATATATATATATATAGACCTAATACATTGTAACATGTTAGGGGGTTATCAGATTGCTTTTTTCTATGCGTAAACATTAGATAGTATATATTCATATTTTTCATTATAAATACGTAAAATTGAAACAAATAATTCTGTAGAATAGAAGCACTTAGCTACATATTATACAAGTAGTTAGGTAAGTAGTTGAATACATATTGCACTGGGTGAAACACAGCTTTCTACTGGCTCCGATCTGTGATGTATTCCGAAGAGAAAGATCCGAGGACATAACCACGTAATCTTAAACCACGATCAGATGACTATGTCAACACCTGAGCTGGTACTGCACTCTCCAAACTTCCACACCACGCCAATGTGCAGACATTTGAGGCCACGACAGATTTAATGTTCCAAAGTCCCCCACATACACAGTAATCCTAGGTTGAATATAGTTTCAAACTTTCAAGCCCTTTGGTTGCTAATCCAAGATACTAACTACTGGGTTTACTCGGTCCCTTATGCAGATTAAGTAGATTTTTGGAAAAACCCTTCACATAAATAATAAGTATTATTTCAATAAAATTTATCACAGAAAGTTTAAGGCTAGATATATTGTAGATATATTAGGGCTGCTAAGGTATATAACAACTTTGCATTTTTATGTTTAGTTTAATGGAAACACATACAATAATCCACTTCCCTAAAAAATTACAAGTACTAGCTATGCTCAAATCACATTCATAAAGTGATGGGTCATCATAATTACAGACTGTTTTCATGACCGTTTTCAAAGAATCATTAAAAATTTAAAAGTACCCCAGTGTATTACATTCATGTAAAAATATGATTTTAAGAATTTTACTTCATAATAAACTAGCTAATATTATCTTACTAATAACCTTTGGTCCAATTACCCCTTGTATAGAAGAAAAACCATCCTGTGGGAAAAATTAAACCAAAAACCATTAGTTCTTTACTATAATCATTATGGTAATAAGCTAAGCTCAACATTTTCGTTAGATTTGCACAGTAAACCTTAGATAATTAAAAGTTGAAAGTACAACCAAAAATATTCGAATTGCACAAAAATTCTAATTAAAGAATTTTTTATGAACTCCACAATTTCTGAAAATGAATATCTAGCAATAAACAGTTTAAATATTTTTAAGAGTTTGTATAAGCCTTTAAGAAACAATGTACAACACTTTGTAAAAAATGTACTTTTAATTTAATATAAACACAAACAATTTGAAATAAAAGAAGCGCTGTAATTAAAGAGTATAGTAAAAACAGGCAGTTTCTTGAATTAACACACACAGTGAATACAAGAGATGCACGAACACTAAGTTCATTGTGTATTTTAGAACTGATGTGGTAAGCCTCCGAGAAAAAAAGAGTACGATGTGGGGGCACGGATGTTATATGAACATGAGTATACATGCACCTGATGTTTACTAGAAAGAATGGATTGGTTTACCCGCATTGATGAAAAACTAATTTTCCACAAAAAAACTATGTTTAAAGAATTAAAATTCTAATGCTAATCCTAATTTACTCAGGACTTTTGGGAAAAAATTAATGCAAGCTCGTGTATAAAAATGTTTTGTTGAATAGAAAAATATTCGAACTAATCAAAAATAACTTTGAATCAATCAGTCGGATTTACACTAAAACTATAACAAAGTGCAGGGGGCAAGTAAATTGTGAATTATCCAATAATTCGAAAATTGTACAGTAATTTCAATAATACGCTAATTCGAGTAATAAACATTGAATTGTACAATAATTAGAATAGTTCAATAATCGAATTGTGCAAGTATTCAAATAATACAATAATTAGAATTATACAACAATTGGAATTGAAAAAGTTAGAATTATGCAATCATTCAAAATAAAAAGTTAAAATTATACAATCATTCGAATTAAAAAGTTAAAATTATACAATAATAATTCAAAATAATCTAATTATACAATAATTCCAAATCATAATAATTCGAATAAAAAAGTTCGAATTATACAATTCTTGGAATTACAAAGTTCAAATAATTCATTATTTTGAGTTAAAACGTTTGAATTATCTCATAATTAGAATTTAAAAAATTGGATTACATAACAATGTGTATAAGATAAGTTAGAATTATACAATACTTCGAATTAAAAAATTTCATATTCTACAATAACTCACATTAAAAAGTTTGAATTTTCCATATTTCGAATAAAAGTTCAAATTATACCAAAGCTCGTATAAAAAGGTTCGAATTATACAAGTTTCACTGCTTTAGTTAGCAGGTTATTTCCAGAATATACTATTTATTAAACTATATTTTAAACACATACTAAAAATCTTGATGGAGCTTAGAGGTGACCAAGCGCAATTTATTTCAAAACCGAAAAAGACTCTAAAATCGGTCACGCTTGGCAAAACAACAGACCGATATATAACTGAAAAACTGAAAAATATATGACGCGTCGCACAAAACTTGAAGTACCATTTAAAACTTTTTAGTCGGTGTGACGGCTCATAATCGGAAAGGATGTCAACATGCGGAGACATTTATCTATTTAATGTACTGTGTCGAAAGTCAGAATCCAAGCGTGATATGTAGACGTAATTTTGTTCAAGAACAATTTCGCTTAAAACATCGGATAACTGCAGAAAACGTGGTACACCCTTCCAGGATGAAAGCAACGTGTGTTAAAATTGTGCTGTTACATAAATCCTTTCTTTGAAATGTCAGCAGTACGTGTCATTTCTTACGCTTTCTATATAATAAAGAATTTGATTTCAGCTTAAATGAAAGTGTTTCACGCTTCACAACGTACGTGTCATTTGCTCATTTTTGATGTAAGACTTTTTAGTTGATTTATTCTTTAATGGAATCTTTCCCTTTAATAAATATTTGGTGTAAACTTATACAATATTGTCTTTAACTTCATGTTAATTCAGCACTCTTAATATAGTAGATACCATTCGTGCACAATATTCATTGGCAAGGGCGTAAACCTCCAAGTGGTTTAGACGAGATATCTCGTTCATCAAAATCTGACCAATTTTGCAAATGAAGAAACATATCGTCAACGAGATATTACCAACTTCTTGATGATGACTCGATTAAAATCCAGTAAGTTTATTCTAATGACGAGGTATCTCGTCGATCAAGATCAGCTAATGGTTTTACTAATGACAAGATAACTCGTCAAAACAACCATCAGGAGGGTTCAGAGATAGTGGTGAACTTAGCCACCAAAACAAAACTTAACTTAGAATAGAGTAACATATATTTACGGATACCATCGAGGAAGCCTCAATACCATCTTTGCTACAGAAGATTCTCTAGTTATGAGTGCCGGTTGGAAGGAGAAATTTTAAAGAAAAAGGGGGAAATTTGAATTTAATGAACCTAAAAGATTTCAGAATCAATTCAGGTCAATTTTAGGTCAAGGTTCTAGAACACTGCTTCCAGCTTTTCATCATGAGCTGCTAGGAAATCTGTTTTTTTATATCTGGCTCCGACAGCCTGTATGGTGGATTGCATTTCTTTCCACTCGACATCTAAGTTATCTGAATTGTGTCTGTTGTCATCTATCTCTACCATAAAGTATTTTTTGTAAACAAAGTTGCACACGTCTTACTAAATTGGTGACTGATGGACGTGGTGATGAACGCGCGCACTTTCAAAAACAAGACGGACGGCTCTACTGAATAACATTTACTTGATGGTGATCACCATGCACTTAAATGAAAGGTCCAGAGTACAGTTGAGCAGCAAATCAGGTCTCTTCTGGACTTTTAACAACTGTCTGAAGCAATGTGATAAAGGATACTGCTTCTATTCTTATAATGGCTTCATTCTTGACTGAGTGGTAAATACCACTCAGCCCCTCCTCTTCACCCGGCCCCTCACCCATGGCTGCTAAAGTCCAAATTGCCAACAGCACATAGGATAACAAAATAAAATCGAATTTCGACGGAACAAATTCTAGCAGTGAAAATGTTTGTTTTCCACTTCAGATGAATGTATCCGTCAATTTTTTAAAATTAAATTACATCTTAGTGAAGAGACCGACGAAGGGTTGAAGTTCTCGAATTATGGCTTTTAGAGCTTTTCCTGAGTACACAATCTGAACTAGCTCCAGTCAAGGTTTCTTCAAATAAACAGTGTTAAAGTGACTTAAAATAATCATTTCCATTTTTACAAGCTCCTAGAGCATTTTAGAATGTTCTATTTCATGTCAAACATTGAAACCAAACTTAGTTCAATTCCCGTATAAATGGACAAAAAATCGTGGGTTTGCCTTAGACTGACCTAGCAGAACTAACAAGCGTCTATACAAGTTTTCCCTCGGTTTTCTTTGAAATATTTAAGTGGAAATGTGCAAAGTACGATTCATGAAAAATCAAGGAATGTGTATACAGTATGTTCCATATAATGGGCTGATGTAAAATTTACAAACGCGAGTCGAAAAGGAGGGAATTACCAGAGAAAACATGTGTCTACACTTGCAATGTGTTGTATAATGTAATCGCCCATAGGAAGTCTATCTTTCTTTGTGCTGCTAGAGCTGAGTCACTCATTACAGGCAGCATGTGTGAATGTTCTACAGCTTTCTTGGACGTCCGTCCATTTTAATGAATCTTATTGGTTGTGCTGCAATCCTATCCTATCTGTATATACATATATGTGTTGTGTTTTCAATAAACTAGCCTTTTCCCTTTTGCGATCCATATGGCCTGTGTCATTCCTTTCCTCTGAAGGAATCGTATTTAACACAATGTTTTCCGTGCAGACACACAGAGGATGCATTTTAAGTTCCGGTTTATGTTCGTGGTGGTGGAAAAAACGTCATATTTGTACTCAGACGCTATCAAATAAAGGCTCAAAAACATAAAACACTCCCTGTTGTAAAATTCAAACACATCGATACTTTCTTATTGTTCTTTCAGATTTGAGTACAGATCATGTAGCAAATTATCTTCACCATTAAAAATAGCCATTGATTAGACGATTTGACACATATACAGCCAGAAATTTCATCAAATCAAAAATGGTTTACAACTGATAATGTCTTGTGAATGTATGTGAGAACCAAGAAACTGTCCAAGAATTTTGTAGCATACATCCTTATGGTTTAACCCTCCAAGTGGTTTTAACGATATATTTCAATCCTCAATATCAGAATAGTTTTGCGAATGACGACGTATACGTCATCAAGATATTGCCAATTCTTTTATGATGACACGATCAAGATAAATTTTCTTCTATTGACGAGATATTTTGTGTGTTGCGTGTCCACCAAGATCTGGTGAATACCTCATCAAGACGACCAGCAGGCGAATTAATCTGTGGTTTGATTCGAGTCAGCCGACATGCAAGGATGGTTCAATATACTAGTATTTGTTGTTGCACTTAACTAGGTTCCTTCTTCTATCCGTGAACACTATCGACTGTCATCCGGAAGATCTCCTTTTAGGAGCACCCAGGAAACCATCTTCCTCATAATTACTAACAAGATCATTAAAATCATAAAAAAAAGGATTTAACGTGCCATCTAAAAATATACGTGGCAATGAAGTGAACTAAATCCTATAGGATGTAAAGAAATCAAGTGTGACCATTAGGGTTTTATGAAGAAATAATAAATTCCAAAAACGCACACGCGCTATGAGCCCATCTCAATGATTGAATGAAAGTTGAATTCCCTCATTCTATGGCACTTTCTGTAATTGGCTTATGCAGCTTGGGCAAGTATGGCATTTGTACCATAAAACTCAACCAACCATTTGAGCCTTTCTGCCATATAACATCTATGAACTCGATCGTCCATGAGTTGTGTGTTCCTTTGAAAATCCTCTTCCAGATTTTCATAACCACACTAAAATGTGGAAAAATGGTATCTAGGCTCTGGAGAATTCCGTTGAGAATTTAACCCGGTTGGTACATATTATTCTATCGCATTTCACACACACAAGTATGTTCAAAATTTTCACCAAATAAAACTACGGCCATCTGATACCTTAAGCACATTCCACGGATGTAGAAAACGGAAGTGACTCGATGTGTTGACAAGTCTACGATGAATTCAGGATTGTTTCAACAAACACCAAAACAAAACAGAACCGTTTTCTCAATAAACTCTAAATATCTCGAAGAATACTGCTTAGAAACTTGTAAATATGCCCTGCTAGTTCGTTCTAAGGAAAACACTTATTTTATGGTGGCCACTTATACGGAGGTAATGTTAAGCAATACTTGGCACGAATTAGACATTCTAAAGAGCTTTAAGATTTTCTACGAGTGAAAACGATTCCTTTAGATTTAACACTCATTACCTGTGTAAAAAAACAGTTCACTGGAGCGAGTTCAGACAGTTTTACGGGAAAAGACAAAACAAGAAGTCGAGAATTTCTAATCGTCGTTCATCACACATTAAATATGCCGTATCATACATATTTTAATTCATAACATGTATGATACGGCATATTTAATTTTCCAAATTAAATATCCAGTATTCACAAATATAATTCAATTTGAAAAAACTATTTAACATGTGTTCATTTGAGGTGGTCTAAAATTGTTCCGCTAGAATTTCTTCCGCCAAAATTTGATGTTTTGGGTCCTCCTTATAGCATAATCTATAGTCGCAATCATCCATTGCATGACAAACCATATAGAAGTACATTCGTTATCTTAACACTCCAAGTGCTTTCGACGAGATATCTCGTCCATCAAGGTTTGACAAATTCTGCTAATGAAGAGTTATTTTGTTTATCTTCATCTGACCAAATTTTGCCAAATTTTTGATGATGGCGAAATCACAATATGACCAGTTTTTTTTTAATACGAGGTATTTCGTCCATCGAGATCTGACCAGTTTTGCTAATGACGATCGTTGAGACAACCACTAGGCTGTTTAATACAGCTCTTTCGGTATCACGAAATTGGTAATTTTTCAAATAGAGTTGAATTCATCCACAGTTAAAATCTGCAATCTTGTTGCAAACGTAGCTACCAGTACAAAATATACAGCTTACAATACAGTGATATATTTAGCAGAGTAACCTATATCCACATGGAAGTACTTTTTGGGTTCACAACGTTGCACTCTCTTTCACACGTCTTTTAAGAGATATTATTTTACTTATAACCCATTTTTAGTCAGCTTTTCCATTTAAATATTTATACAGGGGTTTCAAAATTTTTTTGTTCAAACTTAACCCTCCAATTTGTTTCGAGGAGACATCTCGTCTACCAAGATAAGACCAATTTGCTAATGACGATATATCTCGTCATCAATATATTTCCAATTTTTTATGATGACGAGATCAATATCTAGTCAGTTTTCTTCTAATGACGAGATATCTCGACCATCGAAATCTGGTAAGTTTTGCTAATGAGGAGATACCTAGTTGAGATAACCATCAGGAGGGTTAAATGATAAGTAGGGAACATTGAATCGTATTCACATAGAATGTATATCCACAAGCATCACCTGGATGTTCTAAGGTTGAGAAGTGGAAGACACCAAGTTTATAAACAACATGTTCTGTAGCTCTAAATTTACATTTTAACAAGTAACTTACGCTCAACCTTTGATATTTTATTTGACGATTTAATAAAGCTCAGTAATTCTATTACCTTTGACGTTTGAGAACTCCGTTTCTGACATTTTCTCTGTGGTTATGTTTTGATCGGGATTTTTCTTTTATACGTCAATTTCATTCTATGTAATTTTTGTTTAGATTTTATATGATGTACTCTTTATGTAATTGTCCTATTTTTTATTTGCCTGTTGCATGGTCTGTACTTATTTCTCTGTCACGTAACTGGAGTAAACTGCTTGACAGAGTGAATAACGAAATAAATAACGAACACTTTCAACATATGTTGCATAGATGTAACAGTTTACGGTTCTGATGCAATAATATGCATATTTAAAAATTAGACAAATTTAAAGGGTGATACTGTTACACTCTTCAGTGTTGTAATTTTCCTTTTAAAAAGGTACAAAAATTACATTAAAAATTAAAAGTTTAAATAACTTCAGATATTTTACAGCTTTATAATAATTACTACTTCAAATGTTCCCTGAAAAAATTGCAAATATGCACATAAATTTAATATTCATAACACCGAGAGCAACAGTTGTGTAAACCATATAAAGCCTTAGTCAAATAAAAATTAAATTGTGGAACACAGGATTGCATTATTTAAAATATAGATTTTTTAGCAACTTTGATGCTTTTCCACCCTAACCTCATTCTTCTGTTATAAAGTTTGTGTTCCCGACTCATATCAAATGTTAAATTAGTTTCTTACAAGATTTCAGATTAAAGTTGTCTAGACACAGATAAATACTTTGAAAGAAATTAGATATTTTACTTTTTATAAATCCTATGAAACAAAGTCAGAGCTGAAATCTGTAGGTTAAAACTTAAATACGAAAAGTAGATTTTTTCTATTTTTTACTTTTATTTCTTTAGATTTTTTATTTTACATTGCGTGACTTTGCATTAGAGAAGTGTTAAGATATTTTTGAAATTGTTTTGATACTTGCTAAAACTAATTACTTTCTTTAGTAGAGGTTTAAAAAATGTTTCTTTTTGTTTAAAATAAGACTAGATGTAAAAATTCATCCTCCCTTATTTGATGAACATTTTCAACTCCCTAAAACTTGTTGAAATTTAAAATTTTTCTCGTAATGTATTGATAATTTGTATTTGTAAGATAAAATACTTATTTTAATTTCGATGCATTTAACTCCTAGTTAATATTTTTAAATAATAAATTGTTAAGATTCAACTTTATTTCTTAACTTATTTAAACGTAATATCAGTAAAAAAGTTTATCTACTGGTCAATGAAATAAAACATTTATTCCTTAATACAATATTCTAAAAATATGTCCTACTCGTTTTAGAGTACGCGAGAAAAAGAAAATATGTAAAGATTTGTTTTACAAAATTGCAAAATCAACTGCTGTAACGATACATTGTTTAAATTAAAAATTTATTTTAAATAATGTGAACATTCGGTTAGAAAAATACAGATATTTATGTAAGAAACTAATGAAGTTATTAAGTATGCTTGTGAATATTCATGAAAGGTATAAACAGAAAAGATGGAAATTTTCTCTTTTTATCGAAACAAACAATTTATTATTAAAAATTAGTGCTACTAACCTTTTAAGTATTTATATCTCACCGCATAATTTATGAATTACTGCCTATTCCTAGAATATTTATTGTTTATTCTGAGTAAAGACGTTCCGAAATGTTTCTTTTATATTCAAAATAACCAAAAAAAGGAAACTAAAAATCAACTAAATTCCTTAAATATTTCCACGAAAATGAGTACCAGATTAGAAATATATTAATGGAGCTTTTTAGTTTTAATTCAATGAAAATAACGTTTTATTTTATATGATAAATTGCTTTAAGTGTTACATATAATATATTTACTGTAGAATTATAAATATTTCAAGATTTTTCATAACATTTAAAATTGAATTGTTCACTAATATACTTTATTAATGTTCCTGAAAGAAATTAGTAAAATATAAAAGAACACTTGACTAACATTTTAAGAAAACTCATGAATAATAGCATATTTTTTCTCTCTCTCTTCAAAATACATAAAACTGACAAATAATATGCCACATGCACAATTGTGCAGACTATAAATATCGATAAAAAAGTGTTCCAGGTTAGACTATGATGGCAGACGATATTTTCTTTTACCATTTTGTTCCATTAAAATTTGTATATTTGGTAATGGTATCATATAATTTTAAAAAGAAGCATCTTGTTACAAATCAAAACTTTAAACTATGTTTATTATTCTATATAACGTTTATTACATTGGCCAACATTTTTAACTTTTTTCATAACATGGGTGAAATAAGGTTTTTCTAACTAATTTAGGGGTGCTGAATTCAAATATGACTGCCATAACAATTCTTAATTTTAATAGAATGTCTTTAAAATTATTGGGCTAGTATGAGCAACAATATCACCTATTCCAAGCTGAAACAATTTCTATGTTCAAATTAGCTTCTAGATGCTATACAATCGCGTTCTTTGTTTCTTCTCTTATGTTTAATACATAAGAACACTACAGTTTTATAACAAAACAATGGTTCTAGCATTGTGCTGTGTGTGTTTCGTTAGTTGAATAATATTTAATTTAAAATAAAATATATACGTTATTTCTAATCAAATAGATCATTGCTAATTTAATTGCTACAATTTTTTGTGGATCTTTTTTAAAGAAAAATCCTCACTTATTTTTTTTTAAAGAGTATTTCTTCGGAAAACAAATCACATCTGTAAAATGGATATCCTCTTATTTCGTTTTTAGAAGAAAAAAAGTTTTAATCCGAATTTTACTCCTTTCGAAACGTTAATTCGAACCTTGCATTTGCATTTAAATTAAACGTAGAAGTGTTTGTTTGATACTTCCGAATTAGGATAAATTGGAACAAAGATTTATTTTCCTCCAATTGCATTGAAGCTTAGAATTAGGGGATAGCGTATATTGTAAATTACTATTTCTGAGGAAATAGGTTTTTAAGTCTAGTGTATTTACTACTAGGGACATTTCAGAATTGAATGCAAAAAATGCAGGTATGAAGACTAAACAGAGATCCATAAAACATGCTTATCGAAATGTGGTTGCAACAGTTTGCGAGAATTGTCTTTACCAAGTGGTGATAGGTATTTTATACCATTTCCTGAGTTACTTTGAAGTTTATGCTATTTTTATATGCTATATAGATATAGGTTTACATGGTACTAGACTTATCCCTTCATGTGATTTCAATGAGAAATCTCATCGGTAAAGATCTGACCAATTTTGATATTGACGAAATACCTCGTCGTCATGATATTGTCGAATTTTTATGAGGACGAGAACAAGATCTGGTCAGCTTTTTTTTAAGGAGGAGTAAAAGCCATAGAGATCTTGTAGCGATAACCACTCGGATGGGTAAAATCTCTAATCCTTAATTGCAACGGCGGACAGACTTAGGAAGTTTTTCGTACTTTGTGTGGATCTCAATGGAAGACGCTAAAAATGTAGGAAAACTATGTAGGCCATAGAGAATCTGCACCACTAAATTTAGAAAAATTTATCAAGGAGCTTGGTACTTATTAATTTAAATGTTTTCAGCGAACTCCTTACGTATAAAATTGAATTTTTAATTCTGCAACTTTTCAACACCAAAATTTCAACTCCTATTCATTAGTATTGTGTATTTTTAATGTAAGGAGTTTTATTTGATTATGTATTGCGTAAATCATAGTACTCGGTTTCAACTTTCAACAAATCGACAAACTGGCAAGAGCTGCAATCTAAAAAAGTACACCTATAGAGGAATTAGCTAGTAATTAAATTAGATTCAAATGCATACAGGATGATTAAGTTAGAATAAAGTACACCTAAAAAGAAATTAACTGGACATTAAGTTAAAATAAAATAGACCTAAAGAAATAAGTTTCATAAAATATTCCTACAGAGCTAGAAGCTGAAAATTACTAGCAGATAATTACAAGCAATTAATTTAGTTGAGAACACCTACAGAGTAATTTACTAGTAATCAAGTTAGATTAAAGTACATCTACAAATTAATTTACTAGAAATTCATATGGAATAATGCACCTACTGAATAATTTAATAACAATTAATTTTAAAATTATTATTGTGTATGTATACAGTAGTATACATATACAATAGTTGAGTTAGAATAAAGGTAACTTGCAGAGTAATTATTCACACTTCAAATTAAAAGAGTTCATCTTTTAAACCATTTAAATACTTCACAAAACAATTAGGAGCATAGTTTAAATTTAACATACACTGTTCAAGGAAGCACGTTCTGAGGGAGTAGTCAGAGGTTAAACTTATTTTTTTTCCCATCATTAAAACTCCTACATAGTACTCAGCTTTAACTTTCATAAAATTGACAAATAGTCATTTGCTTAAATCTTATAAGGTACGGAGTAATTAACTAGCAATTAAGTTAGAATAAATTACACATACATAGTAATTAATTCATAATTATGTTAGAATAAAGTATACCCGCAGAATAATTATATAACACAACTCTTCAAAACTTCAAAAAAGTATCACTTAAGTTATTGCAACACTTTTTAAAATGCTGAGAAACAAAGTTTAGATTTAACAGACATTGTACGAGAAAAGACATCCTAGAAGCGAGTAAGCAGAGGTTAAACTTACTTTTTACCCCTCATTTAAACTCCTAGATAGTACTCAGCTTCAACTTTCAACAAATCGACAAACAGACAATGGCTGAAATCGAATAAAGTACACCTACAGATTCGTTTCAAATTGATTTTCAATACTCGGCTTAAAAGTTTGATGTGGTACAAGTGGGGAAAATGCCCAAGATCAAATATCCTATCACTGTATTTTTTAAATTCGGTAACTATTGAACGAATCCAGATGAAAAGGACACGCTTTGGAATCTATAGCGAGCCTATGCTCTCTGTTTCGTGACGCTTAATGCCAGCACGTTTCAAAATTATTCAAAAGTAAACTGCAGTGAGCATTTATGCCGAGATAATTTTTAGAGATGCGTGCTAACACTTATGAACATTGCATGCTAAGTTCATTTCGATTGCTAAACCGATACTTATCGAGTTTCGTTTTTTAAGCAGTTGAAATATTTGAGTTTCGAGAATAATAAAATCTGGCAGATTGTCAGGCTATCTCAAAGGGTGCATCACTCAACAAATTTGAATTTGCAAGAAGATTAACCTGATAGTTATTTTCTGCAACTTAGGCAACTTGAAGTATCTGTTGCTTTAATTTACGTACAAAACTTATGCTTTATGCATAACGTTTAAACACAACTGTAATATAATGCTAATTGGAATTTACTTTGCGAGTATGGTGTACAGGACATATTTCGTGTATTGGTTGATTGCCTGATAGTAATCTTTTACAGTACAAAGCCAAATTGGACCAGGACCTGTTTTACCGTGTGTTTGACTTTCACTAAGCTAGGCAACCAATATATTTTCCATACGTTGGTTGGTTTGTAACCTGATGATACATTTTTGCAACGCAAGTGCTCATATGACTACCCTTCATATATTTCACTGTCACTAACAACAATAGCTTAGTACCAGTATTTAAACATTGAACACTGAGTTTTCCAAGTAAATTCTTATTCCCGGTGTACACATCCGATTTTTAAACGTACGGCACCGATGCGTTGCCGCTATGTCGCCGTAGCCAACTATGCACACACAACCGTGAAATGACGCCTATACTCATTTGACCGCCAGTTAAGGTGGATGCCTATCAAAGGAAACGTGTTTGTTTCGCTTACTTGGTGTACAAAAAATATATTTTGAAATAAAAGAGACCTTACTGGATACATCCATTTATTGATTTAAGACTTACAAGAGGTAGATTGTATACATCTTTTGCGGATTTACGAGAAAACCCAGATAAGTTTTTGAGCTTGCGGGAAAAATTACTGACAAGATTATGTCTCAAAATACCTGGATGAGACTATCCATACCTCCATTAGAAACAATACACCCGTCAAACACCAGCCCACGCTCCTCTTTCTTTGTTCGGTCATGATAGTTTTCTACAGCGATATTTCATATTTCACACGGGATAACTTTTTACTTCATTAATAAACAATTATATATCCAAATCATCAAAATTTACCGCCATTGCTACAGAAATATTAATAATTTATGTAAAATAATATGCCGCATTTACTTTAAAAATAATGGATGTGTTCAACGCTCAATAGTTAACAAGGTACTAAGAGACCGGAGAAGCGTGCGCGGCTACGGTGCGGCGACGTGGGGAACTACGGCACAAATTGCACCCAAGGTGGACGTACGTCACCGTAACGTCACCGGAGGTATGTGTGCACTATATCTGATCTCCTGTATCTCAGATCGCACTTACGATACCGCAGCGGCACCGTACGTTTAAAAATCGGAAGAGTGCACCGGGCCTTAACTGTTTGATGACGAAAGTAGCACATAACAGCTTGTGGAGTTTTAAGAATTAAAAAAAGCGTTGAAGTAAATTCAAATTAAATTGTAAGGATACAAGCATTCATTACACTATAATTAAATAGTCCCTAACCGTAAAATATATAATTTAGAAATTTTCACTGAACATATTTTCCTCATAAGAACAGTGTTTCAAACATTCACCTTTTCAAACAGTGTTTATTTTATGATAGCAATTATTTACATGTGGATTTATGGAGGAATTCTTGAGGTGGGGAAAGGCTATGGTTGGTTTAATGCGAAAAAACGTGTTGGTTAAATAGCGAATAGCGCTAATTTCAGCTGCTCATATGATGATTTAACAAAGATTATTCATGCAATTCGTGTAGCTGTGACTAAATAACTTTCACTGAATACATAGAGCATTTAACACTTCATTTTTTCTTCATATATTTTATATTAATATTTTAATAATTAATAATTTTATTAACATTCTCTCTATCATTGCATTTCAATAATAAACGATTTTATTAATCTTTTGATTTTATATTTTAACAATAATATATTATTACTATAAAAAGTATAGTAAATTTGAGATCCGTTTGAAAGGTTTCCTTACTTGTTTCGAACAAATAACGGGTATATTTTGACTGGAAATGTGATAAGTTGTGTCAATCAAATTAAATCAGTTATTGATAGATTAGCATTCTGATGACTCAGAATTTAAGTGTATTTCTAATACTAGCATACTAGCATAACACAAGACAAAGAATCAATTACTAATCAAATTTCTTATAAATCCCGTCACTTATGCCTTCAAAAATAGTGAGACTAAGAGTATTTCATTTCTTGCAATTATTACTTTTATAATTAAAATTACAGAGTATTGTAGCATGAATTAATATTTTATAAGTCGCATTCATCTGGTTAGAAAATTTGATCACGTTTTTCGAATTTAGATTTGCAACTTATTGTTCGTCTTGTGTAAAGTCGAGTGAATTGTCCGGGTTTTTATTCAACTTTTCAACTAAAATCCTCATATTGATTTTATTGGAAAATGTTTAAAAGCGTTCATTGCCATATCTAATAATATATTTTGTCAGAAAACGACAGCGCAAAATAAGTTGCAGATGTAAAATTCGAAAATGTGGCAAAAATTCGATCCTCGTCTTGCTCACCTTGTAGTTGGGTCGGAAACCCAACACAATTTTGAGCTCTACTCTCTAAGACCTTGCCATATATACTCAAATTACTGGGGTTTCTGACAATGTAAAAAGCAGGGGATTGAGGGAGCCAACTTGAGTTTGATTTCTACTGAATATTGTATTGTTCGATTGACGGATATTATTCGGAAGACGTCAGTATGGAAAGTTTCAAGTCGATTGAACATCGGTAAGCGGGTTGAATATCGATCACAACATTTGAATATAACAAACCAAGCACGTAATAGAGTGATTGTAAAAAATAATAGGGCGCTAGTGTGATTTTCTCTTTTTATTAATATAAATTTTATATCTGCATTGTGGATAATTGTTGGTCCATCCTATTTCTTTTTGCATCGATTGCTGCATTTCTAAATATAATAACATTGCAAATTGAATCATGAAATATTTTATGAGCATTGCACTTTTTCTTTAGCTTTAATCCTTTAAGAAGCTCACAAGCATAGTTCAATCTTTCAACCAGTAGTCTTCTCAGAATTAATTCTAACCAGTTTTCTCGTTCTTGACTAATAGAATATTTCCAATGCATTCGATTTTAAGAAAAGGACTAATGAGAATTATTAAAGGAATTATACTAAATGATTCTACTGTAAGAAAAGTTTCAATAGAACCGTTCTAAAGGATACTTTTCTAACGCAACCATCATAGAATCGTTCTATAATATTATATTCTAACGAAATCATCAATATATTTTTTCAAATGATTCCATTCTAAGTAAAGCATCCATAGAATCTCTCAAAAGTGTTCTATTCTAAGCAAATGACAAATAGAATCTTTTCAAACGATTTTATTCGAACGAAACCATGAATATAATTTTTCAAACTCGTTATATTTTAAAGACAGCATCAATAGAATATTTCAAAAGGATTCTAGCCAAAAGGAAGGACACCTTTAATTTTTGCAAAGCTTTCTATTCTCAGGAAACCAACAATAAAATGTTTTCGAAGGATTCCATTCCAACGAAACCATCAATATAATTGTTCCAAATGATTCTAATCTAGGAATATCATCAATAGAATATTTCCAATGTGTTCTATTCTAAGCAAATAGAATATTTATAAAAGATCTATTCTAAGCAAATATAATATTTCTAAGGGATTCTATGCTAAGCAAAGGACAAATAAAGTATTACCAAAGAATTCTATTCTAACGAAGCCACCAATAGAATTTTTTCAAATGATTCTATTCTAACGAAGCCACCAACAGAATTTTTCCAAATGATTCTATTTTAACGTAGCCACCAACAGAATTTTTCCAAATGATTCTATTCTAACGAAGCCACCAACAGATTTTTTCCAAATGATTCTATTCTAATGAAAGCAAAATTAGAAACTTTCCGAAGGATTTGATTGTAAGGACAAATAGAATCCTTACAAAAGATTTTATTGCAAGGAAAGTAACAATAGAATCTCTATAAAAGTTGAAAGAATTCATGGGTTCTTTCAACCAAACATATAATTATTTAATCGCTATGTGTGTTTTGGGATAAAAGCAATACTACACTTCTCGAAAATCACGTGACGCTCAGTCGGTTAAAAATAAACGGAAGGTTTTTACTTAAGGTATGTACATACGTCATGTTAAAGTATTTCTTAATATACTTCGATTTAAAAAGTTGCTATGGAAACGACTTTAGACGGGTATTTTATTTCCAGACTTTCACTTTATTTCTGCAGATTGATTTGACATTTTCTAAAAATAACCTGCAAAACCGAGCCTTAATATTATTCTTAAGTGCTCAATAATACCGATTTATTTCCTTCTCAGGTTGAACTTCACGTTGAAGATAACAGACATTTCATGCTCTGATTTTAAATGTTTCAAAAACCTTTTATAGTAATGGGTCCGCATGAAAGTTAGATGAAGGAAAGAAAGGGCTTAACGTTATTAAGATATATAAGACATTAAGCGAACTTTAAAAGAATACTGCTTCAATTTGAAGATGTACCATTGAATTAGGTATTTATAGAAATATTTTAGCTTTAATATTAAGTTGCTGAGACTGAGTGAGAAGTGAAAGAATTAATATTAAAATTGTCTATACAATATATTGCAATGGCTCAGCTTGAAAGTTAGATGAAGATAAAGAAAGGGTTTCATGATATTAGGGTAGCAATTCATTAAGAGCACTTTAAAAAACGTTATCGGGATCAATTTAAAGATATTCATATAGAAGTATGCATTTATATAAAGATTTAGCTATAAGAGAAGGTGACTGATACTGAATAAACAAAATTGGAAGAACTAATACTAAAATTGCCTATACGATTTATTACTGCTAGATACAATCGAATTGGATGGATCATTAAAATTAATGCGTTTAGAGAGCAATTAATGTGTGTACCCATATATGCTATGGCTACCATATATACTTCAACTACTATACATTTATTGTAAAAGTATCTATGTAAAAAATCATTCAAATTGTAAATTAGAAAGTATGCAAACTGAAACAAAAAGCATGCACACTATTTACCTTCTATTCCAAAGACCACATAAACTGTAACTTAACATACCAACTGTAACACTAAATGCATATAAACTATAGCGCACACAGAGTATATGAATTGTAAAACTTAAACGAAGATGCTCTATAACCCTAACTGTAACCCAAAGACTAAATTAATTGTATATATATATGTATAAAGTAAACCTAAATAAAATATCAATAGGAGTCCGACCAGTTAATAAACCGTTACACAAAACGTGTATAAGCTGTAACACAAAGTGTACAACTTCAAACTAAAAAATAAATCGCCAATATCCCGTTGTGTTGCTCCAGTGTGACGTTAATTCAGCAACCTCCCTGCCTAAGAAATAAACTATAAACTAAACAGTACATAAATTTCACATCAAAACTAAGTAAATTACTTCCAGATATGAATTACATAGATTTATTTCTTCTATTATCGATACGGACCTCTGAAATAATGAATATTGAGGTATAACATGTAACTCCTGTCAAATTTCCGATGTTCAATCACTTAGGGAAAATGCATATCCATTCTCTCCCGTTAATTGCCCCAACAATTTAAAATTAGGGCCCTGTTGGTAATAAACCCTTTTATAGAGACGTAACCCAGTTCATTCAACAGCATTTCCAATTTCTCCTAACTGCGTTGCTACGATCTACAATCAAGATTTAGGTTCTGCGTGAATCAAAATCTCCAAACATCGCCGCTCCAGATACAGGATTTATTAAATTACAACGCTCTAATTACCTCTGGGGCAAAATATACTTCGAAGTTCGCAAATCTCCTGGTCGTTTATTGGCTATCGTATAATTGTTCCCCCCAGTGCGAGAGTCCGAATCCGTCGCCGAGTTCCAGGATATGAGAATGTTTGTTCAGAGCCGTCCGAGTGCAAACTGGATCATTTGTTATCAGCAATAAAGCCTGGGGAATCCGAGACCTTAGATCAAAGCAGAAACTTGCGTTTGGCCGTTTATGCCTCACCGATAACTTGGATTGTAAGTTTGACGGATTGTTAGGATTGCGAGGGATATTCGGATCTGGTGTTATTTGGGAGGCGGTTTGAATTGTGCCCATGAACTTTGGAAGGGAGACACGTGTCCTTTTCAAGGGTTGGGCAAGGGCTTATTTGATTAAACGTGGATTGAATGAGTCACGTTCCCATGTGGGGATTAGTGGTGGTTACCCACTTGGAGACGAGGTCGTTTGTTTTGTGGTTAATGAGGTTTGGTAATATATACAAGGAACATCATGGCTGTCCATGTTCTCGCAAAGAGATAATGGCAGTTGCTATTCGTGTATTTTCCATACATTTAAACCTCCAAGTGGTTTCGGCGAGATATCTCATCCGTCAAACTATGACCAGTTTTACTAACTATGAGATATATCGTTGTCAAGATATTGCCGATTGTTTTATGGTGAATACATCTAGATCTGATCAACTTCCTTCTAATGGTGAAATATCTCGTCCTTCTAGATCAGATTGCTAATGACGAAATCCCTAGCGGACACAGCCACTAGGGAGGTTAACTGATTTTGAATAATTTTAACATGGATTGAGAGATTTCTGTAAAAAGAAGAATTATTCTGTTTGATTACAAACATTATGCAACGCAATATAATAATGAATTTCCTTCATGACAACATGGATTGTAAGATTAAATTATTGTTAGGATTACAAGGGATATTCTGTTCTAGTGTTATTTAGGAGGCGATTTGAATAGCGTCCATGAACTCTTTGGAAAGGAGACACATATCCTTTTCAGGATTTGGGTATCGGCTTATTAGATTAGCGTAGACTGAATAAATCACGTTCTCTTAAAGGGCTTAGTGGTGGTTAACCTCTTGGAGACGAGGTCAATGGTTTTGTGGTTAATGAGGTTTAGTAAACATACATGTAATATCATGGTAGTCTGTGTATTCTCATAAACGAGTTAACAGCAGACGCGACTCAAATATTTCATGTACACATAAATAATTTATAATATTGTAACATGTGTGAATTTAGCGATTTCTATAAAAATAATATAAAACTGTGAGGAATGTGAGGATTGCAGGATGATGTAAACTGTGAGGAATGTGAGGATTGCGGGATGGTGTGCACTGTGAGGATTGCACCAGTGCAGTTCAGGAACTACTATTTGGAAGACTGTTTGAATAGTGTCCATTAAATTTAGAAAGGATACACATCTCCTTTTAAGGGATTGGGCATTGTTTTATTTGATTAAAGTTGATTGAATGAGTCACGTACTCTTGCTGCGATTAGTGATGGTTAACCTCTTGAATGAGATCGTTTTTTTTTCTGGTTAATGAGATTTGGTAATATAAATAGAGAATATCATGGCTGTCTACGTATTTGCACAAACGACATAGCGATAATTGTTAATCATGTATTTCAGACACATATAACTTATTTTGAATACTTCTAACATGGCTTAAGATATTTTTATAAAAAGGAAAAATATTATTTTTTGGTTTGAAATGTATTATATAAAGAATACAATGATGAATTTATATCACAATAGCTTGAATAATAAGCTTGATGGATTGTTGGTATTGAAAGAAGTATCTTGTTTTGGTGTTATTTCGGAGGTAGTTTGAGGTAGGTAGGTATTTGAATTTACGTCACACTGGAGCAACACAAGGGGCTATTTGCGACGATCCGATATCAATCCCGAAGAGAAAGATTGAGGACAACACCTCATAATTTTTAACCACGGTCAGATGACAGCTCGCACCCCAATATCAAAATATCCACACCACGACAATGTAAGAACATTTGAGGCCACGAGAGACTTAACGTGCACCACCCGGAAGTTGTTTGATTCGTGCCCATGTATTTTGGAAAAGAGACACATGTTTTCATCAGACTTTCGGCAAGGGCTTATGTAATTAAAAGTGGATTGAATAGGTCACTTTCTTAGTAGTGTTTAACAGCTTGGAGATGAGGTAATTTGTTTTGTGGTTAATGAGGTTTGGTAATATCTATAGGGAAAATCATAGCTGTCTAAAATTCTCACTATCGAGATTCCAGTTCAGATTTATGCATTGACAACTATTTTTTTTATCACAACTTGAGTTGTTAACATTTTTCTTCGAATAACGATATAAAAGTGTCACAGTTACAAATGTATGCACATAGTTGATAAAATTCTTTATTCTATACATTTTGCAACAAAATGACCGGAACAGGCATCCCACACGGGTAATTTTGGTTTTACAATTAAAGGTGTTTTTAAACGAAAACTTGAGATTTTCTTGTAAGCGACAATAGTCGTTTTTTTTTATTTTGCTTGTAGTCGCTAATAGCCCATGTTTTTGCTCCAGTGTGACGTTAATTAATTACCTACCTACCTTCTGCATTTAACACGAGAAGATTTAATTTATACATTACTCGAGAAAGGGCCAAGTAAAGCTGTCAATGTGAAAAATACTCCCCGCTTAAATCGACTTCAGCCATGCTAAGTGTCTCTCCCTGTGCTTCCCGTCTCTGATGATGGTAATTCAATGTTTTTAAAATTTGTTAACTACTCAAACAGAAACTGCTCGAGTAACACCAGACGCATTTAATATGGGAAAGCGTCGTGTATACTCACACAGGCACATTGTGTCTCGGGACTGAGCCAATAAAACGATCAGACGGCTGTTTATTCTTTGACATGCTTCACTAAAATCATCGCTTCTCAGCTTTTTTCTTAAGTATAGATTAATATTTGACACACACACAAAATTAAATCTTCCTCAATAAATTATCTATAGAATGGTTAAAACCGTATCACAATTCAACCAATGGTTCTCGGGATTTGCTCGAGCAGATACATACGGATCCTTATTTTATGTGTAGCGATCTTATAAAATGTCCGATAATGTATGATTGAAATGTAGATGCAGTAAATGAGTGATTTCTATGTAGAAGAATACATACTTTGGTTAAAATTGATTGAAAAAAAGAATACATACTTGGTTTTGAAACGTATTATAAAATGCAATCATCAACCTTCTAATGAAATAGTCGGAGTAGCTTAGTGTTAGATTATCCGGTCGCTCGGTTTGAATATCTATCACGTGGTTGTGGAAAAAAACAAATCCTAATATGGGATAAATTAATGATTGGCTAAAGTGATTATCCAGCGTGAGTAGAAAAGCTAGTCTGCTCTTCGATGTCAAATTTGATTTATTGGTTCATTAATTATCTATGTAACAATAAGTTCATGTTACTTCTTTGGGTCGCTCGGTTTGAAGATCTGCCTTGTGTGGGGAATAAACGCGAATCCTAATGTGGAAAAAATTAATGATTGGCTAAAGTGGTAATCCAGCGTGATCTGCTCTTCGATAGCCAGCTGGATCTATTGGTTTATTAATTATCTATGTAACGCATTTAAGTTCGTATTATTTCTTCCGGTATCTTTGAAGATCTGCAACGTGGTTCTTTTCAAAAACATAAATCCTTATGTGAGAAATGATTGGTTAAAGTGATTATCCAGCGTGATTATTGAAATACAAGTCTGTGGTTCGATAGCTAGTCGGCCAAGTCAATCCGTAATCCCATATAGCTTACACTTTTGAGATCCTACAGCAGCGAATTCACCAACATGCTATGTCTATTTCATTCCAAGGTCGATGAACGCAATGCAATAACGAATCTCTCCCGCGATAACTTAGATTGCGCGTTTGACGGTTTGTTAAGCTTGCCGGGTTAATAGGGGATATTGAGCTCTGGTATTATTCGGGAGACGATTTGAATCGTGTCCATGAACTTTGGGAAGGAGACACATGTCCTTTTCTGGATGTTGGGCAAAGGCTTATTTGATTGAGCATGGATTCAATGAGTCACGTCGTCTTGTGGGGATTAGAAGCGGTTAACCGCTCTGGGGACAGCTGCGGCAGTTAATGAGGTCGTTTGTTTTCCGGTAAATGAGTTTTGGTAATATAAACAGGGTACGTCTTGGCTATCTGAGGGCTAATGTATTCTCCCATTAACAGACAACGAAGAATATGATTCAAGTTTTCACATTACGGGATTAAAATAGGGATGGGTTGTTATTAATAATTTATGTTAAAAACAGGAAAATAACATGTTATTGTTGAGAAATGTATGGGTTATGAGGTTTGTATTAGAACCTTCGATGAGGTCATTAGATCCCTTCCGTATTTCTTTTCGTCGATGCTTTTTCTCCTTGTAGTAAAAGATTAAAGGATTTTGGGACTGCCTAAGATATGAAGATGTCTTCTCAAGAATTATGCAATTGAGTATTCCTACTTTAACAGATATATCATCTATTAATTAGAACTATCAAATCGATCTTTTCGACCCTGCTAGTCTTTTAAGCTATGACTTATAGTGCATTTATTTGAATCCTTCATTTATATCTGATAAAACTAGTTAGATAAGAGTCCTCTCTTACTTATTACTCGAACCGATCAATCAGTTTTGGGGTCAGGGTGCTGGTTAACTGGTTTCTGGATCAAAAGCTTGTTGGTTCGAATCCAAGATAAGACATGGATGTTTGCCCATCTGGCATAAATGTGTGGATTTACTATAAAAGGGTTGTCACACACACACCATGTGGAATTACTATAAATGGGTTGTTATTAATAATTTATGTTAAAAACAGGAATGTGTGGATTTACTATAAAAGGGTTGTCACACACACACCATGTGGAATTACTATAAATGGGTTGTTATTAATAATTTATGTTAAAAACAGGAATGTGTGGATTTACTATAAAGGGTTGTCACATTTCATATTACACACATACCAAACATTCTAGGGAATGTTTGGTATGTGTGTAATGTGAAATGTGAACCCATCCCCATGGGGTACTAGGGTAACAAAAGGTGGTTTACAAATGTCCCCTGTAGTGTGATAATATAATAAGCATTGTTCAATTGATTGGGAATTAGAAAAACAAAACATATATTGAATAGTATTCATAGAGTTTAGTCTCCGTACAGGTTCAGACAAACAGTCAAAGTAGAAAATTCTACGTGTTTGTTGAAATAGGTCGTAAATATTCGATAAAAGCTTCATCAAATAGATGACAGTGAAAACAAATTGGAAAAATGTATTTTAATTTTACATATATGAAAATATCTTCAAAAGTATACTTAATTCTGCAAAATTATTACCAAAGACACTTTTTAGTTTATAATACAGAAGTTTTGTTGGTGTTTTATTATTTAGTCCAAATTAATCAGGACGTCGCAGTTTTCACAAGATATAAAAACTACGAACTTTGCCACCTTCAGTCAATTTTGCTCAGAAGTTAATAATTTTTTAATTTGGGATTATGCCTATCTTTAATTTAATGATTATCTTTAAATTATAATTTCCTTATTTTAAATATAATTTTTGGATATAAAATTTTTTCACGTCCTAGGAAACACTTTCGATTACAAGTTGGGTATGGTTATTTGATTAAGTTCTCTTGATCTTCCGAATTAATTTTCCCCACAATTGTCGTTATAAGTTTTTTGGAATTTCAAAATGATAAATGATCATAGGAATAAAATTGAACTAAAATCTACTTTAGACATACGAGGTGGAACCATAGCAATAAAAAAATAACAAACGTTACAGAAATCATTTATTTCTCCTTTTAAATCCGAGTTTTTACTGGTTTCAAAACTTATCTCACAGAAAACAGAACACGAAAGCGAAACCAACACGGTCTGTTATTTTTTCCATCGCATTGGAATTAAAAACTAACGTCTCATTTATAAAAAAATAACTTTCACGATTTTAATTCCATCTAAATAATCCGTAACTGTGGTTGGGTGAAACAGACCGCAAAATAAATTGGTCGCCGAAATGGCAACGTTCGAATGTTAATCTTTCGAATTTTTTCCAGCTCTGATTAGCCGAAAGCGTATTTCGTATTCAGTGGCCTTAATATCTTCGAGTTTTATTAAAGAAACTTAGAATCTAATTAATTTTTTATTTGTTCCCCACAGAAAAATTCTCGTGACTTCGGTTTGTTTTGTTTAATTATTTCCTCATAATTTTTTCCCGATATTGTCACAATCCGTAAGTCACTTTCGGATTAAAAATATATTGTGTTTTCAGTAGAAAAATAGTGACCGGTGAAAGAAATATCGTTTTTGAAAAACTCGGTCAGTTAATGAAAAATACACAAGTATTAATCTTAGATGCTCATGTTTTTAAAGAGAATACTTAATGAATACTTTTAAATAAAACTCCTCTAGGAATTAAAAAACCAACAGCTATTTTTACGGAAACATATCCTTAATCTAATACTAACATAATAATAAACAATGTGTTCCAACTTTTTTGTAGTTTTTTCCACTAATTTAAAACTAAATCATTATCGACAATATCAACAATACATGTAATTACAGAAATACGCATATAATACAATTAAAACTGGAATGTAATTAAGTGCAGTGAATAATTTGATTAAACATTGAGTATTATACGTCAAAAATCGGTAATTTCATTAAAATGGCTTATTATTTAAAACATTAATCGTATTTATAAATTAATATTGATTTAAACTTAAAATCATGAACTTTTTTAAATTAATCCTTCAAGTGAATTCTATGCGATCTCTCGTCAATCAGGATACGACGAATTTGCTAATGACGAGATATCTCGTCAACACGATATTGCAGATTTTTTATGATGACAAGACCAGGATCTGGTCAGTTTTTTTTCTAATGTCGAGGTATCTCTTCCATAAAGTTCTCGGCCAGTTTTGCTAATGACAAAATACTTTGCCGAGACAATCACCAGAAGGGCAAATAATAAAGTAAGTTAAATAATTTAAGCAATAAGTGAATTTTTAATGAAATAAAACAGAAATTTATAGATTAATTCATATGAACAATATGGGTGTTATGGGTGTAATCGTTCATTTATTTAAAATTCTTATGATTTTGAACTTCGTATTTAAATTACTATTGATTTGAATCTTTAATCGCATTTTCATTACTATTTAATTAAAGCTTCGAATCATTATCTCCTTAAACAGGATTACATATGCTTATTATTCCCCCCAAAAAAAAAGAAAAAAAGTGCGTGCAAAGCCTGTACAGGTAGATACGGAAAACCCATAAACACTAGAATTCAGTTTTTGGTCAGAAATCGGTCATTTATTTAAATTCATTGTTAATTTTTGATGTTTGGTATTAATGTAAACATTAAATCACTGATTTGAATTGATAAAACCTCTAACCAAGCCCCAAATAACACTATACATTATAAAAAAACGTTAATAATAAAAGTAAAACAGGAAGGTTTGTTGCACATATTATGGCGTAAGATCCATATTTGGCTAATCTGCGTCTAAGATGAGACCTTACACACATAAGAATAGTTTTGCTTATACAGAAGAGATATTATACAGGTTAGGTATTCCTGTGACATACCCAGGGTATGTCACAGGGAATCGGTACCCCTTACTACTCGCAAGTTGATAGCGCATGGGCAAACCCATTGAACAGACAGGTGGTAGTTAATTACACACGGGTCATAAATAGCCTTAAGACATGTAGTTTAATTATTAAACGTAACTGTTAAGGCCAAGAAAAATGGAAACTTTCTATTCCGAATTCCTTAATCTTCAAAGAAATATCTCCAACTAGCTTCACAAAAGCTAATGCATCCTAATCTTGTCGAGTGTCCGCATAAATAAAATAAAGCGAATCAATGAACTCTTCGATAGGGAAGGGAACTTGATTATACGGTATAAGATTTTCGATTAGATGGCGAAGGAAGCTTCTGAGGAGATTCCGAAATTTCAAACCAAAATGCGTATACAGAGATTTCGAGATTTTCTTTTCCTGCGGAAAAGTTTTACGTTCGATTCCCATGGCAATTCCGTAGCAAAAAACACTGACAGCTTTCAAAACACTTTCTGAAATTCATTGCCTTTGAGCTACAATCAATAAAACATTTCACATCATATTCTCTTCCATGGCAGAAATCGCTTACGATTTGAAGCTTTATTCTTATTTAAAACGCTATAGATTAAATATATCGAGAATCGCATCTTCTCTTTAAATAGAATCACACACGATGCTTATTATACCATAAAACCTACACATATATTGAAAAAGCATTGCAGAAATGTATGGGGTGTAATAAAACCCTCTGGGTGTTATGGATTCCAGAAATTTCTCATTTGTTTGAAATTATTTGTAATTTAAAATATACGTTTTATTTAAGTCACTACCAATTTAAAATTTAAATAATCTGTCACCATAGTGTGACAAGTTGAAAAGCAACAAAGATGAAGTGGAAAGATTTACAGCATAGTGAATTAGGATGGTCAAGCAGTCACGGTGATTTAATATTGGAGGAGTAAACTTGCTGGCATTAGTAAAAACATTGGGCATGAAGTTGGATTTCATTAGGGGGTGGTGCAAGGGACTGGGGAAAACTGGGAATTTCTCGGGGAGCACTAAAGATCCAAGCAATGCTGAGAGTAGATGACGGGATAAGAACAAGCTCTTAAACAAACCAAGGGAAATCTTAAAAAGGGGATTCCTGGACCAGTAGCATCGACCCCATCTCAGCGTGCCCAGAGCATCAGCGACCTCCAGCACCCAATGCAAAAGACCAGTTGGTAAGTACCGCTCTCTTGATCTTCCCATTTACACATATTTGACTCCTCACCATACCTGTATGTAACCATAATGCTATCTTTACACCAATATAGAATATTGCAGAAAATATTAAAAAAATAGAGCTTGTATTATCAGCGTGGAACTTCTATCAGATTTACATATCGCATCTTTATTTGAAGTAATGACAATCTTCTGTTCCTATATGTATAATTACGAATGATTAAGTATCAAATTTTACCACATATTCTACGCCTCTGTAACATCATAATTGTTCTTTAATTTAAAACCTCTTATTCTTTAAACTTTAATCGCATTTAAGTCGTTATTGTTTTAAATCTACGAATCATCATGCTCTTAAAATAATTTATTAAAAACCACTACTAATTTGTGGGATCTGGTATTAATTGAAATCTTTGATCACTGATTTAAATTTCTGAAATTTCAAATCAAGCCTTGAATAGCATTATATATGACACTTATAATTAAAAAAATACACATATAATGGAAGTAAAGCAGAAAGGAAAGGGATCATTTAATTAAACACAGGGCCAGAAATCGCTTCGAAACAGATGCAGTTTATTTATTAAACGAAACTGTTGCAGGAAAAAAAGGACGCTTTCTATTACGGAATCCTTAATCTTTAAATGAATCTCTTCAACTAGCTTCACAAAAGCTAATACATCCTAATCTCGCCGAGTGTCCACATAAATAAAATAAAGCGAATCATTGGACTCTTCGATAGGAAAGGAAAGTTGATTATACGGCAGAAGGTTTTCGATCAGATAGCAAAGGAAGGTTCGGAACAGATTCCGAAATTTCAAACCCAAATGCGTATACAGAGAAGTGAAGAGTTTCTTTTTCTACGGAAAGGTTTTCTTCCTATTCCCACGGCAATTCCGTAGCAGAAAACACTGACAGCTTTTCCAAGACACTTTCGACGATTGAAAAACAGCATCGTTCTTCTACCCAAGTTGCAGGAAAAAATATAAACATTGGATGAAACGGTAAATATGGAATCCTTTCGCTTTTCGATTCTCAAAACACGGTGCTTTAGGAGGAGTTAAGATTACCTTTCAATTTAGTTCGGATTTTGAGTAAGCATTGTTCTGATGACATGCACTTGCTTTTTTTATTTGTTTTTGATACGTCGGACGTTTATGTTGAATAAATGAATATTTGATGTCAGGTGTTTTGACTCGTGCTCTTTATTTTATTCTTTTATACGTTAAATTCTTCCATTTGCTTTGCTGTGCATTAACATTAAATTCAAATCACTTTTCTAGAGCAGCGCTTTCACCTTATAGCATACACGAACTTTTCTAAAATTCTGCCGCACACCAAATATTGTATTATTTGACGATCAGACGAAAAATAGATATAACGCTGCAGGATTTGCAAAAATATTGTTGGTTACTTAAACCCACATTTTTTATCCAAAGTGGCATTAAAATATCTTTTATAAACAATTTATGATACTTCATAATGAAAAATAGTTCTCAAAAAAATATTTGTATGGGTATTACTTGGACTTATTCGTGAACTCACTTGTCAAAATTCAAACCGTTTCCTCATCAATAGGGCACAGCGATGCCATTCTTGCGGCAGATTACTTTACCGTGGCACACTGGTTAAAAATTGTTTCTCTAGACCAATGTGTAATTTATAACTCAATAAGATAATTCATGATATGGAAAAGGTCAGAAAAATTACTGAAAAACATATTTTAAGTACCTCGTTTATTGATAAAATAAATTGCTTTTAGGTTGAGAAATTTTACTAAAGAATGTTTCTTATACTAAGCAAAAAACAAGATCATATTACAAAATGTAAAAGCTGTCAGTTAAAATGGCATCGGAATTTTGTTCGGGTATTAAATTTTGTTTTAAAATGTCATATAAAAGTGATGATTTTTATTACACAATCAAGAATATAACCTCTCAAATATTCAATAAACTAATAATAGCTTTACGAGAATGATTATGCTATGTATCGCACCTTTGGTTTGGATATACTAATTATTTTCAATTTCCAAAAATGATTTCCTTTTCCCCCAACAAACTAAATTTACTTTTTTACTATTTATTTACCATAGTCGTTTTTATTACAGGTCTCTCTCTTACTTTGATACTTGATCAGACATATAAAAATACTCTTTCAACCTGTAATATAATATTGCATAAATGATAATTAATTTTACCAGCATGCTATGATCATTTAAAGGTTAGTATTAGTGTCACCTTTCAACCAATATTAATAATAATTCGAGATTCCGGCAACTTATACAGTAACCCGTCTTTATATTGCAACTCGACACATCACGAAATTGGTTATATGTCTACTTTTTACGTCCCCCATGGACTTTGGTTGGTTTTATGTTTGAAGTCTAGTTTTACATAACTTTTTAAAACTGAGTTTATCAATTCATAATGTTTAAAAAAGACGCGTTTACTAATGCATAATATTTTTAAAAACCGCATTTGCTAACGCATAATGATTTACAAAAAGCGTTTACCAATGAGTAATGTTTTAAGAAACTCGGTTACTAATACGTAATGGTTTAAAAAAAACGTACTTAGTAACACATAATATTCTAAAAATGCATTTACTAATTCATAATGTGTTTAAAAACGTATTAACTAATACATATTGTTTTAAAAAGCGCGATTACTAATGCATAACGTATGCACTTTCATCTTTAATTAGCAAGGTTTTCTCGACACTAGCTATGCAACTCATATATTTTGTATCCAAAGTGCATGATATATTGAGGAGTTATTTTAATTCGATTTTTCAATAACTAATGTCACATATAATAAAAATAACACTTGATATGGTATTTCTTAAAATGTGTGAAACATAAATTTATTATTTTATTTTAGAGCTGTATTGAAGCATTGAGTTACGTTGCTTGCTATTGGAAACAGTACCATTGTTATTATACTAATATATCAGGTTTTAAATTGAAATTTTTGAAATGCTCGTAGAGCCTGAAAAAGCTTCATGAAGTTTAAGACATTTTCTTTGAATATCCAACCATTATCTTACAAATTTTCAATGCTTTAAAAATTTGAAACGGTTGTTCTATGTAATGCTGTTGGTTGTTATTCCTATCTGGTTTTTTCGTTCCAAAGTTGTTTTAGTTTCAATATTATATTAAGGCTTGAACTTGTTTGAAATGGATGTGCCCCAAATTTTTAGACCCCACTGTACTTATTTGTCGTTTTAATTCTTTAGTAAGATATATTTTAGGGAGAATGGTTGCTAAATCTGGAATCCATCTTATAAATATATAAGGTATAAGAAAATCACGTTTCGTAAACAAATTATAAAAGATAGATAAACTGTTTCGTCTTTAATTTTTCATAATTTATTACGTAACAATATTAATTGTAATAGCCTACTCAGTCAGATAATATTCATGTACCTCCATATAAAAATCGTAAAATTACTTTTCATGAAACGTTTTCCAAATAAAATATTTAAAAATTTAATCAATAGCCAACATATTCAGAATAATCACTATTTTACCTCACTCCTTGATGGTTATTTTGAAAATTTAGTACTTGTTTTGTAATTTTATAACTAAATTAACTAATTAAGTAAACTGAGATTTTAACTGTTTTCTCTATGATTGTATATTTCGATCACAATTTTCTTCCGCAGTTATTTTTGTTCTATGTAATTAATAGTTTTGTGTTTACAGGGTGAGTTTATGTTGTTTTATAATTAATTATATTGTATTTATTTTATTATTTGTTTGTTGAATGTGCTTTACTTCAAATATTTTCTCTCTCTCTTTCTTATATAAATGTAGTAATCTGTTTCAAAGTATATGTAAATAAAACAAAAATATTTGTATCTAAAATCTAGTCATTAAAAAAATATTAATATTTTTCACCGTAAACTCTTTTTAAATTCAGCACAATTTAATCATCAAAGTAAACTTTTGATAATTTTAACGGAGACGCGCAGTACAAATGCTTATGATCGAAGATTTTATTCAGGAGAATTTACTAGACAAATTTATTTCTATTTACATTATATTAAATACACAGACAGCACAATACGTATAAATTCGCAGACATAACAATACATAGAAATAAATACGCATACATCATGCAACAAAAACAAGTAGTGATGAGGAAAATATCGTTCGAAGAACATTATTTTTATTTAATTAAGGTCACGAGCTCTAGTCTGATCCGCAGTCGGGAGTTGAGTTGCATGTCTGCTGCATGTTTATGAAATCTTTTTGGAATAATCATACTTTTAAATATTTCACTATATTTGTAATGACTGTAAAAAATACTATTGGTATAATATTAAAATTTAAGTAGTATGAAAAATATATTAAACTTTCAAAAATAATGAAATAGCTATTTTACATAAGGTTTTTTATTGTTTTACAAATTATTCGATAACGTTAATAATATTTAAAAAATCGATTTTCAGCAAGACAACAATTAAGATTTTTTAAGAGAGTAAACTACTTAAATTGCATAAGACGACAAAGTAGTATTAAGTATAGTTTAAATTAACTGTTAACTAATATAAGAGTTATGGAGTTTGGTAGCATCTTTCGTTTAATTCTCGAAGAAATCGTATTTTATTTTAAAATCTAAACTTCTTTATATCTTCGCAAACTTTTCAAGTTCTTTGATTTACCTTCTACGTTTCTTTAAACGTAAATAAACTGATTGAAATAAATTTGCAGGCATCTAAGGAAAAGAAATCAGACAAATAGATTTTAAATTTATTTTAATCCTCTTTAAATTTTTTGTCTCAGAAGCATTTCAGATACAAATACTATTTTGTAACATCACTTAAAATAGGTTTTTAACACTTTATTATAAAGTAAAACGTGAGTTTAAGTTGTAATAAACATGTAATTATATTGGTAATTTTCGTAAACAACTTTGAAATCTAAATAACAATTCCAAATATGTTTCTATTTTGAATAAATGCTTGTGAATTATCCATCACATTGTCCATTTGAATTGCATTTGACGACAGATGTTATGAAACATGTGAAGTGGAACATCATATAGGAACTTCGACATTTTAGTTTAGTTGGACAGCTAAAACAGAATTGTTGCATATGCATATGGAAATTCCATTTATTGATATTTAACCCTCCTGGTGGTTGTCTTGACGAGGTCATTAGCAAATTCATTAGCAAAACTGACCACATCTTGATCTCGTCATCATAAAATAATTGGTAATATCTGCATAAGACGATGTATCTCGTCATTAGCAAAATTGGTGAGGTCTTGATGAACAAGATATCTCGTCGAAACCACTTGGAGGGTAAAGTTAATTCCATGAAAAATCTTTTGTTTTCATTTCATTGAACAGAAACAAGCTACTCACATGACCGTTTCAGTACCACTGCCTGCCTACCTCGTTGGCCACGTTGAATATTTTATTACATTCAATTCCTATTTTAGCCTGGTTTTCGAGGGAATTTTATTTTTTGATCTTATCAATCTGTAATTCGGTTTTTGACGTGAATACGTATTTAAAATCGGGACAGCACTGGGGTATACATGAAAGGTCGAGCGTTAAATAAACACGTTGCACACAATTGTTTTGTCTTGTGATTTTAGAACTAGATCTATCAAGCTGCAATTAAATCGTTTAAACTGTAAATTAATTGTTGAATATTCACAAAAAACCCAACTGTTTCAACTTGCTATATTCCTTTCATCATTCATTACACAATCTAACATCAGGCCCGAGTATTCACGTCAAAACTACGGTTTGTGACCTTGAAACAACCTAAAAAATTTGTATGCTATTTTTAGGTTATTGGCTCTTAATAAATAAAATTAATTATTTATAACATAAATAGAAGTATAATATCATCTAATAATAAATTGTAATAATGAAAATAACTAGATTATTTTGTATTAACAGACATAAATAATATTGGAATTCTTACGTGGAAACTCGCGTAAATTTATTCTTTATATTCAATTACTTAGGGATTCTTTTGTATTAAATTCTTCAAGAATAGTAGTTTTCTTTACTTTTATTCACTTTCATAACACAATATCAGGTTTCTATAAACTTACGCAATCAATAATTTATGGCATCATTTTTATTATAGGGATGAAAAATAATTACATGATTCTACATATAAAGAGCCCCATGTTGAGTAAAATTAATTTCACTAAATTTCTATAAACCACGTGTAAAGACAAATATCTTTTCAAAAACTGAATTTTAATTTGGAAAAATGGCGAAATGGAATATTCTCCATTTAATTTTTCTCACCAATGAAACATTTTCTTAGAAGCGTCAAATCGAAATAAGGAAGAAATTGTTATCAAAATTTACATTGTATCAGTTTACTCTAACCCCGGTTTTGTTACAAAACAATATCTCGTATAGTTCTTGAGAAGATGCGTAATATATAATTAAGTTTCTTTGTGAGTTTTCAGTTTTCTTTTAATGAAAACAAACAAGAAAGTATTCTTGGTACAGTGGTTGGATTTGCACAGTAAGAACATATTTTCTTTCATTATTTCGTGCATCTCATGGAAATATATTACAGCAATTTCACAATTTTTCAAGAAAAAAAATAAATAACTAGAAATAAAACTTTAAAAAAATGTTGGATATTCTTTCAGACTAGACATCGTATTATGATAAAATGTTCGTCATTTTTATACTTCTGAGGATCTATTATTTTTCATAAAGGAAGTTAATATAGGCTCCAACTGTTATTTCCATATTTTAATGGATAACGTTTTAATCTGCATCACTAATCTAACTTAAGGATGAAATTTAAATAAAAATAAAAACTATCCATCAACTAGTAAAACTGAAGATTTTTCCTACTAAGTAGAAAGGGACACATTACAATGTAATCCATAAATTTACAACAGATATTTCCTCTATTTCAACTCTCCTGGTGGTTGTCTCGACCAGATATATCGTCATTTGCAAAACTGACCAGTTCCTGCTAGACAAGATATCTCGTCATTAGAAAAAAAATGACCTGATCTCAATCTCGTCATTATAAAAAATAGGCAATATCTTGATGACGAGATATCTCGTCATTATAAAAATTGATCAGATCTTGCAAGGCGAGATATCTCGTCAGTAGGTGAATGGAAAGATATATTTGCCCAGATTACAAGATTTGGTACTGATATTATATTAAGACCAATTACTATTAAGTTACAGGGACTTCGATCGAAAAATTTATTATATAATTTTAGGTATAGCAATTAATTTATATAAAATTCTGAGGATAGCAAAACCAAAATTTCAATTGCGATAATTTTTAACGGGATTACATATACAACATCAAAGTTATAATAGATTAGTAATTCTATTACAAAACGTTTTTCTTCGATTGAGAGATTTTGACATTCTTCTGATTTCACAACCTTCCAAGAGCATCTGGATTTGACTAATGTATTTTAATTTTTTGGATAATCCTTAAAATCTGTTGCATGTATTTAAATACAAATGATATGTATCTACGTACATCATGCTTCCAAATTTTGAAATTTTGGTTTAAAATATTGCTTTACTTAATCTTCTTTCTTTCCAAAATTGTAGGTGTTTTATTGCAATTATTTTTGTTTTACAATTAAGTGATACACTTGCCAAATGGAGTTAATTTGATTTATATGTAAATAAACTATCATCTATGTCAATGCACGGAATATTAATGCTCATGGAACCAATTATTTTTTTCAAATTTATCAAAAAATTTTACCACGTTTTATGTAATAAAAAGTATTACAAGACAAGTCACGATTCATTCTAGTATTTTTTTCCGAAATTATATTCCTATTCCCTACCGAATAATCAGTAGATAAAACATGTAGCGTATACAAATCAATATTCATACCATTGATATAATAGTTCAGAGACTGAATATTACATATTTGCTTAGATCACTTCAGCATTCTTGATTCACTCTACTGTAAATAAAATATTCAACCATTTAACCAGATAGCATTCAATTACATTATATTAGAAGATGCTTATGTTTAGTAGAAAGTGAAGATCAAATTAGAGAGAGAGAGAGAGTCCTGGTATTAATTAAATCATTACTGATGGAAGAGCATGAATTATGTATGTTATATACAAATTTCCTGAATCTCTTTAGATCTAATTTCATGCGAGAGAATCCATAAACGTTCAGTTATTCATTAATTAGGAAAATTCTAGGGTTTGTTACATCGCCTTGAATTATCCAGACTTGGAAAGTATTCGACATTTCTTATCGCTTCGGTGTGTTTAGTGTACTAATGTCGCAAAGTCAATGAAAAGTTTTCGCGTCTTATTGCATACTCATGCAAATGAAGGAAAATGTCTGATGAATGTATTCTAACTTACGTTAAATTGTGAGATTTATTAGACTTTTTCTGTCATGCTTAATTTAGGCGGTGGTAGTTTTCCTTACTTCCTGTAAGTATTCCAAACGTGACGTCATTTGTCTTTTAAATACGAATTCAGCATTCGTCAACAAAATTATAAATCCTTACTTACAGATTAAAGGTCAGCGATAAAGATATTGCACACCAAACTACCAAAATGGCATTACATTGCATTGTTAAAGGTAACCTTAATATGCATCATAAGAGAATTTTGATTATTTGATTCTGATCCGTCTAGTTTGTTTCCATATGAAATCCTTCTAATATCTATTTTATCATCACCAACCTTCTAATTAAATAAAGCATGTAGATGCAGCTTCACGTTACTTCTAGCGTTCACTCAGTTCCAAGATCTATAGGTTTAAGTTCAGTGGTATTGCAAGAAAACACGAATGTTAATGTAAGATTATTCAACGAGCGGTAGGTAAAATGCTAGTTAGTGCTTCGATAGCTTATCGACCCAAGTCTATTCGGAAGATCCAATTAGATCTTAGATTACACTTCTTCGATCTTAGGACAGCAAACTCGTCAACATGCTGCGTATATTTCATTAGCAGGTCGAAGTTTATCATCAAATGAAAACCGAAAACATGTCTTCTTTTTTCAATGATACAAAACCACAGTTTCAAGGTCAAGCGCTCTGTCACTATCTGTTCGACTTTCTAATGAAATCACCCGATCATTCGGTTTTAACACTCCAGATGGTTTGGACGAGGTATCTCATCCATCAGTATGTGATTAATTTTGTTGATGACAAGTTATCTCGTCATCAAGATAGTGCCGATTTTTTCATGAGGAGATCCAAGATCTGATGAGCTTTTCTAATGAAGATATATCTGTAGATAGATGTAGTAAATCTTGCTAATGACTATGTACCTCGTCGATACAACCACCAGGAGAGTTAATATCTGGGTAAAAGTCCAGTAGTACTTACTTCGCTCGCTCAGTTTGAAGATCTTCGGGTGAAGATCACGTGATATTGGGTGGGTAGTTGGGTAAGGGTTTATGGCTCAGGAACAATATTTGACTAACTTGCACCAAACACAAGACATACAACGTCAAGTAGTTTGTTGCGAACTTAGCCACCACTACAAGAATTAACTTTCGATGCAATATTATATATAGCAGAGTAACCCAACTCTACTATGAACTAAATTTTGGTAGACAAAGTTGCATGTTTCTCACGAGCTTGCCAAATAAGAAATCAACGGACGTGATTTGAACATGCAAATTTTATAAACTTCGATGGATGATCCACGATGAGTAGTTGAATTGCTAATGCGTTGCTCTATCGCTCTGTGATAGTAGACACTGCTCATTTTCCTATCACGGCTTCACTCCATACGTTGCTGCTCAGCCTTCGCTTTACGAGGTGACTCACACTCGGCTGCTAAAGGCAACACAGGACAATTACGATCGCAATCTTAAAATTGTTTGATCTCTCATGCGAAAGTATACCCGTGATCTTAATACAGTTCTCCCACGCGAAATGGCAATCTCTCTACTAGTGGTGGCATCTGTCGAATTCGGCTACCGTTAAATTCTGGAGGGGGAGTATTGTGGCGAACTAAGTAACAAAAATTAACTTACGATACAATATTATATAAAGCAGTGTAACCCGTCTACTATGAAGTACTTTTTAGTAGACAAAAGTTGCACTGTTTCACACGAGCTTCCTAAAAGTTTACGAGTACACACAATAAAAGTTTTGCTGACATAGAAGTAAGAATAGACCTAGGGTAAGTTACAGAAATCGCTCCGCCTACATCTCACAGGCTACTTGAGCAGTGTGACCAAACCATGACGTGGAAAATTTAGAAAAACAGAAATACGTGGTTGATGTCCAGCTGGATGTCGGTAATATCTCCCACACCCGTATCAGTAAAACTGCTTAATCAGATTATATCGATTCTAAATTTGTGATGACCCGATTCCAAAACATCTTTATTTCAGATAATATTTCTAATAAATCGAAATTCAATTATTTCTATTTCTTCGGGCTATTTATCTACCTTAGTCTATAATGAATACCGTACTTTGTGTATCTTTCGCTAATCGCATTGATTCCATAAAATTAGTACATTAGAGTACTAATGGATTATGTGCGTGTCCCCAAGAGGCACACATGTAACATTGGCTTCACACGCATAATTCCATCTTGCAACTTGCAGTCTTTCCTGCATGAATTCTAACAAGTTTCGGCCTTCTTTAGAAACTTTCCATAGGATAATTTTACAAGAAAATGAGCAATCACATCTTTCCAAAGAATTCCTTTCTTTGGAAAGAACCAATACAATTTTCCCAAGGGATTCTATTCTACAGAATGGGACAATAGAATCTTTCAAATTGATAATATTCTAAGGAAATTACGAATGGAATTCTTCCAATGAATTCTATTCTAAGGAATTACGAATGGAATTCTTCCAATGAATTCTATTCTAAGGAATTACGAATGGAATTCTTCCAATGAATTCTATTCTAAGGAAATTACGAATGGAATTCTTCCAATGAATTCTATTCTAAGGAAATTACGAATGGAATTCTTCCAATGAATTCTATTCTAAGGAAATTACGAATGGAATTCTTCCAATGAATTCTATTCTAAGGAAATTACGAATGGAATTATTCCAATGAATTCTATTCTAAGGAAATTACGAATGGAATTCTTCCAATGAATTCTATTCTAAGGAAATTACGAATGGAATTCTTCCAATGAATTCTATTCTAAGGAAATTACGAATGAAATTCTTCCAATGAATTCTATTCTAAGGAAATTACGAATGGAATTGTTCGAATGAATTCTATTCTACAGGATAGGCCAATAGAATCGTTCTATATGATTCAATACTTCAGAATTGTTAATTAGAATCCATCCAAAGCACGATTATATTTTAAGGCAAGGGCCAATATAATCTTTCCAAAGGTTGAGAAAATCCGGGGATTCTTTATAAAGATGCTGTTATTTAATCATTAAGTGTGTTGGGGTGTAAAAGCAACACTACACTACTAGGAAATCTCGAGAAGCTTAGAGGATTAAACAATTATGTTGTCTATCATTATTTTATGTCTTAAAATGGTCCTTAAGTATGATGTGGGATAAGTATAGCTTAGTGGTGAAACATGAGACTGGCATTGAAATAATTCAGTTTCGTCCTCGGACTAATCCACAGCAGCCTTGTGAATAAGTGATGAATGGGACACTTCATCCATCCCTTATACATATATAATTCATTGTATCCCTGTCATTGTGCCTATTTGAGGTTGATTTGTTTGAAGTCATTCGTGTCAATGTACTGTGCCTTGAGCGGAACTATGTGTACTTTTGGGGAGTGCATTCCCTGATCGGCTTCCATAAATCAATATATGAGTAGCATGGCATATATAAATGTTAATTTCTGCACACACTATAAAACTATATGCAAGTTATTTTTCCTGTGTACTTATAGGTCTGTTTATACTTTGCATGGCGGATTTTGATGATCTAAACACTATAAAATGTCCTATAAAATATGTGTATGGCCTATAAAATATAAACAATGCCCTACAGAACAATTTAAATAACTTTTGTGAGAAGGTGCGTAACACAACTACGAAAAATCTACACGCGTATGATAAAGAAACTTCTAACATTTTGATTTAAGTGTTTCTTACAGTTTCTCTGCCAAACCGAATTCTTTGTTTTGTCACTATTGTCTAATGGCCCACTTGCATCACATTGTTGCCTTTCTTTACCCATCCCGTACCCCCTGCGGAGATAACGATGTCATGGATGCTTCTCATCTGGCTGTATGCCCTGCTCTATTTAGTGGTGCTCTTTTCTACCGTTTCCGGGAAACCATTTCCATTCGCTCTAATAACATTTTAGATATTTGAAAACCAGTGGTGGGGATAGCTGAATCTTGTTTAACCAACCCGTCAACATAAAACCGTACTTGTAAAATAAAGGGTCGTAACGCGTTGTAAAGTGTAGTGAATAGGTTGATCTCTTGTCCTTATGCCAGAGTCAGCCCACCAAATATATCGATGAGGCCTTCCAGTTGGATTTAACCAACCTTTCAACCAAATAACATACTGATAGATAAGGACAACACGTGTCGTAGTGTAGCGAATAGATTGATCTCTGGCCCGTATTCCAGACCCGGACCATCAAATATTTTGATGAGGTCCTCCAGATAGATTTAACTAACCAGGCAAAGAAAAACCGTACGGGGAAGATAAAGGTCCGTACGCATAACATATATAAAGTGTAGCGAATAGATTGATATCTGGCGAGTATACCCTCCCTTTTCCACCAAATATTTTGATGTGGGTCTCTGGATAGGTTTAAGATATAAGTTAAGGGACCGTACGGCGTAAGATAAATGCAGTGTAATGAACTGATTGATATCTGGCTCGTAAACCAGATATTTTGCCAAATATTTTGATGAAGCCCTTCGGACAGGTTTAACCAGCCCATCAACAAAAACTGTACGGATAAGATAAGGGACTTTACACGTAAGATAAAGTGCAAAAGCAATAAAGTAATGTAATGTAAGCAATAAAAATGTAAGCCATAACCATTACCGGCCCAACAAATATTTTGGAGAGGCCTTTCAGAATAAGATTAAGCTGCCCGCAGTCCAGATATGGCCCTTCAAATAGTATTTATCAGGTCCGCTGACCAGAGAAGACTTTCTAAATAGTCCCGTAGACCAGATAGTCCGAAAGGTACCTGACCAGCCGGCTAAATCTGACACTCCGAATAATTTTATATAACCCGCCAACAAATACGGCCCACCAGTTAGGTTTACCCAAGTCGCAAGCGATATACGGGTACCAGATATTATTAGAGGATACTCATTCATAAAAAATAAATATTTAGCAAATTGAAAATAGCTATACTGAAATTTCCGTATACGAATTTTATTTTATTTTCCTGTTTTATAATGTACTACTTGGAATATTTTTAGCATATTTCAGTCATTCGTACTTGTATTTTTGTATTAACTTTCACTCTGCAAAGAAGCACAGCAGGCTACTATGAACCCAGCGCAAGGAAGTTTGTTCATTTGCATCTGCATCCGAAATATAAATTTTTCCTTTAAATTATGCCTGAAAAAGTAAATAATGCAAATAACTTATCTTTTATGACTTTCCGTATCTCATTAAAAATTGAATTTCGCTAACAAGTACATTTAAATGAATATTTTAGTTTGTCATGGAAAACTTGGCATTTCAGAAGTTTAAAACTGCAAAGCAGAACAAACACTATATGAGGATTTTTAAAAGAGAATTTCTTATGGTATCAAAAAAATGAAACAATGAAAAGTTCCTATTAAATTTTACTGTACCCATATTCAATTGTAGTACGTAACTGTTTCATTCACCGAAAATTTCATCAAGGGAAAGGTATTTTCCCGATTGTGTTGAAGATGAAGTTTTAGGCGAATTAATTCATAAAGATCCTTTTTCTGATAAACTTCAAAATATTCAAAATTAAGAATCGAAAATAACAGGATGCTTTCAAATGAACGAAAAACCTGGAAAAAGGCCGTTTAGCACATGAATTACAAAAATGAATGAACGTGCAGAAATAATGATTCTAAGCAGTGATGTCAGACCCATTTTCTTAACTTTTGCTCTGACGTTAAAATTATTTTTCAGCTTTTGGTAAAGAATATATGTTCCACGCAGTGACAGGGATAATTTTTAAGTCCATTTTCATTAGTCCTTGTCAAGAGTTTCATTTTAGATTAAATCTATTTCTTTGCTATTTAACTAGAACTTGGTAGCTGACAGGTTTAATATGTTTTAATGAGTATTATAATCCTCGCAAATTACATTTTTGGCGATTCACGAAACGAACAGAATCACCCATTTTACTACCTTTAAACAAAACTCATTGGTATTTCAAACCAACGATTGGAAATAATGCAGGTATATTTCAATTTTATCATGTCGTGGTAATATAAACCAAATAATGAAAGGGGTTATGATAAAATCAATAATCTGACTCATAGTACAAAAGGACAAACCATAAGTATCTTAACATTAAGTTATCAGCTCTCTAAGTTTTTTGACGAGATATCCATCAAGATTTTACCAAATTTGCTTATGACGAGATATCTCGACATCCATATATTGTCGATTATTTTGATGATGATGATATCAAGATCTGGTGCATTTTCTTTCAATAGTGGGATACCTCGTCCATCAAAATCTGAGCAATTTTGCTAATGACCAGAAGGGTTAAGATTAAAATTGTTCTGTGGTTTCCTGCTCATGGTTCCGTCATCGTTGTCAACCTTCGCCTCTACTGCTTAAGTATAGGATTTTAATGTAGGTGCAATTGAGTTCTTTTAGAAGTTATTGGTTGTTTATATTTACTTTTGAAATCTTGATTCATCAATTCACTGAAGTTGATGTCCGAAGTCTCAGATATCTAGATTTTGGAAGAGGCTATGGCGCTTTCTTTATATATATAAGAAGCGTTTTACAATAGAGTAAAATATGGTCTTATTCTTTGCATGGGTGTTGATTTGACATTCTGATGAATCTTAGAGGTTGAATCGATTGAGAGGTGCTGCAGGTTTATTGATATTTTGTTCCTACATCTTGTAAGGAAAATATATTCTTTTCTATTAACCCTTTTTAGGATTATTTCTTATCCATAAGTTGTAGGCACCAATATATGTGTATAATCTGTCTTGTGTAAATTATTGTTAGGTATCAATAAATACTAAGGTCATATTTTCATTAATTTTTTATTTCACGTGTTTCACTTGCATGCCGACACACTAAGGTCATATTTTCATTTATTTTTTATTTAACACTTCACTTTTTACTTGCATGCCAACACACGCAAGTGGAACACACATTGTCATTTCAGTTGACTCTCTGCGATGACATTTAAATTAACAATCTGTGAGAGCATTTCGGTTCAACCAATGCGATGTCATTAAAGTTGAACTTCTGCGATGGCATTATAAATATCCCAGATTCTCCTCGACTAGAAGCTGTTGCCAAGTTCAAAGTGCTTAGTAACCACGACTGACTTCAGACCATTCTCTACCAAATAGGATCTATTGGTTTCCTAGACTAATTTGTGAGACCCAGGGCAGCCTTGTCTGATGAACATTTGGACGAGTTCCCTGCACTAGTGGTTTTTAATTGTCCCGTATAAAAATATTCGAGAGCACATGGTTTACGGCCTAGTGGCCAAATGACCGTCATTTGTCAACAACACTTGTAAGCGGACGGTTTAAAACTAAATGTGTAATTTTAACTAATTTGTACCTAAAGATGTATATTTTTATCTAACAATGTAACTAAATATTATTATGAAAGTAAACATATAATTTGTAGTTGAATGTGCCTCTTGTTAAAATAATTTGACTTAAGATGTATTCTTTCAATTATACATCGTAAACCTTTTAACAACATCTTCCTGCAGTATTCTCAACTTGTAGGCTATACATATCTAAGTATCTGTCTAAGACAAATTATTGTAATGTATCACTGGAAACCCAGATCCTTTCTTCAAATGGCCTTATTTAACAACTCTGCAGGAGGTAGACAAACTCCTTACAAGACATTCGCAGTTTCCGGTAAACGTGTCGAATTGTGTGTTGTGAGTTGTACCCCTGCTGCAACACAATGGGGCATTGTTTTAGCTTTACACAACAGAAAAGGCATCCTCTCGCAGGACTCCAACTTATAGGCTACCCAAATTCAAGTACCCATCTAGGACAAATTATTGCCATGCATCAAAGGAAACCCAGGTTCCTTATTCAAGTGGTACTATTTAACAACTCTGCAGGAGTTAGTCAAACTCCTTTCAAGACATGCTTCGCAGTTTCCGGTGAACGAATTGAATCGAGTTGTGCTCATGCTACAACACAACGGGACACGGGAGTCTAGTTCGTTTGAAATAAGTCTCCGGTGAAATTAGATTGCAGGGCAACGCCACGGCGCGTCGAAATGTGAACATAATGAACTGAGATTCACCGAATGGAGCGAGAATAATTGGTCCCAGAATCGTGAACGAGTTCATGATAGAATGGTTATTCGTTCCTGAACAGTACGAAGGGGAAAGTTATTAAATAAGCTCGTAATTAAATTCCGGGATAGAGCCGAGAAATTGATTGCTTCTCCATATTTTTTCATCATACCATTGAAATTGAATCCGTTAAGAAATCTATTTCTTTTTATCAGCTGCTGAATTCATTCGGGTATTGGATTTTGCAGTGGTGTGATGTTTGTTTTGGATTTGATTTGGATTTTATTCTTTTCTGATGGAGTTAATTTGTTTTTAACGTTGTGAGGGATGATCATGATTTCAATTTATTTATAGATTGTAATGGACTCGAAGATTCTGCATTGAGTTACGGTTGGTTTGAATTTAGGTTAAAATTATTATTGGAACATATGAATATTATACACGCATTCTGACTGTCTGTTATAGGTTTAATATGGTACACTATCAGTATAAAAGGTTCAAGAAAAGTTCAATTGATTGAATTCGGTTGTAATTAATTACTACATACATAAATCATTCCTTTAAATTTGAGTCCGCTAAGAGAGCAATTTCATTTTATCAGGTGCTGTATTTAGTTGAGTATTGGATTTCACATTGGGATAATTTTTTTGGATTCAATTCTTTTCTGATGGTATTGATCGCTTTTACTTTAAAATCGATTCTTTGATGATGTTCTTTGTTTTTAACGTCATAAGGAAAGACAGTCATTGAAATTTATTTATTGATTCTATTTAACTTGAAGAATCTGAATTAGTTTCATACCATTAATAGATTGAATTTGTGGTTTTAATTGGTGGAAATTATAATTGAAACATGAATATCGCTGACAACTGGTTGTCAGTTTAACATGGAACTCTATCAGCAAAAGAGTTTCAAGAAAATTTGTCTGATTTCAGTTTGGTTGTAATTAATTAAAAATCAAATCATTCCTTTGAAGTTGAATCCTTTTCGTAAGCTATTTATTTTTATCAGATGATGAATTCATTTGGGTGTTGACTTTCGAAATATGGTGATCTTGGTTGTGCATTTGATTTGGATTTCTATTGAGTGAGGTTCTTTTCTTATGATGTAAATTTGTTTTAGTGTTCTGACAAATGGTCATGATTGAAATTTATTTATTCCTTCTGATGAATTTCTCTATTAAGGTATTATTTGCTAGAATAAATGGAGAAGTTAGTTATGAGTCATTATTGTAATTAAAATAAGGTACGAGAAGCTTTTACTGTCAAACTAAATGCAGGTAGTTTATGATGGAATGCTCTTCCTATACATATTTCTTTGGAGAGTGGGTTGTCAGCTACGGTGTGACCTCATCATCTGACCATGGTTCAAAATTACGTGGTGTTGTACTCGGATCTTTCCTTTCGGGTTTGATCCCGGACCATATCAAATAGCCCGTTGTGCTGCTCTAGTGTGACGCTAAATTCCTACCTACCTATACATATTCCGAAATCAACGTCACATTGTTTTTCGAATATGATCAATCGCCAACACAACAATCTATATTTTTAAAAATGAATTCCAAATTGGTATATGATAGCTAATTGGTCAACTCTAGTGATATATAAATCCAAACGTCGTCAAAATAATGATAAACTCATTTAAAGTAACTTATATTTTATATGTATCATTATATGCATCATTCTAGAGTATTTGAGTATCACGATGTTAAACTCCCGTCTTACGTCGGGTTTGTTTGTCTACATTGAAAATCCAATCTCATAATCACGTTATAAACTATTGAATTATGGATTAACATTTATTTGTGATCGACTTAACCAAAATATAGGATTAACAATACCCATCAGAATCCTTTACATGCCAAAAAATGCATACCTTATTCTAGTGTGCAACCTGAAAGAGTATTTGGGTGCGAGAGCATTTGGTTGACATAAAGTTATATACACTTCTTCCGTCTGGTTTGTTTGCTTACACTGAAAATCCCTCTAGTAATTATGTTACGAAATATTATAATATGGATTACTTGAATTTATTGTAGATCGAAAATATTGATTACTTTGTAATGCACAAATGTTCCTGAGATTGATCGTTAAATATACCAATTACAAACCTGAAATATATGTGGTATTAATTTCAACAACAAGGGAAGTTATCACAAGAAGGATTGATAAATTATAAGCTATAAATTAACGAAATATTATAATATGGATTACTTGAATTTATTGTAGATCGAAAATATTGATTACTTTGTAATGCACAAATGTTCCTGAGATTGATCGTTAAATATACCAATTACAAACCTGAAATATATGTGGTATTAATTTCAACAACAAGGGAAGTTATCACAAGAAGGATTGATAAATTATAAGCTATAAATTAACGAAATATTATAATATGGATTACTTGAATTTATTGTAGATCGAAAATATTGATTACTTTGTAATGCACAAATGTTCCTGAGATTGATCGTTAAATATACCAATTACAAACCTGAAATATATGTGGTATTAATTTCAACAACAAGGGAAGTTATCACAAGAAGAATTGATAAATTATAAGCTATAAATTAACGAAATATTATAATATGGATTACTTGAATTTATTGTAGATCGAAAATATTGATTACTTTGTAATGCACAAATGTTCCTGAGATTGATCGTTAAATATACCAATTACAAACCTGAAATATATGTGGTATTAATTTCAACAACAAGGGAAGTTATCACAAGAAGGATTGATAAATTATAAGCTATAAATTAACGAAATATTATAATATGGATTACTTGAATTTATTGTAGATCGAAAATATTGATTACTTTGTAATGCACAAATGTTCCTGAGATTGATCGTTAAATATACCAATTACAAACCTGAAATATATGTGGTATTAATTTCAACAACAAGGGGAGTTATCACAAGAAGGATTGATAAATTATAAGCTAAGAGACACATCGGAATCTTTTACATGTCAAAAAGTGTATCCCTTATTTTACTGTGAAACTTGAAAAAGTATTTGGCTGCGTGAGCATTTGGGTGGCGGAAATAAAGTCCGTCTGCTTTCTTTACACTGAAAATCCCTCTCATAATTACTTTACAAAATATTAAATTATAGATTACAAGCATTTATTGTGGATCGATTTAACCATTTGTAAATACTTCATAATATTCAAAAGTTTCTGAAATAAATCTGTCAATATACTAATAACAAATCTGAAATGTATGTGCAGTATTATTCTCAATAATAAGAGGTAATTACTACAAAAGAGATTGACAAATTATACGCTAGAGCATGCATCGGGATCCTTTACATGCTGAAAACTGTATTCCTTATTCGACTGTGGAACGTGAAAAATCATTTTGGAACGAGAGCATTTGGTTAACATGAAGTTATATCTACTTTTTCCATCTGGTTTATTTGTTTACACTGAAAAATCCCTCTTATACTTAATTACGAAATATTAAATTATGGATTGCAAGCATTTATCGAGGATCGATTTAACCATTTCTGAATTCTTCATAATGTACAAAGGTTTCTGAAATCGATCTGAAAATATACTAATAACAAATCTGAAAAGCATGCGCAGTATTATTATCAGTAATAAGGGGAATTATCACAAAAAAGATAGACAAATTATACGTTAAAAGGCACGTCGGAATCCTTTACATGCTGAAAACTGTATCCTGATTCTGCTCTGGGGTATAAATTATGGAAAAAAACCTTTCCAAGACAATCCTGTTTGAAGGAGACTGTCTTCATCCACCCTGCTATTTTTGAGCTCCATCAAAATTTAAACGCATCCAAAAAATGAGCAAGCAGATGAAGACAGACATCTAACCCTTAGACACCGTCATCCCGGCACTAACCCATATCATTTTCTCCCCAAAAAGATTGGCGATGTAACATATGATTTCCCAACGGATCCGCTAACTAGCAGAACGCAGCTTCTCGGACGTGGGTAACGGTTTGAGTTGCAGTCAGTCCGATTAAGATGAGGAGCAGGAAAAAAATATCGATGACTTCGTTCCTAGGGGTAGGCTATCCATTACGTATCCCTTTTACCCTTTATGTGTCCGGATATCCGACAGTTACGGAAAATGAGCTGGAAGCATGACGGAGCGCAAAAAACTGCGCCAAAAAGCAAAAATAGTGAAAAAAAACTGCGCCAAGTTTTGCTGAAATATCACCTACCATTGGAAGTCATAAATATACTCGGCGAGTTTCTCAGTAAATTGACTCACTCTATTCGAACAGCATGGAGAAATAGGACCTACGAATCGAGGAGATCTGGAGATATACGTGAGCCTTTTCTTATTTTTGTTAATTTTATTATTATTGTTTTCCTGTTTTTATTTTGTTTGCCTTTTTTACTTTTTCGGGAGGGCTGCATTGTGTGTGTGTGTGTGGAGTTCGTTGAGTTAAAAGCTTCTAATGGATTTTGGATTATAGTAGTTGAGAAAAGGGTTCAGTTCAATAAATCATAGCGTCCTTTTAAAACGGAGAAACTTCAATGGCCTAGATTTTTCTGGAAAGATTTTGATGATCTGCTATGAGCGACTTATTTTTCCAAGTTTTCGTTTCCTTATTAGTAGAAACTTGATTATTTGTTCTGAACTGGGTATTCAAATGGTGTATATTTGATTTGAGAGTATGATATTTAGGATAGATTTGTTTTCATGTATTACTTCCGTTATCAATGAAACATATTTTTTTCTACTACAATGAAGTTTTAAATTGTTTTGTGTTTTGTATGTTTTTTATAAATTCTAAAAAGTTAAGGCCAAATTACAAGAGTTTGTTACAAAAGTTGAAACGAAGTTAACCCTCCAAGTGATATCTATCTATCTACGAGATATATCTTTCTATTTACCTATACCGACGATATAGTATCTATCAAGATCTGCCAATTTTGCTAACATCAGCAATATATTACCAATTTTTTATGACAAGATCAATATCTGGTCAGTTTTCTTCTAATGACAAAATATCCAGTCCATCATATCTGGTAATTTTTATTTTAATGTTGAGGTTGTAAGTCGAGACAACCACGAGTAGGGTTAAGGAAGTTTCTAGTTTAAAATATAGAATAATGCATAAGCAAATAAAACGTGCACACTGCTGAAATGGTTTTAAATTGATTTATCATAGAAAATATTTCTTATGTGGTTCTATATCCTTGTCTATATCCTCTATAGTATATCAGTCCTGATTTAATTCAGTAGCAGTTTATTGTTTCCCTACTTTTACAATATATGGGTTAGCTAATGTTAGCATAAGGATACAATTTTTGTTATAAAATTAATGTAAAGGTTTCGGAAAAAGATCAAAAGTGATTCTTCACAACAAGAACGCAGAATTGTATGAATGCCATTTCAGAGAGAAATTTATACACCATCAACCACGCCAAATACATCTAGTTAAAGAATTGAATGTCACCAGTTCAGAAATATGTACAGTCAGTTTTGTCATGACATGAGAAAAGAAGAGCAAAATATTTCGGATACATTGAGTAGTTCTCTCACATTGAAATTAAAATACAAATAAGTGTGCAATGATATGTCGGGATTCCTGGCTCCTCGAATTGGCATCTAATTCGTTTGGAGAGGAGACACTCTATAGTCACTTTTTAGTGATCAGATTATGAGTAATTCTGTGTTAAATACCGTTAAATAGTTCCAGATTAGCAATGGGATGACCGTCTTCTTTTCAATTTCCAAAAACGTGTTCTCCCAGTTAAATTTTCTAGTTTTCTTTGATCTGTAACTTCTATTTACTGCTCTGCCTATTGCAGAGTCGGTTTTCACCACACTTACAACTTTGGATTAGATTTTTAATAAAATTTGCACTTGGTTTTCATTCAAGCTCGTTCGCGGCGTGCTTGCACATGCTCACAATGTGCATAATAGCTAAGGAACGCATAAAAGAATTCAGATGAATACTTTAATTATTCTTCCGTCCTTTCTTGTGATGTGTATGTGCTTTTCTTTCTCTCTCTCTCTCTGCGAGAGGGTAAGAGAATATTACTTTAAGTTCTAAATTAAATCTTTGAAACCAGGTATAATTGTGTTGTAAATTATTTTAAACATCAAGGTAAAGAAAAATGTCGGAATTACTTTCATAAAAATTTCAGTCGCACTTCACATCCCAGCAACAAAAATGCTGCCACTTATAAATATGAATTTGCCTCTTCATTTTGTAATTCTTTAATGTCGAAGTTTTCTTTCGTTACTTCTGTATATGAAGTATTATTACATACTGGTTTAAATTTTATGATTCAAAGATTTGTTAATTGATACTAGCATATAGCATATTATCTCATATTAACCATTGGCATTAAAACCTTTTAAAATGCCAACATTTTCATTGGGCATTGCATATCATGTTATTGCATATTGGCCATTGACGCTCTATTTTATGAACGTTAACGTTTTCCTTGATCCAATTTCGTGTGTAGAATTTGTTTGCGCCATGCGTATCTGTGACAATTGACTCTTCTCTGTAATTGGCGTAACTTTTCACTTGGCTAACGCCGAAAACGTTGCCAACTTATTAGTCAGTGCCTGATCTCATGACGCGATTAGACGATATCGCCAGCGTTCCGTTCCAGAAACTGCTATTTGAATATTATTACAGATGTATTTTTGAGTGAGTCACGACAGAATTATTGTGTATAACCTTTGAGACTTTAAGTTTTTAAAAGCCAAAGTTCTCTTTGATCAACCTATTCGAACACCTTATTATTGCATATTGTTCTTTAAAACTGAGTTTTGAAACAAGTGTCAAAAAAGTGAACACGAACATAATTTACATTGAAATGAAAATGTGCCACTTTATTTTTAATAAACATACGTAGGCCTACACACCAAAAAAAGGTTCATCCAATCACACGCATAGACTTACCATAGAGTAAATAAATCCAGGAGGCGACGATAGGAAACAACAAGGGATGGACACAGAAAAAAAGATCCCGACCAATTTTCTAGCGAGGGTGTACAGGTGGCAAAGCAGTTCCTCCCCATCGAACTGAGGAAATGAAAAGAACTCAGGAATAACAAGCGAGCAGAACGAATGCTACACAGCAATAAATTACTAGACGCCCACCCCAGTAAATTACGGACACGACCGCAAAAGAAGTGGAGAAAGAAAAATCTCTCCGATGGTGGTCAGAGGGTGTAGGGAAATGTCTGGGGCAGAATGAAGTCGTGCAAGATGTAACGTTTTCTTTTCTGGTGATCGTCGGTTGAGGACATTTAACACAATGTGTGCCTTGGCGATCTAATTTAATCTTTGCAACACTGGGGATATGTTGCGAAATGTCCGGTTTTGCTTTTTTCTTCTTCGATTGACTTTTTCCAGAACTGGAGTCGGGATTTATTTGGGAAACTGAATACATCTCGTCCATTCCTTATATTATGTAGAAATAAAATTGGTACGGTGTACTGCAGGTGATGCAGTACCACTATGTTTGGCTCGCTTTTTGCTGTGTGTATAAGTGTGTATCTTATACTTAACCTCCCAGCTTTTGACTAGATATCTCGTCCATCAAGATCTGATCAATTTTTCTAATGATGAAATATCTTGTCCATCAAGATCTGATCAATTTTCCTTATGACGTGATATCTCGTCCATCAAGATCTGATCAATTTTTCTAATGATGAAATATCTTGTCCATCAAGATCTGATCAATTTTCCTTATGACGTGATATCTCGTCCATCAAGATCTGATCAATTTTTCTAATGACGTGATATCTCGTCCATCAAGATCTCATCAATTGACGAGATACCTCGTCATTAGGAAAATGAGACGAGATTAGAAAACATGACGAGCTATCCTGTTATCAAGGTATTGTCGATTTTTTTATGAAGACGATATCATGATCTGGTCAGTTTCCTTCTAATGACGAGTTATCTCGTCCATCAAGATATGGTCAGTTTTGCTAATGACTAGATATCTCGTGAAGGCAAGCACCACGAGGGTTAAAACTTTATGAAGAGGCATTGAAGTATTGGGTCAGGGCGTCACCAGAGTGAAGCCTGGCCCAGACAATGCAAAGTGGTGTTGAAAGCGCAGAAAGTATGTTAGAAAATGCTCATACTCTCCTTTTCTATATCCTTTCGTATCTGAATAACTTAATTTCATTATCTGCAGTAATATATAGTTTTGTTCTTAGATTAGTGGAAGCAAAATTCATTTGCAAAGCTAATTAGTCTTAAAATATGAACTTTATAGTATTTCAAATAATCCCATTTTAATATATTCGTATAATAATTTCTAAAAAAGCAAAGTATGAATAACGAAATGTTCTTGGAGTTTCCAAGTTTGTTATCGCAATAGTAATTTTCTAACATTTTTCATACGGCATGTTCACCGTAATATTGTGATACATTAAATAATAAACCTAACTGTGGCTACTCCCTCAACATTGCTTTCATAAATTTAATAACATTTCATTTTTTAAAACAAATAATTTTGGCAGAGCAATGAAAGCTAACACTTCAAAAATAACTTCAGTTAAACATTTTATTCTGAGTGTGTGTTCTTTAACATTTTTAAAGACATTCACTTCTAAAATAAAGAATTAAAGTTCATATTACCTACTTATTAAGATTGCTATAAAATAACTGCATTAAAGTTCTGAGTAGGAAAATAATTATCTTTCGTTATTCATTATTCATGAAACGTTGTTTATGTGAAAGTGCATAATGTCAACCAGAATTGTTCAACGTGTACGCCCATGTTAGGCGCAAAAAATAATATGCCATTCCAAAGAATTTGGTTTTCACCACTTTGCTTTTATTCAAGTCTGAAATTCTAAGATTAGAAATCATTCTGACGAATCTATTTCCACTGAATAAATATTGATTAATCAAATAAAAACATTCTGCTTGCAATTCCATGGGAAATCTAATAATATAGCAAAATTGTGTTTCAATAAGAAAAGGTACCTTACATGAAAGGAATTGATCAAAATTCAAGTACGAAGGCATACTGACTTTTATTTGTCCATAATTTTGCTTCCTGCTACCGTTAAAATAATTTTAATAATTATGAATGAAACAAGTTCTTGAAAAGTAACATTTTGTTTAGTTATGGTAAATAAATAATCAGTGTGTTTTAGCTCAGAATCAAAATCTCGTTGCATATAAATTTTTAAATTTAGAATAAAACCATCTCTAAAGATGTTTTGAAAATCAAACTATTCTAAATTTTATTTTCAAAATAATTTAATCAAATATTCGATGAATTATATAGGAATGAAAAGAAAGTATATGAAAAATCATAAGTAATTTAAAAATTTGGACAAAACTATAAATACTGGAACACAAATATATTCGGTCACAAAAGGAATTTGACGACTTACGTTACAATAAACATTTATTCAATCAGTAAATTCTGTTCTAGAGCTTCTACGGTTCATTCTAACCGAGCCATTAGCATTGTAACTGAGAATATTTGAAATGTTTTATATTAACTTTCATAAAAATTATCAATATTAGTTTTATTCAGGTAGATAGGTAGGTATTTCATTGGGCGTAGCACTGGAGCAACGTATTATAGACGGCAGTCTGGGATCAATCCTGAAGGGAAAAAAATCCGATGACTGAACGTAATTTTCAATCCCTAGTGTTAATTAGATTTTACTAATACTTTCAAGAAGTTACTTTGCTACTTGATAAATTAATCTGTTAACATAATGGACTATCAACACAGAACAGAATTTTCGAAAACGGAAAATAACTTTTGGACGGGCAGGATTAGGTGATACTGAGACTTTAAATGCTTTGAAATATTAACACTTTCAAAATTCCATTTAATGCATAAGTTACATCATAATGTTAATAGGCAAATGATGATATGTCATATAGTTAGTGAGAAGCACGGCATGTCTAAGTATTGCGCAACGAAAGCTTCTAATGAAAATCTTTAGATATCGTCATCTGAATCACGAACTGGGTAACTCAAACAATTGTGTATTTTAAGTTATACTTTAGTTTGTAGAGCTGAGATCATACATAATATGATTCAAGCGTTACGTAACTATTTGACCGCTTAAGCTATATCTATCATCAAATATATACAAAAGAATGTGTGTTGTATATTTAATGCATTCTCCGACCAATCATTCAATTGGTCATGGTGCTTCCTCTGGATCAAAAGGTTCGTGGTTCGAATCAGGCGTTAAGGCATGGATGTTTGTCCCTCCAGAATGAATGTGTGGTCTCCATCTTACTATAAACGGGTTCAACCTAGTATGTGTGGAATTTTGTAAGGTATAACGTGAGCCCTTCTCTATACTGTGTACCAGGGTGGTACTAAATAGTTCACAAATCCACCCTTGTAATTCTATGATTAAGTTCAATTGGCCTGTCAAAAACGATAGGTTTGTCGAGAACACAAACCGTAGTTTAGACATAAATAATAGGGTCTGATGTTGGATTGTGGAATAAATGAAGCAGACATAGGAAGTTTAAATGATTATTTATTTTGATATTCAACCATTAATGAACAGTTTGAATTATTAAAGCGGTTTGATACTAATATTGATGAATAAAATTACTGATTCAAGGCTTGTGATTGTAGAGTATTTCAGTGGCCTTCAAATAACACCAATTATTAAGTCATCACTCTACGCAATCTAGTTACACTAGTTACAAATAAGCTCAATTTAGTTACGCACTAGTTACAAATAAGCTCAATAGCTTTGAATTTCGAAATATTGCGAAAGACCTCCCCAAGTTCAGTGCGCATGCGCACTCGGTTAGAAGATCCTGACAGGTACGGACATCTTTTGTCTACACGATGCTATGTTTATCTTCTGGATGCTTCTTCAAGTTCTGAAATTATAAGAAAACAGTGGCAGTGGTAATCCTCGAATTTTCATATACGCCGCCAATTCTGTTCCGATTTTAAAGACGTATTCACGTCAAAAGTTATTTTATTCAGGTGGCGATGTTATCAGTGTTTCAAACTTGTAAATATTGTTTAAACCTAGCATAAAAATAACATATCGTGTAAGAAAATATTCGAGCTGCTTTATTCAACAATGAAATGAAATCTGCACTTTTGAAGCAATTAACACAAGACTCAATTCAAATTTAAGTGTGGTTCGTTTGTAGCTGTCGGTATTTCGTGCTGCACGAGGGTTAAATTTAAATATGGAGAAGCATTAACTTCGCAGATTGTTTTATGGCTTTACCTGTAAAAATAAATTAAAGCATGATACTTTATACACTCAACATAAAATAAGTGATAGGGAAAATTCTATGAAAACTGAAAAAGTGAAAAGTTTACAAGAAATCAAAAAAAAAAATTGGAACAGCTTTAAACAAATATCTCTTCTCAATAAAAAAAATATAATTGAATTCCGCTAAATCTGCATTGGAAATTGTTAGCCTGTGCTTCATGTTAAGTTCAAATTTAATAGAATTATTTCATTGGAAAAGCAAACTCCATTTTGAGTTCAGTCGCTTTTTCTGAAGTACGATGTTTTCTTATACATACATCCTCCAACACGCTTGGTTGCGATGGATTCAGATCAAAGCTTGAAGCTTTTTTCTAGGCTAAAAATAATTCCTTGTTTAACCGAAAAGCAAATGAATTAGCTTATTGAACAAGAACCCGGTATAAATGAGACTCATAAAAAATTCCCAACAGCAAATATTTGAGTGGATGAGACTTCTTTAAAGTCTCGCTGAAGCGTGAAAACTCATGTGTAAAATCCTACATCTGACACAGTAGTGCTTTCGGGAGACTTAACCCCTTTGATCTATTTTTTAAACTGCTAGATTTTATAATTGGGGCATAAACACTTTTCAAGGATCTACAGTAAGACTAAAAGCATCTTTGAGCAGAGAAGCACTTAGTGAATATCTGCGTGAGGTGCACAGTTGCTTCATTTGAAGTAAAGCGTTCTTGACTAGCAGCCGTTAGGGTTGGCTACTACATTCTATCCCCCTTTGTGAGAAGAGTTAGCTTTTTCTCTCTTTCCCTTTCTTAAATCTCTTCATTTTAACTCGCTACAAGGATTTAAACTTGACGTTAAGTCTGGTTTTTCTTTCTAAGATGTTCGTCTGGTCTTTAGTCCGTTTTTATTTTCTAAAAACGCCAATAAGGGGCTTTTAATGCTATTCTTATTTCGTTCCTTTTATACAAGTTGAGAACAAGTTCACGCACACTGTTTTGTTAATGAAGTAGGTTAGTTTATACTTAGGGTGGATGTAATTTTTCTGTTTAAATTCTAAGCTTTGTAGCGTGCTCTTATCTAACCAACATACAAATCACAATTTTTTTTTCATTCTTTGTAAAGAAAATGCATGGACGTCATCATACAAGTATAAGCGAAAGAATATTTATTAATGTTATATGATTTATTAACATGCTTAAATATGCTTTTGTATTTTTATATAGAAACATATGTCTCTTGGGGTTTATGGCTCAAAGGCTATATTATCAACCATATGTGGTCCAAGGGCTATACTTGACTAACCATATATGAATCAATAAAGATATTTGGCCAACCATATATGGCGCAAATGCCATATTTTATTTGTTTCAGGTTTTATATTGCAAGGGCAATATTTGGATTCCTTAAGCATACAGAAATTCAGAGTATTTCCGTCAAAACTACGGTTTGTGTCCTTGACACAACCAAGTATTCTTTTATTTAGAGGTATGAACTATTTACTCTATACTATATTATTTTTCAAAGAATTTATGTATGGTAAACTATGTGAGTATAAACACTGCTATCAATCGATACATAGAAGTAAGAAACATTAGCTTATTTGTTATGAGTGGGGCTGCTAGTTTATCGCGAATATTTCAATACAATTTGCATAAAGCCAGCTTCTTTATTATCAAATTTGCAATTTAGCCTTTTGTGATATTCACACTCGTATATCTGTTCTGCAACATGTAGTATTCCCTCCATAATTTCTAAGAAGTTTTGACCATCTTGACCACTAGAATCTTTCTAGGATTCTTTCAACCAATCAATTGATTATTTAGTCACTATATATAATGTGGAATAAAAGCAATATTACACTACTTGGATGTCTCATGACAAACAAGAGGTTAAAAAGAGTAGATATGATGAACTATTTAACCCTCTGAACATCACTAAGAAGATATCGTTCGAGTAATATAGCTTTTCTTTTACACACAGCACACATAATTATTAACTAAACGCATGTATTGGATAAGAAATCCTAGAAAAAATTCCATAAGTTAAGAACGTCGAAACTGAAGCCATACAAAGAAAACTGCCAGTTGCGGAACGGATATATCCGTGTGAATCCCTCAGAGAATTAATCTTATTGGCAGTTGTCTCGAAGAAGTTTCTCATCAATAGCAAAATTGACCAGATCTTGATGGACGAGATATCGCGTCCTTAGAAGAAAACTGACTAGATCTTGATCTCATCATCATCAAAAACCGACGTTATATTGATGACTGGATATCTCGTCATAAGCAAAATGTCAGATCTTAATTGACGTGATATCTCGTCAAAACCACTTGGAGAGTTAAACCATCTAAATCATAAAAATATTGCTTTTGCAATTTGTTGGCTATTACTTTCGTGAGCTTAATTCGATTTACTTATTCCATTTCCCTTACTGCCAGTAAAATTATTTGGCATATGCCATTTATATTGAGGTGGGGGAAATTGTACCACTTGCACCAATTTCAATTTCAATTGCACTCTAAGTCTACTGCTAATTTATTCAAGAAAATACAAACACAACCACAGAAAACCACGAGGCTGACAAGGAAATAATCTGCATAATTATTTTGAAGTTTTTGGACTACGACTACATAGAATTCGAAGTTATTACGCATTAACTATGTTTTTCGCTGAATATATTTTATTTCGAGTACACACTGAAGTTCCTGAAGTTTGTTTGCTTCCTACATTTTCTCGTAATGCTGATTTTATATTTGGACCGAAAAGTTTAGTCATTAGTAAGAGCGTTACCCTTTTTCCAATTTTTGGAAGTGCACTTGCTAATCAGATGGAAAGGTTTAGAACGGTAAACTGAAGAGATGTGAGCAACGTGTTTTCCTAGGTCGATTAAATTTCCAACTTATTTTTCGATGGAACTCAAGCGACTATTTTACGAATTCAACTGTTAGGGAAACTTTTTGCTTTTGTTCAAGGCAGTGTAAAATTATGAAGTAATACATATATATAATTCAATATTACAAAACAAAACAGAGAAATTTAGGAATTTAAATTTAAGAATAGCAAGAAAATTTCGAAAAAATGAATATATATGTTTACTCCATTTAAAATTTTTTCACTTAGTGAAAAATTTTGTAATTATGTTAGTGAAATTAAATAAATTGATAATTTATTTTATAAAATGTTAAATAATTTTCATTCGAAAACAAAGTTTTAAATCAGCTGAATCTATAAATCTCAAAATTTATAACAAATGTGTTGTTGCATTCACAAAATTGAAGCTAGATTACTTCATAAAATAAATTAACCCAAATTTATTATTTCATGAAGTTAGCAAATTTACTTATATGTGCCATAAAAATAAAAGAATTTGCAGTTATGAACATTATCAACGTTAAATGTCATCTATACAACATCTGAATAAAATGCATAGAAATGCAGCAACATGTGAATGTAACATTTCAAAGAAATTTGAACAGCACCAAAAATTAGAAATGAGAGAAATTCAAATTTCCTTGAAATGTTACATTCGCATGTTGCTGCATTTCTATGCATTTTGCTCAGATGTTGTATAGATGACATTTAACGTTGATAATGTTCATAACTGCAAATATATATATATATATATATATATATATATATATAAAATATTGCTTCAAAGAGGTTAAAATTCATCTAAAATATGTATAATAAAAGATGTGAGAAGTTCACTCACCCTTTTTCTTGAATTCTTACCCTCTTTTCTAGGGCTGGGCAAAAAAAGATGGAATTCTATGATGCTTTTGTATTATCCATTCTTTCGCTGAAACTTAGTATACGTATATTCATTCACAGAGAAGCTCAAATCAAATGAAAACACATGGTATAAATTTCGCTACTCTTTAATTGCGCCGAATATTTACATTATATTTACAATTTTAACAGAAACAGGAACAACACATTTTCTCCCGCTCAATCCGAGAGTTCTAAAAAGTTAAAGAATGTTCTGGCTGTTTTTCCGTTTTGCGCATGCGCGATCAGTCCGCAGAAACGATAGCAGGCTCGCATTCGCGACATCCTCCCACCCCTGAGTTTCAGGTTCATGAAACTCAGGAATCAATCAAACGTTGGGCAGGTCTTAAACGTCGTCCAAACCTTGATATTCGAATTCTACTTTTATCTGGGTTTGTAGTTTCTAGTTGGTTGGGCGCAGCATCAGATACGTCCACAGAAGAGGTATCAGGTTCCTGATCTTTCGTAGTCGGTGGCAAATCTCTTAGGAATTGATGGTTTTTCATTTTCTCGAATCTCCAAAGGGTATAATCTCTGGACAGGCCGTAAGAGGGATCCTGTCTGAGTTTCAACTTCGACGACTCGAACTTTACCATCTTTCCCAGGAAACAACTTCACAACTTTAGCTAATGGCCAGTTGGACCTCTTAGAATTATTGTCACCAACTAGGACTATGTCTCCTTCTCCAATGTCAAATTCCCTTCGAACCTTGGAAAAGTCTCTGAGTTGGCCTAGATATTCGATTCTAAAGCGTTTCCTAAGCTCCTCACGTAGCCTTTGTTTATAAACAAATCGCCTATTCCTCTTGTTGGCATCGATCAGATCTATGTCAGGAACTCCTGTCTCCTTGATTTCCTGTAAGAACATGGCAGGAGTCAGAGCTATAAGATCATCACTGTCTTCAGAAATATACGTTAATGGTCTTGCATTAATAACACTTTCGGCATCGCAAAGAATCGTGTAGAGCTCTTCATACTGCAAACAAGCCTTACCCAGCACTCTTCTAAGTATGTTCTTTAACATGCCAATCATACGTTCCCAAAATCCACCCCACTAAGGTGCAGAAGGAGGGTTGAACTTCCAATTGATGTTCTTCACTGAACCATAGTCTTGTAATCTTTTCCAGTCAACCGATTTCAACTCGTTGGATGTTCCAACTAGATTTGTCCCATTATCGGAGTAAATAGTATTTGGCCGGCCCCTTCTGGCGATGAATCTTCTGAGAGCTTAAATAAAACTATCTGTCGATAAAGAAGTAACTAATTCGATATGGATGGCTCGAAATACAGCACATGTAAATAGCACGATCCAACATTTAGTACTATTCCTTAAAAACAAAGGGCCGCACAAGTCAACACCAACAACTTCGAAAACTTGGGCTTCTCTAACTCGATCTTCAGGAAGAGGTGCCTCGTGAGTTTCCGTAGGACGAACAGTAAATCTCTTGCATTTGATACATCCACTGAGAACTCGTCTTATGGTTTTCCTACTCCTAAGTATCCAGTATTTCTCGCGTAGAGTAGACATCATAATCTGGAGACCTGCATGGCAGAATTCATCATGCTTATTCAAAACTAGTTTATCTACAATATGGTGTTTTGAAGGAAGAACTATGGGATAACGAAAGTTTTCTAAATCCTTCCTCATGCTAATTTTAGATTTGACTCTTAACAAGCCATCTGAATCCAGTAGTGTTTGCATTTTTGATATTCTTGTTTTGCAGTCTTCCCCAAAGCTTTGTCTCTGAACTTGTTTCAATACTGTTTTTTCAGCTTTCTCGATCTCTTCAACATTCAGACCACCATAGTTTCTTTCATCGATCTTGACTTTGGCATTTCTGTAGAAACGAAAAATCCATGCCATGATTCTGATTATTTGGTTGTAAGTTGAAATTCTAGTACAAAATGCTAGACTCTCTGATTCAATGTTGGTAGCCGATACTACTGTTTTTCGTCTTTCCAAATTGACAACATCAAAATCCGGCCCCGCATCCGAGACTGGCCATTTATCACTAGGTTGTGTCAGCCACTTTGGTCCCTCCCACCAGCGACCTATCTTCAATTTTTCAGCAGTGCATCCCCGTGACGGTAGATCAGCCGGATTTAAAGTACCGGATATGTGTTTCCAATCCTCAGGATTCGTTAGAAGCCGAATTTCTTGTACTCGATTGTACACAAATGTTCCCCAGTTTTCATTTCTTCTAATCCAGTATAGCGCATTTACTGAATCAGACCAATAAAAGGTTTTCAAGTTCTCTACCTCTAGTTCTTTGAGTATGGTGTTTGCCAACCTTGCTCCGATAACACAGGATAATAACTCCAGTCTTGGAATAGTTGCTTCTCTTATTGGAGCTACTCTCGTCTTGGCTTGTATTAGTTGGCAAGACACCTCGTCATTGTAGGATGTTCTAAGAAAGATGCAGGTGGCATAAGCTGATTTACTTGCGTCGCAAAATATGTGGAGACTTGATTCACCAAGTTGGATGTCATGAGGTGAGAGCTTACGCGGGATTCTTATTTTCTTCAAGACTTCTAGTTGTTCTTTCCATTTTGAAAATTTCTTTTTCATATCTTTGGGTAGTTCATCATCCCACTTGAGCTTTAGTTTCCAACACTCTTGCAGCATTAGCTTAGGCAGGAGAGTAACCGGAGCGGTAAATCCTATAGGATCAAATACTTTGTTGGCTTCAGAAAGAACAAATCTTTTAGAGATCTTCTTTGGATCGCTTTTTTCTTCAAAACTCATCAAGCTAAGCCTGTCATCTTCTATGTGCCACTGCAGCCCCAAAATTGGTTCAGATGATTTTTGGTCTTCCATGAGTCCTATGCTTTTACCTGCTATGTTGTCTTTAACAGGAAGATTGTACCGCCAACCTCGTAGGTCAAATTGCGCTGACCCTAATATATTTCTAGAATTGGCAATAAATTCTTGTAATTCTTCTTCCGAATCTACACTGGTTACGCAATTATCGACGTAGAATGAATTCTTCAGCTTTTCAGCTGTATGTCTGAGAGGCTCTTCTACTTCGTTTAAAAGATGCAACAAGGTCGCCGCTAACAGGAATGGACTAGCATTAATGCCGAAAACCACTCGACAATGCCTATAAACTTGCAGCTGTTTATAATCGCCATCTTTATACCAGAGAAATTTCAAAAAGTTTTTGTTCTTCTCTTTTAAGCTGATCTGAAGGAATGCTTTTTTGATGTCTGCACTGACGCCTATTTTACCCTTTCTGAATCTGTGCAATATAGAGGGTATCAGTTCTATCAGGTTTGGACCCTTGGCTAAGCAATCATTTAATGATAAGGAGTGTTTCTCTTTTGCAGAGCCATCAAAAACAGGTCTTATCTTAGTAGTAGAACTTTGACGAATCACAGCTCTATGAGGTAAAAAGTGACCTTCATTTGCACCCGAGTCAGGAATCGTTTCTATGATTCCTTCAGTTTCCCATTCTTCGAACACTTTCTGATACGCATCTAAATTCTCAGAGGACTTCAAGTTATGAACCGTTGACTTAAGTCTTTTTTCCGCTAGTTCTCGATTAGTAGAAAGTGTCGGATGATTTTCAATCCAAGGTAGTGAGACAATATACCTTCCATCTGAATCTCTATCCACCGTGTTATTAAATAAGTCTAAAGCCTCTTGGTTCAAATCTTCGGCTTTTTTTCTCTCGATGGGATCTCTTATTCCAAGTACGTCTAGTTCCCAAAGGTCTTTCAATTTTCACTTTTAACATGTAAGGAAATGGCAAGTAAAGAAGTGTTGCCAGTTCCCCTAGACTCTGGAACCTTCCCCATCAAAGTCCACCCTAAATGAGTCTCAATTGCAGCGAGGCCACTTGATAAAAGCTTAAAATTTCCAGTGAAAAGCTTCCCAATAATATCTGCCCCAATTAGCAAGTGGATTTCATTGTTCCCTGTTTTAGTACTATGATCTGAAAACTCTATTCCGCAGCGTTTTGCTTCTATAATCCAGGGACCATCTGTAATTTTTGGGATCTCTGCGCATATTTTTTCTTGGTCAAACACTTCAAAGTTACATGAAAAAGTTTTTGAAAGATTGCTTTAAAATATTTTGTACCGCTCATGGGTTCTAGTTTCTTCCGACCCCCCGAAAAGACTGTGATTCATTTCTTGTTGTCCCAAAGACTGATAACCAATATCCTGAACTATCTGCTTTGAAAGGTACGAATGCTGACTTCCAGAATCATACAAACATCTTATAAGGATCTCTTTATCATTATTTTTTAAGATTGCCGATGAAGTCTGCATTAATACATCTTGGTTGCAAGTTTTGTTAGCCAAGGCTTGGGTTTTATCACTCGCTTTATGCTTGGGAACATCTTCGTGACGTTCAGTTTTGTTGACATATTCTGAGCACATAGTAGAGAAATGTCTTTTCTGACATTCTGAACATCTTACATAACACTTACAGTCTCGGGCGAGATGTCTAGGTTTTAAACAAATAAAGCAACAACCTCGTTCTGATAGAAATCCCTTTTTCTCTTTCATAGACTTATTTTTAAATGTGTTACACTCCTGCAAAGAATGGGTTTCATCACTGCATAACACACATTTATTAACCCTCCTACTGGTATCATTTAATAATCCTGACGCAGTGGGCACATTTTTATTAGGTGTAAAAGAACGATAGCCAAAATTTCTATTCTGTCTGGCAGGCAACTCGAACTCTTTCGTTTTAGAGTCATACGAAGTGGTGTGATGCGAAAATCCTTTGTCATTTGAAAGATGGTTTTGAACCAAAAATTGGGCTTTCTCACGTGACTCTAATTCTAATTTTACAATATCCAACATTTCAGAAACTTTCCAAATATCTTCAGATCCACAATTTTTAGCAATTTCAATTACAATTTCTGGAGGCAATAATTTGATGAGAATAGGGCAAAATAATGCTTCATAATTTTCAGGATTTAATCTGAGTGATTCAAGGTTACGCACCTGTGTCAGACATGTGTCATATAATTTTCGCAATGCGTGAATATCGGTAATTCTTTTCACAGGGGTTAAAGATAAAAGTTTATTTAAATGTGAATTAATCACTAATGTTTTCTTTCCGAAACGCTCTTTTAAAGTATCCAGAGCAACTTGATAATTGTCATTGGTTAAAGAGAAACCTTGAATTGCATGGGCTGCTGATCCGGTTAAATACGATTTTAGATAGTTAAATTTATCGACATTAGCAATATCTCTATTTTTATGGATAACCGACTCAAATTGATCGAAAAATCGTTGCCAATCACCAGGATCATTGTTAAATTTCTCAATAGTGATCGTGGGTAATTTAATTATAGAACTTTCTGGCATTCTTCCAACAGACATAATACTTTTACCTTGAGCCATTTTATTCGGATCAGTAACAGTAGGTATCAAACTTGTTTTTAAATTCTCAATTTTTCTTTTTATTTGCACTTTACACACAATTAGCTTCTCATTGTAGTCATTACTAATAACTATTTCTTCTTCAATGTCCTTAACATCCAAAATTAATGCTTCAATTTCACTGTTTACTTTACTAAGTTCAACTTCTTTAAGAGAAAGTTGTTCTAATAACACATGCAATTCATCCTCAACAACATTTTCAGATAGTTTCCCTTCAATTTTATTAATTAATTTGGTAGTAAGTTGACGTATAACTGAACGTTTCGATTTCGCAAATTCCATGTCGGCCAGTTCCTTTTCACAAAATTCTATACTGGTCGTTTTTAAATTGCGAATATTTCAATTTTATAATAAATCAATACTTCTAATGTTGAGGGAGAATTGCAAAAGTTCATACAAATAAACAAAAGGCATCAATATCACTCAAATATATTCACTTTCGATTTTGCCCAAGTCCCTGTTCGGGCGCCATAAAATATTGCTTCAAAGAGGTTAAAATTCATCTAAAATATGTATAATAAACGATGTGAGAAGTTCACTCACCCTTTTTCTTGAATTCTTACCCTCTTTTCTAGGGCTGGGCAAAAAAAGATGGAATTCTATGATGCTTTTGTATTATCCATTCTTTCGCTGAAACTTAGTATACGTATATTCATTCACAGAGAAGCTCAAATCAAATGAAAACACATGGTATAAATTTCGCTACTCTTTAATTGCGCCGAATATTTACATTATATTTACAATTTTAACAGAAACAGGAACAACACATTTTCTCCCGCTCAATCCGAGAATTCTAAAAAGTTAAAGAATGTTCTGGCTGTTTTTCCGTTTTGCGCATGCGCGATCAGTCCGCAGAAACGATAGCAGGCTCGCATTCGCGACATATATACAGTTAGAAATCAGAAAGTGCGCAGAATATTCTGCTTTTTTTACCTTAGAAAATATTTATTCCTTAAATGTAAAAGTTTTTTTAATGGAAATCCGAAGTAGGCGTTGCACGGTTTTTTTTCCGGAACATATACTTCAACTGCAAATGCCGTTTCCACTGTAGGCGGATTTATATAGTAACGGCGATGTTTAACTGGGAGTTTACTCCGTGAACCGCAATATTTGAAACAATTGAAGTCAACGCTAAAAGAGATATGAATTTTGGCACGGTTTATCGTGGATGAAAGTTCCAACTCCTTAACTGTGCTTCTGAAAGAAATCGCGTGAGAAAGGAATGTGCAGTTAAAATGGCTCACAAAATTCATGTATATGATTTCTTATACGAAAAGTGCAAATTTGAAGGGATGCGCATAAATTTGAAGTGATACGGATGTAAAAAAGTGCAAATTTGAAAAGATATGCATGTATAAAAGTTTAAACCTGGAGATATTCATGTATAAAGCATAAATTTGAAGAGATATGCATGTATATGGAAGTGTAAAGTTGAAGAAAAAGATGCATGTATAAAAATGTAAATTTGAAGACATACTCATGAATGAAAGTATAAATTTGAAGAGATATTTAGGCAGGGGGAGATGATTCTACACGTAATAAATCAAAATACATATGTTTCACTAAAGTACGTGGCTCGTAAATTGACATTTTTTATATATTGACTTGATCTAAGATTGTTCGATGTTTTAATACAGAATATTCAAGAAAACATTGTAACACAAATTCAAGAATATACTATTTTATCAAATCTCAGTCAAAAGTGTTTTCATACAAAGTCGTCATTTTGAAGTGTAAAGTATTTCTATACAATGTATATCATTCGCCAAATTGATGTTTTAAATTTAGAGAAGTAAAACTTTAATAAAACTAAATATTTTCTTCATTAAATAAATACGTTTAAGCACCTTAAGTTACATTGCTTTAGATGCGATACCGTATACAAAATTATATTCCCTCTCTCTCTAGAAACGTAATAATAGCATCGACCCATTAATAACACATATAGCGTAAAAAGTATTATTCCCTAAACCAAAAGTAGAATATAACACAACGAATTAACTAATCCCTTCTGATGCAATATTTTCTCAAGGAAGACTTTTCAACCACAGTAGTTTCTTAAAGAGAAATTTCTTCCGAAGAAAATATAATGATGGATAAATAAATAGAAGCAATAGTGTTATTATGTAAGAGAATTGGTGATGTACGTGTATTATATCTGGGTCGCTTTGGGTATTAAAAAGAAAATTATCAGCATAAAACCAAAAATTTTAAAGGAAATCCAGTGATTAATTATAACTCAACCAGCACTAAATGAATATATTTTTCTGTTAATTTATTTAACAAAGTAAGTCAAAGGTAGGGATAGAACAGGAAAATAATACATGGTTCTTCATCTTAATTTAAAAAGACACCTAAGTCTTAAATCCTTGGATTGTGGAAACTGCTCAGTGCAAGAGAAATAACAGCTTAATTAAGAAATTAATATTTAGCTCGCTAGATGAGCACTTTTAAACACCATTGCTTTAATTGTAATATCTTACACGATATCAGCTTTTTTGTCATGCAAGGAGCATTACAAAAGACATAAGGGTTTCCTGTCATACAGGGAGTATAAAAAAAGACAACCGACCACCTCCGATTTTTTTCAAATTCGGCTAATTCGTTTCCCAATCATATATAAGAAATTATGGAAACTTTTAGCTTCCAATCTACATTTTTATGCATATTAATTTCAAATTTGGAAAATTAGGCAATTTTTCATGATTTCAGACTCACTAAATCTCCTGTATCTCTGGACCTAAATGTCCAATCATACTGAATAAGAGCTTATTTTATAGAACAATGTACAACCTTTCGAATGACATGGCATATGATCTTTTTAGTGACAATTTCAATTTCAAGGTCATTTAATTTGACCTACAATTATAAACAAAGTTTAATTATTATTAATTTTTTTAATATATGTTAAAGGTACACTACTTACTTTTGCTTTCTGAAAAATTTATAATGGGACACTCATGGATTCTTAATTGAAAAATATTCGTAGTAAATCAAAGTATGTAATCAGTACCCATAAACACCTGTGTCTTTTGATCTGTTTGTCCAATCAAGATGAACGATAACTTATTTTATACACAAAAGAATTTCTGATTATATATTACATGATACTATGAGGGACCTTTATGATTTTAAGGTAACTCATAGTATGCAACCTATCGTCAGAAAGTTTACCTTGAAGGTTTTGAAATTCCAGTCTTGGACCTTGTATTTCAAAACAGCATTTTTTATTTTTTCCTTAAATATATCATCGAAAGGTAATACCTTTTCTATGAAATAAGCCATCTTTCATATCGATTGGACAAACAAGTCAAAAGATACAGTTGTTTTTGGGTACTGATTACATACTTTGATTTACTTCAAATAATTTGTAACTATGAACCCATGCGTGTGCCACTATGAAACTTTCGGAAAACAAAGATAAGTAGTAAAAAATATTTAACAATATTTTTTAGAAATAAATAAAAATTATGCGATTTTGTAATTGTAGGTCAAAGGTCAAACCGAGTGACCTGAAAATCAGAAAGGTCACTCATAGTATCATCAGAAAGGTTATATTTTTCTATAAAATGAGCCTTCTTTCATCTTGATTGGACAAGCAGGTCAAAAGATACAGGTGGTAATGGGTACTGATTATATACTTTTATTTACTTGGAATTTAGTTCTAACTATAAACCCATGCGTGTACCACTATGAAACTTTCATAAAGCAAAGATAAATAGTGCACCTTTAACATATAATTTTTAGAAAATAATAAAAAATACGCTTTTTTGTAATTGTAGGTCAAAAGTCAAATTGAATTACCTTGAAATTGAAAAGGTCACTTAAAAGATCATATGATACGTCATTAGAAAGGTTGTACATTGTTCTACAAAATAAGCTCTCATTCAGTATGATTGGACAATTAGGTCTAGAGGAATAGAAGATTTATTAAGTCTAAAATCATGAAAAATTCCCAATTTCTCAAATTTAAAATTAATATAGATAAAAAAATATTGCAAGTTACAAGCTAAAAATTTCCAGAATTTCTTATATATTTAGCTGGAAAACAAACGAGTATAAAAGAAATCGTAGGGGTTTGGGTCGAAAATGATCCTTTTCTATGCGGTTTCACGTGGAATGGGTCCATATACCCATTCGTAACAAAGGAAGCTTAAAATAATGAGTTTTCACTAAAACAAAACAGCCAAAAAATAATACATCAATATACCCTTCATCTAAGGCCCCCCCATATTTTATTAAGGAAGATTTTTCACATCCGTTCTTTTCTTAAAGAGGACATTCTATCAAAGAAAATAATAAAGAGTAAATTCAAATAGGTGGCATTATTATAAGGAAACGATATTTGTTGTATATTTATATTATGTCTATCTTATTTAATAATAAAAGGAAATGTAAGCATCAGACCTATAAAACTACTGAATATTAGAGGAAGTAACAGCTTAATTTAAAATTTAATATTTTCCTCGCTAGAAACACGTTTAAACACTATTACTTTAGTTGCAAAATCTTGAACAAAATCAACTTTACAGTAATGCAAGAAGCATAACAAAAGACATTTATAACAAATAGAGCTTAAAATAGTGAGTATTCACTGAAAAAAAACGGAGCTATAAAATAACACAAATAATACAACACGTGAAGTGTTTGATCCTTTTTCTAATATAATACTTTCTTAAGGAAGAGTTTTCAGCTTCGTTAGTTTCTTAAAGAGGACAGTCTTCCAAAGGAAAATAATGACGGAATAAATGGAAATAGGTGGCAGCGTTGTTATGTAAGAGAATTGGTGTTGTAAGTGTATTATAGCTGTATCCTTTTAGTATTGAATGAAATTTCAGCAAACAAAACCACAAACATTTAAGCGAATCCAGCAATGAAAGAATAGATTATCCTTTTGATTTATGTAGCATATAAAATTAAAGGCATGTAGTACGAGCTGTTCTGCTGAGTCTTAGAGAAATGACAGTTTAATTAAAAATTCAATGTTTCCTTTACTAGATAAACTTTATTGCTTTCACTGTAATATCCTTAAAAAAGATTGTAATATCCTTAAAAACGATTCTTGTCTAACTACAAGATATCTTGTAGTTAGACAAATTGGCAAGATATCTCATTAAAACCACTTGGAGGGTTAAAGCGGACATTCTTGCAAAAAAAAAAGAATTACGGAATAAATGTAAATAGGTGGCAGCGTTATTACATAATAAAATTGATGCTGTACGTGAATTATACTCGTATCTGTATCCTTTTTGTATTAAAAGGAAATTTAAGCACAATTCTTTAAGGGAATTCAGAAATAAATTATATCTGTGAACGAATAGGTTTTCCTTTTTAATTTATGTAGCATACGAAGCCAAAAGTGGGAGTAGCGCAGGGCTATAATACATGGTTCTTCCCAGAACTTTAAAAAGTCACCTAAGCCTGGGATCCTTGGATTATGGAAATTGCCTACACCATTTCCTGTGAATTTCTTCGCCCTCCCAATATTTTAAAACGTTAACTTATAAAATACCCCAACTCTTCTCTTTCTCTGTTCAAATATTCAGAAGCAGTCGTAGCGAACAATGAATAATTTTGTTCCCAACGCTGGAATTCCATGTGCATTTATACATTTTCCATTCTGCAAGATACGTAAGGAAATTATCATGCGCATAAGGGTAAGATACGCCTTTTTCTCGATGAATACATATTTCTTGTCCATTATTCATTTTTCAGTTGCTCCGAAATTGCATGTTCTTGCAATAGGCATAAAGAAATAAGTGATGGATGAAGTACATTATGTAAGTCTTAACCTTTAGATTGTGCCCCTGCTGCATTTGCGATGGGAAGGAGGAACAGGTGGTTGGTGGCATTAAAGCAGTACTCTGTATTTCCCGTTGGGTTAAGCTCAATGTGAATGAAATAACATATTTCTTGTTTTAAATTCAATAGTGGTATGTAGAGTGGATAGACATCTACAAGTACATATTTCATCTCAAGAGAAAATAAAAATATATCCATACATGATACGACTGGAAAACGCACATCAAAACATCAAAGGAAATCGATGAATGTGAATAAAATAAATAGTATGATTCCGAGGAGAAACTTTTAGATCACATAATATACATATGATCAAATAATGTATGAAAAACAAGAAGGTATATGATTAGATGCTAGATGAACAAAAATATAACAAAATACTATTTGACAAATGTAGATATATTACTAAATATTATGGGATAAACAAAAAGGTACATTACTAAATGGTATATGGGAAATAAAAAGGTATATGAAGAACAAACAAGTATATTATCGCATGTTGTATGAAAAACTAAAATGTATATGACAAATATATAAAGATATAAATCCGAATAATGCATGAAAACCAAAAAGTATATGACCGAAATTGTATATGGGACGCAAAAAGGAACATGATTCAATAGTACTTTGATAAAGAAAATGGTATATAAGCAAATGGTGTATGACAAGAACAGTATGAGCAAATGGTATATTATAAGTATTTGTTACTGTAAATATCAATTATATTTTTTTATAAATATGTACCCATCTGTTCACTCAGTACTCGGAATGCGTTAATGAAAATAAAAGTAAGCTAAAAGCGATATTTTAAAATATTGGAATGGTTGAATAAAGACGGTGTTCTAACATCGTTTCATGATTTTATTGTTAAATATTTCTTCAAAACCGTTCTGATTTATTTTCTGAATTAGTCAGAATACAGAATACTGATTTTTTCCGGTGAAATGCGTTTGCTTTTAACACAAGTAAAAACATGAAATGATACTGAGCTGTTAATGTAAAAGTAAAACTGAACCAAAGTTTTCATTTAAGTTAATGGCTGAGTGAATTTCGGAAATCCCGTTCAAAATAGATTTTTACGGTGAGAGACTTTAAAAATTAAAAAAAAAAGGTATCGATATTTTTATGGCAATGATTTTTTTTTTCGTCTTTTATTTAGAAAACCGGTTTCAGTAAGTACAAATTTTTTAAGGTATTATGCTCTAGTTAATGTTTAAAATTGTCGAGAATTAATTGTTTTTTTTAATAAGACAAAAAATATTGATGAAGATAAACAAACAAGAGAAAGCTTTCGGTACTTAAACGAATTGTGAAAAAACTTTGACCTTATATCTTTTCAGTCATAAATGTTTTGCATTATTCAAAGATTGTGAAGCTGATATTTGCTTTAAATTTTTATTTGAAAAAAATTTTGCAACTCCATCTGTATTTAAATCTATTGTAATTATTTATTTTCTTTTAATTTTTTAAACAAATGTACTTTTTCTGTCAAAAAAAATTTGCCAGAAAAAGTATTGTACATTGACAAAACTATCAAATGAAAGTAAATTAAAATGCAATTATGTAACCATCAACCTGAAATATGATCCCCAGCTTGGAATAAATTTACACGCGTATATAGAAAAAGCCTAGCCAAACTTTTAAAAATATTTATAAAACTTAAAAACATTTGCTAAAATTCACGAAAAAACAAAATAAACATTGTGCATTCCCATAAGTAAGACAAATAAACATGTTTTAAGTATATTTAAGTGAATCATTGCTAGTTTATAAACTTCAAAACCATGTTCAAGTAATTTTTTCGCAAATCATTGTCGTTTTCAACTATTGTTCAGATTAATTAACACTATCACATACTCCCTTGCCAAGTGTCGTGAGATACTAGGCACGGGTGTATTTTATGCCCGCATTTAAATAAGTGGGGTTGAAATGAGTAGAACATGTCATCGAAGTGACATGTCTATTCAGAAGTTAGCTTTTTGTATAATTACATTGATACATTACACTATATTATACTTTATATTCAACATACACATTAGAGAAGATCTTTTTGTGTCTGTGAATCTCCTCGTGTCAATAGTTTTGACCCTCGAGCAGTTTCCAGAAGCAATGTTCCTGAGACCCTCAATTTTAAGGTGTTCGGCAGGTGTCAGCATATCCACGATGCTGTTCAGATTGCATCAGATTGCAATTCAACATGCAGATAATTTTTCTGCAGATGTGTATCGATTTCACAGCAGGAGGAATTTCCAAACTGATTTTTCAAACCTCCTCAGGGTGATGTACCATGTTCTTTGAAGTAGAGTGCCTCATCCTTGGCCTGCTGGAGATACGATACTCTTGGCAACAGCTAATGTACTGTCTTGTCTGTTTCCTCCTCATTCCGTTCATTTTGCTTCGTACCAAGTTGCCAAGCAGTGGTTTCCTCCTGTACACTCCAGAGCCATTTCATCTATTCATCGTGTATTCAGTTGTGGTTGCTGGTGTTGTCCTCGTATCTTTCTCTTCGGGTTTGATCCCGGACCGTCGCAAATAACCCATTGTGTCGCTCCAGTTTGACGTTAATTAAAATACCTTCCATCCGACTTGGTTGCATCTTTTGTTAATATATCTCCTTCACTTCTATCATGTCCCGTATGAGCTTTACAACAATTCCTTTTCGTAAACCAAGTGATTTTGATGAGATATCTCGTCCTTCGATACCTGACTAATTTTGTTAATGACGAGATATCTCGTTATCAAGATATCAGTGATTTTTTTATGATGACAAGATAAAGATATGGTAAGTTTTTCTGATATAGAGATATCTCGTCCATCACTATCCGGGTCAGTTATGCTAATGAAGATACCACGTCGAGAAAACCGTCAAGAGGTTAAGTACTAAACACTGTGTTGAATGCTACAGAGTAAACGGCACTTTAGGTTTGTTTTTGTTAAACGAATGTTCGTTTCGTATTGTCTTGATCCAAGAAAAGGAACTTGCTGATTTCAATTGAAAATAGTTTTGGCAAATTCTGGTATTATTTTTCAAAGTTTTAAATACTCTAGAGGTTTTGAATATTTCCTTTCATGTGTTTTAAATTCATTATCATTAAGTTATTGACGGATTGAAATATTTATATTTTTCAAGCTTATTATAATCGTTGAGCGATTTTTTTCAATAGAGTAAAACCTGGATCAATTTGTTATTCAGTACTGCTTTCTCTTGATAGGAAAATAGAACTTTAATATTAATATGAAATTTTTGTCATCAGCAAAGCTTTTTTAAACCACATCTACTTAACTAGCCTTCGACTGAATTGCATGACACTGAATATATAACTTATTCTTTTCGTAAATAAAAAAAAACATACAAAACAGCACGGAAATATATATACACATATCTTGGTGTAATACATACACAAATACGTATATATATTCTAGACTTAGAGACAGACTAGCAGATAGATCTGAATAATTTCTTCAAGCAGTCAAAGGCTTTTTTATTCAAGGTTGCTTTCCCTCTCAAATGACAAATTTATTTTAATATAAGCCTCATTAATAAAACTAACGTAAATGAATGTATGATCATAAATTTGTTCCATTCATTTTTTAGTAGGATGTAGTTTGGATATTCCTATAAGTGTAATATATATACACAATTCTTATGAACGTATCTCAGCTTTCTTGTTATATTTACCCAAATATATCCAACATTTATGCTCCAATGTTAGCTAAAACATTAGGATTTGTTAATGCAACATTTGCACATGCAATCAACAAATCCATTTCCGGCAGTTAGATAGATACTAAGAATACTATAAATACTAAGACACTCATGACAACTACATATTTACTGTAAATAAAACACTTTGCTCAGAAATAAACATGTCACTCCCTAACGTTACTATACGAAAAATACACTTACCTTTTATTTCACATTTTATATCAAAGGAGATATGGTAACAACCTAGGCTGAATAGAAGCTTGAAAGCAATATAAATAAAAATCTTTGAATAAGAATCCGATGTGACAAAAGTAAGAATGAACGTTACAATGTTCAGGTGATTTGAAATCTCGCTCTTCAGTTTTGTATCGTCGCTCCTATATTGTTCTTGAACATATCAGATCTCAACGATTACAATTTCAATGGGACATATTGGAAAATAGTATATGCGGAATTCAGCTAAGCAACTCCATTATCTAAAAGTCCATAAGCAGGAAAGTCCTTCGAGATTCATACTTCGATAATAATAATACATATGTATATATATGCATGTGTATATATATATATATATATGTACAATAACCATGGCTATTGGTTGAAAGAATCCTAGGAAAGATTTCACTGATCAAGAAGTTCATAAATTTAACCAATAGACATGGTTATTTAGATATATTTGTTGTGAGGAGAGAGCAATACTGCAAATACTCACAAATCTTGTGACGCTCAAAGGATTAAGATTCGAAAAACTAATAATTTGTAAAAATAAATCTATTGAATCATGTTTAAATATGTTTCGCTTTTTTTGCTATAGCATTACATATATTCTGGAGAAATCACTGTCGAATTATTTCGAGAAAAATCTGTATTATATAATTAACGATTCCAGTAATGAATAATGCAGTACCATATTCTAATACATAAGCTGCTTGATGTTTCGTAAGTAATATTCATTGCATATTTGACTCAGCAAGTTTATTGAATTACTTTCGTATTGGCATTTTGATTTTTGTTTCAATCCACAGCAATACCATATTTCAGAGCGGCACAGCATTACAATAAAAAGATGTAAGCATCTGAATTTATCACAATTTTTTTAATCTTTAACGTGTGGAAAGTAGAAAAGTATTATGCCTCAAAAAGTAATGTTTTGAAGGAAAACATGGGATTTTTAAATGTATTTCATAATTTTCAATGCAGCTTTATATATATTCTGGGAAAACACTGCCTCATTTTAAGAAGAAAATTTATCGTCTCTTAAAGTAATTCCTAACTTGATGATATATTTAAATGTTGATCTTTAAAGTTAATAAATATTGATTAGTACAGAATAACAGAAACGGCTTATGTACATAAGCCGTTCGATGTTTCGTAAATAAATTCTTCCGAAAACTGAACTTTTTGAAGTACAAAAACTTAAATACAGTTAACTAGTTATTTAAATACTTAATATTTTAACACCATGCTTGTGGACGCCTACAGTTCTACAGCCAATCACATTTTAATAATGCAAAATGAAATGTATAGCTGCTGAAGAAACATTAGCTGCATATTTCTATTCCTGCATAGTTCATAACAAAGCAAATTTAAAGATTCATTCGACAGATAATAAAGTAACATCTTTAACAAATGGATATACGTAAGATTCGCATAATGGCTGTCTTCATATCAAACTGATTACAACTTCGTGATTTATAATAGCAACACAAAATGTTGAGGCCAATTTTCGAATTTAATGAAAATTTAACTTCATATATTAGGTTTCGAATTCAGTGCAGCCATGTATGGCTTATGGGAATGTAGCGTTAAATTAGTTTTCGTGACTTTCATTCATATCTTTTGAAATGACCGTCTTTTATTTTGATTTTATTCCCTTAATTTACAGAATTCCAAACAATTCAACACTGCTTCCTTTTCAAAGAATTCTGTAAGAAATATAAATAATGAAATAAAGACACGAATAGATGAATAAATTAAAACCTTAACGAAGGAAAGACAGATTTTGATGATTACATATTTAGGATATTTTATATGGTAATCCAATATTTCAGCTACTTCAAAGGAGTTCATCTTTTGCCAAAAGTATATAAAAATTACGATTTTTAAATGCATTATAGCTAAGGAAACCTATCGCATATAGAAATAATCTACATACAGTTTGATGTTTTGAAAATTAATTTATGAAATCATGTGAATTCTCTGATGTGAAGAAATTAAATTTGAATAACAATATCTTGTACAGTTCCAATCTACTGTATCACTGCATAATCTCATTGCATTAACTATACGACACGACAATGGACGTAACACAAAAGCTTCCAAGTGGTATAATCTGTGAATATTTCTTCAGTAGTATTAAGAAACAAATATGCAACTGAGTCAGACGCTCAAAGTGTCTACTATACCTCCCCACACTCAGTAAACTACAGACAGATTATTCACTATATTAATATGAAAGTTTTCAAGTGGTATAATTTGTGGATACTGCTTGGACAGTACTTAGAAACAAAATGTTCAACTGAATCAAACGCTTCAAAGTGACCACAATACCTCTCCACAATAAACCATAGAAACATTATTCACTAGATTAAATTAAAAGTTTTCAAGTGGTATAATCTGTGTATACTGCTTCAATATGATTTAGAAACAAATGTCCAACTGAGTCAAACTCTTCAGGATCTACAATACCTTCCCACACTCAATAAATAATAAACACATTATTCACTAGATTAATTTAAAAGTTTTCCAGTGGTATAATCTGTGAATATTGCTTCAATATCATTTAGAAACAAAGTGTCCAACTGTGTCAAACGCTTCAAAGTGTTTGCAATGCCTCGTCATAATCAGTAAACCGCAGACAGATTATTCACTAGATTAATTTACATATCTGATGTAATAGCACAGGAGGTACTTCAAAGCCAGGAATTAAACCCATTGAACACTGTGTTCCCTCACCAACTGTTTGAACATAATGTTACAACAACCGAGGAGTAATTCATAACTCTGGTCGGTCCAGCAGACCGGTTATGTAATGTGGCATGGGATAGTATGTTAGGATTGTAGGGTAAACATCTGACAATCCCTATATATGTACTCCAATCCTCAGTTCCAAGTTGGATATAGGGCATCATGAAATACTTTAGCCCATCTATATACGTAGAAACCAAGGAAAAGGCGTCATACAGGAATGGTTGAAAAGAAATTGCTTAACAAAAATTTAAAGGTGCAAATCAAACATTAAATTACGCGTTTTAATTCAAATTAGCAGATCCGCGCCCATAGAACCTGCCCTAATATTCTTGATTGCTTAAATCTATTGATAACGAAGTGTCATTACTCACTTCTTATCTTATTTCTATCTGTATAAGGAATATAGCATCGATATTCACATACGTATATGGATTTCATAGCTCTGAATGTAATAATATTATCCAAAAACGTATAACATAGCCTCGTTTCATCTTTTTGGTATTCAATTTTTTCGAATAACATCGTTACCACCGAGATAACATTATCTCGGTGGTAACGATAAAATGCATTGCAAAAGCACACCTTTTAGTAATGTTATCATAGTTAGATTCTGAACGTTTACTTCAACTTCCCTTGTTCAAAGGGGCCGTGATACTCCAGTTGGTAGGTTAGTAGACAGGTTGAAAGATTCCAAGAATTGTGTCAACCATAGTAGAAATAATCAGTGTTTGAAAGAATCCATGAATTCTTTCATCCTTTAGAACTATTCCATTGGTTCTTCCCTTGTACTAGAATCTTTTAGATAGACTTCAATGCTCATTTCCTTAGAGTATAATCCTTTGCAAATATTTTCTTGCTCAGTGCCTTGGAATGGAATCATTTGGAAATATCCTATTGCTCATTTCCTTATAATATATTTCTTTAGAAATATTCTATTGCTCTTTTCTTTAAAATATAATCCATTGGAAATATCCTATTGATCATTTCCTCAGAATAGATTCTTTTGCAAATATTCTACTGCTCCATACCTTAGAATAGTATCCATTGGAAATAATATATTTGTTAGAAGGTCCAAAATGCTTAGAAGTCATACAAGTTATACTGCTGTTGCAAAGTGGAATTACACGCGTGAACCTTTCAGAGGGTTAAACATAATTGATAGTTAAATATTAATAAAAATATTTCTTTAAAATATGAAATAAATACTTAAAAATTATGAATTAATAAAAAGTAAAGAGCATTTTTAAATTAAAAATGTACGCAAATTTTAAGTCATTGACTCCTAAAAATATTTCTAGTAATTTTAGAAGGCAGTCCCGCCCGACTACAGTACAAAAATGTATCATTTTCCAAGTCCCCAGACCTTCTAGTTCTAGTACTACTGTACCGGAAACCCTTATATAAGTATCTGACTTATGATACAACACAAATGGAATAAATAAATTTGATATTCAAAAATAGAAGTTTTCTTTTAAAGTAGGATTAATGTGTTTTGTTTCAATTTTTTAACTAATTTTATTCCCGTTCGAGGTGATAAATCATAACTTACTTTTCATTTCTCTGGGTAAAGAAATTTGCTTTCTCCTTTTCCGTGTTTCGTTTTATTATACAGGATTCAAAAGATGAATCCGATGTATATCATAAATAATAAATGTTTGTTAGATAAATATATGCATTTGAAACATACGAAATGCAATGTCTATTCATAGAAATTGAAGCTCTAATTAAGTTTCACTATCTATTAAAAGAAACTATGAATCGAAATCCACACACTTATTATTGTGTGATCGGAATTAGAGTTAAAAAAGTCAATTTAAAATTTCTTGACGGAATCCAAATTTTTCCCCATATTAAGTTGCTGTACTTATAAATTTCCAACCATTCTAGGGAGGATTTATAATTACGTTAAATATCCATATGAGTTAAATATCCATATGAGTTAAATAATTTTTCATCGAATACTATAAACAAATATTTTTTATTGATTGATGTATTACTAGCAACGTGATTTTAAAATTCGCAATCGAACCACATATTTGACTAATTGAAGTTTAGTGTGTAATTCATTTAATGAGGCAGTAAGTAATTCAAATATAATTTCCAGTAATGATAGAAAAATAGAACAATACAACACGACGATTATACTTACCGAGATTCAACATAACTGTTAATTCCAATAAGCTCTTATTCCAATAAGCTCTTATTCCAATAAACAGTTATTCCAATAAACTTATTCCAATAAATTGTTACTCCAATAAACTGTTGCTCCAATAAACTCTTATTCCAATAAACTGTTAAAAAATTAAGGATCAGCACATCCAGTGCCGAGCGAATATAGGCGTCTCTCTTAACCTTGTTGATCTTGATAAACGAGATATCTCGTCATCATAAAAAATTGGCAATATCTGAATGACGAGATACCTCGTCATTAGCAAAATTGGTGAGATAGTGAGGAATGAGATAACTCGTCGAAACTATTTTGATAGTTATTTTGTAGAAATTATCAGCTTACCAAACTTATTACGGAACTTTTTTCCATATGCACGGGGCCGTCGTGGCTCAGTGGCCACCAGGTATGATAGAAACCTAGCCACCTAGGCCACTTAAGCCACCTAGCTAGCAATCTTCGAGATCTATAAGGCACAGGTACGATCGATTCCAATCAGATGCATTCCTTCCTGGGTATATTTCTCTCTTCTGTGTCAGTAAAACTTTAATTGTGTGTTTTTCTATTACTTCATATTGTATGTCTTGTGTCTGGCACAGCATGTCCAAATATGGCCTTTGAGATATAGGACCCCAAAACCAAGAGCAACCATTTTCCATATACACAGAGTTACGGTACTAAAAATTTCTCACATATTAGAGTTATAGTTTTGAAACTTCTTCAAATCGTTAGATATACTGACTATTTTCATTATTCATATTTTCCAAAATCCTACATGAATTGCGCCTCAAAGGTTTTAATTAAACAAAAACCAAAGCAATAATATTTCTTAGGAATCTGAAGAAATACCAATCTCTTGCCATTTTCATTTTCTAAATCCTTCACACCCAAAAAATATCACTAAAATACGCTTCCGAGATTTCACCCATAAATACAAAAAGAAACCAAAAGTCGATAGTCATATACGAAACATGGTTTTTACTTTCTACTAGTTTTTAGTTCTAGTTCGCTTCGTGCTGAACTTATCAATCACCACGGAGAACTTTCGTGAAGTCGAAACGTGTATATCGTCCTAATGACAAATGGGGCCTCCTACTCTGAGAATAAGACGAAAACCGACATCTGCTAGACGCCATGCTTATGTTATCATCGGAATTATACAACATGGATTAATTAATGGGACTTAATTCTTCGTTTGACATCGTAGAACTATTAATGGGATTCAGCCAAACCTCAGATATTTATCACAGAACACACATTAGGCCTTTTGACAATTTGATGATATCTCGGAAGCATTTGTCTAGGGTTATACATGATGTCAATTTTATTATTTGAGTGAAAATGTCTGTGTGGTGTCAGATAAACGATTAGTAAATAATTAACGATGGGGTTAAATCATTCATTTCTGATAGAACAGCTTGGCAAAGAAATATACGTTTTATTATTAATTTCTACTAGCTTTGTGAAATAACATTTTTATAAGTTATCCATTAAAAAGATAGAATTAAAACATTTTATAGCAATGGGTATGAAATTGATGAAATCATTCGGTACTAATAAAAAATAAAATAGATGTACTAAGTTTTTGAATGTCAGATATTATTTTCAAATATCTTAAAATGATTCTATTGATCTAACCCGTTTACTATTATATATATATATATATATATATATATATTATATATATATATATATATATATATATATATATCGTTTTCCAATAAATTGATTTATTTTAATACTTTTGAGTATTTCAAGGCTGAGATTTTTTCTTTGAAAAATGGAATATTAATTTTGTATAGAATGTGGAAATATATACCTTCGAATATTTCACATCTCATTTCTTACTTCAATATATGGCAAGAAATTTAATCTCCCATTTCCTTTGTAAACTAATTTTAACTTGAGAAAAGAGAGAACTTGAATTATATTAAATTATTTGTAGTTTAAATATTTATAATTGTTGATTGAAATTTGTAATATTTTCTCAATTATATAAACCAAATTTTAAAAGTGGAGAATTTAACATTTTCTACTAAAAGTTTTTAGGAAAATTAACAATGGATATAATACCAAAAAATAGAATGTTCAAAGCTTCGTAATTCATTTATGCAAAGACATATATGTAGTTTATAAATTTTTCAGAGTAGTTTCCATACTTTCGTATTTAAAAACTGCGGTTTTATGACCCAAATAATCGGGCAACATAGGAATTTAAAGTAGTTTACCCTAATAAATCTACATAAATCATACAGAATGTGAATATTTCAGTTGATCAAATAACATCCGGGTAACAATCTGGAAAGTTCATGGCATTCCATTTCAATAAACCTTAATGTATTTATGCATCTCAACTCCTATTCAAGTGTGTTCAATTATGCCAATAAAAGGATTTCAAATGTCTCTCAGATGTAAGTATTGTGTCAACACACAGAAGCTCCACCTACAGTCAGTACGGTGAAATTTTAAGACTTCACTATGAGGTATTGCATAATGAATAGCTCATCTCATTTAAAACCTGAAACCACAAAAGTTTCAATAAATTAATAATTTTCGCGGCAGTCTTTCTACATTTAACTTTTCTAAATATTATACAATTACAGATATTTGAGAAATAAATTATATCTTTTTAATTTGAGGAAGAATCATATAGTATATATATATATATATATATATATTTTTTTTTTTGACTATCCTATTACACAGGCCTGGAAAATTTAACTTGAGAAAAGTCGTTTGGAAGAATTTAGGATATATTTATACTTACACACGGTGAAAATAATTTTTATAAATTAATATTTCTATCACGTCACATTTCCACACAAAACCGGTTTTAAGCAGTTACATATTCAATATGTTTGGTGAAAAAAAATAGGTATTATTGAAATTGTCATTTCCAATTTTTTCAATACCACTGCTACTTTTTCATGCCTAAAATGGAAAGAGTTAAAATTGAAAAACCTCGTATGAAATGTGTTATTTTTTCTCACTTACTGGTTTCCATATAAAAAAACGTTCCATGGTAACCCATTTGGAAGAGTAACGGATTAGCAACCGGAGGGCTGCGAGTTAGAATCCAACCAAAGACCGTCGTGTGAAAAGGGGGCTGGTGCACGTTAAATCTGTCATGGACTCAAATATCCTCACGTTGGGGTGGTGTGGAAGTTTGGAGAATGGCGTGTCAACTCAGGTGTTACCTCGTCATCTGACTATGGTTCAAAATTAAGTGGTGTTGTCCTCGGATCTTTGCCTTCTGGGGTTGATTCCGGACAGTCGCCAAAAGCCCGTTGTGTTGCTCCAGTGCGACGTAAAAATACCTACCTACCAAAAACGCGTTTAGAGGCCCGACGTTAGTATACTGCTCCAGTTCCATCTCTGTGAGTCCGCAACTATAATCCGTCGACATGCTATCATCTCCGTGCCCTTGGTACCTTCTTTGCATGTCCGTTATATCTTGATAAAACCTTCAACCCTGATGCTTAGTCATAGCTCACCGCCTTGAATGAAATCCAAGCGTGGCGATCTCTCACATTCATGACCGCTTCCGACATTGAATCAGATATGTTTCAATGTCGAGGGGTGTTCAAATGAAAAGGTACGAAACGTCGTAACAACCAAACCGGTTGAAATTTGAATATACCGCTTTGGGATAACGTAGTGAGACATCTAGAGACGCGAATGTACGAGTACCGGCGTGGTTGTGCGCATGCGCGGGTGCCCGCACATGACGCAGAAGAGAAGCAGACGGTTGTGTGTTCCGTCCAATTGACGCGGCAATGCGTGTGAGGACATCATGGCGTTCACATTGCAAAATTCGACGACTGAGGAGCAGCGAGGTGTTGTCGGATTTCTGACTGCGGAAGGGGTTAAACCGGCCGATATTCATCGCTGGATGGTGGCCGTATACGGGGGAGACTGTGTCCGACAAGTCAGTGAGAAAGTGGAGTGCCCGTTTTCGTGAAGGCCGGGAGTGTTTGAGTGATGACCCGAGACCAGGCCAGGCAAACACGGTAATCACGGCCGAACTCATCGACAAGGTGAACGACCTGGTGAGAAATGATCAGCGTGTCACAATGCGAATGTTGCAGCGATGGTGGGTGCCAGCGTTGGAACAGTGTGGACTATTGTGCACGACAGGTTGGATTACCGGAAGGTGTGCGCGCAGTGGGTTCCGAAGAAGCTCAGCGAACCGCAAAACGAACTGCGTATGGGGCTCTGTAGACCCCGCTTTCCTGGAGCGAATCGTCACCGGTGACGAGAGTTGGTGCCATCACTTCGATCCAGAGACAAAGCGGGCCAGCATGCAATGGAAGCATGCGTCGTTACCTCCCCTAAAAAATTCAAAGCTGTGGTGATGCTCACCGTCTTTTTCGACGTCCGAGGTCCGATACTCATCGAATTCCTCGAGCACGGAAAAACCATTAACAATGACGTGTACTGTGAGACACTCCGTAGCCTACGCAAGTCCATCGAGTGCTCACGGAGGGAGTGATTCTGCTCCACGATAACGCGCGTCCACACGTCTCCAGGGTCACACAAAGTGTACTGGCCAAGTTCAAGTGGGACAGCTTGAGCATCCGCCCTACAGCCCGGACAGGTCGCCCTGCGACCTCCATCTGTTTAGTCCGATAAAAAAACATCTCAAAGGGAAGTTCTTCAACTCGGACGACAAACTGAAGGACACAGTGGAGGACTGGCTCTTGTCACAGCCACAGGAATTCTGGGAACAGGGAATCCTTCGGCTCGTGAAACTGTGGAATAGTTGTTCTCAGGCCTCTGGTGATTACTTTTGAATAAAGACTTCAATTAAACCCACAGTGTCGTTTCGTACCTTTTTATTTTAACACTCCTCGTATTTGTACCAGGGTACTTGGGTACAAAAAGTAGTTTCTATCCTTAGATAAGGTATTGACTGTTTCAGCAGTCCAAGCTACATATGAAGGAGTGATAACAGCACTTTATCTGTGTTACCTATGCTCGGCTGTATTACATTCTAGATATCGGGTTGTAAGGCTTTCCTGAGTGACCATTCCCCTGGTCTCAGTGCATATTTTTTTGCTCAGCTGTCTCACTTGAAGAGAAAATATAGGTACTTTATATTTAGAACCCATAATTTCTGCTACAACTTTAGGAAGTCCAAAATACCTTATTAAATGATTTCGTTTGATTTTAAGGGTTGTGGCTCATTACTTGAATGCTCAAGAATGAGTTCTCAATCGTCATTTCCAAACGTGTCCATCATTCTCAGACACATGTGTCCGATCGAATGTGACTGAAATATTCAAGACAAGGAAATAACAAGCCTAATGCATCCATAGGGTCTGACCGGGAAGTATTCAGCATCACTAATAAATTTAGAATGGTTTGTGGTATTAATGCAACCTAGCAGCCAAGGACAGCGGACATTGATAAACATGCGTGAGAAATTATGACCTCACTGGATGATTCCGTGGAGTTCTAGACGCCTTTGAATGAGCTTATGTTATGTGAGATCATCACATTCGCATGGCCATGGTTGCCCAGTTGGAAGAGCAACGGATTAGCAACCGGAGGGTTACGAGTTCGAAACTTGGTCCTATCAAAGCCTCATGTACCGTTGTGTACACGGGGCTGGTGCAAGTTAAATCTTTCGTGTCCTCAAATGTCCTCATGCCGGCGTGGTGTGGAAATTTGGAGAGGGGTTCCAGGTAAGGTTTTGACCTCGTCATCTGACCATGGTTCAAAATTACGAGGCGTTGTCCTCGGATCCTTCCCTTAGGGATTGATCCCGGACTGTAGCCAGTATCCCGTTGTGTAGCCACCAGTGCTACTTTAATTAACTACCTATCTACGGTCACATTCGCAATGGCCGAGCAAGTAGAGCATTGAATTTGCATTTAAATGTACGTTAAACTCGATACTCGTCCGCAGAACTATTGAGGTCATTAAGAAGTTACTATGCAAAACGCCTAGTTATTTCCACCGAAGAAGGCACGACAAAGTCTCAGCAACGTCAAAAACATTTTCATTGCGTTTATTGATTAAAAAGGTACAATCTATAAAGGAATCTTTATATTTTTCACCAGCTGAGAGATGCACTTTGAGGAAAACAATCGCAGCTGTGGGCAAGTGGATATTGACAGATTCTTCACGTCAACGTCCCCTACTGTTCATTATCTCTCGAGCAGGAAGTTTTGGCAAAACGTCAAATCACTCATTTTGCTCAGTCCCCTACAACTCAGATTTGAAGCCCTGAGACTTCTGACTTTCCCCAAGGCTAAAATCACTTCTGAAAGGGAAGTGATTTCAGACCTAGGATTCGATTCAAGGTGAACTCGAAGCAGATGATATCGATTGCAACAATGGGTTTTGCAGATTGTTTTGGAAAGTGGGAGAGAATCTAGAAGTGTATGAGGTCCCGTGGTGCCTTCCTAGAAGGGGACTAGGAGGACCAAATCCTAGATACTAGGTACCTTGTCTCATATTACGTGACTGGATACTCTGAGGACAGACTCGTATCTCACATCTGTCTCAAATCAACATTAGACTTTTTTAGCACCCAAGTTATCAGGATGGTAGCAAATATTCTATTTAGAACCACTTCTATGTAGAACTTTTATACTCTTTCAATTATTGTGTGATACATGTCTGTCACAACTGGGTATATCACTCCCGATACACGTCACGTCCAAATGTCTACCTGTAGGCATTGAGGGAATCTGGCCCATTTTAGCATGTACGCTTAAAGAGACCAGAAACGGTAGCACACACTTGCTAGAATCTAACTCATAATCAAGCGTTTCAGACAGTCTGTAACACATATTTGAACGAGTATATTCCTTAAATTAGATAACACGGTGAAAGTAAGCTGTATGTATGCGGTGAATGTATGCTTGAAGGGACCAGAAACGCTAGCATACACTTGCTAGAATCTAACTCATAATCAAGCGTTTCAGGCAGTCTGTAACACATATTTGAACGAGTATATTCCTTAAATTAAACGACACTGTAAAAGTAAGCTTCGATAAAGTAAAGTTCAATTCTACAAATCGCATCTTAAATTCCAATATCACGGTTACAAAATATTCTAATTAAGAGTTTTGTAATGTTGAAAGCTTTTTTGTCTTAAGTGACAGAAGGTGACTGTGTTTACGAGTTGAAGGTATTCTCATGTGTGTGTGTGTAACAGCAATCTGAAATATTCGTTGAAAACATTGGTTTCCTTTTTTTTAAACGCTGTAAAATTGACCTTCCGTTCTTTGAAATATTTGAATCGAATTTCTTTCTGTTTAGAAGACATTTAATTTTAAACGCTACTTCCTGTTTTAACCTGTTTCTTTCAAGTGCGGAAGGTAATTACAAAACATAAAATCGCTTGAAAAAAATAATCGTGAATGTATCGTATGAATATGATTTGTCAACCTTTCATAATGATGGTGAAATTTTGAATACAGCATCCCTGGTTTGTTAAAAATATTTATAGGAAACTGAGTACACTGAGAAACTTACTGCGCTATAAGTTCATGTTTTTACCGGAAATGAACTTGAGGAGGCATTCATAATCACTCCAAAACTCAAAATTGCCTTCTGTAGAGTAGTCACCTTAGTATTGCACATTATAGTTTCGTCTTAAACTAAATTGCAATAGATGTGAAAAGGATTATGTAGAGGAATAAAGCAAGCCCGCCTATTCCATCCAAAGTAAATAAAGAAGCTATGTAGAAGCTATAAAAACTTCAGAAAGACCTTAAAAAATATTTCCACTCACTTAAAATATGGGTTTGCATTTTTCAACTATAGAAAAAGTTATTATTCTTATCACATTGAATCAATTTTAACCTATTCAATCCGAACAACACCGGGTATTTTTGTAGTACTTGTATAAAACAATTTTTCTAATATCTTACATAAAGCAATAACATGCAACAGTAATACCCAATTCCATTCATTTTTCAATATAGTTCTTAACATCACAAGACAGTTGAAACACAATATCATATTGGGATTATTCTTTTATCGTCACCGCGTTAAATTTGTAAGCAAAAATATTTAATAAACACTGCAATAAGGAATAAGATTAAATCTTCGTAATCAAATAAAACCCACTAGACAAATATAAATTCTAACAAAATCAAACGTTTGTATGCATAAAGAAATCAACTCTAATGTAGTACATTTTATTATTTCAGAAAGAAAATATAAATTCGGCAATTCTTATATAAATATTACTTAACATAAATCCACGTTCGTAAATTCAATATTGATCTAACCGTTAAACAACGAAACTTTAGTAATGTTAAGGAAATATTTATAATAAAATCTTTTTTTGTACTAAAGGAAATTCAGATTAAAAATAAACGTATAGCTTATTATTTCTCTTCCATCATTTTATTCTCCAAACCTTGTTAAATTCATATTTTTATTTTTGAGGATTTAATATTATTTGGTCACAAATATGCTTACTAAACTAGTTTGAAAATATCATCAGTCTATCTATCACTTTTAAAGGTAATATCTATTTGAAACATCGTATATTATAACTGGTCTACAACTTAGCATCTAACTTTTTCATCGCTCCAAATAATTCGTATATCAAGACTAACGGGGTTTTGAAAGTAAAACGACATACACACGCGCGCGCGATATACATTATTAAAACATATATAGACAGTTTGTTCGTGGTTTCGTTTTATGACACAAGACCAATATTTGGCCAATATGTGCCAAAACCTGTATAGACAGAAACTGTATTTCAGAAAATATTTTGAATTCATCACAACTTTTTAGAAAGATTGATGCAACTCAAAACGGAAAATTAGTTTTCTTAAATAAAATGTATTCTCTTCGACTAGAGTAAACGTTAGAAATCAAATCTGGAATATGTCTACAAATTAAAACTAAATACACTATGACCGACTTCTACAAATTTGAAATTGAAAAAAAATTAAGATTTCGAAATTTAATTTAACAAAATTTGTCAGATCTTATTGGACAAGATTTCTCGTCGAAACCACTATGAGGGTTAAGTGATTTTTTAATGCATTTCCATTCCAAACGGAACTCCCGAATGTAACACGAAGGGGTTTCTGTACGAGAGGAGGTCCACGGCAGCCCGGTTGGAAGAGTAACGGATTATCAAACCCATTGTTGCGAGTACGAAACTCTGTCCAACCAAAGACGTGTACAAAGGGGACTGGTGAACTTTAATCTGCTGTGGCCTCAAATGTCCTCACGTTGGCGTGTTGTGGAAGTTTTGAGAGTTGTGTACAAGCTCAAGTGTGACATCGTTGTCTGACCGCTGTTCAAAATTGCGTGGTGCTGTCCTCGGAAATTTCCCTTCGGGTTTGATCCAGGACCGTCGCTAATAGTGCGTTGTGTTGCTCCAGTGGGACGTTGATTAAAATACCTACCTACATACATGTACGAGGGGTAACAGACCGTTTTATTTCGAGAGAGAGGATTGAGATGTCAAAAAATATTGGCTTTGTCACTTGCTGGTGTGAGAACTATTCCGGGCTGTATTCGAGTTCAGTTTTCCGAGCAATGTTCGGGCGTGCCAAATGTTGTTAAAAACACTTTTTTGAAGACAAGACTACCGATTTTAAAAATTATATGCTCCAGCGATTTTCAACCTTTTTCATCTCATGGTACATATAAAATAATTACTAAAGCTCTCACGAACTAATATATTAAATTTTTGTGCCGGTCTGATAAAAAATATAATCAATTGCTCACTCTTTTTTGCTTCAAAGTCGTTTTTTAAAAACATTTTTGAAACAATTTATTTACGATACTTTTTAATAAAAAATAATACTCAAAATTGTTTCTACGGATCGTACTTGAAATTGAACACACTTTCAGAAGTTCGAAGCTAGACTGTTGTAATTAAATAAATCTTGCAAAATTTAAATCGTTTCACTATCCTTAAAGCATAGCAGTGTTATTCTTGCGGCACAGTTTGAACATCTCTGGTATATACAACTGGTCACTTACTTGTCAATGTTAACATTTCATTTTACTAAACATTCAGAATCATACATAACAAGATGTGATTACTTAAATTTCTTTTAAGTACCCGTAAATTATAATTCCATAGATATTCAACACAATATCCAATTTTTAAAATACAATTATTTTTTTCACTCTTGATGGTAGTATCAACGAGATATCTCGTCATTACCAAAACTGACCATATCTTGATCTCGCCAACATAAAAAAATTTGGCAATACCTTGATGACAAAAATCTCATTAGCGAAATTGGTCAGATCTGTCATCGAAACCTCTTGGAAGGTTAAATACACTGCGGTAGAATTACTGTACTTCATGTATGAATAGCTTTTTTTTCTTACAATCGTAGGGAAAGAATTCTTTTGAAATTGAAACAGGAAAAAAAGATTTTCTTTTCCAAGTTTTTTCTTTCGAAGTAGATTAAAAGAATTTTAAAAGTCCAGTTTACCCTTATTTTATATCGTATAGTAATTACGTAATACTTATAATAGAGTATATTGTTCTAATTAGATTATTTAAATCACTCACCTTGTTTGATGCAAACGACGATTAGTCCAAAAAGTATCACAATCAATTTCATCACGACTGACATGGTTCCTTTTGACACTTAAAATGATTTCAGAACTCAGGAAATTTCTTTACGTACTCTTCCTAGTGAATCACACAATATTGTAATGCAATAAACTTATTCAAATAATGTACACCATTTTTAATGAAATGGAAAATAGTCTTCAGTAATTTTAGAATGCTTCACCCGCAGTTAGTTGCAATTGAATCACAGTATCTTTCAAAAAGCAACACGGTGACTTTCTGGTAAGTTTGACACTTCACTACACGAACACTTTCTTGATAAGTTTGAATTTTCACGACACGGTCACTTTTTAATAAGTTTGACTTTTCACGACGCGATTTATTTCTAATAAGTTTGACTTTTCACGACGCGATTTATTTCTAATAAGTTTGACTTTTCACGACGCGGTCACTTTCTGATAAGTTTGAATTTTCACGACACGATCACTTTTTGATAAGTCCAAATTCAAAGACAGTCAAGAGTCAATCAATCATTCACTCGATGAGGGTTATGAAACACCGAATATCGGAATTTAGAAATCCTAGAAGGCAACACACAATCAATCACTAGTACCGAAAAACACAATTTACAATGTATCTTCTACCACAACACGTGCCACAGTACCGTCCTACCACAGTCCGTCCCAGACGAGAAACGGAAACTTTCAACACGCACTGGAGTAGAAGTCCAAAGCCACGTTGTTTCCCTACCAGGGAGCCTAGAAAGCACACACCCATTCGCTCTAGTCTCTTCTCTTGATCTACACCGAACGACTCGGGTACTCTAGGACAGATTCTACTCGAGAGGGTGCGCTGCATTCTGGGATGCGTGATCTCACGCTTTAAGTTTTCCTGGAACGGCAATATCGCGTGGGTAAAGTTTCTGTACTGCAAGGAGATGTGTGTAGGTTCCTTTAAAAGCAATATGCGGAGACCCGCATCGGTCTGTGAAATTGCTTCGATGGTGCACTGAGCAAATATTTGTGTATTAAAATACGGCTCTGAGAGATTGTGGTGTGGGTTCCTGGAGGGAATTCCTTATCCGAGGTTTCTTCTTGAATGCAAGGAATGATGTTAATCAAGTCGGCAATAAGTTATTAAGAATTGAATGCGGGCATTCGTCTGCTATTACGACGCTTACTCTTTGCATCCTGAAATTTCAAAGACAGAAGAGGCGGTGATATTATGTTTTTTAATTTACAGGAGTGGATGTCACACCTTGAGGAAAATTGACAAATATCAAATTAAGGATATATTTTTCGTTAGCAAACTGTCCTTACTAAAGCCAAACAACTGTGAACAGATATTTGAGTATTAAAATACAGCTCTGAGATATTGTGGTGTGGGTTTTGGAGGGAATTAGTTATCCGAGGTTTCTTCTTGAATGTAAAGAATGCAATTAATCAAGTCGGGAATAAATTATTAAGAATTGAATGCGGGCATTCGTCTGCTATTACGATACTAATTTATTCCCACCTGAAGTTTCAAAATAGGTGGTGCAGCGATAGCATGTTCTTAATTTATTATTATAAATTAAGTACGGTATCACACCTTGTGGAGGAAAATTGACAAATACAAAATCCAGGATTTGAATATTTAGATAACTAATAAAACTAATTCGGTTCTACTAAAATCAAGCAATTCAAATATTTGTGTAATAAAGTACATCTTTGAGAGTTCGTGGTGGTGTTTCTGGAGTGAATTTCTTATCCGTTTTCTTTTTGAATGTAGGGAATGATTTTAATCAAATTGGGAATAAGTTATTAAGAATTGCATTCGGGCATTCGTCTACTATTACAACACTTACTTATTGCCACCTGAAATTTCAAAGGCATAGATTAGATAGTGTAGTCATATTATGTTCTTTGATTTATAGGAGTGGGTATCCCACCTTCTGGATGAGAACTGACAAATATCAAATATGGGATTCTGATTCTTCTTTGACAAATGGTTCTGCTAAAGTCAAACAGCTCTGAAAAAATATTTATATATTAAAATACATATCTGAGAGATCGTATGAGTTATTACTAGATAGACTTATTCATTCGAGGTTTCTTCTTGAATGTAAGGAATGATGTTAATCAGCCGGGAATAAATTATTAATAATGGAAATTTGCTGTTACGACATTTAATTAGTGTTTGATGAAATTGCAAAGGTATATATGAGGTAGTGTCTATGTAACGAAGAATTAGTCACCAATGGAATACATTATTTTCTTTGGTGCATTGGAATGGTGTTTCACACATACTGGAGAAAACTGACAAATGTCGAAATGGAGATTTTAATTTTTCATTAAAAAACGGTTCTACTAAACTCAAACCAACTCTGAACAAAAATGTGGGTATTGAAATAGATCGTTGGGGTGGTTTCGACAGAGAATTCGTTATCTGAGGTTTCTTCAATATAAGGAATTAATGCCTTTATGTTAATCAGTCAATATTAAGTTATTAAAAATGGAATGCAAGCATTAATCTGCTGTTAAGACACTTAACGTTTCCTGAAATTTTAGAGGTATGGAAGAGGTAGTGTAGTGATATTATATTCTTGAGATTAATGGAATTTGAAACACATTTGGAGGAAACTGACACTTTTGAAAATGGAAATTTTAATGTTTCATTAGCAAACGGTCTTTCCAAACTAAAACAACTCGGAAAAAGTACATGCAATGGAATATAGCTCTGATAGATTTTGGGTTGGTTTTCAGAGGGAATTCGTTACCTGAGGTTTCTTTATAAATGTAAAAAATGCATAGGATATATTATACCAGAACCTACACTAAATGTCCAATATACATTGACGAACACTTAAGTTTTTAAAAAGACCAAATTAAGGATTGAACTCGTAATTCTGTAATCATTCTTCATATTTTTGGTATTGTAAAGATTAAAGCTGAAAATCTTTCACTTGGTTCATTCTCGAACTGTTTCAATTGTAAGATATAGAGTAAATGAACTCAGATATTCCCGATTCTCTCACAAACCGTGGATTGTCAAGAAGTTTTAGAGAATTTAATGCGGGTATCTCTTTAAATTACCTCACTCTATAAATTAATCTATCAAATTTCGAAGAAATAGAAATAGTGATTTTATCATTCCCTTTTATGGAACATATTACACCATTTTAGTAAAGGTGACACATCTCAAAATGGAAACCGTATAATTTTGTTAAAGGATACTTTTAACTTCAGAAACATGAACATAAAATCATAAAATATACTACAAAGAGGATATGATCGAATTATAGAAACTTCTAATATATATGTAAAATATACTTAGAAATTTTAACTTTTTCTTTTCGGGCTATCTAAGGACATTACTGCAGATTCATCATTTGATATAATCTCATATTTGTTCAATTTTTCTGAATAGTTAGAGATAAAATGAATAAACTTACGTTCCTTTCTATTTTTAACTAACTGTTTATTTTTCATTTTGTGTTCATAGTTTGCTTCGTGCGGTCTAAAAATATTAGTTAATTGGTTGTGCTCGGTTTTAATTCAGGACTATATCAACAGTGCACCTTGGTAGGAAAGGTACAATGTCCAAATTTACTTATTTTGAGTTACGCCTACAAATCATTCCAACGTAAAGAAAGTTTTACTAGAAAAGTGTCAATGTCCTTCTATCAATACATTGTGAAAGTATCACAACATTAGAAAGCAATTTGTGTATCCTGAATCAAGAAATTAAAATAATGTTAAGTAATAAATCAGAGAGGGGTAATTGGTACTTGAAATAGCACCACACTGGCGCAACGCACGGTGCTATTGATGACACTATGAGATCAATATTGAAGTGAAAGATCCGAGGGAAACGCCTTGTAATTTTAAAACAAGGTCAGATGACGAGGTCAACACCTGACTTGGCACCCCAAACTCCTCAACAAGCCGTGAGGATATTTGAGGCAATGACATATTTATAGTGCATCAACTCCCACGTACACGACGGTCTTTTTTGTTGGATCGAGTTTCGAACTCGCAACCCTCTGGTTGGGAATCCGCTATTATTTCAACCTGGCTGCCATATCACACTAAATCAGGTGTTATCAAACACATGTGAAATGAACACTGGTCATTTTTCTACCAAGAATTATAACCGCAATAATGTATTTAATATTCATAGAAATGCTATTTAATTTTATAACCTTCTATTCAAGAGTTATGCTAGAATATATTATCGGATGCAAGTTAAGTCGCTCTTAAAACTCTTATAAATGCTAATAAATATTGCTATTTAGATATTCGTGACAATATCGTTTTGTTTCATAATATATCCCATAATTTCTATGGATATATGACAACCAATATCACATTAAATTAAAGAAAAAATCAAATATACTAGTATTCATTGGACAAATTCAGAATTTCCTTTTTTTTAATTTAGCTTTTTTCAAACTACAAACATAATTTTTTTAATAGTTACTGAAAATTTTACTGTTTAATATATCCATCTATTTTTCTACTTATTAAATACACATTTGAAGTTCCTTCCGCAGTCATTTGTACACGATTTTTTAAGTTAATTTCAACTTTGGTAAACACCAAAATATCCTCTATGATTATCATACAAATCCCTGCCAAATTAAAAAAGAAGCCAAATAAAACCTACCAGCTAATTGCATTGAATTCTACACTTTAGCCATATATCTTCCTCAGCGGGTCAAAATATTCTGGGTAGTAAATGGCTCCGTATAATTGGCAATGTGCCGATTTTCCTTGGTAGTGTCATTAGAATAAATTGACGAATTTAGCGGTATAAATAAATTATGCTCAGTAAGTCAAGCAAAGAGAAAGTATGCTTTTTATTGGTGTGATCTTTGAAAATTGTTCACAACGGAGTGTTTTGCGTGAGTGGCTTAAATGAAGGAATCTATTAAGAAGAATATATTAAAACGTTTTCTTTTCCTTGACAGCTGTGCTAAATGACCCTGCAATGCGCTTTTAGCTTTTGTTGCTTGATGTAACAAGGTGAGACTATCTAATGAATTTTGCAATCCTTTCAATCTGCTTGGATAGGTTTATTTTTATAAAACGGTTTTAAAGTGGTTAAGATTATGAAATGAGAAATTTATTAAATTTTGTTTTCGCACTGAGAATATGTGCGATAATAAGAATACTGGTGTACCTTTGGAATACCGATTATTCTAACAATTTCTAGTATAGCATGTGACATCTTTTGTTTCAAGGAATGTTAATTCTGATGTGATTAAAAAGTTAATAAAATGTGTTTTTACGTGATTAAAAATTTTAATTCTGATATGATTCAAAATGTTAATCCTTATGCGATTAAAAATGTTAATTGTTATGTGATTTAAAATGTTAATTATTATATGTTTAAAATGCTAATTTTTACGTGATTAAAATTGTTAATTCTTGTAAGATTAAAATCTTAATTGTTATATGATTAAAAAATTAATTATTTTGAATTAAAATTCCTTGTGCTTAAAGAGCCAATCATCTTGTTGCTTAATATAACAAGGTAAAACTATCTAATAAATTAATTTTAAAAGCCTTTCAATCTGCTTGGTTAGGTTTAGGTTTATAAAATGTTTATGAATGGGTTGAGATTACGAATTGAGCAATATAGCAATGTATATTATCTTCGTATTGAAAGTATGTCAGATAATAAGAATGTTGATGTTCCTAAGAAAATAATTTTACTTTTCTTTTGTTTTTAGGAGCGTTAATCACATTACATGTTGATGAATGTTAACCCTTTAAGTACCACGAGGTTTCCGAGAGGTGTACTATTTTTTTATCTCAGGAACACGTAATGATTAAACAACCACATTTATAGGTTGAAAGAATCCTAGATAGGGTTTTTATGGTTAATAAGTATAAAACTGCTTAAAAGAAATGAGGGGAAACTGCAGGTTGAATAGTGGAATGATGCTTGCATGAACCTCATAGGGTTAATTCTTATGAGTTAAAAAATGTTAATTATTTCGTGTTAAAAATAATACGTATGTATTGAAAAATGTTAATCCTTATGTGTGAAATTATGTTAATTCTTATTTGTAAATGCTAATTCTATTGTATTAAATAATATTAATGATGATGTGTTTAATAAGTTCAAATTATTTGTTTCTGAATGTGCTAAGTATTATGTGTTGAAAATAGTGAATCCTTCTTATGTAAAATTCCTTGTGTATTAAGTGATAATTCTTCGTTGGTGAAAGTACTTATTCTTCAGTGCTCAAAAGTGTTAATCATTCTAATGCAAAATGTTTATGTGGTTTTAAAAATGCTTCACAAATTATCTCTTATCTTGTCTTAACTTACAATAAAATATCTTCCCCTTGGTGAATTATTTTTATAAGTAAAATAATATTTTTATGTTCGATATTCAATGCTTCCAATTCTTTCAATTTAATAAAGATATTGCTTTGTTATTATAGCTATTTTGCTACTGGCTAAAGAATGATCGGAAACTGTCTTCTGGTTAGGCTCTAATTTAGCTTCGACAAATGTATAAAGGATAAAATGTTCTTAGAATAATAATCTTTAATCAATAGACATTTTCTTGAATGCATGGTATGATTTTGTAATCTCTTAATTAGCTAATTTTACATTACCTTAATGGATTCTTTGGATCTAATTAATTTATAACAAGAGACATACTGTTTCTTAATAAGATTACAGTTACATGAACAATCTCTATAAAAGATGTGAGAAGTTAAGTTGCTGTGTTTAATCTCTTATAAGATCTTAGCAGGATGTAAATTAGCTAATTAACTAAGTTTATTATGTGTTCCAATGTAGATTTACAAATCACACCTGTGCTATGTTCACAGATGGTAGACATTTTCTTTTAAGAATTCAAAAGTTAAGTTCTTAAAAGAAGTTGTCATTTGTTCGATAATAATGAACAAACAATTATTTACTGACAACTGTAGTGCAATTAAATGTTTAACAAACATTTGACAGTATCCATAAAGACCAATTCCTTAGAGACAAATTATTTTTAATTAGGAGAATATAATGTATTACAAATGTATTTTAATTTCCTGTAATTTCCCTGGTGATTACACACACAAGTGAAACTTTACATATTTCTTGCTAAAAAAATTGAAAATGTGTAACAAGTACTTTCCCGAATAAGATACAAAATCAATTGTATCGCATTAGTATTTTTAAAATTATTGAAAACCAAACTGGGGTGTGTGTAGAAATAAAAATATTATTCTATAGTAAAATTGCGTTTTAAAAATATTGAGAATTTCAAGGCCCAAATCATTCATTATTTTCTAAAAATAAAAATCAAATCCTTTGAGATTAATTGAAGCATGAAAATGAATAAGTCTGAGATAACTAATAGAAAATGTGTTACAATTTCTGAATAGACTTACACAAGTTAGGCGCTTCAAACGCAAATCTCATTTCACTTGTATGTATTTCAGCTCTCAAAATAAAACAATTCGTATAAATTTATTTAATTTGCTTGTTTCTTAGTTCAGGAAAAATTAAATTAATTTAACACTAGTAAGGCGGATGGAGCCTGCGTGACCATCATGCTGTTTGCCAGCCTGTATGTATAGTTGCGAAAGAAAAAAAACGAACCACCGTATTTGCATTATGTTCTGTATAATTTTGCATCGTCTTTAGTATTCTTAATAAATGCTGTGCATTGTAACCATGATTAAAATGTCATAAAATGATTTTGGAATTTAAAACAATTCGGAACGGAAAAAGTGTAGATCGATGTTCTATATAATTTTGTACTGTCTTTAGTATTCTTAATAAATTTTAACTTTTTTAATTAGTTAGCTTCTATATATGCAACGAAAAAGCTACTTATAATTATTTAATACAATTGAACTGTTATTCCCATCATCCAAAAAGTTAATAGAATGAGTCATTCAATTGATCATTTATTAGCAGTGTTCGTCTAAACGACACATAACTGGTAAAAGGCAATGTATTTTAGATTAAAAGAACCATAAATAAAATTTCCAAACATTTTTCAAAAATTTAAATATTTCTCAGGTTTGTTAGATGCTTTTTAAACTTTTGGTTGCCCCCTAAAATCGTCATCGTGAGGAAAATTTATTATAAAGCAAAAACTTAAATTTGGAATGACCTGAAATTTTGCATGGTCAAAATAGAAGTCCTGAATTGATTTCCATCAAAATATAGTAAGGTTCCAATTCATAATTTTTTGAAACATTACTTTAATAAGTATTATTGCATACTAAAAACTATTTTCAAAATAAATTATTAGGATTTTGTTTGGGTTGCTTAACAGTAACATGACACAAAATATCAGCGCTATAGAAATATTATTTAGGAAGATATCCGTAAAAGTCTGAGAAACTGATTTAATTAAATTTTCTCTACTGTTAAAATTGTTCGAATGGAGAGGGGTGGTTCGGGTTTTTTTCCGTGACTGTACCTTACCAATGAATAGACTAGCCTGTTATTTTCTGACTTTTAATTATTTGTTCCACACCTATTGTTTATTTAATTTTTCGGCCTAGCTTGTGGGGTATAGAACTGGAGATATAGGGTCATAAACGCAGAAAGACTGGTTTTGCCAGAGGAGTACCGTTCGCAATGATAGTACGAAATTCATTCCGTTTGGGGACTATTATTAGTAGGCAATGACATTTTTTAAAGTAGTTTCACTTTGTTTTCTTCCCTTTACATTCTGTTTACTCGTGTTAAGTTCTCCCCAACTCTGAACATACACAGTAAACACTGTGTTTTGGTGCCAGTCTGGAGTCTGACCAGAAAATATTTTTATGAACGCTTGGAATGTCTGACACCTCACTCATTGCATGGGAACACATGGAATTTTCAATTTGAATTATAATCTACCATCTGTTAGCTAGTATAATCTGTCTAATTTGATCCAACGCTTTATAAGAACGTGGGGTTAAACTTGTCCCTCTGTCTTTTTATGTATAAGGCAACTTCCCATCTTCCTAGTGTTAACATTGTTCAAACACAGGGTTGTGGAATTATCTAAATCAATTGCATTTCAATTATGAAAAGCAAAGCTATTTAAAATTAAGTGTCAATATTTTATATATCTCCATTTTTATTCTATATTTCTGTCTTATTGTTAGTGATGCAGGGTGTTTAGAAAATAGTAGGCGAAATTGTAAAGAGTGGTAGAGGAGGCCAAAATCAACATTTTTGTCAAAGAATGTTTGTACGGAAATGCCACGTTTTGGTGCTCGAATTTTCAAAGGCATGCATCGCTACATGAATTCGGAGCTTCTTGCATCGAGCACAGAAACGATGTTATGGACTGATCTAAACAGCGCTCTCCACCATCTAAACGTGGCATTTCCGAACACACATTTGTTGACAAAAATGATTATTTTCAGCTCCTCTATCAATCTTTGCAGTTTGCCCAGATATTTTCCAAATACTTTCTATTTTAAAAAGTACATAACAAAACCTAGAGGAAATGTGATATTAACTGGCTTTCTATAAAGGTCTTAAGGTGTTTATCAAAAATGCATTAAAACCTTGATTGTCCGAGGTAATGATGATACCTCGGATAACAATAAATTCCGGTTATACGAATATAGTAACACAAAGCAGCTTAAACGAAATACCTAAAATATGTACCGTACTCCAAGATACTATTGTTGCTGTTGATAGATTGATAGATTCATGAAGTCAGTATTCAGAATAACAAGAACTTGTCGCAGTATGTGTCTGCAGTGATAATTTCAATAAATTTGGACGTGAGTTAAGTACTGTTTAAACTCTCTTGGAAAAGGTTTGAACGGTCTGTTTTCAAGCACTTTTCTCACCTCTTTAAACAAATTGCACACACTTGTTCTCGAAACTATTTTAAACTTAAAAAATTTCGGCTCTGATAACACAAACAGTGGGCTAAATGGATTTCGGATAATCAATGTTCTATTGTACTTACACAAAAAAAGAAACGGGGTTTAGCATATTCGCCTTTAAGTAGGAACATAAACCAATGGGTCAAAAGATTTAAACTGATATACCAATTTTACGAAATATCTAAAGACGTATTGTATGATACTATTTTTGCCACTGAAAGATTCATAAAGCTAGTATGCAGAATGAACTATACACGAATTTGTCGCTGTATGTGTTTGTACTGATAATTTTTGCAATATATTTGGACGTGAGTTAAGTGCCTTTTAAATCTTCTTGGAAAAGGTTTTTAACGATCTGTTTGTAGCACTTTTCTTATCTCTTTGAACAAACATCTTAATCAATGTTCTATTGTACTTTTAATAAATTACGCAAAAAAGAAACGGGATTTGGCATATTCGCCTTTAAGTAGGAACATAAACCAATCGTCAAGATTTAAATTGGTTTACCAATTTTCACTTCAATTATAACCCTCGTCGAGACAACCTTCCTGCTGGTTGTATCTCGTCAAATACAAAATTGGACGAGATATCTCGTCCTTAGGAAAAAATAACGGTATCTTGATCTCGCCATCATAAAACTATCGGTTATTCCTGATGACATCTCATCATTAGCCAAATTAATCAGGTCTTTATGAACGATATGAGCAGTAGAACAGTGCACATAGTTGTTTGAAATATTTTATTCAAACTTACAATCTATATTAAGTATGAATTTCAAGCACTTGAATTCATTATTAAAGTAATTTACAAAACATCCACAGACTCAATGTGTTCCAATTCGCTTTAATATGAATTAATAATACATTTATACACTTTCGCCAAATAGGATTTCGTTAATTGGTATTTCTAAATGTCCTGGATTTATATATGAGGGTGTTATAAGCATGGATTTAAATTAAAATTCTTAATAATGTTGAATATGCTGTAAGCTTTTTTTTGTTTTTGAAACTCCGTAGTAGTAGTATTTATGTAGAATTTGTGATTACACTTACTTTATATGTATCACTTTGGGTTATGACACATGAATATTTTACTCTAACAAAAGAAATCAATAAACGCAACTCATTTAGTTTTGAACACTTCACTTCCCAGTTAACAATTAATAATAGTTAAATAAACTTGCATTAATGTGTACAATAATTTATCATAACAGAAATCAAACTACTAAATGTGTCACTAGAAATTAATTTGATAATTGTGTTAAAATGCATTGTTGTTACCGATACAAACATCATATTTACGCTTAAGTCATGCATGTTTATTATGTGATATAAATTGTTTTTATTCAAATAAATCACTACGTATATCTAGGAAGAATACGAACAATACTTTTCAGTAAACTATTTTATTTGCGAAATTTAGCTGTTATATCAAGCTAATATACTTACACTTGACAATGAATTAAAAACCATTAAATACTTATGCAAATCTTGGTGGCGGACGTGGTTATGCAAAATCCTTTAATGTCGTGGGTGACACGTAATCAAATTTACGGTATGATGTGCATGTTCGTTTCAAGAGAAACGAAGCAGAATGAGGAAAACGACTGACCTTTCCCCGCATGAAAAAGGACTTATTGTTGGGTCCCGTTTAGCAGGATCCACTATTGTCAGGTCAGAACTCAGAGTGTTCAAAAGTGCGATTTCGAAGGTGTTTAAAAGTTGAAAACAGAACTCAGTTCTTGTCCAAAAGAAGAAACTGTGGGTCTTAACCAATTAATCAAGGCCATGATCGGTGGCGTTTCAGATGGATTGTATGGCAGAAAAGGGAATCCACTGTGCTGCAACTGACAGAAACCTTTAACTAAAGCTTGTACCAATCTATCTCGGCGTGAATAATTCGCAGAGAATTGCAGAGGATCGGTATATGCCACTGAGGAAATCTCTAATTTCTGCGAGGAACGTCAGAGTTCGCATTTAGTTGTGTCAAGAAAGATGCAAGTGGTCATCTGAGGATTGTAAAAAGGTGATGTGATCATACGAATCACGCTGCACCTTGTTATGCACCGACGGAAGGCGTAGAGATTGGCGAGAACCCCATGAAATAGTGAACCCATCTTGTCTTGTTCGCGCATTTCAGGGGTCTGGTGGGAGTATCAAGGTGTGGGGTATAATCTGCTGGTTTGGAACCAGTCCCTGGTGTTTCTGAAGGGTAGACAGTCAACCATGCAATACTTGAACATTCTGGCAGATCAAGTGCGTCCTGAAATGTTACATTTTTACTCTGAAGGTGACGGATCTTTAATGGACGATAATGCACCATACATCGCACGTTCAATGTTCGAAAGTGGTTCACGGAATACAAATCTGACTTCCAACATCTTCACTGGAAAACCTCAAAGCCTTAATCATAACCCGATAGAGAACGTTTGGGACATGTTGGAAAGACGCTTTCTACAGCAATCTCCTCTTCCATCCACTTTACAGGATCTTAAGGCCTATGTGTCCAATGTATGGTATTCTATGGACTTAAATGCACTTTAAAACCTTGTAGAATCTATCTATTCTTAAACGCATACATGTTTTTATCCATGCAAAAAGAGGTACAATAAAATATTGATCACAGGTTAAAAATTCATTGGGGCCAATGTGTGTATTACTTTTATGATTGTAACCGTCTAATAGATTCACACGCATAATTACACTTTATACCCTGCAATTTTCCTTACGTGACTTTTAACACCCTTTGATCATCTTGAACAAATGAATTGTTCCAAAGGATTCTATTATAAAGAAAAGACAAAGTAATATTTCCAAAAGATTCTATCCTAAGGAAATGAGCAAACATTTCCAAAGAATTTGATTCTAAGGAAAGGACCCATAGTATCTTTCAATAGGATTTAACTCTACAGATTGGGACAATAGAATAGTTCCAAAGGATTCAACTCCAAAGAATGGACAATAGAATATTTCCAAAGAAATATTGTATGCTAGGGAAATTATCAATAGAATCGTTCCATAGAAAGATTATATTCTAAGGAAAAGGCAGTAGAATCTAAAGATTGAAAGAATCCATGAATTTTAGAAAGATGTAGTTAGGTCCCATCAAGGGTGTAGTGCGGTAATAGCAAAACTTCACTACTCGAAAGTCTTGCGACACTCAGAGTGTTAGTAGAAGAAAGCACAATCTTAGTGTTCTATGTAATTTCATTACTAAATTTATGAGATAACTTTGTTATTTTGAAGGAAATATGTACTAATTAATGTAGGATACAAATGGATGATGAAAATAGAATAAATGGGTAAAGGCGATTAGAACACGGTTTTTCTCTTTTTTGCCCTGTAAATGCAATAATTCTCGTAGCTCATGCAGAGAATGGAGCTAAATTTCATTTGTTTGATGGTTTCTATCACAACAATTAAATTAACGATTATTTCCCTTTCAGATTATAATGGTCATTATTTCTTTCAAGTGAAGGCGGTCACGATTTCCAAGTATTTACTGTCCAAAAACATTGTACATCAATATTTTGGTACACTTTCCATTGCTACTCTTGTCTTATTCGTAGTAATAATAGATGCCACACACAAATATTCCCCATGCAAGTTAATATAAACTGAAAACACAAACCAAGACAACTTAATTCGTCTAGTTTATCATTCATACAAAATATATGATTTACCTCTTATATATTTATCTTAAGATTAGCAAACGTATAAATAATTCACAATTATCATAAGATCTATTTGCATTGTTTGTTCTGATCTATCATGCTTTTATTAAGTAAAACCTTGTAAAATATAAAAATTGATAATGCTTGTTTGATTTGTTTTTATAAACTACTAGTAACAAATTTTAGCCAATTAATCTAGGTTTATAAAATAGAAAATCTCAAAGATATGTTTGGTTGCATGTTCATGTAGATCTAGTAGCTCTTTTAAGATGTATCATAAACACAAAACGGCTATCCATAATACAACACTAACATATCACATATTATTTTAATGATTACTCTTGATAGTATTATTAAACAATTTTGTTCCTTTTATATAAAATTACATTCACACGGAATTTCTGGCCATCGATGATAATCTGGAAATAATCCCACACTGATAAGGACATTTGGATCATATCACATTGCAGAATGTTGATACATCTCAGCAAAGTGTAGAAACACAGTGACCTTACCGGCAAAAAATAAACAAAAAAATGAAACGTCTGTGTGTGAGAGGAACGTAATGTGCATCTTCAATGGACTTCACAGTCTGCAAGAGAACAAAACCACTGACCTTTCCGTTATGGAGGGAAGTCTGGAATTTTTACCATCTTACAGCAGACTTACCTATGAAAAATATTGGTAAGCTGTGTGGACACGAAAACCGTAGTTTTAACGGGAATACTCGGGCTTGATTTTGGATTGTGGAATGAATGAAGCAGATATAGAAAGTTTGAAGGATTGCTATTTGTCAATATTCAAGAACTAATTTGCAGTTTGAATGATCAAAGTGCAGTTCGATATTAATTGCTGTTGTCCAATATTAATTGTAGCATTGTTTGGTAGTTTTCCAATGACAACACTTACGCAGTCCTCTCTTCACTCAATTCGAATCAAGTTACACTGGCTCATAGTTCGCCCAGCACAGTGGAATTTCGATATATTGGGGACGCCCACACCCTGCTCAGTGCGCCTGTGCACACTCGGTCCGAAGGTCATGTCAGGTATGGACATCTTTTGTCTACACAACCCTATATTTATGTTCTGGATATTTCTTCTAGCTCTGAAATCATAAGACAAAACTTTTGCAACCCTCGACTTTTCATGCATTCACCCCAATACTCTTCCAAATTTAAAGACGTATTCGCATCAAAACCTCTTCAAAAGTTAAAGAGCGTGAAGATAATTTGGTGGACTCTTCCGACTAATGACTGGTATGCCTGTAATCAATTCGGTGCCTTACTCCAGGTTTCGCAGTGAACACTTGAAGCCAATGAAGATCAAGAAGAAGCCAAGAAGAAGCCATTGGGTTGGATAGATAATATCGGTCAAGAAGGTCAAGAATATTTACTAATCATGCGGGGAGGATTACAGGTGGCAAGGTGGAATTAGGTATGTGAACTGAACCCCTCATAGGATTAAAAACTATTCATTTTAATAAAGACAAGACAAAAAAACTACAATATAAATTTGTAACTTCAAATTGTGACTGTACCAATTTTAATTTATCATTTCAATGTTTCTTGAAATTATTTTAGTTCCTTTTCTTCAAATAACTGCCCTGGAGTTACTTTCCATTCAAACACATATAAAAAGGAAATAAATATTTCGTTTCTCCGAAAAGCACAATTCATCGAAGTAAACGAAGTACACAAAAGTGTATAAAATAATCTCTTATCTACAAACTATCAACTGTGTGGTGACCGGGTGTGAAAGAATAGTCCCAACGAAGCCTATACGTGTCGTAAGAGGCGACTAAAATAGGTACCCAGTGTCTGGGGGCTATATCAGGGGACTGGTCCTCCAGGTTGGGGGTTGGGCGTAGGGCTAACGAACCCTACCCTGTAAGAAATGTCATGTTGCGAAATTCAAAGAAGTAAAAGCCGGATTACTCTCACGGAAAACAACCAGGAAATGCTTAATGGATTTGAGATTTGGATTATGGATTACCAAACACTGTTGGAAAAGGAACTATGTGGGAATGTGATTGGTGATGAAATTAATGAGAAATGGGAATCCACGAAAAGGGCTATATTATCAACTGCAGAGAAATTTTTAAATAAAGAAAAGGCATCAAGAAGAATAGATTGTTTTGATGAAGAATTTAGAACAGCCAATGAAAGCAAAACAGGGCCTACAAAAATATGCTTAGCAAGAAATTTACAAGAAATACAATTGAAGACTATAAGAGCTCTCGTAGAGAAGATTATAAGAGCTCTCGTAGAGAAGACTATAAGAGCTCTCGTACAGAGAGAAGAGAGTACACAAAAAAAGAAAATATACAGAGAGCTTCCTGGAAGAAGTCAAACGACTAAGGTCCAGTAGCGAAAGCAGAGATTTCTATATGGCAGTAAATGAAGGGCGTAAGGGCTTTAAACCAAGAATTGCCCTCTGTAAAGATAAACATGGAGTAATTCTTAATGAAAAAGATGAAATCATGTATTTATGGATTGAACATTTTGATCAACTATGTAATTTGGATGTATCAGCTAAATCACACAACGAATTTACAACCGAATACCCTCCTAGCGGAAGTCACGATGAAAAAGGTTTGATTGACATTCCAACTATTGGTGAAGTCCAATGTGCTATTGATAAATTGAAAAATAACAAAACAGCATGTCCAGATGCAATGCAACCTGAATTGATAAAATATGCTGGAAACAAACTGACAACAATAAAATTTGAAATTATGCGGTTTAATATGGGAAAAAGAGACTGCCTGCTGAATGGAAACTTGAATTTTGTGCCCTATGCAAAAAGGTGAGCTGTTTTAAATGTGAGAATTACAGAGGAATACGTTTACTATGCATTACTTATAAAGTGTTTTCAAACATCCTATTTAAATGTTTGTCGCCTATCGTAAATAATCTCATTGGAGATTATCAATGTGGTTTTCGAAAAGAACGATCTACTGTTGATCATATTTTCACATTGGGACAAATTCTAGAGAAATGTAGAGAATATGGAATAGAAACACACCACCTGATCCTAGATTTTAGGGCAGCATATGGCAGTATAGATAGATCAAAGTTGAAAAACGCTTTTTCAGACTTTGATGTGCCATAAAAGCTAATTAATCTTGTGGAACTTACCTTTATATTCTCTATGATACGTATTCAAGGAGAATTGTCTAAGCCCTTTGAGATCTTTAATGGAGTTAGGCAAGGAAATGCTCTTGTATGTCTCCTATTTAACATAGGCCTGTAAAGGGTTATCAGGGATACTTGTATAAAGACAAGAGGAATTATTTTTAACAAGTCTATACAGATTTTAGCATATGCTAACAATATAGACACAATCACAAGATCTTCAAATACGCTGAAGTTACTTTTTAATACAGATAGGGTTTTAAGGTGCTTACAGTAAAAGAGTCACACAGAACATATATACACTGCTGGCCACCCAAATTGCAACACCAAGAAAGACAAGAGATATCACAACAAAATTTATTTTGTAGATAACATGTGGGCCAAGTATTAAATGATTAAATTTATAGACTTCTGTGAAGTGTGGTTCCTGCCAAAATCAGTAGCCAGGGTAGCCGCCATTGTTGGAGATCACCGCTGCCACACGCCTCGGCATTGATTCAAAGAGACTTTGGATGTGTTCTTGGGGTACAGCAGACCAAGCAGCTTCCACACGTTGCCAAAGTGTTGATCTGGTGTGGCAGCTGGGGATGTATTCTGGGTCAATCGTTGAGCAACCATGGACCACATGTTTTCTATCGGCGAAAGATCCGGAGAGCGAGCTGACCAGGGAAGCAATTCAATCTGGCGATTGACGAAGAACCCTTGGACAATGCGTGCCACGTGTGGTCGCGCATTATCCTGTTGAAATATGGCTGTGGGCAAGCCCTGAAGGTAAGGAAGGACAACTGGCTCCAACACCTCGGAGATGTAGCGCTGGCTGTTTAAAGTACCGGCAATGCGTACTAGAGGAGTGCGAGAGTGATATCCAATACCGCCCCATACCATAATACCCGGTGCAGGACCAGTGTGGCGGTGCATAACGCAGCTGTTCAGCATCCTCTCTCCACGGTGTCTCCAGACTCGAATCCGACCATCGTGGTGTTGCAGACAGAAGCGTGACTCGTCAGTAAAGACAATTTCATTCCATTCTGCCGTCCACATCCTTCTTTCATCGCACCATTGGCGGCGGAAACGTCTGTGGTTCTGCGTCAAGGGTAGACGAAGCAATGGACGTCTTGCGGACAGACCACTCTGCTGTAAACGGCGTCGAATGGTACGCGCAGACACTGGATGATGCGGTACAGACTGAATGTGCTGTGCTATGGTTCGTGATGTGGCTGAGCGATCCGTCACTGCCATACGCACAATATGCCTGTCATCACGTGAAGTGGTGCACTGAGGTGGATGCGATCGAACACGTCGGTCCGTCGTACCCTCCTGCATCCAATGATCACATATCCGCATTACAGTTGTTTGGTTTCGTCCAACACGACTACCGATTTCCCTGAAAGATAATCCACAATCTCGGTAGGCCACTATCCTTCCTCTGTCGAACTCGGATACTTGATCAAAAGATGATCGCTGTTTTCTACGAGGCATAATTGATCGTTTTTTTGAAAAAACCACAAGAAAAACACAATTGCCGTATTTGAAATCGTCGAAATCTCCAAGCCTTAAATAGCGCTTTGAAGTGGCGCCACAGGCGCGCGTGATGTGCGTCTGCGCTGAAATTCTAATCATTTGCACATCTCACCTCCGCTAATGCATGTTGTAAATTTCATATTATTTGCATGCTTCCTTCAGGGTGTTGCATTTACTATGGCCAGCAGTGTATATATATATATATATATATCACAATCAAATTACAAGATATACAAAACATTAAAACGTAAAATAATAGAAATGCAGACCAGCAAAAGGCCAAAAGCTCAAAAAGCAGATAAGTAAAAAGCCAAAAAGCCAAAAAAGTTGGGGGTAAAAAATAGTCAAGCAGAATCCAGAAAGCAGAAGGCAGAACTGTCCATGGATGCGCGCTAAAGCTGCAGACACAACATGGATAGTAAAATAATTCAAAATTAGAAACCAAAACAAAGAGAAATCCAAAAATTTTAAAATTAAGAAATTTAAGAAAATTTTGAATTATATATATATATGTATAAATTTTATTTACGCTTAAAAATCATTCTTATACAAATTTACCCAAGATATATATAAAAAAAATATTTTTTTACATAAAATAAAATATTCAATAAATGTTTGTTCTATAATATACACATATATGTATTTCTTCCATTTACCCTCCAAGTGGTTTCGGCAAGATATCTCGTTCAGCAGAATCTGAATAATTTTGCTAATTGCGAGATATATCGTCAGAAAGATTTTTGATTATGACGAGATCAACATCTGGTCAGTTTTGTCCTGATGGCGATATATGTTGTCCATCAAGATCTCGTCAGTTTCGCTAATGACGAGATACCACCAGAATCGTTATTAAAAATGTTGAATCATTTGAATTATCTTGTTAAATTTTAATTAACATAATCTATTGTAGGAAACAATATATGCTCAGTGATAAGATTTAAGAGATGAAACTTGAATTTGATGATGTTTTGGATTTCAATCAAATATGCTTTGTTCCAAACTAAAGAACTGACAACTCAAGTAATGGTTGCAAGTATGTTGTGGATTTCATATTTGAATAAATGTTTTTTATTCATTTCTTACAGTTTACTTTGACCATATAGCATATAAAACACAATCCAGAGTGTATTGTTTTATAAAAAGGTTTTACCTGTTTACAATTACTTCATGATAATAAGAATTGAGGCAATGAAAGAAATTTGAATATGCATATTAAAATTGACAGTAGGGCTTAAACCTACGAATTTCCTAACAATGTAGTGTTCTTTTACCCCACAACATGCTTAATGAATAAATAAACACGCATATAGGGTAGAAGAATCCGTGAATTTTTTAAACCTTTGAAAATATTGTATTGGTTCTTTCCTTAGAATAGAATCCTTTGAAATAATTATGCTGGTACTTTGCATATAAAACAATGATGTGGAAAATTACATTGGTAGAGAAGGTCAAAACAGTTTAGAACCATGCAGAGAATATTGCAAGTTATAAAGTGCAATTATGCGTGCGAATTCCTCAGTGGATTATGAACTGGTTACAGTTGACCGGAATACAGTTCAAAGCTGATTTTGCATATTCTAGAAGTTAAAAGAATGCCCGTCATCGAAACCTCATTACCGATTTCTTATGTTATTTTTTTCTTATTTTAGGTTTATTTGGACATGTTTTAACACCTTTCTAACGAATCCATGAATTCTCTCAACCTTTAAAGAAATTCAAAGGTCAGAAGAATTCAATCTTAAGCTATTCCATTGATCCTTTCCTTGAAATGTAATACTTCGGAATGATTTTATTGGCTCATTCATTCAGTAGAATATAATCTCTTGAAAATATTATATTGATCCTCTTTTTTTACAATGAAATATCTTGGAAAGATTATAATGCTAATTTCCTTACAATATAATCACTCTGAAAGATTCAATTGTTTCTTTCCTTAGAATATAATCCTTTGGAATCTGTCGGTTCTTTCTTTAGAATAGAATTCTTTGGAAAATTTACATTGCTTATTTCCCATGTAATAGTCATTTGGAAAGATTTTGTTGGTCCAAGAAGGTCAAAACTATGTAGAAGTCATGCAGGGAAGACTGCAGGTTGCAAGTGGAATTATGAGAGTGAAACGTTCAGAAGATTAAGGTAATAATTCAGATTAATTTTCACTACCTCAGTAGTGGGAAATGCCATCAATATCGCATATAACATCGCCAAAAGAGATTTTTCATGAGGTCTAAGTTTAAATACACAATAGTAAGAACACCATATAAATAAAAAGCAAAATTTTTTACTTTACTTTTCTAATGTTTTACAATTTATGTTATTATAAACAATATGTACCATTCTGTACTACAAACAATACGTAGTATACAGACTACAAACAATGTGTACAATGCAAACTTAAAACAATGTGTACGATTCAAACTTAAAACAATGTGTACGATACAAACATAAAACAATGTGTACGATGCAAACTATAAACAATATCTACAATAATGTGCAAAGCAAACTAAAAACAATGTGCATAATTATGTGCAATGTAAACTGCAAGTAAAGCGTTCAGTGGAAACTACAAACAATGAAAACCACACAGTGCGCAAGATGCAAACTACAAGAAATATCTACAATTATGTTCAATACAAACTACAAACGTAAACTACAAACAACGTTTACGATGCAAACTACAAAGAATATGTACAATGCAAACTACAAAGAATGTGTACAATGCAAACTACAAAGAATATGTACAATGCAAACTTCACATAAAGGGTACGATGGAAACTAATGTCCACGATGTAAACTATAAACAATGAATACAATTATGTTCAATGCAAACTAAATACAATGTGTGCGACGCAAACTGCAAACAATGTCTATAAATATGCTCAATGCAAATTACGAACTATGTGTACCATTATATACCATACACACCACAAAAAAAACAATGTGTGCAATTATGTACCATGTACACCACAAAAAAGCAATACGTACAATGTGCAATGAAGACTACAAACAATGTGCACAAAGCTGTACAATGTAAGCTAAAAACAAATTTACTGTGCAAACAAATTTACAATGTGTATGATGCAAAGTACAATGTGTTGAATTAGGTACAATGGAAACTATAAACAACGAGTGCAATTATGTACAATGCTTGCGTAGGCCTATTTCTGTAGAAAGAAATGAACTTTATCAACAAATCTACTAAAGTTAACTAAGAATATAGTAAAAACTAACCTCCCATTGTAATCGATGACAACTCGATTACATTTTCTCCTTACCAATATTAAACGGAAAGGTGTTACTAAACATTCCCCATCAAAATTGACTTATACTATCTTCCATTCTATAAGCCCTCCTAACTCCTCACAATGCAGCTCTATACCGCATCACTTAGCACTATATAGCACTCCATTAACAGCTTTCGTCGCCGGCAAACGCCCTACCCCAGTGCAAACACCAGGAAGGTAAGTGCTTGACCCGGCCCTGAAGGAAAGGTACGCTCTTCTCTAATTAATGCTGACAGAGAAGTCATACCTGTCAGTTTAGATCACGTTGGATAAACTCTTTCGCGACATTCGAAGTTATGGAGGGTAGGGGAAGTTTAGTATGTGGGTTCCGGTTTGAGGATGCCGTCGACTATTACGCTATCGTTATTGGGATGACGAGAGGATTATTATTTCATTAACTTTGGTGTCGAATAATTGCGATGTGCAACACTGTGATTCTTTGTGATGCTGGGCTTTTGGGCGATGGAGAATTCAAGGTTGCAATGGGGAGGATTATGCATCAGACGTGGCGCTTGGTTTTTGAAGGTTGGGATGCGTAAAACGGTGAAGTATGGAGTTGTCACCTTTCATATTCTGAATATTTTACGTCAGAAAGTTTCAAAATGTCTCTGAAGCTATAAAATTTCATAGATACTTTATTTGAGTCGACCCGCAGGGAATAAATGAGTGTTAATTCGAATAAAATTAGCAGTAAATGTTGCAATAAACGAATTAAATGGAATAACTTCACGAATCCATTTTTGTTATCGAGGACTTAATTTCAGATGAAAATGGGTCATTATATTTTAACTCTAGAGGTGGTTTTGATGACATATTTCGTCCATCAAGTTCTGACAAACCTTGCTAAGGACAAGATATCTCGTCGTCAAGCTATTACCGATTTTTTGATGATGACAAAATCAAGATCTGGTTAGTTTTATTCCAATGACGAGATATCTCGTTGAGACAACCAAAAGGACATTAATTAAAACAAAATAAATTAACACTAAAAAGAAATTATTTAAAGTGATCAGCAAATGGATGTATCCAATTTGTTGTCCCAATTAAATTTCGAGGTATATGTTGAAAAAATATATCGATTGATATATTCACTGAAAATAAACGTCTTGAGATATCTATTGGACTTATAATAAATAAGATATGACAGTAAAACATTTTTTATACAAAACACTAAAACTACCCAGGAGGTGTAGTAGAAACAACGTTTCTTACTCTACCTCAATTTTACCGTCTTTTTGAAAGCAGTCCTTCCGAACTTGTATGCAACAATGTTTCGTTTTTCTTCACAATTAAAAAAACCTCATAAAGTTCTCAAGTAAGCTCAGAGTTTGAAATACTGTTTGCTTCTCAAATGTCTCGACAACCATTCAACCAGAATTTCAGCTTGAGCGATAATAGTATGGCGTTAGAACAATGAATAAGGTTTCAGTCTGGAACGGTGAAAGAGTTTTAGATATTTTAGAATTCGGCAGCGAATGAAGTGTGATAAGAAATTCCTGCTGGTCATAAAGTAACTTGCCCTCTATACGAACATTCTACTAATAAAGAATATCTGAAAAAGAACATTGAAACCAGATGGTTTTCCGTTGACTTTTCCAATCATCATTTTGTGAAGCCTTCAGCGCTATTCCTCTACGCTCAATTGAAATCATACTAATGTTATTAGGGCATTCTAGACCTTCAAAACTTTGCTTCTTTTTAATAAAAATGAAACGCGTTTCAAATACCAAATGTTTCTCCTATGTGGAATAATACCAGGTAGGTAGCTGAACTGACGTTGCATTGGAGCAGAACACGGGCAATGGTCCAGGATCAATCCCGAAAGGATCCGAGGACAAAACTTCGTAATTTTGAACCACTGTCAGATAACGAGATCAACACCTGAACTGGCACCCCTCTCTCCAAATTTCACCACTATTCTAACATGCGGACATTTGAGGCTACGACAGATTTAATATGCATCAACCCAAACCTACATGACGGTCTTCGGTTAGATAGAGTTTTGAAATCGCGACCCACCGGTTGTAAATCCGCAACTTTTACAACTGGGTTACCGTGGCCCCAATAATACCAGAGCACCATAAGTAACTTCCCCTACATAAGAGCCTCTTTTAGCCACAATCTTCAATGAATTGCAATTAGGAGAAATCCTAGAGATTTCAAGATATGTGCTCGAGAGTTATGTAAGTAACAAGAATCGAGCTTTCGTGGTCACGGATACAAATTTCGAATAACAACACACTTTTGTTTATCGCAATGTGATCGGTTCAGTAAAAAAAAAAAAGAAAATGGCGGTGGAATTTTACCTTTATCTCTAATGACGACTGCGCAAGAATACAGTCATAGAAGATGAGTAAGAACGACGAAAGAGGAAAGGAAGGAAACAAGAAACCGTAGCATTTTATCTTTATTACAAATGCTTCACATGCGGGATATTGTGGACATCACTGACGCATGTAACATTGAGCAAGGAATGTATGCAAAAGCTATCGTTTAATGACTTCTTTCAAGTCAGACACACTTTTAGGATTTTTGTTGTAATGTAAACATTTATTTGAAACTAGCAAGATTACCCCACCTAACTTGGGATGAATTGGTTAACTGTAGATTGAAAAGTGATCGCAATAATAATTTTTCTCTTTCATAGAAAAATAACAACATGATTTAAGTGTTAAGAACTTTAAATTACATTTTTGACATTTGTTGTGATTTCTAGGAAAAAAAGCTCTAACCGATTACCATATTTAAAAAAAAGTATTTCTTTCAAATCACACTGTTTTCAACAAACTTTTAACAGTAATAATTAGTTGCTTGAACATAGCTTCCACTCGTAAAGTAAGTAGCATTAACCTTCTAACACTAGAACAAAGAATTTGTAATATTTCAAAAGTCATAGTTCGCATTTTTTCTTAACATTAATAACAGTTAATCGGCAAAGTTCCATTAAACATTTGCTTTATTTTAGCTTGCATGCAGTTTCAAATATATCATTTGTGTGGTTGTTGCATGCGACAAATGGGAATTACAATTTATTAAAAAAATAAATGTTTATTAAATTTAAGTCGGTGGAAAAACAAAGTTGTTCTAGCGATATTGATTCATGATTCTCTTCTATCTCGTGATCTCGCGTAATTTTCACAGCATACAATTAAAAATGGGACATTTTAAAATGCGAAATTTAAAGTAAGCGAAAAAAATTCCAAATAGAATATTGTTGCAAGTAACTAAAGGACACGAGTTTCTTTTTCTTTAAGCACACTTTCTCTCCACTTTAAAGCAGAGATTTAGATATTTAATTTTAAATGGAAACCACATACCTGCTTAGACTGAAAATGATCGTGCTATTTTATCCTTTCAATTAAAACAAATAAGTTTATATGAAACATGAAAAAGAAATGCCAGTTTTAACGAGTTTAATCGTTTTGTAAAGGAAATATATGCCTAAATATTAAAATACTTTGATTACATTCGATTTAAAATACTCTTCAAAAGGTTTTGTGTCGTATGTTTTACATATTTTTTATTAAAGCAAATTCTATGGCCACTTGTGTTAAACAAAGGGCGTTTGAGAAAATTCTATCGAAGTGTACACATGATGTCCAGAAAATGAACACACGCCTTTGGAAATATTTGACATAAAATAATTAATTTATTTATACCTTGCTCTAGTATAGAATTGAATGTTTTATTCTATTTATATCATCTGTCTCAAGTATTTGGAAATTATTTATGTTTCGAAAAAAAAATGAGTGAAGTATTAGTATTTTAACACCGTAAATGTAATTTTTGAAAAATTAATTGCATTTCAGCAGTACTGGTGGGGTTAAAACCATCCAAGCAATCGCAATGTACAATATACATTCTAGCTTCCCCAAAGCTACCAAATTATGGTTGATTTAAGTATAGTTTCTCAGATGAAACTTCACTAAATTGATAAGCAAAGAAAATTAAAATAATCTCTTCACAAAAAATAATATGTTTTATACAATATTTAACATTTATTGAAATATATAAAATAATAAGTATATATGTGTGTGATACTTGCACAAAAAAAAAGACATTAAAAGGGAAGACGAAAAAATAGACTAATGTAATGAGTGTGAGTACTCACAGAATGCAAAGTTTCGTAAAACCTAGCTGTTTGGACCTAGTACTAGCACGCACATATAGGAAGATAGACAGACAGACAGATACCAAAAGCGGAAACCACTGATTATGCACTAGAATGATCCTAAACGGAATAACTTGAAATGGGGGAAAATATTCACACCATATGTACGAATAAACACTCCATTCTTAATTTTATAGATATCACTATTGTCAGAAATTCATTGGTGTTAGATCTGAAGACTGGGGTGGTCACACGGAAACGGAAGATGACGAGAAATAATTCTGACACCCCCCGAAATACTCTTCTAATATCGATTGTAACTAGTTTCGTTCGATTCTTGTTAATCACTTACTTCTCAAGCGCATACCATGAAATCTCTAAATCTCAAGTTTAATTTATATTCGTTGAAAATTCGGATCTTCCGAATATAGGAAAAGTTACTTTATAACCACCCGGTATAATGACTTCAGTTTGAACCGTAGGTTAAAAATAAATGAAGCATGTCATGTAATTTCCAAACACTTGTATACTACACACTATTTGAGCAATATATGACATGCTTAATCCTCTATGTAGTTCACACGCATACATTCGTTCTGCACACTAAAGTGATTGTTATATACATTTATATCTGTGTATACCTGCTAATACATTTTTAACTTAACCAGCAAAATATTTCCTAAAATTATTTCAACCAAAATGTGTAGTTATTTCCATACCTCCTCGCGACTTACGTTTTCATAGGTTTAAATATTCTAACAAAATGCTTCCGTCTGTCATATATCACAGTCTTATAATCTCATATATTACAGTCTTATGTCCTAAGAATCCTAAATACTTTGAGTATGATTCACATGAATGGCCTCACATAACTCACAATGTTCCTTACTGTTTCGTTTGTTGGTGAAATTTGAGAACATTTTATCTCTCCACTGAACAAATCGAATCTAAAGCGTTGTAACTTTTTAGGTCACTATACTCTTTATGTCCTTTCTTGTAGTTTGTTGTGTCATAAATGCATTTCTATAATAGAGGATTTTTTTTAATTTTGAATTATTACAATATTTTATACTACTTATAAGTATATACCGTCCACTTACAAGTGAAACACACAATGTTAAAGAACTTTGAACTGAGAAAACGAAGGTTGGAAAATTCTACTCACTGAACTAAACTCACTAAGTATGTTTTTCAAGAACAAATCTCACGTTTATGCAAAAAACATTTATATATTAGCATTATACATATTTAGATTTTGATTAGAAAGACGGAAGTGACCTTTTTGGCACCTAAAACCATTATTTTATAAATTTCAAACAAAATGATTATTGCACATTGTCGGTTTACAAAGGACGCACTAAGTCAAAATCCAAATATGTATAATGCTAATGTAATGTACTATATGTATAATGCAAACTTAATGCATTAGTGTATATAGTACTACTAGAATGACGGAAGGGGCCTTTTTGCCACCTCGCGTTGTTTACTGCCCTGTGTACAATACACATAGATTGAATAAGTTGATATTTCATGACTTTTAATTACTTAGCTTATACACTGCTGGCCACCGTAAATGCAACACCCTGAAGGAAGCATGCAAATAATATGAAATTTACAACATGCATTAGCGGAGGTGAGATATGCAAATGATTAGAATTTCAGCGCAGACGCACATCACGCGCGCCTGTGGCGCCACTTCAAAGCGCTATTTAAGGCTTGGAGATTTCGACGATTTCAAGTACGGCAATTGTGTTTTTCTTGTGGTTTTTTCAAAAAAACGATCGATTATGCCTCGTAGAAAACAACGATCATCTTTTGATCAAGTATCCGAGTTCGACAGAGGAAGGATAGTGGCCTACCGAGATTGTGGATTATCTTTCAGGGAAATCGGTAGTCGTGTTGGACGAAACCAAACAACTGTAATGCGGATATGTGATCGTTGGATGCAGGAGGGTACGACGGACCGACGTGTTCGATCGCATCCACCTCAGTGCACCACTTCACGTGATGACAGGCATATTGTGCGTATGGCAGTGACGGATCGCTCAGCCACATCACGAACCATAGCACAGCACATTCAGTCTGTACCGCATCATCCAGTGTCTGCGCGTATACCATTCGACGCCGTTTACAGCAGAGTGGTCTGTCCGCAAGACGTCCATTGCTTCGTCTACCCTTGACGCAGAACCACAGACGTTTCCGCCGCCAATGGTGCGATGAAAGAAGGATGTGGACGGCAGAATGGAATGAAATTGTCTTTACTGACGAGTCACGCTTCTGTCTGCAACACCACGATGGTCAGATTCGAGTCTGGAGACACCGTGGAGAGAGGATGCTGAACAGCTGCGTTATGTACCGCCACACTGGTCCTGCACCGGGTATTATGGTATGGGGCGGTATTGGATATCACTCTCGCACTCCTCTAGTACGCATTGCCGGTACTTTAAACAGCCAGCGCTACATCTCCGAGGTGTTGGAGCCAGTTGTCCTTCCTTACCTTCAGGGCTTGCCCACAGCCATATTTCAACAGGATAATGCGCGACCACACGTGGCACGCATTGTCCAAGGGTTCTTCGTCAATCGCCAGATTGAATTGCTTCCCTGGCCAGCTCGCTCTCCGGATCTTTCGCCGATAGAAAACATGTGGGCCATGGTTGCTCAACGATTGACCCAGAATACATCCCCAGCCGCCACACCAGATCAACTTTGGCAACCTGTGGAAGCTGCTTGGTCTGCTGTACCCCAAGAACACATCCAAAGTCTCTTTGAATCAATGCCGAGGCGTGTGGCAGCGGTGATCTCCAACAATGGCGGCTACTCTGGCTACTGATTTTGGCAGGAACCACACTTCACAGAAATCTATAAATTTAATCATTTGATACTTGGTCAACATGTTATCTACAAATTAAATTTTGTTGTGATATCTCTTGTCTTTCTTGGTGTTGCAATTTGGGTGGCCAGCAGTGTACTTAATGTGTATTTAATCACTTGAGTCTATACAAGCGGGGATAATGAACCGTATACCAGAAAGACTGCAAGGGGTCAAAAATGGTCCCTATCGCATTTCGCAGGGATAGCGCGAAATTTTTCCTGATTGATGGCTATAATTGCCTTGTAACGACACTGAAAGTAGTTTTAGTTTGCATTCCCCTCTACATCTTGTTTAAGCATTAAAAGCACTCCCCAGCTGTAAGCAAAGATTAGTAACACAATGGATGTGATTTAGTAGTGATTAGCGAAACATTTTGGAAAAGGGGTAATCATAACACACATAACTATTTCACATCCTTAAAACTGAAAAATTGAAATCAAAATACACAAAACTTGTAGGAATACTGAGAAAAAATCACAGAAAGGTGCCAACCAACAGTAAAGTTGGAAAACAACCTCTTCATTCCACGATATTCTTCAGAAAAGGCTCATATATAACGCTTACAGCTTATCAGGGAAAGGTGAACAAAAATGTTCTATTAGAAATTCTCTTCACCCTACTGTTATCATCTATAATAATGAGAAGACAAAAGAAACTACACTTCTATAACCAGATTAAATACAGCGTCGAGATTGTAGACCAAATGGTACGCCTGTAACTTAGAAAATCGGGATCTTGTTGCTGGTCTATGCAAGTATTTTTTAATATTTTAGACGTGTCTGCTGTAAATGCTTGGGTTTTTTATAAAGAAGTGACGGGAAAGAAGAAAGCAGGAGAAATTTCATCCTGCAGCTTTGTGAAGAACTTCGTACTCCATATGTGGCATCTTAAATTAATGCAGCAAATATTCAAATTTTTTCGCAGGTAGTTATAAAAGATCTCACCAATAAAATATTAAAATGCAGAGTGCCGAGATTTTTCATGAGAAACCTCAAAAAAAAAATAGCTGCGCGAATTGCAAAAAGGCAGTATTCGGGAAATGCTCATCCAGAGATGTAAAATGTGCTGATTGCTTCAACGAATGAACAAAATAAATTATATAAAATGCAGGTCTGTGCGATACGTTTTCAACTTGAATACTAGTATATGTTCTATTACTTATTATCTATCATTTGAAATCTAAAATAAGCTTTATAATACCTGACGCTGAATAGGAGCCTTCCGTCTTTCTATGTAAAAGGCAACTTTCCTTCTTTCTAGTGAATCATTTTCTTTCCATCTGCTAACAAAACGAAATGAAACAATTTCTACTGTCGATCAGAAGTTTATAACTGAACAGCTGTTAACATTACTATTTCCTGCATATGAAGAGTAGAGTCAATTTACATAAGATTCTCATTGAAGACACTTCTGCGTATTCCCAATATTTTTAAAAGGAATTTTCATGACTTGCGTTTGTTGGACATGTGACATCCGCTGTTAATCTTCAGATTCAGGCGTGATTGATTATATAAACTATAACTGCCGTCACACAGTCTCTTTGAGATTCAAAATCCGTGATTTATTGTTTCACGTAATAGCACTCATGAAATTAATGTTTCATCTTCGTGTCCTGCGAATAATCAATCACATCATCCTTTCGGGGAAAAGAAATGTACATTTGTTCTAAGAAGCAAAGCAGATTTTTATTGTATTTCTGGAAAGTGGATTTCAATTCAGAGTATAATTCTGAAAGAACTGTTTCAATAGATTTGAGCATGAAGTATTTCTATTATCTAAAATATAAACTCATGGTTGACTTTTAGAGCAGAATAGCATTGACTGAAGTTTTTGTGGAAACATTTAATGCTTATTTTCATGATGATGAGAAATACATTGTCATATTTAGTATGCTTAGAAGATACGTAACACTTTCACGATGTTTATAATTTTTATTTTTTGACTTAAAAACATAAAGTTAGTCTTTAAACATCTGTGCAGTAAAATGTTTTTGTGAGGCAACGAGGTTTTGTTCTAAACAATGCAGTTAATGAGTTCTGCGATATATAATCTAATTTATAAGTGCCATTACATTTTTTAATACTCCTGTATATATGGACATCCGCACATTTAAAAGGTATTAACAATATTTCATTGCTTGATTGGAGTATCCCATCACGCTTGAGACATTACTTAAGAACATTTAAATAACTTCCAACGACATTTCAATTAAAATTATTCAAAAGCGAAAGTAACTCATCGCATGATTGAAGTATCTCGCTACACGCAAGACACTAGGAACATTTGTAACAGCATATGTTGCAAGAAACAAATGTCCTTGACTTGCATTAAATAACAGTCCTGCTTTTTTTCTTAGGACAATCTTTCAATATTCCTCCCACTACAGCACAGTGTAATTAGATTTGTTCAATACTGAAAATATCTAAGCATAAGCACTTTTAAATTGTATTGAATCTATTCATTGCTTGATTAAAGTATCTCATCAGGCATGGAGAAATACTTAGGAACACTCAAATAACTTCGAATAACATTTTAATTAAAACAGTTCAAAAGCGAAGATATTTCATTGCCATGATTGAAGTATCTCATCACACATGAGACATTAGAAGCACTTAAATCAGCTTGGCATAACGCTTTAATTAAAACGGTTCAAAAGCTTTACCACTTTCATTTCCATTTCCCCTAATGAAAAACGGCCTTTGAAACAGAAACTTGCAAACAATTAATTTATTCTTCTTAAAATCCAAGCATATGTTGCAAGAAGCAACACTATCCAGTGCTCGCATTCAATAACATCCCTATTTTTTTCTCCGCTTGAAGTTCTTACAGTATCCCTCCCACAAAAGCACAGTTGTAATTAGATGTGTTCTCGGAGTTAATTAAATGACCGTGCCCTCAGAGAGTCAGCCCTGTTGATTAATTAGAATTTTATGCTCGGAAAGCATCCAACTCTACCCGATGATTCCCTGAAAGTAAGTGATAAAGATTTTAGCGAAAGATTTCGGAAGCTCGTTGGAAATTAATGTAACTCTAAATGTATTATCTTGGGAAATCCTTTCAATAAGAGAGAGAGAGAGCAATGATTACTATGCGTAATGAGTGACAGATTCCGTTGGAGATAATTTTGTATCAGCCTTGTGTTAAGCATGGGTCTGTAGATAAACTCCATTTCCGGAACTAACTGTTTCGAAATGTATTCAATTTAAGTTTTCACTGTTAAGTTGGAACTATTAATTCTGTTAATTGATCGTGACCGACTCTGAAGGTTTGAATTTGCGCCTGCTGTATGGATTTTGATAATAAAAAATCTAATTTTCTGCATATAATAAGAATAATGATGATAGAGTGCCAGTATTAAAGCGTATTATATCCAAATTAAGTAAATTTGAATTAAATCCAATAAATTATTCGGATGTATTAGAACTATCATCAATAAGTAAAATAGCAGAGATAATCTAGGAGACGGAATTTGAATCTCTTGTGTAACGTAGCCTTTGTTAACCATGAAGGTAAAATTAAATTCGAATATGTTAGATCTCTCTAATAAATAAAATAGGATTGATAATCTAGTAGTAGGAACTTGAATTTCTCTCTTTTACATAATAAATCCTTTGTAATTAGTATATAAACCGTGTAGGAAAATTAAAGTTGGATATGTTAGAAATTCATTAATAAATAAAATAAGAGAGATAATCTAAGACAACAACTTGAATGTCTCTTTGTCTTACGTAAGATTTCCTTTGTAATTATACAAACCGTATAGGTAAAATTAAATTCGAAGATGTTAGATCTCTGTTAATAAATAAAATAGGAGAGATAATCTCCTATATATTTTATAAGGAATTTGAATGTCTTTCACATAACAGCTTTTGTAATTATCAAATCTGTAAAGTAAAATTATTCCTATGGAAATTCAATCCTCTGAGCGTCACGAAATTTCTAAGTGGTGAGTGGTGAACTCACCCAACTACCCACATAATTACTAAATAGCCACATCTATTGAAAGAATTCTATAAATCATTATATCTTTCAGGAAGGTCAAAAATCTGATTACAAATCATGCAGGGAAATCTGCAAGATGCCTATTGTATAAATGCGTGTGCTCAACTCAGATGTTTTAAGATAATTTTTCTACATCTCGGTCCAAATTGGTGAAAATGTACACTGCTGGCCACCGTAAATGCAACACCCTGAAGGAAGCATGCAAATAATATGAAATTTAAAGCATGCATTAGCGGAGGTAAGATATGCAAATGTTAGAATTTCAGCGCAGACGCACATCACGCGCGCCTGTGGCGCCACTTCAAAGCGCTATTTAAGGCTTGGAGATTTCGACGATTTCAAGTACGGCAATTGTGTTTTTCTTGTGGTTTTTTCAAAAAAAACGATCAATTATGCCTCGTAGAAAACAGCGATCATCTTTTGATCAAGTATCCGAGTTCGACAGAGGAAGGATAGTGGCCTACCGAGATTGTGGATTATCTTTCAGGGAAATCGGTAGTCGTGTTGGACGAAACCAAACAACTGTAATGCGGATATGTGATCGTTGGATGCAGGAGGGTACGACGGACCAACGTGTTCGATCGCATCCACCTCAGTGCACCACTTCACGTGATGACAGGCATATTGTGCGTATGGCAGTGACGGATCGCTCAGCCACATCACGAACCATAGGACAGCACATTCAGTCTGTACCGCATCATCCAGTGTCTGCGCGTACCATTCGACGCCGTTTACAGCAGAGTGGTCTGTCCGCAAGACGTCCATTGCTTCGTCTACCCTTGACGCAGAACCACATAATATTTTAATGACGAGATATCTCATAATTCCTCAAAATTGGTCATATATTGATGACGAGATACCTAGTCATTAGCAAAATTGGTCGGATCTTGATGACCAGATGAGGTCGAAACGTCTTGGAGGGTAAATACCTTGTTTATGGTGAATGTCAATTATACTCATCTAGAATGCTGTAACTTCAACGTTTGGAAACTGAGTTTTCAATATTTTTTCTGTGGTTAAGTTTCGTTTGCGATTGTTCTTTTTTTCGGCTAAGAGCCGTGGTAACCCGGGTGGTAGAGTAGCGGATTAACCATCTGAGGGTTGCGAGTTCGAAACTCGATCTAACAGAAGACCGTCGTGTACGTGTGGGTTGGTGCATGCTACATCTGTCGTGGCCTCAAATGTCCTCTCATTGGCGTGGTGTGAAAGTGTAGAGAGTGGGATGACAGCTCATATGTTCACCACGTCATCTAACCGTGGTTCAAAATTATGAGGAGCCTTCCTCGGATCTTTCCCTTCGGGAATGATCCTTAACCATCGAAAATAACCAATTATGTTGATCCAGTATGACGTTAATTCAACTATCTACCTACCTTTTATTCGCCAATTTGGTTCTATACAATTTTTATTTGTAGTTTTTTGTTTTGCAAAATATAAATACAAATAAAATAAATACAAATAAAATAAATACAAATAAAAAATACAAATAAATACAATTTTTATTTGTATTTATTTGTATTTTTTTGTTTGTCGACAAATCGGTCTAGTGGTCTCGGTTTTGTCTCCTGGATCGAAAGGATTTATTTCGAATCCGGGATTAGGTCTGGAATTTTGCACATCTAAAATGAATGTTTGGCCTATCTTTTAACTGGTTGTGCCTAGAATATATGTGGATGTATGTATGTGTGGTGTAACGTGAAACTCTCCCGTGGCATTAACAAAAAATGGTTGTTTTGTGTTTATATGATGTTATGTATGTTTTATAATTGTATTGTTTTTTTTATTCGGCAATTGCATGTTGTGTTCTTTTGATCGTATTTCGCTGTCAAATAACTGGAGTAATGCGACAGTATAAATAAACAGATAAAGCGATTAGAAATAATAATTTGTGCTTATATAGTAAAGCGTTTCGATAGCGTATCAAAACAAGTCTATTCCCAAGCCCACGTGACCAACACATCTGAGACCTTGCGACAGTAATTCAGCCCGTATGCTCCGTCTATTAACTTCATAATAACTAATTTGACACATAATATTCAAGTGATGTTGACAGTATAATATAAAGAGAAAATGTTGGTAATTCGATTGGACGTAAAGATGGCAATTTAAATATAAGTTTTCCATTTGGAATTATCGAGCGTCTAATGTTTGGAAAGGTTTTGCAATCTGTACCTCCGACTGACTTCATGTTATGTACAAAGTTCTAACCTTCGACAAGATTTAATTTCAGAAATGCAGATTTGCATATCACACCGCACTTAAAATGTGTTATTTTAATTACTTTAACCTCTCGTGTTACATATTTTGAGCAAACCCAGTTTGTTTGGTTTCACCGTGGTCTTTGTTTTTGACCACTAATTCTAATGATACTGTACCTACACTTTAAAATCATCGATAATTTAACGAAATAGACGAACATTGACAATCGAACCAAGTCGATTTCCAAGTCCACGTCACCAACACCATCTATTTCACTTAAACGTCGATGTTTAAAATATATTAAGAACTAGCAGAATTACCCGGCGTTACTCGGGTTGAATTGGATAACTAACTTTCGCTTTCGTTAATAAATTGAAATTTCTATTCATAACATGCAACTACCACATTCTAATAAAGGTACACAATTTTTAAATACACAATTTCACGAATGTAAGTAAATGTCATGTTTAACACATTTAATATGTTTTTAAAATTAATTAGAAAACTTACCTTAATTACAGTTATTGAACGAAAAACATCAAATTGAAAATCCAGAAACACATCTTAAAACAGATTTTAAAAAATCTTCGAACGAAAAGAAATGAATGTATCTGTTTTTTATTACAAAATTGATTATTGAAATATAAAGGACACAAATATAAAAAAGCAAACGATTAAAAAATGCCAAGGTTGCCACATTAGCTACCAGTCCTATATTAAAAGGTCTTGTTCTGTATAGTTTATTTATATTGTTTTATTCTCTTTATCGTCTGTAGCAATATTCATAATTTTTTAATAATTCGTAAAGAAAAAATACGTCTCAAAATAAAGTATTAAAATTTAAATTCCATAAAAAATAGTTTTTGGGAAAATAATTGATTTTTCAGAAACACTGGTAAAACAATACAAATAATTGCAATGCTCAATATACATTCCAGCTACTCCAAACTACTAAATTAGTATTGATTTAAGTATAGTTACTCAGATGTTTTAGCATGAAACTTGTCTAAATATGTAATGAAAGGAATGTAAAATAACGTATTCACTAAATTAAAATACAATGTATAAAATGTAGAACATTGCAGTAAAATATGTTTGATAAATTTTATGTGATACTTGTGCAAATACACAGACACAAAATCAGACATAGAAATGAATATAAGTACTCATAGTATGCAAAGTTTCATGAAAATATATTCAACCGTTTGGACGTAACACGGACACACACCTACAGACAGACAGATGGACAGACAGAAACCAAACGCGCAAGAGGCGGATTTTGCATCAGAAGGGCCCAAAACGGATAGAAAACTTGAAATGGGTCGAAAATATTCAATGTACAAAAACCCCATTTTTATACTCTTATCTAAACTAGCATTCGAGCACAGAGTAAATTGAACCGAAACCTCAAATACTACCATCTCATCTACTAGCTTGGCATTTTACGAGCATTATTTCAGAAATATTATCTTTCTATTTCAAGATTAGAATTTCCATTATAACATCCACTGCTTTAGCTAACGCTTTTTTATAGAAAATCATTTAGCTTTTTTTGAAAAAAGGTTTAGCTTTTTTATGAAAAAAGGTTTAGCTTTTATTGTGGAACAAATCTTTGCTTTTTTTAGGAACAAATCTTTAACTTTTTTAATGAACAAAGCTATAGCTATTTTTAATTTACCAAGGTTTAGCTTTTTCAGTGAGAAAAGCTTTAGCTTTTTTTAATGAGCAAAGCTTTAGCTTCTTTAATGTGATAACTCTTTTTTTAATGAACAAATTCATAGTTTGTTTCAATGAACCAAGCTTTACCTCTTTTTGTAAGCAAAGCTTTAGCTTTTTTTAATGAGCAAAACTATAGCTCTTTTTAATTAACCAAGGTTTAACTTTTTCAGTGAGCAAAGCTTTAGCTTTTTCACTACTCAAAGCTTTAACTTTTTCAGTGACCAAAACTTTAGCTTTCTCAGTGACGAAAGATTTAGCAGTTTTTAATGAGCAAAATTGTAACTTTTTTAAAGAGCAAGTATTAAGCTATTTTAATGAACAAAGCTATATCCTTTTTAATTAGCCAAGCTTTAGATTTTTTTAATTAGCAAAGTTGTAGCTTTTTTATGAGCAAAGTTTTAGATTTTTTAATTGAACAAATCTTTAGCTTTTTTAATGAACAAAGCTATAGCTCTTTTTAAGAAAAAAAGTTTAATTATTTTTAAATGAACAAAATAGTTTTATAACAGTTATACATTCAAATACAATATTAAAACAAACACGTCATTCTTCCTAAAAATTATGTAACACCTTATTTTCACTCCGTCTCTAAAATGAATTTCTTTGAATCAAATTATGGAAATAAGGACTATAGCGAACATAAAAATAGCATATAATTGGATAAATGGGATGATTTCAAACATTGCTATACCTCTGAGAATATAATTAAAACAATTACCTTTCGTTGAAACTCTTTCTTACTTTTCGTTTTGATACTCTTTAATTCTTACGAAAGTAATTAAAACCTAGTTTGCTAATAAATTGCGAAATTAGTAAATGCAATTCGTTCAGTTTTATTTGTATCAAGAAAATTTCTCCATGTTACTTTGGTTTTATTCCCTAGTGTAGGAAATTTGAAGGTAATTTACTTTTGATGTTTAATTTTGATTAAAGATTAGAACTATTGTTAAAAATTGTATCTTTATTTTATCCCATTGTGTTCGTTTATTTCTGTTTATACGCATGTAGACATGTGGGGCGTTTATTAAGATGTGGGTAAAAAGCTAAATGAATGTTCAACATTTTTATTATTTTAATTTGACTTTCAATTCATTTACAATTCTTAATAAGGAATTTATTTAGCAAGTATTTTAGTATTTTTTATTCTTTTGTCTTCATTGCATAAAGGATTGTCTCTAAGAATGTATTGATGGTTATTATAATAAAAGTAAAAATGTTGAAAATAATTTACATAACAACATAAACGATAACAACATAAACGATAACAACATAAACGATAAACAACATAAACGATGTATGTCGCTTTAAAAGACAATTTAACTTGTTTTGAATATATTTGAATTGTAAATAAGATTATTTTGAACAAAATATATGTAAGTGTGCATACAGTTCGTTGGTAATAGAAACGAAAGAAATGATAAAAATTTATAATTTTATAAAAATTAATATAAAGAATCTCTACCGATGTACGAACTGTATCCTATCAACATTTTTGTGGAATGCAGATGCATTTTCTGTCAAGCTAAATGAAAGAGACGGTAGTATTTCGGGATGATACATAATTCCTGTGTGTATATAGTAAGTCATTGGTCAAACGTTTCCAAAACAGCGATAAACTATATCTTAAGGTAACACCGATATGTATCACACGAGAGCATTTGGGCAGTCTGATTTGTTTGTTTACACTGAAAATCGCTCCCATTGATTGATCTTCATCTCTTTCTTATTGACACAAATAAAAAGACTATAAAATAAACACAAAAAATTAAAACCTTAATAAATCCTTTACAAAACGTATCAAATTAGAACCTTAAAATGAATAATTATCGTCGTATAAAATATAATCTAAATTTCTTAATTTTAAATAAATATCATTTAGTAACATATCATTACTAACACGCGAAAAGCACCAATCTGAAATTGATGTTCCTACCAAAACGCGTCCGAAGTTTTGATAATTCGGATATGTAGGTAGGTACTTTAATTCAGGTCACACTGGAGCAACACAACGGGCTATTGGTGACGGTCCGGGAACAATCCCAAATGGAAAGATCCGAGGACAGCACCACGTAATTTTGAACCACGGTCAGATGACGAGTCAACACCTGAGCTGGCACCCCATTCTCCAAACTTCCACACCACGCCAACGTGAGGGCATATGAGACCACGACCGATTTAACGTGCACTAGCCTCTTTTGTACACGACGGTCTTTTGGTTGGATTCGAACTCGCAATCCTCAAGTTGCTAATCCGCTACTCTTCAAACCAGGTCACCTTCGATGCTTCGGGAAAAATCGAGTTACGACTCAAAAATAGTTTTCTCATGCAAATCTACATTTCCACTAAATCAAGGTGATTCGTGACTGTCAATATAAAACATGAAATGGTGACTCGAAAAATGCAGTTAGGTGAAAATAGACAAAAGAAAGATTGGTGCCTTTTGTGTGGTGGTAACGATATATTCCTGGTATTTTATTCATAGCATATCTCGAATTAAACGTTCCAGAGCAAAATTAAATCTATTGAATTCTAAATTAATTAGAATAATATCTAATTTTTACTAAAACACTTTTTTGAGTATTCGAAAATTTTATATCTAGTTTTAATTGAATTTACGATGCAAGCAAGTTCGTTATCATATTATTTAGGGAAGACTTCCTCGTAGTTTATGTGATACAGCTAGTTCTTTTTGGACCTTGTGACAGATGGTCTTCTCTGTCAAAAACACCAGAAACAGACGATTTTTCTACCAAAACTTCTTGAATAGACAGTAATGTTGCTCCAGTGTGACCTGAATTAAAATACATACATACATACCAAAACTTATTGGATAGCCAGTTGTGTTACTTCAGTGTGACCTGAACTAAAATACATACATACATACCAAAACTTATTGGATAGACAGTAGTGTTGCTCCAGTGTGACCTGAATTAAAATACATACATACATACCAAAACTTATTGGATAGCCAGTTGTGTTACTTCAGTGTGACCTGAATTAAAATACATACATACATACCAAAACTTATTGGATAGCCAGTTGTGTTACTTCAGTGTGACCTGAATTAAAATATATACCAAAACTTCTTGGAGAGTGGGGTGCCAGCTCAGATGTTCTCATCATCTGACCGTGGTTTAATATTACGACTTTGTCTTTGGATCTTTTCCTTGGGGATTAATTCCTGACCGTCGCCGATAGCCCGTTGGGTTGCTCTAGTGTGACGTTCTTTAACTACCTACCTACTTTCCAAACCTTCAGAAACATCCCGAACAATATCTTACCTTCATGAAATGAATGTAAATTTACTTTTTCCATATTCACTTTAGAACTCTTCCCTGAGTTAACCGGTTTAGAGGTAGGTAGGTACCTCAATTAACGTCACACTGGAGCAACACATCGGGCTATTGTTGACCGTGTCAGTCGGGATTAATCCCAAAGGAAAAGATCAAGGACACCACTTAATTTTGGACCACGCTCAGATGACGAGGCAACACCGGAACTGGCACAACTCTTCAAACTTCCACACCACGCCAATGTGAGGGAATTTGAGGCCACGAGAGATTTAACGAGCACCAGCCCCTTTGTACTCGACGGTGTTTGGTTGGATTCGAACTCGCAATCCTTCGGTTGCTAATCCTTTACTCTCCCAGCGGCCCTGTAGCGGATTAGAAACCAAAGGGTTGTGAGCTCGAAATTTCGTCCAACCAAAGACCATCGGGTAAGTGAGGTCTGGTGGACATTAATTCTACCACGGCCTCAAAATTTTCCTCAGGTTTACGTGGTGTGGACGCTTCGAGAGTATGGTGGCTGCTCAAGTGTTGACCTCGTCATCTGACCATGGTTCAAAATTACGTGGTGTTGTCCTCGGTAGGTATTTTAATTAACGTCGCACTGGAGCAACACAACGGGTTGTTGGTGACGGTCTGGGATCAATCGCAAAGAGAAATATATGAGGACAACACCACGTAATATTAAAACACGGTCAGATGATGAGGCAACACATGAGCTGGCACCCCATTCTCCAAACTTAGGTGTTTCCCTCTGATCTTTACTTTTGGGACTGATCCCGGACCGTCACCAATAGCCCGCTGTGTTGCTCCAGTGTGACGTTAATTAAAATACTTGCCTACCTATCCGAACACAGAGTTTGATATTCCTTGACTAATACTTAAGTTCACAAAACTTTAAAGCGGTAAGCAGCTCTACGAATATTGCTCTATACGTATTCAAATGACTCTTGATGCTTGCAGTAACTGCCAAATTTGCAAATTTTGCCAACACAGTGAATAATTTACTGTGGTCTTCAATCACTCTGACATTAACGTAGCAAGTGCTCGTTGAGTTCTGCACCTATCTGTTCATGGTTTTCCTGATTCTCTCCAACAAAGAGGCAGACTCTCCACTCATATTTAAAAGTGTTGTCTAGACATTATGCCTCTTTCTGTTGTTTTCTGGTGAACCATCGTAGTTTTATCTTTCTGTCTTTCTTGATGACGACTCTTACATTCACAAATTAAAACTATTGATATTCAGGATGGTTCAAAACTTAATATATAAAGTTGAAAAACGTTGATAGGTGGTTGTCCACGATCCTTCCCTTCGGGATTGTTACTGGACAGTTCCAATAGCCCGAAGTATAGCTTCAATGCGACGTTAATTCAGTTAAGTTCCTATTTTAACATAATTTTTGCACATGTGTGTACTAATTTTTGTAGTGGTAGAGAAATTTACAACTACAAAAATAAACCATAGGCTATATTTTATTCCGAAATTACTGGACCCCTGCCAATGTTACCTATGTGGTTTTTCGTTACGGTAACAGTTTTCTACATTCATTATTTTTTCTGAACGTCGCCTTCAAAAATGTACTTTCCTCACAGCAAATTAACTGCTTGTGTTTGTGCCCGTGTCATATTATGCAACTTGCATCAGTGGGTGATGAAAACTTTCTTACATGTTACATCAAAGTCTGGTCGAAAAGTCCAACTCTGAAATGAAAATATTGAGTCTAGGCAGTATTTACAGGTCCCGCTGCTCATGTTCTTAATGATATCTTATGTTACTGTAACAGTGGTGTAAATTCCTTCTTTGTTCCTAAATAAAAATCAGTGCGTTGATGTTTCTCCTGTCGCCATGAAAAATGCACACAATGTGTCACATTATGCATCCTACATCAATGGGTGGCGGGATCCTTCTAACATGCTTTATCAAGTAGTGGTTGAAAGACTAAACCCTAAAATGGAAAGATACTAACAGCTTATGCAATATTTACAGGACATCTAAACCCAAGTTACCATTGAGGTTTTCAGTTACTGTAACACGGATCTAAATTCATTTTAGTTCATAAATAAAAATTAATACGCTTAAGTTTCTCCCGTCGCCTTTAAAAATGGACGTTCCCCACAGCAAATCATCTGTTTGTGTTCGCACCCGTATCATATTATGCATCTTATATCAATGGGTGGTGAGATCTTTCTAACATGCTTCATCATCAACTGGTCGGAAGATTAAACTCTAAAATGGAAAGATACGAATTTATGCAGTATTTACAGGACATCCATCCCACGTTACTCATGAGGTTTTCAGTTACTATAGCAGTGGTCTAAATTCATTTTTCGTTCCTAAATAAAAATCAGTACGGTTCTGCTTCTCCGTTTGTCTTTAAAACTGCACGTTACCCACAGTATATCAACTGCTTTAGTTCACGTCCGTATCACGTTGAGCATTTTACATCAGTTGTTGGAAACTTTCTTATGCAGTATTTTATTAGAAATAGTATTCTTATGCAGTATTTTATTAGAAATAGTATTCTTATGCAGTATTTCATTAGAAATAGTATTCTTATGCAGTATTTCATAGTATTCTTATGCAGTACTTACAGAACATCCAGTCCACGCTACCCATGAGGTTTTCAGCTACTGTAGCAGTGGTCTAAATTCATTTTTCGTTCCTAAATAAAAATCAGTACGCTTCTGTTTCTCCCGCCGCCTTTAAAACTTCATGCTCCCCACAGTATATCAACTGCATAAGTTCATGTCCGTATCACGTTGAGCATTTTACATCCGTTGCTGGAAACTTTCTTATGCAGTATTTTATTAGAAATAGTATTCTTATGCAGTATTTTATTAGAAATAGTATTCTTATGCAGTATTTTATTAGAAATAGTATTCTTATGCAGTATTTTATTAGAAATAGTATTCTTTTGCAGTATTTCATAGTATTCTTATGCAGTATTTCATAGTATTCTTATGCAGTATTATTAGTATTCTTATGCAGTATTTATGCAGTATTTACAGGACATCCAGCCCACGCTACCCATGAGGTTTTCAGCTACTGTAGCAGTGGTCTAAATTCATTTTTCGTTCCTAAATAAAAATCAGTACGCTTTTGTTTCTCCCGCCGCCTTTAAAACTCCATGTTCCCCACAGTATATGAACTGCATAAGTTCATGTCCGTATCACGTTGAGCATTTTACATCCATTGCTGGAAACTTTCTAGCATATTTCATCAAGGACTGGTTGGAAGATTAAACTCTGAAATGGAAAAATAATAAGAGTTTATGCATCATTTAGAGGACATCCAGCCCATGTTACGCATGAGGTTTTCCTTTACTGTAACAATGGTGTGAATTCATTTTTCGTTTCTAAATAAAAATCAGTACCCTCCTTTTCCTTCCGTCGCCTTTAAAAATGCACCTTCCCCACAGTAAATCAACTGCCCGTGTTCGTGTCCGTATCACATTGTGCATCTTACATCGGTGGGTGGCGGGAACTTTCTAGCATGCTTCATCAAGGACTGGTCGGAAGATTAAACTCTGAAATGGAAAGATAAAAACCAAAGCTACTTTTCACGTAAAAAAAGTTCCCTAGAAGCGAATAAAATATACGTCCTCTTTAAAATCCATTTTCACTAAGTAGGGCACCATTAGTAACTGCAACGCGGATGTTCTTGCTTTAGTTTGGATATTTTTTGCCCGTTCTCATTCTACCGTGCAGGCAGATTATTAACTTACATGCTCAAAAACACTACAGACACCGTTTAAAAGCCATTAGCGAGTTTTCTGAAACACAAAAAAATGGACCCAAGAATCTTCAAAACTCAGAGTTAATGTGCAAGAAAAATGACGAGTGTTTTTTAAAAAGAAATGTAAGATCTGTATGCACGAAAAATTAAAACTTAGGAGATATTTTTATGCCCATGCAACACAGAAATTCTTGGAAGAGTTGCTCTCTAAGAGAGAATCGAACAAAACTATTTTCTGAATCAAATCTAAGTTTTAATTTCTTTTTAGAAATTCAAAAATTTAAAAGTATAAGCTCTTAATTTCTTGAGATAATGTGTCTAGTTTGTTTTGTTTGGAATTTTTAAATGTTAGCCTTTTCAGTTATGGTTATGGATTTTTACGGAAAATCACTTTCTGCTTTAAAAATGAATTGTTGCACATTATAATGAAATACTTCGGCCTCGAGTTTTTAAAAAGCTGATAAAATGTACATAGCTTAAGGATTAAATTCTTGCAAACTTTTACTGTAAAGGAGTTACATACGAAAGAATTTTGAAACACAAAAATGATACAATCTCTCATATAGTTAATTGTGTGTTAAAAAATTCTAGGATAAGGTTCTTCTTTGCTTTACCAAATATTTAAAATAACTAATTAAACTTTACCTTTAATATCTTTGTTTACAAAGATTTAATCTGTCGTCACCTTAATTCCTTTGCCATTTATAAAATTACTAGAAAACTTAAGTCTCAAATTTAAATGCAAGTCACAAAATTTCTTAAGGGTACTTATTTCATAGAATTTATGCTGCTCCATTTTTTTAATTTCTTTGTTAACGTAACACTTTGTTTACATTTTTGAATTGAAAGTACGTGTAAGTACACATTCAAGGCCCCTGTGATTTTTATATTAAGCTGCGTCTTCTATTATATGTTAAATTGCATTCACATGGAAATGGTTTTCTAAACTACTTTCCTGAGAAACAAGCGTTCTTTTCTGTTTCAATTACCTTTTATACGCTGGTGGTCATCGAAAATAATGCAACACCATGAAGAAAGTATGCAATAGCCTTGAAATTTGTACGATCGTGGTAGTATATGAAAAGTATTAGAACTAAAGTGTATATGCAAACCCTTTGAGCTACAAACGCCCCTGTAAGCAGTATAAAAAGGGGCAACAAAGATCCGATTTTAAACATTAAAATTGTGCTTCCTCGCTGTTTCTGTGTATATGAAGCTAATTTATGCCTCGTCGAAAAATACGGCAGTCATACAAGCATGATTCTGAGTTTGACAGAATAAAGATTGTGGCTTATGGAGGTAGGTATGGTAGGCATTTTAATTAAAGGTTGCACTGGAGCAACAGAACGGGTTATTGGAGACGGTCCGGGATCAATCCCAAAGGGAAAAATCCGAAGATAGCACTGCGTAATTTTTAACCGTGGTTTATGGAGGCTGCGGATTAACCTTCCTAGAAATCGGTGCTTCTGTTAGACGAAATCAAGCCACTGTAATGCAAATATGGAATCAATGAGGCCAGGAGAGACGAACTGACAGAAATGAGCGAATGTAGCAGCATCGTCATATCATCCAACGTGATGATAGACATATTGTCCGCATGGCAATTACGAATCGTACTGCATAAATCAAGAACCCTATCTTGTAACAAATTGAATTATTGGCCCCCTCCCGGCTACCCTTTTTCCTTGGTAAAAAGAGCTTTCGTTCTGTTTGGTTCTTCATGCTGCGACTCATATACTAGATAGACTCATACCGCAACTGCGGTATGAGTCTATCTTATTATTACCTTTCAATGTTTTCTCATAGCATGTAAAAACATTGTAAATAAAATGTAGTTAATTCTAACCTCAAGATGTTCACTCCACTTACGTTATGAGATCAAGAATTAGGGTGTGTTTCGCAACAACCTGTGTGCAATGGTGCATAGAACATAGACAAGCAAATGGCATGACAGTGTCTTTTCAGAGAACTCTTAATTCTGTCTGCAGCACCACAATGGTGGAACCCGAGTCTGGCCGAGCTGGCACCACGATGATAGACTGTATGACCCTTGCATTATTGCATCGTCATACCACTATTTCGCCTGGAGTTATGATATGGGTTCAATGGATTTTACTCTTGCACCTGCCTAGTACTTATTGCCTGTACACTCAAGAGCCATCGCTACAGATCTGAAGTTTTTGACCTTATCTTCAGGTTTATCATTCTTACAGTTTTCAGCAGGACAATGAGCGACTGCACGTGGAATACTACGAATAATATTTCCTCAATATCCGTCACGTTTGTTTTCTATTGCTCACTTGTTCACTAGATCTGTCACCCATCAAACGCGTTTAGTCGATGATAACCCAAAGACTGGTACACCACATGCGCCTATGCTAGATGAACTTTGGCACCATGTGAAAAAAGAGAAGACTGGCATATCCCAACACACATCCAAAGCCTCTTTCTTTCAAACACTTTCTCTGTGGGTGTATTTCCCTCTACTATGTCCATAAAACTTCCATTGTGTGTGCTTGTTCATTGTTTGACATTGTCTATCTTGTGTTTGCTCAGCCTGGCCTGATATGGCCCTCAATGCAACCAAACAACTTTCTTTCGAACACACACAATACTGATTTCTTTGCGTTCCGCATGTCGAACGAATCTAATTTTTATCATTTCACACCTTGTGCCTATTATTTTTTTGTTTGTAATTTATAATTTCTATCATTTCCCCCTTGTGTCTGTATTGTGCCTTGTGCCTGACTATAATAAATACGACATTGATAGCTTTTGTCCTTCATGGTATAGAATTTTTGATGGTCAGCAGCGTATTTTTATTTAAGATTTTAAAAATACTTTATGAAAATGGTAATTTGATTACCATTATTCAATGAAATAAGATTTCAATGCTTTTCATTATGCCTTAAATTTCCGCATAAAAAAGGGTAAACTACAGGTTATTTAACTTATGTGGCTAGGCTTCAACCTAAAATCGTCACGTAAGTGGAGTTTGGTGCATGTCTCAGGGTGAAGTTTGCAAATAAATAGACTGCATGCTGTCCAAAAATATCTCACATAAAATTTTCTGTAATTAAAGGTACCAATATTGTTTTCATAATTTATTTTTATGTGTATTAAATCAATGAAATCCATCTTTTACAATTGTATAATATTCTTGTGTATTACAAAAATATTTTGTATATTTATAGGTATCTATTCCCACAATTTGAGGCAATGGTAATTAATTTTAAGTGCTAAGGAACAATCCAACCAATAACTTTACTTCGAAAGAGGCGGGAGTTATTTACTACTTTATTCTACTATATTTCTGTAAAAAGAGGGATTTTTTAAATAAATATAATTCCATAATCTATTCTTTATCTGTGTATATGTTAAATAAATTCCAGTACTTACAAAAATATTTGTAACACATAAGAATATTAACCAATAGATGTATTTATTCTGATGACAATAAGGTATAATGCTAAATATCTGAGCGCTAAGGAACAGGTCATCTTAAAGCTTTACTGCGAAAGAAGTGGAAGTTTTCTACAACATTATCCTACTATAATTCTGTGGAAAAGTAGCGATTTTAAATATATATAATTCCATAATTTATTCTTTATGTGTATTTAAACAATAAGATCAATCTTTTACAAAAATATGTGTTAATACATATGAATATTACCCATGTATGTATTTATTCCAACATCAATAAGAAGCAATGGTAATTATATGAACGCTATTGGAGCAATCTATCCAAAAGCTTTACTTCAAACGAAGCGAAAGTTATTCATTACATTTTCCTACTATGATTCGTGAACTATTAACCCCATTTTAAATAAATATAATTCCATAATTTATTATTTATTTGTATTTAAACAATAAAATCTATCTTTTACAAAAATAGTAGTTAATTTAAATGAATATATAAACATGTATGCATTCCGACAACAATAAGAAGCAATGGTAATTATATGAACGCTATAGAAACAATCTATCCGAAAGCTTTACTTCGAACGTAGGGAAAGTTATTCACTACTTTATTCTATTATTCTGTGAAACATTATCCCCTCTTTTAAATAAATATAAATCAATAATTTATTCTTTATATGTATTTAATAAATAAAATCCATCTTTTATAAAAAATATTGGGTAATACATAGAAATATTAACCGATATATGTATTTATTCCGACAACAGTAAGAGCAATGATAATTACCTAAGGGTAGAGAACGCTCTATCCAAAAGCTTTACTTCGAACGAAGCGGGTTATCTTACAAAAGCACATCTTTAGTCAAAACTTTCTTCTTTTCCTGCCCGTTATCATCTAAGTCCACATTTGAATCCCAAGTCACCGTACCGAAACTTTAAGCGGAAAGTCTCTAAGTCAAAGATACTGAATTTAATCGAAACTATTTTATTTTCCTTTAAGCGGAGGAACCTTTCTGTCCATTGGATCGATGCGTTTTGAAAGTTAAGGATTTTTTAGGCTCTTGTTTTAAAACTATGGTTTAATGTTCAGAAAACTTTGGATACATAAATGCTGTGTAGGTGTGATTTAAATGGTAAGTAAATAAACGAAAAGGGCTTATGAGGAATAAGGAGTTGTGTATAATGCATTCATTAGTAGTTTGAATAAATTCTTTACATAGAACTAATATCTATGTAATTAACAGTCTAAAATCTTCTAAGCCAGTTGAACCGAAGCAATTTAAAGGTTAAATATTTCTTAGGTTCGTGTTTTAAAATATGGTTTAATGAAAAGGAAACTTTAGATTCATATATGTTTTGTTGGTATGATTTGTAGGGTATATAAATAAACGAAATGGGCGCGTGGGAAATAAGGAGTTGTGTATAATGCGTTCTTTAACAGTGTAAATAAACTCGTTCATAAAAATAGTATATGCATGTTTAACATTCTAATATCTTGAAAAAATTACTAGTAAAGAAGATAAAAATTAATTAAACTGTTCTGCAGCTGCTTCACTGGAACAAAACGTACACCACCATAAATAATTTTTGTGATGATGGTAGATATTTTCTTCAATATATAGAGACTAGTCTTATCTTGTTTGTATCTTCTTTATTAGTCATTCCTTGAAGCTTTTATACTGTTGACTAATGACTAGTTTGGCTAGGGTTTTTTATTTCTTACTCTATCTATCTAATTTTATTCATTACCCCATTTGGTGGTTGTTTCGACCACATATATCGTCATTTTCAAAACTGACCATATCTTGATGTACAAGAAATCCCGTCATTAGAAAGAAAATTGACCAGGTCTCGATGTACAAGATATCTCGTCATTAGGAAGAAAAACTGATCAGATCTTTAACTCGTCATCATCAAAAAAATCGTCAATATATTGAAGAGATATCTCGTCAGTATCAGTCAGTTGTCTCGTCAGTCTCGTCAGATCAGATTTTGATGGACGAGATATATCATCAAAACCACTTAAGGTATTACGAATTTTGAGTTGGATGGCATGCTCTCCGGTGCTTGTTTATATCCGATTCTTAATTATCATTGTACAACATGTATGTTAACCATAAATATAGCCGATTTATAAAATTGCAATCAAAGATCAAATTCACTAATACTCTTAAGAAATAAATAAGAAACGTCAAATACATAGTGGGCCTTATATGCCAAGTGGTCTAGTGATTTCCCCACTAGCCTCTTCGATTTGGATGGAACTTAAAGAGAACGTACCTTAGGAGCCTGTATGAACTTCTAATACGTATCAGTTTCATATAGTCTCGTTCAGGCAACAAAGCCATTCTTGTGAACACTTGTTTCTCACAGTGAAACTGAATAGCCATCAACTTTGATATCTGAGTGCTCCTGATCCAAAATAGCGTGAAGACTGAAATCCGATATTAAAATAAAAATGGTAGTACGCATTCAGTTCTAAATATGATACTTTTTTAAAAATATTTCTTCAAACGTGCTTGGAAAATTTCATCCAGGTTATTTGTTTCCAACAAATCATAAATACAAACCAAGGGTTTTGAGAAGTTGAGTTGTGGCAATATCATAGACTATATACACGACATAGGGCACTTTAAATAGCCACGTTCTTACTTCTATTGTCTTGGACGAAATGACCATTGAGTGACAAACCAAACTAAATCCGGCTATTGTATGTATTGCCTTAATTCGTGTCCCTAAATTTGTCCATGAAGTTAAAATCGTCAATTTTTGACCCTTTAACATTTTGGATTCGAAACAGGGAAGTATCAAATTGGATTTTTTTCGGTTTTTCCTTTGTTTATGTTCTTGAAAATAACAGTTGAAGGAAGTATAATGGAGTGGAAGTAGTACAAGTCATTTTGCGAATCAACAATTTTGGCGGGACAGGAATAGTAATATCTTATTGGTTATATGGAATCAAATCATGTGCTAATATATGGCGGGGAGGCAAGTATGAAAACACCTGCCGAATGCAGCAGTCAAAACATTTGTCATCAAAAGATTTTAGGATCAGTCAGTCATTTCTTGTTATTGGCAGGAAGTTGAGGGATATAATACCTAAAATGTGTGGGAATGAGTTATAAATGGATTATTAAAAAGGAAATATTGTTTTCTCTTAATGAAAAAAATGTGTGAATGTAATGAGTGGCAAATAGAAAGCCTTACCGAAACGATTTTCAACAAAATATCTATCTTTAAACCGAATAACATGGTTTAGATTTCTACATCAGATAATAATTTTATGGCACATAAAATTCACACCCAGTAAGATGAACAAGATCTCTTAACCTTATCTCATTTCGCTGCACAAGAGATTTTCATCTCAAATTATCACTCATGATACATTTTTTCATCTGTATATCTTTAATGCATAATAAAATGCAACATAGTTTTTTCTGTACCTGCAAAGAGAATCTTGAAGCATTAGAATTAAAAAGGAATCAATGAACAGTGTCAGATAATGTGTTGTTATTGAATCAAAGTTTGCCCGAAGCTTTATGCGTTGCTGCATATTAAAAAGGAAAATTAAACGAATAAATTAATTACGGATAATAAAATACTTTATGTGAATGCATAATTTCTTTTGATAACGTCATGATTACTGATCCCTTCCACCGATGCTTACTTTGGTTTTTCAAAGCACAAAGAAATTCTTATCTGCTTCATTAAAAATACTCTGCCGCATTTCTTAATAAGGCAGCAACAACAAGGCAGTAATCTAAGTAACAAAATATCTCATGAATATTTCCATATCTTACTTTTGCTGCTTTTTACATGAATAATAGTATTATTTCTTACTTATAAATAATAAACCGCAAAACATAGGAAGTAAATATTTCTTAATTCTTAAGTATTTTTTCAGGATATTTAATATTTGCTTTTTATGAAATGTAAATTGTGGTGGTTTTAAACACAAAAAGTTGTTCCCTAAGGATTCATTGGGAAACTTGAGTGAAAAATATTTCTGTTTATACTGCGAATTTATAAGTCTTTTAAACATAGTAACGCTTCAGCGTGAGAATACGTTTTTTCTATGCATAAAAATTTCACATTCCATGAAATAATATGAAATAATTTTATTAGCTTAATTCACACAATTTTAAATTAAGCAAAACATTCGTTCTTAAGGGATTTTGTTTCAAAATGAATACTAATTACAATGTACCGCAAGGATAATTTGTTAATTACAAGAATCTCAAAAATTTCGAAATGCACATCGCTTTTTTCCATGTTCCTAATTTAATATTCTGCGTCCTGTTTAAAAATATACGTATATAGGAAAATATTGTAGTAGTAAATATTTCATAGCAATAAAAAGTACAATTAGCAATAAATAAACTGGAACACAGTGTCAACTGCGGATTGTTCAATAATATTTATTTGTACTATACGTTCCGCAAAGCATTGTTACATAAAGTAAGAGCACAACGAGGTAATAAACTAGAACAAATTCTAGAAAAATTCTAAAATATTCATTTTAATAGACTTGGCACACATATCAGCTCTTTTTTGTGGTTAACGTATCTAACATTTAATGGCGGCTTGGTATAATTTGATTTAAATTATTGCAGTATGATGCGCGCATGTTTTTTACAATACCAGCTTATGGATCCTGTGATATTTTAAGTTCTAGATAGAGAGGATATATCATTCTCTGCTTTACTCCGACTCCCCATGGGAATTACAGCCACATTACACCTACCGTAAACTGTAGAACTGTAGCTGTAGGGAAGAACTGTGAACTGTAGGAAACTAACCTTCTTGGAGAACTGTGGGGAGGTTTCCCCACGTTTCCATGTTTTCTTGCACACAGAAACCAGGAAACTTCTAGTAGATTCTAGGGAACTTTTAATGTTTTAAATTATTGCAGCATGATGCGCGTATAATTATAGGATTTTTACAAACCCTTCTGATGGATCGCATGACCTTCAAGCACTAGTTGGTGAGAACGCTGCAGTCTCTGCTTTACTCTGACCTCCCCCTCATGGGAGGTGCGGACCACATCACATCTACCTTGAACTGTAGGACGATATGCCTTCCTGAAAAACTGTAGGGAAGCTTTCCTGCATTTACATGTAATCATGAAGATACCAAGACACTTCTAGTATACAACCGGATTTGATATGAAACTATGTTAGAGGAGTTCAAGGATTAAGGGGAGGTGTCACGAAAACAATCTAACTTATTTTAATCTTGACTAACCAGTGCCTAAGATATGGAGGATCGCTTGTACTGTGGTACAGGAATCCGAGTATAAGGGTAAGTGTCAAGGATGTACCAAAACAATCTGTACTGCAATGTGCAACCTAAGTATTAAATTTTGAATCGTCATATTCTCGTTAATACAAAACTGTTCAACTTACAAGGTAAGAAATAAATTATACGGGTACATTTGCGCAAGTTAAACATGGGATACTTGGATTATGTATTTTATTTCCTGATGAGCTTATATAAGGCTTGTTGTATTGGGGGCCAGATTTCAGATATGAGTGTCTGATTTACACAATATTTATATTCTGTACATTAAAATAGAATCTTGTACAGTTTAAATTTGCAATATTGCGCATGTGAATTTTATGGTCTGTATAATTCTTGTCTCGTTTTTTAGAAAGAAACAGAGTGAAAGTGCAAAGTTTTTATGAGAGTTTTAAATGTTCAATCAATCAGTTAAAGAACCTGATTGTCAGATATATGTCACACTAACACAGGGAACTTTTCGTTAACGTTATAAAACCGAAAGAAATTGTACTCAAGTAATCATAAAAATAAAAGGCGTTCAATTGAATCAGTACTTAAAAACATCATTACTTATCATTCAGTTACACATTCATCACGACAATTTTTAAATGACCGATTGAATTAGTCAGTATTTTAAAACTTCATATATCGTGTATCTCTAAGACTACAATTTCTCGCTGCAATAAAATTGTCTGTAGTATAATTGCCAAAACCCTTACAAAAGTGAGAAAATAAATCACCCGAAGAATACCAACTCTTTTTTAAGAAAGATCATGATCAATTTCGTGTAGAAAAAATGACAAGCTAAAACCTTAGATAAGTGAGAACAGTACACCTTGAGACTTTTCATCAAAGATCCAACCCATTTTGTTTAACAACAATGACAAAAGAGTAACAAATAAAATCCTTAGATAAGTGAGAACAGCACTCTTAACGATTTTCAACAAACATCACGATCAATTTCGGGTAGAAAAAATGACAAGAGAGCGACGAGCCAAAGCCTTAAATCAGTGAGAACAGCACACTCTAACGTGTTTCATCGATACACACAACCAATTTCGTGTAGCAATAATTAAAAGACAGTAACAAACCAAAGACTTAGATAAGCGAGAACAGCACATCTTAACGATTTTAAACAAACATCACGATCAATTTCGTGAAGCAAAAATAACTGGACAGTGAGAAACCAAACCCTTCGAAAACTATCAACACCAACTGACAGAACGAATCTGACAAATTTTGCGTTAAAACCGAATCCTAATTATACCCAGTTGTGTATAGGGATGCTAAAACTTCATCTGATTTAACTGTGAAAACTTCTGTATAGAACATACTACCTATGTATGACAGAACCATTTTAAATTTGAATCATTAAAAAATGAATAAAATATGAAATTATAAGAGTACGATTCAGTTTATCAATTGCTAAGACTTTTATATAACGCATGTAAGGTGTTCTGGGAACATGGTATGCAGGGGGAAATATCCCATTGAAAAGAAAGAATTTACCTTGTAAAAATGATCGAGATCACTGAATTAAAAGTAATTTTGTAGGGGTAGTTAATAGAACATCATTCATGGAAATCAATTCATGGAGAAGTTCTGGATGTTCAGGCACAGAATATTGCGTAATTCTGTTTGCTCGCACGGCGTTCTAAATGTACTTCCTTAAAAATGCTCAATTAATATTAAGATAATATTTACTCACCAAACATAATGTGCAAAATATTCCTTTTATTTCACTTAAATTAATTACTTACTTCTTGAATTTATTTATTTACTGATCTACCGTTCACATTTTTCATAACTGATTATTTAAAATCTATAATTATCCGCGAATTCAGTAAACACTCTATAATACACAAACATTTTCACACACACATTCAAAGTTTTCAATAGTTTTCGGGACATTTAAATGCAGTTTATTTAGTAGCAGCAGAACATAATTATTTCGCTCCACCTAATATATCCAATATTTTTAGAAATGCATCGTATTTTTACATAGCTTACTTGATTTTAATTATATATGAATTTGAAGAAGCCAAGATTAAAACCATGTAACAGGCAAGTTGTTTTTGGTGCCAAATTTTCTTAATGCAAGCAATATCATTGCATGAGTGAATTTATAAGAACTTCTAGATTTCTTCATCCCTTTAAATTACGTCTTTAATATATTTTTCCCGCATATCTCAAGTCCACATCTATTTTATCTGATATATGTAGGATCATATTATTTTTATTCACAACGTAAACGAAAAATATTCAAAATTAAATGCACTATTTTTCTACATAAAGCTAAGGATTGTAAATTCCTTAATAATATAAATGATATCAAATGAATTGCTTATGATTTTATAGGTGTAATGTGAATTTTAAACGTAATTTTAAGGTAAAACTAACGATTTAAGAGCACTTAAATCTTATTTAATCTAATCTTAAAGCGAACTTAATACTAATAGTTTTTCATTAGGAATAACAATTTAACTTTTTCTTGATAGCAAGCTAAACTAATTGCAAATGTTTTCAAAATAAATCCTAGTGTTGCAAACAATTTCTGTTTTATAAGGGTCTGTTGTAGTGAGGAGATTTGATTTTAGATGGGCATTAATATAATTTACTTCTTGTTTAGAGAAACTAAAAAAGAAAGAAATATTTGTTGGTATAGAAGAATGACCATTAAAGCGTCCAGTCAGCGGTCCAAATTTTCAAAAGTTTATTTAATTCAAAGATATACAATTTTTCTAAATAAATATATTTGCCTTTTTACAAGAACTTTTTAAGTACAAGACTAAAGAAGCAACTGAAAATATAAATTAATTAATTTAGACAAATTGACTGGAATATTTTTGAATTTATTAAATTGATGCCATAACAGTCATTCTCCTATGTGCGAACAAATATTTGCAAGTTCTTTTTTTACTAAATCTAAACAAGAAGTGATGTATTAATGTCCATCTGAAATCAAATCTCATCTCTATGACAAGGTCAAATAAGCCCCCGTTGTAAAACAAACCATAGCTTTTAAGAAATATAGAAAACGCGTACTTGAATTTAAGGATTTATAATCGCAACCTTATTATTGAAATTAAACAAGCTTGAATATTGCAAGCCCATGAAATCGAACCCGCACATCAAACGAGAATAACAACCACTAAATGAGCAATTTATATTTCATAATATCCAGGTTCATGTTATGAATTGTTTTTGTGTTGCTGCTCTTTTAAATTTAAATCTGGCGTTTCTTAATTTTCGTTCACAGAAGTAAATTACAGTTAAGTATTTAGCACTAAGTGAAATGGTTTGATTTGGAGATTATGGTGCAAGGTCCAAACCCGGAAAAGAACTAGCGGTTTATTGTTTGGTTAGGCTTTATGGTATAAAGGCCATAGTTGTCCAAGTTGCGCCAAACACAGGACAGACAACATCAAGTAATAGAAATAAATACACACACAATGAAAGTTTTAGACACAGAAAAAATACACCCAGCATAAGTAACAAGAAACAAACTTCCATCGCCGACAACTCGTAGCAAACGCTAAAGGAAATGAATAATATTTTTAAATTATTTCTAAATATCAATCTACAATGTATATGACATGCATATTTATTACCGTTCATTTCTCATATGGGAGTTTAATGTGCACTTCGAAGTGTTTTTAAACCATCCTATCTTGAATCCTCCAAAAGGCTAATGCAAAATATAGTTATACAGATATTTACATAATCACATCAGATGAAGCATGTGAAGTGTATAGCTAGATTTAGCAAAACAATTATTATTTTCCTTTCAGAGGATGCTTGGAAATGAGTGACCACACAACACATCTTTGCAACGCAAATTCAATGGATAAATCTATTTTGGAATTGTTAAAGACAAAAATAATAGAGAACTTGTTACATATTAATTAAATGTAAGCTGTTCAGATAGATGGTTGTTGAAAATAGTGGATGTATGTGTATGTTTATCAATTCCCTATTTATATGTATTTTTTACGTTCAAGTAAAAAATGCTTTTTAACAGGACAAAGATTTAAAAGATAAATATTCCTGCTTTCAAATAGTACAAGAAATGCAGTAAGGTATTTGAAAAATTATAAATTTCAATCGTCAATATTTTCTTCAAGCAGAACCTTAAAGATGTAGAATTCAAATTACATAATAAATTAATTTAAACTTTAACGAAGACTTTTTAAAAATATATATTTAAAATACTATCACACAATCTTTTGAGGTAAATAAGTAATGTACTTTAAACTAACTGAGCCGTATTTTAGTGATGAAAATATTTCAGAAAATTATTTTTAACTCTACATTTTTCGAAACATTAATTGAATTGTGTTTCTCTACTCCCGTTTGTAGCTCCACATATCCACATATCTGTTTTTAACGAAAGAATCCATCGAAAATGTAACATTTATTTTTCACTTAAAGTATTTTTTATACAATAATACTGTCTCTTAAACATGTATGAATCAATAGAATTCATTCTTCAGAATAAAAAAAACACAGAGTAACATTTTTCAGCTCGTCAGATACGTTATTTGAATTTATAACTTCCCTCCAGTGGGAAGAAAATCTCTTTTTTCCTTTAGTAATGGCTTTTTGCTGCGTAAGCGGTAGGATGTATTTTGTCCTACATATTCTCAACTCACATACTTGCAGCTCTGGGAGAACTGGGAAAGAAATCTAATTATTTTCTATTCCATGTTGTTTAAAAGCCATGGCTCCCTGCTTGCTTCTGATTGAAAATAAAGGGAGAAAAAGGTAAACACAAAAGCGGAGAGGAATTAAGCCTGCATAAATAAGAATAACAATGTTTTTACGGACTGTTGTAAAAAACATCACCGCCTGGTGTCTAATAAAAAATTTAGAAGTGCTACTGACTCGTTTTATTCCTACGATATGTAAAAAATAGTTTACCCATTAGTTCTAGGATACTGTTTTACTTCTAGGATACTGTGATACTTATTGGAGGGAAAATTGCAGAGTAGTGTTAAGAATTACAGCGATTTTTTATACTTTCAGTGGGATGGGTGGCTTATTAGGTGAGTGGTAGACGTTCCAGTGTGTCCTGGTTCATTAGGTCCTAAGTTCGAATAATGGTCCGGGATTTCTCTTTAGGCCGTAGATACCAGTACAATTAGCTCTCGTGAAAGTCTTAATTGTCAGCATGTAAATCTTCAAATAAAGGTCAACATTTTTTTCATTGAACAAAAGCAAACTCCCCGTGCACCACAGACGTACAACACGGGGCTTACAGAACTAAGTTGATTTAACAAAGAAACAGTGGAAAACAATTTAACTAAGATTACAAGATTTTATGAACTTGACAAATGAGTAGAAAAGCAGATTAAATTTAACAAAAACATTGAGTTTCACTGGCCATATTTTACCAAATTTTCTCAAATCATTTTGCAGGCACGTTCTTGAAGTTTTAAATGCAAGACAACTAAAAAGCAAATGCTCTACATCTTGTGACTACTTTTTAAAACACTCGCACAAATCATTAGTCCGAAGATGAAACCTATATAGATATTTAGCAAAATTTCCATGGCCAGAAAAAAATTGTGTAATTTGGAAGTTTGTGAAGAAAAATAATTCTGAGTTCATTCTATGCTTAATAGTAGGAGAAAAAATTTTTGGTGTGGCCAGCTTTCTCAGACGAGACATACTCTTCGTTCCACTTAGTAACAGGCTTGTCATAATATGAGCCTTTCAAGTAACACCTATTTGTTACTTGAAAGGCTCATATTATGATAAGCTTGTTGCTAAGTGGAACGAAGAGTATGTCTCGTGAATTAGGAATTATTATAGAATTAGGAATGATTATAGAATTAGGAATGATTAGGAATCATTCCTAATTCATTCATAATCATAATTCGTTCCTAATCATTCCTAATCATGATTAGGAATATAGGAATCATTAGGAATGTTATAATTTACATCAATTGCTAAATTCAAAGCGTCTTTGGCTAAAAAATCAGCTCTTTCATCCCCGTAAATTCCAGTGTCCACGCACATAGGCAAAAAAATCCCAGTTCCTCTATTTTTAAGAGAACTAATTGTTAAAAGTGTTTCAACAACCAATTTTTCTGTGCTTGCAACATTCTTCAGTAAATGTAAGGAGGAAAGAGAATCGCTACAAATAAGGTACTTTGAACAAAAATTTCCATTTTCTTTAAACCACTTAACTGCGAGATTAATGCAAAGCAATTCTGCTTGAAAGATAGTGGATTCATTCCGGATACGATGTTTATAAAAGCAGCTTTCGAAGTTGTCCTCAAATAGAACAAAATCAAGGCCAACCTTGTTGTTCATCTTACTACCGTCCGTAAAACAGACTTTCTGAAAAGGCTTCTCCACATTTTTCTCGTACTTAATTAGATGAATTGGTTCAAAAACAGCCGGATGAGGGATGTCACTGAGAGGCAATTTTCCATCAACACAGTCCATCGAAAAATCATATAAAATCGAAGCATACAGTTCCTTTTTGCACTCAATTTCTAAGTCTAAAGGTGGAACTCCAGCTATAGCAATGGTTGCTTCATAACTTAAAGTTCTATAACCTCTGACAAGACGCTGAATGATTCTCCGTTGAATCTTCCTCAACCTGCGTCTGTTGGTCTTAGTCTCAAAAGCCTGTCCCCAGATTCGAGATCCATAAGATATGAAAGGCACAATACCTTGTTTTTATACATAACTTTTAAAACCTCATAGCCAACTCCAAATGCAGTTTTGGCAATACGATACAGGCCAGTAAGGAGTTTTTCGCATTTATTGGAAACATATTCAACATGCTTTTTCCATTTGGGTTTACTGTCCAGGAAAACACCAAGGTACTTAAATTGGTCAGCAAATTCGAGAGTCGAACCCTCAAGGATCAAAGGCGAAATAACATCTTCATCCAATTTTCCACCGATAATCATAGCTTTACTCTTAGAAGGGTTGAATTCAAGTTTATGAAGGTTTGACCACTGGGAAATAAAGTTTAGCGCAGATTGTGCTCTCAAGATGATGTTTTGAAGAAGCCTTCCTTGAAAAATCAACAGAATATCATCAGCAAATGCAATTTTGAAACAGTCAGAAAGACGAATTAAAAGATCGTTTATAATAATATTCCACAGACTAGGTCCAGAAACAGAGCCCTGAGGACAACCTCTCTCTAAAGAACAAATTTTGCCTTCCTATCCGATAAAAAGTTCTGCAGTTCTTTCATTCAGAAAACTTCTAAGAAGGTTATATAAATTTTTCGGAATTTCAGCATCTTTTAAGATATTCAAAATAGAAGGCCACCACGCATTATCAAAAGCACCCTTTATATCAAGAAATATTAGCACATTTGTCAGCCTCTTCTTCTTCCCATGCTGCAGGATGTCACACAATGGAAGCAGAGCGTCTTCAGTAGATTTCTGAGTAGTAAAACCAAATAGGGCATAACTAAAGAAATTATCTTTCTTCCTTAAAAACCAATTAATTCTGTTAATAAACAGTGCTTCAAGGCATTTTCCCAATGTAGACAATAGACTAATGTATCTAACATGATCAAGGTGAGGAATCCTTAAATCCAATGTCTTAGGGATCAAAACAACACGCGCCTTCTTCCATGGAGCAGGAAAGACATCCAAATTTAAACACAGATTGAAAAGCTTGAGTAAAAAGTCAGGAAAAATACCATGGAATTTCTGAATTATTTCATTAGACAGCGAATCCGGTCCAGGAGTTTTATTTCTTTTAAATTTTTTAATGATGGACTCAATTTCAGAGGTAGTAAAAGGACAATCTTCAGTAGACGAATATGGTCTTTGCAATTCAGAACACATAGTTCTGTGAACATTATCATCGTCACTTTCATTATCAGCTGGAAAACACTTTGTCATCACAGCATAAATAGTTTCAATCAAAGACGAGGTAGCAAACCCATTTGGAAGTTTAATACCAGAAATCTCTACTTTCTTCACGAAGTTGATTTTAACACCGTACTTATAAATATTCTTCCAAACATTGTGGACATTTATAGTTGAAAAAATTCTCTCCAAGAGTTGAGTTTGGCATCTGACAATTTCACCTTATATTTGTGTTGCAAATCCATATACTTAGCTTTACAGATTTCTTTCACAATAACATTTTGCTCCCTTTGATATCTACGTCTTTCAGCATTCACATGTTTTCTCATACATTCAATTTCTATGGACCACCAGGGAACTCTCTTGTTGCCTTTTTTTATTTGGGATAGATGTTGTGGCAATTTGAAAAAGTACAGAAGTAAAATTAGTAACTACCCTTTCCAAAGTGAATATATCGGAACACTCTCCAAGAAGGATATATAAATCATGCAGTTCACTGATACATAAGTCAGCAAATAAAGACCAACTTTCTCTATTAAAATTAAAAGAACACGAAGGATGAAACATATTTGGAATGTACATATCAAATAGAAAATAATCATTTTGTGGTCCGAAAGAGAATCCTCCTCAGAGATATCCCAATTCTGAACATACCGGAGAAGTCCCAAGATACAAAAAGTAATATCAATGTAACTAGAACCCTGTGTTGAACTGAATGTAGGACCACGATCTTCACTAATAACAAACATCTGATTTGCACTTAAGAAATCACAAATCTTCGTATCTCTACTGTCAGAAATAGGGCTATGCCAAATTTCTGACTTGCTATTTGAATCCATTCCACACAAAAAATATCTAGGCTTCTTTGAAAATAGAATATTTGAGACTTTCGATAAATCCATATCAATATTGGTTTTAGGTTCGAAATAGGCTGAACAGGTAGTCAAATACATATCGCCAATTTTAAGATCAAGAACTACTTTATAAATAATCGGTGTTATTTATATCCAGGAAAGAGGAGAAACAGTCACCACGAATAATGATAGCAGCCTTAACAAGTTCTGCTCCAACATCATAGTAAACCTTATATTCTTTTGGATAACCAGGAAGAGTTCCCCTGTGGCAGTGCGGTTCTTGAAGTAATGCAATGAAAATATCATTTGCCTCCATGTGAAGAATAAATTGCTGGGTAGCATTTTTGGAATTGTGCAAATTGATTTGAACACACTTAAACGCAACTGATTTATCAAGCCTACCCATAAAATATTTTTGAAGAGGTTTGTTTCATCATAAAGGTATGACTAGGGCAGTGCTGTAAAAGGCTTATAATTGACGTCGACGTGCGCAGCAGCATTCTTAGTCTTTTTGTTAAATCTAATGCAATTCACACACACTTGAATATTCTTATTACATTCGGAACTTTTAGGTTCGCCAGCGCAGTGATAGCAAGTTAGTGTATTCCTACACTCAGAAGATCTATGATTATATCCCAGGTATGAAAAACATCTATTTAGCACAATAAAGTCCTCAACCTTACACGCATTCCACATAACTTTCAATGAATTTTTTAAAATACATTTGCGTATAGCAGGATGCACTTCAATCACCACACTTCTCTCATATTGAAATTGCTTTAAAGTGAAGCTAATGTGGGAACGATACACAAAAGGATTTTACCGATCAGTTTTAGGACAGTTACTTTATTGAAGGAAAAATTACAGATCGCGCAGGTGAAAAAAGAGTTTTTTGATATCTTTTCCAAGAACTAAGTGGCTTTTATAGTGTAACTTGCTAGTGACAAATTGGTAAGAGTTTGGGTCTTGGTTCAACAGGTCCAGGATTGGAATCATAGACCAGGGAATCGCTTTAGGTCATAGATACAAATTCAATTAGTGCCAAAGATTTAAAATAAATTTCCGCAAGTCATGATGACTTTCATGTCTTGAGATAAATCCATCCCCATACGCATAAAAACGAGTAATGTATCTAAATAGTTTCTGAAACAAAATTATCTCTCTCATCACAACACTCAATCTTTTCAAAACAATGCACTCAAAGCTGAAAATTGATTTAAGTAATGCCGAAATACTTTAAATTCCCACAAAACTTGGTCAGAAACGCTAAAATTATACCATGATAAATGAGGAAACTTCTTGATCTTAAGTGAATTTACATTGGAAATCGATTATATTTTAGTCTCTGACCACTAATCTATTTGGCCTTCGGCACTATAAGGAGTGAACTGGCGACTATTTGTAGAAAAGAACCCAATGGGTAATATCGGCTACTCTTAATAGGAATCATAACTAACATCCATGCATAACTAGTACGCGTGAATTTACCAACTTCAATGTGTGCATAAAAACGTGCGAAGTATAGAAATGATTTCCAAAACACAATTACCCTCACTACACTTAATATCTTCCGAAAATCAATGCAGGGAATCCTTAAAATGAATTTAGGTAATGCCGAAATATTTTAAAGTCCCCACAGAGCTCCCATAACTCGGTCATCGGTGGTAAAATTATCATATCATGATAAATGAGGAAACTTCCAGACCATTTCCAACCCCCTCTCGCATACGCGAGACCACCCCAACCCAACAAATTCTCACGTCTTTGAATAATAAAGCGGCCAAAATTTACAGCTAAGTGCAGAGAATAAGATTATTCGATGAGAAGTACTGAGCAGCGCATTAGCGTCAAATTTAGCCTGACTCCTGAGCGAGCAATCCTGTTAATGACTTTACAGTTCCTAATTGCGCCCAAAGATTTGAGCAACGTCACTTCCAGACCTCTTCCGTCTGAAGTTCTCTGCTGTGCAGGAGGTTTCTGCTCTGGTAACAATAACTCTTTCAGAAAAGGAGAGGTTCTCACGGCGGGAATTGGAATATTTCCGGCTTTAAACTGGGCAATTAATGGTAGCAACAGCCATTAGGGCAGAGGAGGCATTTATGGACTATTTAGGTAACAATGAGTTGCTCTCTGAACGACGGATGCTGTCTGCTTCCATTCAGGACCGATCAATGTAATATATAGCTATTAATGTGCTTCAACGCGTTCCAATTAGATAGTGGAACTCAAAGAGATTGTTGTCAAATGGATCATTCAAAGAAAAATATTGTCCCAGGGAGCGTCGCACGAAATAATAAAAATACATAAAAACTACTTGTGACGAATTCTGTACAATATACAACGCACTGGATAGGAAAACTATAATTCCCATACCAGATTTATTTGTCTTGAAGTATGGAAAACAGAAAATCACAAATGTGACTAGTGTTTTACAATTTGCGTTTTATGACGTCTTTGTTTTTCTACTTCTTATTGTTTAGGCACGTTCATTTTTATTATACCTAGAAATGGGAATCATGTGAATGACTGCAGTTCTTAATAATACCAACAGATTTGAGAAAAGTCACATCCAGACCTATTAACAATAACTCTTTATAACAATAACTCTTTCGGATAGGTAGGTAATAATTAATCAGATAGGTAAGTAATTAATTATATTCGCACGGGAGGAACATACGGGTCTATTGGTGACGGTCCGGGGTGAATCCCTACCCGAAAGATCCAAGGACAAAGCGACGTCATTTTGAATCATGGTTAGATGACACGGTCGACACCTGAGCTTGGCACTCAAATCTCCAAACTTCTACGCCACTCCAATGTGAAGATATTGGAGGCCATGTTTAACGAGAATCAACCCCCGTGAACTCGGCGGTCTTTGGCTGAATCGAGTTTCGAACTTGCAACCCCCATTTGCTAATCCTTTGCTCTTCCAACTGGGCTACCACGACCCACCTCTTTCAGAACTTAAGACATTCAATTAGTGGGAATCGCAATATTTGCTATGGTAAACAGGAATTTATGGTAGAAACAACTATTATTTTAGAGGAAGCATTTATAGACTTGGTTTAGTTAACAATGAGTTGCTCTCTGCAAGTCAAGTACTGTAGACAAGTCTTAAACTACTGATGCCATGCATAGGAAAATATGAACGTCGGACAGAGGATTATCAAAAATATCTCTGAACAAAGGATACTCTATGGTTCATTCAGGTTTGACCATTTTAATGTTCCACTTCTATTAACGTACAAACACAGAGTAGACTTTACTCGGAGATGACTGTTTTCTTGATCATTGAATTTCCCACCAAAACAGGCGCAGTAAGCTTTTTTGCAAACACATTTACGTTTTGCCTTTGTTTCTGGATACTAAACTTTCCGCATATATAAAAAAGAATTTGGACTGTTAACACAACCTCTAGAAGTCAATTTTACTTTCTACCACATAAAAACACAATGCAAAACTCGATATTATGTTCAGAATTTTTAAAGAAATAACACAAATAATCTTAACTTAGAAACAATGTTATTCACACAAATCAATTAATGATGCTACTGAAAACGTTTCTTGCCTTACCCTTAAGCTTGAGAGGGGACGTTCCTGTTCGGACATGCAGCTGCTGAGGGACAGATTGACAATAATTTGTAAGAGTTCAGTTGAATATATATATACAGGGTGAGTCTAAATAGTTTTTACAAAATAAGAGGGGTGATAGAACCCATCCAGACGAGCAATAATTACCATGTAACATAGGGTCGCATTCCATTCTGAGAGGCAGAAAAGAGTAAAATTAGAATTTCAATTTGAACTTACAACAGTGTTGGGAAAGCAAATGAACGATACCAAAAGTTGCACAATCTGATTTATTGATCAGAGAAAAACTTACAGCAAGTGCTCAAAGTGGCGGTCACGCGTGTCGTTGCACAGTTCACACGGCGAAGGAATGACTGGCGCACCCACTCGAAGATTCCTGGTGTTGTGTTAATTTTGTCAGCGGCAACACCGATTCTCGCTACGAGATCTTCAGCCGAATCCACAGGCGTCTGGTACACTAAAGATTTCATGTGCCCCCAGAAGGAAAAGTCCAGTGGGTTGAGGTCCGGTGAGCGAGGAGGCCAAGCCACAGGTCCGCCACGTCTGTTACCGACCAGGCCATCTTGCTTAGGAGATATACTACGTAGGCAGGTACAAAACGACGTCAGAGGCGATGACTTGTTCAGGCTCGACGCGTTTCGACTTTACTCCTTTCTGCCTCTCAGAGTGGAATGCGACCCTATGTTCTATGATAATTATTGCTCGTCTGGATGGGTACTATCACCCCTCTTATTTTGTAAAAACAATTTAGACTCACCCTGTATATATATATATATATATATATATATATTCACCAATTCTTTATTATTTCATTAGGTGAGCAGTTACGTCATGAGGTTGTTGAGGGTTTTGGAGAGTCCTTGGGAGGTCCAGTTAACGAGGCGGCTTGAGTTCAAAGGTGAAAGGCAAGAGATATTGACAACTTAGATAGGGAGATAAATACTGGGATAAAAGGAGACCGCTAAAGGGTGATCCGTAGTGAAAATTGTACTTAGGTGGTTATTTTTAGGTATCGTCTCATATATATATATATATATATATATATATATATATATATATATATATATATATATAATAAAAACAATCAAATTACAAAATATACAAAACATTAAAACGTAAAATAACAGAAATGCAGACCAGCAAAATGCCAAAAGATCAAAAAGTCAAAATATTAGAAATGCAGACCAGCAAAATGCCAAAAGATCGAAACGCAGACAAGTAAAAAGCCAAAAAGCCAAAAAAGTTGGGGGTAAAGAATAGTCAAGCAGAATCCAGAAAGCAGAAGGCAGAAGGCAGAACTGTCCATGTATGCGCGCTAAAGCTGCAGACACAACATGGAAAGTGTTGTGTTGCTCCAGTGTGACGTTAATTGAAATACCCCCACCCACCCACCCAACATGGAAAGTAAAATAATTCAAAATTACAAACCAAAACAAAGAGAAATCCAAAAATTTCAAAATCAAGAAATTTAAGAAAATTTTGAAAAAAATGATGGAAGTGTTGGTGGATCAGGGCGTCATCAGGGAGGAGCCTCACCCAGTCAACACAATAACTACTTAACTACTTAACTACTATTATCATGACTTTAAAAATCTGATTACTATTGATTTTGAGGATTGGGAATTTTTGGTAAACTTCTGTATCTATAATAATTTTATTTTTAACGGTGAGCATTTATTTATTCAAGTTAAGGGTTATATTAACTTATCATTTATTTATTCAAGTTAAGTTAAAATTAGAACCCCAAGGTTCTAATTTTTCTTCCATTATTGCTAATTTATTTCTTCATTATTATGAAAAAAAATTTTGCCTACAAATTAATTCTGCCTTTAGATATATTGATGATTTAATTGTTTTCAATGATACCAATTTTGCTAACCTTCGGAATTCGATTTACCCTGATGAATTATATTTATTGAAAACCAATTCAGATAACAATAAAGCCGTCTTTCTAGACTTGAATATATACACTTTAAATAATAAAACTGATATTAATATTTATGATAAGAGAGATGATTTTGAATTTCCGGTTTTTAAATTAATATATTGGGATTCTAATATTTCTAAAAAAATTTATTATAATACAATTGCTGGTCAACTGATATGTTTCAATAAAATTTGCAACTCTAAATCTAACTTTTTTTTGCAATGTAATAATCACATTAACACACTTCTTAATAATAAATACCCTCACTCTTTTTATAAGATTATTTTTGAAAGATTTAAGATAACTAATTTTAAAAAACTGGATTTGAACACTATTTTTTCGACTTCCGATTCCGATGTTCGGAATTCCGAGTCGGAATTTCGAGTCGGGGTTCCGTGTCGGAATTGCGGTTCCGACTTCTGATATACGGCGTTGTGAATGGCATTTGTTGGCGGTCCTCATGTAGTTTGCGGCAGGTTGTTGTCGAGCTTAGGTCAATCTATGTGGGTAAGTTTGTTTTCTCCTTTTTAATTTTAATTTAATTTTAATTTTGTATTATATTTATCTTTGGTTTGTGTCCTTGGTTGTCCCTGGTTTTGTTTTCCAATTTTTGGTTTTCTAATTTATTTTCTTATGGTGTTTGGAGGGGTGTGTGAGCTACTTTTGGTGTACTGCCGCTCACATGCAGAAAACACCATATTGTGTTGACTGGGTGAGGCTCCTCCGTGATGACGCCCTGATCCACCAACACTTCCATCATTTTTTTCAAAATTTTCTTAAACTTCTTGATTTTGAAATTTTTGGATTTCTCTTTGTTTTGGTTTGTAATTTTGAATTATATATATATATATATATATATACACATATATACATATATACATATATACACATTTATTTATTATTACGCAACTAATTCATTTAAAAACAACAAATTCTGTTATTTCAATGACAAACAGGAACTTTTCAATGAGTGCACATGATCCGAAAACACCATAAATAGATTGGATTTAGCATTATGAGACTAATCTCAATAACAAACTCTTAACCTACAAGATTTGTAACGAAACCCAATCTCCATACCTTACACCACTGGCCTTCTCACCGCATTCACTTTATGGGTCTCTTTTTTCCCACCTTTAAAAAATAATCACCTTCACCGCCTCACTTTGGTTTGGGAAGAGAAGAGACTTCGTAAGTCACATTCACTTTATACATTTATTATTATGCAGCTAATTCTTTTAAATTAGCAACTAATTTAGTTCCTTTAATGGCAAACAAGAACTTTTCAATGTATTCAAATGTCCCCAAAAGCACCATGATTAGATTAGATTTAGCATCATGAGACTAATCCAAATACACAAACGCGTGACCCTCTTAGACTTCTAACGAAACCCAACCTCCATCAATTACACCAATAACCTCCTCACCTAGTTCACCTTGGGAGTCTCTTTCTCACACTTAAAAATTTATCACCTTCATTGCCTCACTGTGATATGGGAAGAGAAGAGAATATATATCACACTCACTTTACAGCTATTTTATTTATTTTACAGCGAATTCATTCAAAAGAGCAACTAATTCATTCAAAAGAGCAACTAATTCATTCAAAAGAGCAACTAATTCATTCAAAAGAGCAACTAATTCATTCAAAAGAGCAACTAATTCATTCAAAAGAGCAACCAATTAATTTGTTTTAATGACAAACAAGAACCATTCGAGGGTGTATGTCCCCAAAACACCATAAATAGATTGTATTTCACATTATGAGACTAATGTCAATAACAAACTCTTAACCCTCTTAGACTTCTAACGAAACCCAACCTCCATCCCTTACACCACTAGCCTCCTCAGCCCATTCACCTTGCGAGTCTCCTTTTCCCACCCTTAAAAAATTTATCACCTTCATCGCCTCACTGTGGTTTGGGAAGAGAAGAACTAAAATCTCTTGCCGGATAACCGGAAGGCCTGATCCGGCAATGAGAAGTGATGAGACGGGTTACTGAATCGATTAAGACACAGAACTCTTCCTCCACGTCAAGCGGGACCGGAAAGCAACCGGTTTCTAAACCTTTTAGTTTTTTTGGTGTTTAGTTCCTTACTTAATTCTCGCGGATCTCTGGAGATTCGAAGCTGATCCCCTTGCGTCTGCCATGCATAACACATGATGGGACTTGTGAGTTTTTCTTGCCGGTATAAGTTTTTATTTTATATCGAGCGTATACATTTGATGGGAGATTGAATAAAAAGTTATGTGCAAAAATGTCGTTGTAGTTGATGGTTTGCAACGTTTAAAATTTTTTCATTTCTCTCTTACAATGCAAATTAACTTTACTATTCTTTCCGTTACACGCGAGGCAGGCCTTCTAATGAAATAGACGGAGCGTGTGACTTTAGTATCGTCCTCCTAATGAAAAATCCGGACCATGGGCGTGCAACTTCCTATTTCTGAAGTCGTTCAGTTTTAAGATCTGTCACGTGGTTGTGGGAAAAAGCATGAATCTTTATGTGGGACACATTATTGTTCAGTTAAACTTATTCAGCGTGATTAAAAACAATAACACTGTGAGAATGTGCAAACGATCGTGCCACAATTGATGTCAAGAGCCTCATTGAAGAACTCTTGTCAGCAATAATATATATATTACATATACATATATATATGTATATATTTATATATATATACATATATATATATACATATATATATATATATATATATATATATATACATATATATATATATATATACATATATATATACACTGCTGGCCACCGTAAATGCAACACCCTGAAGGAAGCATGCAAATAATATGAAATTTACAACATGCATTAGCGGAGGTGAGATTTGCAAATGATTAGAATTTCAGCGCAGACGCACATCACGCGCGCCTGTGGCGCCACTTCAAAGCGCTATTTAAGGCTTGGAGATTTCGACGATTTCAAGTACGGCAATTGTGTTTTTCTTGTGGTTTTTTCAAAAAAACGATCAATTATGCCTCGTAGAAAACAGCGATCATCTTTTGATCAAGTATCCGAGTTCGACAGAGGAAGGATAGTGGCCTACCGAGATTGTGGATTATCTTTCAGGGAAATCGGTAGTCGTGTTGGACGAAACCAAACAACTGTAATGCGGATATGTGATCGTTGGATGCAGGAGGGTACGACGGACCGACGTATTCGATCGCATCCACCTCAGTGCACCACTTCACGTTATGACAGGCATATTGTGCGTATGGCAGTGACGGATCGCTCAGCCACATCACGAACCATAGCACAGCACATTCAGTCTGTACCGCATCATCCAGTGTCTGCGCGTACCATTCGACGCCGTTTACAGCAGAGTGGTCTGTCCGCAAGACGTCCATTGCTTCGTCTACCCTTGACGCAGAACCACAGACGTTTCCGCCGCCAATGGTGCGATGAAAGAAGGATGTGGACGGCAGAATGGAATGAAATTGTCTTTACTGACCAGTCACGCTTCTGTCTGCAACACCACGATGGTCGGATTCGAGTCTGGAGACACCGTGGAGAGAGGATGCTGAACAGCTACGTTATGCACCGCCACACTGGTCCTGCACCGGGTATTATGGTATGGGGCGGTATTGGATATCACTCTCGCACTCCTCTAGTACGCATTGCCGGTACTTTAAACAGCCAGCGCTACATCTCCGAGGTGTTGGAGCCAGTTGTCCTTCCTTACCTTCAGGGCTTGCCCACAGCCATATTTCAACAGGATAATGCGCGACCACACGTGGCACGCATTGTCCAAGGGTTCTTGGTCAATCGCCAGATTGAATTGCTTCCCTGGCCAGCTCGCTCTCCGGATCTTTCGCCGATAGAAAACATGTGGTCCATGGTTGCTCAACGATTGACCCAGAATACATCCCCAGCTGCCACACCAGATCAACTTTGGCAACGTGTGGAAGCTGCTTGGTCTGCTGTACCCCAAGAACACATCCAAAGTCTCTTTGAATCAATGCCGAGACGTGTGGCAGCGGTGATCTCCAACAATGGCGGCTACTCTGGCTACTGATTTTGGCAGGAACCACACTTCACAGAAGTCTATAAATTTAATCATTTGATACTTGGTCAACATGTTATCTACAAAATAAATTTTGTTGTGATATCTCTTGTCTTTCTTGGTGTTGCAATTTGGGTGGCCAGCAGTGTATATATACATACATATATATATATGTATATGTAATATATATATATATATATATCAGAGGAAAGACGTTCCTCTGATGTTCGTTAACGACTCTCGAATGGGCAATACGTGCTCAGGAACTGTTTGTGATGTCAGACGGGCATTCATCATTTTTGTACCTGTAATAATAACGCTGTCATTTGTAAATATTTCACCAGCTTCATCTCCTTCATAATTAAATATTAATTTTACCGGAATATTGTGCACCCAATTCTTACATATATATGTTTGATTTTTAGTATTTTGTAAGTTTGATTGTTTATTATATACAGGGTAATTCAAAATGAATATAGCGATTACAAACGGCTATAACTATTTATTGAAAAAGAATTTATCGATAAGATTAACACATAATATAGACGGAACTTCAAAATTTCTTTACGTAAGGCCCAGGTGCAGTGAAGTGGAAGCCTACGCATGCGCGAGTTGAAACTTCGCAACGACAAGAAACCTGTTCATTGAAGGCGTCTCATTAGTGAAAATGGCGAGTCCCGTGCAGAAAGCATTCTGCGCGTTAGAATTTACCTCCGTACCCCACACTGGGGTACGGAGGTTCACACATTTTTAAACCAACATCTTCCACAGGGTTGGATCGGTCGAAGTGGAGATGCCCACGATGTCTTCTGCTCTTGGCCACCGAGATCTCCGGACTTGACACCCTGCGATTTTTATCTATGGGGTTATGTGAAAGACAGGGTGTATGTGCTTCCCATGCTCAAAACAATTGAAGAACTCAAAGTACGCATTTGTAATGCGCTTGCGTCGGTGACTGCAGACATGCTTCGGAATGTATGGCGTGAAATGGACTACCGCCTAGATGTTGTCCGTGTGACCAAGGGAAGTCACATAGAACTTCTGTGACATATGTATACAAAATTTTGAAGTTCCGTCTACATTATGTGTTAATCTTATCGATAAATTCTTTTTCAATAAATAGTTATAGCCGTTTGTAATCGCTATATTCATTTTGAATTACCCTGTATATACAAGGGCGATCTGTCCAAGGTGCTAAACTGGAAGGCCAGGCTCGGATCACCACGCAACGGATCCCGACGTACACTTTGATAGGTAGTTATTTAATTAGCGTCGCACTGGAGCAGCACAAAGGGTTATTGGCGACGGTTCGGGTTCGATTCTGAAGGGTGCAGCACTTGCCCTTCTGATATCTCACGACAACTCCGCCCTCATGCTTTGTCTATTTCATTAGAAAGTCAATGAGACGTAGTAGCTGAAGTTAGATCTCAGAAGTGTAGGATGCGAGAGCTAGAGAATCATGAACTTTCGGCGATTGGCTATTGAAGCATAAACTAGGGATTTTAATCGCTTTCAACAATCATGATTACCAGTCAATAATTAGTCCTACCTATGATTCGTGATTTATCGTATTAACATGAGATCTTCAAACCGACCGACCTGTAGAAATAACAAACTCACGCACATGCGCAGTCTATTTCGTTAGAAAGTCGATGGTGGTAAAATAAATGGTAGTTTATTTGAATTTCTAACGCATTTGTAAAAAAATGGTGGCATTAAAACTTTTTAGATATATTACTTGCTTTTATTCTAGTTCCGTTATTAAAATTATTTTAATAGCTATTTTGCAAAGTAGCTAGTGGTCAGGTTAGGGTCATCGTCCTTCTAATTCAGTAGTTGGCGAACTGTGGCTAGCGAGCCACATGCGGCTCTTTGATTATGTACATATGGCTCTGAAGTAAAATTGAAATGAAAATAAAACTCTATCATGGTTTCTCATTTACAAAGTTTTCAAAGGATTTTATTCACATAATGGTGATTTCATCTGGTTTACAGGTCTCAATGGCATTTTTTCATTGGTCGAAGAAGTTATTTCGTTTGGAAAGAAATTGGTTCTCTTCGCTGAAGTTTTAGAGAGGGGAACTTTAGTTCAATTCCCAAAATTGTTTCAATATCACCGAGAAAACAATGCCCTCATTAACAAAGATTATTTCAAGACAGTAGTTTTGAACATGAGAGAATCTCTTTTCTTCAAAGGTTTCAAGAATTCAGAAATGATAAAGCTATTCTAATTTTTATTACAAACCCCCTTAATGCAAATGTGAAGGAATTAAATTTTTCTCCGTTTGATAATTTACAGGCTAATTTTGAAATACAATTGCTGGCCTTCACAAGCAAAGATCTGTAAAGTTCCAAATTTATAAGTGTTGGTACTGCAATAGAACTGGAATAAGTAAAATGCAATCTGATTTCACACACAACTAGACTGCCACAAAAGACCTACAGAAGGCAGACTCAATGATTTTAAATACTTGAAATAGTCTTCTGGACTCATATCATGAGGTGAAAAATTTGCATTTGGTGTTCTCATTATCTGCGAGTCTATGTATTTATGTGAGCAATTGTTTTTTAACTTAAATTTCATTAAATGTAAAAATGTAAATTGAGGAGCCAAATTACTGATGTAAACTTGGAATCTTACCTTAAATTAAAAACTAGTAGTTACACACCGGACATACAGAAAGTTTCTAAGGGGATTCAAGCTCATTTCTCACACTGTTTAAAACCAATTAGAATAATTTTGTGTGTGATCTTTTCTTCATTTTATAAAGATATAACTGATATTTTAACTTGTTATAGTACTTTAAATTTTCCTTATTTCCAAAAATATATTTATGGCTCTCTAATAATTTTAAAATTGTTGCAAGGAACAGGTTTTCCTCTTCCATTCCAAATGTTTGCTGACCCCTATTCTCATGAAATAGACGAAGACATGGGTGGAGACCCTCTCGTAAGCTCTCAGAAGTGTAGGTCACGATGGCTAAGGAATCAAAATGGTCCCATTGGCTCAGCGGAAATATAAAGGCAGTGTAAGAAATGGTAACCTTTTAATTTTAACAGAATATTATGACCAAAAGTAGTAGTAACGTAACCCTAAGCCTATACTTTCGTTTTACTGGTGGAAATGAACATTCATCATTTGATTGGTCCACCAGACAGGGAGAATTCCATCCATATATTCATCATCTGATTGGTCAACGCGACATCACGCCCGCCAATTAGTCCTCTATTAGGATTCGTGCTTTCTCCCAAAACCACGTGATCTTCAAACCACGCAATAGAGAGAAATAACATGAAACTGCGAGTATATGATCCGTCTGTTTTTTAGAAGATCGAGTCAGGTGACTTACATAAATGCACGTATGCTTAAGGTAGAGGAGTTGCAGCACGTGCTCAACGAAAATAAAACCTCATGTTTGTTACCACGTGAGGTTATAATAACTTTGGATTTCCCGCTAGGTATTAATCATCATTTTTAAGACTTTGTTTTTCGGTTGTAAGGTGCTGCAACTTTGTAGGTTGGTTAGTCATTGGAGTTTTATGGCACTAGGTCCAAATGTAGAGAAGCTGCGCCAAGTGCAAGATAAAACAATAAAACATTTATTCAAATATGAAAGTTTTAAAGGAAGTGTGGAAAAATCCAAAGGAGGAATTTTTATCAGAACAAAAGCTGGTCAAAAGCACGTAGGAAAAAATTGTAATAAAAGTTAATGTACAGAAGTGATGCTTTAAAACATGTTGACTATAATGCCACATGATGTATAACATAAAATATATGGAAGTTATTAAAAGTAAAAATGCTAAATGAAATTTTTAAATCCAGCAGCATTTAAAAACGGGAGTATATTTGTATATGGTATTTCCCCGATTAATCTCTAAGTTTAAATTTGTAGTTTAAAAAAAATCTAGAACATTAATAGTTAAGATCATCACAGGCAAATTCGTAGATCAAGTGATTTTAAAAAGTTACTATTTGTATGTTTTGAGAGAACTTTTTTCGCCGAATTTACTGTAGTCTAATTTCACTCAGTTTTCTGTGGTAATTTTTTAACTAATAAATTTTAGCTTTTCAATAAAAATTGTAAAATTTATTTCACTAAGCCGAAATGAATTAACCGAAAAAATATGCAACTAATGAGTCGTTGAGTCGTAGTTATATTCCCTTAGAACTCTCATTTACACAAAAATAGTTATTAAAAAAATGTCGCAAAACAAATATCATAGTTTTTTCCAAAATAGCCATTGAAATTTGCTCAAACAGAATTCACCCGGTTGGAAGAGAAGCGGTTTAACAACCGGAGGATTGCAAGTTCAAATCCAACCAAAGACTGTCGTGTACAAAGCTGTTTGATGCACGTTAAATCTGCCGTGACCTCAAATAGCCTTACATTGGAGTGCTGTGGAAGTATGGAGAGTGGAGTGACAGCTCAGATGGTGACCTAGTCATCTGACCGTGATTCAGAATCATGAGGTGTTGTCCTCGGTTCTTTTGCTTCAGGATTGATACCTAATTGTCTACAATAGTCCGTTGTGCTACTCGAATGTGACGTTAATCTACCGACTACCTGCTAGGGGATTTAAGTTCAATTTTCTTAAACTCATATTCCTGCATTCATATCTTTTACCATTATGATTACATATTTTAATACAAAAAGGTAAAAACAAAGCTGTAAAGTTTTTAGCTAATGAAATAATATAGCTGCTTTGAATATATTTTATATAGCTTCGACAGAATCTATACACAGCCAAATATTTATACGTTACAGAGTTTCATTTGGTCTTATACCCAATATATTTAAAGTAATAACTCATAAGGTAAGTAGGTAGGCAGGTAATTAATTAACGTAGCACTAGAGCAACACAACCGGCTATTTGTGACAGTCATGGATCAATCCCCAAGGGAAAGACGAGGACAACGCCTCGTAATTTTGAACCGCTCTCAGATGACGAGAATATTACCTGAGCCTGAAACCCCACTTTCCAAACGTCTACATCAAGCCAACGTGAAAACATTTGAGACCCCGACAAATTTAACGTGCACCAGTCCCCACGTACACGACGGTCTTTGGCTGTACTGAGTTTCGAACTCGCAACTCCCGTTGCTAATCCATTGCTCTTTCAACAGGTCCATAAGGAATATATGCACTATAACATTTTGAATTGAATATCTAATAAAGAGTTAAGCTCAAAATTTTCTGTATAAAAGTTAGAAACGCTATAACTTTGCATCTATTGATTCATATTTTATAAAAATGTTTACAGGAGTGTTGGTAGTACGATATAAATCATTTTACTGTTCATCGGCACTCTCACAAAATTTATAATACATTATATTTCCACATATATTTTGTGATGTGAGTATTTATTGCTAGCACTTGATCCCATACAGTTGCATTTGATAGATTTTTTATTTTATTTTATACTAATTTTCTATTGTGATATGCTTAGAATTATCATCGGTAAATATGGGTAATAAAACCTAATACGGTTAATTCTCTGACCGCCATCGCACAGATGAATTTACAGTATGAGTGGGTAAACAGCAACTTTAGTAGTGGCTACCCAATATTATATGATTTCTTTTAGAAGAAATAAAGTATTAACATTTTTGATAAAAAAGTAGTATCAAAATTATTAGACATTCTGCAATGTTAAATCAAAATATTTATCTCCTTATTATTCAACAAGCCGAGGATCTAGTCTTGAATTATTCTTATTAAATATTTTTGTTTGGCAATATTGCACCAAAATATCGTACCTATAACAGTTTGTGTTTGTGTTTCGAATCGAATTTGGTTACATATTTTTTTTTGCATAAGTAGCTTAAATTTTCATGAAAACATTCTTTAGGTAAATATTTTCCTTTCCGTAGCCCCATAAAAATTTTATAAATAAATTTTAATTTTTGTCAAAGCATAGTAATAATTTAAATCGAAGGGTACTGTTGGCTTTAGATTTAATCAAAAACAGTTATAATTTTTTAGGTTGTGTTGTACATTTTCTACTCTTTACTCCAATTAAATTTTGTCGATATAATGAAAACTGCGACAGCCACAAATTTATCTTCAGTCCTTACAAACGATAGTTTTCATGCGATACTTATGTAAGAGTTTTTACCTCGCTACGTAAGCCTTTCTTAAGAAACTTGTGTAGTATACAAAGAAGAAACACAAAGGATATATCATATTATAACTATAAATTATTTTGTGCAAACATTATTTATATTTTTGAAACATATTTTCATGAAGAAATTAGATATTTCCATAACTTATCTTTGTAGTAAGTGTTTTCAAATATATTTTTTTCATAAATATATTGTAGCTCTCTCGATTATTTTTAATTAGACATAGACGTAACCCTTACAACTAGCTGCAATGAGCTATGAATCAAATAAACGTTTTCATCCTCATTTTTATCACAAAAAATACAGAATTTAATGTACCTGTTTGAAAGTAAATCATCTATATTCGCTAAACATAAATAAGAATTGTTCTCAGAAAAAAATAGAGAATTTAATGTACCTGTTTGAAAGTAAATCATCTATATTCTCTAAACATAAATAAAAATTGTTCTCTAGATCTTTTAAGTTATCCCTATAAATTGTTTTTACTTTCCTTATATCTATGTTCATTACTTTTAAGTTTCATATAGCTCAGTCGATTATTTTTAGTTAGATAGATGCAATCCTTACAAATAGATACAGTGAGCTATAACTCTAATAGTTTTTGGCACTTTGAATTACAAGTAAAAGTACAGAATTTAATGTACTGATTTAAGAGTATGTCATCGATATCCCATAAAATATAAATGAAACTCGATGTCAGGAAAGTGAATCTTTTAAATTTGCTACTGCTCTGTCGATTATTTTTAAGTTTCCTATACCTCAGTTGATCAATTATTTTTAGTAAGACATACACAGAACCTCACAATCAACTACAATGGGCTGTAATTGTAATAAGTTCTTCGTTTCTGCCATTTTGTATCTCAAATAAAGTACAGAATATGATGAATCGGGTAAAAGGTGGATAACCGATATTCCCTTAAAACTAATAAATCTGTCTCAGAAAAGTAGGTCTTTTAAGTTTCCAAAGCTCTCTCGATTAGTTTTTAGTTTCATATATCTCTGTCCATCGATTATTTTAAGTTATACACACAACACTTACAACTAACTACAGTAAGGTATAAATCGAAAATGTAGTTTGCATCTACTATCTTGTATTCTAAATAAAAAGTACACAATTTAATGCACTGGTTTTCCTTTCTGGTGGTTCATCTTCGTGCCGAAATTTGCTCTGTAGTGACCAACCTGTGTTGAATAAACACTGTTCATGCTGTCACAATTTCTGGGCAAGGGACAATTTGTTTTTCCTACATGTATCTTCCTTTCATCTTGGTGTAATAGGGCAGTTTTATCTTGACGATATATCTCGTCCATAGCAAAATTGACAGGATCTTGGACGAGATATCTCGTCTTGGGGGTAAGAGTAATTCATCGATTATTCCCTGAACTATAAATAAAAGTCGATCGCAAAAAGTAGATCTTGAATATCTATTGCATCATTCCAGCAAGACATGATTTCAATAATTAGGACTCAAATCTTTACAAATTCCTGGATACGAACGAAAACAGGAAAAAGTATCCACGTCCTGTAAACCATCATTAATAAGGATTACTTTCAATCCAGACACCCTCTGCACTTTGTTAAGTACCGAAAGAGGAACAAAAAATTCGAACATTGTATTTGAGGAATTGCAGTAAACGATTAGTTCAAAATGAAAGGGGGCTTAACAAAGGGATTTCCGCTCATTGTTAAATCCTTTGATAATGTTTCATTAAAGAACGAATTCCAGACATACTTCGAGAGTGCAAGATTAAAACGCCACTCTTAGAAGTTTGTTCCGATTGTAATGAATCTTTAATGAAACCTGCAAGTTCGATTTTTTATTGGGTTATTCGTTGTCGTAAATTGGCAGCAACTATTAGTTCATTAAATATTTAAAGGCGCTCTATTTTATATTTGTCGTAGTTCGATAATTGGTTTAAAAAATAATTTGAACCCACAGAAAAAGTTTCGAATAGTTTTGTTTTAATCATATTTCGAGTCGATTTCATCAAATATAATTGGGAAAGCAATTTTAACATATGTATAAAAACCTTTTGTCTGAATGGACAAAAAATTAAACTAGGGAATAGCAAAACGAATAATGAAATTATCGTAGAGTAAAAGATAATTTATTCTTTTCGCTATTCCCTAGAATATAACTTGGCTAATAATTTAATCGAGCTATTTTATATTTTGTTAATTGCACTTTGATACTTAGAATTTTAAAAAGGTTTGTTGGAAAACAAATAAGAAATTATACTAACAGTAAAATAAACTATTCAAAAACCCATTACAAGGATTGCATACAAAAAGTTAGTCTCATAATTGAATGGGAGACCTGCATTCTGTATATATGGTTTTTTATACATTTTATTTAAAAATTAGTAAAACAATACAAATTCATTACAATTACATGAAGGATAAAAGAACGCTCTTCTTAAAGTATGATACAAGTAAACAGTAAAGTTAACAGGGAATTAGAAAATAATTATTAATTAAAATGTTTCCTAATTATTTAAAAAAATTCTGATTACTGAATTTTACGCAGATTTTACTCACAGTTGAGAGTAAAATACAATTTTGATTGAAGTGTTTCGTAATACTTCAACTGATTTACAAATATTTGCAATTTTGAGTGTTTTAAGTGTATATGCTAAGCACAAATGAAAGGGGAGTCTCCTATAAGATATTCTTTAACCCTCGAAGTGGTTTCAACGAGATATTTCGTCCATCAAAATCTGATCAATATTGCCAATGACGAAATATCTCGTCGAGGCAATCACCAGGAGGTTAATTTCGAGTTACATTGATGTTCTTAGACTTAGGAAAGACAAATGTCTTCCCTAAGTCTAAATCCAATTTTCGAATTTTTATCCTAAGTCCAATTTTTATTACCGAGTCTACTTAGCCAGCCAACAAAGGAATTAAGACCGGCCAGAGGATTGGTTGGAATGCAATCAATACAATATCAATACCAGATTGCATGTTCTTGCAGCAAGAGAAACATAGGTACAATCTAAATACAGAAATATGATTAAGATAAATCAATATAGCGTATTCACCGAAAATGGAAGCCACCACATTGATGTATTTGCCATAGGGATTCTTTAGTATTGGTAAGATTACTTATTTAATGCTATTGATTATACGAACGAGTATTGTTTAACCAAGTGAAATTCCATAGAGAAGCACAGGTGAACACATAGTGATCCGCCCTTCACAGACAGGATCTCTTAACCCTTCCAAAAGGTTTCGACGAGATATATCGTCCTTTAAGATATTGTAGATTTTTTTCATGGTAACGAGATCAAGATCTTGTCAGCTTTCTGCTAATGGCGAGATATCTCGTCCATCAAGATCTGACCAGTTTTGTTAATAACGGCATGCTTCGTCCCGACAACACAAGGAGGGTAAATTTTGAATCTGAAAATGTGTGGTAAAAATGAATCGTGCCTGGTCAAAAAATGAATTGATAGTTTATTTGTAGTAAAGAGCTTGGTGTTAGGACAGTTTATAAATTATTGTTTTGCTATCAGTTGTGGCCGAATTCCAATAGGTTTGCAATTTAGAATCTGGTTGTGCTTCAGTTGTGCGTGATATCAGGGACAGGTGTGGGGAACATTCATTTCCACATCGGAGTCGACGCCTGATTTTACTTCCCTATCCGCTAACTTGTTTTCATGGTTGTTCGAGTAGGCTATGATTCATCTAAGGCTAAAATATTTAATCTTCAGACTTCTAGATTTCCGAGTAGTATATTATCGATTTTATCCCACAACACACGTAGTTATTAAATAGACACATCTATTGGTCAGAATAATCCTTAGAAGGATTATAATGGTCAAAACGTGTTAAAAGTCCTCTGATCAGGGAAAACCGCGGATTGTAAGGTGGAATAATGCATGCATGAGATCCAAGGGTTAACTGTGTTGAATATAAGTAATATAATACATAACAGTTGAACAAAAAAGTGTGGCACCGGTGAGACGGCAGATGATATTTGAGAGAAGCCCATTAAGGGATGAAAGGAAGGTGGGAAACTCACAAGAGAATGGGTCTACCACACGCAAAATAATGTAAAGACCTCGCCGTAGTTGATTACATGTTTCACAAACTGGTAATCATTACTATTGATTTCAGCACAGTACCATACACTCGATTCAAGAATGGCACAGTTTGTCTTTCTTGGACTTTCCTGCATAAAACCCAAACATCCATGAATCCGGAGCCAGGAACTACGCCAAAGATACCAGTTTGAGGCTGCATTGTTTGTGGGTTTACCTGCCCCTGATTTAAAGAGTAGTAACATTCAAAATCACGTTATCCAAATGCCAGCATATCAGAGCTTAACTAGGAGAGGCATGTTTTGTAACGCTAAATATAGGTGGCAATTGAGTTTCTGAGGCGATCTGTACGTATTCCGAACGTTGACTTGTTTTCCAAATAATATTGTAGCACTTTGCCAATAAAATTACTAGAGATAAATTTGGAATTCATAGATGATAATTTATTCAACACCAATCAGATTGAACGCTGACAATGTGGACAAAGCGGCGATAAGCTATATTTTAAGGCAAACTCGATATATGTAGTATATCATGCGAGAGAATTTGTACAGCAGAAGCAAAACTTTCTCGGACCGTCTGATTAGTTTGTTTACACAAAAAGCCCCTCTCAATATAACATTTATCTTAAGCTCAGTTATTTTCCATGTTTATTTCCCCATTTCCAGACGAAAGTTTTGCATATTCTGACTTTTAGACCACATTGTATGTTCAGTCACTTTACGCCAACGCTCTACAAATAATTTTTTACCTCCTCTTAATATTTCATCTGTCTTTATTTTACAACAAGTATACTCAAGTTTTCTAATTACATTTTAGTTAAAAGCTCCCAGCAGCACTAAAATTGAAGTACGAACCAAACAACGTGCAGCTCAAAAGCGATTGATCATAAGGCTTGGTAAAAATTCCTCCTTGTCATAACATGACAAAGAATCTGGGACAAATATTTCACGAACCAGACAGGGTGACTTAACATTGCTGTGTTTCTTGGAATATACATGACACAGAAGAATGCGGGCAGATTCTTGCTTATGACTACTGTCACCAAGTGTCGGAACTTTGGTTTATTCCCTTTGTTGAGCACAGCTCGTCCGGATAAGAGCATTCAGGCTAAATTCAAATGAAGTTATTTAAAAATAACTTTACATAAGTCATGAATTTTACATCCTTTGAGATATGAATATAGCTATTTCATGCAGACGAAAAATGAATGAAAGTAGTAAGCAATATTTATGATTGAAGAACTAGAATTAAAGGAATTCTTAGCTAAAAAATAATGTATTTTTTACGTCACAGCTATTTTTTTAATTTGTGTTCATGTTTCAGATTTTGAAAAATCTGAAATCTGAACACAAATTTAAAAAAATTGAAACACAAATTAAAAAAATTTGAAATACAAATTAAAAAAATTTGAAACACAAATTAAAAAAATTTGAAACACAAATTAAAAAAATTTGAAACACAAATTAAAAAAGTTTGAAAAATCTGAAAAATTTATTCTCTTGGAAAATTTCTCTCACCAGTAGCTGGTAATACAGAGAGCATCCCTGAAAGCGTCCTCAAATTTGATGGTTATAGACATCAGCAGATTACCGTCTCTAGACTGACCAGTGGATATTTTAGATTAATTTAATTTGATCATGGATTAGCGATTTTCCCGATTTCATGAAATGTAATATGGAGCACGCATCTCCTGTTCATAGAGGAAATATAAAAGTATAGTAGGAAATGGTAACCTTTTTATGAGACCAGGTTCGTGTACTATCAGTGAAACATAGGACTACTTTCATCTACCACGTAAAAACGTACAATCATCTAGCTCACTAAAATTCATTATACTGATTAATTAACACATTAAATATTTGTACATACAGTTTCATGGCTGTTGCTCGTAAATTTGCAATTTTATTGGAGAATATCATTAATAATCAAAATGAGCTCTAATTAGAAATTGTAATTTACATTAGAGAATGAAATTACGCATATAAAATTTCATTAAATAAAATAAGTTCATTAGCGGTATTCATAGTTAATTGCAATTGCAACACCTAAAACCCGGCTATTATTACAAGATTTAATTTACTTACTCCCAAAGTGATAAATTTATATATAAAATTTTTCAACTTACAAATTTCATTTCTACTTTTAGACTATTAATCTGGTAAGGGGTACTCCACCAACATACCATACTTTCACCCCACATATGTTTTTCTATTTCAAGAGTATTTATTTCAATAGACTGGGAAAGAATTAAAATTTTATTAAATAAATTGTTCATTAACGTTTGAAAAATATTTTATGCTAAATCTAATTATTGCATGAAATTTAAGTTACTCAAAAGTGTTCTCACACTCTTTCACTTCACAAATTTTATTTCTACTTTCAGATTTTTAATCTGGCAATGGTTGTATCTCATACTTTCATCACGCACACTTCACTCTCTTTTAGGAATATTAATTTCAATACAGTTAGAACTAACGTTTTATTAATAAAAGTAATTTATTAACGTTTGAAAAGCATTTGAAACTGAATATAATTACTACATAAACTTTACATTACTTAACTCCAAGAGTGATAAAACTTGTCCTCTTTCACCTTGCAAATTTCATTTCTACTTTGGAGTTATTAATATGATAATGGGTACATTTTATACATTAACTCCATACCCTTTTTCATTTTGGGTATATTAATTTTAACGCAATGATAAGTAACGTTTCATTAATTAAATAATTAAAAGAAATTTGAAACTGAATTCCATAACTACACATCAAATTTACGTTGCATACTCAAAAAGAGGTACATTTCATGCTTCCTCCACATTTATTTCCGTTTCTGGAATAGTACTCCAAATACAGCCAGAGCTAAAGTTTTAATTAAAATAATTAATTGAAGTTTGAAAAACATCTGAACGTGAACATTTAAAACCGAATCTAATTACTACCATCTCTCTCAATTTTATGCTACTTATAAAAAAGTGGTGTATATCACGCTCCTTTACCCAACACATTTTATTTCTACTTCGAGATTATTAATCTCAATACCGTTGGAACTAACATTTTATTTCCCTGCACTTTTATCACAAAAAATCAAATAAAACGTTACAGACAGCCTATAACCAATTTCCAGACACATCGCATAAGGACATCAGACCATTTCGAGATTTTATTTTTATACATCGGACATCCCATTTCGGTGTGGTAGCTAACGTTTCCACAGAGGGAACTAATCTTTAACTGTAATAAAGCCGAAGGGACGACTAACTGGTCCAAGAAAAAAACGAGATCTGGACCACTTTATTACGTCGTTTTAGCTCCTCTTGTTCCTGGTCGTCCTTCCGCTTTTGACCATTCCCAAATAAAGTATAAAAAGCTTCCTATCGTTCGACCCGAGTATAAATCAATTCCAAAGTGGAAGGAAAAAAAGGGGGAAGATAATGGGGATCAGCGATGATATAATACTTCCAAATGCTTTCATAGTCCATGAGACAGGTTGAAAAGCCGGGGAATGCAACGGCTCCATCTTTTACTCAGAGAAGCTCATTTCAAACTTTACTTAGAGATTATTTTGTGGATGCCTATTTAATTTCATACTGGGACAGAAGGGAAAAGGGGTATCTACAGTAACTGATTCAAACTAATGAACAGTGAACTCCCAATTCTATAACCAATTACTCGGCGTCATACCTCGATCGGCCCACACTTCGATGAGTGCTCCACTATGAACAATTGAATTGCCAATCCGATACATATTACTCCCAATAACTACCTGAAGCTATTTGATAACATGTTATGTTTCTACTCCTAACATAGCTTCACTTTTGTCATTCAGCCTCATTTGAAAACTGACGGCCCCCAATCACACTCGGCTCTTGAAGGCAACACAAGACCGTCACAGTCGCAAACATAAATTGCACGACGAAAGTACACCCATGATCGTAATACAGCTGTCATGGATTGTCAATCTGTCAACTATGACACAGACCACTCAACATAAGATCTCTTCCCAAATGCTTCCACGGATACCCGAGTCGAAGACAGACGTTTATTTAATTACGTAATGAGCCATGGTCCATTCCCCATCAATCTCTGCAGATTCGGATTATCTCAGACTGACCAATACTCCTCTGGGTTAGAGGGAGCACCAACGCACTCTGCCTTGGAGTGTCCCCTCACAAACTCATACCACACGCGTTGCTCACTTCCAAAACCCACCCCAGGATGGCTAAATCTATCACTAAAACATGAGAAGTGCAGAGAGAATTATACAAAATTATAGATATCCTAGCCTCTTTGGAGGGAATTTATAGCAACAGCATAAATATAGTTCCCAAATAGCCATCAGATGTCCAACAAGAAACTCCAACAGTGATTCTGTGCGTTCAAGGAATTGATCACCTCCCAAGAGAAACTATTAAACCTATAAATCTTCACAAGGATTGGGCACGGCAATAATTCCCTTGCAGAATGTCAACTAGTGGTAGCATCTGTTGAACTCAGCCACAGCTAAATTCTAGTGGGGTGTAGAGTGGGAAACGGAGTTATCATTACAAAAAAATTAACTTACATACAGTAGCATATATCTCAGTGCAACCTGTCTCGAAAGTACTTGTTAGTTACTAACAACGCACTGTCCTACGTTCTACTAAACACCTTATTAAAAGAGTCCCCTTCCTTCCAGACAATAAATCCGACTCGAAATACTGTCTCAGCTCCCTGACAACCTGCCCAATTTTCACAAGCAATCAAACACGAAATGACAACGCACAATAAAAAAAATCAACGCAACATGACTTTGATCTAGAGCTTGTTAGACTAATATGAATAGAAAAACTGATATATTGGACTCGTTATTATGCAACTTATGAAAGCATTTTGTTTAACATAGATTTTGTTAGTAAGCTGTAAATAGTTGTTTTCATAGTTGGCTGCAGTTCTGCGAAGTTTTTTGCATATCAATATAGATGTTTTGGAGTCTTCACTGTTTAGAGCATTACACAAGCATAGCACAGTAGAGTGGTTTAGAATAACAATCTGCTTTGCCATGCTATGAGATTTTGTGTAGTGTTTTAAGTAGCTAGAAGTTTTCCATAAATCATATTTTCAGCTTTATTGTAACACTAGTCTTATCTAGGATATACAAATATTTATACAGTAAACGTATTTAAATTACAGCATCTTCAATAGATTTTAGTGGTAATAGCCATACGTATATAACCATTACTAGCGAAATTTGTTATTTAGTTGAATTATCGTAAATTCTGAGTTGATTAAATTTCAATTTCATTTATTGGATACTAATCTGAAAATTGACACATTCTGTGCGTTTTTGTAGTCGTGTTACTATTTTATATAACACAGATAAAAAAATAAAATTGTGTCTAAATTGGTTAAAATACTTAAATAATTATAGAATGAATGAAGGGTGTACAATTTCCTGGGAGAACCCAAGATGTAGGTTAACCAATTGTTAGTTAACCTTAACCCTCAAATTGTTTCAATGAGATATCTCGTCCAAGACCTGGTCATTTTTTATAAGGACGAGATATCTCGTCTAGTCAAAACTGCCCTATTACTCCAAGGGGAATGAATATCCAAGTAGGAAAATCAAATTGCCCCTTACCCAGAACTGGTGATTGTTTGGAAAAGGTGTTTGCATCCAACTGGTCACTACAGGGCCATTTTGGATTCAAAGATAAGCCACCAAGAGGGTTAAATAACTGTTTAGGAAAAATAAAGAAATGTTAAAAACCTTATATAAGGTAGTAGTTAATTTATTAAATCAACTCTTAAACCACATGAGAATATGTGTATCGAAGCGCTGGAATAGTTTACTGTATAATTTTTCTTCACTTATTCCTGTGATCCAATTAGTTTAACTATTCTCGAAATTTATTATATAAGTACTTATTGGAAAACTAATCTAGATGCAGAAGAAAATGTGCATGTGTTTACCCTTCAGTTACAAATTGCATCGTTTACTGTTGGAGTTTTCACCTGAAAATGTTAAATGAGTTCAGTTTGCTTAAAATCCGATACTTGAAGTGTATTTTAAATCAAAGTTAAAATAACACATGAGTGGCTTACCAGACCATTTCAATCGGTCCATTGAACCAAAAGAAACCATCTAGCTTAGAGCGAAACGATGTTCGCATTTAAATTTGTTATTGATTCGATGGTGTTTAAGCGAAATTATACTTAGTTAGGATATAGATTTATCTTTTTTGCTGGCCTACTTTCCAACTCTAAACATTAACTTCATTTCATGAAAATATTTCTGTTCAGAATAGATACAATAGGGAATTTTGAAATACTTTTTCTGGAACATATTTACACTGAATTCGAATAAAGTCTAGGATATATTCTAACGTAACGATTTGTGATATCGTATCATTTTATTTAATCTTCATCGTTACGGTAAGGTAAACTTTACCAAGCAACTTGAAAGAACTCGATACGTAAAGTAGCATTCCACTATAGATTTACTTTAAGAGAATAACTATCATTTCAACCAAATTAACTGAATAGCAGATAAATATATTTTTCTATAATGCATTTAGGTAAAAATGTACTTTGGTACGTGACGGGAATCACTGCTTTTTTACTTATATAAATTGTATTAGAAATTTCAGGGTTAGTTTTGGTTTTGCTCAAAATAATGCATATGTGACTAAATAACTTGATTTTTTGAGACGTACTGTTTCATGTGGACTTAAAAATTTCCTATAAATAAAAGCAAATTCCACCGCCTAATTCAATATATTTTTCTGTTCAGCTTTACGAAATCACGAAAGTGATAGGTAAATAGTTGAATCGAATGCTTTAAAGGAATTTATAGAAAGCACATCTGAAGTATATTATTTAAATATAACTGAGAAGTTACTTTTATAACAGATAAAATAATTTATTAAATCAGCAAAATTTATATCTATATGACGCGAAAACGCATTAATATAAAATAAAGAAATATTATCAATAAACACTCATTAGGCTCTTACGAGTTACTTTCCCTTTTACTTTTTAGAAACAGCACTGAAATTTTAGATTAATGTTTTCCATTATATAAGTATCCTGATATTTTCTATAGCTCCTACTTTTAGCAGGGCCATGGTATCCCGGTTGGAAGAGTAACGGAATAGCAACAGCAGGGTTGCGAGTTCAAATCCAGCAAAATGACCATCGTGTACAAAAGGGGTTGGTTTCACGTTAAATCTGTCATGTCCTCATGTTGGCGTGGTGTGGAAGTTTGGAGAGTAGGGTGCCAGCTCAGGTTGACCTCGTCATCTGACCGTGGTTCAAAATTACTTGGTGTCCTCGGATTTTTCCCTTTGGAACTGATCCCGGACCGTTACCAATAGCAAGTTGTGTTGCTCCAGTATGACGTTAATTGAAATACCTACCTGGTTTGAGCGAGGAGGTATTTTGCAGAATATTTCATTTTGAATTGTTTTTCCCATTCTTATCTATGTAATTATTTGTTAAAAAATAGTTATTTTTTCATATTAATGTAATTGATTAATGTAAATGTTCTGATATTTACTGTAGCTCTTATTTTGAGCATGACCAAATTTTACAGATATGAAGGTAGGTAGTTTAATTAACGTCTCACTGGAGTAACACAACGGGCTATTGGTGACGATCCGGGAACAATCTTAAAGGGAAAGATTCCAGGGCAACAAATCGTAATCTCGAACCATGGTCAGACGACGAGGTCGACACCTGAGCTGGTACCTCACTCTCCAAATTTCCACATCAACGTAAGGACATATGAGGCCACGAGAGATTAAACTTACATCAGCCCCCACGTACACGACGGTCTTTTTTGATTGGATCGAGTCTCACCCCTCCGTTTGCTAATCCGCTACTCCTCCAACCGGGTTAGCGTGGTTCTCATATTTTGCAGAGTACATCGATTCGAATTGCTTTCCCTATGCGTATCTGTATGAGTATTTGTAAAAATTTAACTATTTTTTCCTTTTAATGCAATTGAGTTGTTATTTTTATCATTGTTAAAAAAATTTAATACATCAGTCATATTCTCATCTGCACGACATAAGCGAATTAATATAAAATAAAGAATCATTATGTTAAAATTAGATTGTCAAGTGAATCGTGATTGATTGAACGATTCTATTAAATGAAGTTATTTACGTTACGATGCATTCCAAATAAAAAACAAGATTACGTAAATTGCGAAGCACAGATAATTTAATTTAAAATATCTCTTCAATAATCATCCATACATTTATTTTTACGTGTTCATTGTAGGAGCTAAGATTATATTATATATTACAAACATCTACACCTATGAACATATATCTAATAAAAACCGAAATGTCAGTGATTTGTGGAACAGTAAATATCTTATTGTTTTATGTGTGGAATCAAGATTTTCTTGCCACCCGATGGGTTCATTAGTCCCAAATTAGTGCGTAAAGTGGATTTATAAACACTACTAACAGCCTTAGTCGGACGAGGTTCTCACCAATCAACTAATAGGCTGGCCTTTATTGCTTGACTACATATAGATAGCTTAAAATATTTCATCACTGCTGGTAAATTATTATCAGTGTTGAAGAAATGTTATCCCTTAGTATATAATAGTATGGTATACATTATAATGTAGTATACTGGAGTAATAACATACAACGTAGTATTCAATATATACATTATTTAGTTGTGTACTAGACTATATTAATACATACATCTACATCTTGTATATTGAATATGTAATACCAACCGAGAATTTAAGCATTAATTGTGTCACTCGAGCCTTCACCTAGAATGTGCGAATTCAAAATTGTTACCATAGCAACGGGAACATCTTATCCGACTTTGTTTAAGAATTCTAGATATCTGTTTTTTTATTATATGTGTCTGAATGTCAAAGTTCTTTCAATACAGTATTTTATGATTGCATTTATTTATTTTATTTCGAGTAAAAGCAAAACACGAAGGTAGGGCAGCTGGTTTAATTGAGACTCAACGCCTGAGAAGAATTTATGGGAAATTGATATTTCCTAGTTAATATAATTTTGAATTGAATTGTGATCATCATGCCAACTACAACGTATACTTGCCAACCACCAAATGAATTCGATTTTTAAAGCGATACAACATCAAATGCACCCAATATTTCATAAAACTAGAAGAAACGTTGTCAAATCTATTTAAAAGGGTCATATTGAGAAACAAATTAAAAATATATTTAAATTTGTTATTTCTATTGAAGCATTTTTAAATCGGAAAGTAATCTGTGAATATAAGTATTTTGAGTGTTTAACGGCATCATTATTGTTTAGAAAATTATAAGTCTTTAGTATAATCCACGCAATGAGTACATTAAAATTAGTTTACATGCAATAAGGCTAACATTTTTCTACTACATAAGAATAAAGTAATCCTTGACGACTTTATTTTTACATTTTTAATATTGCTTTAATTTCTGTAGTTTTTGTTTAAAAAACACAGCGTTTTACTTTCTTTGAAGGTTGCAATGTTACAAAGAAAGAAGTAAAGCAATGCAATCTAAAATAGAAGCGCACTAAAATAGAATGAAATAACAAATTTGTTTATGCAAAGGGCAAAAGATAGAATAAAAAGCTTGACAAAACAATGTTTGCAACTCAGTGTCGAAGAATCAACGAAGAGCATTTCAAAAAGATTTTGAAACTCTAAAATGGGAACCTAACAGGGCAAAATAAATCTTCAAGACTCATAAGTTGAAATTTTATATAAGTGGGGAAATAGGAAACCAAAAACAATTTCATTTGATATTTTGAAAAACAAATGACACAAGGAAAGTAATGTGACTCTCAACAGAAAAATCAAGATGTGACAAAGCAGCGATTTCATATTGAGTCTCAAAATATGTTTAGCAAAGGAAATAAAATATGAAAAATTGCAGTGCTCTAAACAAATATAGCTTTCAAATCTGTTACTTTGTTCAGTTGAAGCATTACAAAAACATTTTAAAGAATATAATCCTGGAAATATATTTTTCATCGTGAAAAATAATGTATATTTATACTTTACAAATAAGAAATAGACGTCCATAAATGAAACCGTCTTCAAGTTTCTTAGCATTTGCAACAAAGTAGCATTTGCTCTTCTTGTCAGTGCTACTTATATTGTTGCAGGTTGATTTTTAACGTTCATACAGCTTCGTCCTTAACGATTTTAAACAAATGTTTTAAAATAAACCGTTCATAGTAAATCTTTTACTCATCTGAAGAATCAAAAGCGTGCTCTTTGGTAAGGGAAACTCAAGAAATGAGAATGTACACTATTTATTATATATATTCTAATTTATTATGAATGCAAAATTTCATCTCTGACAAAACAACAATAAAAAAATTGATATATTGTGTCCAGAACACAAAACCCATAGTTTTGAGAGAATACTGTTGTTGGATTTTGGAATAAATGAAGCACACAAAGGAAGTTTGAACGATTGTTTATTGTGAATATTCAACAATTAATTTACAATTTGTACAATTCAAGTGCAGTTTTATATTAATATTGAAGGATAATATTGGTGATTAAAGTTCTTTTTGATAGTTGTTCGGTAGCTTTTACATGACACCATTTACGCAGTCCTCACTCCCAAGCAATCCAAAGTTACACTAGACCAAAGTTTGCCCAGCACCGTAGAATTTCGACATATTACGGATCCCTCCCACCCACGCTCAGTGAGCCTGCGCACCTGTCCCGATGGTCATGTCAGGTACATGCATCCTTTGTCTACACGACGCTATATTTATCTTCTGGATGTTCCTTCTAGTTCAGAAATTAAATGAGATTTTATATTTCTTTTTATTCTACTCAATTATCACCTTTCTTCTCATGAACAATTGTTCTTGCCCAATATTAACTGTAGCGCAGTTTGGTAGCTTTCGAAGAACACCATTACGTCGTCCTCACTCCGTGTTATCCAAAGTTACACTGGCCCAAGTTCTCGCAACACCATAGAAGGTGGCCTGTACATATTGCAGGCAACCTTCCTACTCTCAGTCCGAAGTCGCACTCGGGCTGAAGGCCAGGTAGGGACATCCTTTGTCTACACGACGCTGTATTTATCTTCTGGATGCTCCTTCTAGTTCTGAAATTATATGAGATTTTATATTTCTTTTTATTCTACTCAATTATCACTTTTCTTCTCATGAAAAATTGTTCTTGCCCAATATTAACTGTAGCGTAGTTTGGTAGCTTTCGAAGAACACCATTACGCCGTCCTCACTCCATGTAATCCAAAGTTACACTGGCCCAAGTTCTAGCAACACCATAGAAGGTGGCCTGTACATATTGCAGGCAACCTTCCTACTCTCAGTCCGAAGTCGCACTCGGGCTGAAGGCCAGGTAGGGACATCCTTTGTCTACACGACGCTGTATTTATCTTCTGGATGTTCCTTCTAGTTCTGAAATTATATGAGATTTTATATTTCTTTTTATTCTACTCAATTATCACTTTTCTTCTCATGAAAAATTGTTCTTGCCCAATATTAATTGTAGCGTAGTTTGGTAGCTTTCGAAGAACACCATTACGCCGTCCTCACTCCATGTAATCCAAAGTTACACTGGCCCAAGTTCTAGCAACACCATAGAAGGTGGCCTGTACATATTGCAGGCAACCTTCCTACTCTCAGTCCGAAGTCGCACTCGGGCTGAAGGTCAGGTAGGGACATCCTTTGTCTACACGACGCTATATTTATCTTCTAGATGTTTCTTCCAGTTCTGAAATCACAAAACAACATAGTCGTAACGACTTCTTGTAAAGCTCGTCTTTTCGGACATGCCCACCTGTACTGTTCCGATTTTAAAGAATGTGAACGACAAAAGAGGAAAGAAATGCAACAGACAGCTGTGATAATGCAGGTAATTTGCTTAAATCAAAAGCACTTATCATAAAAAGGCAATTGGCAAACCCCCGTTTTTGGTATGTCCAACCATTCCAACCAGTTCCTAATATTAAGAAGTTAGTAGGTTGTCTCCACTTGGAGGAAAACAAAATGAAAGTTTCCACTAAACAGCATGATGTCAAGCACTATTGCATTGTGATCAATAAGTTCAAATATACTGTTTTTCACAAAGTAAGCTTGTTTCGAAACCAAACTTCACAAAACCAGTAACTATATAATGTTTAGAATATTAATAGTAATGAATATATGAATGTCAAATATACTGTACATAGAAATTGCCCAGCATTTTTCAAGTGATCAAATGAGCCAAGGTAAAATATTCTTATTCTCAATATCAGCTTCTTTAGAATCCAAACAATATAATCCCAGAAACTATTGACTATTTAATTGTAATTAATAGTAATAGTAGATAGAAAATGAGAGTTCTGGCGCATAAGGGCAGGAAGAGATTGGGAAGGTGAGATTTGGGCAGGGGTGATAAGACCGTTCCGGGGATGACGTCATACCACGTGACCGGAGCCAAGTGACGTCACACCACGTGACAGGAAGTGGGCGTGTCTGAATAACGTGACGTATTGTTTGTTTACATTTTGGACTTGGAATTTTTTTTGTCATCGACTTCGTGCAGGCGTTGAGTTGTTTCAAGATGGCGTCGTTTGTGGGTGGAGGAACAAGATGACCTCATGTTATTGATATGTTGCCATGGTGATAAATGTGACTACTGGCGCCATCTGGTGGAGAAATTCGAAACCCTATTATTTTTAATTAAAAAGGAGTTTCTTGGATTCGAACCCGGGTCCATAGGATCCGAAGTCAAGCGCGCTATCCGTTAGGCTGTAAGAGAGTTAACTTAAGATGGTGAATTAATGTAGTGTTTGCTCTCTCTCTCTCTCTCTCGGACTTGTATTTTTTCTAGATACTAGGAATGCTCTATTTTTAGAAAATGGTTTGAATAATTGTATGGGGTTTTAATAAATGATTTTACAAAATAACTGGTGGCGCCATCTAGTGAGGGGTTGAACAAGTAAACGTACTTTAGTGAAAATAGTATGATATATAAAATAAAATAGATTTACGCGGTTTTCTCAAATTTTAGGCTGAATGACTCGTACCACCATCTAGTGCTGGAAGAAGTAACAAATAGTTTTAAGAGATTTATTTTATTTTCTAGCTGTAGACTTTTAGCGTGATACTTTAGACTTAACTTGAGAATTTTTTAAAGAAAACAATACTATGAGGGTGGATTCGAACTCAGCAAAAGGTAATCGCGGCCGCCCGTTTTACACAAGCACTTTAACCGTTCGACCACGATCACCTACTTAGTATACTACATATAGAATACTAGCTCGTGAAGAAAGTTTACATCTTAAGTGAGTGTGTTGTTTTTCTGATTGTGAATAAAGCAAATGGAATGACATGCTAGAACTACATCGCCCAATGAATCACATATGACATGCCCGAACTGGAACTTTCTATAGGGGTTTTAGCTATGAAATAGTGACGAAGGGATTATCTTAATACTCTAACGTTGGAACTCGGAACATAAGTAATTGAGGCCAACCGATTTGCATGTGATTCTAACCGTTCAGCCTGGAATACCTAGTGATTGACGCTACAATTAAGATAGAGTACCTTCATGTGCACTTATAAAAGGGAGCTGTTTTTAATGAATCATCATTTGCGATTATGTCTCCACCTAGAGAAGAACTAGTTTGGACAGTGGTTTTATATATCATTCTATGTTGTCTCTTTTTCTTCATATATATATTTACGGGAAAAACAAATTTTGCTGTCGATTTTATTCTACTTTTAAATGAAACAGTAGATTCATCTGCATATTTTATGAAAAAATGATGCGCTTTAGACTACAGATTACAAATAGCAATTTTTCCTGTTGCAATGAATCAAACATATCAAGACCCATCACACGCAGCAAGTTATGGTGGTGTAGATGCTTTATACCGTGCATTAGAAAGAAAGGTAAGCAGAAAAGAGATAAAAAATTGGCTAGAGAGTGTTGATGCGTACACTCTACACAAACCGATTCGCAAGAAATTTCCAACCAATAAAGTGATAGTATATTCAATTGATCAGCAATGGCAGGCTGACTTAGTAGACCTTTCAAATTTAAGCAAGCATAATAGTGGATATCGCTACCTCTTATGTTGCATCGATATATTATCGAAATTTGCATGGGTGCTCCCTTTGAAACAGAAACGTGGTAAGGACATATTAGAAGCTTTTAAGAAAATATTTTCCCAAAGAAAGCCTAAGTTTCTGCAGACGGACCAAGGGACAGAGTTTGAAAATGTCATTTTCCAGAAGTTTTTGAAGGAAAACCATGTGAAATATTTTACGACTTACAACGCCACGAAAGCCTCGATTGTTGAGCGCTTCAACCGCACTTTAAAAACAAAAATGCGCTACCCAGCCTGTTTTATTGCTAACGTGGACATCTCATCAAGAGGAGGAAGTCACTGGTTGGCATTTTACATTTCTTCACCTCAGGAGATAGAATTCTTTGATTCTTACGGACACCCGCCTCATGCTTTTAATAAATTTATATCCAACTACGCAAAAAGATATCTACATGTGAATTATAATCCAATGACTGTACAAAGTCATACCACGGCCGTGTGCGGTCAACACTGTCTGTATTATTTATATTCAAAATGTCGCGGATATCCTTTAAAGGAGATATTGCTAGCCTATGTTACAAATACAATATATAATGATGTAAAAGTGTACAACTTCGTAGCCAATAAATTTGCTGTGCGAACTAAGTTTTACCAATAAAAGTACTTAAACTGCATGTTGTGTGTTATTTCATTCATTTGTCATGGAGTTTCCAAAGTTGCAACACTCTTTCACGATGGTTATAGCCGGTCCCACGGGGTGTGGGAAAACGTATTTCGTTCGTGACGTGTTGAAACACAAACTGGACATGTTTTCTATTGTTCCAGATAAGATAGTGTGGTTTTATGGAATTCACCAATCTTTGTATGATGAAATTCCAGAGGTGACCTTCATAGAGGGACTACCATCGAATTATCGGGATTATTTAGGAAAGCATACACTTTTTATCGTGGATGACCTCATGAGTCATGGTGCTAATCAGAAACATTTAACAGACTTGTTTACTAAAGGCAGTCATCATTTAAATCTTAGCATAATTTTCATTGTGCAAAATTTTTTTCACAAAGGAAAAGAAATGCGAGAAATAACCTTAAATGAGCATTACTTACTGATATGTAAAAATAGAAGAGATCTCAGTCAAGTGACACATTTGGGAAAACAGCTTTTTCCGAGACATCTTAAATTTTTTCAAGAAGTTTATGAGGACGCAACGAAAAAGCCTTACTCCTATTTATGTTTAGACTTAAGAAGTGAAACACCCGAAGAACTTCGCCTACGTGCTCAAATTTTACCCAATCAAACACAGTATTTTTATCAATTAAAGCATTTTTGAAAATCATAAAAACAAATAGTTTTCTCGAATACTGATCATTTTGCAACATGACAGTGAGCAAGGAGCAAGTACAGCAGTTGGAGCTTATAAACATTTGTCCTTTTAAGTTCAGAAAGAAAATTATAAAAAATATTAATAAAGAGGGTATAAAAGCAATATGTGAATGTTGTCTAAACGTATTGCATGGAAATATTCCTCTAACGGAGGAACAGAAAGTATCTCTCTCCAAGCATAAAAGAACTTTGCGAACATTAGCTAAGCGCAAAGTTTCATTGTCGAAAAAACGTAAACTCATTTTACAAAAAGGAGGTTTTCTCAATATTCTCATTCCTACTGCACTAAGTGTACTCACAGGACTACTTCATGGAACACGCTAAAAAATTTGCATTGATTCCTGAACATTTAGTGTCAAAACATAGCGTTTCTAATAAGCAATTGAGCGAGCTCGACAAAAGCATGATGCATATTTTAAATAGCTCGTTGGAAGAACATGAGAAAGTTAAACAATATTATGCTTTACTGCAAAAGAAAATAAATATGCAAGAACACAACTTACCTTGGAAGCCACCACAGGAACTTGGATCTGTGAACAAAGTTCAACCCGAACATTTGAAACAACTATTGAAGAAAGAAGATTCCTACGAAACACTAATTTTAAACAGTGTACCTCAACCAATGAGAAGACAAGCTTCAAAAGCCCTGGACTTCATTAAAGAGCATTCAAATACTTTGAAATGGAACGATAGAGGGGAAATCATGGTTGAAAATGAAGTTATTTCGAATACCAATATAGCGGATTTGTTTAACGTTATATTTACTCATAACAAGAAGAAGACTAATGTAACCGGTATTCATGAATTTTTAACAGCTCTGAACTTGATGAATATGCCTAAACATTATGTAAAAAATAAATACGTTGCTGCCAATCCTAATATTATACAAGTAAAACAACCTACATCTGAATGGTTAAATTATCAATAAATAGTTTGGAAAAAAATATGACTTTTTAATTATGTACACATAAACAAACACAAATTAATTTAAATCACATTTATTTAAAAATAATTCTCAAACTTCTTGAGCCAACTTTTCAAAATTCCGTTTAAATAAACTTACATTCAAATCAGTAAACATATCATCATGGTACTCTTTTAAATTTTCACTTACAACTCTAAAGTTAATAAAAAATATTGCATTCTCTCCTTGGGAATGGTATTTCTCAAGGGTGGAATGCATTAAGCATTCATGTCTTCTTTGTGAGGGGTGATTCCATACACAACCATTACAATAATACAAATCTTGTACATGCCGCATTAGTTCATTGAAAACAATTTTAAAAAAGTTTTCTTTTAAAAGTTCAGAATCATTGGCACTAACTTTACGACAGTTCTTTTTCAAATATTTCGGTAAAGCTTCGCACAAAATAGTGAGAGTCACACACTCTTTAATGTCCTCGCAATGGGTTAGAAACTGCTGCATATGCTCTTGTGAAAGTTTAAGAAATAGTTTCTTAAAATTGAAGCCACCATCACCTCTGGTAAAAATTTGATGTAGAACACATTCTTGATTGGATGAAAAAACTGCCAGTTGGTTGTTGCAAATTTGTGAACTCGAGGCGTACACGAAATTAAAATTTGACATTTTAGAGGTGAATTCATTAAACGTAGCTGATGTCATTTCAAGCAATTTTGCATTCATCGTATCCACAATCAGTATTCTCACTCCTCTGTCACTTTCATGAACGTCCACACTCAGGAAGGGGTCGATGCGCCATTGTCGAACAGTTCTCTCTTCGCTGAGTTTTCGCTTCTTAGCAGAGAGTTCGCCTTGTGGAAATTTCTTGCAAAAAGTTAGGTTGGAACCGCTATCCATAACAACTAAAGTAACGTTTAAGCCTTCTTCGGAAAACACTTCAGAATTCATTTTCAGGAGCGAAAGCAAACTCGACTTCTCTAACCAAGCAGCAATCATAGAATGAAGTTTTCAGACTGGATTTAGTATCATATTCTAGTCTATCAGTGATGACATCACCAGCTCTATGGAACTGATATCATTCCTTAGCCTATGAGACATGTGATCACTATATCCAGATAAGGCTACTTGAAAGCAGAAACGTTCATTTTCACTGCTATTATCATACAGCGAGGACGTATATCTCACTAGTTAGTAATTTTTAAATTATGGAGAATCAAGTATCTTCACAAGACTTTGATGCCTCTAATGAAGTAAGTACAGTTAAAATACCTAATATATACTACTTCTTAAAATGAATACATTAGACTTTATGAATTATTTCAACGACTTTACTAAGAAATAAATGTAATTCTTTTAAACTCTAGTTTGTTGATTTTGGCATTCCAATGGAGGAGCTGAAGGAAATACTTAATGTTGCCGAAATGCAATCAGAATGGCGTGAAAGTGATCCTGTTTGGGATGAAGAGCCTAGCACTTCTGCTGGTCGACGAGAGGCTATATCCCCTGAAAGAACGCCAGCATCTACGAGCATGCAGATGCGTAGCCAACACATAGTGAGTGCATTTTCTTCTATAATATTTTGTTTCATATATCTGCCTTGTCACGCCAGTGTTAAGGCAAATACACATTTTATTTACTTGTTCTTTGGAATGAATGCATATTTAATCCGTATAATCCATATTTAATCCATACGTCTATTCTTAATACTGCTAAACTTCCTTGTCAAGTCAGAGTTAAGACAATTAGACATTTACTCATTCTTTTGAATGAATGCACATTTAATCCGTATAATCCATATGTGCTATTTTTAATATTGCTGAACATCCTTGCATTGGAAAAGCACGATTTAACATGAGTACATATTTTTTTTTTTAGATTTGCCCTACGTGCTCAAAAACTTTTACGAGGAAAGACAATCTTGCTAGTCATATGAAAATTCATTCGAATGAAAAACTCTTTATTTGTGAAGTCTGTGATAAAGCATTTGCACGAAATTATCATTTGAAAAGGCATCTGAAAGTCCATTCCCAGGAAAATATTTTAAAGTGTAACATCTGCGGCAAAACATTTAAATGTAAAAAATATTTCTCCGCACATATGAGAAAACATGAGGTCGTGGAGGCACAATATATTTGCCAAAAGTGCGGTCAGTCTTTTACAAGTACTCAAAATCTCAATCAACACATGAAAGTGAGTCATCCCGAAAGTCCACTCACAAGTGTTAAGCGAAAAGTCACATCACCCCCAGTGAGAAGTTCTAAGCGCGTTAAAAAGGAAGTAGCAGCACTCAATACTTTTATTTCCACCTTTTTTGAACCCTCAGAGGAAGCTAGAGGAGATTTCTTTATGTTTTTTGATGTATTGGCTCCACAACTACATTCAAAATTACATGATGAAATTCAAGATAAAATCTCAATCAAATGGTACGGAGTTGTGAAAGTTTCACTCAAACGAATGACAGAAGATGGAGAAGAAGAACGAGCAACTCCTTATTTTAGGAGTGATGTTTTTATTGATTTAGTTGGCGATACGGTGAACGATCATGTTCAAGAAGCCTTTGCCAAAATTTTAAAATCGTTTGATGAGTTTGTTCAACGTGGATCAGGGTGGACTCTTGAAAACATTGAGCACTTTGAGCTATGCTTAGCCAAATACCGTCCATTAAGTGCTAGCAGCTATATTCCTTTGCCTAAAAAGTTAGCAGATAAAAAGGCCGTTCTCAATATACAGAATGAAGATAACAAATGCTTAGTCTGGTGCCTTATTGCACATAAATTGAACTTCCAGCACGATAGTTATCGAGTGTCGCATTACATTCCCTATGAGCATGAAATTAAGTTAAATGAAATCGAGTGTCCCGTACCTTTATCAAAAATTCACATTGTGGAACGTCTTAATGATTTGCGTATTAATGTCTTTGGCTATGAAGAAAAAGAAGTGTTCCCTCTCTATATTTCTAAGCGTTCCAACCCAGAGTGCATTAACTTACTTCTTATCAGCAATGAAGTGACTCAACACTATTGTCTGATAAGGAACATGTCCAGACTTCTTGGGGACTTAACGAAACATAATGGTATGGCGCATTATTGTTTCCGATGCTTACACAGATTCACAAAAGAAGAAACTTTGCTACAACATCTCCAGTATTGTAACCAACACCCCCCCTCAACATATTAAAATGCCCGAAGAGGGGCATAATTTCATCACGTTTAAAAATATTCATTACCAACACCCTATTCCATATATCATCTACGCCGATTTCGAATCACTCATTGTGAATGAGGTGCACACACAAAGTAAATCAAACAATGAAGCTATCGCTCACCATGAGGCCTGTGGATATGCATATATAATAATTGGTCCAGATGGTAGAAGCATGAAGCCTATTTCTATATATCGGGGGCCTAATGCTGTGCAGCACTTTTTGAAAAAGATCTTGGAGGAAAAAGAGGAACTTGTAAAGAAATTAACTTTCATTGTCCCCATTACTATGACTCCTCAAGACGAATTAGATTTTCAGTCCGCAACGCATTGCTCTATCTGCAAAATGTTTCTACACGCAGATAGGGTTAGAGACCACAATCACCAAACAGGTCAATATAGATCTGCACTGCACTCTAAGTGCAATCTTAAATTTCGAATGTCTAAGAAAATTCCTATCGTATTTCATAATTTGAAAAACTATGATGGGCATCTCATCATGCAGCAAATAGGAAAACTTAAGGACTATGATATCTCGGTAGTGCCTACAACAATGGAAAAATATATAACCTTTTCCTTATCAAAACAATATGAAAAATTTAAAGTGTCGCTTAACTTCATAGATAGTTTCCAGTTCTTGAGCACATCTCTTGAAAAATTAGTGCAGAATTTACCATTTGAAAAATTTAATATCTTGAAGGAAAACTTTTCAGAAGTTGACGTAAATCTGTTGCTGAGGAAGGGTGTATACCCTTACGAATACATGTCTTCTTTCGACAAATTTGAGGAAACTTCGCTGCCATCTATAAATGCATTCGCAAGTTCATTAACTGGAACAACGATCACTTGTGAAGACTATCAGCATGTGCAAACGGTATGGAGTAGTTTTAATTTAAGTAATATGGGCGAGTACCATGATTTATATGTAAAAAGTGACGTTCTCCAACTTGCTGATGTTTTCCAAAACTTTAGAAATTTATGTCAACAATACTATGAGTTGGATTGTGTGCACCTCTTCACAGCTCCGGGACTTGCATGGCAAAGCTGCTTGAAAATGACTGACCAACCACTAGAATTGTTCACAGACATAAACATGCACATGTTTGTGGAACAAGGAATTCGTGGGGGTATTTCTGTAATCACAAAGAGGTATGCTCAGGCCAACAATAAATATATACCAAACTATAATGTCAACAAAGTAAAAAAACATATAATATACTTAGATTGTAATAATTTGTACGGAGCTTCGATGATAGAACCTCTACCTTATGGTGAATTTGAATGGATTTCATCCAATGTAACTCTAGACTGGATTCATTCAATACCTGACGACAGTTCTGAGGGTTTTATCCTTGAAGTTGATTTAAAGTATCCTTCAGAACTTCATGATCTACATAATGACTACCCCTTAGCTCCTGAGAAAATGGATATTCACTTTGAAGATCTCTCTTCATTTTCAAAAAAAGTTCTAAATGGAAAAAAATATGTGCCAACGCGAAAACTTGTACCTAATTTAAAAGATAAGAAGAACTATGTAGTATACTATAGAAACCTTCAATTTTATTTAAAACTAGGTCTTAAACTTGAAAAAATACATAAAATCTTAAAATTTAAACAGAAACCTTGGCTAAAAAAATATATTCAATTTAATACAGAACAGAGGAAAAATTCACGTTCAACTTTTGAGAAGGACTTTTTCAAGTTGATGAATAACAGTGTATATGGAAAAACGATGGAGAATATTAGAAATCGTGTAGATGTTCAATTAGTGAATGATGAGAAGAAAGCGCAAAAATTAGTTGCTGCCCCTACATTTAAAAGGTTTAAAATCTTTGATAACAACTTGGTTGGGGTGGAAAGGATGAAGAAATGCTTGACGCTAGACAAACCAATTTATGTTGGCTTTGTTATCCTTGAGCTCAGTAAGCTTCTAATGTATAATTTCCACTATAATATCGTAAAGAAGGAATATGGTGAACGAGCAAATCTTCTCTTCACAGATACAGATTCACTCACTTATGAAGTTGAAACAGAAGACATTTACGAAGATATGGCTGCACATATGGATATATATGACACCTCAGACTACCCAAAAAATCATTTTTTACATAGCGAGGTGAACAAAAAGAAAATAGGCTGCTTCAAGGATGAACTAAATTCTAAACCCATCATAGAATTTATTGGCCTCCGTCCCAAAATGTATTCCATAATGTCTGAGCATATTGAGAAAAAGACAGCGAAGGGGGTTTCAAGATCAGTAGTGCAACTAAAAATAAAGCATGACCACTATAAGAACTGCTTTGAAAATTTAAAACCCACGCGTGAGGTGCAACATCGAATTCAAAGTAAAAATCATCATTTGAAAACTGTTAAAGTGAATAAAATTGCACTCTGTGCCTTTGATGATAAGCGCTTTTTGTTGGATGACAATATCCATACATTGGCACATGGACATCATAAAATTAATTTTAAAGAATAATATAAATAAATAAGGAAAATATAAGACTGCTGTCATTTACACTTACACTCAACAGAATTGAGGCGACAAGCTTATGTCTTGTCGGGTGGTTGGTGGGCTCAATTCTACAAAAAATATTAATATTGTTACTTCTTCCAGCACTAGATGGCGGTCGAGTCATTCAGCCTAAAATTTGAGAAAACCGCGTAAATCTATTTTATTTTATGTATCATACTATTTTCACTAAAGTACGTTTACTTGTTCAACCCCTCACTAGATGGCGCCACCAGTTATTTTGTAAAATCATTTATTAAAACCCCATACAATTATTCAAACCATTTTCTAAAAATAGAACATTCCTAGTATCTAGAAAAAATACAAGTCCGAGAGAGAGCAAACACTACATTAATTCACCATCTTAAGTTAACTCTCTTACAGCCTAACGGATAGCGCGCTTGACTTCGGATCCTATGGACCCGGGTTCGAATCCAAGAAACTCCTTTTTAATTAAAAATAATAGGGTTTCGAATTTCTCCACCAGATGGCGCCAGTAGTCACATTTATCACCATGGCAACATATCAATAACATGACGTCATCTTGTTCCTCCACCCACAAACGACGCCATCTTGAAACAACTCAACGCCTGCACGAAGTCGATGACAAAAAAAATTCCAAGTCCAAAATGTAAACAAACAATACGTCACGTTATTCAGACACGCCCACTTCCTGTCACGTGGTGTGACGTCACTTGGCTCCGGTCACGTGGTATGACGTCATTCCCGGAACAGTCTTATCACCCCTGCCCAAATCTCACCTTCCCAATCTCTTCCTGCCCTTATGCGCCAGAACTCTCATTTTCTATCTACTAGTAATGACTAAAATATTTATTAGTAATTAATACTAATGGCTATAATATTTAATGGTTATTATATTTAATAGTAATTAATACTAATGACTATAATACGTAATAGTAATTAATACTAATGAATAAAATATGTAATAGCGATTAATACATATGTCATGTCTATTGTGTATGTAGAAATTACTCAAATGAAAAAATCAGTAAGATAAAAAGGTACTATTTTTTACAAAAGCAGCTTGTTTAGAAACCAAACTTCAAGAATCCATGAATCTTAAAGCATATTTAGTAGTAATTCATAGAAATGTCAAGTATATTGAATGTGTATAATGTCAGGTTTCACCTGTTTATGAAATAGGGAAACAGCACGGAAATGGTTGCTTTGGAATAGGACGCTATTTCGTGTTTCAAGTGTGACTAAAGATATTCAAAATCGCTGGATGCATGAATGACCTCTGGATATTTGTCAATCAAAATGCTGTGGAGAGAGCATTGGATGGATTGAATATCTTATGCCAAGACAGAGGTAGATGCAACATATTTTGACCCACAGCTGTAAATGTTTGCGCCACTATAGACTGTATAGCTTATCATTCTTAAAACTATCTATTAACTGTAAATCTTATGTCTAAAACTATCCATAGACTGTAAAACTCATTTTATCTAAAACTATTCATAGGCTTAAACTAATGATGTCAAAAACTATCCATAGTTGGTAAAACTAATTATGTCGAAAACTATCTATTGGATGTAAAACTTACTGCTAATAGGGTGCAAAACTAATTATATTCAAAACTGTCCAAATACTGTACATCAATATTTAAAACCATTCATAGATTGTAAAACTTGTATCTAAAACTACCCATTGATTGTAAATCTGATTGCATCAATACTATCCATATGGTGTAAAACGAATCATATCTCAAATTATCTATAGGTTGTAAAACTAACTGCTTATAGGCTGATAAATTAATTATACATAAAACTATCCATTGACTGTAAAGCTTATTATAACTAAAACCATCAATAGAATGTAAAACTAATGATGTCTAAAACTATTCATGAACTGTAAAATTAATTATACCTAAAACTTATACATTTACTGTAAATTAATGATATATAAAACCATCTAGACTGTAAAACTATTCATATACTGTAAAACAAATTATATCTACGACACCATAAACTGAAAAAATAAATATACTTAATACGGTCCATAAACTGTAAAACTAACTATATCTAAAACTTCCCATAGACTGTAAAATTAATTATTTCTAAAACTATCTATAGGGTTAAAATTAATTACATCAAAAACTGACAATATGAATGTAAAACTAATTAGGTCTTAAAGTATTTATAGGTTGTAAAAATAACTGATCGTAGGGTGCAAAATAAATGTACTTAAAACTATCCATGGAATATAAAACTAGAGAATAAAAACATCAGACTCTATACATAGGTTGAAAAATTAATTATATATAAAAAAAGTATCCATAGTTTGTAAAACTAACTGCTCACAGGCTGAGAAATTAATTATATCGAAAACTATAGCCTGTAAATCTAATTATATCTGAAACTATGCATAGATTGTAAAACTAATTACATCTAAAACTATCGATGATTTGTAAAGCAGATTTTTCAACACCAATTCAATTAAAAGAAAATTCAATCAGGGAAGCGCTAATGACCAGGATTCAAAATAGATCCTTGTTCTTAATTCGCTGAAAGAACAGGTCTCGGTCAGGTCAAGTTGGAGTAAATTTTCTTTGAATACAGATGCAAGGCAAGTTGTGTTAAAATCTGCTGTCTGTAAAATCCGCAAATGGAGTCCAGACAACAAGCAGTTGGTACTTTCGTAACTGCAACTTATCATCAGAGCAAAACAAAAACACAAATAGTGCACGTAAAATAAATTCATCTATGACCTGTCTAATGACTTAACAATAATAGAATCTGGTGCAGCCAATCATATTTAAGCAATCAAGAGTATGCATGAAGTTCCAAATGCTTTGAGAGTGATCTGCATACAAATTACCAACAACGTAGCATTTTTGTACGAAAATTACAAAACAAGTAGAACAATTGCCATTGTTTTGGAAAGGTGCTATCACGTTTAACCATCTTTAATTCTGTAAAGTCTGACAGTTAAGAGCTATCATTGGCGCATGACTTGGTTTTAAGTGAATTTCATTTGTGTATATTTTCACGCATACTGTTATAGTTGCTCAAAATGTTTCGTGCAGTTCGATGAAACTATTTTTCATTTTCTAATTACATTTCTATTCATTCGGCTTGAAAAATAAGCATGATAATTTTCGAGAATCTCTTTGAAAATATACAATCTGACGTAAAAATTAACCAACTCCCAAAATTAACAAAAATGAAATGAAAACTCGTGTTCCTTGATCACTTGGAGTAACATAATTTTCCGATTCTTTCGTTTGGAATTAATTTAACATTTTTAAATTTTGTTCTATTTCTAGATGTAAATTGTGGCAACTATGCGAGATCAGAAGATAAAAAATAATCACGAATTTATATCGTTACAACTTTTTTCCGTCAACTTCACTTTAACTTTATTTCACTGTGTTTTTTGTGGTTTTCGATTCCTAGTCATCACACAACAAAAATCACACATAACACTCGATTTGAAACTGTACGCAAGTAAAAATAAAGCAAATTTTAAATAGAACTTTGACAGTATTGAAATAATGTTAGAAAAAATCCGAATTATAACTTTTTGAAGTATTAAAAATTCTTTGTTGTAGTGAGAGAAGGTCAAGGTTGACTACTTTACGAGTTGAAGGTAGATTTAAGCAACTTATTATACATGTTAAACGTTTGTTAAAAATGAGTGATTTTCTGTTAAAAAAATTAAAAACGCTGTTAAATTGACCAACCATTTTTTTAAATGATAATAGGTTTCCATTGCTTTATATGTACTGAAGACATTCAATTTTAAACATGATCTTTAGTTTTTGCACTAAATAGAATTTTCAAGGAAAAATGTATTTGCTTAAAAAAATTAGTCATGAAGAAAAATCAAACTAATTTGTCCTCCTTACTTAAAAGATACAGAAATTCGAAAATGTTGCAAAGCCTGTTGAAAGATTAACAGGTCAAGAAATATTGGTAGGAAAACTACGAGTTTAAGAGTATAATAAGAATTAAGAGAAAACAGAATTCATTCCCCACAGCTAAAAAAATAAAAACTTAAAATCGAATTTTGTACCGGTTACCTTAATTTCGTCTTCGTAGCTTTGTTTTAAAAGTAAGTGAAATGGATATACTATTACTTTTAATTTTAAAAATTGGGCAATTTTTCATGATTTTAGACTAAATATCCAGTACTTCTTTTCCTAATTGTCCAATCATACTAAATGAGAACTTATTTTGTGGAAAAATTTACAACCTTTCTAATGGCGTATGTAATCACCTTCTATGCGACCTTTTCAATTTCTAGGTCATCCAATTTGTCCTTTTACCTACAGTTAAAAAAAGTGAATTTTATTTTTTCTAAAAAAATATTAAAATAACAATATTTATATTTGCTTTCTGAAAGTTTCATAGTGGGACACGCATGGGTTCATAGTTAAAAAATATTCGAAGTAAATAGATGCATGTAATCAGTAATCTAAACACCTGTATCTTTTGACCTGTTTGTCCAATAAAAATGAAAGAGGGCTTATTTTATAGAAAAAATATATCCTTTCTGATGTACTGAATAGAAAATTACCCTTTTCTGTGCGTTTCACACGCATAAAAAACTATTGCAAATTGGAAGCTAAAAATTTCCAGAATTTCTGTTATATGGCAGGGCAACAAATTAGCCGAGTTTAAAAAAAATCGGAGTTGGTCGGATTGTGGACTGAAGTTTGACATGGAAAGAACCATATATGATTTCCTTCCAAAATAAGTTGTAAAATTGTCGAAAAGCTGTTGACAAATTATTTTCCTGGTACTTAAATGATTTTGTAATTTTTCTATCAAAGAGAAGAGTGATTATTCTGGTCCCTTTTTCACTCTACATTTAACCAATTTATTCAAGTAAGGTCGAATAGTTATGCTAGAAGTGTGCATTTAATTTCATCGAATTGAAATATTCAAACGATATTTATAATCGAACATACTCTGAATAATAATAAAAATAATATCGTCAGAGGCTCTTTGGAATGAGCAGGTGATTTCATGTACAGTTTCTAAGATATAGTGAGGTTGTAATTCATAAAATCTATAGAAAAATCTAGTAGTTGGTTTAACTAGTGATCTTTTCCATTTGTTCCATTAAAAGTTTTCAATTTAAAGACGCGTTTACAATTCACTCGTAAATACTTTACCAGATGTATTTACAGCCCTCCTTTACGCTTAAATATATATATATATCTTAAATTGTTCACTCAATTCCAAACACTTGTTCCCTATTACTACTACTAAACATATTTCAGTTTAAATAATTCCTTCTCTGTACTTCTGTTTGTAAACATAGAATTAATTAGTGTGGTACTAACTTGGTTTTCGAAAGCTTAATTTGAATGTGGTTAATGATCAGAAAGATTAATTATGATGAGTTTTCGAATTGTAATGGTGATATATCACGCACTGTTACATTTTTATCAGCAATCGCTAGATCATAAAAACTATATTTTTTTAGTAATTTTTCATTACATACATGTGGTGAAGCTATAGATAAAACTTACTACCTCCCCTTATTAGTAAATCAGTTAATAGTCGACAATTTTCAAAATACAATCAATAGGAAATAATAACTATAAAGTAATTGGCATCAATATGTCATAAATTAATGTGTATAAATTAATCTGCACAAAAGTGTGTTTGCGCAACAAATTGCGCACAAATTCTTAATATCGTTATGACAACATTTTGTTTTTATTCATTTTTATTAGGTGAAGATAAACTAACTCCCTTGTATATTCGTAAAACGGGTAATGGGAGAGTAAATTCAAAGATACAATTCGATAGGTACGTAGTAAATTAACATCACACTGGCAAAACACAACGGGCTATTGGCAACGGTCAGAGATCAATCCCAATGAAAAGATTCAACAATTCGATAGAAAATACCATTTATAAATAATTAAAATCGATACATTATTAAATTAACATGTATAAAATTGTATAAAAGTCTATCTGCACAACAAATTGCACACAGATTTCTGAATTTCGTAGTGACAACATTATACCTTTGAATATTTTTATTAGATACATGTGTATATGTAGAAATTAGGACAAAATCTTTACCCTTCCTTATTCATAAAACGGTTAATAGTACAGTAAATTCAAAGTCACAATTCAATACGAAATAACATCTATAAATTAATCAACATCTATAATGCTATGTGCATAAACTTTGTATAAAGGTCTGCCTTAATATCCAATCACGCATAAAGTTTTGAATTCCCTAGTGGCAGCAAAATTTATAGGCGCTTCGAATCTTTTACTCAATTCAGCATCGCATTCCTAATCTCAAGGCCGACCTGGTAGTCGAGTGGTTACCGCTCTGACACCATGGTAAATAATGTGTCGGAATGCAATTTAAGTGTTAGGTTCCGTCTAATTAGTCCCCGTGTTGCACCGTTGAGTGACAAACCAAACATCGAACTGAGCCTCAAGTCATTAGGTCCAGCCGTTTCTGGGTAATTTGTTAGCAACGTTTCGCGCTTCAAATGTTCCAATAGTTTCCAAGACTTCTTTCACGATTCTCGAAATAATATTCTTATAATTATATTTTTGCGTTTTTGCTGCTACAGTAGTCCAAATCTATAATTTGTTCACGAAAGTTTTCTTTAGCGCTCCAAGTGAATTCGATGAGATATCTCGTCCATCAATATCTGACGAATTCCGCTAATGACGGGATACCTCGTCATTAAGATATCGCCATTTTTTTACGTTCTCTCCCATCAAGATTTGCTCAGTTTTTTAATGGCGAGACATCTCGTCCATCAAGATCTGGTCAGTTTTCTTCTAATGACGAAATACCTCGTCATCAAGACCTGGTTAGTTTTCTTCTGATGACTAGGTATCTTGTCCATAAAGATATGGTCTGTGTTCTTCTAATGACATTTCTCCCATCAAAATCTGGTCAGTTTTCTTCTGATGACTAGGTATTTCGTCCATAAAGATCTGGTCAATTTTCTTCTAATGACGAAATACCTCGTCATCAAGACCTGGTCAGTTTTCTTCTGATGACGAGGTATCTCGTCCATAAAGATATGGTCTGTGTTCTTCTAATGGCATCTCTCCCATCAAAATCTGGTCAGTTTTCTTCTGATGGCGATGTATTTCGTCCATAAAGATCTGGTCACTTTTCTTCTAATGACGAAATACCTCGTCATCAAGACCTGGTTAGTTTTCTTCTGATGACGAGGTATCTCGTCCATAAAGATATGGTATGTGTTCTTCTAATGACACCTCTCCCATCAAAATCTGGTCAGTTTTCTTCTGATGGCGATGTATTTCGTCCATAAAGATCTGGTCAGTTTTCTTCTAATGACGAAATATCTCGTCCACCAAGATCTCAACAGTTTTGCTAATGACGATATACAACCTCTAGACAACCACCAGAAGGGTTAATAATTGTAATGCAATTACATGTTTGATTCACAAAACCGAAGTTATTAATGCATTTTTCAGGGAGCATTACCTTTTATATCCCCTGCTTCTAAAGGAATTTACGTAACATACCCTCTGTTGTGTTCCTCAGTTATCTTATATATAAAAGTCAGTTTTATATCTCGTAAATTTATTTCCCTGCTGTAGATTAATTTGAGATATCCTTAATGAACCCAGGATGGTTCTGAGAGGGCCATAAAATTCAAAAATGGCGTCCCGAAGAGCTTGGCCACCCAGAATCGTAGATTGGCCGTAAAAAATACGCTGACAGTAGCAGTAATGGGCCATAAAACGCTCCTCCCAGCAAAAATGAGGCCCAATGATTTTGGTCAATGAGCGCTGAAAATTGGAAAAGTAATATCGATACGATGATGGGGAGATTGCTCCTGATACAACCCAGATTGAATCGATAGAACGTACGACTGGAAATAATGCTTAAAACACTTTTCTCTCGTGTTCGCAGCTACAGTTTTTCTGAATCGATACTTTTGATATTAAATGAAATCATACCAAGATAAAACTGTATCGGATTCCGGGGCCGTTTTCCGAAACAAATGCAAAGTTCCGTATCGATTCCGGATTTTTAAATGATGATTTATCGCTCGATCCGTGTTGCTGATAGTGAATGAGATTTGCATGTTGTTTAAATCTGATTAATATTTAATAACGCATTTGGTAAATTTACGCTGGAATGCTATCTCCTAAACACATCGGAAGATGAAAGATAATATCATCGGAATAAACCTTAGCATTTGATCCGCATTTGATCTTTCTGATCTTACTTTTGTCAGAAGAAAATGATGAGTGAGAAAAATACGCATTTAAATAATCGACGCTTTTCTGGTAGTAAAATGGGTTTAATTCAAGCAAATAACTTTTGTTTTTCCTTCGGCTCTCGAAACAGCGATTTAGTTTGTCTTTTTATAAAAAAAAGCAGTAAAATGCGTTTTTATTATCTGTAAGTTGAATTTTATTTATTGTGGATCTAATTTTATTCTATCAGTTTAAAATCTATTCGAATCCTTCAAAAAAAATGTTTTTCATCCGTTTTTATTATCAGTTGCTTATTTATCGTAGAACAGACATACATCCTTGCGAAGTAGATACTGAATTCTAGTAACAAAAAGTACATTCATGTTTTTATGTAGGATAACACACATATTAAAAAAAGTTACATTTCTATTTAATTTAACTAATTACTGTCACTGATGACTTAAAATATTATTAATGCCATGTACTTTTGATAAGTATAATTTACAAATGAACTAACTCTATAAGTATGATTAAGAGACATCAGACAGCTATGGATTCTCTTGGCAAGGAAACAAGATTTTTTTGTGTGTGATCTCTACAGGTTATTGCAAAGTGAAAAGGTCTAGGTAGACATATAAAATCAAAATTTGTATCGATATTTTAATTTTCAATGTAACGGACTATCACTCTAATTGTGATTGGTTATGAGAAGACAGATACAATTAGAAAAGGAATTTATTGTATTTAATCTATAACAGCATTTAAATCTGACCAATTCAAATAAGCATAGTCACTTCTCTTACAATAAAGTCAACAATAACTAGAGAATCTGCATGAACCTCACTCTCCTTTAATAAAATCCCTGCCTTGATGATGTGATTGTCTTCTAAAGGGGTGTACAAGATTGAAGTCTATATGAAACAATCATGGATTTTTAACTTTTTGCCTTTTTCATCTCAAGAAATTTCAAACAAAAACTAAATTTTATGTGAATCGTGAATAGCTTAGTTTGTAATCATTGTTGTTACTCTTCTCTGTGTGAATAAACTTACACCGTCTAACAGATGTTGGACTCGCCATCTGACCGGGGTTCAAAATTACGAGGTGTTATCCTCGGATCTTCTCCTTCTAGATTGATCCCGTATCGTCAGCAATATCTCGTTGTATTGCTACAGGGCGACGTTAATTCAACTACCTATGCCTACATCAAGTCTATAACCTCGTGAAACTTGAAGCCTGCAAGAACCAGCTCAGGATGGTGAATACGCTGGACTAAGAGACAATAGAGACAAGGCTCGAGGAAGTGCTTGAGATAAATAGCATTGAGAAGATACTTGCAACCCAATAGCATTGAGAAGATACTCGCAACCCAATAGCATTGAGTAAGTACTTGCACCCTAATAGCATTGAGGTAAGTACGTATAACCCAATAGCATTAAGGTAAGTACTTGCAACCCAATTCGTTCTTCATTGGTTTCAAGTGTCTTCTGAAATCCTAGAGAGAGCAGTCTCTAGTCTTATCTGCTGTACAATTGACCCAATATGGCATTGACCTAACAGCTGAGGTACCAGTCATGAGTCCGATGTGTCTTCCAAATTCTCTTTTCGTACTCTTAAATTTTGGAAGTGATTTCTTGGGTAAGTATACCGCAAGATGGTGAAGCATCTACCTTAGTCAAAAGGGTGGCGGTTTCGTTCCCTTTGCAGACCAACAGGTGAAAGGATCTATCGAAGACGTATTATGTTCCTTCATACAGGCGTCGCATTTTGCTGCTGGTGCTTTTGCCTGGCAAGGTCATTGTGCTTTCAAATCATCAAAACCGCTTACTTACAAAAGAACTGTAGTAAAAATAATTTAACCAGGTACAGAATGTGGAAATCAACAGTCTCCTCATAGCGTTTCACAAACGGTCGAATAAAGATTACTTTCCATGAAAACTGGCTTCAGACTTGACATTAAAGTCAGCTGAGTTAATGATTTTGGTACTCCTAGATCCAACGTGGTAAAATATGTTACTCTTTAATCAAAGCTTTTTCATAAATTCTGGAATTAATGTTGTAAAGAAATCATGCGCAGCATATAGCAATGAAAAGATGGCTTACTATCATACTTTATCACGTCCTAAACATAGCTGCTGGCATCATGTCAAGAGACATTTTTCAAAGTGATCAAGTTGAATTTTCCTAAAGAGGCTAGAGTGCCTAAAATTTTCTTTTCTTTGAATGTCACGTCACTTAACAAGTTCTACTTGTAAAATAAGGCCTGTTAATAAAGGCTCTGAAGAGCCTTTGTGGACTGTTGTGAATATTTCTAAGTGATGGGAACTACAGAAAAATATTCGTGAGAAAATTGGTGTTTTTAATTATATTTACGCAAAGTCGGTTAAACAACTTACTGTAACTGTCTTTACAAAACGAACATATTAATATATTAAATACCGTTCCTAAACACGTACTTCCTGATTCGTAACTTTCATATAATTACTATATTTAACCCTGTTAGTGGTTGTCTTGGCGAGGTAACTTGTCATTAGCAGAAACTGACCAGATCTTGATGGACGAGGTAGCTCGTCATTAGAGAAATTCGTCTGATCTTGATAGACGAGATATCTCATCGAAAACGCTTGGAGGGTTAAGCAGTGTAATGGTACGTAACTTTTCATAGCACAATGTATCATTAATGTTTAACACTCTGAGAACCACGGAATTTTCAAATAGGGTTTTATTGCTTTCCCCAATACACATTATGACTGCATCACATCTATTGGTTGGAATTTTAGGACACATTATATTAGTATAAAAGGACAAGGATTCAGAAGCCATGCAAGAAAGACTGCAGGTTGTAGCACGTCTAGAGCGGGTGAAATCCATCAGAGGATAATATCACAAAGCCCTAATTTTTATCAATATTTATTGGTTGTATACATGCTTCAAATTGAAATACAAAATGCCTCTAAACCATGAAATAATTGCAGAAAGTTTGTAAAACGGTTTGCGTTTAACAGACCCTGCGTGACAAAGGGCGTTATGGAAACACAAAATAAAATAATGTTGTTTCAATAATTTTATCGATAAATTGATTCACGCAGCATACCGTTATTAGTCTACTAATAGTAGTGCTATAAATAAGAGAGAAGGTATCCCACAAGTTTTATTTTCTTGCACCTGGCAGTGGGTATGCCTGTGTTAGCAACTTGCGAGTTGTAGGCGGTGCGGGCTTGATACCTTCCTGTGTATTTGCTTCTACTGTGTCAGTAAAACTTTCCTTGTATGGTCATTACTTGATAGTGTATGTCTTGTGTCTAATGCAGCAGGGACAAATATGGTCCTTGAGTCATAAAACCCAAAGAACTTCACCCGCTTTCGCCTGGCCCTTGTACCATAAAAACTCGTTCATCTATTTTATCTATAAGTGTTTAAGTCATTTATATAATTATGGTTAATAACTAATATTTTTGCTTAACCAATCAAATTATAACTACAATCTCAAAAAAGTTTCTCAAGCAAAACTAAACATCACAGTTATAAAACGTAGTTATTTTTGTTAATCTAGTTCCTTACTTGCGAACAAGATACAAAATATGAGTTGTGGTCCATGTACTAACTTCGAATGCATTTCAATTACGCCAACTTAGATAAACACATCAAATCTAAGCTGACATAAACTTGTTTTACTAATAACGCAGTTAATTTCTGAAGAATTGAAGCCTTATTTAACGCAGAAACAAGTAGCAAAATCAAACCTAAACATTCGATGAAATATAATCTAAACTGACTCAAGCTTGTTTTACTAGTGAAATAGTTTTAGTAAAACACATTGAAAACATTAAATACAGAAGCCGATAGATAAATATCGCCTAGATTTCCTACGAATCCAGTCTAAACTGGCATAAACCTCTTTTACTAATAAAACACTTTTAGACGATCTTATTGAAGCCGTAACAAGCAGAGGAAAAGTACGTAAATCTCCTTCATACATTCGCTGTAACTCTAAACTGATATAAACCTGTTTTATTGATAAAACAGTTATAATCCAACTTATTGAAACCATATTAAGTACTGAAATAGGTAGGTATATTTCACCTATATTCACTAAAATGCTAATCTAAATTGACACAAACCGGACTAAAACTGTTTTTTCAATAAAATAGTTCTGGTCGAACATGCGTCATAACTAACATTGAAAAAGGTTGCAAAATCTCACCTTATGTACATTCCCTAAAATTTTAAATTAATATAAACCAGTTTTACTTATTAAACAGTTTTAGTCAAACTCATACAATCCATAATTATCACCGGAACAGATAGTTTAAATTATTAGATTCTCAAAATCTTATCTAAGCTGATACAAACCAGTTTTACTGATACAACTGTTTCAGTTCATCTCATCAAACCCATGTAAATGCAGAAGCATATAGCTAAATATCATCCAATATGTGCTATAAATTTAATCTAAACAAACAAACCTGTTTCATTGATAAAACAGTTTCAATCGAACTTATTGAAGCCATATTAGACATAGAAACAGATATCTAAATTTCTCCTGGATTCACTAAAAATCTAATCTTTTAGTCAGACTCATGCCATAATTAACACAGAAAAGCGTAGGTGAATCTCACCTATACCAATTCCCTAAAACTCTAAGCCGACAAGACCAATTTTACTAATAAAACTGCTTCAGTACACTTCATTAAAGTTATATTAAAACAGGTACTTAAATTTAATCTAAACACAAAAACCTGTTTCACTAACAAAACAGTTGAAAAACGTATGGAAGGCATGTTAAACGCAGAACCAGATAGCTAAATCTCACTTAAAATGTAATCTAAAGCAGCAGAAACTTAACTAAAATCTCTTTTCCAATAAAACAGTTTTAGACAAACTCATATGTCATAACAAACACGAAAAAAAGGTAGCTAAATCTCACCTTTACAAATTCCCTAAAACCCTAAGCCGTCCCAAAACCAATTTTACTAATAAAATTGTTTCAGTACATCTCATTAAAGTTATATTAAAACAGGTACCTAAATATCATCCGATATGTGCTATAAATTTAATCTAAGTACATAAACCTGTTTCATTAATAAAACAGTTTCTGTCGAACTTGTTGAAGCCATATTAAAAGCAAAACAAGATAGCTAAATCTCACTTGGACTAACTAAATATCAAATCTAAAGAAACAGAAACCGAATTAAAAATATTTTCACAACAAAGCACAGTAAAATTCATCTGTCACGATTAAAACTTTAGTACAATGCATGTCATAATTAACACAGAAAAAGGTAACTAAATATCTCCTTTTCAAATTCCCTAAAAATTTAAGATGACACAAAGTAGTTGTACTAATAAAATTGTTTTAGTGCATCTTATTAAAGCCGTGTTAAATACAGAAACAGGTAGCTAAATATCATCCCATCTATGGTATAAATTTGATCTAAGCACATAAACCTGTTTTACTAATAAAACAATTTCAGTCGAACTTATTGAAGTCATATTAATGGCAGAAACAAGCAAAGAAGTCACAACTTGATCTGCTACAAATCTAGTTATGTATTTACCTTTTTTGAAACCTTTAGTTTTTAATACCCAAAGCACACAAAAGGTAGTTTCAATTATAATGCGAGTTGTTTCTTCTGCCGGTGCTAAATAACGTACTTTCTGAATACAAAGCCCGCATTCACACTAGACATAATTAATTAAATATATGCGATTCCCCTTTGTAAATCAAGTTAACAAAAAACTCCCAACAAAATCTAAAAAGGCACTTCTGTTTCCGACGAATCCTGGAGGACCATACCAGGAATCCTATCCCCCCAGGACGACAATGTATTCAGTTTTTAGAAATTCTAGATAAACTTTTCGCGTTTTGTCAGAATAACAATATTCCTTTTGTATTTCCCTTTGCTCAGGAAACTTAGTGTTTCGTTTTTCCCAACCTTTTCGCATTGTTTTAAAACAAATAATTTAGAGTCAGAATTTATGAGAAGAAAAGTTCCTAACTATTTTATTATGAGCATGTTTTTCATCATTCTTTTGTCGTGAAGGATGCATGGAAAAAATAAATATGTAGGAAAAAGTTTTCTATTATTGTTGTAGATTTATACAAGGTAGAGGAAAAGTCACGCATTGTGCTGGAATGGCACTCCAAGTTAAAAATACTCTTAAAATAGGTTTTATGTAGCTGAGGATGTAAGGAAAAACAACCGTCTACATGTTTGGAGTTGATGTATTTGTGAATATATGTCCATATATTTATATTGAATATACTAAAATCTGAATAAAGTAAGCAAATAGTAAATAAGAAATAAGCTAATCTACATAAACATCTTTTCTTACGATGCAGTTTTTTGCATCCGAAAACATTTTAAAATATAATATTTTTTTGTATTTTCCTTCAAAACAAATATTTAATTAATACCAAATATTTAATTTGTTCATTCACATTGATATTCAAAATACAAATGATGAATTACTTTTAAGCGTTTTTTAAATAATTTTACTTCAGTTTTAACATTTACTTAAATCTGCATTAATGCGAATTTTGTACTTAGACCACTAATCTAATTTTGAATTATCTACATTTTTCTTCCCTTATAGGTCTTCAATATGTTATACTAAAACTGTTTTAACAGGTTTACCAGTTTACATTAGATTTGAAGCTCATTTAGGTGATATGTAGCAGCATGTTTCTGTATTTAATGTCTCAATCAGTTGGAGCAAACCCTTTTATTTGCAAAACAGGTTTGGGCCAGTTTAGATTAGATTTGAAGCGCATATATGTGAGATTTCAATTACAGTTTCTGAATTTAATGTAGTATCTACCACTTTGACTAAGACAATTTTATTATTAAAATAGGTTAATGTCAGTTAAGATTAAACTTGGAGCGTATCTAGATATAGCACTCTATTCTTGGGCTATATGTTTTTGTATTTAATGACTACAATCCGTTGGAATAAAATTATTTTTAGTGATAAAACAGTTTTGTGTTTGTTTAGATTAGATTTGAAGCAAATCTCGATACTCGACTACATGTTTCTGTGCTAAATATGGTTTTAATGAGGTGTTAAATCGTTTTATTATTAAAATAGGTTTGTGTCAGTTTGTATTAAATTTGTAGGGCATAGGATTTTCAGTTTATATTAAGTTCGTATTATTTCTTTACAAAGTGATATTTAGCTACATGTTTCTGTATTTAATCATCCTGGTGGTTTATCTTCGGATTGAAATCTGCCATGTAGTAGATAGCCCCTTGTGCAATAAGCTGTTCCAAACTGTCACCAATTTTGGGCAAGGTGACAGTTTGGTCAATTTTGTTAATGGTGAGATATCTCGTCATCAATATTTTGCCAATTTTTTGACTATGACGAGATCAAGATTTGGTCAGTACACTTTATTTCAACTAACTGTATCTTCATTCCTTTAGACTAATAGGACATTTGTCTCAACTATGTATGTCGCCATAAGCAAAACTGACCAGATCTAGAAAGATGATGTATTTCGTCTTTAGCAAAATTGATCAGATCATAATAGAGATTTCCCGTCGATACAATTGGAAGGTTAATACGGCTTCGATGAGGTAGACTAATGCTGATGTTTTAATAAAACAGGTATGTATCGTTTAGAATAGACTTGAATGATATGCTATTTAAAAGTGATTTCCATAGATCAACAGACTTTCACATTTGTCGTGCTAAGTGGAAACTGCAAATAACACTCCTTTGTGGCTTATCTTCGCTTTGAAAACGCTCTTTAGAGGCCAGCCTCTGGTAAAAAGAAAATTTTCAAAGCTGACACCAGTTCTTGGCAACTGACAATCTGTTTTTCCTACTTGGATCTTCCTTCCCCTTGGAGTAATAGGAAATGTTTACCTCGACAAGATATTTTATCCGTAACAAAATTGACCAAATTTGGAACGAGATATCTCATCAAAATTCTTGGAGGGTTAAGGACCCTTTTCTGCATCTTTTTAAAGTTGTTTCAATAGTATGTAACTATAGTATCAGACATAGTGTCATACATACTTTCAATAGTATCAGACTTTAACAGTCTGAGTGGTTTCCACTGGCAATCTCATCTATCAGGATCTGATCAATTTTGTTAATGGTGAGATATCTTGTCACCAATATTCTGCTAATTTTTTGACTATGACGAGATCAAGATTTGGTCGATTTATTTCTAATGACGAGATATCCTCCTCATCAAATTCTGGAGAGTTTTGCTAATGACGAGAAGCATCGTCGATACAACCACCAGGATGAAGTGAGGGGACTAATTTTTGTAATTAAGTTGAAGTTTCGAAAACATAAATGGATGCAATAAGAGTAAGCAAAAATAACGTCTAGGTTTTTTCTTGTCGATTGTCTAGAAATTAAATGTGAGCGTGAGTATACAATAATGTGAACTACTTAAAAGATACCACTAAATATAGACAATTCTTTTTTATTTAATTTCTTTGTACCTTTTCTCAGTATATACTGGATATTCTATTTGAAATTTTCTTGTATATTTAACTGACACTTACACATATACTGAAGTGAAATTTTTGAAACATTGCATAAATGCTTTGCAACTCATTATATAAAATTCACTAGAAAGTCACAAAATTTTTATTTTTATTCTTATAAAAGCGAAAACATTTAATGAAAAGGTCAAGTCAGCATACTATAAGACGCCTGTAGAAAATTCTGAGATAGTTTGATCTGGTGAAAGTAATTTCTTAGAAAATATACATCAGAAATTGTAACAGTTCATTTTGAGAAAATAGTTTAACTCTCAAAAAAAGAAACTAAAGAAAATTTGAAAGATCATAAGAAACCTAAAGATCACTATTTTGGAAAAATTTGTCTTTCAACTTTCCTTAGCAAGCCTTCGAGGACAATTTCACTTATTTTTGTAATGATATTCAATGTATAAATCCTAAAATTCAAGATTAGGGGGAACCTATCTAGTATAACTATTATAAAGTTCTGATGCGAACTTATGAGCGATAAAGAGATATGTCCATCTTTCCTTGAAGAGAAAAGCATTATGGGGCCCATTTATCTTGAATGATTCCCCAGGTGGAAAAGTTACAGCCATCTTCAATTTTTTTCAACTTGATGGTCTGCCATTTTACTGGAGAAGAGATGTTAAGAATGCTCTGAATGAAAAATTCCCTTGAAGATAGATGGACCATGACGGATCACTCGTCCCGTGCTTTCCTGTTACCTAAACTTTGGATCAATTTCTGTGGGATGCTGAGAGAAACAATTCTAACTTTCCAAACTGTATATGCTGATCTATATATAAGCAGCAATTGATTATCTCTTACACCCTTGGGTAAGCGTGCTATTTTTTACGGTACTCACGCTGGTTTTTTTAAACCCTCGTATTTTTTGTAACGGTTGTCACGCTGTTTTTTTTTAAACCTTCGTATTTTTTAACAGCGATCACGTTGGTTTTCTTTAACCGTTTTAAAGATGTAAGGTGAAAAAAACAGTACATGCTGTTTTAATAATACTTGCTACATAACGTTTACTAGCGTACACATTCCTCACGTTGGCGATTCCACTGGTTGGGAATATATCTTATATTTATTAATCATTTTTGAAGCTTTGCATTTTTACTACCAGTTTGACGTTTTCAACAGTTTATCTCCTTGTTCAGTTGATTTAGACTTTCGCATAATCTTATCATTATCTTATACATTAGGCTTCGATTTACAACTCGAATATCCAAAATGAAAGACATTTTCTTTCTTTCTCTTGTCAAGACTAGATTCCCACCCCCATTAGTCCTCACCCTCTTTTTAATGTCGATTATTCTTTCACCGATAGAATATCGTAGACAGATTTGGTTTTGCGTTGATGGATAGACCAAGGAGGATATTCTTGGCACCTAAAATAATCTGGCAACGAGTCATTTGTAGTAAAAATGAACTCAAATGAAAGACGATGAAAATATCGTAACAAGAAATTATTAAACCCAGGACAAAACTAAAACTTTTTAAGCTTGAAAATTTACCATTAATTATAATTAAAATCCAAAAGAAAGACAAAAAATTACCTAAAATCTAAAATGTGGCCTAATATCAAAAATCTAAAATCAGAAATGGCTTTTTAATCAATACATTTCTAGAATACAGAGATTGTATGTGGGAACAGAACTTCAATCCATACAAACATTTTTTTATGAAGTGCTAACTTAAGGTAACATGTTACTTACTGATGATAACGTTTGTTCATCATGTATTCTAAATAATTATTATAAATATTGAACTTCTAACCACAGGTAAAGATAAATGCACTGATTTTGACATCATGATAGATTTTATTGATTACATCTTGTCCAACTCTGCAAGTGGTTTCGAGAAGATATCTCGTCCATCAAGATCTGATCAGTTTTACTAATGACTAGAAATCTCGTCCATCAAGATCTGATCAGTTTTACTAATGACTAGAAATCTCGTCTCGTGATTGGTCAGTTTTACCAATCACGAGATACCTCGTCGAGAAAAAATATTCTATTACTCCCGTTAGGAAAATCATATTGCCCCTTGCGCAGAACTGGTGACAGTTTGTAATAGGCTTTGATATCAGAGGCTGGCCACTGCATGGCAGTTTTCGATTAGAAGAAAAACCACCAGGAGGGTTAAGAAAAATAAATTAACCCTCCAAGTGGTTTCAACGAGGTATCTCGTCCATAAAGATCCGACTAATTTTGCTAGTGACGAGATATATCGTCATCAAGATATTGACAATTTTTGAGGATCAAGTTCTTGTTCTTGCCATTTCATCCAATGGCGACATATCTCGTCCCTGGAGATCTGGTCAGTTTTCTTTTAAAGCCAAGATATCTCTTTAAGACAACCACCGGGAGGATTAAGATAGCTTGATTTTTCTGTATTCTGCATTTCTACCACCTTTCACTGATCACAGATGCTCTGTGTTGTTGCAAATACCTCATGGAATCCTTCCCCACACTCTTTATTTCGTTCCTAAAGAAATGTCTCCAACTCGGGGTCTTCTCAAACTCCCTCAAACATACCACAGTTCTTTTCCTTAAAGAAGGAAGGAACTAGGGAGAAATCAATTCCTACAGACCCATCACACTTCTCTCAGTTCTCTCCAAGTGGGAAGAGAAACTGATGGTAAATTGACTTATCTTCCACTTACAATAAACTATCTCCATCCTCTTCAATTTGGTTTCCGGGAAAAATTTTCAACAGAACATGCTCTAATAACCTTATTGAAAAATCTACAAAAACTCGAACAACAATGAATATTCGGTCCCCAGCTCCCTGGACGTCACTAGAGCTTTCGACCATCCGAACTGGAACACAATCTTCCAGACTTCAAACTACACAATGTCCACCAAAATTATATTCCCTCTTTAAGAGCCTCCTAACAGATAGAACGGTTGGTTGACAAACATCAACAGCATTTGCAAAAACTCCACAAACGATGGGATGCCCCAGGGCTCGTGCAGTGGCCCAATCCCTTAGAATCTTGTCCTTGATGTACGTTTGGGACAACTGGCCAACAGGGGCTCACGTTCAAGCATTTGCTGACGACGTGACCGTCATCATCTCTGGCCGCACCCGACATATCCTGGAGACCACAGCAAAATTAACACTCAGGATGCTCCAGACCTGGATACTCGAAAAGGCCTCCATCTTTCGGAGAGCAAATCAAAGGCCCTTCTCTTTAGTAATCTACTAAAGCAACGGTACTCCGGTGAAAAGACTCGCCTTGTATCGAAACCTAAGATAACTTTAGGAAATTTCCCCATCTCTTATTGCAAATCTATTACGTCCTAGGAGTTACAATTGACGGGAAATTAACTGGAGTGCCCACTGAAAGAGAAGGTCATAAACCTCAAAAGATGCATGAGGAGAATTGGGGGTCCAAACTGGGGAATAAGCACAGACCGTAGGAAGAGCCTTTACAAAGCCCTTACGAAAAAAAACAGGTACATACGCGGCCTTCATCTGGGGCTCCAACCTCACCCAGACGAACATTAAATCACTAGCAACAATTCAGCGATACTACCTGTTGAATAAATATATCTGGGGCTTATTTTACCACCCCCACGTCAGCGCTGTATGTTGCAACGGGCATCCCTCCACTTCATCTCACAGTTGAAGCAGAAACAATCAAGTCTAAAATCCTTAGGCTTGACAAAAACATTCTTCTTGTTGACCAAGTCCTCAATTATGAGCAATACGAACGCAAAGTATTGACGTGGACCTCCCATCCAGCCCTCCAAAGCAACCCCACTAAAGTATCATGGACTGAGGCACACCCAAAAGAAATGGGACAAGTCCAGGCCTACACTGACGGGTCCAAAACGGCTTCATTAGTAGGAGCAGCATTTTGTCACCACCCCTACGACATTAGTGACAAGAAATGGAGCTGCCGACTACTGGATGAGTGTAGTGTGTTTCAGACCGAAGCCTTCGCAATTAGGGAAGCTCTAAAATCACTGCAGGCTTTCAGTTCAGCCGCACTCTACACTGACAGTCAAGCAGCTAACAAGACCCACAAAAGTTCCATCATCCATGAAATCCAGGACATCCCCTTAAACTCACCTTCCATTTCTATCTTCTGGATTAAAGCCCATACCGGACAGGAAGGAAATGAGGAAGCAGACTACCTTGCAAAAGCCGCAGCAAACGACCCTTCTGTTCCCATTCCATTCCACCTCTCAAAACAGGCCAGCCACCTTAAAGCATTTTTGAGGGAGCGCATGCGTGTGAACTGGAGAGATATATGAGAACTGGAGGATACTGGACGACCCCTTTTCGATAACCTTTCCGTAGTATCCTACCACACTGCGATCCGAGACATGAGGCTTATCATGTTTTTTACTGGTCATGACCCTTTTCAGCATTACCTTTTCCGTTTCGGACAAAGCAAAACAGATCTATGTGCTTGTGGATCGGTAGGATCCCCTCTCCATTATGCTACCCGATGTCACAATTTTTATGTGCGCTGTAGCGAAAGTAGACCGGGCAGCGCTTGGAGAAAAATTGTCTTTGGCCACAGAAAAGCAAAGAAGCATATCTATGAACTGAAACATTTTCTGCTGAAGTATGGACACGAAATGTCAACAGTAGCTTAAACTTTAATTACAGACTATTTAGTTTTCTCTTTCACTTGTTTTGTTTATGGACATGTTATTTTTATTGTTAACTTGTTCCAGTGGGCAATCCCTTCTGTGCGAAAGGGGTTGTAATACCACAATGGTGATTTTCTTTTTCATAATCCCCTTTGTAATTTTTGTTGCTTTTAATAAAGTACTCAGGAGCGCCCATCAAACTGTTCAGTTCCTTTAAAGGACAGGATCGGGGCGGTCTTGGTGGTTATCTGGTTATGACTAAAGACTGAATGAGCGAAGCATGCGCAAGGGCATTCTCAAGACTTCCGGTTCCGGCCTTATTTACTCCACAAGTACAGAGAAACGACGATGGTCCACGGATGTTGAAAGCTAAAAAAAAAATTACTTCAAAGATATGCTAACAACGTTCGAAACTGTATGAATCAATTTTATAAATAATTTTCCATACTAGTTTATTTGCCATTCAATCCCTAAATAATGTTGATTTGTACCCCAAATGTTTATCTGTATCCCCCTTATCCTATAGTAGTTATACAAGAACTGCTTTGTATCCCTTTTAAAATATCACATTCAGAAATTATTGAAATATATATCTAATACATTTTTATACATTGAATTATATTACATTCTGCTTAATCGTATTAAATCAAAGTTGTGAAATCAGATTCTATACCTGCTACTGCGACAGGTAACTGAAAATAAGTAATTTCTTTAAACGACAACCAATCAATAAATAAATAAAATGTGACTCTTATTTGTAAAAAAAATGCACTTATTTCAAAACGGCAAAATTGTTTTTCAAAGCAAAGAATTTCTCGATTTGTGTATTTTCCTTTTTATTTAGCTACATCAAAGGATTACATCTTCTTTTAACTAGAAGCTTTATACATTTTTAAATGAATTATAATAGCAAATACGGCGAGAGTATTCTGAATGAAATGCATGTCCTACGCACGTATCTCATAATTTGAGTCAGTAGATAATTAAAATTAGTTTGGATATTACGAGATTCATTATGAAACAAGTTTGTTTTTCTGAGCTCCTAATGATGGTTTTTAATGATGTAAACAGTGTTTTCAAAATATTCGAAGAGTAATAAGTCTAGCGAATAAAGGAAGAAAATCAAAGTAGTTCATACTGTATACCGGGATCGTGGAATACTAATTGGAAGTCTGGCTATTTCAAATTATCAATTATTTATATTAGTTAAAAAAAGTATGTTTTAATATTCGTTGAATAATAGTTTTGAGGTGTGTAATAATGAAAGACTATTGCAGACAACGTTTTCATATAATGCTTTATTAATAAAGCACTTCATGAAATGCTTTATTAATAAAGCATTATATGAAAACGTTGTCTGCAATAGTCTTTCATTATTACACACCTCAAAACTATTATTCAACGAATATTAAAACATACTTTTTTTTAACTAATATAAATAATTGATAATTTGAAATAGCCAGACTTCCAATTAGTATTCCACGATCCCGGTATACAAGTATGAACTACTTTAATTTTCTTCCTTTATTAAATGATTTACATTTTAAATTGTCTTAAGCTGCAATATATATGCATATTCCTATTACGTGAAACGGAAGGAAAGGCTTCATTTATGGCTTTTATTTGGCAATGACTAGATCAGAAATGCACAGATGTGATAAGACGAAGAGCCACATAAATTCACTGAGACTTATGGAAGGGTCACCCAAGAAACCATAAAAGTTATCTATCATATATAATTTATTTTATTGATATTTATTATTAATATTATTTATATTTTATATAATTATAAAAAAGAAAGATAATAAAAATAAATAAATATATTAATTTGATGCGTGACGTTGCATGATTGAACAATTGTTTCAATGTTTGATTCGATTTTTGTAGTAGTCAAGAGCAGAGTTCCAATTTTTCATTAGTCGTGTGGTTCTTATTTTTTGATTTCTTACTATTCATGACAGAAAAAAATTGTTCAGATATATGTTGGCCCAACGAGGCTAGTGCATTTTAATGCATTATCTAGCAAGGAAGTTTTAACCTAAATTACATGCTGTGTAACTTGATTAAAGTTAAAATAACACGTGGTGAGGGGGTAACCAGCAAATCAATGGAGGGCCGCATGAGGCCCTCGGGCCTCGGTCTGTGAATCCATGCACTTGATAAGGCTTCAAGTTATTTGGTTCACAAATCAAATCTGCTGGAGGAAAATAAATTTTCTTATCGGAATAAAATCAAAAAGAATAGAATGAGTGGATTCAAATTCGCAATTCAATTTAAATTTAGTGAGGTCGTCTAGTTTTACATTCATGATTAATATCAAAACGATTATAATGAGTTTTTCAAACTCGATATTTAATTTAAGTGAATTTATGTTGTCAAGTATCACATTCGAAATTAAAATAGAAACGTTTGCAATTAGTGATTCCAAATAAGTTATGTAAGAAATTATCTTGTCATTTATTGTATCCATAATTAAATTTTAAAGCAATGTAATGAGTGTGGTTTCAAATTAGTAATTTAATTAAAGGAATAGGGGTTGTTAAGTATTACATTCATAATTAAAACATATCAAAACCAATGCAATGAATGGTTTCAAATTGGCAATTTAATTTATATGAATTTATGTGTCGTCATGAATGTCATATTACGTGAATTTACGTGTCGCATTCATAATTAAAATAGAAACTAATGCAATCAGTGGCTTTCAATTAGTAATTAACTTTAAATGTATTTACGTGTCAAGTATTATATTCATAATTAATTACGAGACGAATGCAATGAATGGTTTCAAAATTGCAATTTAATCTAAATTAATTTATGTTGGCAAGTACTACATAATTCAATTCAAACCGAATTCAGTGAGGGGTTTCAAATTCTTAATCTAATTTAAATGAATGTATGTTGTTAAGTATTGCGTTCCTAATTAAAATCAAAACAAACACAATGAGCCGTTTCAAATAAGAAATTGATTAATTAAAATTAATTTATGTTGCAAAGTATTGCTTCCTAATTAAAATGTCAAAACGAATGTAATGAATAGCTTCTAATTGATTATTTAATTTAAATGAATTTATGTTCTCAAGTATTACATGCATAATTAAATTGCAATGAAGGATTTCAAATCAGTAATTAATTAATTTAAAGGAATTTATGCTGCTAAGTATTGGGTTCCTAATTAAAACGTCAGAACAAATTCGATGAGTGGTTTCGAATCCGTAATTTAATTAGAATGGTAGGTAGGTAGTTATGTATTTTAATTAACGTCGCACTGGAGCAATTCAACGGGCAATTGGCAACGGTACGGGATCAATCCCAAAGGAGATCTGAGGACAACACCACGTAATTTTGAACCAAGGTCAAATGACGAAGCAACACCTGAGCTGGCACTCTCCAAACTTCCACACCACGCCAACGTGAGAACCTTTGAGGTCCCAACAGATTTAACGTGCACCAGCCCCCTGTGTACACGAAGGTCTTTGGTTTTTATTCGAACTGGCAAACTTCCACAGATGCTAATCCGTTACTCTTCTAACCAGGCTACCACGGCTCCTAATTGGAATGAATTTATTTTGCCAAGCATTAAATTCAAATCAAGATTAATGAAAATCAAAACCGATTCAAAGACTTGTTTGAATTTCGTAATTCAATTTTAAATTATTTATATTTCTAGGCGTTTTATTCATAACAAATATAGTCTTAATCACTTAGAAAATTAAATAGATGAGGAAGACAACTGAAGGTGTAAAGACGAATCTCTAGAAAAGGAGATTGAATTGAATTGAAAATTGAATAAAGAGAGAAGAGGAGTAAGAGTGATATTAAAATCGAAGTATTTGAATTTTGGGGAGTGTTCAGTTTTATTTAAGAATGCGGATGTAATAAGTTTAAGGATGAAGGTTTTATAGAGAGAGAGAGAGAGAAAGTTACAATGTGTTAAGTAATAGATAGTAAATACAATGTTTAAGTCCATATATTCCTCATAAGAACAGACCACGTTATTTCTGGATTTGTGATCAGATATACAAATCCAAAATTCTGTCTTGAAGTCCTAATTTATTACTAATTTTTTAAATTCAATAAATTCATATTCGTTAAATCAATACATTTATTTAACAATATAACAATATTATTAGTAAACAGGTTATTGGTAGAGCGTATCGCGAGCGAGCGAAGTGAGCAAACTTCGTTTAATAAATCAGTGAATATTGCTTAGTAATCTTCAGGAGTAGGCGAGTGGGAGTTGTAGGCCCCTGGTATTATGAATATAGAGAATACACGATGATACGATTGTCTGGGTTTCGCAAACCTCAAATTAATACACGGAGTGGTCATGAAATATCTCATTAACAAGACTCTAACGATCGCTATTTGTGATGGAATTCGATATTTATATGAAGGAAGATATGCCTCTGAGATATATGCGGTAAAGTGCTCGAACTATAGGAGTTACAATTAGAGTTTGCCAACACTGGCATCAATGGAAATAAAGCAGCTGGCCAACAGGCCAAACCACCAAACAAAAGGCAACAAAATGCAGTGACCCAACTAGCACAAGAGGTGTTTTTTTGTCACAAAAAGGTAGTAGCTGTCCTAAACTCGTTGTGGTAATAGAAATCTATCACTAAATATGTCTTTATCACATATTTTATGCCACGTTTTGCAAAAGCAACATGTCATCGCAAAGCATCACAAATTCATCTTTGTTTCTTACTTTATGGTCCAACTATTAAGATAACTGAACTTATCACTGCTTTTTTCCGCTCTTCACTAATTGAGATCAATCGTTCAATTAAACTTCTTTTATCTTGCTCAATTTTGCTAATGACAAGATATCTTATCATCAAGATATTGCTGATATTTTTCTAAAGACGAGATAAAGGTAAGGCCCCTTTTTTCTAATGACGAGAGATCTTGTCTTTCAGGATATGGAGAGTGTTTCTAATGACGAGATACCTCGTTGAAACAATAACCAGGAGGTTTAAAATCGCAATTGAAATCACGGAATATCAATTCGTATTAGGAGTCACCACACTATATTACCTCGATCTATAGAGAGCATGAAGTTATCTTAAATGTGAGCTGAATAGAATTTACATAATAATATTATATGAAATTGTATCTTATAATTATGGCAATGGCATTAAATTACACTTCTCATATTTTATTTCATTTCCTTTTTAAGATTTCTGCATTTTTCAGATTTTATGATAAAATTAGGTCAAATTCTCATATGTAATTTCTTTTTTCCATTCTTTTTCATTCCATATCTTTTCCATACTTCGATGAATGACTGCATTTTTTTCCTGGTCTGAAATTAGAATTCATTACGATCATTTTTCGTATACTATGAACGTTGCACTGAAAGCTATTTTATGAGTAGCGATTGGGATTTATAATTCCTCACTTTCTCAGATTTCTTTTGGAAAATATTCATTGATTTCGAAAAGTAATTTGACCTATGAAAAAAGTTAGATTTTGAATGTAATCAACAGTAATAAATGTCTAAATAATCTATTTACAATTTTAAATTTGTGGAAACGAATATATAGTCAGATCTGAATCAAAACAAGTCCAATATATACATACACCATTTCGTTACTTAGCCATTTTATTTCAAGTTTTCAAACTCGGATTTCAAGGTTACAGCTGCGTTGCAAAATACATGGCTTTACAGTACGACAAACAGTTCATAAATTTTTAAAGAAGAAACAACAAACCAGAATGTATGTATAGAAGCAGAAAATAAATTATAACAAATTTTGAAAAGATACGCTTAGGTTTGAATATTAATTTAGGGATGATAATTTTTTTGTGGTTGTTGGTCTTATGATAGTTAATTCTCTATCGCTATGAGAAGCCGAATGTTCTTTAAGTTCATTCCCCATTATAATTTTTTATAAATTTACCGTTCACTTTGAATAGAAAGTCTAATATTTGTAACTGGGGGGTTTCAATTTCAATCATTTTAAAGGAACCTCAATATGAATACTAACAACTTAAACAGGTTTTATTCAACTCTTGCCTTAAGGGTGTCTGGGACTCAAAATATGAAAAAAGTCCAATTTTTTTATTATCTTATAAAATAATATAGATATTTCTGAATAAAATGACACCTAAATTTTGTTTCTACCATCAGTAGAACCGGAAATATTCGGCTTTTTATAACATGACAGCTGCAAATCAAACGAGCCTCACCCATCAGATAATGTAAACAAACTGTTTTGGAGTCTACTTTCTACTGTTTCAGCTCAATTTTTCTAACTCAAATAAACTACGCTACGAACACTTTTGAAGTGATCTGAATTGATCATCGTAATATTCTCACTGTTTTTATTGTTGAATTTGCACGTTTTTTAATTTTCTGTACTATCAATATATTCAATAACGCTTTCCAAAAAGGACTAGGCGGTTCAGGAAAGCGATGATGAAGTCCACAAATACTTTTAAAAGGTATAGGAAAAAGTCCAACCTGCTAAAATTAAATTAAATGAAGCAGTAAAACTAAGAAGTAATACACTATACTTCCAGGAGGATTTTAAACAAACATAAAGTATGCAGAAGTGCTTTTTAATAACTTGAATATTTTCATAATTTTTAAACGCTCTTTTTCTCCTTTTCTATTAAATGGGATTTCGATAGTGAAAAATGGATATAACTAAAAAACTACTTGTCATAAATGAATGAAATTTTCTACAATTACATTTCAAATATATTTCTTTAATTTGTTTTCAGCAATTGTGTATATATATATTATTATTTTTTCTATAATTTTTCGAACTTCGTGTTTTATGTAGTTTTTGAACAAAATATTTTTTTAAATTTTTTCTAACTGTTTTAACCAAAAATCACGAAGACAGTTTATAATATGAACTTTTAGGAGTTAATTAGTGCAAAAATGAAGTGATTTGTAATAAAATATTTTAAGATTATCAATTTTGCCCAACGTCAAAATTTTTAATTTTTTAAATTTTAATAAAAAAATTTGAAGTTTCGAAAATATAAAATAGTTATTATAATTGCAAAATACAATGTATACCTACCGAAAAAATTTCAGAACATAAACTTTAAAATTGAAGATTTTAGAATTTTGAGTCCCAGACCCCCTTAAAGGTACTGAAGGAATGAAAAGGGAAACCCGTATGATAATTGCAACTAATGAATGAAGTAGAATCTGTTTGATTCATCTCTGTACTTATACTGGATGAGGATAGGTTTGTGAAAAGATTCACAGCATTGTCATTTAAAATATAGTATGCTTAAGTATAGGAACACAACAAATTCATCACTCCCTAAACTAATGAACTCATACTATATATTCTTCAAAGTTTGGTACAATACTTCCTCTACACAACTCAACTCCCACTGGTAATAAATGATACACAAATATCCAACCAAAGGAACAAAGTAGATTATATAAGGAAAACAACAAAACTCTTGCGACATCGCTGCAGTAAGCCTGTCAACGAATAAGCCCTGTTTCAAAAGAAAACACTATATTCGGTGGTAAGACAATAGATGTTGCTAAACACACTTGATTGAACGCTGGTTTTGAGATATTGAGTTTCGTTTAAGGTAGTTCATCTTATGATAGTTAAGCGTTCGTTAAATTTCTTCACATTCTGTTTTTTGTCATAAATTTTTCACCGACTTTTGACAGAATGCACAGAATTTGTACGCAGATTGAATTAACTCATTTAAGACTAATATGATTTTTAACCATCCAAGTGACTTTGACGAGATATCTGATTCATCAAGATCTGACCAATTTTAATAAAGACGAGATACCTCGTCATCAAGATATTGCCGATTTTTGTATGATGACGAGATCAAGATCTGATCAGTTTTCTTCTAATGACTGGATATCTCGACTATCCAGATTTGATCAGTTTTTCTAATGACGAGATATCTCGCAGAGACAACCGTACCGCAACAACCACTTGAAGGGTAAAAAACAAACAGGTGTACACTGATGATCTTCAGCCAGCATGTATGTATTTAATGAAGGTCGAATTGAAGCAACACAGCGAGCTATTGACGACTGTCCGGGGTCAAACCCGAAGTGAAAGATCCGAGGACAACACCACGTAATTTTGAACCACGGTCAGATGACGAGGTCACACTTGAGCTGGCACCCCACTCTCCAAACTTGCACCACACTCTCCAAACTTCCACACCATGGCGATGTGAGGACATTTCAGGCCACTACATTCTTGGGCGCTAAACGGAATTCCGAACATCCAACCCTTCGGTTGGTTCTTCCAACTGGGCTTCCGTGCTGTCCTAGGATCTTGAGGACATTTGAGCCCATGACAGATTTAAAGTGCACAAATCTCACCTATACACGACTGTCTATGGTTGGATTGGAACTCGCAACCCTCCGGTTGCTAATCTGTTACTCTTTCGACCAGTCTACCGCGGTCCGATCTTCAGCCAGCATACTGTTCCTTGCTATAGGTAAAGGTCATAGGTAGCCATTAAGGTGAAATTCTTCTAATGAAAAAATATGGTAATTGCAACCAATGAACGACGTGAAATTAATTTAAATCCGGTCTGTAGCTACTGGATAGGAGCAGAGTCATACAAAATCCACAGCATTTCTTGTTATAAACTTGAGTGCTAAAGTTCATCAACAACAAATACTTCGAAAGTCACTTACTTCCGAAACTAATAAAGTCACGCTAAAAACTTCCGCAGCTTAGTACAATACTTCCACTATATAACTCAACTTCCCCGGTAGTAAATGATACAAAAATACCCAACCGAAAGAACAAAGTAAATAATATAAAGAAAACAAAAAGCGAGCCCTTGCGACATCGATGCAGTGAGCCTGTCAGCGAAATAAGCCCTGTTTGAAAAGAAAACATACTCACTCATTATCTTCCATTGTATAACGACAATAGAAGAAGAAACCAGAAGTATCGGTCTTTGAGATGACAAACACTCTTTTGATTGAACGTTGGTTTTGTGATAGGGGAATCTTCCCTACTTTTTTTCGTTTCTGTCTTTTTATGAGAGAAGCACAGTGTTCGTGGCTAGTGTTGTTGTTTCGCGGTAGAAAGTGATAATGAATGGGATTGTTTGGTCTCCTTGACATTATACGGTTATTTGAACTTTGAAAGTGATTCAGCTCTTTCAAAAAACGGTCGGTATCGTGTTATTGTGCTTAAGGGAAATGTCGCGCAGGGAATTTGCATTTTCTAACATAAGTAGTCTAGTTACCATGTTCCAACATTATAAGACAGACTACATGGCCAATTATGTATTCACTCAGAATATCTTTACAGAATACTTTTTTACTCTCTTCACCTCTCTTAAACTGCATTCTTGATGGTTATTAAATTGGTGGTTATATATATATATATATATATATATATATTACTCCCATAATAACATATATTACTCCCTATAACATATATTACTAGCTGTACTACCAGTGCTGGTTTCTTTCTTCCAGTTACTTTTTGGTATTTAAAGAGAAAAGGTAAAACCATCGAAAGGATTTTTTTCAGTAAAAGTTGAACATTGATTTTGTTTATTTTTATTCTTCGTACTTTTATGAATGAAGCCGTGTTCGCAGCCTATATTATTTTGAGAAAGAAAGTCGATATGTATGAGATTGTTTAGGCTCCATCGTATGACATTATACGGTTGTTTGAACCTTATAATGCTCAACGTTATAATTATTTGAACCTTATAATGAAGTGATTCAGCTCATTCAAAAACTTACGGTATCGAGTTATTATGCTAGAGGGAAATTTCGCGAAAGAGACCTTGCATTTTTATAACACGAGGGGTCTAGTTACTAAATTCCAACATTATAATAGACTGACAAGACTTCCAATTATGCATTAATTTGGAATATCTTTATAGAATAAGTTTTTACTCTGTTCGGTTTCCCTTACATTTCATATTTGATTATTATTAAAATGTGCATACAATTACACAAATACGCGTTATTAATTATTAATTAGTAAGGTAGTTCCTACTGCTGGTAACAATATTTTACCACAGTGAAATTTTAGGGAAAAATTAATGTTGGAAGTATATCTCTTAACATGTAACAAAACAGCTCTGACGTCTTTTCGAAGGAAAATTGTGAAATACTATGAATTATTTCAAAAATATTTTCATTCTTCAAAATAACCCTATAACATATAACAACTTTTCCTGATGTTTACCGAGCTCATTTTTACCGTTTATGTATAATGTATCGTCTTTGTAATTAACCTTCCAATTGGTTTCGACGAGATATCTCGTCCATCAAGCTCTCGCTCGTTTTGCTAATGACGAGGTACCCCTTCGATATAAAGCTACATTATTAATCCAAGGAGAATGAAGGACCGAGTTGAAAAAACAAACTGTCCCTTCTCCAGAACTTGTGACAATTTGAAACAGGTTTCTGAACCTGAGGTTGGCACTACAAGGCAGTTTCCAATGGGAATGTAAGCCATCAGAAGGATTCAAACACATGACCATCTCCATCTTTACCTCTGCTTCATTTCTAGCTACTCTTTTGCATGTGACTGTACAAGAAATTAGGCAGGTAGCAGAAATAATATCGCCACGATGCAACACAACGGGCTATTGGTGACTGTCCTGTATCAATCCTGAAGGAAAAGATCCTCGGACAACGCCTCGTCATTTTGAACCACTATGACTGTCCAGAACAAAAAAAGATGATAATCACTTGGAGAAGTGTCAGGGAAATAAAGTGGATGATGAATTAGTTCCCATTATAAAGCGCTAATCAAATTGTGGGTAATTTTCGCTGCATGTGTTTTGGCATTGTCCTATAAGAATCTCATTTCTTCTCTGTTCACCAGTGCTGTCTGTCTGTGGATCAATAAATCGAGCACAAGTTAGAGTTGATAAGTATAGACATCAGCCTTAAATATTTGACCCTTGGAAAGAAACTCGTGGTACGCAGTACAGGTCAAAGTTTACCATACACCAAGGATAACGGATGGAGTAGATCGTTTTCAAATGAAGAATCGGATCTTTCAGTGACAGCCAGTGATGTGTCCATTCGTTGCTTGGAGTATTAGAACCAAATTTTCACCCCACGTTAACAATAAATACTAAACCGGTTCTTTTTTATGACAAACATGACAGATGTGAAGAGCAGATGGTAAGCCTTTGAATGTATTCTTTGTAGACAAATCGTAAAGGATCCAAAAAGTGAATTTCCACATCTTCCAAAGTTGCGAATGCAAGCAGATGGTTTCTTCACTTCAGATCTCCGTCATTAACGATAGGTCTTCCATAACCTGGTGCATCTATTTTCTGTTTGACTTTTGACCACAATTTTGTATGTCAGCCTTGCGCGTGCGATTGGTTACAGCATTTCTTCAGAATGCAATACATGTATTACAACATACCTTGGCGGAATATGTGCCGAGTTTGAATACTTTGATCGAGCACTATCGAATAACGTTAGGTTTTAAGAGACATTTCGAAGCTCTGTAATTCACCTTAAACCAAGCATAGTGAAATTCTCTTGAATGTGGGGTTCATATTCGAATTTCACGACGCACCCGAACACTTGATTTAAGCAAATTTGTTTGCAATAAAATCATCTTCTTCAGCTATTGTCTGTTCTGAAAATTATAGGGACCCACTTGATCACCTGCTATTATAGAAGTGTTTAAATAATCACGCAGCTACATCTCACATTTCCTTAAATTCCCACATTTCCTTTCGGGACATGATAGCACAGTTTGTAGAGTCATGGATTAGCAACCGGAGGTTTGTGAGTTTGAAACTCAATCCAACTAAAGACCGTCGTGTTCATGGGGCTTTTAAGTGTGTCATGGCCTTCAACGTCATCATGTTGGTTTGGTGTGGAATTTTTAGAATTGTGCCAGTTCATCTGGTGTCCTCGAATATTTCCCTTCGGGATTGATCCTGAACCGTAACAAACAACCTCCTGTGTTCCTCCAGTGCGACGTAAATTTAACTACCTACCTAATAAAATTTTGTTTCAGTTACTTAAGGACTAATAATGAAAAACGTGAAAGTGCCAAAACGAAAACCTATTAGTTAAATCAAACTTTGCATATTTGATAGACAAATCTTTCTTTTTCTTTTTTTATTTGACATTGATAAGCCTCGTGAGTAGTCTGTTTTATTATTTTGCTTCAGAAAATTCTAATGAGTGAAATTGTTTTGTCTTCTCTACACAATTTGTACTGTATGGTAAAATTTTTTAATCCATTACATTTTCACTGTTAAACACAATTTTGTAAATTTATTGGTCAACCATTACGTTCTCAAATGCACTTAAGCGTTTTGAAAGGTTACCTGTATTGTTTTATATTGTAAAATAGCATTGTACATTTATTTCTTTTGCTGATTTTCTTTAGAATTCATGGGTACATTGATGTTAGTTCTTGTAGCCATATAAGGATTTTGCTGGTTCAATGAGGCAGGTAAAAAAACAGAATTTAATAAACATTAATCAAAAATTAAATGAACATTATGCGATGAATAGTCTACCAGCATAGAGTTTACTCTCAAAATAAAAAGTTTTAAGATTTATTCCATTATCTCAATCTTCCTTGATAGCTGCATTCTGAAGATATTTTAATTTACAGCTTGTACCACTGAAAGAAAAATAAATTTAATTAAATCCATAGCAGAGCCACGAAACTTGTTTTCATACATAGACTGATACCACCACAAACTTATGAACTCTATGAATAGAAGGGACCAAGGGGGTAACACAGTGACGAGCCTCAAAAAGTATTCCTTAATGAAAAAATAAAATATTAAAGAGAAACTAAAAAAATTCTGATTGTTTGAAGGAGAGCGTAATACTTAAACATTTAAGATAATCTAACTTTATGCAAAGTAAATACACCCTTACAATTTTGAAATTTTTTAAAATTGCTATTTTGAAATTTTTTTTAAATGGCTTATCATTATGTTGCCCGAATCCCTTTAACTGATTAATAAACTGAACCTGTTATATATCGAACAGATCTATATGTCTGGACAAGTAATCTAACTGAAAATTTTTAACTATCTGAGCGCCATGTGATTTTTGAGTAGTGTAGTAATGTTTCACACACACATTTAATTGGTTGAAACTCCAAGTTCCATTGTTAACTCCAAGCGAGATATTTTGTTGAAACAAAACTACTATATTACTCCAAGGGGAATGAATATCCAAGAAGGAAAACAAATTGCTCCTTGACAAAAACTGGTGACAAGTTGGAACAGATTTTTTCACCTTGACGTTGGCCACTATAGCGAAGTTTTCGTACGAAGATAAAACTCCATGATGGTTAAAGATAACAATCAATAAAATTTATTGGTCAACCATTATGTCCTCAAATGCACTTAGGAATAGACGAATTTCAAAGATTCTTGCATTGTTTGGCATTTTAAAATATCATTTAAATTTATGTTTTTACATATTTTCATTTGAACCAACGAACTCTGAATTGATTGATAGACTGAAATTGCTGCACATGAAAATATGTGTTTGAAAAAATAATTGCAATGGACATTTGCAAACTACTCACTCTATGCCTGTACTATTAAATTAATTTTTACGCTACTTTATATCAACTGAAAATCCTTGTAAGTCCTTAAGCCTCTAAAGGGTTTCAAGATGTCTCGCCCATCAATATCTGACCAATTTTGCTAATGAAGAGATATCTCGTCACAAAGATATTTTTTTATGATGACCAGATAAGTATCTGGTATCTGGTCAGTTTTCTTCTAATGACGAGATATCTCGTTTATCAAGGTCTGTTCACTTTTGCTAATGATGAGGTACCGCGTCGAGACAACCACCAGGAAGGTTAAAAGAAACGAGGTAAACAAAGTAAAATAAAACCTATACTTAGCGCATGTTTTTCTAAATCTAAAGTTGTAATTCATTGCAAACACTAATAACGTCTATATTTTCCCACCGATGATGCAACCCAAAAGTAATGAAACTCGAGTGATAAGCGCGAACTCACCAAATAAAATACTTCGAAAACAAATGCAATCCTTTCGGAACTCGACGGTTTCCAAAAGATCAATTCTCTGATACCGCATTCGTTTTCGAGATAAACAGAGAAAACGTACGGCACAAAAACTTTCTTCCCCTTTACCCCTGTCCAAACAAAGACATCTCTTTTCAATAAGACCGAAGCTACATGTATTTAACTCCCCTTTTTACCCGATATATACTGCCCTAACGGAAATTTTCTTTTCATATACCCAGGGGTACGATCCCAGACGTCCGGAGAAGTTTTACTTTCTACAAAAGAGAGCTGAAAGAACCTCCTCCACTTCCCATAATCCCTGGAGCCTCTGATCAGTAATTACCTTTCCTCCTTTCACAAAAGTCCCCCTTCTGAATAGCATCCCCGCGATTGCCAGGGCGGATATGCATAAAAGTATCATTAGACCCTGTGAGATTCAGAGTTTCGAAATTCGTCCACTTTACCAGTGGATGCAGGAGCGTAATTGCTTGGTTTGTTGAGATTTGGTTTCTTGAGGGGAGATTGGGAACATAAGATTTAAGTGATTTCATTTATATGTATATGATTGACTAAGATTTAGGAAAAAGTTAAACAAAATATTCCTGTGTTTTTGTAAAGAACATGAAATTAAACGAATAAAGAATTTTATGAGATTGATGAAACCAAATTTATATAAAATTCAAGTTATTTTATCAAATTAACGTAGCATTCAAATTAACCATTTTTAACAAATTAACCATTTTCAACAAATTAACAATTTTATTCAAATTAACCTAACATTCGATTTCTATTATTTTCATAGATGGTATAATAAATTGATTATACTGAGATTGGATGCAACGTTCAAGTAATTTTATTTATATGGATGTGATTGAATAACATGCAATAAAAAGTTAAACATGAAATATTCCTGTTTTTCTAAAGAAAATTAAACGTATCACGAATTTTGTTAGGTAGATGTTAACAAATTGATGTAAAATTCAAGTAGTTTAATCAAATTGACAGAAATTGAAAATTGAAAGATATGATAGCACGTTTATCAAACATTCAAGGTGTTTTCAATAATGAGAGCCAATTATAAAATAGATTTTTTAAATGAAAATAGCTATTATATAAACAAATATCTCTTAAAAGTATTATTCTAAAAATAATTGTAATGAGAAAAAAGATTTTTAAATACAGCTGTGGATCTTTAAGTGCGAATATAGGTAGGAAACTGAATGTTGAATAGTAATTCTTTACATTCAACATAATTATTCCGAATACCGAGGGGAAAAGGTTAACACGGTATTTCTGTATTTTTATAAAGGAAGAAAATTAAACGAATTCAAATTTAATGAAATTAACCCAAGATAGTGAAGTAAATTTACTGAAATGGGTGAGATTGGAATACTTTTCAAGTTATTTTATTGAGGTGAAGATTAAAATGATTATATTTACATAAAGAAATATGAAATAACATTAAAGTGATTTTTTTATTTACATGGATGGGATATACATAACATTAAAATATTTTTATTTCCAAGGAGGAATACGATATAGTATTCAAGCGTTTGTATATCTATGAATGATGAATGTGAATGACCTAATATTCGAGTAATTTTATTTGCATCAATGAAAGTGCAATAAGATACAAGCAAATTTATTTAAATATGTGAGATTGATGATGACTTTTAGTGATTGTATTACAGAAAAATCGCAATGTATTCTTTGCCAAGAAACGGAATATATTTTATCTACTTATTCGTTGAATGAGAATACAGTTCCCAAAGCCAAGAAAACTAAATTTGGATAATGTTTTACATAGTAAGCATATTGTTATTTTTTTGTAATTGCAATATTTTACATATTTCATTGGAATCATCTAATAAGTTCATCCAATCGGTGTTTGAACTACATATTACCGAAAAGTCAAGTGTAACCACTGCTAATAGTTGTAATTTATTTTAAAAATGTGTGTCATTCTTAAAGATGTTGACTCAATGTCTATGAAACTGAAATGAAAAAAATAAAAGCTAAGCAATTATTTCTTTCATTTCACATTTATGATGCATTTTTTATAATAAAGGGTTACTTTTTATTTAAATGGATACCAAACATGTGACACACTACATTTCTAATTCAGTAGATAAGTAAGATAGTACCACTTTTCTAACTTTACCTAATATATTTTTGGAAATAATTGATTACCTGAATATCACAAATTTCCAAAACAAACATAAGTTTGAGCTTTTCAAAGCAGAAAATATATCAATTGAGTCATTTTGACTAGGTTTATAAAAGCTTAACATGAATCCACGTCTGTACATACTGGGTATATAGAGTTTACAAATTACAGACATGCTTAATATCACGACAGAAATTATGTTTATTGGTCTTTAAATCTACTTTTTACCGTTGTGGGAGATACTGAATGGGCATGAATATATAAATTAAATCCTAAAGTAATAGATTCATTGAACAAAAAATAAATGAAAGTCGCCATTGGTATAGAAGACAAAGACCTACAAATTAGCCAACTTCAAGTTATGTAGAGAGAACATATAGCATTTTCAGAATTTAGAACTGGTCACACAAAAGCAATGAAAAAATGTGTGTCAGGAAAGATATTTAACATGACTATCAACTGCAACGGTAACAATATTACTAGTCCTGACTTTAAACTATATTCATAGAAGAACATTCATGATGACCCGAGACTATTTTTTGGCAAGAAAGACATCATAGAACAGATTTAAGTTTGATCCGGATAGTAAAAAAAGCCAATAAAGGTAAATTAAAAAAATATTATGACTAAGTAAACCTGTAATGATCTTTTGGTACTAGTAATGTTCCCACTCCAAACTCCAAAATCAGATTTTAATCCTACTGTTAATACACGAAAATGCGGAAACAGGTGAACAGGATTTTGATTAAGACATCGACACGATCGCTCTGGTGCCTTCCTGCTTGGCGAGGCTCAATTGTTTTGTTGCCTTTTCAGCAAAAGGGGAACAGCTAGCGGAGAATCTTGCTATACAGGGAAGGGCTCTAATCTGACGTGATGAATTGGTGTAAAGCTGCGAGTATTTCATATTTGCTGTGTCATCTCCGGTCGCCGTTTCTATACGGTTAATCGATTGGTGGCTTTGCCGGCAGCTTTTAGTCCTCTTTAATGTCACCTCTAAAAAGCAGGCAATTCCGCAGTTCAATCTTTTTGAGCATGCTGGCAACAAAGAAAAACAAGTCGATGGGAAATATCTGAGTTTTACGACTGAGAATGTTTTGAACAAAAAATAATTTGCTAACCAGTTGTTGTTCGTTATAATGTGAGTGGTCAACAGAGAGTTTTTCTCACACTTCATTTTCCGGTTGTTCTATTTATTTATTCATTTCGTCATACAGAAAAAAAAACTCATTTGCGTGACAGTGGCCCAACAATAATAAAAAACAAAGCACGATACAAAAAGGAAGAAAGACAAGGAGCACAAAACACTTGAAGGGATAGAAAGGAGTATAATATACAAATAATAAAATGCACTTAAGAAATGAATTTTAGAAGTCAATGATAAAAATTTTTTGAAAAACTCTTAGAAATTCTTAAAGAAAATGGCTCTGTAACTATTTGGGAGCTTCATAAACTGATTGATTTTATAAGTAATTTGATATAAATTGATTTTTCAAAATAGTTTCTACGTGTATTAAAGTACGTGAACCTTTATATCATTAAGAAATTTGGAACAATTAATATATCTTTAACTAGACTGTTCAATAACACCTCAGGTATTCATGTAACTCCCTCTATTTGTGACTCCTGATTCTCTAGTGTAGAGGAGATTGATGTACCTTTGAACACATGATATTTTCTTCACAACCCTCCTGGTGGTTGTCTCGACGAGGTCTCTGAACATAAATGTAAAATTAGCAAAACGCATCAGATCTCTATTGAAGAGATATCTTGTCATTAGAATAAAACTAACCATCATTGATAATCGGCTATATCTTGATTATCTGACCAATTTTGTTAATGACGAGATATCTCGTCATTAGAAAAATTGCCAATGGCTAACATGCATTGCCAATGGCTAAAATTGGCAAACATGCCAATGAAGAGATATCTCGTCATCGGCATGTTTGATAAGCATGCTTGCATGATAATGACGAGATATCTCGTCATTGGCAAAATTGGTCAGATCTTAATGACGCGATATCTCGTCATTAGCAAAATTGGTTAGATCTTGATGAACGAGACATCTCGTCGAAACCACTAGGAGGGTTAATTTCAACCAATTTCTAATTTGCTTCAACTGAACTTCCATCAAAGAACATATTACTATTTATCTACAGACACATTCAAAATTTATCTAAATATAATTTCACTAACAGAAATATAAACTCAAAACATTTGTTTAAAGGTATATGATGGTCATATGCCTTTCAACAAACCCTCTTGTACTTTTGAACACACTACAATTTGGATATTTTAGAGAATAATAAATAAATAACCTCAGAAAAAGGCATACGCAAATACTTTTTATTTAAAATCCTTCGTAATTTTAGTAGAGTTGAATAACAAAATAAAGTTATAATAATTAGACAAAATTATGATTTTGAAAATATCATTTTACATTTACATTTGATGTAGAAAATATTAACTCCAAATTTAGTTGTGATCTTTGTCTCTTTGGTGTAGCATATTTAAGCGGTCTTGAAAGTTTGTAAACTATTTAGTCCTCCATCTCATCGAATACTTCCTCAATGTAATAAGCTCATTTCTATTGTCTAAAACGCTTTATTAACTTAATTTTAAATTGAAAACGTTTAAGTAGCATATTTAGGAAGTTCATTAAATTTTGCATTGCAAAGTTCGCATGCTTAACGGAGGGATATATGTTTGCTAGGAAAAGCAATCATAACCCCAAACCCAGCATTCATAGCTGCTAAATAAATTTAATAATTGTTTTTGCCGTTTCTACTTCTTGACATTGTTTTTCTAAAACACAAATAAATAAGTTAATAAAAAAGTTTTTTACTTGGATTAAAGAGCTATTTGCAAATGTTAAAATTTTTTCCATAATATCTTCATGTTTTTGAACAATATTCAAAGGTACATGAAGGACATGTGCTCATTTCATTGGTACAAGAGTTGTCACACTTTGAAATTGTTAGTTAATTCAACGAATTGGTTACGTGAAACAGATAGAAATATACAAATATGCTCACATTAAAAAGTTTCATCTGATAGTGTACTAAAATTAAATGAAAACAGTATTCAAAAATTATTACAAAATAATTAAATTCCGATAAAACTTTAGACTTTGAAGCACAAAACTACAAATACTCTCCAAGATAACAAAATATCCTGAGTTACACTTCAATACAAGAGCAGAGCTCTCTACAACTGATTTAAAGAAGTATTTATGGATTTTGCCACCACAGAACATCAAGAGCAGCCAAACTGAAAAGTGTTCAAAGGTACAACAGTCTCCCTTAATAGTCTGAGAAACCATCACTTTTGACAGTCGGGTCGCTTTAGTAGTACTACTAGGTAATTTGAAAGCACAATGATACGTTCAGCAGATTCTAAAACCTATAATTTCCTTTTGGGAAACATGTTCAAGGGACTATTCACCTGTACGATAAGATTTCCTATTTCATATGCGATTGGATATTTCATGTCTAAAAATTCCATGGTTTTAAGGTTTAAAACAATTAAAATAAATCCATGTCACAATCTACATCGAAATTTTGTTGATTTATATGTCTCTGGTGGTCAGGTTGCTGGCTTCTAGATCGAAAGGTTCCTAGTTCAAATCAGGGGTAAGGCACATAAATGTTTGTTTGTGTGAAGTCAATGTGTGGCCCTCTATAAGCGGGCTGTGCCTTGAATGTAGGGCGTGTCTGTGAGGTGTAATGTACACCCCCCGTGGTGAACCAGCCTGCCAAGCAGTTCACAAGTGGTTTCACCCTTGTAGTGCCATGACGACTACACTTCAATTGACCGGGCATAGAAAAAAAATGTCTTGTAGCAGAACATCAGTGTTTTCTTCTCTCCTCCCCGAACGGAACAAGGAACTGTTTATCAGCTGTTTCCAAGGACGCATGATCATGCTCTCTTCTGCGTATGTGCCCCGTTTGAAAGTGCTAACGCCTGTTTTCTGTTCTGTTAAGAAGCCAGAGGGCAATCGCCATGCTGTCCGTTTGGAGATGTGTACCGTTTTCGTTTCTTGTATGTAAATAAACGTTTTGTCTCGTCCTGAGATATGATTTGATTTATACAGCTGTCCTGATAAGTTGCTGTAATCTAGATTTTCAGGTCATCGTTACGGTTTAACACCATCTCCAAAAAACAAACAATTCTGCAATTCAATCTTTTCGAGCATGCAACAAGAAAAACAAGTCAACAGGAAACATCCAAGTTCGACACTGAAAGTTCTGAACAAAAACTCATTTGTTAAGAGATGAGATATGCGATAGAGTTTTGTGTTTTTTTTCTCTCCACTTCGCGAGACACTACTTTCAGGTAAATCTAATAAAGCGTCAATGTTTAATCCTGAAGTAGGTTCGAATAAATATTTCAAACTGCGTTTTCTGTAAAATACTTACAGAGTAACAAAATCGATCACTTCTTGTTATTTATCCAGTGCAGGAAATAAATTGATTTCGCTATAAAACATTTTCACGAGGGATTCTAGCAGGTCAGAATCTTATTTTTATATCATATTCAGTCAATTTCTATTTCCGAAACGAAAAAAAAATGCGTGCTAAGTTATTTGGTGAGCAATCGCCTTTACAAGAATCTGCATTTCCTTTCCTTTGAAGTTGCATTTTAATTCAAGTTATAGATAAGTGTGTTACAGTTTTGTTCCGAAAGCTTTTCACTCGCGTAAATTCTCAATTTGAATAAAATGTTTTCTAGAAGCAATATAATTTGTTTTAATTTGATACGTCCTGCTCTTTAAAGTGAAATCTGGATATTAAGTAGGAGTATTCCCTTTAAAAAGAAAGAGTATTGTGCTTAGAAAGTAAGGACATTTTTCATTTAGAAAATAAGAGTATTGCATTAGAAAGTAAGAATATTTCATTTAAATTCAAGGAAGAGAGTATTTCATTTACAGATTCCGCGTAACAGTTTTCAGTTAGATTGGTTAAAACATATTTTGCGGTTCCTTCGTGAGCAAATATACCTAATATAACACGGAAAAATACTTTAAAATGTTAATTTTTTTCTATATTTTGGACCTCTCAATATATCGTGCTTAGGGTTAAGAAAAAAGCGGGATGTAGGTTTGATAAAATTTGCTTATTAAAAATAAATAACTACAAATCATAAAATAAAGTGCGCGTTTTGTAAAACTCCAAATTAGACAGGAAACCTATCGATGTCAGAATCTTATTATATGAAACTAAATACAGTAAGATTTTTAGAATGAATTTTTCGTCCACACTTTCAAGGCAACTTAATCTCTCATACCAACTCAGCTTAGAACAACTGCTTGAAACATGTGCCTTTGAACCCTCGATTCTGAAAAAATGAATTGATATTTCCTTAGCAATGAAAATTCAGTGGGGGCAAATAAATAAAACGATACAGCCAAGTGCGCTTTATGACAAGAAGTTACTGTAGTTCTTCATTCATAATTTGTCACTTGAAATCTGTTATTAAATGTACTTAATATATATTCCAATCTGTGCAATCACTTTAAAAAATTTTTATATACTTTGCAAACTATTTTTTATAATCTTATCATTGAGGTTATCAGCAAAATGTATTACAATTATTTTAGTAGTAAAAACAAAAATATTTTTATTACGAGATACGATTCGATACGATAGAAAATTATCCTCCTCTTTTAGAAAGCTTGGTTATAGTGCTTTTGAATACATGTATGTTCTGCTCATATACCTGGCTTTAAATCAATTTAAATGATTGAGCATTCCTTGCAACATATACAAGTGATATTATTTATGAATAGGTTCTACATTGAATAAATGTGAGTAGCATTAACAGATACTTCGATCAAAAATTCTGAAAATTGACTGAACTGTTAAATAACATTGATAATTACAGTATATGTCAGTAATGAAGATATCTAGATGACAGTTTTCTTTTCTGATTTCGTGTTTTTGTTTCTTCTTAAGTATACCCGGTATGTTTTTGAAAATTGAGGAACTACCTTACACTTTGGGAACATTGCTTATTTGACATCACTCATTTTTAACAATATTTAATGTCCAGAATAAGATGCGAACAAAAGAAGAGATACAACACTGATGCATCAAGCACGAACTACTACAGCAGAATGCTACAACACCCTAAAAGTTCCCTCGCTCTTCAGTATCGGAAGATCTAGTCTCCGTGAATTGAGGTGTGCAGCGTGACAGATGAGATCTGTTCATAGGATCAAACCTTGCGAAGCAGACAGAAAGGCTCGGTGACAATGCCAATTCAATGCAGATGGGAGGCAAGATCTCATCACATAATTTGATGCTTTAAGTGAATCTATGATGTTTTGACCTAGATATACTCCAGAACGGCAATTCAGCGGTTGTTAATCCAAAACTGCACGTTTTTACAAAATAAAACTAAACACATTAATTGGACATATTTAAACAATCCTTCAAAGAAACCAGTAGACTATAAGCGGGCAGTAGGACTGCTGCTATAGTTTATAGGATGCATAATAATATACATTAGGAGTTTTAGAAACTACTTTTCTGAAACACGTTTTAGAACTATGATGCTCTTAGCGAAATAAGTCGTGAAACGGTAGCTAAACCATTAATAACCTGATAAGAATGATTTTTACCAATCCAAGCCTAACTCATTAACTGGAAACATTTTAATTATCCTTGAAAGAAACTAGTAGATACTGAGCAAACAAAGAAAGAGGACATTGGCGTAATTATATGGAATACAAAAATATTACAATTTTTAGAAACTAGCTTTCTGAAACACGTTTTGAGACTAAGATACCTTAACCGAGACATAGACTGCAGTTAAACGGTTATCAACCTAATAACGTTGATTTTTACAAAATAAAACTGGGCACACTAATTTGAAATATTTCAAACTGTCCCGAAAGAAACCAGTAGATACTGAGTGAACAAGGAAATGGTGGGAAGTTGAATTTATGTTTCACTAATGCACCACAACGGTATTGGTGGTAGTCAGGGATACCGGAGGGAACCATCCGAAGACAATACCTCATAATTTTAAACCACAAAGCAAGAATTGGGACTTTCGGTATAATTTTATGGAATACAAAATATATTACGATTTTTAGATACTAATTTTCTGAAGCAATTTTGGAACGAGGTTTTCTTAACCGAGGTGTACCAGGATACGACGGTTGAAAGGTTAATAACCCAATGACTCATTTTTTACAAAACCAAACCGAACACATTATTTTTCCTCTTAATGAAAAATGTTGCACATACCGCTAAACATAAAACCTGTTTTACTTCCTCGAAACCGCATTTAAACTTAAGTGAAGCAATAAATTCCGACAGAACTGGGTCCCCGAAGACGTTCACCAATAAGTTTTCGTATATTTCCTATAACCTATTTCCCCGCTACGATTTAAAATGAGTTATAATGTTCCCACTGAAGAAACAATTTCAAGAGTAGTTTGAAAGACCTGCAAAAAAGCCATCCTATCGAATGGGTTTCCAGAGCAATATCCTTTTGTAACTCTACATTTTATCTTTGCTGCGTCAACTCTCATTTAGTTTTTTATCAAATAAAAATAAAAAACTCCGCGCTCTCCCCCCTTTTGCGTAAATAGCGGAAACGCTTACAGCTTAATAACTGGAAATACTTGAACAATCCCTGAAAGAAACCAGTAGACAATGAGCGAACAAGGAATGGGGCCACTTCACTTTTATTCGTGGGGAACGGCAAAAAATTGCCCCCCTGAACGGCCCATGCCGATTCAGGGGGGGAATCTGGCATTCAAAAACGCATAGCTCTGCTTTATTGTTTGAAAGGAATCATGGAACACGCTGAAGTACCCGCCTGGGGGGGCAAAGAGAATTTAAAAAAGGGACATTTCAAAAGGAGAACACCATTTAAAGTCAGATATCACGGAGATTTCATTTTTCAAGTTGCACTCACCGGAAAGAGTACAATGGTCTTGGTAATGTACCATCTTTCCAAGGATGTTCCTGGTCATGGAAGATAGGGTTGCATTTGATTCGCTTCCTGATTAGGAGGGTGGTTGCTCATGTCTGGACTGTTTTTGGATACGCACGGGGTGCAGTGTCGTTTTGTAGCATCCGACTAACATTTATCGTACAAAAGAATGTTGTCTCAGCTGCGTTCGGGAATTTGAATAATTCTTTTATAAAAGTAAAAGCTAGTAACAAAGTATTTTCCTGTAAATGCTCAGTGGTTGAGACGAATATTCATGAGGGTTTTCTTTGCAGTCGCGAATGACTTTTTTTCCTAATTCTTCTTGTCTTCATCGTCTGAGTCTTGGACAAGGTAAAAAATAGACATAAGCTTATGAAATAAGGTTGGTTGGTTCGGTTTTATGGTAAAGAGCCATGTCTGATGCCAAAAAATGTCAAATTAATTGCCATACACACACGAAGACAGCTTTACTGACACAAAAGATAGGTTGTTTGGGGTGTTATAGAATAAAAATATACATAAGCTTAGATAAAAATAAGTATAATAAAATATAATAAAAATAGACATGTTTGTGAACTAACTTTGGTTGGTTCGGTTTTATGGCACAAGGACCGTATCTGAAGCCAAAAAATGTCAAATTAATTGACATACACACACGAGGACAGTTTTACTGACACAGAAGAGAGGTCGTTTGGGAAGTTATGGCGTGGCATATTTGAGCAACCTGTGTCAAACAATGCCAAATAAATGAATATGCACACAAAGAAAGTTTTACTGACACATTGGACAGATTGATTGGGATTTTGTGGCGTAATGCCATATTTAAACCCAAGCCACACAGATGAAAGAAATACACCCAGGAAGGGGGGACATCAAACGTGCACTACCTACAACTCGCAGGCTGTTAGCATAGTGCGCAAACACACTGAACCATGGAGACCGCGGAATAAGGTTGATCAAGAACTCAAAAATGCTAGCATCAACTAGTAAGAAAGTATTTTCTGTAAATACTCAATGGTTGACGTAAAGGTAAGTGGTGAGGTGAAAATAGGCATAAGCTTATAAAATAAAGATGGTTGGTTAAGTTTAACGGCACTAAATAGCGTCAATGAAATGGATATGCACACACAAGGAAAGTTTTACTCACACAGAAGTAAGGTTGCTTGTGGTTTTATGGCGCAAGGCCCATGTTTTGCGAGGCTGTGCAAAACAACGTCAAGTAAACAGGAATACACACTCAACGAAAGTTTTGATGTTATGGAAGAGAGGCTCCTATACCCACCACCTACCAACTCGTCAAAAAAAACGGCTTACAGTTTTTAACGGGAGGGGGAAGTGACCTCCACCACCACGAAAGAGGCACAGAGGCGAAACCCACCCCCGCAGGAGAGGGAGAGCACACCTGGATCCCTGCGTGCGCGGCCCCTAGATCCAGGGCACCACCATTTATTCTAATTTAAAACACATATACAAAGAGCCAACAAGGGCCAAAAAACAATATGGCGGCAAGTTATAATTCCGGTTCACATGGCCAGGGGGTCATCTACTACTATGCCAATAAATCATGAACAGTGTAACGGCAGCTTGGGAAAATGGACAATCTTGCCGGCTCAAGTGTCGAGAGGGAAAGACCACACACCAAAGCGACCACCCGAAACATCTTTTTAACGACCTTTTAACGACAGCCAGCCAGCAGGGGTCGGAAATCGTTGTGGTTTCGAAACAAAAGGCCTTTCTGTCGCTCTCTATGACAGTTCGAGACAAAGAGGACAGAGATAAATCACGATGACCTTTGCCGACAGGGTTTTATGGTCCCCTTTCAAGTCCGCCGAAGTCTGTCGTAAAAGTCGAGGGGAGAGGCCAACGTGAGAGAGCCATTCGAGAACGTCCGAAGATGGTGAGAATTTTCAACAGCCAACCAGCACCGACTAAAAGGCGGACCTGAAACGAAAAGGAGTTGATAAGCACCCAATATATATAGAGTTTTTTGAGATCTTGAGAGAGCTTGGAGAGAGGCGGTCAGCAGAGAGACCGTTTTGGAGATTGGAGTGAACACCTTTTACTGTCGACTTTTATCCCGCCTTGGGATTCTATACTCGCCAGAGAATTTTATTGAGAAGGGCTCGCCGTAGCCGTGAAGGAGACCCCCTCCGAGAAAACCTGTGTCGCTACTCACCCGAGTAGTGGAGATTTCGCCGAGATCTAAAGTTCACCAGAACTGATAAGGCTGATTTATCCCACCTTGGGATTCTATACTCACCTGAGTATTTTAGTGAGGAAGGCTCGACCGTAGCCGTGAAGGAGAAGCCTCCTAGAGATCCGTGCAACTGCTCATCCTAGTAGTGGAGATTGATCTGATCCTATCTGGAAAGACTGAGATATCCTGCCTTGGGACTCTATACTCATCTGAGTATTTTTGTTGAGAATAGGCTCACCCGTAGCCGTGCATTAGACTCCCCGAGCGAAATTGTGAGTCTCGCCAGCAGCCCTAAGCGCCTCGATAGAACTTTGGACTTTCCAATGAACTAACATTAAATGAACTCTACATTCATTTTTCTGACTTTTGTACAAATTGTAAAATAAAATTAATTAGTCCAGAAACGGATACTTTCAATGGTGACTAGTCTAGCTACCCGTGAACCAAGAACAACAGTATATGTATATCAGGTCAACATGGCCCTGAGCAATTATCATCAAATTATATAATGAAGAAGGAAAGAAAATTACGATTCATAAAAGGCACCGATAGAGCAAAAGTTAAGATACTTTTTGGCTAGTGTTTCGGTTCATATAAGGCACCGAATGCCAAAATTGAAAATATACATTAATAATTACACAATCACACAATCACAATACATACAACCATAAACACGTTGAGCTACAATAGTTATGAATATATGATGTTTATGTACAATGAAGGTGCTTTTTCCACATATAAACAATACACAACCACACAGACAATACATTCAACTTATTACATAGACAACATTATAGTAGTAAAAACAAATATCTCCATATAGTAGATTGGCTTATAGTATACATCTCTATGCAATTAAATTATACCATGAACCAGAATATAAACAGACACAAGGATACAAATCAGTTAAAACTACAGAATTACAGTTAAAAGACAAGGAACACAAAATCAAAACTAAAATAGCAAAAATTTAATAGATTAAAATGGGATCGGACCTAGTCCTTGGTCCCCTACTCTAGACCTGGGGGAACTCTGGATCGGTACATTTCAATATCCGGGAAGGAGAGAGCAGGACGTAGACCACTAGTTGCCGGGAGAGGGAAGCTCCTCCGTCACCTTCCCGGCTGCCACGCACAAGATTTTATATTTGTTCTCAGTATTTTACTTTTAGTACATTTTTAAGCCACATAGGCATATTTATTGTAGAGGATTTCTTATGTGGTGTGGAGTTGTGTGCGCGGGCATTCGAAGAGGTAGTGGTCGGCGGAAGAGAGGCTCGTTATTTGGGGTGTTACAGGGCATGGACATATTTGGCATTCGAAGAGGTAGTAGTCGGCGGAAGAGAGGCTCGTTATTTGGGGTGTTACAGGGCATGGACAAATTTGGCATTCGAAGAGGTAGTAGTCGGTGGAAGAGAGGCTCGTTATTTGGGGTGTTACAGGGCATGGACATATTTGGCATTCGAAGAGGTAGTAGGCGGAAGAGAGGCTCGTTATTTGGGGTGTTACAGGGCATGGACAAATTTGGCATTCGAAGAGGTAGTAGTCGGTGGAAGAGAGGCTCGTTATTTGGGGTGTTACAGGGCATGGACATATTTGGCATTCGAAGAGGTAGTAGTCGGCGGAAGAGAGGCTCGTTATTTGGGGTGTTACAGGGCATGGACATATTTGGCCAAGTCACAAATAGAGCAATATACCTAGGAGGAATACAACCTGTGAATAAACCTGTGTCACTGAGCTACGGCCACCACGTAATAAAGTTGAAAAGGTAGCAAAAATAGTTATTCATATTTTTACATATTTAAATACAATATATATTTTAAATTGCAATCTATTTTGAATATAATAAAAATGCTCTTGTCTTTCAGTAGAACAAGAATTTTGAATTTTCAAATCTTTAAAACTTTGTACAAGAAAAAGATAGTTCTTAGTGTATCACAAAAATATTTCCAAGTTGATTCTTTCGGAGTCTTAGAAAAATTTCCTCTACTTCCTCGAAAGAATAAGTAATTGAATGTAAAGTAAAATACATCGTTTTGTTCCATCAAGAAAACATTTATTGCACAAAGGAATGTTTTATCTGGGTTTATGAATCTGATTTATTCATTTGTAACAATTTCATTTTTTTTATTTGTTTAAAGAAATAGCACAATTTCAAAATCATCAAAATTGATTTTTTAATTTGAGCTTTGAAAAATAATTGATATCGAATTATGTGGATAACAAAACAAATTTTTCAATTCCGATTAACATCAAATACATAGTACATTCTATGTCTGCTACAAAAAAGCGTTTTGAACCAATTGAGATTTTTTGGCATTCTTTGATTTCAAAATGTTCCCTACATATCTGGTTTTAATTGATTTACCTGAATTGGTTTTACATAATCCTTAAAAATATATGTTGTATATATATATAAGTGTAAATGAGAACTTCATCCTGCTTCAAAATTTTGAATTTCAGGTTTAAAATGTTGCTTTGTCTGTTTCTTTTGCAAGACTTTAGGTGTTTCCGTACTAAAATTGTTTTCGCTTTACAATTGAGCTGTACACATACCGAATGGAGTTAATTTGATTAATATGTACTCAAAGAATTATGTAAATTAAAACTTTCAAAAATCGATCAATTTTCAATTTATATTAATTTATAGTATGCAATTTCTGAGTGTGGTTAAAAAATGAATAAAAAAGTTACGTTAGTTTTTTCACACTTTTTTGACACCTCTATTTCAGTTTTAACCCTTTCAGCTTGGTTTTAATCGCACACTTCTCAGAGAATGGGGATTTTCAACACTGCCATCATTATAACTCTTAACCTACTAAACTTAGACACATACAATGGGGAATAAAGTTGAATTATTATTAGATCCTCAAAGTAAGGCTAAAAGTTTTAAAAAAGTAAGTGCTTAGTTCGAAAATATTTGAATGCAAGAAATTTTACTAAAATGTACAATATTGATTATTTCATATTTTTGTGTTTCTTGAGTTATACTTTTTGTTTTTCATTTAGCATATAAGTACTCTCACAAATATGAGTCAATATTTTGGAAGAAAATTCACAGGTTGATACAGAAAGTTGTGCAAATCGTCCTCGCAAATATGTCTTATAGATTTAGTTTAAATAAATTAGGATGAAATACTACTCATTTTAACGTATTAACCTAATTTTAAAGTATTGACCTAATTTTTCTGTATTGTTTATAATATAGCATACATAAAACGTTGTTTAAAGTTTCACTGTAACACAAAACACACTTTAGGATATACAGTTTATCGAAAATAGGCTGTTATCCTCCTGATTTGAATGCTTAATGGTACTGTGTCCCATTAAATAAACTAATTTAACAAATTAATTTCAACTCTGTCAATTTTCATCCATATTAAAGTAAACAATTTTAAACATATTTTGGAAACTAAAATGGGACTTCGCAATACGTTAATCGTTTCTTAAAGATTAAAATAAAATATGACAGGGCATTAAATTAATTTCTTCTAAAAGTTTTTGTTTTAAAAGCTCATGCTTTTAAGACTTGAAAATATAACAGTTTAAGCGTATTCCTCTCTTTTCGAGCATATTTAATCTATATATGATCTAACTTTTTCAATACTTAGAGAATAAGGACACATTTTTTAAATTCCTAATCTTTGTTCTCTGTATGTAGAAAAACTCCTTTTAGATTTATTTAGATAGTATTGAATCGAGAGGAAATATTTATATTAATAAACTACTTAATAAAACTTGTGTAAATATAATTTTTTTAAATAATTTCATTTGTACTTAGTAATAGCTCTTTCATCTAATATCTGCGTTCTTTTCATAAATAATAAAATATTTTATTTTAATTTCAATCAATAAAGTTACATCAAAGAGCGAAAACGCTTATTTGCATAAAATGCGATTAACGACACTTTTGCTTTTTAAAAAGCAATTGGAACAGACATCAACCATTGTCATCTATTCTCAGAAAAATCGATTCTCAAAATTTACTGAAGATGTTTTGAAATTATATGATAGCAATTTCGTAATTTAAGGAAACAGTGGTTTGAAAATATAATTTGTTTAAATTATAACAGAATTGTTAACAATGATGAAAATGTAGCTTGAAAATAAATTAATTAATTTGTAGATAGAAAATATGAATCCCACTTCAAAAAATGTTTTTTGTTGATGTTGATCAACAAAAAACTATAGCTTGTAATTTTTTTTCAAATATGTTCAAAATGTCTAGTAGAAAGAGTTTACCCTTCTTTTTAAAGCGTAAAAGTATATTTTTTTTCCAAAAACTTGCAACATGTAACTATCAAATGAAAAATTTTCAATCTACCAGAAATAAAACTTATAGCATTGTCTTCAGTACTACTAATTAAAATATTGGATCACACATGGAAGAAAACTAATTGTATTCTCTTACTTTTCTCAAACTATTTTGTAATGTTTGTATCTTACAAAATTTTATTTTTTTTAAATGTTTAATTTCCGAAACAAATTAAAAATAGTACAGAGAGAATATTCCACTTTAAAATAGAATAAATAAGTTTACATGAATTCGAGTAGTAAAAAAATATAAATTTAATATTCTGAATATTCCAGAATGTAATGTTCTGTTTCTTAAAATCTGAATACATAAATAATTAAGTAAGAGCGTACACATATTTTGAAAGAATAAAACAATCCTGGCTACATCCCATTTCGCCGTTTCTTCAAAAAGCATACTTATTTCTTTATTATATTTCTTCAATAAAGCACTATGTACTTAATAATATTGTAATGCAGTTAAAGTTGTTTCCGAAAACATTGCAGTTTTTCTCTTTATTTTGTAAAATAAACATAAAATGAGATTATTTCTTTTAAGATGTACATTTTTATCGAAAAGCTTTATTTACCTAGATTTATCATTTCTATCTATTCATCAGTTGCTTCTCTCTTTTTGTAGTATTTTCATTTACAACAATAAGGACTATGATTAAAGACGATAAAGTAATTCAACATTTCAAATTAAGTATTGCCTTACGGTGATGAAACTTCTCGGAAAAATCTAAAATTTCATACATTAATTTACCTGAAGGCAACTTTTCGTAGCTGAATTAATACACATTTTTCCAAGCTAAATACAAATATAATTTTGATTTGCACAAATCTAAAATTATTTACATAAAAGCTGTACTTAAATTGTAGGATGCGTACTTAACATAAAATAAAGTAAAATATCAAAGAAATTAGATTTGATGTACAAAAGTGTATTTAGTAAACTCAAAAACTTTTCTAGATATCTATCAAGTGGAAGAAATAGCCCATAGTAGAGTTTATTCACTATACGACTGCAAACCAATCTTAACCACACATGCAAAAAGAAAACGCAGCATTAAATTTGAAATTCTATACATATAAGCAATGCATGAAGTATATTGAACTGAAATCAAAACACAAATTACAAGAAAGCAATGAAAGAAAATAGATAACTGTAAAAACCATTTGCTCATCACAAAAGTGCAGATGAATCCTAGCCTACACGGACTAAAATATAAAACCCTTAAATCTGAAATTGTATGAATAAATTCAGCAGTTACATTCCAAGTCATGTGTTTAACTGAAATAAAACAAATTTCCTAGGGGTATGAGTTAATAATAACTGTAAAAACACGAGTGTATTCATCATGTAACTGTTGATCCATTCAATACTACACCGGCAAAAGCCCTTTGCATCCAGCAGTACTAGGTGCGTTCGAGTTCCAAGGCCTCCTAATTTTTTTTCTCGGGTATATATTGTATGTATTTTTTAATTCACGTCACACTAGAGCAACACAACGGGCTATTGGCGACGGTCCGGGATCAATCCCCAAGGGTAAGATCCGAAAACAACAACACTTAATTTTGAATCACGGTCAGATGACGAGGTTACAACTGAGTTGGCACCCATTCTCTAAATTTCTATACCACGCCAACGTGAGGACATTTGAGGCCACGACAAATTTCACTTGCACCAGCGACCTTTATACACGACGGTTTTTGATTGGATAAAAATACTAGTTGAATTTAACCACTTAGCGCATTTACCCGTGTCTGACGCGGGCGAAAGTTACCGGCAAAATTACACAAGCCCGTGTCTCACACGGGCGCTCTTGTATCTCGCGTTATTTTATTTCTAATGCCCCCCACAACTGAAATTGCAAAAAATAACTTACACTATACCTATATATTCATTTTCTGTCAAAAAAAACTCGATCATTTTTTACCAGTTTTTCCGAAAAAAACTCGTGCTTTAAGTGGTTAAAATAGCGGACGCTCGTTGTGAATGCGTGAAACATACGCCAACAACGTGCGGCACACAGAACTCGTGTAGCTGTTACTAGAGTGAGAAGTTTTTCAATACTTAAAATGGTGACGCTCAGTGTATAAGGTAGTGCAGTGATCCGTTTTCTCAACTTGCGTGGCGTCAAACCCATAGACATTCATCGTGATTTGAGTGAGACATACGGTGATGGTGTCGTGGATGCGAACAATTTGCTTTCGTAGGTGCGACAGTTCAAAGAAGGCCGAACGTCATGTGACAACGAACTAGAGCCTCGGAACCAGTCGACAACGTCATTACCCGAGTAAAGCAAGTTGTTATAGAGGACCACAGATTATGAGAGATGTCACCTCAACTTCTCCGTGGGACCTGTCCACACCATCACACGTGAAGACCTGAAAATCAACCAGAAAAGGCTGCACGTGTGCTTTTTCATCAAGATAACACTCCTGCTCATCGAACGATTCTAGCTCAAGAGATTTTTGTAAAAACTTTAAAGGGGTTTTTCATGTTCCCTACTCACCTGACCTCGCTTCAAGCGATTTTTCACTTTTTCCAACGATGGACACTATCCGTATCATTTTCCTGTCGGGCCTCTCTTGCATCAGCGATTTTCCAGTGGAAAAAACAGATCTCTAAAGAAGCGTTCCCTACCACCATGGAATGAAGGCGTCGAAGTTGAAAAAAATTGGTATCCCTACAGCGAGATTATGTTGAAAAGTGACAGATATTTCAACTTTTTGGTATAAGTAATGTGTCAGAACAAATTAGACATCTGAACGTGAACGCACCGAGTACATCTGAAATCCCACATATAAAGAAGCAATTATATTGCATAAATTATGTTTAACTGCAATCAAAGGAAATTTTTCAGAGGTAACTGTAAAACATGAGTTTATTTGTGGTGTGACTGTATCTTATTCCCATCCTCCATAAAAAATTGCAAAGTTAGTGTTTGTATCCCTTGAACTTCACCTACAGATTGTGATGGCAAGTTTTTAATCGAGTTCCTTGAGACATTCAGACATATATCAGATCTCACACTAATGAAAATCAATCCTTCAAACCACTTGTCAAAAACACCCTAAAATAAATACTTTAAATACCATACCAAAAAGTTATTTAACTGAAATCAAACAAATATTTCTTTAAGTAAGGAAATAACTATAAAACATGAATTTATTCTCATAGTATGACTGTACATTCATCCTATACACTAACAGCCGGTAATAAAGTATCACAAAGTTAACATTTATATTTGTTGAACTTCACAGATAGATTAGGTTGGAAAACTTTTGAATATAATCATTTGAAACACTCAGAATTATATTGGCCCTCTACGAATGTAAGCCAATTCTACATATACGTGCAAAAAACACCTACAATAAATTTGAAATTTGCATTCATAAAAGCAGCATTTCCATTACTTGAAGTAAATGAAACGGAAATCAGAGCACGTTTCTCGAAAAACAACATATAATTATTAAGAAATAACAATAAAATGTGAGTTTATTCATCGTGTGATTGTAGATCCATTCTATCCTATACCGCATCCAGCAATAAGTCTAAAACTTCATACACAAAACAGCAATTCCATTGCATTAAATATGTTTAACTAAAAAAAGCATATTTCTCGAAGCATAGAAATAACTGTAAATCATGTTTATTCTTCGTACGACTGTATATTCATCATAACACCCAATAATAATAATAAATTAATCACAAGTTAATGTTTGAATCTCTTGAACTCTACCGACAAATTGTGATACTTAAGTTTTGAATTCGAAGCATTTGGGACAATTCAGAATTGTATCGGATATTATATGACCCCACATTAATCCTAGAAAACTCGTACAAGAACACCCTACAATAAATATGCAATTTCATGCATGGAAACAGCAGTCGTGTTGCATGAAATGTGTTAAACTGAAATATAATAACTGTAAAATTATGAGTTTACCCGTACGACTGTATATTCATCTTATCCACCATCAACACTTAGCAAAATGAGGTAGATAGTCAAATTTACGTCGCACTGAGAAGCAACACAACGGGCTCTTGACGCCGGTCAGGGATCAGTTTTAAAGAGAAATATCCTAGGACAAAACCTCGTAATTTGAACCACAATCAGATGACGAGGTCAACACCTGATCTATCACCCAACTCTCCAAATTTCCACACCACATCAACGTGAGAAAATATGTGGCCATGATATATTTAACATGCATTAGCCCCCACACGTCCATGACCGGCTCATAAAAATGCAATTCAATCCTCACGTACAAAAATCACACTACACTGAGTTATATGTTTTATACATAAAATCAGCAATTACATTGCATGACATACGTGGAACTGAAATCAATGTTTCCAAAAGCAATGGAGTCGCTGCAAAAACATGAGTTCATTCATGGTACGACTGTATATCCATCCTATCTACCAACACCCAGCAATAAGAAACACAAAGTTAGCGCTCGTATCACTTGAACTTCACCGACAGATTGTGATGGCAAGCTTTTGAACTCGAAGCCTTTGGGGCAACTCAGAATTGTATCGGTCGAAATCCATACGGCACAATAATCCTGCCCCAGTCTTTCGGATTCTATTTGTCAAACTAAGTTTGATCCGGTAATCCCACCTCTACCTGAACAGTCGATTTCGAAAACAGGTTTAAGCCAGATCATTTCACAAATCCTTCCTGCTGCTGAGGGTAAGCGGAGCTACAACTGGGCATCCGTTTCCTTTGCAATCTCCTGTTTTATTTGTGATGGCCCGTGTTTCAATCTGGTGCTTAATTCTTCATCTTTCTTGGTAATTTGAAAATACTATGCTATGCAAACTTTGTAGTCGTGATTGAGTTAAGCGATTTTAAGCGTAAACTGCCTAAAGTATCAGATTTTAACTCTACCTAGAGGGAATGGTTTTAAGTTTGCTTAAAGTCTAAGCGTTGGAGATTTTATAATTGATTGAATTAAAGTTTTAAGTGATTAAATGAGTGGAGGATTGGTTTTGTTTAAAGCGAAATTGTATTCCTTGAAGCTGAGATTTAAGTAAAGCGCATGTGTGGGGTGTAAATGAGCGTTACACCTTAAGATTAAACGAGATGAGAGACAACATCGAGTATTATATCTCTTCTAAGCTTGCTCTTAGGTTTGATAATTAAGGAACATTTAACTTCGTATTTGAGTGTTAAAAGCTGTTTCAGCATTACTTGTTTTATACCAAATAATACATTACAATAGGTTGATACTCGAACGAAATTTAATAATTAGCACTTCGGATTTGTGTAATATTTGATGTAGTATGATGTGTAATATTTGTTTCATATTGAAACCTTTCACAATTAGAGAACTTTATGATGGTATAAATCACCAATTTTGGATTTCAATTCAAATGTAAGGTAATTTATTTTACATAATAGATGGTTCTCACAAAGAAGAAATTTTTTTAAATATTAAGCTTTACAATTCATTCTGGAACTGCAAATTCATGAAACAAAATTTAAAATGTGAATCTAAGTAATGAGTAAAAGATAGTTCTGGCATCTATATTCCTTTAAGATCTTATGAATGGTTTGCTTTAATAGGATCTCTTCACGAAAAATTTTAAAGTATTAACCTTTTTAATTCATTCTAAAAAGCAAAGAACAAAGTAGTCAAAATTTTAAATCTAGGTAATAAGTGATTGATGTTTCGATATCAGTATTTTTGGAAGATTTCATGAATGGTTTTAGTTTAAAAGAATTATACATAACAAATTTTAGAATATTCAGTTATTAATTCATTTTGAACTACAATTTCATAAGAAATAAATATCTTAATGTTAAAAAAATGACTTAAGAGGTCAATCTGTCGCCTAGGATGATATAAGAATTAAAATAAACGTTAAAATATTTTAGATTCCTTTAAATTTCCCTCAAATTCATCCAAACACACGCAAATATTACCTGAAAATATCATTGAATTAACACTGATGTCTATTTACAAGTAAAAAACATCCAACCACATTCCCTTGAAACTGTCTTTTATTTTACATTGGATTATTTCTTCTTTCTCTACCAACAACCCTCACAAAACCCTAATTTGCCACTCAAATATCAAGCGAGTGAATCACAGCGGCATATCCCCTTCACTTTTTGCCACCCTTCGTCCAATCAAATAGCTCCTAATCAGAGCCAATCAAATATCTCCCCCTAACTGACAGAAACAAAAACAACCCAAACGCAACCAGTTCATTCAATAAGACCGGGGTAATTAACAACACATGTAAGGAAACTTAAGAGTTGTACAAACAAGTCTGATTCTCTTTGGAAGGGAACTTGGAATAAAAGAACTCTCCTTCAATGGGAAGTAAAAGGACTTGGCTGTGGGTCATTACGTTGGGAGAAGAGGATAGCTTTCTTCTCAAGAGTATCTTGGTTAAGGAAAATGCCTTAATTGCCATCGTCGGTATGGCTGTATATCTCTTTATACTGCTTTTTTGTTCATTTTCTACTTTCTTTAACATTTGGTGACATCTAAATACTTTTTCAAAGTGGTCTCTTCGTGGATGATTTCAAGAGAAATTTCCACCATTTTTATATCCTCATTTTGGGTATATCTCCTGTTTAACTCTCCCAGTGGTTTCGACGAGATACCTCGTCCATCAAGATCTGATCGATTTTGCTAATGACGAGATACCTCGTCCATCAAGATCTGATCGATTTTGCTAATGACGAGATACGTCGTCCATCAAGATCTGATCGATTTTGCTAATGACGAGATACCTCGTCGAGGCAACCACCAGGCGGGTTAAAGTTGAAATGTTAATACTTCAATTGCCATAATAGAAGTATACGGCCTTATGTTTTTATTGGTCGTAATAGATTTATACATCTTTATATTTTTATTTGTCATCCCGTTCGTTATGAAAGCTTATTTTCTCTAGTGTTTGAAGACTTCCAAAAAATTTTTTCATTGATTTATCTTTGAAGCTCATTGTGAGCGCCAGTTTATCATTTCCATTTAGACATATATCTCCTACTTAAAGATGAAATTATTTGATGCCACTAATTTCATAATTGGTATAGTTATACACATCTTTATACTACGTTCTTATGTAACGTTCATTGCTTACTCTCTTTAATATTTGTTGATATATAGTGTACTTTTTCAGTGTGGCATGATTCTTCGGTGATTTTGAGAGATTTTTCTATCATTTTCATATTCACCATTTATGTATATCCTGCTTAAATACGAAATTAGTACTTTAAATGCCACGAAAGTATTATGGCATCCTTATAATTTTTATTCGTCATTTATTGCTTACTTTCTATATTAGAAATATAAATAAATATATTAGAAATCTCTATTGAAGAAATCCAAAGAACTTTTTCATTGGTTTATAGTCAGAATGTCACAGTGATGGATATGCGTCACTTTCATACCTCCATTTAGATATATATCTCCTACTTAAAGATGAAACTACCTGATGCCATTAATTGCATCATTGATATAGTTGTATACCTCTTTATACTACTTCCTTATACGTCGTTCATTTTTACTTTCTTTAGCATTTGGTGATATCCAATAGAGAAGAATAAACTAATAGAGAAGAAATGTAGTGTGAGTTATGGGTAATTCCGAGAGATCATTGCACCATTTTCGTATTCACCATTTGTGCATCTATACCCTGATTACAGGTGAAATTCGTTAATACTTTAGTTGCCATATTATTGTTATGCATCTTTTCATCTTTTTAATCGTTCATTCTTTACTTTCTAGTATTTAAAGATATCTAAATTTTTTAGGTGCCTGGTGCTACTCCGAGAGATTCCCCATTTTTGTCTTTCGTCAGTTGCTCAACTCCTAATAAAATCCAGTTTCAAACCCGATGCTTTGACCAACGCCCATATCCACTCATCCCATATTCAGTTACTGTGGCTGCTTGACCCCTCCCAATTCACTAGGCTTTAAATCGTTCCATTTGTTATTGTTTGTTGTTTTTCAACTTGTCACACTAAGTTGACAATGATTTTACCTACAACGGCAGCTGCTGTCTTTTCAACCCCAATAAGATATCTCGGCTTAAATTGCTTTCAGTAACCACAATCAGTTTAATAGTGTTTCTCTCTTAGTTCATTTGACCATGAATACATTGAAACAAAATTTCAACTGAAAACAATTGGTCAAACTTACTCGCGTGTTTACTTTTTTCATGCATCATTTTCAGTTATAACTAAAATGACAAAGCTATTCACAGGCGGTATTTCGTCCTAAAAATTATGACTCTCATAAATGGTCTACAACTCGAAGAAATTGTAAATCTGTTACGAAAACTATTCGAAAATGAATGGTGGTAGGATCTCCTGTTCGGATTTAGATTGGGCTAAAGAAACTGAATTATGTAAAAATAAATCGTAAAAACGTGAAGAAATGAACACAGGCGATGCTGACAATACCCGGAATTTTTTATATTTATAGTTCGGGATGGCACAGAATGGAAAATGTATAATGGAAGACTGATCAATTTACTGATAGATATATTTCATGCAAAAGTAATATACTAAGGCTCTACTGAGAGATTTTGTTAAGCGAAACGTCACTGAATAAGTGATTAGTTTGAGTCATTGAGCAAAAGCACTAAAATTATAAATCAGAATATGGGTTGGAGATTTATCTCGAACGCAGGAAATGTGAGAAAAATGTGACTTATATGCAACCAACTCACATATTAAGCGTGTTATTCAGTGAAGTAAATGGTGTACAACTGGAAGAAAGTGTTTGCAACTCTATAAAATGTAACATAAAAACTCTATAAAATGTCTATAAAATGTAACATAAAATGTAACATAACGCATGTAACATAAATTTTAAGAATTAATGTTAAAATCCGTATAAATATTGTCAAAAAACCACTAACACATTCCTTTTATTTCCAAAATTTGATAGATTTATTTTTTATTTTGTTTTATAATCTATTTGACCCTTTTTGTGGAATAAATAATCCTAGCTTATGAAAATATTGTATAAGTTTAAAAGTAACTAAAATTGAAGTAGCGATGGAATTTAAATATTAAAACTGTTTTTACTACATTTATTTATTGGTGTCGAAGTGCAGAAACGACGCCAGTGGACGTTTTAAAGTAAATTGAGTGCCGGCTAGTCATCTTCACTATTTAGTATATAGAGTTGTGATAGATCTTATATAGAGTACTCTATATAAATATACTAAACGAGATATATTCTATTACGAAGGTGCACAATACTATATACTAAAGAAAATATACTGTACTATACTATTAACAAAGCGCTTACTAAAGAAGGTATACTATATAATATACTAAAGAATGTATATTCTATTAAGAAGGTGTACTAAACTATTTACTAAAGAAGGTATACTACACTAAATACTAAAGAAGGTATACTAAACTATATATTAAAGAAGGTATACTATATTAAAAGCTAATGAGGGTATACTATATTAAATCTAAAGAGGGTATACTATATACTAAAGAAGGTATAAAGAACTATACGTTTTACGTATATTTTGAAAAATTGTGTAACTTTGACGACGATGCAAGTCTGCTAAGGATCGTGCATGCACTCTAAGCACTCAAGAAATTAAGCTAGTGATAAAATACAAGATTTACCACTCCCAATGATGGAGGATACAAAATCACGCCATGTCACTTTTGCGTTCAGTCAAAACTCTCACCACCTCCCTAACAAAAAGAATGCTAGGGTTGCTTGAGGGAGAAAAAGGACAGAACACAATGCATCAGCCTCCCCCTCCCTAAAATGAGAAAATTCCCCTAAAGGTATTATGCTCCACATCTGCAAGAGAAGCTGGGTGTGCTCAGAAAACGAAATCCAACAGTCTGATATAAGAAAAAAGTTCAGTCTTATCTTTAGGTGTGTTATGCTCACGTTTTCCGCACTCTAACAATTCGATCAGAAACTTTGCAATTTTTTCAAACCATCCTTATATACTATAACCTATTACTCAACTTTCATCTGTAAGTGTAACAGCTGTTCTTACTTAATTAAAGGATCAGTTATTAAACTTTATCTTGAATGATAAAATTGGAGCACAAGAGAAAGTGCACTCAATGAAGGAATTGTTGACACCCTGATTACTCTTTGTGACTCAGTTTTATGTAGTTGATACATAGGTTAAGCAATATAGTTATAGTTATATTTGGTCTACATGGGAATGATACCCAGGTAGACCAAATATATCTATATTGATGATTGAATCTTTCGAAGAGAATAACTAATTATTTTCCTCCGTACAATAGATATGCGTATAAAGAAATAGCTTCAGGAAAATATGAACCGAATTTTGAGGACCCCTCCAATTCATGACTGATACGCTTGCAATCAGTCTGATGGGTGAAATGGGCAGCAGAAAAGAACAGACTATTCTTTCTAGGCTTTGCAGTGGACACTTGAAGCTTTTAAGCTGATTCTGGAACTTAGTGCACTGAAGATCAGGTCGAATTTCAATTGCGCTGAGTTTGGAGGTTTCATGGTTTAGTGTGGTAGTTGAATTTACGTCGCACCAGTGTAACTAAACAGGCTATTGGCGACGGTCAGGAATCAATCCCAAAGGGAGAGATCCCTTTCAAGGACTGTCAGTTTTCAGTGTATATATACAATTTATTTAGGTTGGGCTCCTATTTACAAATATTACGCATTTAACTTACATATATCACGGAAAGAATTTAAAAGATGACCAGGAGGAGTTATCCCTTCCGTCTTAAATATTATGAAAAGAACGAGGGATCGAGGGGAAGAAGAATAAGATAATTCGGATCTTAGATAACTCTCTCTATTCAGATTAACTGGTCTAAGGAATTGCAGAAGATTCGTTCAGGATACATCGGTTATTCTTGTCTCATCTCCGGCAGCATGCCTGGTTAGCTATCCATACGAATCAGACTATTTTAAGGTAATCCTTTCGCTTTTTCCGACGAACCTCCGACCTCTCTCTTAGGAGACAGTAACTATCTCTCTCGCTTTCTCTTCAGGGGTCTCTCTACCGGCTATGGAAGGTCTTACTGGTTTCCCACGTAATGCAAATACAAGACGGTATAAAAGTCCCTCAAGTTCGGGGTCTCCCCAGTGGTTAGATCAGATGAATTAACCGATCGCCAAGCGTGTTCAATAGGATACAACCAATGGTATATTTGCCCGATTGTTAAACTTTTGCATGACAGGAGCAGTTTCTATGCAAGGACCTCCCGTACTGCATGCCATTTATCGCGCTAAGTTCCCTTGTTAGTTGTCTGAACATGGATCGGATCCTCACTGATTGACTTTTGATTTCTGGGGCCTACCCGAATAACCCTCAAGTAGCCTCAACTAGCTGGGGCACCCCATCTAAGAAGGGCTCTCTCTGGAAGTCCCTTGTTAAAATATCCTCCTCACTCTTGACAGTAAACCTGGCGTGAAGGTCTCGCTCCTTACATGACCACCTCTCCAATTCTTGCAACCGAGAAAAAGGCAGACTACACAATATACGCAGAACACAATAATACAAAATCAACACAACAAAGTCAATGAAGATTGAATTGGGTTGCAAGCATTTTCTTCTGTCCTCAAAATGCAATTCAGGGCGTGCTTCGCCAGAGCACATCATCTCCTGTCTCGGCTCCCTCATGCCAGCTTATTGACCATCCTGAGCTGGTTCTTGAGAGTCAACAAAGTCAATGAAGATTGAATTGGGTTGCAAGCATTTTCTTCAGTCCTCTAAATACAATTCAGGTCATGTTTCGCCAGAGCACATCATCTCCTGTCTCGGCTCCCTCATGCCAGCTTATTGACCATCCTGAGCTGGTTCTTGAGAGTCAACAAAGTCAATGAAGATTGAATTGGGTTGCAAGCATTTTCTTCTGTCCTCAAAATGCAATTCAGGTCGTGCTTCGCCAGAGCACATCATCTCCCTGTCTCGGCTCCCTCATGCCAGCTTATTGACCATCCTGAGCTGGTTCTTGAGAGTCAACAAAGTCAATGAAGATTGAATTGGGTTGCAAGCATTTTCTTCTGTCCTCAAAATGCAATCCAGGTCGTGCTTCGCCAGAGCACATCATCTCCTGTCTCGGCTCCCTCATGTCAGCTTATTGACCATCCTGAGCTGGTTCTTGTGAGCCTCAAGACTCACGGACTAATTTTTATTTATACCAAGTGAGGTAAGTAATAACAATATGCTACAGCTAAGCACAAAGCACTGGGGTGAATTCTTAAAACTTCAATCCTACACTTTAGAAATAGACAAGCACCAAAATGGCATCCAAACGTCAAAAATCATCGAAACGTGTTTGAACAAGTGAATGGGATGCAATTGAAGTGGACGCTCAGTTGCTAATACTGGTATCATGACTGATGTGTGAACTTTATAGTCCATGCATTTTATTGGAAATAAGAATTAACTCAAGTTTGAAATATAGGAAATGCCATTTCATAAGCATTTTTGTCAAGTTTTTCTTCTTATGGGGGATGAAATGAGCATATCTATGCTTGCATTCATTCGTCACCGCCATCAATGAATATACTAAACTAAGCAACTTTATTGTAGAAACTAGCGCATGTCTGCTGATAGTTTTGAACAATCAATTGCTGTTAAGGACAAATGAATGGAAGTGGACGCTCAGAAGCTAATAGTTGTAACATGACTGAAATGTAAACTTTATTCCACGTATTTTATTGGAAATGAGAATTAACTCCAGTTGGAAATACCATTTTATAAGTATTTCTGACGAATTTTATTTAGTTGGGTTATGAAACGAGCATATCTATGCTTGTATGCATTCGACACTGCCATCAATGGATATACGGAACCAAGCAACTTTAATGCACATACTAAACTCAAGTCTAATGTCAATTTGTTTCAAGGTAACGTTTTAACTCTTATTACCAGCAGAAATTTAGAACCCCTGATTTTACTGTACACACGCACCCAAGTTATCAGGGAGCGAGATCTAAATAAAAGAGTACACAGAATCCAAGACAAAAGGCATCGACTCCTTAAAAGGGATGGCACTGACTTTCCCGTTAATTTTTCAGAGAATGAAGAATGCCGCGCGATCGCGAAGGAGATGCAGCAGAAAAATTACCATGCATCGTGATAGTACCGGATGGACTTGATGGACGATTTCCAGAAAAAGACGAAACGTGTGGAGAATGGCTCGAATAATAGAAGGTGATTGGTAGCGGTATTTTGCGAAAAAGGCACTTTTCGTGATTAGCCTATTCATCTTTCATGCTAGAGCCCATTTAAATTTTAAGCCACTCAAAGAAAAATGGTAGGTACAGGCACCAGGGTTTGAGGGAAGCGACACGCGCGTTTGCACATCGGCTTGTGTGCAGCGGATACTGTTAATTGGTAGGAAGCGCCGCTAGTCACGCTTTTTGTCCGGGAATTGAGTCTTTGCAGGATTATTTAACTAGTGCGAGGTGTTTTGTTCGTTTCCGAGTCACTTGGGAGGATTTTTAAGGTTTGGAAATTTGACCGTGTGTTGTGATGTTGATGGAGTTTGGGGTGATTGATGAAAATTTAATATTGGTCAATTTTTGCTTTGGTGGGATGTCAGCTTTATTTTGCTTGTATGCGCCTCACTGGAGGGATTTGTCTCTTTAATTAAATTATATTGTGATATAGTAGCTTTAAGTGATAATTAATTATTTGGTATCTTTATTTTAACAGCGATAATTTCTCTCAATTCTTCTTAAACAAGCTGTTATTCACGCCATTCATTCATTGTTTTGTTTAAATATGCTCCCGTGTGAAGTTATTTGAGTAAAACTAAAGGCAGAAAGTGATGGTGTTTTGGTGGTGTCAAGCCTTGAAGTTAGTTGTCATGATGCTCGAATGTAATTTCAGCATGTTACATTTTAAAAATATACATCAGACGTCATCAGAACGGCGATATATCAAATTAGTTCTTATCCGTAGTATTTTTTATTCTCCGGTAGTTTATTTGGGTTTACACTGGAAATCTATCTCATTGAAAGATAATTTCGCTTTAGTTAAGTAGCATTATGGTCTGGGGTTGTTTGTGAATATTAATAAAAAGAATTTATGAATATATAAACATGATAGTTGGTTTTGAGAAATACTAAGAACAATTTCCGATCTAAATGAAGTGTGATTATAAAAAATATAACGTTTTAGCTAATTCAACAGAAAGTAATTGAGTAACAAAGGGAATTTATTGTGAACTGCGGCTTCTAAAATAGTTTAATCAAATTTAAAACTTACCAACATATGGGAGGAATTTAAATTATTTATAAAAACTAATGATCAGCTTTATTGATGATTTATTCACACCAGTCACTTCTTTTGTGGACAAACATTACACTCCATGCTATAAATCCCTTATGTGGTTTTAAGCGCGAAGTTCTAAGTATAGTCATATACTGCAAAAACCATCTACTCACTGTTCTAATAAAATATACTCATCACATTTAACACTCTAAGTGGTTTCGACGAGATATCTCGTCTATTAAAATCTGACTAATTTGGCTAATGACGAGATGTTTCGTCGAGACCAGGGAGGTTAATCCTATCTTATAACCTAAACATTTAACCCTAAATTATAATCTTTAAAACTAACTAATAGAATATAGGTGATTATTGACTGTTCAGTAAGCAGCTCTGTAAAGATCAAATAGAGCCAAATTTAGTCTTAACCCTCTGAAGGTTAGGACGTATTATTCCACCATGCAATAGTTTATATTACCTCCTTGAGATGTTTTTGTTTTATTAAGTGCATGGTTTTAATGATTGGATTGTAGGTGTTTAACACTCCAAGTGGTTTTAACGAAATATCTCATCCAATATCCGGTCGAATTTGCAAATAGCGAGATATCTCGTCCATCGACATGTGGTCAGTTTTGCTAACGACGAGACAAAAACGTCCTATTGCTACAAGAGGAAAGAAGATCCATGTAGGAAAAACGAATTGTCTCTTGACTAGAACGGGTGACAGTTTAGAACAGGTTTTTTCATCAGAAACTAGTCACTGTAAGGCAGTTTTCAAATCCAAGATAAACCACCAGGAGGATTGAAGATCAGCATAGAAATACTATTGTATCAATTCAACCAAATTTGAAGCGCATGTTTTCCTGACCACGCAGTACAATCCGTCAATAATCCGGAAAATTATTTGACGTATTAGACTCTCATGATCAGAAAAGCTTGCACAACCGATTCTGGTTGAATTTGATCCAATAGATTTTATCCTCAGAACTAAAAACCGTCCAATCCAATCAGAAAAATGTATTGAATAAAACATAAATATTGAAATATCTGAGTGAGGTAATAAGCCATTTCCTAGCCTGCCCCGAAAGGAAACCCTATGAATTTTTAAACACCTATTGATCGCGAATTAAATACAAAACAAAACCTAAACTATTTAAAGACATTGAATGAAAATTAATATCGAGATCGCTTTGCTTTGCAAAATTTATACTTTGGTTGACACAGACCTCAATTTGGTATGAACTGGATGAACTCCCGTCATAAAAACAGAATTCTGTGAAAAGGACAAGTTTAAAAGTTAGTGGGCCTTACAACTGACATTCGATGGAAAACTAATAAATACATGAATAATATAGTTACAATGACAAAATTTTGCACACATGCTCTTTAAAGCTGTATACTTAACGTTTGACGGTAAAAAAATTGATGATTTGGATCATTTTTAGGGTACTGTGTATTCTTAATGTGTATACTAAGAATTTCTCTTATAATTAGTAATCTCAGAGAAACGCTCTATAATCATGGAATAATTTAATTGTCATAAAAACTTCATAGTCAAGAAAGCATGCATACGTCCTAACCGTCAATCAGATTGAACTCTCGCGGTAAGGAGGCATGTAAACCAAATTTGGTTGAATTTGATCCACAATAGTTATTTCTCCCCAGATCTCTAAACATAATGGCCCTTGCTCCATAAAAACCAAACCAATCAACCTATTTCAGAGCTCTAAGAACAAATTGGATTGAAATATCATGGTAAAGAAAGCATGACTACCGAATTTGGTTGAATTTGATCCTGTAGTTATTTCTCCCCGGAGCTCCAAACGCGCCCAATCAAATCATCCACAACCATACATGCAATAAAACCAAAAATAGCTAAACATTTGAGAAGAGTAATATAAGCCATTCTCTATCCTTCCCAAAAGAAAAACCCTGCAATTCACAAGCGAATTTTTTAAACACCTCATTGATCACGAATCAAACATAAAACATCAGCGATTGAAAACATTGAATGAAAAATGAATGCCGAGACCACTTTGTTTTGCGAAATAGGTGCTTTGGACTGACAGAAGGGGTCTCAATTAGGTATGAAGTGGATGAACTCCCATCTGCGACCAGAATGCGTAAGCATAGGGGAGGAATGAGTAATGAAGAGCCCTCGATGCACCCCTCATTTACTCAATGACATCATCACTTCATCATTTCTAACCTCCCTCGGAGGGCTTTGTTGATACAAAGCAGAGGTGAATGGGCTGAATTGGATAGGATATATTCCCCATTCATTCTTTCGATAGCTTAGTTACGCAAGGTATCGCATACTCTATTTAAAAGAAGTTGAAATTTGGTTAAAAAAAACCTCAGGTAGAGTAGTTTATTGCCACATTTATTCATATGTATATAATTACTTCCGCTCAGGAAAGTTGTGCTCTGATTGTTTTATTCATTAATATTGGAATTAAATTTACATAAATGTATGGAAACCAGATAAAATTTTGTCGTTCCGTTCTCAAAAATAAATGGAAGGTTGTGCCAAAGACACAAATCGTAGTTTTCGCGTGGATATTCGGGACTGATGATTTTGGAATGAATGAAGTAGACATAGGAAGTTTGAATAACTGTTTATTATGACTATTCAACAATACATTTACAGTTATTTTTATTTATTAAACAATTTATTTTTATTGATTAAAGGTCTGTGATTGTAGCGTAGTTCAGTAGCTTTCGAATAACACCAGTACGCAGTCTTCACTCCACGTAAGTCAAAGTTAAACTGGCCCAAAACGAGCCCACCACCGTAGTATTTCACTTATTGCGGATTCACTCCTCGCGCTCAGTGTGCATGCGCACTCGGTTCGAAGGTCATGTCAGGTAGGGACATCATTTGTCTATACGACTCTATATTTTTCTTCTGGATGTTTCTTCTAGTTCTGAAATCATAAGACAAAACCGTTGCAACACTTTTTTATATCGCTCGACTTTTCATGCTTGCCCCAGAAATATTTTATTTCAAAGATTTCAAAAACGTTTATGGAATCATGTATAGATTATATCAGTGGTTCCCAAACATTTTAGACTGAAGATCTTTTTAAAAATTAAAACATTTCACGGATGTCTTGACATTCAACGGAAATAAAGCTCATGTAACGGGACAAGATTTAAAGATTTTATTAAGCCAATTAGTTTTACAATTAAAATTAGTTGGAACTCAAAAATATTGGAATCGTTGAATGGTTTAGATTCTAAAATTTATGTTTATTTTTTTGGCTAGTGAGATATTACATGTTTCCACGAAACCCTAAAGTGTCACGGTTTGGGAACTTCTGGATTAGATGAGTTTTTTATGATGCAAGATCCAGATTTTACCCTTGTGCCTTAATGAACCCTGCACCAATCAATGTTGTTTTTGTAAATTCAACAGGCATATACACAAGGAAAGTTTTACTGATGCAGGCAATCAGGTAAAGAAAGAGAAATCACTTAAATAATGAAATAGCTTAACTTAGATATATGGCTGGAAATAAAATACAGTAGCCGAAAGTTACTAGAATATGGAACAAATGACTATACTTTGCTATTATTATGAAGAAAACTTGTTTCTAATTTTAATCCTGTAAAACCCTGATTATTCAAGGTAACGTGAACCGTGATCACCTTGAATAACGTGAAAATCGGATAATAATAATTTGTACTAACACAAAACAGCATATACGAAATGCAAAACGTATTTTATTGTACTCTTTGTTGGTACGTTCTGTTACTGAAAGATTCATAAAGTAAGTATTAAGAATAATCCATACTCAGATATGTACCACAGTATGTGTTTATTGTAATAATTTTACAATGTATATTGAAGTGAGTTACAATGTATAGTGAAGAGAGGCAAGCGAGCTTTTAAGATTCTTTGAAAAATCCTCAAGTCTTCCTTTCGGCAGCAGTTTCTCATCTCTTTGGACAAAGTGTACCCACCCGGACGTTCGGTTGATTGGAGCTCAGATAATCAAAGTTCTTCAAATACATTGGAACTCACGTAATTATAACCTTTCAACCACTTTAGAACCGTCTTTGTGTATTGAGTTCTTGCTCCATACATTTTTGAAGCTGAGCGCACGCAGAACCTAAAGTTATTAGGAATCTTTCAAAACCTAGGATATGAAATCACAGATTATCCTGAAAATCACGGATATTCATTCCTACAAACTGAGTAAAAAAGATGAATATGCCTAAATGACATTATTTCAAAGTTCAGTTAACATGAAGCGTAACACATTTCAACTATTTGACTCTTTGCATGTTGAGATAAAATTTGTGTGTATATCGGAAGCCTGTATGAGACACTGGCAGCAAGAAATGCCTATCTGTAAAAAATCGTATTTGTTATTTAGGCTGTATGTTTATGCTTTCAAGTAAAATAAGAAATACGTGACACAAGGATAGGTAAATAGGCTGTGATTATTGAAGTAACTTATAAACATTTAGGCCGTTTTTATTTCATTAATGACATTATAATGCCAAATATCTGACGGCTGTCGATTTTATTAGCAGGGACATTCTTGTTCTCAGTGTCTCAACTATATAAAATTAAAATTGAAATCTGCAAAGAAACGGAAAACATTTAAACGGTTGAAAAACAAAACCCAAATTTCTTCTTTTGATATTCCAATGAATTACCATATTGAAAACATGAATAATCTTAGAAATAAAAGTTTAAAATTGTTTTGCACTCTTAGAAAAAGAAGAAAACATTTAGAGTCCATTTAGGTGATTAAAGTGAAAAATGCCAATAGGCAACGAAAATTAAAAATCAAATTTAAACTGAAATGAAAACAATTCAAACGTTTGAGCAGATTGAACCGATATTTTCCCCCTTAGATATTCTACCAATTCCCATTTTTGAAAATCATGAATTATCTCGCAAGAAAGAAATTTAAAGTTCCTCTATATCATAAAAAAGTACGAAATTATTCAGAATCTATTTAATACTGTAGGTATTGGTAAAAGATGGAAACACGGTTGAATAGTGAATAAACACGGTTTAATATAATTATTTAACCGACATTATTCTGAACTAAATGATGAAAATTGCATGTCTGTAACTTAAGTGATTCAAGTTTAAAATACCAACGAGCAACGAAGATTAAAAAGAGAGAAGACCAAGGCAGAAATGAAAACAATTCAAACTTTCGAATAGAGTGGGTCTATATCTTTTCCTATAGATATTCAACCCAATTCAGAATGAACAAGGTCAAAATTCCTTTATTACCTCTCTTGATGGTTATCTCGATGATGATCTTGTCACTAGTAAAACTGACTAGATATTGATGGACGAGATATCTCGCCATTAGAAGAAAACTAACCTAGTCTTGATCTCGTCATCATAAAAAATCGCCAATACCTTGAAGACGAGATATCTCGTCATCACCAAAATGGTTCATATCCTAATGGACGATATATCTAGTCATTACCAAAATTGGCCAGATCTTGATGGGTGCGATATCTCGTCGAAACCACTTGGAGAGTTAAAAAATTACCAAAATCTATTCGGGAATCTGCTGAAAACTGTCGGTATTTGTAAAAGCTGTAAGCGTAGCTGAATAATGTTAAAATTTCATGTCATTGTCAAATAATTATTTAATTCACAATATGCTGAGCTAAAAATGAAAAATTAAACTTCTATATGTACTTAAGTGATTAAAGTTTAATGCCAAAGAGCAACGGAAATTAAAAGCATAAAAACTTAAAAGTAAATGAAAACTATATAAATGTTTGAACAGAGTAAATCTATCTTTCCCTGTAGATACTCTATCCAATTCAGTATAAAAAAGTTAAAAAATTCTTTTAAATATTAAAAAATGATTGAAAAATATTCAGAATCTGTTGAAAACTGTTGGTAATCATAAACACTGTAAACGCAGTTGAACAGTATTGAAATTCTAATGTTAAGTAATTATTTAACTCACAGTATGCTGAGCTAAATGGTGAAAATTAGATGTCTATATGTACCTAATGGATTAATGTTTAATAGCAATGGACAACAAAAATTCAAAAGCATCAACACTTAAACATAATTGAAAACAATTTAAACAGATAACTTATACTTTTTAACTTTACATACTCTAATTCCTATTTAAAACATGAATTTTCCCTTGAGAAAAGTCTCAAATCCCTTTACAATGTTGAAAAGATGGGATAATATATCAGGCACTATTGAAAACTATCGATATCTATAAACGATGTAAACACAGCTGAATACTGTTAAAATGTTAACTAGGAATAAATATTTACCCCTTTATGAAAGATAAACTACGTTGAATGGTTTCATGTCTGGGTATTCATGAGGGAAGAATATTGCAGCTTTCTTGTCCAAATAGCATCGATCTGGGAAATAGCGAAGTAGCCTAACTATTAACATTAGAACAAAATTCCCACCCTTTGGGAACATGGATAAGTAAACATGCTTTGAATAGTTTTTTCAGGAAAGGAAAATAGATTAAACAACCCACGTGTTTCTTTTTAGAAAATGAAATGTAAAATGTTGACAGTGAAATTGTAAACAGTGAGTTTAACAATTTCAAAGACCTTTTTATTGGATAGATCGTTCTGAACATTGAATAAGTGTTGTGTACTTAAAATTAGTCGTTAATTAAAAATAAAAGTTAACGAATTATGCTGTCGAATGCTAGGCATCTTACGCTGAGTCTTTAGTCTTTGACATTTCGAGATCGTAACAGATTTTAACATGTTACTCTGGTGTATAGCTAACGTTGACTTACGACTTGTAATATTATTGCTGCTTTTAAGGATGACGACTGTACATACATTTATTTCTGATAAACGGCATTGAATATGTCTGTATTTGGATAATGTACATTGGACAACACTAATTTTGATAAAAGACATTGATCATATTTTTATCTTTAATAAAGGATATGACATGTGTACTTTTATATTTGGCATTGGACATCTTTGTGCATTTATCATTAGACATTGAAAAACTCTATTTTTGATATTTGGCATTGCACATCTCAATATTTTTAATACGGGGCAATGGTCATCTCTGTAGTTTCGATATTTGGCATTTAACATCTCAGAATTTTTAATAATTTACATTGGACATCTCTTAAGTTACCATTTTTAGAACATCCTTATAAATCTTTTTAAGTTTTATAAATATATTTTTGCCATATTTGTGGCATTTAAAACTTCTTAAAACATTTCCAACCCGATTGTCAGCTAAAGTTAAATTTTCTTCTTTCAACAACTTTTTACTCTATAGTCAAGTGAATGATGAAAAAATAATAAGCAACGTTGGAGAAAAAACTGCAATAATGTTTTTTTATAGTAAATACTTTGAAGTCTTAATTGATGCAACTAAATATGAGTTATGTCAACAGTGAAGAAAAATTATGATTAGAAAAATTCAAACAGTTTTTTGTTGATTATGGAGGTTACTGGTTGAATAAATTTTAAAAAATTACAAGGATATTAAGATTAAAAGAAAATTTTTTATATTCGTAGATCAAAACATTTTTAAATGTAACGATAAAGAAATTTGGAATGTCGTTTAAGAGTATAAAACTAGAAAAATCAAAATTGATTTGCTTAGAAAGCTGTGAATAATTGATATAAATAAGTATGTAAATTACTTTAATATTTTTAATTCAAAATTCTTTGTAATATTTTAAATTCATTAGACAGATTATCTCAAATGCCTAATATATATATCTCAATTCTCGTATTCTTCATGATTTGCATCTTATAAATCTACATAATTTTAAATGTTATTCATGGAATCATTAATGTAAATCTCAACAGAACTTGGCATAAACTTAACACGTTGTTTATGATTCTATCTTTTCGTGTATATACCAGAATGTTGATATAAAATTTGTAAAACTGGTACGTCCTCCTGTCAAGTGGGTTAGGTGGAAAGTGAGAGTGCTACAAATTCACAATGCTACCCGTGTTAGCCTTCATACTAAGCGGTTGGTGTGACGCAACAGGTCTCTGCCATACATACCCGGTATAATACGAAATCCGTCGATTATGATCGCGTTACTTTAAGGGTTAACGTCGTAATATCATATCGCTGGCATTTGAAATCCTAATGACACCTAGCTCAGGTGTTGCCTCGTCATCTGACCGTGGTTCAAAATTACGTCGTGTTGTCCTCGATCTTTCCCTTTGGGATTGATCCCTGACCGTCGCCAATCGCCCGTTGTGTTGCTCCAGTGCCATGTTTATTAAAATACCTACCTACCTAATGACACCTAGAGCAATTTCGATTATCCGTGTTATCTTACCACTCAAGGCCGATTCAAAGATTAAGGCAATGCCAAATCTCTGGCGTTTGAAATCATTACCATGTTGCTTAAAGTATTTTTGATGATCCTTATTACCTTGACAACTCAAGCAAACACAAGGATTGGTAACTCAAAATCTGCTACGCTCTCACTGCTTCGTATATTAATGGCGTAATGTGAAGTTTGGTTCTTAAAATCACCGCCATGTCACCTTCAGTGGTTTTATGTTATCCTGGTAACCTACGACCGCTCATGATGAACCATTGGTAACTCAAAGTCTGCTACTCGCGCCGATTTAAAGATTAAGGTAATGCCAAATCTCTGGAGTTTGAAATCATTACCATGTTGCTTAAAGTATTTTCGATGATCCTTGTTACCTTGACAACTCAAGGAAACACAAGTATTGGTAATGCAAAATCTGCTACTTTTTGAAGTATCTTCAAAGGTTAATGGCGCAATACGAAATGTGGTTCTTAAAATCACAGCCATGTCAATATCAGTGGTTTTTTTAGTTATCCTTGTTACCCTTGTTCTCACATGGTTAATCCTTGGTAATGCAAAGTCTTCTACTCTCACCCCGATTCAAAGTTTAAGGTAATGCCAAATCCGTGGCATTTGAAATCATAACTATGTTTAATGAAGTATTTTCTGTTAACCTTGTTAACTGACTTTCATTGTGGATCCTTCAAAACTCAAAATTTGATGCGCTCTCGCTATTTTAAAGATTAATGGCATAATGCAAAATTTGGTGTTAGAACTCACAATCATATTAAGTTCATTTGTTTTTGTTATTCTTATTACCTCTGACCTCTCACGGTCATTCCTCGGTAACACAAAGTCTTTTTAACGTGAACGCTAAACGTAATTTATATTCGTAAAGTTGTGTTACGTCTCTACAAATTCAATTTTTTAAGTCTTACACATCACTGTATTTTAATAAATGTACGTGATATGACAAATATGAGGTATGCAAATGTTTCATTTAGGGAATATTCGAATTGCAAATTGACTTATAATATATCTTAACGAAGAAAAATGGTAAAATGAAATTCAGTGGTTGGTAAACCAGATACATTGACTTTACTTCCTGAAAAATATGAAACATTTTATTTTGAAACGTAAGCATACTTTTTGAGAAAGATCTGAAAAAGCGTCCTCTCAACGAGACATTCAGGTCTATACTTTTTTAGGAAAATTCAATTCCTTTTCGAAGTGAAGTCAGTGTAACTCACACGGCGTCAACGTTTGGCCTACTTCTTTATATTGTTGAATGGTTACCTGAAAGGAGCGAAAAGAATTTTCCTGCTTTTTCTGGAAAAGCATACAAGAGGAAATGCACAATGAAAAATAGAGATATTTTTAGCGGAGTTTACAGTTGATAATAGAATAATGTTGCAAGCAGCCATGGTAAATTAGGAATGGAACCGTAGTTTTGAAGTCAATACTTGGGTCTGATGTTGCATTGTGGAATGAATGAATGAGATATAGGAAGTTTGAACGATTGTTTAATGTGAATATTCGACAATTAATTTACAGTTTGAACGATTAAAGTGTAGCGTGATATTTATATTGAAGGATAATTTGTGATTGTTACATAGTTTAGTAGCTTTTGAGTGGCACCACTTACGCAGTCCTCACTCCAAGCAATTCGAAGTTACACTGGCCCAAAGCTCGCCCAGTACCGTAGAATTTCAATATATTGCGAACTCCCTCCCCACTCTCCGTATGCCTACTCACTCGGTCCAAAAGTTGTGAGGTACGAATATCATTTGGCCCACACGACGGCTATAATTATCTTCTGGTGTTTCTTCTAGTTCTGAAATCATAAGATAAAACAGTTCTAACCTTTTTTGTGATGCTCGATTTTTCATGCATGTCACTCAGTACTGTTCCGATTTTAAAGACGTGTTCAAGGCAAAATGCTTCCATTTTTAGAGAATTAGAAGTTTCCAAATTCGATTTCTGTGTAATCATGGGTTTATTCTTAAAGCAAACTGATGTGAGCTGTATACGATAGAAAGTGCTTTCATCTCTTAGAGTTCTATTTATAGTAGACTTTCTGTGTCATGCCTTTTTAAGAATGAATGTGTGTACACCAAGCAGATGAAAAAGTCTGTACCTTGGTGAGTAGGCAGATCACCTTGAGGGTGTCTATTTCTACAAAGATACTTCACGGGAGAAATAACTCTCATAAGCAAAATAACTTATCACGATCACCAATTTTTGTTTCACCAACTAGAAAAATCTCTGCTATCACTTCCGGCACCGAACGATAAATTGAGATCAAAAATAGGCGCTGAAGATCCCAATTTCGGGAACGTATTGTTTACGCTTATAATCTACCCCTTAATTCAAAAAATAGGCTTTCAAAACCACATGACTCAAACTCACCAAAGTCGGGCGATGTCTTCAAGTTTGGTCTTTTCTTACTGACGATTATCACATACTACTTATATAATTATCCAATACTTAACAACATTTATCACATGCTACTTATAAAATTATCCAATACTTAACAAAATTTATCACATGATGCGTATATAAGTATCAGATACTTAACAGCACTTGTTACATGATGCGTAATAAGTATCTAACACTTGCTATATGCTGCGTATATAAGTATCTAATACTCAACAACACTTGCTATATGCTGCGTATATAAGTATCTAATACTCAACAACACTTGCTATATGCTGCGTATATAAGTATCTAATACTCAGCACTTGTTACATGATGCCTGCATAAGTATTATATACTTTACAATACTTGTTATGCTGCGCGTGTATATAAATATCTAATACTTAGATAATAGTATCTAATACTTGCATAATCGTAACTAATATACTAAATAATAGTATTATTCATTCTATGTGTTCAATGACTGAGCATTTAAAAAAATCGTTAATCCTAAAGATCATATTTGGAGATGGACTTATTGACTAATACGACAGTATTACTGGGAAAACATCACCCTCATTTTAAAGCACAACTTAAAATTTATAAATATTATTGAATTTGATATTTACCTTAAGTATGTTGAATTTTGTAAGTTAATTGATTTTGTAATTCGGGATTTTTTCCAGCTCATTTCAGCGTCAAAAATAACAGCCTTTTATAAATACAACGATTTGCTCTCATGTCTAAAAAATAACTTGAATGCAATTTTACTATCTGTATATACGAAAATAAGAGAGTCAATTCTATTTCACACGTAATATAAGGAATTCAAATATCTGATCAAAACTTAAGCTCGTCAAATGCATTATATTTGACTTTTTGAACTTACATAATAAATTTTGGATGGAATATCTACATTGGTATTTTAAGATCTAGGGACTATATTTTACACAAAATATTTTTTCTCTCAAACTTCTATCTCAGAATGTGGAGAAAATAATAATTTTGCTTTATCTAGCATAAACTTTAAAGAATATTAATTTTTACACAAAACTTTACTTAAAATTTTGTCTTTTAAGAATTTGCTTAATATATTCTCAATACACGATACCCAAATCAAGAAGAGACTTGAATAAGAAGCATAAGTAATAGCAGCATAAAAATGCTTTCATTTAAAAATGCTCACTTGAATTATTTGACATGCATTATTTCGTAGATTTCCCTACGGAAAATATATCCTGGGGCAAATCAGTTCTTTCAGGAACTTATTGGAAACCTCCTACTTTATTTAAATTCTTTTCATCTGTCTCACTTAAAAACTTCTCATTTTAGTTTCACAAACTTTTTTTCATTAACATTTTTATTCCTAGACGAACATTGACAGAGTCCATTCTCATATTTGTCTCACAAACAATTAATTATTTCTTTGTCCAAGTTGGTGTCTGCGTCGCTTAGGGGTGTGATGAAGTTTGTTAATTTTAATTGATAACCACACACACACACATGTCAGCAAAAGGGACTAGAAGATCGAGATGTAATTTAGCCTGTTTCCTTTACTTGCTTTCACATATTTACTTGCTTTAACTCTCTGCATACTTTACTTTGCTTTAACTCTCTGCATACATCGGGGCAGAATATCGTTTCCTTCTTTGGTTACGGAATCCGGCTCGACGGCTTTACAGGCAACTTACTGAAACCGGCCGAAACGGCCTTTACAATGCTTTCCCCCAGGAGAACAGGGAATATGTGTCCTCCCATTATCTTCTAATGTGCCGGTTTCTATTGTTGGGTCGTGGGTATGCCTAGAAGGGATAGATTCTCACCAGGTAAAGGGTGGCGGTGACATTTTAAGTGTATCTCTTCATTTACTCAACCTCTCACAGATTAGATTCTCGAGGATAAACAATTTGAGAAGCTCCCCGTCGATAACACTGACATCTTTGTCAACGGGGAGATAAGGCTATTCACGCGCGGATCTCTTTGTAGCACAGAAAATAGGGGATGGAAATCATAATGGGCTTCGGCGATTCTACAGGAGTTTGAGGTCTGAAAGAATCCGAGTCTTTCGTAACGAGGGGACTCGAAACTTTCGGCCGGTTGGGCCGGTCCCCGTATCCAGAAGGTTAATCCACAAACTGTACCATCAAATCCAACCCTTCCACAAACTGTTATTAAATTCCCAAATAAATTTCCATGAGTCATGCATTTTAAGGATGTAAATACGACATGTAACTTAATATGTTTATTTTTCTTGCTATTTTCACAGATTTACATGAGATTTGTCCATAAACTGTTATTAAATTCGCTAATGTGCTTCCATGTATATTGCTTTTTATGGCTATATACTCGTTATGTAACTTAATCTGTTTATTTTTTCTATTTGTACACACTTATATTAGCTTTGGTCCACAAACTGTTATAAAATTCTCTAATGTGCTTCAATGAGTAATAGAAGGACGCATGGCAGCACATTAATGAATTTAATACATTTTATTACAAATAAACATTCGGGGCGGAAAAAGAAATATAGTGAATTAAGGAAACAACGTGAGCCCACTTACCTTATCGAGGGTAGTAAAACGAGTGCAACAAAGAGGAAAACATTTTATGTTTTTTTTATACCTGTGGAGAACTGTCTCAGAAATAAACACGCCACTGCTCCCCGAAAACTCAAAATGAACAGCAAAAATGGAAAATAACACAAATGATGAAATAATACAAATCAAATAATACATAATATATACGGAAGAGCTCTCGCCACTCTAATGAAATTCCTCAGTAGTCTGATTGCAGAAGGCAATGAGAAATCTGGAAGATAAAAATCAAGGCAGAAAAAGAACCTGAGCCAACCCGAAAATAGGTTTAGAGGTTGCCTTTGAGATACAATTAGAAATGGACGTTCACGAACTGATTGGTAACGTGACTGGAGTGTGAACTTTTTACATTGCACTTCAATGTAAAAAAAGAATAAACACGAATAAGAATATATTTGAAAAATATAAAAACAATTTCGTTTTATACTTTTGGCTAATTGTATTTCATTTGAACGTATGAAATTTGCATATCAATGGTTTTCTTCATTATAAATGAATTTAAATAAAACTTGAAATGGTAACGAAACTGTCATCAATAGACACTGGCATTTAAATCTCCTGGTGTTCGTCTTGACGAGGTATCTCGTCATTGGCAAAACTGACCAGATCGGGATGGACAGGATACCTCGCCCATAGCAAAAATCTGACCAGATCTTGATCTGGCCATCATAAAAAACTGCAATAACCTTCTGACGAGATATCTCGGCATAATCAAAATTGTTCACAATATCTCGTCGAAATCATTTTTTAGGGTTAAGAAACTTGAACGCAGATGCTATGTTCGGTTTTGCTAGTTTGATGAAAATTAAGATCCCTCTAACAACTCAATTTGGGAGTATCGACCTCAAACACAGATAAAGCGAAACTAACCCACACATCCGAGAAGATCTCTTATTCCAAACACCTCTTGAAAAGGAGATCATCTTTTTGCAGCACGGAAGGAAACCTCGATACAAAAGCGATCGATGTAGTTTGCAAATCGATTACCGATATGCCCATCTCATTTGGGCCACAAATTCTTCTCTGCTTTCGGTTATAGAAAACTTTTCCCGGGCACAGGCTTAAGCCAGGAATAAATTTGCCCGCTAATTTATTTCCGGATACAGATCCATTGCACATTAGCCCGGAGGTGCAAAACGAGGAATCGGGGCATAGGAAAGAGGAATCGGATAACGGTTTTGTGTGATTGAAGGAAGGATACGAAAGAAAGGGAAACAATTAGATTTATTTCAACGGTGACATTCAATTAAGTCAAGGATATTGTATCCCGCGAAGGACTGAACGACAGTGTGAATTGCTTTCGATTTAAAGCAAGTTAGGCACGAAAGCGTTGCTTTTAATTAGGTATCAAACCACCTTCTACACTTTTGGAGATAGTGCTTTAAGCAATTGAATAATTAAAAATCGGTGAGACAGAAGTGTTTCTTATTTAATGTATGCTTATCTAAGGAGATTAGATGTGATTCCATTGGTTTTCTAATTTCATTACTCTGAATTTGAAGACTTGATTATATAAGTTGCTTGTACTGCAGTTAGAGAGGTGAAAATTTCATTTCAAATGCAGAGTTTGGGATAATTGCTAAATTAATGATATTTTTACTTGATAAACTTATTAATAAACTCTTAGAGTAAATATGTTTATTACCTCCCACCCTTTTGTATATTGGTTTCGGCTTTATCGCAGTTTGTTACTTGTACCCGGATAAATTTTCGGTTTGTGGAATCAACAGCATTTTTTCAAATGGTAACTAAAAGCCACTTGCTTTAAATAGTTTTACTCGTATCTTAACCACATCTCCCGATGGACTCTGCTCACACAATTTGAAATTCCTCAGGGTTATTTACTGTCTATGTCTACCACGAGAACAGCTTTGGATAAGCCTGGGTGATGACGGGCGTTATATAAACAGGTCTCTTTCATTTTGGATAGGATGGACTGTGGTAAATATGGTAATTTTATTTTGTTCTTCGCGAATGTTGGAGACGGAAAGAAGTAATTTACTAGTATGGATCTTTTCGACGACAAGTAAAAGCCTTAACAATGTTTCAATTTGTCATCATATACACCAATGTAAGAAATTTGAATGCTTACATTCAAGCATCCCCTACTAAAAATAGGGTCAGCCAATTTCCACTGAAACAAACTGGGGCAGACATTGTGTCTGGGGTGTGGTTCTCTCGTGGTAGACAGACAGTAGCGACTTTGGGGAGGGAGTTGGGGTTCATTGTTGACTCCCCAAGTGTAAGAAAATAGTTGTTTTTTTGCTAATCTTCACGTCTAGCTCCATCTATACCAAATCCTCAAGTCCATTCACCCGCACAAAGTCATACACCAAAAGAGATTCAGAAAACAGGTCATCTCGAGACAACACCAGGCACTAGAGAATGTGTGCTTTGGAGGCCTAGTCAGACTAACATTTAAGGCAAACAGGGTGAATCTTGCGACTACAGCAAAATGTGAGACACCTCAGATGGCCACTGAAAAAGCGGGAGAGCGTTGTCTGAATATGTCTGTCGCAATTGAAAGCAAGAGATCTTCCGAGGTGATCCCCACGATACCAAGAGTGTACTGGGGGAACGATCCATGCCTTCTTATCAAGATTTTATCTAATAGAGTAAAGCTCAAGAAACGTCAATGAGTGGGCATCGGACAATGGCTCATCGACACCCTCCTTTGCTAAATCAACCGCTACTTTGTTTCCCCTGAGGTCCACGTGTGAAAGCATCCACTGTAGGTGCACCCCACAAAAGGATGAAACATGCTTGAGTTTGTTAAGAATCACTATGCGTTCTATCTCCTACACTGCGTCAATTAGATAGATGTTGGATGGAGCTGCAACTGTTGGATAAAATCCAAACGACCTTTGGTTCGGAACAGACAATGTAGTTGTACCCTTCATCAATAACAATGAACTCACTTCTGCAAACTGAACAGAATTCTAGATTTATTTTTATTTTTACAGTACTCCCTGTTTAGAGCTTTAATAAATCTGTCGGATCGAGAAAATAGAAATTGACCTCTATACAAAACAGCTCTTAAAATCCGAACATGTACAAACAGATGGCTTGACATCGTCTTTTCAGAGGATTCTCGATTCTGTCTATAGCACCACAATGGTTGCATCCGAGTCTGACAGCACCCTGCTGACAGACTGTATGACTCGTTCATTATGCATCATCATACGACCCGTCACATGGCTTTATGGTATGGGCCCCATTGAATTCTACTACCGTACTCGCCAAAAACGCATTGCCGATACACTAACAGCCATAGCTACATCTCTGAAGTTTTGTAGCCTGTTGTCCTTCCTTATCTTCAGGTCTTCAGGACTTGCCTGCTGCCAGTATTCAACAGAACAATGCAAGACCACATGTGGCATGCAATAACAATTACTCAATGTTCAACGGGTTTGTTTTCTTCAATGGGCCATCCATTCACCAGATCTGTCACCCAATGAACACATCTGGTTGATGATTGCTCAAGGACTAGCACACCACGACCATGATATGAATGAAATTGAATAAATGAAGTTAAATTCCTTTCATTCTGCGCTTCAAAGAAAATCTCCCATGGGCAAAAACCTCAAATGCATACTGATTCATAAAGGAATCAAAAGAAATTGTTCAAGGAAAAGTATCGACCTTTCTAGGAAATGATCTTCCTAGAAATCATTTTAAAGATAATTAGGAAATTCATGTTGGGGATTTTTTAATTTTGTTGTAATTACGTTTAATAAGTTTCAGCCAACTTATTTTTCTAACTTTTAAACTCTCCACATATATGCTAAAATGTAAAACGCTTCGTATTAAATCGATTTCTTTTCTTCAAATATTTTCTTGAGTAATGATCATAAAAATATAACTCCATCGGAAACTGAGCGATAAAACTTTTTTTCTGTTCTATTAATATATATCCTTCCCTCCATTAATATAATTAACACATATATAAGAAAAGGTATGCACATGGTTTTAATTTAATTAATTGGTAACTAGAGTACCTTATTGAACAATGTTTGACAAGTAATTCACAAAAAGTGTTTTAATCATTTGTAATGAAATTAATGTAATTAATGAAATAATCAAGCGATTACAAAAGAAATAGAATAACATTGCTCTAGATGCATTATTACAGATGATCCTGCTTGTTTTAAATTAATAAAGGACCGAAAAAAGGAGAAGGTTTAGTTTAAGTAATTACATTTCACGTTTTTGTTAAATTTTAAATTGATTTTAAGTGTTCCGTTGGTGATATTAAATTTAAAGATAGAAACAAATTAGATTCCCAACGTATTTATTCTTCGGCGTTTTTCTTAATTTATATTTATCTGGCTAGGGAGTTTTGCTTAGTCTGAGAGATAGCTCTACACAAATTATGAGATAACTTCAGTTTAATAAGATAATTTTCAGTGCAACATAAGCAAAACTACAGAAAGAAAGATATTCCGTTTAAATTCTCAATTATACTCAACTCTAATACTTCATACCAAACAGTCGGGTCGCGGTATCCCGGTTACAAGAGTAACGGATTAGCAACCGGAGGTTTGCGAGTTCCAAAGTCGATCCAACCAAACGTGTACGTGGGGGTTTCTGAACGTTAAATCTGTCGTGTCATCAAATGTCCTCACAATGGAGTGATGTTGAAGCTTGGAGAGTGGGGTGCCAGATAATGTGTTGACCTTGTCATCTGACCATAGTTCAAAATTATGAGTTGTTGTCTTCGGATCCATAGAGCAAATATAAAAGTAGAGTGAGCGATGGTAACCTTTTTATCTGAATCAACGTCGCACTGGAGAAACACAACGGGATATTGGCGACAGTCCAGGATCAATACAGAAGGAAAGGATCCGAGGACAACAATTCGTCATTTTGAACTGCGGTCAGATGACGAGGTTAGAAACCTGAGCTGGCAACCCACTCTCCAATGCTCCACACCAGACCAACAGGATATTTGAAGCCACGACAGATTTAACGTGCACCAGCCCTCACGTACATGACGGTCTTGGGTTGGATCGAGTTTCGAACTTGCAACCCTGTTAATCCGCAACTCTTCCAATCTGCCCCCTTTGCAAATGAGTTTTTAATTCACGAAAACATAACATGGTTTACTAAAAAGTGTTACATTTTAGCTTTCTTTTATTTTTCAGCTTCTAAATTTTAGCTTTGTTTTACTTTTCAGCTTCTATATTTTAGCTTTGTTTTATTTTTAGGTTCTACATTTTAGCTTTTATCAGCCTATTCTACCTGACAGCGGGCTTCAGTGCTGAAGATATTTCATACAGCATCGTTCCAAACGAGTTGTTTGTTACAAGTCGTTCCAAGAAGTTTTCTTGTTCAAACAAGTTGTTTGAACAAAACTTTCACGTCAGTAGGTGCCTACGTCTTGCCCAAAAACTAGTAATACAGAAAGAAATTAACACTATAAAACTGCCTAACCCCAGCTGTTAAATAATATTTTTAACAAAACCTCTTCTGTACCACTTGAATATAACACATTCAATCCAGATCTCCAGTATTAGATTCCTCAGCGTTTCTATTGTAGCGAAAGTCATTCGGGAACCATGAATCATAAAGCGCGACGTCCGCAAGTAAAAAGCAGCATTTTCCACAAGATAGCGTGCTTCAGCGCTAAAGATACTTCATACAACGCTACTCCAAACAAGTTGTTTGAACAAAACTTTCACGTCAGTAGGGGCCAACGTCTTGCCCAAAAACTAGTAATACAGAAAGAAATTAACACTATAAAACTGCCTAACCCCAGCTGTTAAATAATATTTTTAACAAAACCTCTTCTGTCCCACTTGAATGTAACACATTCAATCCAGATCTCCAGTATTAGATTCCTCAGCGTTTCTATTGTAGCGAAAGTCATTCGGGAACCATGAATCATAAAACGCGACGTCCGCAAGTAAAAAGCAGCATTTTCCACAAGATAGCGTGCTTCAGCGCTAAAGATACTTCATACAACGCTGCTCCAAACAAGTTGTTTGAACAAAACTTTCACGTCAGTAGGGGCCAACGTCTTGCCCAAAAACTAGTAATACAGAAAGAAATTAACACTATAAAACTGCCTAACCCCAGCTGTTAAATAATATTTTTAACAAAACCTCTTCTGTCCCACTTGAATGTAACACATTCAATCCAGATCTCCAGTATTAGATTCCTCAGCGTTTCTATTGTAGCGAAAGTCATTCGGGAACCATGAATCATAAAGCGCGACGTCCGCAAGTAAAAAGCAGCATTTTCCACAAGATAGCGTGCTTCAGCGCTAAAGATACTTCATACAACGCTACTCCAAACAAGTTGTTTGAACAAAACTTTCACGTCAGTAGGTGCCTACGTCTTGCCCAAAAACTAGTAATACAGAAAGAAATTAACACTATAAAACTGCCTAACCCCAGCTGTTAAATAATATTTTTAACAAAACCTCTTCTGTACCACTTGAATATAACACATTCAATCCAGATCTCCAGTATTAGATTCCTCAGCGTTTCTATTGTAGCGAAAGTCATTCGGGAACCATGAATCATAAAGCGCGACGTCCGCAAGTAAAAAGCAGCATTTTCCACAAGATAGCGTGCTTCAGCGCTAAAGATACTTCATACAACGCTACTCCAAACAAGTTGTTTGAACAAAACTTTCACGTCAGTAGGGGCCAACGTCTTGCCCAAAAACTAGTAATACAGAAAGAAATTAACACTATAAAACTGCCTAACCCCAGCTGTTAAATAATATTTTTAACAAAACCTCTTCTGTCCCACTTGAATGTAACACATTCAATCCAGATCTCCAGTATTAGATTCCTCAGCGTTTCTATTGTAGCGAAAGTCATTCGGGAACCATGAATCATAAAACGCGACGTCCGCAAGTAAAAAGCAGCATTTTCCACAAGATAGCGTGCTTCAGCGCTAAAGATACTTCATACAACGCTACTCCAAACAAGTTGTTTGAACAAAACTTTCACGTCAGTAGGGGCCAACGTCTTGCCCAAAAACTAGTAATACAGAAAGAAATTAACACTATAAAACTGCCTAACCCCAGCTGTTAAATAATATTTTTAACAAAACCTCTTCTGTCCCACTTGAATGTAACACATTCAATCCAGATCTCCAGTATTAGATTCCTCAGCGTTTCTATTGTAGCGAAAGTCATTCGGGAACCATGAATCATAAAGCGCGACGTCCGCAAGTAAAAAGCAGCATTTTCCACAAGATAGCGTGCTTCAGCGCTAAAGATACTTCATACAACGCTACTCCAAACAAGTTGTTTGAACAAAACTTTCACGTCAGTAGGGGCCAACGTCTTGCCCAAAAACTAGTAATACAGAAAGAAATTAACACTATAAAACTGCCTAACCCCAGCTGTTAAATAATATTTTTAACAAAACCTCTTCTGTCCCACTTGAATGTAACACATTCAATCCAGATCTCCAGTATTAGATTCCTCAGCGTTTCTATTGTAGCGAAAGTCATTCGGGAACCATGAATCATAAAACGCGACGTCCGCAAGTAAAAAGCAGCATTTTCCACAAGATAGCGTGCTTCAGCGCTAAAGATACTTCATACAACGCTACTCCAAACAAGTTGTTTGAACAAAACTTTCACGTCAGTAGGGGTCAACGTCTTGCCCAAAAACTAGTAATACAGAAAGAAATTAACACTATAAAACTGCCTAACCCCAGCTGTTAAATAATATTTTTAACAAAACCTCTTCTGTCCCACTTGAATGTAACACATTCAATCCAGATCTCCAGTATTAGATTCCTCAGCGTTTCTATTGTAGCGAAAGTCATTCGGGAACCATGAATCATAAAACGCGACGTCCGCAAGTAAAAAGCAGCATTTTCCACAAGATAGCGTGCTTCAGCGCTAAAGATACTCCATACAACGCTACTCCAAACAAGTTGTTTGAACAAAACTCGCACCATCATCAGTAGCGGTCATCGCCTTGCCCAAACACCATTTTTCATCCTAAAACCAGCACGGTAAGCACACATGTACAAGGAGCCACTGTTACACCCAATCTCGCTCATTAAAGCCCGTTTTACACCACCTACCCAACAATGCGATGACGTTAAATCTTTCTTAACAAATCCTGCTGAAATTTATTACCCCATTAGCGAATTTCCTACGAGACAAAATGGACCGCTCCAGGCCCTATAACTCATATTTGTCAAGCATTCGGTTTCGGACCACCACCTTCCTTCCCTATGCCACCACAGAAACGTGGTTTCCATAAAGATGTAATTTGAGTGTTGGCGGTTAATTTGGGTTTATCTGGAGTAGCATTACAAATGACTTTTGGTTGTAGTGCGTACAGCTGAGGTTCCCCAGAGGTTTAACTTTATTGGGTGTAATGCAATCGCGCTCTAATTCATCTTAACGATAAGCGTGACTCCCGAGTGTAACTCAACTCTACTCGACTCCGATCGAAAATGAGATATTTTCGTAAAGGGGGGGGGGGGAGGAGGTTGGATAGCGTGCCACTGGCTTGCGTAGTGTCACGACAGGAGTGAGTCGAGTCATGCAGCTGTGTAATGTTTATGTTGCTTTTTTTATTGCTTCCGCAGACGAAACGAAACTTCGAGAGGGGGGGAGTAATGCCCGGTATTGTTCCGAGGTGATAAAGCGCACTTACTGTTGAGGATAGAATGCTAAAGTAAATAAAAATAATAAATGTGGTGCTGCAACGTCAGCGGTTGAAGAAATGCAGAGAATCAAATGGTCGTTTAAATTTATTTTTTTTGGTGACGGATTAAGAGACGTGATAAGAGTTCATAAAATGGTTAGAGCTTAGTTAATGTTTTTCAGTTGAAGAGAGGTTTTAGTAAACACGAAAACATAAACACTTGCTCAGCTTTTTGCGTGTTAATCTGTAATGACTACATCCCATTCCATCTGAGTAAGTATTGATAGAATCATCTGAAAAAAACCAAAACAAGTTGAAAATTTGTAATGTGACGTACTTATGGAAACAGAAAATTGCATTGAAAATCATAGAACATGTTATTATTCCTCATGGTATTATTTGAATTTTCCACTGTGCCCAATTGAATTCAGTTGTGTCCTTCCAATTGTATTGAAAAACGTGAAACTTACTACTGTTTCAATGATACTAGCTTTATTCCGCAGTCTCAATTGAATTCAGTTGCGTCCTTTCAATTGCATCTAAAAGTATGAAACGTACTACTGTTTCACATGATGATAGATTAATTTTCAATTGTGTCCTTCATTTGAATTATGTTGTCCGTTTAGTTTCACATAATGCTAGCTTAATATTTCATTGCGTCATTCAATTGAATTCAGTTGTGCGATTCCAATTTTATTGAAAAGAGTGAAACTGCTTTCAACATAATCAGAAGCTTTACTCCCCACTGTGTAATTCAATTTAAATCAATTGCGTGCTTTTAATTGTATTGAAAAGCATGAAATTTACTACTATTTTACATGATGCTTGCTTAATTTTCCATTGTCTTTCATCTGAATTCATTTGTGTCCTTTGTGTCAATTGTCTTCAAAAGAGAAAAATTTACTACAATTTCACATAATGCTAGATTGAGTTTCCGTTGTATCATTCAATTAAATTCAGTTGTGGCATCTCAATTGTACTGAACAGCGTGAAACTTTATACTGTTTCTCATAATGCTAGTTTAATTGTCCAATGTGTCATTCAATTGGGGCAATTCAAGTGCACTGGAAAGCGTGAAACTTATTACTGTTTCTCAAAATATTAGCTTAATTTGTAACTATGTACTTCTGTTGAATTCAGTTGTGTTATTTTAATGGTATTGGAAAAAGTGAAACATACTACTGTTCCACACAATGTTATCTTTTGTTGCTGTTTCGTTGTCCTCCAATTGAATATATTTGAGTCTTTTCAATTGTATTATTAACCCTGGTGTTTATTGAAAACTGCCCTGTTGTGGCCAGTCTGGTGAAAAACTTGTACCAAACTATCACCAGTTCTGGGCAAGGAACAATTTCTTTTCCTTTGTGGATCTTCATTCCCTGTTGGAGAAGAGAGGAATTTCGTCTCGACGCGATATCTCGTACTTAGCAAAATTGACCAGATCTTGGAAGAGATATCTCGTCAAAACACTTGGAGGGTTAATAATTGAAACATAATATACATCTGGTGAAAAACCTGTACCAAACTGTCACCAGTTCTGGGCAAAGGACAATTTGTTTTTCTGTTTGGATCTTCATTCTTTCTTGGAGTAATAGGGCAGTTTTGTCTCGACGCGATATCTCGTCCTTAGCAAAATTGACCAGATCTTGGAAGAGATATCTCGTCGAAACACTTGGAGGGTTAATAAATGAAGCATAAAATACATCTGATGAAAAACCTGTACCAAACTGTCACCAGTTCTGGGCAAAGGACAATTTGTTTTCCTGTTTGGATCTTCATTCCTTCTTGGAGTAATAGGGCAGTTTTGTCTCGACGCGATATCTCGTCCTTAGCAAAATTGACCAGATCTTGGAAGAGATACCTCGTCGAAACACTTGGAGGGTTAATAATTGAAGCATAAACGTACTGCTCTCAAATAATGGTATAATAATTTCTTGTGTCATCCAGTACAACCTTTGATTACTAAACGAGTATGTAAAAGAATTTCTTGTTCTATGAGAGTAGATAAGTTTTGGTGTGGAACCCGCTCATTTGAATAGGAGTAATGTGTAACACACAAATGTGTGTGCACTTTGGGAGGGGCTTTCTTTCGAAATCGTTCACAAGATAGCGACCTAACGATGCTCTATCTGTTTCGATATCTTAAGGTGTACCTTGCAAAAGTTATCTAAACTATGGTGATATGGTCGGAAACTTTTTCATTTTATCGGACCCCTATTGTATAATGCTGGTGATTGCATTGAACGATTGAAAATGCATTTTTAGTGTTTTGCATCTGTTTCAATCATATGTTTGCCGCTACTAAAATTCCATTACTCTCAGTAAATTTAAGATCCGTGATGTGAAAGATGATCCTTTAGAAACATCGATGCTCTATTTTTTATCTCTGAAACATACGTCGATGGCAATTCAACAAAGCATATCAAGAAAAATGTGGCTCTGACAAGATAATTAATGACCTCACAAACTTTAGGGAATTTTTTTTACTTTAGGGTGCCTTCAAATTACTGCTTTTAATTAAATTCTTTTGACTGTTATTTAAAGTGCTTACTCATTCTGTAATTCTTTCGAAAATACTATGTACCCCCATTTTAATTTCCTAAGTCTGATTTGATAGTTAACCAATGCTTCTTTATTTTTTGAAACAATCTAACCTGGTTCTTAAGGATGTATTTATACTTATTTGAATTTTTTCTAACGTTTAATTTAGAATTTTTTCGCTTATTTTGTAAACTGAATAATTTCTATTTTTCGAGCTCACTTGAATTTGAAACTAATTCAATTTGTTAATTTTGTTTGTTTTGGACAGATTTTTTCAGGTATTCCATGCCAAAAGTCTGTTATTCTTTAAATAAAGAAATAATATTTGCGCAATATGAAGAGTAAGTTTGTGTTATTTTCAATGCATCGATTTTCACGCTCATTTTAAAACAAAAACGGTTTAAAGTTGGTAAGTAGTTGAATTTATGCCACATTGAAGCAACACAACGGGCTATTCATGACGGTCCGGGATCAATCCCAAAGGGTCATGAACTAGCCCCCGTGTATGTGACGGTCTTTGTTTGGATCGAGTTTCGAACTCGCAATTCTCTGCTTACTTATTCGCTACTCTACCAACTGGGTTACCACGACCTCAAATTTTTTTGTGTGTGAAAGGGCACTTATATGATCAATAAAGTATACTTAGTTATATGATCAGCAAAATATACTTTGTGTGTGCTCTCTACATACTTTGTACAATATTTAATTTAATTTACATCGATCACAGATTTTCACACGGTGTGTCACGAAATATGCAGTTTAGTTACATGTTACTAAAATAAAAACATGATGGTTGAAGAAAGGGATGGAGGAAAAAATTAGTTTTTTGTTTTGGCGATTACTTTTTCACCACTAAACTACATACTTTCAATTATGTCGTTCTGGAGTATTTGGGAGCTCGTGAATTAATGGGATGAAAGCTAATGTTCGGCTGTTGTAAACAACACTGCACTTATTTACCTCCTTATGTTTTAATATAGGACGTATAAAAAATATACTAATTAATATTTTATATTCACTTTTTCAAGTATAACAAACACAAATTGTTTAGGAATTATATAAAATGTATTTTTCCCGTTATCTTATAAGTTCAGCTTAGATCTTACATCTAATTCAGTCTTACATCCATAACTTACCAAATCACCTTTAGAACTATACATTACTTCACCTTAACCCTCCAAATGGTTTGGACTTCGACGGAATGTCTAATATCTGTTAAATTTTGCTAATGACGAGATATTTCCTACGCCAAGATCTGGTCAATTTTTCTAATGACGAGATACCTCGTTGAGATAAAACTGTCCAAGGGAAATGAAGATCCAAGTATGAAAAATAAATTGTCCCTTGCTCAGTACAGGTGACAGTTTGGAGCAGGCTTTTTCATCAGAGGTTGGTTGAACAGAATGATTTTGAACGCGAAGAAAAACCACCAGGTTTTAGCACCTTTTTAAGATTTAAGATACATTATAATTGTCCATAAACAAAGTTTTGTGATTTTAATAAAGTGTATTTATCTTCCTAGAGTATACCATCTGTCATTTGTTATACTAACCCACTTCCAGATGCATTTCAATAGATATATGATAATCCGCATTCCTAACTCATTGTACTCTGCAGAGCTATGGTCCATCCTTTCGATGACTATGAATTGGATTTTCTTCTGTTTTCTTATTTTACTGGTCTTAATTTCATAATATAGTAACTATTCGACAGATCGACACATCTGGTTATATCTTACCTTTTTAGTTATCAACCGATTAATTTTCAATTTGCAAACACCAAATCTCAATGCGATTCTATTGAATTGGAAATTCAAAGATCAATTGCTTCAAGCAGTTTTCTTAAACTGAATCGGTAGAAAAAGACTTGGTTGTCTTCAAAGCATGGATGAGAAGAATTTTCTGTTTTCAAAACTAAGCGGTTGTACCCAGTATCCTTTTAAAAGATTTAACCATCGAGCTTATGTTTAACTTGCAGTTTTACGTCATTGAAGGTCCTCTGGTAATATAAGTGATAAGGTCACAAACTACCGCAGAACAAAAATTAAAATCAAAGTATTCAATAAGATTAAAGAATTTCTGTTAATTTGAATGGGAGCGTAATACTTGAAAGCTTAAGATGACATGACATCTTGAATAGTAGATAGATCACCCTATTATAGTTTTGGAATTTTTTAAACTTAAAAATTTGAAAACGGCTTATTATGTTCTCCAAGTATTTCAATTTTAAATAGAAAAAACATAATTTATTGTATAATTTATTCCTTTATTTCTTTAGATTTTTATCGACTGTCGTATCTTCTCGTTATGTCATTTTTTTCCTTCTCACTCAAGTAGCATGAATTATCAAGGGGTTATAAATCACCTTTTATATTATTGCTTGAAATAAAAGGTAGTTTAAGACAATATTATCTATTTATTCATGGAACTCAAAACTTTCGAGTCAAATTAAACATAAAATGAAATTTCTAGCACCAGATTTAACTTTGGTCGGAGTTCTTTGTAATTCTATTTTTATATTCTAACCTCAAATTCTATGTATTGTGTCTAGAAAACAAATGCGGTGTTTAAAAATGCATTGCATCCCCTCATGAAAAATAACGCAAACAAAAATAAGTTTCGCAGAAACAAAAGATGAAATATCTTAAAGCATATTTTAATTCTTAATTTTTTAGAGAGAATTAGTTCAGGTCTGTATTAAAATTACTGGAATAGTAATTCTAAGACCTCTTTCACTTTTACATGAGCCGTAATAGCCTGATTGGAAGAGTAACGGATTAGCAATCGGAGAGTTGCGAGTTCGATTCCAACCAAAGTTATGTATAGCCAACCAAAGTTATATAAAGCCGTTTCAAATGCTGCATTTACGCAGGCGAGATTTCCAGGCTACCAAACGATTGAAAGGTTAAAAACCTCTTACAAATAGCCATACGTAAATACCTAATTTTCGAGTAAAAAATACTAACGCGATAAAATATCATTTAAAGCAGCATTTTGTGAGTGTATATTTTGTGTTACAGTTAGTTTAGTTTAACTTCCTGAAGGTATACTTCATAAATCCCTCTATTAGATTCATGTTATGGATCTAATTTATAGTGTAGAGTACCATGTGCACATTCCTAATATTGAATAGTTTTAAATAAAGCACTTTAAATTTCATTTTTATGTTTCATTATGAGAGTACTACCTGACAAAATAACAAACACACAGGAAGGTTATTTATACAATGCAAGCAGGTATTGGAGAAAAATAGGAAGACTAAATTATTTTATTTAACATATAACATTGATTATTCAACAGATGCAGATGATATTCCTTATTCATATTTTTATATAAAAAATTTTACTATTGTAGAAGATTTTCAAACGTTAAAAATACTTTTCAATATAAGAGTATATATATTTCTAAGAAGGAACGTTTTCAATTTTTCGAAATGAATGTTTTTTCGGTACTATTGTTGAACATATGTAATAAACTACAAGGTGAATCCATCACAGATTCGGAGTTTTGTCATGTGCCTGCTGTATTCAATTTACTTGAGTAAGTGAGAATTACTTTTCTTAGGTACTGATGGAAAATCTTCAGCTTCTCAGTGTATTGAAATTCTTAGTTTTCAATGTTCTGTTTTAAATTGAAAAATGGGTAAAGTAAAAAATGGGAATATGCAGAACTTTCTTTACAGTTGTATGTCTGGGAAACCATTTCATTTGTTCACAATTTTTGGAGTCACAAACTAAGATCTTTAAAAGCCGATACCACTTCATTAAAAATAATTTCGGTCGAGGACTCCAATACTATGGAACAAAAGTATAAAATGAATAACGTTTCATAAACTATCAGAATATTAATCGGCGTTGCTCTGATTGCAATGATAAACTTACTGTGAATTGTGTTGCACTCAGTTTTCCTATCAATATACGGAGTTCGCAATAGCCCAGTTGGAAGAGTCACAGTTTAGCAACCAGAGGGACGTCAGTTCGTGACTCAATCCAAACCAAAAGACCGTTGTCGTGTAAGTGGAGTAAGGAAAATTTGTTGTGGCCTCAAATGTCCTCATGTTGGCGTGCTGTGGAAGTATGGAGAGGGGGTTGTCAGCTCAGGTGTTGACCTCGTTATCTGACCGAGGTTCGGAATTACGAAGTGTTGCCCTAAGAATGTTCCCTTCAGAATTGATTTCGAATCGTCAAAAATAGCCCATTGTGTTTCTCCAGTGCAACGTAAATTCAACTACCTCTCCCTTCCTATCAATATATGACTTGTAAAACACTTGCACAAGGATTTTAATAAATGTGTTAAAATTTTATCTTCACATACGTCTCTTTAAAATCGATTTCTATCACTATCGATGTTCTAATGTGCCTGAATGCATTTTTAAAAATTGGATAATTTTAATCATCTTTTATCATGTCACATATTCAGAAATTATTTATATTTTTGAAGAAATAAAAAAATATGCTCATACGTTAGTTTTAAAATTTCAATTCTGTAAAACTAATTTTGTGAAAATTGTTTTCCATCAATATAGGTAAAGCGAATTTCAACCGACAACTCTAAATTTGGTTGTTATCGGTTATATATAAGGTAATGAATTCATCATGAACATACATAAGCTTTTTACGGTTTTTCGCTACTTTAAATATTTAAAAAACTTAAAAATACATAAATCTAGGTAAAAGTTGCGCATTCTCGGTATCTGATCTTTCTTAGATAAAAATTTCAGGTTTCTCGGTTGATTTTTGTATCGCGAGGAGACAGACACGCACATTCACTTCATTTTATTATTATAGATTACGCTTCAAATATACTAGTTCAAACTTCAAATAAATAAATTTAAAATAAAAAATAAATTTAAAATAAAAAATAAATTTAAAATAAAAAATAAATTTAAAATAAAAATAAACTTCAAATAAAAAAATTAACTTCAAATTTGTTCTGTCCTCTAAAATAAGCTTCTATTAACCCACCAAGTGGTTTCAACAAGATATGTCGTCCATGAAAATTTGACAAATTTGACCTTTGACGGGATATATTGTCATCAAGATGTTGCTAATATTTTTATCAACATCAAAAATTCTTTAATGCCTAAGGGCACATAAGGCCTTCGATATAGATCACCAAAGTTTCCTATCCGATGCAGCAAGTCTAGCTTCATACCAGCTCGCCCATCCAGCTCACTTCTCTCTTGTTCCATCGTACGTCGCCAGGTCAAACTCGGACGTCCACGCTTTCTCTTTCCATCAGGGGTCCAGGTCAATGCTGTATAAGGAATACTGTACCTGTTCATTCTTAAATTGTGTCCTGTAAACTTCCAAAGCCTAAATTTGATTTCATTTCCTATTTCATTAAATTGTGCTTTATTTAATAATTCTTCATTTAAAATGTAGTATGGCCAAAAAATCTTTAAAATAATTCTTAAACATTTATTTTGAAGAACATTTAGTTTATTGCACTGTGTGCCAATTTTTTTATGATGACGAGATAAAGATCTGGTCAGTTTTCTTCTAATAATGAGATATCTCGTCAATCAAGATTGGGTCACTTTTGCTAGTGACGAGATACCTCGTTGAGACAGTCACCATGATGATTAAATATCTCCTGGATAGAAGTTTTTAAAAATAATTTGAGATCAGAAATAAAATGAGAAATTAGTACAAAACAATTTACCGTAATACATTTTGCGATTCAAAATCTGAACTGCATTACATACCTCTTCTATTTTCTTTTGTAGTACAATTTAGTTATACGATGACAGTACAGATGGAAAAGTGGTGTTCAAAATTGTGTACACGAAGCATTACAACCATTAAAATTTTGAAAGGAGAAACGTACCTGCAAAACAAAAACTGAAGTAAATTGAGATCCTCTCGTTTTCTCCTTGAATACTGTTTAGTTGTGTGTATCATAAATATTGAATTTCAAACAAGTGTAGCTTTTAGAACAAACGCATGCAAATCGTTCTTATTTATTTCCAATAGCAGGAACCTGAAGGAAACAAGTCACAAAGACTAAAAAGAGAGAAAACACAAGCAAAATACACTGATGGCCACCGTAAATGCAACACCCTGAAGGAAGCATGCAAATAATATGAAATTTACAACATGCATTAGCGGAGGTGAGATATGCAAATGATTAGAATTTCAGCGCAGACGCACATCACGCGCGCCTGTGGCGCCATTTCAAAGCGCTATTTAAGGCTTGGAGATTTCGACGATTTCAAGTACGGCAATTGTGTTTTTCTTGTGGTTTTTTCAAAAAAACGATCAATTATGCCTCGTAGAAAACAGCGATCATCTTTTGATCAAGTATCCGAGTTCGACAGAGGAAGGATAGTGGCCTACCGAGATTGTGGATTATCTTTCAGGGAAATCGGTAGTCGTGTTGGACGAAACCAAACAACTGTAATGCGGATATGTGATCGTTGGATGCAGGAGGGTACGACGGACCGACGTGTTCGATCGCATCCACCTCAGTGCACCACTTCACGTGATGACAGGCATATTGTGCGTATGGCAGTGACGGATCGCTCAGCCACATCACGAACTATAGCACAGCACATTCAGTCTGTACCGCATCATCCAGTGTCTGCGCGTACCATTCGACGCCGTTTACAGCAGAGTGGTCTGTCCGCAAGACGTCCATTGCTTCGTCTACCCTTGACGCAGAACCACAGACGTTTCCGCCGCCAATGGTGCGATGAAAGAAGGATGTGGACGGCAGAATGGAATGAAATTGTCTTTACTGACGAGTCACGCTTCTGTCTGTAACACCACGATGGTCGGATTCGAGTCTGGAGACACCGTGGAGAGAGGATGCTGAACAGCTGCGTTATGCACCGCCACACTGGTCCTGCACCGGGTATTATGGTATGAGGCGGTATTGGATATCACTCTCGCACTCCTCTATTACGCATTGCCGGTACTTTAAACAGCCAGCGCTACATATCCGAGGTGTTGGAGCCAGTTGTCCTTCCTTACCTTCAGGGCTTGCCCACAGCCATATTTCAACAGGCTAATGCGCGACCACACGTGGCACGCATTGTCCAAGGGTTCTTCGTCAATCGCCAGATTGAATTGCTTCCCTGGCCAGCTCGTTCTCCGGATCATTCGCCGATAGAAAACATGTGGTCCATGGTTGCTCAACGATTGACCCAGAATACATCCCCAGCTGCCACACCAGATCAACTTTGGCAACGTGTGGAAGCTGCTTGGTCTGCTGTACCCCAAGAACACATCCAAAGTCTCTTTGAATCAATGCCGAGGCGTGTGGCAGCGGTGATCTCCAACAATGGCGGCTACTCTGGCTACTGATTTTGGCAGGAACCACACTTCACAGAAGTCTATAAATTTAATCATTTGATACTTGGTCAACATGTTATCTACAAAATAAATTTTGTTGTGATATCTCTTGTCTTTCTTGGTGTTGCAATTTGGGTGGCCAGCAGTGTAACTAGAACACTATCGCAATTTTTCCAGTAAGCCACTCACTTACTAATATCTTCCAAACTAGGAACCACTGCTAAATGCCTTGCAAAGAATGTGATACCTGTTCATTGGTACATCAAGCCCACGAAGATGGCAATTAGGGCTAAATACCACTCCAATGTAGTGCTGCAAAAGGCAATCATGTCCAGTTATAACTCAAAATACCTCAACGGCTTTTCGACAAGGACACCATTGCAGTGTTGTCTCCAACAAGGTATTTCCAGTCATTGGGGTAATCTGATCTTTTAACTCTTGTTGATGTTTCACGAACAGTAATTTACGCAAAAAAAGTTTAGCTAAATGGAATGTTTTAGAACTAATTTTCTACACAATCTTCATCTTTTTCGCAAAGAGATCAGCCAAGTCATTCTCAATCAAATTGCAGTGTCCTCATATCAACTGTACTACAATCAGTTTTGCTTTATCCGTTAATTCCTGAACAAGAGGCTGATCCTTGTAAACTTCTTCAGAGAAAGGATATTTGACGATGTAATGAACTAAAAGAAGTTATGAGTAATAATTCTTTTCTAGGTATTGCATCTAGATTTTCAAAGTACAAGACTAACGCAATACGCGCAATATTCTTCGATATTCGATTCTGTGTTATTCGACGCATATCAATCGGGCACCATTCACTTCACAATCTCACTGTGAACTGTGGAGTGTCCATTTCCGTTATCTGCCTAATTTTCCAGGTGTATATATCAGCTATCTCAGTATTCGTAAAAGATACCCTTACTCTGAAAGGCCTATGACCCACACCATCGAACGACACCATCTAGTGAATCCAAGTGGAGACATACTTTCTTCTATATGAATGCGCTGTAAATTTTTGTGTTCCTCACGTGGCGAACAAAGCGTTCGTCACCAATGTACATCTCTGGTGCTCCGAGACCAAATAATTAGTTTTCCAATAAATCTGTCCCCACTATTTCCTCATCTCAATCCCCTTCCAGAAATTTCCACATCCCCAGATAAACAACCCTATAACGGATGTATATAATTAGAACACAAACTGTTGGATTTGAGAGAGGCCGATAGATGGCGTTGAGGAGGTTCCTCAACCAAACATTTGTTATATAGTGTGCGCAGTTAAATTGCGCAGGGGTGACTAAAGGTGACCTCGTATGTGAGGGGACATTAGCGTCTCTGCAACCACCATTTTGGAGACACCAGCTAGACTTTTGTAAAAGACGCGATCTGACTCAATCGTGGGTCTGGTTGTAAATAGGGTCAAGGATTGATGCTGAATAAATAGCATGCACTTAGATCCAGGCAGGTCTGTCATTATTTTTCAATCCACCTACACCCACAATTTTGTAAGGTGCTCAGCGCTCGTGATGAAGAATTATCGAAAAATCCCCTTCACCCCCGAGTTCATCGCTTAGAACCCAACTTCAATAGAAATAGAAATTTATGACCCCATACCAAATCAAGACAAAGCTGCGAGATTCTTGACAGAAAAAAATCTCTACACCCCTTAAATAAATTAGAAAGAACCAGTTAATATTTATAGATTTAAAATAATGAATCCCATTAAAACCGTAAATTATCTCACTTTTAGATTAACCCCTTAGCAAGTCAACCATGATTAATTAAAATAAATACTACTCTCAAGGCCAAGACCTACGTCAAGCACCACTCTCTGTCAACTGGAGGTTCAGGTCCCTTCGGTGTCACTAGCTTCAATAGTATCAGCAAAGTGCCGATTCCAACCACCCTTTACCCTCTGGTAGTTGTCTGAACGTGGTACCTCGTCATTAGCAAAACTAGCCAGATCTTGACGGACGAGATACCTCGTTATTAAAACTAACTGACCTGATCTTGATCTCATCATCAAAATACGGCAATATCTTCATTATTCAGAATTCAGTCGGCATTCATGATGACGAGATATCTCGTCATCTGCAAAATTAATCAGATACTTATGGACGAGATATTCCGTTATTTGCCAAATTAGTCAGATCCTTATGGACGAGATATCTCGTCCATAAGAATACCGCCTGTAGGGTATCGACGAGACTCAGTGAGTTGCTTTTCCCCCTGCTCTTTCAATATGCTAGTTATAGCCGCCACAGGTTCAATTCCTGTAACGTATAAAGGGTGTATTTCACTCTTCTGCCTCAGTAAAAGTTTTGTGTGTCCATTTTAAGACATTGTCTGTCTTGGTTTAGTGCAGCTTGGCGAAATATGGCAATGCGCCATAAAATCCAACCAACTTCATTTAAAATTTGAAGAGAAAGTTTAAAACATCCTCCATAAAATATACATGTCTGGTGCATTCCTCTTTGGGCGTATTTCTCTCTTCTGTGTCAGTAAAAACTTTCATTGTGTGTATGTCTAGTACTTGATGTTGTATATGTCTTTGTGACTGGCGCAGCATGGCTAAATATGTCCCTTGCTCTATAAAACCTCAACAAACCATCCAACCATAAACTATAAACATTCCGTCGCGACACATATTTAGAAAACTAAAAATATAAACTACTGGATTTTTCCATCTAGATTTCATATATCTTCAGTGATAACGTGAAAAATTTGTTTTAAAGAACTGAAATAGGATTCCTATGTGAATCGATAGTATAAAAGCATATTTCAATTTTCATATTTATGGTAATACTCATGAGTAAACTAATTCCGTGTCTTGCCTTAACGAATTGACGAAACCTTTAAAAACTTTTGATAAGAAAGAGTTTGTGGAAGAAATCCATTAGTGGTCACAATCCATTAAAATTACATATTCTTTCTTTAAAGTGATATGTTTTGACATAAATTGATTCTTATAAATGTGGGGCATATTTTGAGTAACTCATTCTTCATATCCATCTTTTCATAGCATTTGCTTATTGTTAAAGATACAAAACATTAAAGTAATTAAATTGTGTAGCATTTAATTTTATTTCTGTTCAGCCATTAAGATTATTCCGAATTCCAGAATTATATTTTGGTTTTATTTATTGGCATTCTAATTTAATATGTTTTTATTAGAAAATCGATCCCTTTCTATTTGAATTTGGATACAAAGTAATTTAAGTTTGATTTTTTAAGTAGCATAAATGAATAAGTGGTCGATTTATTAAATAATAACCAAATGTTTGTTTAGAAAGTTTGAGTGAAATGTTTAGTTCTGAAACCAATTTAGATTGCAAGTAACAATCAAAATAATGTTACTTTTGACTGTATTAAATGTCTACTTGATTATTATAATACTAGCAATACACGCACCGCGTTGCCCGTGACATCATTCTTGTTACGTCTCACTGATTCTGAAAACATTAAAAAGAAAAAACAATAATTTTAAGAATGAGTCCCACCACCCGACATGACACGGGCATGTCGCATCATTCCTTCCACCTCACTGATTCTTGCTTAGCGAGCTTCATGATACACTATGTTCAATGTTCTTCCATTTGGATCTAGGATGTAAAGATTCTAGGCTTTTTCAACTCTTGAACAACCCACATACAGTTAACCATGGGAGAAACACGGTTTAATGAGATCGAGTACAACTTTCAGCGATTGGCCTTGTGTCTTGTTGATGCTCATGGCGAAACTTAAACGAACAGGGAACTGAAGTCGTTTAAATTGAAATGGGAGATCCGAAGGGATGATTTGGATCCTAGGAATGAATACGTCTTCGCCTGCGGCATGTCCAGTCAATATGTCCTTCAATAATATTCGGCATCAGTTTCTTGATAGACAGTCTTGTTCCATTGCAAAGTGAAGGTGGATGCAGATTTCTGATAAGCATAATCGGTGCCCCAATTTCTAGGTGTAATAATTGCGAGGGTACTCCAGAGGGCTCCAATGTGTTCAAAAACTCTGTTGTGTAGTTCACAGCCTCATCTCTGCCATATGTAGTGTCGATAGATTTGTACTATACAGATACAGAAATATACAAATTCAAAAGTAAGTTATGAAATAACCACTAGTGAAATAAAAATGTGATTCAATTTTTAAATATAACGCTATACTTTTAAAGAGTCTTATTATGATTCACTTGTTATGAAGTCACTGATCCCGACAAACAACCTAAATGAATCACAATGTCAGCGAAATCAAAACCAAATTAAACAGTAATAAACACTCTTACTTCATTTTATGTCATCTATTAACACAAACATTATACTCTATCTGCGAAAAATACCCAAACAGAAACAGAAAGCAATACAAAAAAATTAAAAGTTAATCGAGCGCTTTGAATACGTTCAATCTTTCAACATTTTTAGGGAAGCATCTGAGCCGAAGGCCCTCTATCTCCCAGTTGAATAAAACATAAAAGTAGAACGATGTTTGAGTTGCAGAAAATTTCTTGATGCTAGGAACTTGGCACTTAAAGTCGAACATGTACGGGGTGGAACTTTAGTGGTTCGATTTTCATTGGTGGTACGAAAAAGGACAAAACAGTGACAATATAGAGAAACCAGAGTTTCAGAATTGAAAGAGCTGTATAAAATCAATTAAATTTTTAAAAATAATTGTGTTGAATTTAAAAAATAAAAGGATAAAGTAAAAGTAAGTACTGTAAAAATTGGAAAGATTAGAGTATATTTACTATTTTTAAAAAATATAGAAGCGAAAAATAGAATTATCCATCGGCCGAGTTCGAACTCAAGAGGTCTTCGTTCGCGCGATTTCGGTGCGTGGCTTTACCCACTACCGAAGTGAAGAGATGAATTTGTTCAATCTAAAAGATTACTTTGCATAGTTGAGAATGGCTCTGGGCCAGTGTAAATTTGCAGGAGGATGAAGGTCATACCTGGGGATCTGCGCTATAGCAAAGTTTTCATTGCAATGAATACGGGTTGGATGGTCCTCAGTTTCAAAACATTAATAGAAGTTAGCATGCGCGATAGGTATGTTTGTCAGATCGGTCTGCGCAGATACGTCATAGTGGAAGAGGGGCTTCGTGCGCAGCACAAAATATTAATTTTAAAAATTTCTAGAGTAAATTTTAAAATTCGGGCTTCGAGGGACATTCAGTCACTTTTAGGACTACCTGTGTGCCCAATTTCATGGTTGTAAGTGCAATAATCAAAAATGTGATAAATTCTAGTATCAGAGACCTTTCAAATAATCCTGACTATAATATCAACTAGTTCTTCTCTTTCACTTTTGGCAATAGTTCATACATCAGAATTATTACCATACATGATCTTTTTGATTTATTTAATTACTCTAAAACGTTTAAATTTAATTTATACTTTATTCACGTAGCTAATGTTATTTAAGTAGCCCGTACGATAAAGCTCACTTGTTTGTGTATTGATTTATCACCACATAAGTATGGCGTTTTTTATAATTTTACTCAAGGACATTTGTATAAAAATAAATACCAGTGTCACGAAATGAATATTGATGCATATCAGAAAATATTCGGTTATTTTTCTATCCTAGACTAGACCTTTTCGCCATGAGTCTGTTAAAAAGTCCAATTTAGTCTTGAAACAGAAATAAAGTATGAAAACATTAGCAAGTATTGTTCATTGAGACGTCAGTAAAACTATTGAGGTAGGCTCCTATCATGTCAAAAGTCAGAAAGGTCACATAGAGAGTAAGTTTGAGAATCTAACGAGCAGATTCGGTACAGGATTTTGTAGGTAATCATGTCAAGAAGTCAATCAAAAAGTACAGGTCTTTCTCTTCAGATATAAATATTATCTTTATTTATATTTATTATTATCTTTATAACTATTAAATCGGGAATGTTTGATTTTTTTATATTCGTGATCTCTTTACTGTATGGTATTTAATGAACCGTAAGTAAAATGGTAATTGAGAACCGACCTTAGCTAAGTCATTCACCAATTCATTGATATAGACACCACTGTGACAGGGGATCCATTACAGTATGCTATGTCGGCCATTGGCTAGTATAGAATTTATTGCAACGGAGAAACTATTCTTCTCAACTGATAATCCATTCTAACAAGTTGTACTTCCTTATGGAAAGAGAGATGTTGTCGCCTCGGATTTGTCCCTTCGGAATTAATCCTGAACCATTGTCAATAGCCCGTTATGTTGCTCTAGTGCGACGCAAATTCAACTAGCTAACTACCTACATCCCTAGAAGAAAAGAAGTTTCGATATTTTTAATGTATAATTTAAGCATATTTTATTCACCATGTGAAATGTTACCGTCGAGTTAATCACCCCTTCGTAAGATTGCAGCAAGCCAACGTACCACCAGATGGCGTTGTGACTTTTCCCCCCGGGACTGTTCCCGCCATTACTGCTCAGTTGCGAGTCAGCCATGAAAGTGCTAGGTTGTATTCTTCGAGCACTAATGTTTCCTTCCAATTTCTACTTGTTTCTTTAGAGTTTCAAATAAATTTTTGTGTAAGGTGTTTTCCCCTCGTGCTCTTTTGGGTCTTGTTGGATTATATTAAGTAGACTTTCAGGAATGTAGACTTTTAAATTTAATTTAACGCAGTGAACTAGAACTTTCGAATTTCTATTCCCTTATATAACTAACATTGTTAATTAAACTTCAGAACTTTTAATAACTACTAAACATTCTTCGCTACTATACTGTTCTGCAGCAAGATTGTACATCATCTAACAAAGTTTAATTTAACACGAATTTTTATTACTTTCTTGGAAGAGCTTTTATTAAAATTACTTGTGGAACAGTTTTAAACTCCTCGTATACAACATTCATGAACAGCATAGTATTCATGTTTATCTTATTACCATTAACCCAAATTTCAAAAGCCAAAGGAAAAATAAAGATGTGATTATATTAAAGATTTATATCTGATTAACACGAATTTGTTAAGCTGTATATCGATCATATAAATTATGTATTCTCTCTTGCTCCATAAAACCCAACCAAACTTGTTACGCTAAAATCTAAATTTTTTATGTTAAAGTCTGAACAAATTTCTGAAATTATAAGGTTTTAGTGAGATTCTTAAGTATGAAGCTGAGACTTATAACACTCATCAATACTGGTCTTGAAATATATTAGAAAAGATCAATCCACCCCTACTCACTCCCAATCACCACCCTCAAAGATCAAAGGCATCTTTATTGGTTTGATGCGTGAACCATGGTTGTTTCTATCGCTGAAAGGTGGGACGCAATGAACTCAAGGATCAAAACATTTAACAGCTATTTTGTAAAATAAAAAACGTTAAGTAAGGAATATAATTTAATAAATGTAAACAGAAACTTATCTAGAACGCTGTTAACTCTCTAAGTGGTTTCGACGAGATATATCGTCCATCTGAGGGTTGAGGAGCGACAGAGTAAGCCACGTAGAAAGAATTACGAACAATCGTTTTACAAGAAGCAATACAAATAGAATAAAACTTCGTGATATATGTGGATATCTCCAGAGGAAGTAGATAATAGAAAAATATTCAAAAGGCAAAATGCGTGTATTTGGACCAATATTGAAGACGTTGGCATAACAGCGCGTTGGGTTTTTGTTCACTCTCCTTCAAAATTCTCAACTTTATTTTATTTATGAACCTTAAGTTGATATTTCGTTGTGTATCACTTTACCTTAATGTATCTCACATGGTTGTTAAAATCCGTTCAGTGCTCCCAAGTGTTCATTTTCTGATTACACAAATCAACCTTCGGAATATCATCGAAGCAAATGCAGAAATAAGGGTATGTATCCAATTTAAAATATTTTAATTCGTGTGAACATTCGAGTTACACATTGATTACATTCGTTATTTGATTACGTCTTTATTTGCCATGAAAGTAATACTTAAAACAAATCTTAAATTACTTTTTAAATTGAATCTCAGGGGTGAAGCTGACTATCGATCTACCTCCTCGTGGTGCATCCCGTGCAACTTTTTCAAAAGATTAAAGATCTATTTTAGCATGTAGTCCTCTGCTGACTTCCAGTCTTTAGATCTACGTATCTTGCAATGGAATGCTGGATTAAGAATCCTGTATCGCATAAATATCCCTGTTGTGCCTCGTAGTGAGACTGGCGATGTTTTACCTCATCTCTGACCACGACTGGTGCACAGCTCTTGCGTAGTGTTGTTTTGCCAAGCCCTAAATGCACCCTCTTCGGAGGTGATTCCATTATGGATGGCTACCGCATTCTTCGTTGCTCTCCGGGGGGTCTGCATTGGCTAAGCGTTATTGAGATTTGAGAGGTCGAATTAGGTAATGATTATTTTGCTTTCGCATTTTACTGTTTTGAGTCTCTGGTTTTTTTTCTTTGGCAAGTCTGCCATTGGAAATTCAAAAAAAATCTAGCCATCGCAGTTGTTTGGTTGCACACCTCTTTCGCAGTGGTGTTTTGACTAATCCTAAAACTGTACTGTAACGTCTTGGTCCATGGGTAGCTTAGACTAGTTACCATTGAAAAGTGATCCGTTTCTAGATTAACGAATTTTATTTACACTTTTTACAATTAGTTGATAAAACGAATGAAGAGTTCATTTAAGAGTTCAAAATGGAATTCACGAGCGATAGTTCGTTGGAAAGCCCAATGTTTTATCGAGCTGCTTCTTATGGCTGCTGGCAAGCCTTTCACAAATTACTCGGAGGAGTCTCCTTCATGGTTACGGGCAAGCCTTTCTCAATAAAATACTCAGGAAAGTATAGAGTCCCCAAGACGGGATAAATCAGTCTTCTTCGGTTCTGATGAGCTCAAATCTCCACTACTCAGGCTAGTAGTTCCTCCCAAAAGATGGCAATTTTTTAGCCGACAGTGAACGGGTGTTCATGTCGTGTTCGACTCTCATCTCTCTCCAAAAACTGCCTCTCTCCTCTTCTCTCTGCCTCTTCTTATTCTCTCTCTCCTCTCTTTCTCTTTTTTTAAAGATCTGAAAAACTCTCTATATATCGGTGCTTCTCGACTCCTCCTTTTCGTCTCGGGTCGGCCCTTCTAGTCGGTGCTCGTTGGCTGTTGATTGCCTCACCTTCTCCGGGCCTTCCCGAATGGCCCTCTCACGTTGGCCTCTCCCTTTGACTCTTACGTCAGACTACGGCAGACTTGAAAGGGACCATTAACCTTGTCAACAATGGTCATCCCTTTTGTCTCGAAATGTCATAGAGAGCGACAAAGGGCGCCTGCCTTTTGTTGCAAAGCCACCAACAGTTTCGCCTCTGGAAGCGGTGCTTTCCCTATCTGCCGTTAATAAGCTACTCCGGTGGTCGTTCTATTCGGCGTTTTATCGCCGACAAGATTGTCCAACTTCCATATCTGCCGTTAATCGGGACTGCTTCGTGGTCGTTCTTTTCGGCGCTTGATTGCCGGCAAGATTGTCCAGTTTCCTTAGCCGCCGTTACAGCACCCTCTGCGGAGCCGATTCCGTTACGTACGACTACCACATTCTTCGTTGCTCTTCATTGACGAAGAGTTGTTGGAAGGTGAGAGGTCCTTGAGACAATGAATCTTTGACTTTTGTACCCCTCTGCTTTCGTTTCTGGTATTTTCATCGTCAAATCTCTGCCATTTGAAATGTTCAATAAACTGAATCCAGCCGTCGCAGTTTTTTTTAAATTCAGTGTAAAAGTTTCTGTCAGCAGATTTGATTTATCAGCGCGATCAGTTGCTTGATATAATCGTTGCCAAACTACATATGTAAATGAGACCCTTTCTAGATGCTACGTTAGAGAAATATATTTAGATATAGATAGGTGATGTGACTAAACCCCTAAATACTTCTCATTAACTCATTCTAAATTACCTTTTAATGTTCCCTTTAAATTCCTATATATTTCTTTCAAATAACAATATTTTCCCTTTAAATCGTTATATATTTATATAATTTATTTCCCGTCTAGTTCTCAATCTTGGACTCATTAACCCAACGTCATTACATTTGAATCTCAGACGCCTCTGACCAAACCTTTAAATGTTATGATTGTGCGCTACATTTTTTTTCTTCGTCATATCTCACGCTTTTCTCTCTTCAGACTTTAACCTACATGCATCTTGGATAACCCAACTGCTTCCTTTACTTATAATTCATGTTCATAATGTCGTTATACTAAGTCAATAATAATTAGTTTTTTAAGTCTTAACCTCTATCCATGTTAACTTCGCTTTAATACGACGAAAAAATTAATATAAAAACTATTTCAAGTACGCTCAATACAAAACATACAACATGAAATATCAGATTTTCAATTTTTTATAAAACATTCTGCGTGTTTTTTCATTATTTACTTCTTATATTCTGAGAACTAACTCTTAGGCAACAGCGGGTTGTAACCACAGATGAATTTTTGAATTGCAGAACTGAGTTCCGTTACAAACAATGCAAAATAACACACTAGTCATACCACTAATGGTGAAATTACCCTCCATAAATCCCAAGTATACAATCGATGCATAGTTTACACAAATATTTTCTTTCCAAAGAGCAATTCAACTGTGAATTACTTCTCGATTAGCCGGCTATGCGTTGCATGCCTAAAGACATCAAGCTCTCCGAAACGAAACCGTACGCATATCTTTGTAGTTATTGGAACAAACTCTGCTTAAAGGACGGTTTAAAAATAAATTGTTCACTTTGTCTATGATGCATAACACGCAATAAGACTATTACTTATCTTGAATAGCTTAAGACTATCGTATTGTAATCTGAATGTCGTGAGCGGTGGTTTGAGGAATTACGGATTAGGTTATTGTTTCAACGAAAATTATCTAGCGCTAAAATTACTTAAATTGTTTCAAGTGCAGGACGTTGTAATACAATAATGTACTGAAATGTGTAAGCACATCTCTAGCACAAATGATCTATAAATACGTAGATACAGATGTCATTGATCGATATCAAAGTTCTGATGATAGATTGGTGGATATTTTCATAGACGTGGTAGCCTGGAGCACTGTTATTGAGAGGAACTTCAAAAAGTGAGACTAGTAGTCACATAACTTCTCTTTGAAAAATTGATTTCTTCGGCAAATTTGGCATCTTAGCGCACCGTTTGTCGATACAGCATCTTATGACAGGGTAGATGTGTAAACATATTTCGATAGAGTGGCGACAAGCATGGTGAAATCGTCAAAGTCTACTACTATTTCGTGAGAATCAATCAGATGATGGATCATTGAATGGAAGACTTCACTCGTTCGTTGGACCAATGAGATGATGAATATTTGGTTCCACCCGGCAGACAAAAGCAATCTAAGAGTCAAGTTGCTAATAGTTTTGTTAACATAATCCTGGACGTATAATAATCTTATAATTTCTCGCTCTTCTTTAATATCTGCGCTATGTCACTTACATTTGACATTATTTATCCTATGAATCGAATAAGAGCAATACTTGTAGTAACACTCAGCCCCGCTAGAGAGTATTGCGTCATTGTTCAAATTTCAACTGTTTATGGACAGTAACAATTAATTTCAAACTGCACTTTAATTGTTCAAATTGTTAATTAATTGCTGAATATTCACATTAAACAATCGTTCAAACTTCCTATGTCTGCTTCATTCCACAATTCAACACCAAGCCGAGTATTTGCGTCTAAACTAGGCTTTGTGTCCTCGACACAACCTACGATGTTTTGTTTGTTTGAAATTGTATCAGGAACCGAAATCCATACCATAGAGGATTTTCAACTCAATACGTGAATATAATTTTGTAACAACGGATATAAGGATTTAAACATGCAAAATGAGTGTTACATATGAGAACCGATACCACAACTGCAAGCAATAGTGATTTATCGTGTATATAACTTGGTTATAATACCGTGCGACATGACTATTTTTGAAGTGACATACTAGATATTCACCAAAGACTAAAACTGGTACACCTGTGTCATACGTCTCGTTTCGTGGCAACGCTCTTGGCGCGTTTTGGCGCATCTTTTATGTCGCCAAGGAAATAATTTTTAGAAAAATTCATTATTTTCACTGAAAATAATAAGCTTCAGCGGAAAATAATTAACGGGGAAAAATACAAAACCTTGAAAAACATCCTTTTCTTTATCGGACAATTTAGCGGAAATGGAAAGAACATTCTAGAATATTCGAAATCTAAATTTTAGCTTTCCACTTGCCGAGGTTTCCATAAAAAAGGGAATAACCCTAATAAATATGGGTTGCCTTCACCTGCCAAAACTCGCTACTAAAAGACCGCCAAGAGAGTTGCCACCAAACGAGACATATGATACAGTTGCACCCTAAAACTGTATGAAACACAGCATTTATTACTGGTTTTGATTCAGATTTCTAATAACTATATGGTAAGCATACATATTAGTATTATCACAATTAGCTTCTAAACGTTTACTTTAATAGTATTCCATTCACTTGTTCAAAGGCTATTGGAGTTTTAACGCTAAACCAATGCTCGCTTATATTTTCTTATATGCGCTGATTTCTATGTTTCATATCTCTCATCACTTTCTGTAATCAGACCACTGGAGAATTTCAGTGTCAAGCTCTTCCGTGTAGCTTAATTATATTATGCAACCCCATAACTTGCAGCAAGCGTGAACAAAGTGGACGAATGAGTTCCATAGCAGTCGATTTCATGTTGTTTCTATTCGTCGTTGCCATTCGAGAATAAACAAATGACGTCAATTTATGTACGACATACGTTAGTGAAATGTATATAGAGAGATTGTAAGTTATCTATTTTCATTGGAATAAAATTTATAACTTCATTACTTATAGTTATTGACTCTCCTCGGTATTGTTATTATTATAACATATTGTCTTAGAGCAGAAACTCATTAACTGACAAAAATATTTTTAACTCTCCTGGCGGTTTATCTTCGCATCTCGAAAACCACCTTGTAGTGGCCAGCTTCTGATGTAAAAACCTATTCCAAACCGTCACAATTTCTAGGCAAGGAACAATTTGCTTTTCCTTGGATCTTCATTCCCCTATGAGTAACAGGGAAATTTTGTCTCAACGAGATATCTCGACTTTGGCGAATTTGATCAGATCTTGGACGAAATATTGTCGAAGGCACTCAGAGGATTAATGTACAGATGATTAGACTAACTATTAGTTTTATGGTCGAAAAATAAAATTTATACGCAATTTTATACTTTATATTTTTAAACGGATTGCTATATGATAATATCTTTCTTCATTATAATCAAAATAACCATTTAGTGTCTCCGGAAAAACGTCAGTTAATGAGTTTCTGCTCTACGCTTATATTATAGAATTTTAAGTAATCTTGATTTTTGTGAATATTTACACAATATAATGTATCTTTCGTTTGTCGCTTATGTTTATCTCCATACAAGCCTAGTTACACCTCTAAGCAATTGTCCACTATCATACTATAGTAACATTTATTGAATTTCTTATCGATTTTTTTATATCCATCCAAAATGATTACTTTAATGATACAAAATATGAAGTGCATGTAATGTAAGAGGCATATTACCATTCATTTACCTCATAAAGGAAATACTTCTTCGATGTCCTATAAAATGTTACATCTCTGAAAGCTGTAAATATTTGTAAATCGTGTACATATTATCATTTTATATCCATCCAAAATGATTACTTTAATGATACAAAATATGAAGTGCATGTAATGTAAGAGGGATATCGGCATATGCCATATGCCTCTTACCATTCATTTACTTACCATTCATTTACTTACCATTCATTTACTTACCATTCATTTACTTACCATTCATTTACTTACCATTCATTTACTTCATAAAGGAAATACTTCTTCGATGTCCTATAAAATGTTACATCTCTGAAAGCTGTAAATATTTGTAAATCGTGTACATATTATCATTTCATAGCAGCGCGATTTTTCACTTCCATGTCTTGAGTAAATACATTAGTTATCGTCATCTTAGAGCAGAAATTTTTTAACTGTCATTTTATGGAGACATTAAATATTTAAAAGGATAATGAAAATTACATTATCATATTACAATGTTTAAAAGATACATGACATTATCAAAATACTTATAATATTAAATTTTTTAACCCAAAAAATAATGAATAGAGTCAAGCGGCTGTACAGTAAAAAAGTATTTTGTCATTTAATGAATTTTAGCTGTAAGCCGACGATAAGAAGATGCAAAAACACTTTACGCCTGTTATTCTTATACCAAAAAACCCACGAAAAAGATTTCTTTAGTACTCTTAAGTCTCAATATTTACTGATCCTGTAAAAGTTTGCGCTGTATGAAATTTTAAACACCAATTAAGTAATGTTTCTAATCTCCTTATGAATTTTATGTGCAGTTAATTCAGTTTGTACTTTTTCAAATTGATGGCATATCCTTCTTAAACATGTTAACGTAGAAAAGAAAGCATAATTTATGAATCGTGGCTTCCAGAGACTAAACACGTATTCAATTTAAAAACTATTTCTTAAAAGTACTCGCCCTAAGCTCACTAATCTGTTTAATTACTATACATTTCTCTTCACATTCTTCAATCTCTCCACCTATGTATATGTGTAATCTCAAACCTATAATCAAATTATCAGTCTAGTATGTTTATTTCTTCCGATTAAATATTTATTTCGTAACCAAATTTTTATCTGTAAAATTTGTAATATAATATTTGCGTTCACTTTCAATAATTCGTTTTTCCATTTATTTTCACTATGAATTCCATTTATTATTGATACAAATTTCTGCTGGTTTGACTACAGGAACTAAGACTTAAATGTCATGATTTTAATTTTGATAGCGCAGAACTTGTTTCAAAATTGGTGACATTCTAATGTTCTTTTTAATTCATATATATTTATAATAATAGAAATGGTATATATTTCTATATAATAACTGGTTTTTTCCATCCCACTTCGAAAAAGAACGCTTCTTATTTTATACTAAGTAAGCCTCTCTTTTGGGCTTACTCTAGTCAGATTAACTGCAAGAAATTTGATATTTAAGGAATATTCTTTAATAATTATCTTTAAGGAATATTCTTTAATAATTCCCCTTTAAGGAATATTCTTTCCTGATATGTTGTTACAATGGCTATGATTTTAAAATCCATTTTAACACATTGCATTTAGTGTTAAAATGCATTGTAACACTAAATGCATTGAACAAATTTACTTGCTATCATCTTTGGTAGGTAGGTATTTTAATTAACGTCGCACTGGAGCAATACAACGGGCTATTGGCGACGGTTCGGGATCAAACCCGAAGGGAAAGATCCAAGGACAACACCACGTAATTTTGAATCACGGTCATATATATGAGGTCACACCTGAGCTGGCACCCCACTCTCCAAACTTCCACACCAATGTGAGGACATGCGAGGCAACGACAGATTTAAAGTTCACCAGCCCCTTTGTACACGACGGTCTTTGGTTGGATTTGAACTAGACACCCACCGATTGCTAATCCGTTACTCTTCCAACCGGGCTACCATGGCCCGCTCTCATCTTTGGATATTGTAATATTTAAACAACACTATATTTACTTCTATTGAAAATTAAGGCATCTTACTTTGCAGTAAACACTGATTTGAAAAAAATTACTATTATTAAAATTAAAAATCATAGAAAATGGGTTTGTAGCAGCAAAACCTCTCAAACATCGAATTTTTTGTCGAGATTTCTAGAAGAGTCGAGCAATCGAAAGAGAAAAGAACAAAAGCAGGGGAAGTGGGCAAAGCTCAACAAGCTTCTGGACGACTCAAAAAAATTGTTGCGGAAAAAAGTGGCATTACTTGATTAGTCTAAAGTAACAATTCCCGAACGTTGATGCCGGGTGTCATGAAATTAGCACAGCTTATTCCGTCTGGAATTTCTAGGTCAACTCACTTATTTTCAGTTCGTTAAGCCATATTCTTCAAACAACAGAAGTAAAATTTAGTACAGAAATTTCATATGCCAGTTTTTAATCTAACCCTAATCCACACAAAATGTCAATAGCGGATATGGAAGACAAACGGAAGATGGAAGACCACAAGTACGTGAAACAGACAGAGCTCAAAAAGCGATTCAACGACGTGAAAAAATTGCTGGAGAAACAGAGGTGCGACTTTGTTTGACGGAAACAACAAAATTTGGCGAATCCAGGTAATAAGGTTAGTAATATATCAATTTTGTTGATATTTTATTGTATAATTTATAGTTACTCCTAACTATCTCGTAAATAAATTTCATTCAGCTATTAAATATGTTAAAGCATATTCCTAACATGGTTCCTCCATTTACAGCAATCCATCCTCTTAAACTTGAAAACGACTACAAAAACTTGCATTCTCCATTTATATACTTTTTGAGTAATTGGATTAATTTGATTTCACTTTTATAAGACGGAAAATGAGACTGGTGAAAATGAAGTTTTTCACTCCAGCTATCTTTAAACTTTCCAATTATGTATGTAAATGTTTTAAAAGGAAAACTTGTATTCGCATTCTATAAAATCTGATTTTGAATTTGATTAATTATTGTTTCTTTTTTAACGGCTGTAGCGATTGTATTTGATTGAATTCACCAAGATTGAATGGAAGAAAATTAGCATTAAAAAGTACTTTCAGACTAGACAGAATAAATTCCCATTCCTAACTAAATTACATTGCTTTTTAAAGAGGTATGGTTTGTATGGATTAATTCAATATAAATGTCAAGAAGGAGAATCAATTCCTTTTCAGACAAAATACGCGTTAAATTGCTACTTTTAGTCATTCTCTTTCTTAGAGCTTTTCTTTGTGTGCTTCCAACATTACACTTTCTAACGGGTTTTCATGCTATTTCCTTAACAGAACAAATTCTTCAAGTCTTTAGTCTTGAACAAAGGACATTCTTAAGGCAGTCTGATGCTTTTATCTTCATAATGAAATTTGCACTTACATGTCCTTTACAGCCGGATTAAATTTTTTATTTAGAGTAATTAATTTAAACGTAACGTAAATATCCGCAGACGTGAAAGCAATATACATCTCAATAGAACTAATTGTCCCAGAATTTTTATAATGGTTAAATTATTTTTGCTAATTACAGCTTTCAGAATCTAATTAACACACTCCAATAAAACTATCTCGTATTTAGCAACAGCGACAATGCTAAATAGTAAATAATTTTAATGTTTTGGTAAATATACATGAATTTATATGCTTCATGTAGACAAGGATATTTATAAAATCTTTAACCCTTCAAGAGACGAGATATCTCGTCTATTAAGATCTGACCAATATTGCTAGTGACAAGATATCTCTTCATTACGATATTGCCAATTTTTTACTAACCACGACATCAAGATCTAGTCAGTTTTTTAATGACTATATTTCTCGTCCATCAAAATCTGGTCAGTTTTGCCAATGACGAGATATTTCGTCGAGGCAACCACCAGGAGGGTTAAATTATACATGTACATAATAAGTATTGCCAAACACAATGTAAGAAATAGTATGCAAAAAGTATTGCTTTGCATAATAGATCAATTCCGTGTACATAAATAACACAGTTTCAATAGATAGGTCTCCACTGTTTTTAACTGAATAGGTTATATTATATTTTATAATAAGTATTCAGATGCACCCAATCATCTCTTATGAAGTTTGGAATTTTCGAATCAGTTGTATATTTCCCAAACGCATCGCGATAAAAAGGCCCATTTATATTTCCTGTAAAGCAGATTCGATCAAGCATCACTTAATACCTTTCTTGAATCAAATCTGCAGACAGAAAATACTTTCTCCCCAAATTTGAAACAAAGAAAATGGTAGAGTAGTTCCAGGTCCGTATTCCAAAAGTAAACTTAATTTGTTCTGTCAAGCATTGCATTCATTATGAAGGCATACTCAACTAGCAAATGAATCCTTAGAGAAAAGTTGAATAAGGTAATCAGAGGTGACAGAAATACACCAAGTACTTGCGAAATTATTGGATTGTCATGATGTTGAAATTAATTTGATTTAGTTTATTGGAAAATTTAAACGGTATTAAAAACTCACATGATAATATATCAAGGAATAGAGAATGTCATAATGCATTTGCTTCCATAGTTCTCTCCTGGGATCAGACCATAAGATTGTCTGGATTTATGGACAAGATCTTGAAATCCTTAGTGTGCAATTGGTAGGTTTCTTGGTTAAAATCTAGTGGACGGTGTGATCTTGACTTGGCGTTAATTTCCCATCGCGAAGGCCGGAAGAGACGGTCCTAAACGTTCATTCTAGAAACCCGCCTAATAATCTGGAAAAAGAGCGGGTTGTAAGAATTGACATTTCATTTTTGTAAAATTATCAAACCAACACCAAGGTCAAAATCGTACAGTCAACTAGATTCTTACCGATTTCTTTTTACATTTATTGAGTTGCATTTCTTAAATCGGTGCTTACTAATCAATGCAGACGGCAGAAACCGTAAAATTGGAGTTAATAGCTCTGGATTCACATAAAAAAAGTTGTTGTACAGGCGTTCAGGTGTTGTGAAGAGTAAAAGGTTAATTTTCATTTATTTATTGGAAAATTATTTACACATTATTAAAATTCCCAATAATATTGAAGAAAATCCCTTGTACTTTACTTTATGTTCAATAGGACTCTAAACCGTGAACATTGAAGCACTGAAACCATCAACAGTCCATATTATATCCTCATTACATTTCATACACTACCGGAATCCTCTCCTCCACCCAACTAATGTTCTGACCAATTCCAGCAAGTCCACTCATCCCATAATCAACCAATGTGGTTGTTTGGCCCCTCCCAATACCTTATGGGCACAGCGACGTAAATCTTTCTATTTTCTATTGGTTTGCATAAAGTTATGGTGGCAGTTGTTCTGTGTTATTTTCGATAAAATATATGTTAAATATTTTGATAATCGTGGTACACTGTAAGAGAGTAGAGTATTGTTTAATCAATAGAAATTGCTTAGCAATCTTCGAGGTTTGGGAGCTGATGGGCAGCCCTTTAGATTATCATATGTTATTTATATGCCCTCTGGACGGTTTAATTTTTCCAGAAAGTATTTTTTACCCTACAATACATCTAATGACTAAACAGAAATGCCTATTGATTGAAACAATATCATCTGTAATTTATGTTTACCCTTTGTACAGTTTAAGATTTCCAGTGTGTTCTTTTCCTTACAATACATCTAATGACTAAACAGTAATGTCAATTGATTGAAACAATATCATCTGCCATGTGCATATCCTTTGGACAGTGAAAGATTTCCAGAATATGTTACAATACATCTAATGACTAAACAGTCTATTGATTGAAAAAAAAATCCCTGAAAACTTTTGATTAAGAAAAGAAGACTGAAAATGGTTTGGGGTCATTTTCAAAAAACTAAAGTTAACAGTTTGGAATAATGCATGCATAAAATCATGAAGGTTGAAGACTTAGAAAAAAGATTATTGTGCATAAATTTAAAGTAGTGACTTACAAACAGCGTAAAAACGCTAATTATCGAAGTAAGAGAAAGGCCTGAAGGCTATCTTGGTGGATGTTATACGCCCACAATCATTCAGAACTAAAAATGAACTTGAGAAGGAATTCAAACTTATTTATCCTGACATCGATTTTGTGAGATGAGATTTGGCCTGTAAAGGTTTATTCCTGTAAAAATTGAATATCAAAGATCAAAGATATAACCAAAGGCAAAAGGAATTCAAACTAGTCTATTGAAATAAGTTTAGTGGGTGGACAGGAATATAGTAGATTTAATAAGAAGTTTGAAAAGTTATTTTTTGCATGTTTTCTGTTTAAATTACTAGTCTACATATATGTTTTGCACCGAGTCACATTAAATTTGCCAAAGGAAATATAGAAATATTATTTTGCCTCTTCCTGTGGTTGTGGTTGTCTCGACAAGGTATCTCGTCTCATTAGCAAAACTGACCAGATCTTAATAGATTATATCTCGTCATAAAAAGAAAAATGACCAGATCTTGATCTCGTCATCATAAAAAATCGGTAATATCTTGATGACGAGGTATCTCGTCATTAGTAAAATTTGTCAGATCTTGATGAATGAGGCATCTCGTCGAAACCATTAACAGAGTTAATGGCTATTCTCATATAGAGCATTGCAAATCTGGTAAATATTGAAGAAAGCTAATGGAAGTTCCTTCATTTATGCAATTTGTTTCGGTTAAAAGATTTTTAACTCTTTTAGTTTGGGCAAGTTAGACAAAGTTCATGAAGTCATGCTGTCGAAGGCGATCAAAATACAGATAATCCATGGAAAGCCCCAAACAAACAAGGGTTTGATCTGGAGAGACTTACTCCATGTTGCATTTCCTAAAGAAATAAGGTCGGGAAAACTTTAAAACCATCATCAAATAAAATTGATCTCAAATGGTCTCTAACCAGTTTAGAGAAAGGAATGAAAAGCAGTCTTAAGTCTTGCGTTTGCACAGCACGTCTTGCACCGTAAAATCCAAAACAGCCAATCAACATTTTGACCTGAGTTCTTAAATGAACAAAATTTACTGCTTAAGATGACAATCCAGATATACGGTTTCTAGAAGTGCGAATAAATTGCAAATTATTATTATTTTTAAATATTTTGGAACACTAATCTCTTTTTATTGTACACCCATACCTCACTTTACGGCCTAGATACGTTCCGGAAAAGTTGGCCGTAAAGCGAAAAGCCGTATAACGAATCAATTATTTTGATACAAACCCATACAAATTCAATTGGATCTGTTCCAATTTTTTATAAAATAATATAGTTTTTAGTTCATAAAGCATTTTATTCTTTTTATTTCCTATAAAAATGCTTACATAAAAATAAAAGTACAAAATGCAATAATAAACAGAAATTCAAAAAATAAACATAAATTAAAAAACAAAAGAAATCATATGTACATATGTATACATATAATAAAAAACGTAAAATAAAATGTTTAAAAACTGTTTTAATCTGACGCATGACAGATTTTCGGCTTCTCATTTTATTTTTATCAGTATCAATCTCCAAATTCAATGAACGTTTCGGTGGCATTTTTTCTTAAAAAGGGAATTTAAAAGAATTAATGAATTAATTAAATATGTAATGAAAATACAGTCTTTCTAATACATACGTACCAAATATGTTTACAATTCACCAATTAATACAAACAGAAACAAGACCCAACCAGAAAGCAAACAAGAATAAATACGTCGAACTATACTAAAGTGACAACGTAGTAAAATTATAACAATGTTGTGCCCAACGTTCCTCATATTTTCGTGAGGCAACAAGTAGCAGTGCCGCCTAAAGGGAGAAACTGAAACTAAACTGTAGGTCGCTAACAGTTCGGGGCATTTTTTGGCCGTATAACGAAACATTGTGGGCCGTAAATCGAAAAAGTGCTATAATTAAAAAAGGCCGTTATAGCGAAATGCCGTATAAAGAGCATCCGTATAGCGAGGTATAGGTGTATTGTTCCATTTCTTACTAAAATCTTAATGTATCAGCTCAGTGGTCCTCGTTTTTCAAGGTTTACACATTAGCCGTTTCAGCTTTAAATTATCCCGATACTTATCCCAACAAACATGACTTATCTAACTAAATACTTAGGTGTTCCTTGAATAATTCGGGGGTACACCTTGACTCGTTTCCAAAATCTCTCCAGCTAGGCGAGAATTCCTTGCTCGCCAATCCGCAACACATCATACTTACATCACTTCTTTCATCTTTAAGTCCAGGTCAAACTAACCCTTGTGTAGCAAGGGACGACCAGTAAACGGCAAACAAAATTAAATCCCATATTGCATAAAAATCACCGAAAAAACATTTTAGTGAGACTTAGCTCATATTTCAGTGGTAACTGAAACTCAACCTTCTCAACAATGTAACTCAATCCTTCTTTCATCTTTAAGTCCAGGTCACATTAACCCTTGTGTAGCAAGGGACGGCCAGTAAACGGCAAACAAAATTAAATCCCATATTGCATTAAAATCACCGAAAAAACATTTTAGTGAGACTTAGCTCATATTTCAGTGGTAACTGAAACTCAACCTTCTCAACAATGTAACTCAATCCTTCTTTCATCTTTAAGTCCAGGTCAAATTAACCCTTGTGTAGCAAGGGACGACCAGTAAACGGCAAACAAAATTAAAAACCATATTGCATTAAAATCACCGAAAAAACATTTTAGTGAGACTTAGCTCATATTTCAGTGGTAACTGAAACTCAACCTTCTCAACAATGTAACTCAATCCTTCTTTCATCTTTAAGTCCAGGTCATATTAACCCTTGTGTAGCAAGGGACGACCAGTAAACGGCAAACAAAATTAAATCCCATATTGCATTAAAATCACCGAAAAAACATTTTAGTGAGACTTAGCTCATATTTCAGTGGTAACTGAAACTCAACCTTCTCAACAATGTAACTCAATCCTTCTTTCATCTTTAAGTCCAGGTCAAATTAACCCTTGTGTAGCAAGGGACGACCAGTAAACGGCAAACAAAATTAAATCCCATATTGCATAAAAATCACCGAAAAAACATTTTAGTGAGACTTAGCTCATATTTCAGTGGTAACTGAAACTCAACCTTCTCAACAATGTAACTCAATCCTTCTTTCATCTTTAAGTCCAGGTCACATTAACCCTTGTGTAGCAAGGGACGACCAGTAAACGGCAAACAAAATTAAATCCCATATTGCATAAAAATCACCGAAAAAACATTTTAGTGAGACTTAGCTCATATTTCAGTGGTAACTTAAACTCAACCTTCTCAACAATGTAACTCAATCCTTCTTTCATCTTTAAGTCCAGGTCAAATTAACCCTTGTGTAGCAAGGGACTACCAGTAAACGGCAAACAAAATTAAATCCCATATTGCATTAAAATCACCGAAAAAACATTTTAGTGAGACTTAGCTCATATTTCAGTGGTAACTGAAACTGGATATACATTTAATCCTCCAAGTGGTTTCTCCAAGATATCTCATCCATCCAGATCTGACAAATTTTGTTATTGACAAATTATCTCGTCATAAGTATATTGCCGATTTTTTTATGACGAGATCAAGACCTGGTTAGTTTTTCTAATGACGAGATATCTCGTCGAAACAACCACCAGGAGGGCTAAATCTCTTCTAGATATGATTGAGCTTGAATATGCCTTTGTCTAGGAACAATCGATGCTTTGGACCCAATAACGGTCAGTGTTACCTATGACTAATTCTACAGAGAAGCCAAACGGCTTAATATTTCCGATGTCAATGGTGCATGTGTAAATTGCATATAGACTTTTAATCCATTTACTGTCTGGCAGTAGAGGGAGGTGGTTGATGCAACATAGACCACACCTGATCCCGCAATGCCATGATGTTAGATCCTGACCCACAAAGCTATCTAATGGTTTCTTAGAAATCTACTATAATCCCATTTTCAAAAGATTTGCAAATAGACCGATATTCTGGCCAAATACTTCAATTTATTTTTGTCTACTGAAGGGGTAGACTACGTCTGCAAATTGTTTCTGAAGAAAACTAAATTCTTTGACTATAATACCATCAATTCTGAACTTCAAAAGCCAGTCCAAACGATTGTATGGGCTATGATAAAGAACATTTTGAAATGTATCAACTTAGCATACACAGAATGGTCATGAAAAAAATTCAATAAATACAATTCAATAAAAGCCGTTCATTTTATTTGCTCCCGAATTTGGCGGAAATTCACCGAAATAATGCCGATCCATCTATGAAAATTTACTAGAAGATTCAACTACAAAAAACCTACAAAATGATATGAAAACTGTGAAAATCTCTCAATAGTAAGATTATCGGCTATTTTTCTCTTCAAATTTCAACTTTAGAATTAGAACTCATCCATTTTAATTCATGATCCGAACATCTTTTTGATCCGCTTCCACTGGAGTACGCTTCACCGGTATTTCCTTCAACTGCAACAGAACACCAGTCCGGCCTTCTTTCAAAATTCATAGAAAACCTCCAAATCCTCCTACAGCCTTCCAACTTGCTTCATCTTAGAGAACAATTCAAGCTCTTCATTTCAATACCCTCTGCAATCATCTACTTCACGGAGCCAAGACAGTCCAAATAATCCATCTACCTCTCGGTGCTCCAGTCTTCGGATTACAGAAGCTGCACATTCCCTCCTATGAATTAGTTGACAAAAAAGTCAACGGATTCCTTGATCTAGTCTGATTCCGTCAGACTTGATTGGAAATTATTAACAACAACAACAACAGAATGGTCATAAAATAACTTTCACTTTTTGGAGGCATCTGTAGCTAAATCGAATAAATGAAATGGAACCAAATTTGGTATTAAGATTTTTACGACATTGAGAGATATATTCGGAGAAAAATGTTTAGTGCCAAAATTCGCCGATAGGGAGTAATTTGGCGCTGTTGGAGTCGAAAACAGTTGACGACGTAGCAGTTAAAACTTAGTTATGCTTACTTATGCTTTATTTACTACTTATATTTTATTTGGTACTTATATTTACTATTTGTTCGTTACTTATATTTTATTGACGTTATATGTTACTATTATTCGATGCATAATAAATTTTTCTTACAAATAAATGGACTTTCACAAATAAATGCTCGGTGTACTCTGCTTTATTTTGACTTATTACTGAATAGCGAATGTCAATAATATTTGTAGAATTTAAACATTTAATTTTCATGAGTGCCCCAGACCTTACACGGCCTCCTAATACTCTAGGGGGCCGTCGTGGCTCAGTGGGTATGCCCACTGCGCTAGTAACCTTCGAGATGTAGGCGGCGCAGGTTCGATTCCTGCCAGGTGCATTCCTCCCTGGTGTATTTGTCTTCTTGTCAGTAGAACTTTTATTGTATACATGTCTATTACGTGATATTGTATGTCTTCGTGTCTGTCGCAGCGTGGCCAAATATGGCCCTTGCTCCATAAAACCCCCAAACAACCCGCATAATGTACGAAAGTGATATGAAGTGTTCTTCAATTACATTGACACCCACTTGCATCTTTGAATGATTAGGCTTAGTCAAATGAACAAATAAATACAGCTTATCCTTCAGAAAAGAGTCTGCTAGATGTCTGGAGTTCACAAAAGAATAATTGTGACTGCAAATTGTGATTATCAAAGTATATCGTGTCGAGAGAAAAGTTATTAAGCAGAGGGTATGAAGTCAATTGGGGGATTTTGAGAGAGACTTTTCAGCCCTTGTTTTTATCTTTACAAACAATTAACCTAGGGACTCATAAGTTCTTCGAGTTCCTCTTTTCAAAAAATGCTATTAAAGAAAGGAAGACTCAAGAGAAGGAATGCAACAGAAGGAGATTTTGTCTGTGTTTATGTGCGTTGTAAAGATTTCTTCGTAAAGGTTAAGGTCTAGGGGTTTTTGTAGATACCAAGTTTTCTGATTAAATAAGTGTCTGTATTTGACTTTATCGTACGAACATTTATACAGTTGAATTTCCATTCCTATCTATAGATTAATAATAAATCGAGTCTTTGAAGGTGGATTAAAGATAAAATTACTTGTATATGTTATTGTTTCCCTTACTTTATTAAAAGCATTATGAAAAGATTTTGTAGTTTCGCTTGAGAAAAGTATTGCTAAAGTGTAAAAATTTAACGGGTTTAATTTTGCGATTGAATGATAATTTTCAAAGATTCAAGAGCCTATTGAATTAATGTCTGAGAATTAAGTTACTTGAGTTACGATTCCGTTGTTCAATAGAAATTTCTGATTTACCCAAATCACTTTTATGGCAGCCTAATAAAATTCTTAAATAGAAGTTCCACAAAAAAATGCACACAACTTTAATTGTACGAATTTATAATTTTTTTATTTGCATGTTGTACATATTTTTTACATTGTGAATTCTAATGATTTATATAAACGGATGAAAGCTTATCGAATGTTTGTAGAAAATTATCGTTGTCATTTTAGTTTCCAAGTGAGATCCTATACATTGAACTATAAATACGGTTGCCCCCAATTATTATTCTCAGTACATTATATTGTATCAAATGTAAGTGCAATAAGTTATTAAAGTCAGAGTAAAAACCAACTAAATAAAGAGGTTTTCGGGTTGATTACTTTATAGTGCATAGGACATAGTATTTTGCTGTATTGAGCCAGACAAAAGACAGACAATATCAAATAATGTACATACGAGTACACACACACGAAAAGTTTTACGGAAACAGAAGAGACAAAGGGAGGAATTAAATCTGCGCCCCCCACTACACGCAGGTTGCTAGAGCAGCGAACATACCCACTGAGTTACGACGAGCCCTAAATAGGGAGGGATAAGTCCTACTTATTAAAGCAAGTTTACAGCACACTGGATATTTTTAATGTAGGTTATGTAATTTCTGTTTCAATAGATTAGTTAACGAAAAAAGGTTTCAGAAGAATCAGGAGTAGTAGTTTCCTTATAAAGGATATCCGAGGTTAAAAAGATCAAGACTAAAAAGTTAAAAAAGTTAATCGTTAGTAAGGATTCATTTCGTATTAAGTTCACAATGCTATAAACCAAGAATTCTAAATCTATTGTGGGGCCGCGGAAAGTTGGAAGAGTAACGGATTAGCAACCAGAGGGTTGCGAGTTCGAATTCAACCACGGTCGTAAACAAGGGGGCTGGTGCACGTTAAATCTGTTGTGGCCTCATATGTCCTCACGTTGGCGTGGTGTAGAAGTTTGGAGTGGGGTGCCAGCTCAGGTGTGACCTCATCATGTGGCCGTGGTTCAAAATTACGTGGTGTTGTCCTTGATCTTTCCCTTCGGGTTTGATCCTGGACCGTCGCCAATAGCCCGTTGTGTTGCTCCAGTACGATGTTAATCAAATATATACCTACCTACCAAATTTGTTGTGAGGAACAAATCAAAAAATATGTCGGTGTATTTTCAAATTTAAAAGAAATACCTTTATATATTGAAAATGTTTTAATTTAAATCTTGAATTTGATTCGATACAGACTTAATCAAAAAAACAATTTTGATAAATACATCTGAGAACATGCAAGAAATTTCGGAGCTCTATCTCATTTACTGGAAAAAACCTGAGGTTTTATAAATGCATATCAATAAAAAGTGAACAGTAAAAAAATTGGAAATTTTAACTGCTGTAAAAGATTACTTCTAAATCATAATATAAAAATGTATTTTATTCTGAACTTAAGTGGAATACACTTTATTATTTTTTATGATACTAAATTATATAAACAAATAATTTGTTTAATAATGTTACTTATCCTAAAAGGTAAATAACAAATTAAATGAAGATTACAATTAAGCAAAAAAGATTGAATCAATTATACTTTAGAATACTCTTACTTAAACTTGAATTTTGCAAGAACGAAGAAAAATATTCAAACTGCTTAAGTCGGTCATAAGAACATGATCTTCAAGATCTAAATTACTGTTATTATGCACAAACACTAAGTTGATTTTGTTAAATATGCTTTTAGGGATTTTAAAAATTTGTCCTATTACTTCAAAATAGAATTATAATTTAAGACAGCTAAACATTCAATGCTTTGATTAATTATAATATACTGCGACCTCTTAATGGAAATTGCTCAAAACAGTGAATTTGAATCCCGAAAATAAAAAGGAACTAATAATATTTTTGTGTGAAAATTAATCAGAAATTAACAAAAAAGAATGATATTTGTTGCTTCAGATATGTGAAAACATGAACTGATGGGTTTTCTTTGTGTGAAGTTTTTAAGATCCTCTACTGTCCAATTACGAACTCTTCACTCCACAGGGACTCGCGTCGTAACTTCACAGAAGCTGCATTCAGGCTCGTTCTTTTTGCGGTGGCCTCGACCAAGAGCCTCTGACTTCACGATTCTAAAATATTTCTATACACCATGCAGGAGAAATAAAATTAGAGTGAGCAATGGTAACTTTTTATGTGCCCAGGATCATGTGACCAAAACTAGTATTAACGTGACCCTTTGACTAATTTCGTTTGATGGGTGGAACTTAACATTCATCAACTGATTAATCAACGGGATAGGTGAAGACGCCGATTCTTTGATTCATCAACTGATTTTTATCGCCACTCTATAGAAAAGCACATTCACACTACTATCCCGTCATAAGATGCTATATCGCAAATCGAGGCGATAAGATACCAAATCGGTCAACCAAGTCAATTCTTCAAAGATCAGTCACGTGACTACTAGACGACACGTTGGTCTCACTTTTTGAAGCTCCTCACAATAGCAGTGGTCAGTCTACTGATACTTCAAGTCTGTTATGCACCAGCTTTCTACCGAATACCTCCGGTTATGCAAATCGATACAAGCTGTTTCGTTTAATATTGTGATTATGACCTTAAAAAACAGTGGCCTCCTTAACCCTCCAAGTGGTTTCGACGATATCTCATCCATCAAGATCTGATCAATTTTTCTGATGACGAGATATCTGGTCATCAAGACATTGCCGATTTTTTATGTGATGAGATCAAGATCTGGTCAGTTCTCTTCTAGTGACCAGATATCTCGCCCATCAAGATCTGGTCACTTTTGCTAGATGAAAAGATACCTCATCCAGACACCCACGAGGAGGGATAAGAGTATTTCATTTTTCAAAACATCGATTTCTTTGCAGTAAACTGGTTGGCATGAAAAATGCTCACTGTAATCCGTACGTACACAGTAAGAAAACACATCTTTAAAACACATTTATTTATAACAATTTTTACACATTTTGATTGACTAGAATAAAAATTCGGTTTTGGCAGGGCTTTTCACACATTCCCACATTTGAATGTAAAAATCCGATGACGATTAAATTATTTTAGATGAAATGATGAACACAACATCAAAGGAATGTCATCGTATGGGTTTGTGAGGAATGTTGGATTGATTGTTACTTGTCCACTTATCGGCCACTGAGTCGAGATGATCGCTGCTTTCGGGATTAGGGATCTTCTGGTTAGGAGCGCCACTTTCTGACCGGCATGAGAAACTTCCACTTTGGCTTGGAGTGGTGCCTATTGAATATAAAAATACCAAATTATATTGATTTATAATGTGATACGAATAATTTTTATTTTATACCTATTTATGTCTCTACAGCTAACTCAATTTGCTTTGTTTATTTTTATTACCTATGCTAATTTTTATCACATTGTTTCTTCACTAAAAAATTAAAAATATGAATTTATTTAATAATCGGCAAAATATGCAATTTATTTCCCACTGTTGCACAATTTTCACCATTTTGAAAAAGGGTCTGCAGGTTATTGCACATATATATTTTATTTGGCAACAGAAAAGAAGGAAAGTGTTATAAATCTTTTTTTAATAATTTTATGCAAACATCTTTTATATCCCCGTTAACAAATTTCAAGAATCTTTTCGTACCGACATTTTTGTGGAACATTTATTTAGTAATTGTTTTCACCTCCTTTATATTGCAAGATAGGTAAACAAGACAGTTATTGACACCCTTAAGGCAATATTAATACTATAAATTCATGGAAAAAATAGTTCAATCAAGTTGAAATTCATTGTAACTTTTCCTGAATTACTCTACTTTAAGCTAAATAAAGGGTTTCATACAAAAAAGAATCCATGGAAGGTACTTTGCAATATATTGAGAATAAATAGTGCAAAATCGGTTATTGACTCCCTATGGATGAGTAATTGACACCACAGTTATTGACATCCCTTCATTCTTATTTAGTTTATTTTTGCAGTATAAATGGACTTATGCAAAGGAAACTATGGCTAATCTATCTTACAAAACATGCCCATGACAAATCCAGATGGGTATCAGTAACTGTCTAGTTTACCCTATCCCAAAAGAATATCAATAATAAATACATCAAATACATAGATAAATACATCAATTTAATTCTGAAACTAAGGAAATTAAAACATTAATAAAATCGTTTACAAAACATCTCTCAAATTTTTATTGTTGAATATATAATTATCATCCGATCAAATAGCATGTATTATAGTTTATACTTTTTAATAAATATATTTTGTTAAAAGTATGGACAATATGCTCCTGGTATGTTACTCATAACATGACACAATTCAACATAGAAATAAAATTATTTAAGCATGAGTAACTCTGTCACAAACTTAAGCTGAAAGATAATATGATTAGCAATGAGGTTAAGTTTCCAAAATAAAAATAATAAAAATATACTGTAGTCAACCCATTTTCCAAAAGTGGTAGCAAATAGCTAGAACAGTATATAAAAAACTTATTTATTTAAATTTTTCACTATATTCAGAGCTATAATTAATGAAAATTATAATCAACTATATCAGAACAAAAGTATGGGTCTTAGAAGAAGAAATGAATTGGACAAATTGAAAATTCGAGCAGGCGAACAATACTGTCATTCATAAAACAGCCGAGAACACTATCTTCATTCAAATCAGAAATTGGAAGATACTTCACTATTCTACACCCAAAATCCTACAAATTTATACAACTATGATTATACTTTGCGGCGACGCCGTTCAAGGCTGTTACACAGAATTACAAAAATTTGAAATGTGTGTGATACAGAATTACAAAAAAATTTACAACTGATCTTAGCTGAAACAGAACAAGAACTTGATGACGTTTGGTACAAAAAGATATGCGTAGAAACATGCTCGTGTGTATATTATGGATGCGATGTCCTGGTTCACACTGTATTCTGGTTCACCAGAGTATCCCCAATGAGAGAGAGCGAACGATGGAAAAGAAAATAACAAAAAGCAGACAAGAATAAACATTCTGATGGAGTAGAGGAAAAAGATAGCTACATATAATATTTTAAGAGAATGGCCACCATTTATGACTGGCGTTATAAGGACCCTGAGGGAACCTTCGCTCAAGGGACGCTAGATCAAATGGTCGTTTTATCCAACATTGCTCTTCCGGTTTTTGTTTTTTTAGAGGGCAATATTCTACACCTTATCGATTTTTGCAATTTCAGAAGAAAAACATTTCGTGGCTTATGATGCTATCCTTAATGAATCAATTGAAGTAAGTTGTAAAAATTTTGAAATGAATAGCTACAAATGGCATCCCGTCTGACAGCTCTTCTATAGTTTGTAATCAAGTGGCCTAGTTTCTTACAATGGTGAAGATAGTACTTTTAGGTGTTAACCTAGTTTCTTACAATAGTGAAGATAGTACTTTTAGGTGTTAACCTAGTTTCTTACAATAGTGAAGATAGTACTTTTAGGTGTTAACCTAGTTTCTTACAATAGTGAAGATAGTACTTTTAGGTGTTAACCTAGTTTCTTACAATAGTGAAGATAGTACTTTTAGGTGTTAACCTAGTTTCTTACAATAGTGAAGATAGTACTTTTAGGTGTTAACCTAGTTTCTTACAATAGTGAAGATAGTACTTTTAGGTGTTAACCTAGTTTCTTACAATAGTGAAGATAGTACTTTTAGGTGTTAACCTAGTTTCTTACAATAGTGAAGATAGTACTTTTAGGTGTTAACCTAGTTTCTTACAATAGTGAAGATAGTACTTTTAGGTGTTAACCTAGTTTCTTACAATAGTGAAGATAGTACTTTTAGGTGTTAACCTAGTTTCTTACAATAGTGAAGATAGTACTTTTAGGTGTTAACCTAGTTTCTTACAATAGTGAAGATAGTACTTTTAGGTGTTAACCTAGTTTCTTACAATAGTGAAGATAGTACTTTTAGGTGTTAACCTAGTTTCTTACAATAGTGAAGATAGTACTTTTAGGTGTTAACCTAGTTTCTTACAATAGTGAAGATAGTACTTTTAGGTGTTAACCTAGTTTCTTACAATAGTGAAGATAGTACTTTTAGGTGTTAACCTAGTTTCTTACAATAGTGAAGATAGTACTTTTAGGTGTTAACCTAGTTTCTTACAATAGTGAAGATAGTACTTTTAGGTGTTAACCTAGTTTCTTACAATAGTGAAGATAGTACTTTTAGGTGTTAACCTAGTTTCTTACAATAGTGAAGATAGTACTTTTAGGTGTTAACCTAGTTTCTTACAATAGTGAAGATAGTACTTTTAGGTGTTAACCTAGTTTCTTACAATAGTGAAGATAGTACTTTTAGGTGTTAACCTAGTTTCTTACAATAGTGAAGATAGTACTTTTAGGTGTTAACCTAGTTTCTTACAATAGTGAAGATAGTACTTTTAGGTGTAAGTTGAATATACATCACACTGGATCGACACAACGTTCTATTGGCGATGTTTTGGGATCAATCTAGATGGGAAAGAGTGCTTTTAGGAATGTTTAACAGTTCAGCAATCTCCTTTTTCCTAAGATGTTTTCTATGGACGCTTCCTAAGCTTTTCTTTTTTGTCTCAATGAACAAAGCTGGAAGCTGTCTTGGGAACAGGAGGTATCTTTAGCTAAGGGCAAGCAGCTGTCTGATCTGAATTGAAATTACACGGGACTGATACATGAAGAGAAATCCGAGCAAAGCGAATAGCTATAAGGTAAGGACCTGAAAACCACCAAATAGAGCCAAAGGAGAAAGAAATTCCTCAATGAATCAAAGAAATCGAAATCACCTCAATGATTCAGGAGACACCGCCAACTGAAAGTCGCTGTAACGAGATTATTACCTTTACCACGGTCGTTATATTGATCATAACATGGCATTACAGCTGCATGAGAACTGTCGGCGATTTCCCAATCAGTGTCGCTATATCACGAGTAGCTAAACTGAAGGTCACAGTAAAGCGAGTTTAATGTAAAAGGAATTATTTTTCCACTCGTAAAGGTTTTTAAGCGACATCATTTTTTCTGTCTTCACTACACCACAAAAATGAATGTTTAATGTGCAAATGGAAAACTATTCGTTTTCCATTTGCGATAATCTTTTAATAAAATCATATTATCTCTTTAATGGATATTGAAGGATCAAAATTTAATTATCAAGAGAGTATGGCTGCTTACCTTGTTTATATGAGCCGGGCATGTATACCGGTCTTGTAGGACATCGTTTAATAGTTGCAAAAAGACCATCCGATGCCTAAGACAAATTAAATAAAAAGTATATGAAATGTATATTCATAAGTATTTCGAAAATAAGTATGAAATTGATTTTTTCTCTGAGGGCTATTTGCAGTACCTAACGGCTTATTGTAGCATTCTTATTGGATGGATAAAATTTTTGCTGGTACATTTTAAAAATAATGGAAATTAAGGATAATGTACTTTAAATTCTGTGCATTATATACTTCTCACCTTTGATTTTTTGAATAACTTTTGTCTCACCTGTTTTGACTAGCAGAAAAACATAAAACAACATTAAAAAACATCTTTTGCTGAAGAAGTGACTGATCTGGAGCAAGAACTTGTGTGTAGGAGTTCATCCTAAACTTATTCTTAAAATTCCCTAAATTAAACTTTTACCAAACCTATGTGAAATTGTCGTCCCGAAATACGTTACATTATTGAATTAAAGGATTTATTAATAAATTAATGTGTTTCTTTATGAATTAATGAATTACTTTATTTTAAACGAATTAACGAGTTTATTAATGAATTAATATGTTAATTTATTTATTAGTAAAGAATTTATTGACGAATTAATGTATTAACTTATTTAGCAGTAATAGTTAAATCATCAATTAATTAATTTGATACTGCATTTGTTGATTAATTGATTAACATATAAATGTGTTACATATTTAATTTAATTTTGAAAGTAATAAAAATAATGAAAAAATCTACATTATACTTTAAAGTACATTAAACACTCAAAAAATAGCATTCATGCGTTCATATGAGGCTGAAAAGCATAGTGATCTATTTTGTTGCTAAAATTTAAGATTGATATTTTGTAGTAAAACATTTATCTTGATTATTAAACCTTAAAACCGTTTATCTTGAATCTTAACAAGAAGTAATATAGCCAATTGGATTAATCATCAACTTAATTGCATTTTTACTGTGGTAATAGCTAAGTAAATAAACACCCTTTTGACTATTTCGCTACAGAAATAGTTAATTTAAGAATTGTGTCAAAATTATGTGGTTTTTAAAATTCATAATTCCTTACCTGCCGTGTTGAAACTGAATCTATACAAGTATATGGATCCGCATAATCTCCTTTGTTTCCTATTAAAATAGAATAAATTATTTAATAAAATATTTGCGATTGGTAAATTTCAATGCAATTATGGCAAAATATTAATTTTTCTTGTTCCTTTAGTATGTCTAATGAGAAATAATTGAGAAGCACATTGATCGAAACACTAACACAAGAATAAACAATACACTAAAATTTATTTTGATCTAGAGTTGCACAAAACATTCTATAAGTTAATTATGTATAAATAGTTTCCTAAGCAACTTTTTTAAACAACTCATTGTATTTAGTTTTTGTTTGTGATAAGAGATGGCGCCACAACATTCGAACACAAATTTTTCTTTAATTGGATCTTTAAGTTATCAAGCTCATTTATAACACAAAAACTAGCAATTGTGAAATTGTCAGGAACAATTCAAGGTAACCGAAAGACAACCCTTTATTGAATTTTACTTTATATGTTACACTCGCTCTCTCTCAACTTCTATTGTAAATATAATAAAAAATGTTCTTGTATAAATAAAATATACGCTTCAGAATAGTTTCCAATGATTCATAATATTTTTTAAAGTTTATGATCAGATTCAGTGTTTCTAAAATTATAAATTATATACAAAAGAAAATTTGTTTCAATGATTAAAATTTTTATTTAATGAAAATGTTATTTTCCTTGGAATTTTTTAAATTTCGTGCTGCCATCTATCATAGTCGTACGGAAACTCGTGTTTTAATTACGTTCCAACAGGTTTCTTCAACTTCTGTTAAGATCGTAAGAAACGTGAGAGAATAAGCTGATAACTTTGTCTAAAGTATCATTTAATCCATACTCACAATAACAACTTATTGAAGAAGTGATACCGAGACAAACTGTAAGAGAAGATGAATGACAATATTTCTGCGTCCAACTTTAAAAAGCTACGAACTAAATTTAGAGGAATTTCATGATAATTGTGCTTTGTGTGTTTTTTCAGAAAATTCTTGATGTATTTGAATTTTATTTTATTCACATATATACGACAGAAATTAAGCTGTTTTTTATGGGAACTTGTGACAAAATCTCGTGCTGCCATCTACCGACAGTTTGTAAAACAAATATTTTGAATTTCTCATGTGGAGCTTCTGGTGGTTTTCAGCTATTTATGGGAATGAGAGAGAGAACGTGCTTCTTTCGTATTGTCATTTAATCAAAATCAAAAATTATTTCAAACAACTAATGTCGTTCATGTTTTATCGAAAGCCTGGAAGTTATACAATCATTTTGGAAAGTCCATACCATATAAAACAGATAAAACACAAATATGTTATTAAACAGGTGGAAATTTATTGTTGCTGTATTTATGTAAATATACAACAGTATTTTTTAACCGAGTGCTTTACACTGAAATAGCAGTTGATTAATAAACGAGGAAGACGAAAATATTGAAACAAAATGTGAAATATAAAACAATGAATAAATAAAATTATATATCAGTACGTATAAAATATAAAAAAATATGCAAAATTATTTCAATGATTCGAAAATTATACTGGGCTTGTCAGTTTAGTTTTTAGTTTCTTTATTATGTTCTATTTTGTTTATTGTCAACTCTATGTTTTTTGTCTGTATTATTTTATTTACTTTTTAATCATTTTAATGTATACCGCATTTCTAAAATTGGGTATTTAGATTGATATGTTCAACAGAATGTGTTGTACTATTACAAGTGTTCCTTGATTGAAAATTAGGTACCTTGATTTTGATTATAACATTCATATTTGGTTGAATACTTCTCCAATATTGTGTATGGAATTAAATGTGGAATGATTGACATTTTTCATTGATAGACTCTTTCTATAAGTTCTAAGAGGAAATAAAAATAAAGATAATGCTACTTGCCTGTTGGGCAGGAATAATGGGATGGGTTTGCAGGTTTAATTATTTGTTTATTCACATCCTTCATCATCAGAGCATCCTTGCGATTTTCATAATCTTCATAGATAAAAGAAAATGCATTACAATTTTTTACTCCGCATGAACACCTCCAATTTATTATGTACCTTCTTTTGTTCGTGTCGATACCGGAAAGAATCTTGATTAAATAAGTAATGTTAAAAATAATTAAGTTTTTATAGATTCTTGAAAAAATATCATATACAGATTATTTCATTTACTTTTGTCAGCTTTATTTAGTTTTGAATTCCAAAATGCTTAGAATTTACAACGTTTTTAATCATATCTGTTTTATGTAACTTTAATCAAATTTTTTTAACATTTTTTATATTATATAGTGTCATACAAAATGCTCACCTACCTTAAACTCAAAAAATATATGCCGTGGATTGAGACCATACATTACATTACTTAATCATCTTCTGAGGACTGTCTTCCCATTTACATAGGAAAGAAAATACTCCACGAATGGATTGAATAATTTGGAATAATATCCATCAAATCAAGGATTAAAATAATTTTTATTTATTATTTGAATCTATGTTTCCTCTAACATTTTATAGTTCCATCTCGTGTTTTCCGTGTATTGAGATGCATAAACTTATTTATAGTGAAGTTTAAATTACACGACCTACAGCCGAAAATACATGCACTTACATTTTGCAGTTTTTATTATTTTCCTATAAAAGTTTTCTTAGAAATACAAAATGTTCTTTCGATATTAACTGTCTGTCGTACACTACATCCATTCAAAAAATAATGCTTAATAAAGTTCAATCGATAGAGATTCTAACATGATTCAATATACAACATTGATTGATTTTTTTCATGGTACAAGATGAAATAAATCGAAGTTGAACCACGAAACTACACAAACCTTCCGAAAATTATAAGGCAATTATTTTTTTAGAATTATTTAAATGGGTACATAAGCAGGAAGAAATCATTCGTATGAAAAAATTACAATAAATTTACAGCTTGAAAAAAATACCTTCGAAAGTCTTTATAGTTAATTTGTACCACGAGGCATAAAAAAATACAGTTTAAAAGCTCTCAATAGGGTACCTTTCACGAAAATATAAGCCTTTCAAATATAATATTATGCATTGAAGTCCAAGTTCCCACTTAACCAATCAACGGAAAGTTCTTTCATATTTTTTGTCTTGCATCACCTTAGCTCCTCCCATGGATCATTGTTACCTAAAATAATTTTTACAGCTACTGATAATAGCTCTCTCTCAAGAAAATTACTTCTTAAAATTTTAAGCTACGCCTCTAAATCATGTTGTTCTTTACACCAATCCCAATACGGATTGTACTTGGATTGCTTTAGCTCCACCTCTAGATCATTGTTGGCTTTACAGTTTCTTAAGCTAATACTGTAACTCCACCTTTCGATCACTGTTGGCTCTATGGTTGCTTAAGCTAATACTGTAACTCCACCTTTCGATCACTGTTGGCTCTACAGTTGCTTAAGCTAATACTGTAACTCCACCTTTCGATCTTTGGAAGCATCTAATCAAACTAACTATAAGTGGTAAATTGTTTAGTTCTACTGACTGCTTTGTAACTTTCGACGAATATCTTTTGATCGTGTGGCTTTTGTAGTGCGTATATCATTTAGTATATCAGACGTAGCACATAAGATCGTGAGATTTTTAAAGTATCTATAGAGTATTAGGTAAAATGGTACAGCTGTAGTCTCTGCCGCGCGCGGTGGCAACGCGTTTTGGCGTAGTTATAAGCGACTCATGCAGGCTGATGGTAACCCATTTTTTTCTCGAATTTCATCCTGGTTAGGGTTAACCTATTTTTATGGCAACCTTGCCGGCGTCCAGTTCTCATTTACAGTGAAATCTGTTAAAATATTAGAATAACTTATATTCTACTAATGTACATTTTTTTTTATTCATTTCATTCATATGTGGAGAATGATATCGATTCACTGTTGGAAATCCGAGAACAAATGGGTTACCCTCACCGACATGAGTCGCTTATAACTACGCCAAAATTCCATACATTTCATCCATATTTGCAGTGTTTTTTTATTCAAATGTTGTTTCATTCAGATTTACATATTTCATCCATACGTATGCAGTATATATTCGATGTTGGAAGATTTCCGTGGCGACATAAAAAGTGCGCCAAACACGGCGCCAAAAAAAACGCGTTGCCACCGCGCGCGGCAGAGACTACAGCTGTACCGGTAAAATCAAGTTAACTCGGATCGCAAATGTGCCCTTGTAATGCCATAATGACAAAGGGTCTATTGGCACGGCATTAGGAAAAAAGGTTAACTTGATCCCTAACGTTTCTCGCATTCCAAAAATTTTCCACAGATCGGGGTTAGCAATGGGCAAGTCGTTCTAATGTCCTAAACCATAACGCAATAAATAGTCCATGACCAGTGTTTTTGTCAAATTTGCTTTTTCAATTTTGGTACAGCCTTGATATAAAGTCCTTTGTGACATCGCTTTTGGTGTGCTTTTTATGTCACCAAAGAAGAATTTCTCGGAGAAAACACCGGTTTAGGCTTCGCCGAAAATAATTTGAAAAATTCGAAAAAATTTTAAAACTAGAAAAAATCCACGCAATTAATTATTAAAACTACTGCGAGATAAGTTTTTCTTTGGTGAATTTTTTTTTTTACTTTTGCTGAAATATTGTTATGGAAGTCTGTCCAAGTTAAAAAATTATTAGTTTTAAGTCTAATGGAACCAGGCTATATATTATGACTGTTATAGAAGATCGTATTAATTTTTGCAAACTTGTGTTTTTTGTCATAGTAAAATAAAAAGAGAATGATTTTCGAAAATTTATAAAGGAGATTAAAATAATCGCGATGTTGCCATAATTCAAATAAAACGGGATTGCCTTTGCCTGGCACAACTCGCTACAAAGAGCAAGCCAAAAGCATTCCCACGAAAAATTCTTTTAATCAAAGTTGTACATCGTTTTCTTGTGTATGTCAAAATACAGAAAGAAGTCAGGATATCTTCATACCAGTCAAATTAATATAAATATGTATTAAGTGATTTATGTATATATTATGGAGATTTCCATATAGATTAGTGCTGTATTCTGTTATACCTGTAGTGTTAACACTCTACGAACTATTGGCGGTAACAATATAACGTGTGTAAGCAAAAATGGATTAACCCTCTGAACGTCACAAGATTTCCATGTAGTGTAGAACTACTTTTCTCCCATTACACACATAATGATTAAATAACCCTATCAATTAATTGAAAGAATCATATGAAAAGTTAAATAGGTCAAGGCGGTCACAGCTTGTTAGAAATAATGCAGGGAACAAACATTGCACTCATGCATATATCTGCATGTTTCAGTGCAGATATATGCATGAGTGCCTCTGGGAAGGTTAACCCTCCAAGTGTTTTCTACGAGATATCTCGTTCGTCAAGATCTGACCAATTTTGTTAATGACTAGATAAATCGTTATCAAGATATTCTGATCTTTCATGACGAGATCAAGGTCTGGTTATTTTTCTTCTAATGACGAGATACCTCGTCAAGATAACAACCAGAATGGTTAATGAGTAGATCATGCGGAAATCGTGTATGAAAAATGATTTTCTTAACTTGTATACTTCTTAACATGTATACCAAAATACATTAAAAACAGGTACTTAAGCATAGTATAATTTAAATAAATTATACGCATAGCAACTAAATTATCTAATATACATAAATATAAACGCATACCTATCCGTCCTTCTCTGTCCTCTGAATGTTTCCGTAGACACACAACTACGATAAATATGACGATAACTAGGACGAGAGACGATACGACGATTGGAATCACTAGCGTAACATTTTTATAAAATGGTAAATCTGTTTCTCGCTTGCCATATGCAGGTGGAGAAGTCGGTCCTAAAACAAGAGACATAGAAAACAGTCAGACAATTTAGTATTGAGCGACTAACATAGAAATGTAGATACAGCTTAGTTCATCCTTGCTTCTTTTAAGCATTTCATTGATACATTTTACAGATACAACTCTATTTTGAATATGTTAGTTAAAATAACGAGATCTTAAAATTACGAGAAAATTATGTGCTACTTTTATTTTTAGTATTTTGCTATAGTTTAAATTTTCTTTATTTTAATACAGATTCTTAAAAGAAGCATATCATATAATAGCACGACCGTATTCAGGAAAATGCTTATGGTTTAGAAAAAGTAAAACCTATTCACACAATTTTCAAAATATTCAAAGAATACAAGATGAAAACATGGGTAATAAGCAATAAGGTGAAATGTACTTAAAGATGAAGAAACAAGTTAGTCATATGGTTAGTGTGATTTGGAAAGTAGTGTCTTTCAGATTTGCATTTTTCTTTTAGTAAACAGACTCGGATTTTTAAAAAAGACTTGGACCAGTTTAGTGGCTATGTGACTTTGTGACATGGAAACGTTAAACATGGGAGTAGTTGAATTTTGAATTGGAAATGTTAAACATGGCAACAGTTGAATTTTGACATGGAAATGTTAAACATGGGCTAAATGGTATTTGCATGTCCTTGTATTCTAAAAAAGTTGTTTTAAGGTACCAGAGAAGAATAAATTTTAAGTTAATTTTTCTAGTCAGAAAAAGTTCAAATACGCTAGATAACTTACAAATGCACTTTACATTTTACTTGTGGTGTCGTAACATGAAAACAATCAGCAGTATTTAACCTTTTCAAAGCGAAAACTATTTAAAACACAACACAATCAAATTCCAGCTTTGCATCTCTTCTGCAGTGCTGGTTCAAAGGTAACTTTTATACCTATAGCAGAAGCAGGTAGCGTCCGAAATAAATATTCCCCTTGTGTAAGTCCAGCTTCACTGTGGGCGGTCACCATGACAACGTATTCTCTGTCCGAGGCCAGATGTCGCACGGCGTAAGTGTCCCTGGGCATGTCCAGTTTGTCCGTGAGTGTTGTCCATTGGTTCAGGTACTTAGGCCGGTATTGTACAACGAAATGACGAATCGGACAACCTCCGCTCTGCCATGCCATGAGGTTTAAGGTCACAGAGGTTGTGTTCGGTTGTAGGAAAACAGATTCTTGTGGCGACATTGGAGCTAGAGAGAAATTTGTATGCAATTGAGTAGGAAAATTGTTTGGTTACATTAGATGCTCAATAAGTAACATCCTTCAATTCTAAAGTTTTTACAGAAAATTAAAATAATTCAGATAAAGAATTTAAAATTTAAATATATATCATTAAATACAATTGGGAATATTTCAGAAGAATTTTTTCTTGAGCTAGTTTCAAAACAACGTTCTTATATGAATTGAATTTCCGAATTCTGTCTATATGTGAGCATATTTCGCCTTCAATCCTCTGAGCGTCAAAGTAGTGTAGTATTGCTTTTTCCCGCAACACATTAATGTATAAGTAATATCTAATGGTTGAAAGAATCCTAGGAAATATTCTATTGGTCGTGAAGGTCAAAACTGCTTAGAAGCGTGTAGGGAAGACCGTAGTTGGCGAAACGGATATATACGTGTGTATCTTTCATAGGGTAAAGGTAATACCATATCCTTTTATCGAGTACTTCAATAAGGAACTATCATAGATTATATTTCCCTGAAAGACAAAGAAGCATTGTCGTGTCATGATTTAGCACATTAACCCTCCAAGTTATTTAGACTAGATATCTAGTTCAAGATCCTAATAATTATGGTAAAAAAGGGATATCTCATCATTAAGATACTGCAGTTTTTTTTAAGATGACGAGATCAATATCTGGTAATTTTTCTTCTCATGACGAGATATCTCGTTCATCAAGATCTGATCAGATTTGTTAATATTAACATTAACAAAATATGGTTAGTTTTGTTATTGTAATTAGTGCTATTAGACAGTATTTTTCAAAGGAACGGTGCGAAAATATAATTTTGTCCTGACTTTTAGTAAAACAACTTTATTTAATATTTTTTGATTTTATAAATAATAACTATTCTAAACCAGGGGTGCCAAACTCAATTAAAACACGGGTCATTTAATTCAACTGGTAAGATTCACGCGGGCAACATCACATTCACAAATTTTCTTAAAATAATATTTTGAAGTGAGGATTCAGGAATATGGATAGGATAATTAAAACACATTATGTAATTAAGTGAATTTAGGGTAATAATTTATAATATTGCTATATAATTGCTCTTATTTAAACGTTTATTTAATTTAATGTATTTATAAAACTAAAATCAACTTTTTTTACCGGAAACTTGCTAGCGCTTTCCTCCTACTAGTTTTCCAATATCTGGATTCAAAGACTGAGAACAATCTTCATTATGGCAGATAGATGTTTATCAGTTAATCTTGATCTGTAGGCCATTTTATTTAATTTCATGGACGAAAATAGTTGCTCACACATTTGTAACATGACGAAATTCTGTGTACGGTATTGTCTCGATCTCCCCTAAGTGCTATTTTCTTCATAACATATTGTCCTGTTTTCATTTTATTTCAGAGCATCGAGGGCCACAAAAAATTACCTCGAGGGCCACATGCGGCCCGCGGGCCGCCAGTTTGACACCCCTGTTCTAAACCATTACGAATTCAATTAAGTAAAAGGTATTTGGATTCTCTGAGAGCAAAAGTAACAAAACTCAAATATCACCTTAAAGATTGGTTCACTTGATATAGAAATACAGAATGTATACTCTAAATTAATTAACAAGAAGTTAAAAACTAAGAACTTAAGGCATACCTAGGTACTAAAATATGCACATAATAAATGCATTACTACAATGACATGTATATACTATCATATTTCGACTTCAGATTTTTACATAAAGGAAATTGAAAGTTAGGTTGGGTAGGCTGAATTAACATTACTCTGGAGGAAAACAACGCGCTATTGGTAACTATCCCGAGTCCAATCCCAATGGAAAGATCCAAGGATAACACCTCGTAATCCTGAACAACGATCAAATGACGAGGGGAATCAAAGGAATTAAATATAATGTATTGAATGATGATTAAGCCTCTAAATTTTATTTCAACATAAAATCTATCTACACTGCTGGCCACCCAAATTGCAACACCAAGAAAGACAAGAGATATCACAACAAAATTTATTTTGTAGATAACATGTTGACCAAGTATCAAATGATTAAATTTATAGACTTCTGTGAAGTGTGGTTCCTGCCAAAATCAGTAGCCAGAGTAGCCGCCATTATTGGAGATCACCGCTGCCACACGCCTCAGCATTGATTCAAAGAGACTTTGGATGTGTTCTTGGGGTACAGCAGACCAAGCAGCTTCCACACGTTGCCAAAGTTGATCTGGTGTGGCAGCTGGGGATGTATTCTGGGTCAATCGTTGAGCAACCATGGACCACATGTTTTCTATCGGCGAATGATCCGGAGAGCGAGCTGGCCAGGGAAGCAATTCAATCTGGTGATTGACGAAGAACCCTTGGACAATGCGTGCCACGTGTGGTCGCGCATTATCCTGTTGAAATATGGCTGTGGGCAAGCCCTGAAGGTAAGGAAGGACAACTGGCTCCAACACCTCGGAGATGTAGCGCTGGCTGTTTAAAGTACCGGCAATGCGTACTAGAGGAGTGCGAGAGTGATATCCAATACCGCCCCATACCATAATACCCGGTGCAGGACCAGTGTGGCGGTGCATAACGCAGCTGTTCAGCATCCTCTCTCCACGGTGTCTCCAGACTCGAATCCGACCATCGTGGTGTTGCAGACAGAAGCGTGACTCGTCAGTAAAGACAATTTCATTCCATTCTGCCGTCCACATCCTTCTTTCATCGCACCATTGGCGGCGGAAACGTCTGTGGTTCTGCGTCAAGGGTAGACGAAGCAATGGACGTCTTGCGGACAGACCACTCTGCTGTAAACGGCGTCGAATGGTACGCGCAGACACTGGATGATGCGGTACAGATTGAATGTGCTGTGCTATGGTTCATGATGTGGCTGAGCGATCCGTCACTGCCATACGCACAATATGCCTGTCATCACGTGAAGTGGTGCACTGAGGTGGATGTGATCGAACACGTTGGTCCGTCGTACCCTCCTGCATCCAACGATCACATATCCGCATTACAGTTGTTTGGTTTCGTCCAACACGACTACCGATTTCCCTGAAAGATAATCCACAATCTCGGTAGGCCACTATTCTTCCTCTGTCGAACTCGGATACTTGATCAAAAGATGATCGCTGTTTTCTACGAAGCATAATTGATCGTTTTTTTGAAAAAACCACAAGAAAAACACAATTGCCGTACTTGAAATCGTCGAAATCTCCAAGCCTTCAATAGCGCTTTGAAGTGGCGCCACAGGCGCGCGTGATGTGCGTCTGCGCTGAAATTCTAATCATTTGCATATCTCACCTCCGCTAATGCATGTTGTAAATTTCATATTATTTGCATGCTTCCTTCAGGGTGTTGCATTTACGGTGGCCAGCAGTGTATATATATATATAAAGCAGAGTTGGCGTCTGTCTGTCTGTTCTCTATAGAAATCTACACCAAATTTGGTACACGTATTCTTTAGATTCCTGTGGGTAACGTAGGCTACATATTAACCCCGTTCTGTTTATCTTGGGCCTGTAGAGGGAGCTAAAAACAATTCGAAATCTCTATAGGAATAACATTGAATATTTTTGCGATCACTGTTAGATCAATTCACACCAAATTTGGTACATTTATTCTTTAGAATCCTTTGGGAAAGGCTATAATTTAACCCCCGTTCTATTTGTCTTAGGTCTGCAGAGGAAGCGAAAAACAATTTGAAATCCCCATAAGAATAACATTGAGTATCTTTACTATCAACAATTTGACCAATTCGCTGCAAATTTGGTGAAATTATTCTTTAGAATCCTGTGGGAAACATATGCCAGACATCAACCCCCGTTCTATTTGTGGTTGTTCTGTAGGGGGAGGCTACAAACAATTCGAAATCCCCATAGGAATAACTTTGAGTAATATTGCGATGAATTACAAATAATTGTACCCGAGGTACGCCGAGTAATTCTGCTAGTACCATATATATCTCGTATATCCAATTTATCATGTATTATTTGGATGAAAGATCATAACATTTTATGATGGCACTACAAGAATTAACAGGAAAATAAGTAAGGGGTTGGTTCTTACCTAATATTATGTGTTTTACACTTTAACCCTCTGTCGTTACGTGTGAACCCCTCATAAGGTTAAATGAATTAACAATAATTAAATTGATTAAATAAAATGCATTGGCAATTCTAAATGAAGTAATATGAAATCGCTCATTGTCATACTAAAAGAATTGAAAACTTAAATCATCATACAGCAAAGCATTAAAATTGTAAGACAATTATACCTGCTCCCAACGTCCGCACTGAAACCTGGTCGCTTGGCTCTCCGGTCCCTAAGCTATTGGAGGCAGTCATGTACAGATGATACCGAGTTCCACATTTTAGTCCATCTAATGAATAGTGATCTTGACGATTGCTCAATCGCAACTGCTCCCAGTCGCCATCATCGGATTTGTAATGAAGTGAGTATTCTGTCAAGATATTAACATAGGACAGTAATCTTAAATGCATTATGTTGACCTGGAGGGAATTTCATTAAGTACAAGTTGTTACTTCGTTGATGTTACTGCAATAAATCGTGTATAAGTTTTTTTATCATTTTATCATAAGGTGTCATTTAAAGGAAATAAAAATTGTTCATATTTAGCATAAGGTGCCACATTCAAAAGAAATAACAATTGTCTATTTTTAGCATAAGGTGTCATTGGAAAGGTCTTAAAATTGCCCATATTTAGCATCAGGTGTCATTCAAAATAAATAAAACTTGTCATCTTTTTAGCATAAGATGTATTCAAAATAAATAAAAATTGTCTATTTTTAGTATTAAGGTGCCATTCAAAAGAAATAAAAATTGGCGCATTTTATCATAAGGTGTCATTTAAAGGAAATAAAAATTGTTCATATTTAGCATAAGGTGCCACATTCAAAAGAAATAACAATTGTCTATTTTTAGCATAAGGTGTCATTGGAAAGGTCTTAAAATTGCCCATATTTAGCATCAGGTGTCATTCAAAATAAATAAAACTTGTCATCTTTTTAGCATAAGATGTATTCAAAATAAATAAAAATTGTCCGTTTTTAGCATAAGGTGTCATTTAAAAATATTGTATCTTCTAAGTCTAGCATTGTCTAGCATGAAGTGTCATTCGAAAGATATAAAAGTTGTCCATATTTAGCATAGGCGTTATGCAAAAGAAATAAAAATTGTCCACTTTTAATATAAGGTGCCATTTAAAAGAAATACAAATCGTCTTTTAGCATCAGGTGTCATTTAATAGAAATAAAAATTACCCTTTTAGCATAAAGTGTCATTCAAATTAAATAAAAATTGTCCTTTTTTTAGCATAAAGTTCCATAAAAAAATAATTATTGCCTTATTTTAGTAACAGGCAACATTCAAAAGAATTCGCCCAACTAGTTTCCTGTTAAACGTGACAGGTCATGTGGGGGATGCGTATGTATAAGTAATACATACTTTCTTGCATTCATTAAAGAAATAAAACATTTTTGCTTCATGATTTTTTACTTATGAGCTATTACAGTAACAACACCAGAAGATTGGTAACGAATGATAGGTTATTCAATAAAGATATTTTTAAAAAATCAATTAAAAAATATATATCGAGCCGTTTAGTTATGTATGTACACATTTTTCGAAAAAGGTATTTTAATGGAATAATGGCCTAGGTAGTGCTAGACATCAATTCCTACAGTTAATCCCAAGGAATAGGTGATGTTATGGAACAACCTATAACATCATAAAATTGTATCATCGTGTGTAGAAAGAAAGTCTATAACGTCTACTCTGTTTCCGCTACTGCCGAATTCGCACTTGTGTACTTGGAAAGTTACTGAATTACTGAACCACTTCACCCTCGCATTATTCTATTCGGCACTTCTTTTTCTTTTCTTTACATTAAGATATATTTCACATCCATGGAAGAACGGTAAAAAGTGAAGATTTCTCTATGTGACGTCAATCTCCTTAACAAAATTTAAAATACATATATCTTGTTTCTACTTTTTTCATAAATCTATTTCATTAACAGCAACGACATCCGATACGATTTGCAATAAATGACTAGTGTGTCAAAATAGTAAAAAATTGTTATTTTTAAGCAGAGCTGGACTTAGATTAAATTACACTGGGTTCTAGCGTTACCACCGAGATAACAAGGCCAGACCGCTGTGACGTTTCGATCACGTGACTCGCTTACTAGTAGTCATAACAAACATCGCCGCATGGCCGGCTACTTATGGATTACCTTTAATGTAGCTTAAGAAATTAGGGTTTTTATACTATTTTACCGGAAAGCAAGTGCAGCTGCAGTTAAATATTGTTATAGAACATTTGTGGAACATTACAGTGTCAAGGTGTTAAAGGCTTTCGTCAAACAACACGTTTAACGTGTGTCCAGACCGATTTATTTAGGCTTAACCACGAGGCTATCCAAAATGCCCTTTAGATGCTGTGTACCTACTTGCTCTGGAAATTATGGATATGGTGATGCACCAAAAGTGGCGGTTTTCTCCTTTCCAGAGGATAAAAATATTAGAAAAAGATGGCTCAGGGCGATTCCACGAGCCGACTTTACACCATCAAAACGCAGCAAAGTCTGCGAACTTCATTTTCAAAACGATGATATCGTCCGGAATGTATCGAAATTCAACAAAAAAACTGGTGAGTGTTCTACCTTTTCCATGAAACGTCTCCGTTTAAAAGTTGGTGCTATACCAAGTATATTTCCGAATTGCCCTAAATATCTCGAAAACTTGTCCCACCGTTCGTAAAAGCAGGGAAGATAAAATTCGTGAAACTGAGGAATCCAATTTATTGAGAGCTATCAACGAAAGCAAATCTGAGTTCATTGCTCATCATGAATCTATTTCTTTTCAAAATTTTAATAGGCTACTAGAAATTTTGGATTCATTACCCCATAAACAAAATTGGTTTAAACTAATTGAGGAGTCAAAAGTTACTTTTTTCAAAATTTGTTTTTGTTTTAGGACCTGCAACAAATTACACTGTTGTACTACATTCAAATCTGAAAATGGAAACATTTATATGGCCAAGAAATTTCTGTAGATAACAATCAAATCAAAACACCCTGTCACGTTAGTAAAATTTGGAAGTTATTGAAAATTGTTTGAATTTTATAAATGAAATATCAAGGAAAAATTCTTCAGCCAACTATGATAATCGCTTCAATTGCTTTTACAGTTCAATTGCTTTGATTTCCCATTTTTACAGATTTAATGATGAAGAAAACATTAATTAGATTTCTTTAGACTATGAGAAAGGGTTTTCTTTTCTTTTTGATTTATGGTCGCATTTGAGAAACTATGATATTGGACGGTATTAAGCTTGATTGACGTGTGTATTTTAGTTAATAAAAGTCATAAGCGAGTTTTTCGCTATTTTTTAACTGAATTTACGATATAATTTTGGCCGGTTTTTTAATATATAAGTTATTGCTTTTACTATTTACGCACACTCTTTGTTATCGTTAGTAAATAAGGAAGAAAGACGCGAGGGTGTGGAAGTTTCATTCTGAGATTATCGTAGTTTTGACTAGGGAAAAACCATATTTACAAACTGCTATAATAATTTGCAATAACGTATAACAATATTTTCCTGTGGTCTCGACGTATATAGAATATATTATGTATCGTTGTAGACAGATTTCACTGTATTAGGCTTTGAATATTCCAATACGGCGGTGGTCGTTCGTATCGCACGTATGACTACTAGGGAGACGCCATGATGGCAGCGGTCAGGCCTTGTTATCTCGGTGGTAACGGTTCTAGCCGTCATATCGTTGTCGTTACTACAACAGGTCTGTTTTTAGCACAATGCTAAAAGTCTGAGGTAGCAGATAACGTAGGTGAGTGCGTGTAAGGGAATACCTACGACTATGTATAAGGGAATATCTATGACTTGATATTCATGAGAATATTTAATATTTTAGATTCTATGATTCTTTACTTACACCATTGCAGCAAGTGCAATAAAACAGGTTCACATTTGTAATGAAATGGTTATTCAGTTAAAATGTTAAAAAAGATTAATTTTTAAAGTATGAGTTGACCCAGACGAAATTTCATTGTGAAAAAGCCATTACATCGCTGATGTAACTATTATATTATAGTACATAAAATTTTTTAAAATTTTAACTTTAATTTCATCGTTTAAAGGAAAACTTCCTTGTCTACTTTCCTGCTAAACGTCATATGTGGAAGGTAAAGGAGAGAATGCACTTCCATATACGAATATATATCTTATGCTGTTATAGTCAGTAACAAATCCCTTTAAGGATCGGCGCAGGGGGCTGCTCCCCAACTCAGATACTATTATCTTTACTAATTTTTAAATTTATACAAATATTATGTTGTTAAATTTTGATTAGTTACTTTATATTTTTATCTGCTTAGTTATTCATTGAACCAGAAGCCATCTTTATATGATTACGAGTAATAAGACCCACTTAGCTATACGTTTAACCACTTAAAGCACGAGTTTTTTCGGAAAAACTGGTAAAAAATGATCGAGGTTTTTTTTGACAGAAAATGAATATATACGTATATAGATATAGTGTAAGTTATTTTTTGCGATTTCAGTTGCGGGGGTGGGGTAAAAGTTATAAAAAAATTATTATACAAAGTGTAAACGATTTGATTACATGTTTATTTTGAATTTCAAAATATTAATAATAATAAAATATTAACTTCAGATTCACTTCCATCACTCAAGAGATCATCACTTTCATCGCTGAAACTTTCTGATAAATTGGCATATTCAAAATCGTCACAGTCGTTCATTATCAGATAACTTTTTCTAAACAAGTTACAAAAACACTTAGTAAAAATTAATTTATGGTTAACTGTTTACTTTTATGATATTTAACGTAATAAAAATGGATATATTACCTTTTAGACACCTAACAACTGCTTTATAACAAAGAATTCCTAACAAACTTATAGCTAATCATCAAAATGCACCACTTGGTTTACACAAGAAAAATGGTGCGTAGTGGTGCCATCTACGGTAAATAAGTTTAATATCCATCTATAAATAAGTGGTAAATCATCTATGATAAATAAGTTTATGCCATCTTTGGTATAAGTTTAATCTAGTCTCTCTATTTTTACTAGAACGGAAGAGCGCCCGTGTGAGACACGGGCATGTGCAAATTTGCCGGTAACTTTCGCCCATGTCAAACACGGGTAAGGCGTTAAGTGGTTAATATTTAACAGCATTACACTTTCTTTTAGTAGTTCTATTAATATGGTTTATATTTGAGGATATCAGAGCAAGAGTGACCTAACTCACAAAAACCCGAAAATGCCAAAATACTTATTTTTGGCACCTACAGTGCACATTCTCTTGGCATTTAACGCGTTTGCTATAGATTTCAACCCTCCTCAAATAATATCGTGGATAAATAAAAATATATATAAAATATGGTGCCAAGAAAATCGAATTTATCTCCATTGGGTATATTGGTGTGTTAGTCCACTTTTGCTGTGATAGTCTCATTTGTAAGTGTTAGAATTAAACACGATTTAACTCTTCAAGTGTTTCAACGAGATATCTCGTCCAAGATATAGTCAATTTTGCTAAGGACGAGATATCTTGTCAATACAAAACTGCCCTATTACTCCGAGGGGAATAAAGATCCAAGTAGGAAAACAAATTGCCCCTTGCCCAGAACTGGTGACAGTTTGCAACAGGCTTCTGTACCAGAGGCTAGACGCCACAGGGCAGTTTTTGAAGAGAAGATAAACAAACAAGAGGTTTAATAATCATGAGTAATATTACATTATAAGTTTTTTAGACTTGCTTTTGTAAAGTCTATCTCAAATATTCTATGAAGTCGGTTGGTGTATTCATGCACCATCATGTCTATGATGTACACAAAAACGGAACTGTCTTTTCAAGTTAAGTAATAATAGAGATCTGAAGCGGATGTATATATAGTTCGTTTACAAAAAAATATTTATAATTCTTATGTACGTAGAAAGTAGATGAAGCTATTATGTAAAAAAAGTTTGCCTAGCTCTTATAGTATGATAATTTGTTATTAGATAATTATATCTAGAAGGATTTTTCCATTTTAGTGATTTTGCTTGGTTTTACATCGGGAGAAAAAACCAAGCTTAAGATGAAATTTAATTAAGAATTGACAATTTTATCATTTTATATTTTAATTTGCAATGCGGACACTGAAGACCTTTACAGCATCATATCTTATTGAACGAAAAATTAACGAAACGCATTTAATGAAATGATTGTTCTGAAAGACTATGTAATGAAATTAATGAAATACTGAAAAGTAATTTAAAATTTGAAAATTGAAATCATCTGGAAATATGCTACACAATTTCAATAAGGATTTGATCAAACTCAACTAAAATTCCAATTTAATGAATAACATAATCTTACGGATTTTAATTTAACAGTAAAAATTATTTATTTTAGTATTTTTTGTGTTGTGTTACTTTTTCGATAAGGTGTAATATCCAATAATATTTGTAAGTAAGGATGCAATAAGTAGTGAATAATTACCTGTTATGGCAGATTTATCCTTAGCGTCCTTCTCCCACTTAAATTCAATCGATGACGATGTCGTCGATAATACCTGAACTATCGGAGAGGTTGGAGGCGCTAAGAAGTACAAGAAAAAATTTAGTGAAAATCCCTATGACGCTATTCGTAAGGCATCAGTTCAAAGTTTCAAAAAGTTTTTCAGTAGTGATTCATGTCTATTTGGAAGTGCTGATCATCAATAAAACTCATAAGTAACATCAATACAAGGGAATGGATATCAAATGCATATACACAAATAACCAGAATGTAATATACTGTTCCAACCAATCAAGAAAATGATCGGGGTACAAAGTGTAAAGAATTCTCATTTTCAGTAACAAGTAAATGTAATAATACATGGTGCAAACAGAGTTCTGACACAAACTAATAAATAGTTAAACCATAAGCACTAATTAGAATACGATCGTGCTGTTAGAGCGGTCACATGAATCTACAAAGGGTACATTTCTACTGGTTAAAAGGAAACATCCTACAGATTAGATTAACCATTAGAACATAGGAAATACCTGTTTCCAGTGTTTTCCCCATGATTTCTGGAGATTCAGGGCCGGATCCTGCAGAGTTGTAGGCCTTGATGACTATGTCGTATTCAGTGAAAGGTTGAAGGCCAGTGATGTAGGTTGATTGCTGCTCGTTGGATGACTTTTCGACTTGCTTGAAAGTGTAGGATTCTTCAATAGCTGAGATTTTGTAGCCGACGTGGTATCCTTTGATGATGCCATTCCTTGTTTCTTCCGGGGGTGGCTACAAATAAAGATGTTTAGAAATATTTATTGTGATTTATATTTTAGATAGTAGGTAGATAGTTGAATTCGCTTCGCACTGGAGCAACACAACAAGTTATCAGCGACGGTCCGTGATCAATTCCAAAGGAAAAGATCCGAGGACGAAACCTCGTAATTTTGAATCACGGTCAGATGACGAGGTGAAACTTGAACTGGCACCCCCCCCCCCTTAACCTCCACATCACATCAACTAAAGGACATTTGAGGCCATGACAAATTTAACGTGCCCCATGTACACGACGGTCTTTTGGCTGGTCATTCACAACTCTCCTGTTCCTAATCCGTGACTCTACCAACAGGGCAACCACGGCCACTATACTTTACAAGAAAAATATTTGAACATTGTTCTTAATTTTTATTGATGCGGCTGTACTATAATAGTGTAGTAATAAAATATTTTGCCATTTCAAAGCAAATTGCAAAGAAGTTTCTCAATGCTACAATCGATTTCTCTGGCAACATTTAATAGTCCTCGTGTCCCCAAATAATTCAAAATAAGTGCCATATTTAACACTTGAATTTTGTTTGGAATAGTCACATTTGTAAAAAAATGGGAAAAAAGGTCTAGTCGTTATTTAAAATATTCATTTTTCTAACAATTTTTCCTAAGATATGTTCGTCTTTTAATATGGATCAATTTTTCCAATCTTTACCAGTCTTTGTTTTCAATAAAAATAGGCAACTAAGTGCCGATCAGTTGATTGATAGGTGATTTTCGTTTAACTGAGCAAGCATGGAAGTTGTTTCGGAAAGTTTCTAAAAACGACTTGCCGTACCTTCTCACGATCACGAACATTTTCGTATGTGGTTCTCACTGTTTTGACAATAATGTTTTTCCTAAAAATCTCAAAATAAGGCACACAAGTAATGCTGCATATCTTAGATTTCCCCAAACCGCCCGAACAGCAAACAACTTTCCACCAATTAAACAGATCAGAGCTCCTCTCAAGTTACTTTTTTGAAATAAGAATCAACAATTGCAAATTCACAACTTACAAAGAAAACCTCAAATATTCCTTAGGGTGAAGGATCTGCTGACAGCTCTGAGCCTGGGACATTGAGGGATGATAACTCATTATGGAACTTCAAAGCAGCTGGGGAAGGGACAAAATGAGTTTGCGATTTACTATCGTTTGAGCTTTGTTAACTTCAAAGGGGAATGAATAGCCATGTTGGAAAACAACTTGTCTTTTGCACAGAACTTGTGTCAAATCGAAACAGGTTTTTGTATCAGATATTGGTCACTTCAGGGCAGTTTTCGACGTGAAGATAAATCACCACCAGCGTTAACAAATGTTCTCCTTGGTATAGTTCAACTCAAAATTGAAGAAAAACTATTGATATTCGGAACAAGAATGTGCAAATGTGACACTTATTTTGGGACAGTGTATTATTTACAATCCCTAGAGAATTAGTATACTTTTTAAGGAATTCTCTGGCAATACATTTTACGAATTACAAAAAAATGTATACTGGTACTTTTCATTTATGACTATTGTAAGTAATGAAAATATCTTAGATATACAAAGATTATTTTTAAGAGACATCTACGCTGTATTCTTTTCTAAACGAACATATCCGTAAATATTATATATTTTCGCATCTAAATTATCTAATTGCCTCTTAAGGAATGTAACAGCAATAAAATTCAAAAATTGTGTTTACAATTCTTGTTTATGCAAGAGTTTAAGCGTTTCTTTCTGCACAGTTAATAGATTACCAGCCTACTTAAAGCATCAAGTGAACCGATTTAAATGGCATTTTTACTTTTGTAGACCAAGCCTACTACATTTAGAGATGCAATAATTTTGCTAATTTTTTCGGATGAGAAGTTTTTTTTTAATTTTTGATAATGTTGAACCAAATTCTAGTATTGTGAACTTTTAAAGCTAATGAATTATCGCCTAGGTGAATAGGGAACTTTTTCTTGCGTTCTGACAACATGCTAACTGTTATGGTTTCAGTGAAAAAAAATTGAAAATTATGCGAAATTTGTTTTAGGGGTTGACGACCATTCTGCTGGTGACAAGGGTGCTGGCATCTAGATTGAAAGGTTTCTGGTTCGAATCCAGGGTAAGGCAGGGATGTTTGTACATCTGAAAAAGCCTCTTATATATTCTGATTGTGCCTTGACTGTATGGTATGCATGAAGTATGAACCCAACCCCCATGGTGCACCAGGGTAACACGGTGCATCAGGTTACCAGGCAACAGGGGTCAAATAGTAAGCTAACCGTGTGGTACCATGATAACTAAAGTATTTCTAGCATGTTAAAATTGGCCGGGCATTGGTAAAAATGTTTTAGAAGTTCAAGATGAGATATTAGAAATGCTACATGTTATTTTCCTTACTGTTCATCATTTATACATTGAGTGTGCTATAGTGATGCTGTCATTTCTTAGAAATCATGAAATGACATGTTTTGACTTAACTGCTTTATCCAATACTTAGGATATTCATTTCCTGATGTCACGTTTACTTTCTTGAAGAAACAAATATGAAATGTAACTTTCCTATTAAGATTGGAAACAAAGATGATTTCATGGCAGGTTCAAAGAACAAATGAGCGGTGATATTGAACATGACGTAAAAGCTTAAAGGTGTATCTCATATATTCGCTAAAATTACTTACAAAATAATAACTATTTCAAGAAATATTCAGTAAAATAAACATGTGTTGAATATTTCTGAATCATTAAAAAATTTTCAGTAGAGGAAAATTAAAATTTAAAAAGAATTATATGTGTCTTGTAAATTTCTCAAAATTTACGAAATGACACGAAATTTTAATTTGAATGCTGGATTTTGAGAACAGTTTGAATACTATTTAACAATTGAAAAGAACGAGTTTGTTAACATGCACTCGTAGTTTATGTAATTTAAAACATAAATTTAGTTTTATATAATTAATATCTCTTTCATTAATCTGTTTAATTTTACACATAATTTTAGTTCACTTTTCATTTTACCACCTTTAGTGAAGTAGTTATAGCCTAACATCGATAGAAAATGACACTGTTTCTTGTTAAAGGCTGCTTGAACAAGTTACTAGAACATTAGTTAAATACACACGAATTACATAAATGCACCTCCAGAAATAATAGTTTTCATATTTATATCAATGAACTCAAAACGAAAATAACAAAATAGAAATTTCAATGAATTCTTATAGTTAAACTGTCCAAAATACTCCGACTATATTTTTTATAAAGATTTGCAGTCTCATTCGATGTAATTACTATTTTCTTATCACAAAAAGCACTGACAATGACGTCTTTGTATTAAAATGAATTTTAATATCATTTTAAAAGGATATGGATACATTCAAAATAATATATTATTCAAAAATAAAAAGTAAAAATGTGCTTTGACCATCACATCTATTGATAAAAATGAATTTTAATATAATTTTAAAGAAGGATAGAGAATTTGTAGCAAAAATAAGTAAGAATGAACTGTTTTTTTACTTTCCACATCACTTTCATAGATTGAGCTCCTGTTGAATGGACATGCACTTCTGTAGGAGTACCAGATGGAGCTGAAAGTGAATTGTTTCAAACTCATTACACTTATATTACATCACATATTATAAATATATTACTAATTGTGTTCATATAACCAATGTATCTAGCCAAGTGATTTTCAACCGTGTCCGCAAGAATGACACTGGTATGCCTGAACAAAAGTGAAACGGTTTAATTGTGTAAGGTTATTCCAAAGGTTTAGTTTTCAACTTTTGACAAGTGTGTTCACAAATAATTTTAAGTAACACCGTATATACTATGATTTTGAGTATAATTTTTTATTACAAAATTTATAAATAAATTATTTGAAAGTTTTTATAAAAGCTACTTTGGAACAAAAATGGGTAGTAATTATTTTCTTTTTTGTAACTAAATTATAACTGCCTTTTTTTGTCAGGTTAGCAAAAAGTGCAATACACTTTTTGGTGTGCCCCAGAATTTTAAGAATTAATTTATGTGTTCCATGAGATGAAAAAGGTTGAAAATCGCTGATCTAGAGAAATGCTTTACACCCTGTAAAGAATAAGCCTTTCGTTACTGTACTGTCCGGTCCCAAGGAACTTTAAGTCAGGTGGCAATTTGTGTACGACTCCTCGGAGGGGTGCCGAAACCAACGGGCTTTTTTTAGAGGAGTGTCGAGAGGGGATGCCTTGCGAGGACGCTTTGCTTGGACAATAGTTTATCCGTTAATTAATTCTTAAGTTTAAATTACACAGTCCTTTAAAACCTTTCTGTAAAAAATAACCAACCTGTAAATAAATCTTAATTTAAAGTTAATTAATCAGTTTCTGTTTAATTGACCTCTCAATCAGTGAAGTTTTCAAAAAACTACAAAATGGCCACTGCGAGCACATTTGAAGGATGTACTACGGGAAAAGTGGATTGTTACCATTTGTGATAAAGAAGTTGAAAGTGTTTTGGAATGTTGAAGTTTTAAAATGTAATTGCAATTATTATACAATATATGATACAGAAATGGAAGTATCTAATATTTCCAATACATGAAATATGTAAAATGTAAATTCCCCTCTGGAACTTAATTTGGAGACATTAAAAATAATTTTTAAATCATTTACTAAAAAGAACAAATTTTAAAAGTTGCAGCTTTATGAAACGTGAATAAGAAAAAGAAATTACCGCAAGAGTTTGAGAGTTTGAAATACTGAATTATGAAGAAATGCAGAAGATAAATATGGATAATAACCAGCGAGGTTTGAATAGTAAGACAATTTAAAAATTAAGAAAATAGAAAAATAATCAAGTTATAAATGAAAGAAAAGTAAAAATACCGTGGAAGAACATTTTTTATTTCTCTCGCAGAGCATGTGAATCCTAGGCAAAAACCGAGACAAAAACGGATAAATAATTAATGGTATAATTTTACATTCGGAGATACACTGCAAAAAATTTCGAAACACCCGGAGCCAGTGTTCAATAAGAATGAAACTTAGAATGTGTGATGTACAGTGGATAAAAGTTTCCGTACGGAAACGAAAACTGCGTATGAATTATTATAATTCCTAAAGAAATATCACCAGATTCAGAAACTGCACAAGAAACTTATTGCATACTAGAGAATATGTGCGTAACAAATTTTCCTTAATTTTCCCAAATAAAAAGTAATTAATTAAAACTTTGAGAAATGAAAGGCAAAAAAGTTTCCGCAACGTAATATGAAAATTGATTAGAATGTATAGTCCAGCTGTGTCTCGCATTCAATTATCGTAACTATCAAATGGAAAAGAACTTCCAGAATAGTATAAGTAATGATTTCAAATGAATTTTCTACCAGTGGATTGCTTAAAATGGAAATTCCGAAAGCTATTCGCGTGTTGGTATTAAAGTTGAGAAATGACGGTTTATCAATGAGTAAAATATTGGCGAAATCGCAAACAAATCTAAATCTACGGTAGCAATCACTGAAAGATATAATTAGGTAGAAACTAGAAAATAGGAACCGATCCTAAAGACTTCACAAATTGAGGTATATACACGAGGAATATTCTGAGAAATGTTCGCGATAATCCACGAATTAGTGCATCACAACTTGCATCCTTGTTGAAAACTGATTGCAATATTGAAATATAACCTCAGGCTGTAAGAAAAGTAATAAAAAAAGGTGGCTATAATGGGTATGTAGCACGTCAGAAGCATTCATTAGCAAATTTAACAGAAGAAAGCGGTTTGAGTTTTCAAAAAAGCATGTAAGGGAGCCCTTAACTTTTTGGGATTCTGTAGTTTTCAGGGATGAATCAAAATTTTGTCTCTATGGTTCAGATGGACGAGTTATGGCATAGAGAAAACCAAAACCACAAATGTAAACAAAAAACTTATGTAGAACTATAAAACACGGCAGAGAAAATGTAAAGGTATAAGGTTACATGAGTTCTGGTGTGTATAATTTATGCTGAAGTTAAAATGTTATAAATAAGCTGTTGTTGAAGTTAAAATGGATATCTATGTGTACCTGTACATTTTGAAATAAAATGTCCTTGCTAGTGCTACGAAACTGTCTCTTGGAAGACTATCTTCCAACCGGACAACGATTCAAAATACTGCACTTTCTATAAAGAATGATGCCTTTACCATACGTCACAGCAACTTCACACTCCACCAGTCTCCTGATTTAAACCCCATGGAACACTTATGGGAAGAAATCGGTCGTGAAATGAAAAATAATGATATCAGCAGCCAAAATAACCCGAAAAGTGCCATTCTGGACGTCTGGAACAAAATTACTCCAGAAACAACATAAAAACTTGTGGGAGTCATGCCTAAACTTCTGAGAGTGGTCATTTAAAGCAAAAGCAGGTTCAACTGACCATTAAATGATGAAACAGGGGAAGTGGGAATAACATTTAATGAAATATTTTTCACCGTACGGAGACTACTTTTGCTTTATATTTGCCACATTTTTGTGTTATTGTGAATTATGCGTCAAATTATATTAATATTTTTTGTTTAAATGCAATAGAAACTTTCTATGCAATTATGCTCCTCTGTTTTTCATTTTTATTCCTTCAATATTTATATTCTGCTCATAATAAAGCAATTTATATCAAAAAGTAAGTGTGTACGGAAACATTTTTTACTCACTCTATATGAAGAGGTAAAGAAATGCTCGCAATATCAAATCTAGAAGACCCTTTATTATTATAGAATTACATCGTAAAGGCATGAATTCGTGTGCTTATGCACACGAATCGTCACAAGAAGGTGCTACATGTGACGCTCCAAAATTAACGTCGTCTCAAATTATTATTTGATGTGGATTCATTTCAAAGATCTGCATACGAATTTTTACAGCCACAACATTTATTTTCACAAAACAAGGATAAGAACAAAAACAGACATTGAGACATATTTACAGTTAACTTATTTCATCATCCTCTGTTCTCTTTCAGAACAGAGCCGGAAAATCACTACACAATTTAACTTCTTCAGAGGCGCGCACAGCGCCCTCTTTAGCTTAAATTCTCATTGGCCGTAACACTACAAGAGGGTGCTTATGCACACGCTAGCACTCTCTTGTTGCGATACCAGCAGATATTACAACTTGTTTAGCATTCCATATCACTTGTCAAATGGACTATTTATTTTACCAAATGGGCACCAAAGTAGTACAGGCACGTATTTAAGATTTGGTGAAGATAATCGATAGGTATACGAATAAGACGCGCAAATGTCAATGGCATACTACCTTTTTCTCCCTATCATATTTAAGCTGTTTGCATTTCGAATGCGACAAACAGCTCAATTAGTGAACAACGGAGCTCAATTAGTGTTTAGCAGAGAAGCTGTAGTAAACGCTGTCATTTTAGTAGTTTTGCCTTAAGATGGCAATATAAACGATGCATTTGTGATGTCCATAGTGGTACTATTTTGCAACGACGCGATGCGTTTGTGGCACGTGGTATAAAAGGTATGATAAAAACATAATTTTTGCGTATTTCTTGCGATTATTGCGACGTGTGTGAGACAGCTCCTATCTACGAAAAAACTCTTGTGCTGGTTGGGCATTTGGCTAAGCCTCTTCCAGGAGTTGCCTAGGAGGTGTTGAATCCCATCTTCACCAGCGAGATACACCTATATGATTCTCATTGAGCATATCTGTATATGATAGGCCTTCAATTGTACCATATAAGGGATCTGGAGCCGAGCTGTAGAATGATTGGTATACTTTGACATAGGATGGCATAAGCGGTTTTCTTTTCTCCATGCCACGCCGCGTATCGGCATGTATCTTTAAGAGTTTTTCAACTTTCTAATTTATGGCTTTTCTGATCCAATTCTACAATAATAGTCCTCTAGATTTGGTATTGTGATAATTTCTTTATCTGTTTATGCACATCACACATGCTAAGTCACATTCCGATCAAACACTGGCTTCCAGGAGTTTTAATCTTTTTTGTTTCACAGAAAGCATTTGTAATACCCCTCCATTCAAGTATTTATATATATAATTTGGTTGAAGTATGTGTAAGATAAAAAGTTACTTTTGAATTAGTACTGTCTGGATCTATTTAGATTTTTAAGTCAATTTCCCTTTTCAAGTGAGTCAAACAGCTAAACAAATATTTTTCATGCAAATAGAGCTTGATCATTATATAGTAAAGAAATTCATGGGAAATGCCTCCTATTATACATATCGTATTTATACATTTGAAATTATTTTCGAAATGCTTTGCCAAGATATACTTGATTTTCATTCCTGTAGATGGCGCCATGATAGATCTATTTTCTATTAATTTGTAAGATTTATTTGATGTATTTTTGGAATGATGTGAAATTTAGCTGTTTAACTATTAGTAGTAGTGTTAGTTTTTTGCACTAATATCCCAATTTAAATATTTAAATAGATATTTATTGATCGCTGGAACAGTACAGAAATTATATGCACGCAACAGAATGCAGTGAAAGAGTTCAATGTTATACATTAACAATTTGAAATTTGATAAGTAAGGTTACACTCGTGTCACATTACCTTCTTCCTCGGTAGTTACTTCAAGAATATCACTTGGTTTACTCTTTCCTAGTGAATTTTCGGCGATAATTCTAATGTAATATGTAGTTACTGGAGTTAGACCTCGTAAGGTGGCCGTGGTTTCTGCACTGGAAACAATTAGTTGTGAAGTCTGGCCATTCCATTCTTTATCTGTACAATGAAAAATTAAATAGTAGTTTTATAACACAATGAATTAAACATAATATTAAAATATTTCCTTGAGACTAACAGGGTTCAATTTTAACATTTACAAAGAAATTAAAAAATTTTAATTGAAGTGGCATGTTGAATAAATTTCTAAATAAAACGTTATTTACTTTAATTTCGATATTGATATAGTCTCAGTCCTTAAATTATTATCCAAGTCAGTTCAAAGGTGGAAATTTTGAACTGATGTTATAATGTTTCATGTCTTTTATTAATGCAATTAGTGGTGGTTTTTTTTTATTTGAAGTTTTACAAGTGCTTTGACTATTAAGTGCAAAAATATTAAGGGTTTCATAACAATTTTTTAAAAATAATTTATCTATCATTTAATAATTTCGGACACCTCTTAATATTATTTTAAATTTTTGTTGCAATAGTTTCTTTTTACGTAAAATGTATCTATATTCAGCCTCGTAAATATTTTTTAAAACCTAAATGCATAGCATCATTTGTTTCGTTTATCTTTCATTTGTGCATTTTCTTCTTTTGTTTCCGTCAAAACACTTTTTTAGCAATTTTTTTTCTCTTGCAAGGTAAATACAATAGAGTAAAATACATTTATTTTACAATAGTCGATATGACAGATTATCATATCGACTATAAATACAATAGAGTAAAATACATTTATTTTACAATAGTCGATATGACAGATTGTCAACTTTTTCATTTTCCATTTAAAATATACTTTTGCTTTCTACCCGCAGATGGCGCCACAAAAATAAGCAAAAGTCTAATTTCGATTGAAATATCTCAAGAACATTTTTTAACTCAAACTGAACGATCAAACAAATATTAAGCGCATGAAGTCCTTTTATGAAAAATATAAATTTGTGTTGTAATTTTTGTTTGATAAATGTTGGAAATGTCATTCCGTTGTTCTGAGTCACGAATAAATGTTATTAAAAATTACGTTACCTGAATGTGTTTGGTATTGAACAATGCTTCCAGTAATGTGGCTATTTCCGTTATCCAGAACCTCCCACTGTAGACTAACAGATCTGCTGGTCACGTTCATAACAGTTACGTTTGAAGGAGGATCAGGAATACCTATAAAAAATAATTTGATTAATTTCAAAATAAATCTTCGAGGAAGACATTTATTCTACATATTACAGATTTTTATTTATGGAATACAAAAATATGAAATTACATAATATGAATATTTTGTAAAGTATTTGAAAATTAATAAAATAAGCCCTATATACAATTAAAATATTGTGGCGCTAGAAGAATAATTATACGAAAAATCAGTAAAACTTTAAAAATTTCTACTTGGCACATGTCAATAAGATGGTGCAAAAATGCATATATAACACATGCAAATAGAGCAAATGAAATCTATACAAACTACACAAAATCAGCTCTTAACGAAGAAAGTGTTGAAGGTATAATATTAAAGTGCAAAATTAAGTATTTGATATAATGAACGTAGGAGGGCAAACAACATATAAAATAAGTGACGATATTTTGAATCAGAAATTATGTTTCAAAAAACACACCAAAAAATATACAAATTCTTTCAAAAAATTCCTGTGTAAATTCTCAATTATTCTTGTAGCCCAAACCGATTAATGCAAGCACAAATAGGACTATTAGAATCATGAGCTTCTTTCTGCTTGTCTAGAATATAGAGGCTTCAAAGAAAACCAAAATCCAATTTGGTTCACGGTCTGAGAAGTAGATGGCAGTTCTAAGTGATGCGTTCTCAATTCGTAATAAAGGCCAAATTACTAGTGTAATTATTACTACAAAGTGGCTTATTTCCTCCTGATGACCTAATGTATTCTTCATACTTAAATGAAAATTTTATTTCAATAATTTTCTCTAAAAATTATTCATAGACCGAATGTAGATCTATTATACAATAAGTAGATGCTAACCTAATTAAAACACTAAGTATAATTAGATTAATCTAGAAATTCATTTAAGAGGATGCACTGTTTAGGAAACCGTACTTAGCTAAACTATAACTAAAAGATGAACTAATATCCATAAACATAAATCTTTGCTAAGCAAAGGAAACAAAATCACCCATGGGTGCATGCGAATGCAAGGGGCAATTTTTAAATATTTTCATTGCCTTCATTGCTTAGATCACAGAAAACGTACGCTAAACAGTACATGTTTAAAAATGAGAGATAACTAAATTTTAGTAAGTATTGATTGATTTTAAATGTTGGGCATTTTTTTAATGATGCCAGTGGAATCATTTTAGATTTATACCAAGCGACGCAAGTAGACAGTTTCCAACATGTCATCTGGTGTGCCACATGACGGAAATGAAGTCTCAGTTTCAGTGTCTAGCGTCAAATGTGCCAGTACACATAACTTACGACCTCTACATGACTTTGGTTTATGCCTCTGCACATAATCTATCTGCATCCTTTCAGATAAAAAAAATGCTATATTTCTGGTTATATTAGTTACATATATAACCATAAATATATGTAACTAATATAACCAGATAATCCACTTTAAAACCTTCGGCAACAAAAATATAGTTCTTGAAACAATTTAAGTTCTTAGAATATATCTCAGAATAAATTAATGCTGAATAAAATTTTGCATACATTTGAAGGTATGGAATGCTTATTTTTAAATTAAATCATTTACTGTTAATAGCTTTATTTTATTGTTGCATTTTTCTGAATATTCATAATTTCATTAATGAATAAAATACCCGTAGTATGAACACATTGTATAAGTTTACTATTAATTTAATTTTCTTGTTACTTTTTCGCTTAAGTCTCTCGTCTAGCTAAGTCTCGCTTACTTACTTTTATAACTTCACTAAATGCGATACAAAAAGAAAAACTGTATCGCCGTGGCACACAATTCTCCCGATATTTGATTAGTTTTACTGAATAGTACATCTAAATTTCATTAATCTTAATTTAATTAATCTTAATTTAATTAATCTTAATTTATTGGGAAATAAATGCCCCAATAGAAAAGTAAAGAATCTTAAAGCAGGAACTCTACTTTTCTTTTATAACAGCCCCAAATGCGAAACCGAAAGAAAGAAAAAAAGTATCGACAGGGCACGAAATCCAGATAATTTTACAGTCGACATCTATTTCAACTTGCTGAATGGTAAAGAGTACCGTTCATTCAGCACTGGAAGACCGACGTGACAGATCGCTTCTTCTGTTTGAGATGACATAAAAGCCAAAGTCCATACAAGCATAAAAGCAAAGACTAATCGAATTCAGCATTTAAGCAATAATTAAATCAACTAAGGCACCCCATAACCAAGTTCTCTGTCTTACTATGTGCTCTTTGCGTGTGATATGCATAGTGGATGTATAGAAATTAACACATCAGAGCAGCTCATTAATACTCATGAGACTCTACCTGTTTGTATAGGTAAGAACATCATGAGCATTAGGGTTGTTATTAAAGAAAAGTAAAAGTTCCTCTTTCAGGAAGCTGGTTATGAGGGCATTTTAACCATGCTCAGGTGTTGACCGCGTCATCTGACCGTAGTTCAAAATGATGATATGTTTCCCTCGAATCTTTCTCTTTGGAAATGATCCCGGACAGCCGCGAATAAAGTATTGTGTTGCACCAGCGCGACTTAAATTCAACTACTAACCAACCTGCTTGCATAATCTGTACAATCAAGTTAGTTTGACATCAAGCATGGATGTGGCAGTTACCAGAATTCTTAGAATCTGCTTATACAAGTACGTGGCCGCCTGAGCCAATTCTACGGTCAAATTTACCATATACTCTAGGAATATGGGTAGTAGTTTGGTACGTGTTTCGTCGTTTAATGTAGACCTATTAGATCTGATGTCTACTTACATGTACAGATCTCTCCAATCTCTTGACTCTAAGCGTCCCATAACAAATGTCAGGTTGGGTACATGTAATGATGGTCTATACGAACGATGCGCTGTCTCTTCTGAACATAAGGTATTTTAAAATCTGATTAACTGTATTACATGACTCTGAAGGGTATTCGTGTCTCGTAAAAGCTCGGGATAGAGGATTTCAGCTGTGCTTTGTAGAGGACTTCTTAGTTTGTGTCGTTCGGGAGAAGAAACCATAAAATGGCCTAATCCTTTCAATGCTTGTTGGACATATAGCGTCCCATTTGAAACGGTTACGACTCGGTATATAAATAATCTTGGTATATGATGGCTGCTAAAGTTTATAAATATTCTCTTGCTTGAAACCTAAAGTGTTGGAGTAATTTCGAGGAGCGGTAAGACTTAACCCTCTAAGTAGTTCCGACGAGATGGCCCGAGAGATATGAGATATCTCGTCATCAAGATGTGGTCAGTTTTGCTTATGGTGAGATATCTCTTCTATCAAGTTCTGGTCAGTTTTGCTAATGACGAGATATAGCGTCATCAAGATATTGGCGACTTTCTGATGATGACGAGATCAAGATCTGGTCAATTTTCTCCTAATCACGAGATATCTCGTCTATCAAGATTTGGTCAGTTTTGCTAATGACGATATCTTGTCTATCAAGATCTGGTCAGTCTTGTTAATAACGAGACACTTCATCGAGGCAACCAACAGAAGGTTTAAGGGGCCCCTTTCAAAAATAAAGATTTTAATTTCACAAAATACACTTTTATAACATGAAGGGTCTACATCCATCGCAGTTTTTTTCTAAGAAAAGTTGTTTTGGGCAGTGTCTTTCAAAGGTTATAGAATAGCAGAAGAAAACATTAATCGAACGTTTGGTTTATTATTAGTGATGGTCGGCGCACCGAATTGCACTCTCTTTTTTGTATTAAATATATTTAAATTACCTAAATATGTGCAATACAGTAGTTAAAGCCAAATGGTGTGAATACTGGAATTACACTGGCGTACATCGGCAACTTTTTCTATTTTAATAGGAGCCGGATGATCTTATATATTTCAGAAACTTCCCCAGAAAAATTACCGCATTTGCTGCAAATCCCGTATAGGATACACGTGAAACTCTAATATTTCACCAAGCTGATTCAGATAAATGGTATGCCTAAAGACTAGAGAGATCTTCGAGGATACCTTGATCTTCCATGCTGGATAGAAATGTCTAGCGGAATTTTGACAGGACTATGTGTCTTACAATCCATTATTCTTGTTTATTATAATATATTTTATGTTCTTTGCCTTCCATGTTTATAGAAGGCATCGTGGTGTCGGTGCCAATACACTGGACTCATGTACCAAGTTGAGCACTAAATTTAATGCGTTTCCTTTTCGTTCGTATCTGGTTAAATATTAGAAATTGTTACTTCGAAGATTTAAACACTAGTCCTTATGTGCACTTGGAGTCTAGGAATACATTAACCGGCATTTTCTAAACCGTCAATGAACCACAATCTTACGAGTTTGTGTCTAGTACAAAGATTCTTAAGGTATAACAGAGATGTGCGTGGTAATTATTTTGTGTCTATAAACGGGCCGTAGTATTGGGCCCAGTTGAACGAGCAACGGATTAGCAACCGGAGGGTTACGAGATCGAAACTAGGTCCAGTCAAATACTGTCGTATACGCGAAGGATGTTGCACGTTAAATCTGCTGTGGCCTCAAATGGACTCACGGTGGCGTGGTGTGGAAGTTTGGAGAGTGGGGTTCCAGCTCGGGTGCTGTTCTCGTCATCTAACCGTGGTTCAAAATTATGAGTCATTGTCCTCGAATCTTCCCTTTCGGGATTGGTCCCAGACCATCGCCAATAGCCCTCTGTGTTGCTCCAGTGTGATGTCAATTAACTACCTACCTTGTGTCTGATACAAAGATTTATAAGGTATAGCATAAATGTGTTATTACGATATGGTTATTATTTTGTGTCTAATACAAAGATTCATAAGGGATAGCAAACATGTGTGTGCTTGAAAATATTCTATTCATACCCATTAATGCCATCCTTTGTATCTCAGGATGATTTACGTTTTGCTCCCATCACAATGAGTTATAACGATAAGAGGTTCCCGATAAAGCATTTCCGTTGAATGAATTTATTTCTTACTCGCTCAATTTCTTTTCCAAGTCCATTTTGTTAAAACTTAAAACAGCGTTGTCTTTCCACCTGATTAATTCTGGAAGAATAATTACTCTTCAGTGTCAGAAACTGTTAACAAATGTTAACGCAATTGTGATAAATTAATGAAAGGAACGGTTATTGGAAGGTTCACAGACTCCGATAAAGTTATCTCCATATAAGTCCTTATGTACCACTTGTATATTATTATTGAATTCGTTAATTCTGAGATGCGCCCCTAATGAAGTTTTGCTATCAAACTTGTTCCAGAAAAAAGTTGGGCGAATAGTTAATATAATATGCTTCGTATTTTTTTTCAATCATTAAGTATTAAGGATGAACTTTAAAGTTAATGTATTAGTGGTAGAAAATATTCTCGGTGTGGATGTTATTGTACTTGTAATAAGAATAAGAAAGTATAACTTTCTTAGACCAAACAACTGAAGTATTTATTCTATCTGAGGTAGCTGACCAAGCAGGTCTGGTGATCAGGGCACTAGCTTCAACATCGAAAGGTCCTGGTTCAAATTCGGAGGTAAGGCATACATGCTTGTCTGTCTAGAGTAAATGTGTGGCCTCTCTATAAATTGGTTGTGCCTAGAGGTAGGTATTTTAATTAACGTCACAAAATCTGAAGTATTTATTCCATCTGAGGTAGCTGACCAAGCAGTCTGGTGATCAGGGCACTAGCTTCTACATCGAAAGGTCCTGGTTCAAATCCGGAGGTAAGGCATACATGCTTGTCGGTCTGGAGTAAATGTGTGGTCTCTCTATAAATTGGTTGTATCTAGAGGTAGGTATTTTAATTAACGTCACAAAATCTGAAGTATTTATTCCATCTGAGGTAGCTGACCAAGCAGTCTGGTGATCAGGGCACTAGCTTCTACATCGAAAGGTCCTGGTTCAAATCCGGAGGTAAGGCATACATGCTTGTCTGTCTGGAGTAAATGTGTGGCCTCTCTATAAATTGGTTGTCCCTAGAGGTAGGTATTTTAATTAACGTCACAAAATCTGATGTATTTATTCCATCTGAGGTAGCTGGCCAAGCAGTCTGGTGATCAGGGCACTAGCTTCTACGACGAAAGGTCCTGGTTCAAATCCGGAGGTAAGGCATACATGCTTGTCTGTCTGGAGTAAATGTGTGGCCTCTCTATAAATTGGTTGTGTCTAGAGGTAGTTATTTTAATTAATGTCACACTGGAGCAACACAACTGGCTATTGGTGACGGTCCGGGATCAATCTCACAGGGAAAGATCCGAGGACAACACCACGTAATTTTGAACCATGGTCAGATGACGAGGCAACACCTGAGCTGGCACCCCACTCTTCAAACTTCCACACCACTCCAAAGTGGGTTGTGCCTAGAATCTATGTTCTATGTTACGTGTGCGAAGTGTAACTTGCACCTACAACCCGAGGTGCACAAGTCTAAAGCGAAGTGACCCTAGTGCGCTTAACCACTCTTGTAGTATATGCTACATATACTATAAGTGATATATATTGTATTAGTTGTAACGCCTAATCTGCCCTTGTAGTGTCACGATGAATAATGTTCAATTGGTCGGGCATTGAAAATAATTCTATTTGAAGTTCAATAATTAGAAAAATTGTTTATTAATCAATTATGTGTTATCAAGATGAAAATAAATATGTAGGATTCAACCAACAATATAGGAACTACATAATTATTTAATTTAAAGTCGAAAATATGGGAAAGTAGGGGAAGCATTCATACCTAAGCGAAAGTTGTTATTTAAATACTATTTATGCAAACATCAAATTGATATCATTGTTTCATTGAGGAAATATAGGTAAGGACTTTACCCTCCGGGGTGATTTCCCAATTTTTTAACCATCCTAGGATCATGCATGCATGTAGCTCTTTCGCAACCTTCAGGTTTCTCTGCATAGCATATAGCCAGTTTTATACTTCTGGATCAATTAAATCCTTCGTAGGATTCTTTGAATCAATAGATGTGACTAATTAATAGTTAAGGGTGTTATAGGGTTGAAGTAATACTTTACAACTCGGAAATCTTGTGACGCTCAGAGAGTTAAATAACAAACCTTGTACTATAAGTTTTATAACAGCTTCATCTGCTCCTATATCACTGACAGCCGAGCAAGTGAAGATCCCTGTATCATTCCGAGATGTACTCGCAATATGAAGCTCTGATAAAGTCTGGAGTTTCGCTGATGCTTCCCGTATCGAGTACCTGTAAAAAGTAAATTAAAATAATAAAACTTGAATAGGAGAAGCGTACATAATTATTTTTATTTTATATTTAGGGTCATAGACCTCCTTAACCTTCTGCATTAAAAAGGACTAACAGAGGGATATATCCAATGGAACAAGCACCAAGTGGGTAAGCCGTCGTTACTTATTCGCGGTGTTAACTACGGATCAAACATTGTAACAAAATATAAGTAACTCTTGAATACATTCAAGAATTCGGTATGAAAGCTATTTTTATAATTACTTACCAATTAAAATACCATCGATGATCCCTTTTGAAAATGAATGAAATCTGCTCATTTTTGTTCAGAAACAAAGTTAAGGAAGCTAATTGGAGCAACGTATCACATATGTTTAGCATGCACTCTGTTCTTACTTATCTGGCCTGCCATAAATAAAAAATGTACACCATGTCTATTACCCCGTGAGACTTGAGGCCCTCAAGGACCAGCTCAAGATGTTGAATAAGTTGTCCTGATAGACAGCCCAAACGGAAAATGATGTGCTCGGGAAATTCTTAACTATGAAATGCATTTAGATCGCAGACCAAATGCTTGTAAACCAATTTGATCGTCGATGATCCCTTTTGAAAATGAATGAAATCTGCTCATTTTTGTTCAGAAACAACGTTAAGGAAGCTAATTGGGGCAACGTATCACATATGTTTAGCATGCACTCTGTTGTTACTTATCTGACCTGCCATAAATAAAAAAATGTACACCATGTCTATTACCCCGTGAGACTTGAGGCCCTCAAGGACCAGCTCAAGATGTTGAATAAGTTGTCCTGATAGACAGCCCAAACGGAAAATGGTGCGCTCGGGGAATTCTTAACTATGAAATGCATTTAGATCGCAGACCAAATGCTTGTAAACCAATTTGATCGTCGATGATCCCTTTTGAAAATGAATGAAATCTGCTCATTTTTGTTCAGAAACAACATTAAGGAAGCTAATTGGGGCAACGTATCACATATGTTTAGCATGCACTCTGTTATTACTTATCTGACCTGCCATAAATAAAAAATGTACACCATGTCTATTACCCCGTGAGACTTGAGGCCCTCAAGGACCAGCTCAAGATGTTGAATACGTTGTCCTGATAGACAGCCCAAACGGAAAATGATGCGCTCGGGGAGTTCTTAACTATGAAATGCATTTAGATCGCAGACCAAATGCTTGTAAACCAATTTGATTGTCGATGATCCCTTTTGAAAATGAATGAAATCTGCTCATTTTTGTTCAGAAACAACATTAAGGAAGCTAATTGGGGCAACGTATCACATATGTTTAGCATGCACTCTGTTGTTACTTATCTGACCTGCCATAAATAAAAAATGTACACCATGTCTATTACCCCGTGAGACTTGAGGCCCTCAAGGACCAGCTCAAGATGTTGAATAAGTTGTCCTGATAGACAGCCCAAACGGAAAATGATGTGCTCGGGAAATTCTTAACTATGAAATGCATTTAGATCGCAGACCAAATGCTTGTAAACCAATTTGATCGTCATTGGCTTCAAGTTGCCATCTAAGTCCGGTCTTGCATGTAGCACAGAATAACCGTAGAGAGAAAACCAAAACAAATAAAATATTTAATTACATTTATAACACTTTCAGAGCTTTTCTACTAAAATACGCAAAAAGTGCATACATTTTCAATAACCTCTATGTAATGTCATGTTTAAATTGCATATTTCATCGTCGTTACCCGGAATTGCAAATAAAATACTGTCTTTTTGTCTATATTGACTACATACATTGGGAGTTCAATCACTAAACTATAAATAGCTTCGATCAAAGCTTCGCAAAAAAATATCAAAAAACAATGTCGTTATCGATAGATTACAGCTATCCTCAGAACTCCAAACCCTTAATCCGTTTCATAAAAGGACCAGACTTAAGAATCTTAAAGTATCTTTAAGAACGACTTAAGAATCCTAAAACGGCTTAAAAATCTCAGCTTTACAAAAAACAATCGTTTAAATAGACAATGATCTGAATTTGCCAAATCTGATTAAGGAGCTGAGATCTGGAGTATTTTTCAATAATGTCTTCGTATTCAAGAATCGAAATGCTTCTCGAAACGGATTAAATAGTCATGACGTTACATTTCGGATACACTCTTAAGACATCTAATATTTGTAAGACATTAAATTGTAAAATAAAGTTTCCATGTATTGTTAATAATGGTCTACATTAGGGGTGGACAACAGATTTTTCAATGTAACCACAGGTGGGGTGAATGATCGTATAAAGTAGAAAATGAAAAAGTAAGTTGCTCTATAGAATATTTAAAATATCACTGTATGAACACGTTTACTCTAAAAGTGACACTTTAACTACTCACTTGCAGCTAACTGCCTCTGGCACAAATGATGGAGTTCTTCAGATTTAAACTTATGGCGGTATTTTCCATTCTGTTTTTCTGATAAGTTGGAGAAACTTAGAGATAATGTTTCTCCAAGTCATTCATGTGCATTGAGTTCATACTAACAGCCCTGTATGTATGAATTGAATGCAGATCTAAGCCTTGTCCTCAAATTAATATAACCAATTATGGATCTGTATTTTGACTATGAACTCTATCGCTCTGAGCGTCAATTTTCTCACCCAAGTTGATATTAATGTCGACAATACCTTTTAATTGCCTAAATTTAAAAGATGGGAGGTAGTCAGAATGGAAAAAAAAACTAGGCAACCAGACTCGTTCAAATTCGGGTATGGACTCAAACAGAAGGTAGATATGAATTTGAATGATGCACAAGGGGTATAGAATGATAATGTTTACGTTAATGAATCACTTAAAAAACGGAACTGCTTTATTTGAAAATTGGTAAATCGTTGTCAGACAAAATAAATAAAAATGTGTTGTTTTAGACAACACTCGTTCAAATTCGGACTTTGACTCTGGAATAGAGATGAATGAATTAAATTGCTGGACAAGACAGTGGAGAGGATTATTGGACGAAAGTGTTTAAATCAAGGACTCACTCAAAATACTGAACTGCCTAATGTAAAAATTGGAAGATCGTTGTCAATCAGAATAGATACGAATGTATGATTTTTGACAACACTCGTTCAAATTCGGGTATTGAGATGAGTTAAAGTGATTGACAAGACAGTGGACAAGTATTGGATGTGATTGACAAGTATTGGATGGCAGTGTTTAAGGACATAACATACTCTGAAGAGAGAATGTTTCCTGTGGTAGGTGAGAAGTATCAACTGAACCTTGGCACACTTATGGGAAAGTTTATTGTGGTTAAGTTAAACGTGGTGATTGGCAAGAATTGCACACCTCTTATCTAGATGTAGACGAATACAGATTTGATAATAATACAGTGGGACTTTTGCAAGTCAGAACCAATAAAAATGTGTATTTTCACACAACACTCGTTCATATTCGGGTACAGACTCAGTTATAGAGATGATTTAAAGTGTTGGACAAGAGGGTGGAGGGAATATTGGACAGCAGCGTTAACGTCATGACTCACTTAGAGGATAGAGAACTTTCTCTATGCATGCGGAAAGTATTACTTGAACCATCACATACTTGTAGGAAAATTCTTATTTTAATGTAGGAGGACAGAAACCCATATTTGTCACACTTTCTCCGTCAATTCGAAACGTGGTGATAGGCAACAACCCTTACGTAATTACACACTAATACAGGTTTGATATTATTATCTTCAGAGATATTCTGCAAGTTAGAATATAATAAATTGTGTGTTTTTTGACAATACTCGTTCAAATTCCTCTACAGACTCGAGTATAGAGATGAATTAAAGTGATGGGTTAGCATAGGACAATGGAAGAGAGTATTAATTGGCAGAGTTTAATCCAATTACTTACTCAAAAAACGGAACGTTTCCTATGTTGTGCGTTTAGAATCAAATGACAACCATCGCGCACTTTTAGGATAAAATTTATTTTACTATAGCAGGCTGGGAATATCAAATTTATCACGCTTACATGGGCAATTAGAAAAGTGAAGATTGGCGACGGAGTTGCCCTCCCGTTATCTAATTATACACTAATGAAGGTTTGAATTATGTTACCTTGGGAACTTTTTTGCATCAAGTATGGCTTTATTCTTCATCCACTTGATGGTGATTGGTGGATCACCAACAGCACTACAAGTAACACTCACGCCCATTCCTTCGGTGACAGTCTTGCTTTGATACGGGTCTTTGAATCGAGGAGGAACTGAAATAAAAACAAGAATACACATAAAAAATTTCCTTCACGCAAGTTTCAACGTGGCTGTTTGCAAAATTACCTATTCTGAGGGCCAGATAAACCTTTCGGGAGGACTGTATCTGCAGAGGGCCGTGTATTTCCCTTCTTAGGGTCGTATCTGCTTGGCGGGCTGGTTAAATCTTTCCAGAGTTCCGTATCCGGAATGTGAGGGGGATAAATCTATTCGAATGGCGGTATCTGGTCTGCGAGCCAGTCAAAACTATCCAGAGGGCCCTATCTGGTCTACAAGTCGTTTGATAGGACACCGAAATATGACAAAAATAACTGATATTAATATGGGAGTAGATAATTTAGGATACTTAAAAATATTTGTACTACAAACATAAAAAAAGAAAGTTAAAACAATTAATTTGAATGCATATCGTCGGCTTAAAAGTGAAACATACTGTCAAAAAGAATTTTTGAGAAACGGAAGGGAGAACAATTCTATTCACTGTAAATTCACTAAATATGTTTCTCAAGAAGAAATCTAACCTTTATGCAAAGAAACAAAAATGACATAGTGGACACACTTCAGCACTCTAAAGATCATCACATTTTGGTCTGGAAATGATAAAATACTCATATCTTGAAAAGTTTGACCTAGTGTGTTTCATTTGCAAACCGACGATATATATATAAATATACAGGTCCTCACCAAAAATATCAAATAAGAGAACCCAAACAAAAACAAAATGCAAATAATAACAAGAACAAAAATTACGAAAAAAAATAACATAATAATAATCATAATGAGGCTTAGCCAAAGAGATTAACTCAAGTTACCCCCGAAAACTTAAAGTAATACCAAAGATAAAAAATCACAGACAATAAAACATTATCAAGATTTGAAAGGAAAAAATAAATAAAACAGCCAAAGTAATAACAGTCAACAAAACTACAGCCCTGCCATTTTGAAAATGCCACCACCCACGTCAAGCTATCCTGGAGATGTCAGATCCGTCCTATCAAGAATAGCAGATTAAAAAGAGCAAAAGAATGATAAGAAAGAATGAATTTGTACATGTAAATAGGAGGGGGAAAGGTAATTTGTAACAAGAAATTATAAACGTGACAGGGATGAATTTGATGGAATTAAAGAGAGCAATAGGTGAAAAAATAATAACGAAAATGAAGCATGGCGTCATCTAGTGGTGAGACAAAAACGAAAAATAAAAACTATTTTTAAATGAGGTTGAAAGAGGTAAAGAGAGATTATGGAGCAAACTTTTTAAGAAAACTGTTGGGGAAATAGTTATTTAAAAGGGTAGTTTTAAGAGTTCTGAGCTGATTATCAATAGCAGTTTGATCCCTTCAGCACTCTTTTTTCCCTATTGCTCTCTTTAATTACATCAAATTCATCCCTGCCACGTTTGTTGTCTTGTTGTAAATTACCTTTTCTCCCTCCTCTTCACATGTACAAATTCATTCTTGCTATCTTCGAGTCATTCTTGATAGGACGGATGTGGCAGTACATAGTTCCCGGGATAGCTTAGCGTGGGCGGCGGCATTTCAAAACTTTTGCTGGCTGTTATTATATATATAACAATATATACATATAATATATATACGTACAACAATATATATATATATTATACATATATATTATATATATATTATATATATATATTGCTTATGAGCTACCACGAAAAAGTCAAACCATTTTGAGATATTATAAATTTAACGGAAAACTAGCATTGAACATTCACAAAAGGTAAACACGCAATAAATGTATTTTAAATTTATTCTCTCTGATAATTGTCTTTTTAAATAAGTAAAATATTTTCAGTACCAAACTACTTGTATTTGAAAAACGGATTCTCGACTGGCACTCGAAACTGAGTTTGAGTGCTTTCTAACACAAAAGCATTTTATACTAATTTCGATGGATTTCGATAATTATCTTTCGAGATATTGCGTTGTTGCAGTTACCCAATACTTACCTGTATGGTTAACTTAACCAGTTTACGCTAATTAAACAAGCTTCACAGTATTTTTGATTGCTTCCAAAGTAACAAATATTTTGGGGAGGATGAGCCTCTTGTGGTTCTCTCCCTGAATACGTCTCTCCTATTCACTGTAGAATATTTAATGACTATTTACGTATTCTTTTTAAAATTTACAATTGGATCTCAAGGATAGGATATGCAAATAAGTGCTATCAAATGAGAAAAAGTAGCAGATAACGAATTCAAGTGTTTTAAATGGCAACTATGCAACGTTACAAACCGAGAAGTGATGCAATTTAATGAAAATTATTTATTCACATAATGTTTTTAATGCTCAAGTGTTTCGACTGTTTTAAACACATCAAATATTTTGGGGAGGTCCTTAGCATTTTGCTGTTCTCTCTCTGAATACTGTAAAAGAATATCTAATAACTATTTATTTATTTTCCCATTGAATACTGTAAGAGCTTCGACAATTTTTTTATCTTTCAAAAATTACTTACCACTCTGGCGTTTTTATATTTATAATGTAAGGCCATATGAATGAATGAAAATATTGTTCAGTTATTCGAATTGCATTTGTGTCATCCATTCAACGTGTAGCTTATACATGGTGTTTCGAAAATATATGGCCAAATAGTAAAGAGGCCCAAATAAACATTTTTTATCAATGAATGCGTGTCTGAAAATGCTGCGTTTAGGTGGTAGATGGAGCTGTTTAGGTCAGTTGATAACGTCGCTTCTGTGGTGTAAAGTGTCATTCCCCTCTCGGATTTTCAACGGCATGCATTACTTTACGAATTCGGAGCTTACCGTTTAAAATCCGAGAAGGACCATGTTGCACACACCCATTTGATATTGACGTCAGAAATGTATCACTAAGTGTTTTTGACTCTTCCCGTAAAATTAGTGAGACGTAACATAGAACATTATACTGCTGATAATATTATTCATTCATATTCCTGTATGCGGTTGATAAGAGCATCTATGTAATGTATGATCTGAAATTTCACCTAAATTATCAACACATTTTTACCAAGGGCATATTTAGAATATTAACTTTTCAAGCGAGAATTTCCCATTAGCTTAGTGTTGCTTTTACCCCGCAACATGGTTAATGACTAAATCACCACATCTTTTTAAAGAATCCATGGATTATTTCAAGCTTTAGAAAGATTCTCCTGGTCCTCTCATTAGAATATAATCTTTCTCAGAACGATTTTATAGACCTGTTGTATAATGTAATCGCCAATAGAAGTCTATTTCTTTGTGGCGCTAGAACTGAGCCACACTTTGCATGCAGCATGTGTGAATGTTCTTGCACAGCTTTCTTGGACGTCCGTCCATTTTGATTAATCTTATTGGTTGTGCTGCAATCCTATCCTATCTGTATATATATATGTGTTGTGCTTTCAATAAATTAGCTTTTTCTCTTTTGCGATCCACATGGCCTGTGTCATTCCTTTCCTCTGAAGGAATCGTATTTAACAAGACCCTTTCCTGGGAGTAGAGCCCTTATCAAATATTCTATTGCTCATTTCATTAGAATAGCAATAATTTGAAAAGATTCTATTACTCCCATTCCTTTGAAAAGAATCATTTGGAAAGATTCAGTTGCTTCTTTCTTTAATATAAAATCTTTTGGAAACATTATATTGCTTTTCTTCATAGAATAGAATAACTTGGCACCATTGTATTGGCCAAGAATGTGGATATTTTAATTAACGTCGCACTCAAGCAACACAACTGGTAAATAAGGTTAAAATTGCTTAGAAGTCATGCAGGGAAGACTGCAGGTTCCAAGGTGGAACCATGCGTGTGAACCTTTCAGAGGGTTAAATGGTTTTGAGAAAGACGACTTATCGATGACTACAAGTTGGCTGCCCACACAAAAGTTACAGACACAATTACTCTGTTCAGTGATTCCATTAACTATATTTCAGACATCGATTAAATGTGTACCAAATTTATTACCCAAAACAGAGCCAACACAGATAACACCACTTACTCAACACTTTCAGCATAATGATTTTACTCAGCCCAGCTCCAATGCCGTTGCTGGCCTGGCACAGATATGACCCGGAGTCATTTTCTTCCACATCAGATAGCACCAACGTACCGTTGTTGTATCTATGAGCTCTAGGGCTGGAGTGAACGTAAGTGAAGTCCCCAGCCGTACTTTCTGTGAGGAAAAAAATAACAAAATGAACGAGTAAATAACATAAGCAGGATACAAAGTAAAAAGTGGATATCAAATTTTAGAGAGGGAAGAGCTGATTCAGTCACCCGAGAAACACGAAATATTTTGTGAAGCGAGGGGCTTGCTGATTAGTTGTGACTTGGGGCGGTCGATATATTTTTGGCTGCTTTTCTAAAATGCCTCGGAGTCCTTTAAGTTTCCAAATTGTTTTACAAAGAAAACTGAAGAGTGGCGTAATATTTTAAAGGTAAAAAATAGTGATAAAGTTTGCATTCAACTCTCCAAGTGGTTTCGACATGGTATCTAGTCCACCAAAGTCTGTCTGATTTTGATAATGACTAGATATTTCATCTATTAAGATCCGATGCGTTTTGCTAATGATAAGATACCTCCTCTAAACAAAACTGCCCCATTTCTCCAAATAAAAAAAGAAATAGTCCCTTGCCCAGAGCTGGTAACATTTTAGAATAGGTTTTCGTATCAGAGAATGATCACTACGGGGTAGTTTTCTACATAATTTTGGCTGCTTTTCTAAAATGCATTTTAGTCTTTCAAGTTTCCAAATTGTTTTACAAAGAAAACTGAAGAGTGGCGTAATATTTTAAAGGTAAAAAATGGTGATAAAATTTGCATTTAACTCTCCAAGTGGTTTCGACATGGTATCTAGTCCAACAAAGTCTGTCTGATTTCGATAATGACTAGATATTTCATCTATTAAGATCTGATGCGTTTTGCTAATGACAAGATACCTCCTCGAAACAAAACTGCCCCATTTCTCCAAATAAAAAAAAGAAATAGTCCCTTGCCCAGAGCAGGTAACATTTTAGAATAGGTTTTCGTATCAGAGAATGATCACTACGGGGTAGTTTTCTACATAATTTTGGCTGCTTTTCTAAAATGCATCTTAGTCTTTTAAAGTTTCCAAATTGTTTTACAAAGAAAACTGAAGGAGTGTGTACTATTTAAAGATGAGGAATAGCGATGAAATTAACATTTAACACTCCAAGTGGTTTCAACGAGATATACCGTCCATCAAGATTTGACCAATTTTGCTTACGGCGAGATATCTCGTCCATCAAAATTTGACTGATTTTGCTATTGACGAGATATCCTGTTCATCGAGGTCTGATCAGTTTTGCTAATGACTAGGTACCTCGTGGAGACAAAACTACCCTGTTACTCTAAGTAAGAAAAACAAATTGTCCTTTAACCAGAACTAATGATAATTTTGAATAAGTTTCTGAATCAGGCTGGCCACAACAAGGTAGTATTTGACGTGGAGATAAACACTAGGAGGCATAACGGATTTGTCTTTAGAAGGGGGAGTCACTATTAAAATCATACCCGGCGTTGTTCGGGTTAAAATGACTAAACTATGCACTCAATTTTCCTATCAATATATAGGGGCAGCGGTCAAGGTTTATAGAATAGAGTATAGGGAGTATATTTCGTGAATTCTTCTATTAATATGTTCATTATAATCAGCTGATATATACTCTTCTATCTTGGTGGTTTTTAGATAATTGAATAGAAATAGATTATTTAACGAATTACTTTATTACCTCTTTTGTATTTCTTTTATATCCTTGAATTAAATGGATCTAGGTTTCAAGTCCAAACTAATAATAAATTATTTTGAAATATAGTTATGAATGTAAAATTCTTTCTTGGTTTATAAGATATGTAAAACAATATTTGATCCTTTTGAATGCAATATTGAAGGAAAGGTGACACTGATCTATGACGTGCAACTTATGTAATTGTAACTTATGGGAACAATTAGCTTTGTAATTGCTTTTATCTATAAATAGAATCCTGCGCTTTTTCTTAAGTGCATTAAAATCTAGTTTATTCTTATTAAAGTATCTCTCCATGTCTTATTCATCCCCATACATTTGCATTAAAAACTATCTACAGTCGATTAATTTTTTCACAAACCCATATATATATGTGAAATTGAGTATTAATGGCATTCGTTTTTTAGTTCAATTCATAAAAAGAGTATTTTATTTGTAGTATGTAATGGCCCTTAACACAAAAAAAAGGAATGCAAGCAAAAAATAAGCCTTCTAGTAAAATTAATAAATAAACGACCAATAAGCAAAACTGAGCAGAAAATAGTATACTCCAATATTTCTCCGTGCGATGATATCTATTTGTTAATCTACCTTCAACCGTTTTCAAGAAGCATTCAAATGAAAAATCCAATTGATTTGAGGCTTCCGCACCTTCACTTAAACAGGAAAATAGGATTACATTTTTCGAATAATTTGATAAAAACTAGCGGCTGAATTTTCGAAGCAATATGAAATATTAAAAAAGTACGGAAGAGGTACAGAAAAACAGATTACGGACATTCCAAAAATTCCTTTTTCTTCCTTCGAAAATTGAATTAGTGAAATTGGAAGGAAAGATAAAAATTATTATTTTTGATTAAATAAAGGAAGCTTAAGGGAACACATTTTTTCCCCCAGCAAAACGGAGGACTTCGTATTTCGTCGCTTTTAAAAGTCTAATTGAAAAACTGCTGCGGTCTTTCTGTGCGCTTTTCATATTTTCAGCCATATGTATGCAGAAGAAAGACAGGTTATAATAACGTTAACTTTCGCTTTTCGAAGCCCATTCTCGATGATGATAAAAAAATTAAAGAAAAATAATATAAAGATATAACTCGAGCGATTATCATAAGCTGAATTACAATTTTTGGTGAATATAAAGTGCTCATGAAGTACTTTAAAACGAGATCAATATCAATCATTGAATTTCTTTCATTTTTTACTATGCAGATGTGAATGATGTAGCATCAGAATCAACTATTCATATTGAAAAATACCTTACAGTGAGCTTCACAAGATTTCCTAGTAGTGCAGCATTGCTTTTACCCTACGAAATAATTTAGGACTAAATAAGTTCTATTGGGTTAACCCTCAATGAGTTTCGACGAGATATCGCATCCAAGATTTGGTCAATTTTGATTTGTCAATTTTGTTTCGTCGAAACAAAACTACCCTATTACTCCAAAGGGAACGAAGATCTAAGTAGGAAAATAAATTATTTCTTGCCCAGACCTTTCAGTGAGCTTCACAAGATTTCCTAGTAGTGCAGCATTGCTTTTACCCTACGAAATAATTTAGGACTAAATAAGTTCTATTGGGTTAACCCTCAATGAGTTTCGACGAGATATCGCATCCAAGATTTGGTCAATTTTGTTTTGTCGAAACAAAACTACCCTATTACTCCAAAGGGAACGAAGATCTAAGTAGGAAAATAAATTATTTCTTGCCCAGACCTTTCAGTGAGCTTCACAAGATTTCCTAGTAGTGCAGCATTGCTTTTACCCTACGAAATAATTTAGGACTAAATAAGTTCTATTGGGTTAATCCTCAATGAGTTTCGACGAGATATCGCATCCAAGATTTGGTCAATTTTGATTTGTCAATTTTGTTTTGTCGAGACAAAACTACCCTATTACTCCAAAGGGAACGAAGATCTAAGCAGGAAAATAAATTATTTCTTGCCCAGAACTGGTGAGAAATTGGAACAGGTTGGAGCCAGAGGCTTGGCCACTACAGGATAGTTCTCGAAGCAAAAAAACACCAGGAAGGTTAAAGAATCGAAGGAAAGATTATATTGGCCAAATTGGTTAAAACTCATACAGGGAAGACTGCAAGTTGCGGAGCGTATACGTATGGAATCCTCATTGGGTTAACTTTCTTGGTGGTTTACCTTCGCGTGAAAAACTACCCTACAGTGACCTGTCTTTGGTGCAAAAATCTATTCCAAACTATCACTAATTTTGGGTAAGGGACAATTTGTTTTTCCTACTTCGATCTTCATTCCCCTTGGAGTAATAGTGCAGTTTTTTCTCGACATGATATCTCGCCCTAATCAAAAATTACCAGAACTTAAACGGTATTTCGTCGAAGCACATTTAGAGGGTTTAATAAACTCAGATGAGAAGAAAATGGTAATTTTTCTTAGAACAATGGAGATTTTAATCTGACGGTTTCGACAGGACGGTTTACAGAATATGAAAAATAAAAGTAACTACAGATCTGCTCATAGCATATCTTCTAAAACTATTGCTTACACAGGGTGAGTCTAAATTGTTTTTACAAAATAAGAGGGGTGATAGTACCCATCCAGACGAGCAATAATTACTATGGAACATAGGGTCGCATTCCACTCTGAGAGGCAGAAAAGAGTCAAATCAGAATTTCAATATGAACTTACAACAGTGTTGGGAAAGCGAATGAACGATACCAAAACTTGCACAATCTGATTTATTGATCAGAGAAAACTCACAGCAAGTGCTCAAAGTGGCGGCCACGCGTGTCGTTGCACAGTTCACACCGGCGAAGGAATGACTGGCTCTCGAAGATTCCTGGTGTTGTGTTAATTTTGTCTGCGGTAACACCGATTCTCCCTACGAGATCTTCAGCCGAGTCCACAGGCGTCTGGTACACTAAAGATTTCATGTGCCCCCAGAAGAAAAAGTCCAGTGTGTTGAGGTCCGGTGAGCGAGGAGGCCAAGCTGGACTGGACGCCAGTGCGCTACCGACCAGGCCATCTTGCTTATGAGATATGCTACGTAGACAGGTACAAAACGACGTCAGAGGCGATGACTTGTTCATGCTCGACACGTTTCGACTTTACTCTTTTCTGCCTCTCAGAGTGGAATGCGACCCTATGTTCCATGGTAATTATTGCTCGTCTGGATGGGTACTATCGCCTCTCTTATTTTGTAAAAACAATTTAGACTAACTCTGTATATATTGAGAGCAGTATCTTCACTCACATTTGACACCTTATTTAAATCTATACGAATATAGCTCTCGTGATGCACTCATTTAATACTTCCACATAAAATAAAATCACAAATGTAAAACAGCATTTTGAGTACTTCATTTCGTGTACATTCAACGTGTATTTATTTATGTTACTTCCTCATTACTCAAACCGTGCATGACAAAATGAACACCCCTTAATTGCGTTCTCTCTTGTTCAAAAGCGGTATAGTATTTTTGGATGTCTCAATCTATCTTCGCAATCGCTCGCACTTTCTTCTGTGGTGATTTATACCTTCCAGATTTCTCATAACCATCTGTAATCAGTCTGCTGAAGAATTTATCACGCAGCGGTGATTTATAATGTTTATATTCCTCATTGCCATTTAATATCGATTTATGTGCTGAGTACGTTAGCAAAATATATAAACTGGAAGACCCGCGTGTAGCATTTGCGCTAATTTCCTTATTACTAGCATAACGATGGCAGTACCGTTACTCATGCTTGATTACTCATTTAAATCCTTTTATAATGCATTTAAGTATCGATATAAGTTAGTAAATGAAACGAAACTAGTTAAAATATACTTCTAAAACTATTCATTCGGCATGAAATTTAATTACTTATCTTTAAAGGGATCCCAAAAGGATAGTAATTTCATTAACACAATGGCATCCAAAAATTAGTCTAGAAATGATAATTTTCAACCCTTCTGGTGGCTTATCTTCACGTCTAAACGTGACTAACTTCTGATGCAAAAACCTTTAACAAACTGCAAATATTTCTAGGCAAGAGACAATTTGTTTTTCCTCCTCAGATCTTCATTCCCCTTTGTAGTAATAGGACAGTTTCTCTCCTACGAGATTTCTTGCCATTATCAAAACTGACCAGATCTTGATGGACGAGATATATCGTCATTAAGAAAATTGACCAGATTTTGAACGAGATATCTCGTCGAAACTACGTGGAAGGTTGCAAAATAAAGGGGAGGGATAATATCCGTCCTCCAAAAGCCTTCTAGACCTTTGTCCTCCCATCTGTCCAAATTGTTTACCGGAAAGACATTCAACCTGCCAAGTCACACATTTGTCCAACAGCAACATTGCGACACTGAATTGACTGAATACGCATTCGTATTGACGTATTTTTGTACAGAAATCGAGTACGCACCAACATGTTTTGTATTTTGTCGCATGTTGCTGCAGAGTATGTCCGTGTTTATAACTAAATCTAGACCTCCCAAGTTGCAGATGGCAAGAGGTGGAGTCTGCATTGATAAGAAGTATCTTGTTCTGGACTTCCCTCAATCTGTGGCTGATTGGTTGATAGTTGATTTTACATCACACTGGAGCAACACAATGGACTATTGGTAACGGTCCTGCTTCAATCTTGAAGGCAAGATCCGAGTACAACACTTGGTAATATTGAACCACTGTTTGATGACGGGGTAAACACCTGAGCCCACGACCTGTGGCAGTTGCAAATTTTAGACTTTTAACGAGTTATAACGTTACCACCGAGATAACAAGGCCTGACCGCTGCCGTCATGGCGTCTCCCTAGTAGTCATACCTGCGATACGAACGACCACCGCCGTATTGGAATATTCAAAGCCTAATACAGTGAAATCTGTCTACAACGATACATAATATATTCTATATACGTCGAGACCACAGGAAAATATTGTTATACGTTATTGCAAATTATTATAGCAGTTTGTAAATATGGTTTTTCCCCAGTCAAAACTATGATAATCTCAGAATGAAACTTTCCACACCCTCGCGTCTTTCTTCCTTATTTACTAACGATAACAGAGAGTGTGCGTAAATAGTAAAAGCAATAACTTATTAAAAAACCAGCCAAAATTATATCGTAAATTCAATTAAAAAATAGCGAAAAACTCGCTTATGACTTTTATTAACTAAAGTACACACGTCAATCAAGCTTAATACCGCCCAATATCATAGTTTCTCAAATGTGACCATAAATCAAAAAGAAAAGAAAACCCTTTCTCATAGTCTAAAGAAATCTAATTAATGTTTTCTTCATCATTAAATCTGTAAAAATGGGAAATCAAAGCAATTGAACTGTAAAAGCAATTGAAGCGATTATTATCATAGTTGGCTGAAGAATTTTTCATTGATATTTCATTTATAAAATTCAAACAATTTTCAATAACTTCCAAATTATTAACGTGACAGGGTGTTTTGATTTGATTGTTATCTAAACAGAAATTTCTTGGCCATATAAATGTTTCCATTTTCAGATTTGAATGTATTACAACAGTGTAATTTGTTGCAGGTCCTGGATTAAAACAAATTTTGAAAAAAGTAACTTTTGACTCCTCAATTAGTTTAAACCAATTTTATTTATGGGGTAATGAATCCAGAATTTCTAGCAGCCTATTAAAATTTTGAAAAGAAATAGATTCATGATGAGCAATGAACTCAGATTTGCTTTCGTTGATAGCTCTCAATAAATTGAATTAATCAGTTTCACGAATTTTATCTTCCCTGCTTTTACGAACGGTGGGACAAGTTTTCGAGATATTTAGGGCAATTCGGAAATATACTTGGTATAGTACCAACTTTTAAACGGAGACGTTTCATGGAAAAGGTAGAACACTCACCAGTTTTTTTGTTGAATTTCGATACATTCCGGACGATATCATCGTTTTGAAAATGAAGTTCGCAGACTTTGCTGCGTTTTGATGGTGTAAAGTCGGCTCGTGGAATCGCCCTGAGCCATCTTTTTCTAATATTTTTATCCTCTGGAAAGGAGAGAACCTCCACTTTTGGTGCATCACCATATCTATAATTTCCAGAGCAAGTAGGTACACAGCATCTAAAGGGCATTTTGGATAGCCTCGTGGTTAAGCCTAAAGAAATCGGTCTGGACACACGTTAAACGTGTTGTTTGACGAAAGCCTTTAACACATTGACACTGTAATGTTCCACAAATGTTATATAACAATATTTAACTGCAGCTGCACTTGCTTTCCGGTAAAATAGTATAAAAAACCCTAATTTCTTACGCTACATTAAAGGTAATCCACAAGTAGTCGGCCATGCGGCGATGTTTGTTATGACTACTAGTAAGCGAGTCACGTGATCGAAACGTCACAGCGGTCTGGCCTTGTTATCTCGGTGGTAACGGTTATAACCATTTGTCTTCACGTATCTTTGGAATTGTCTTGAGCTGCTGTTCTTTCTACATTTTATGACTCTAGACAAGTTGTCAAATATGATCCTTGTATCTGTGCCATAGAATTTAAAAAATACAATACTTGTAAAGAGTACTGTACAGCTAGTGAGCTAATGGGATTATGGCCAACATATTCAGATTTTCGGTACAGAAAACCTCTCCTAATTCCAATAAAACAATTTAAGAATAGTAATTTAACTAAAGTATTAAGTTTAGTCCGATGGAAATACTAAACAACGCATCATGTCCAGGAACGATTGAGCACCGATTTAATCCTTCGACTGCTTTCGACGAGAAATTTCGTCCATCAAGATCTAACCAATTTTGCTAATGACGAGATATCTGATAATCAAGTTATTGCCAATTTTTTTATGATGACGAGATCAAGATCTGGTCACTTTTCTAATGGCGAGATATATCGTCCATCACTTCTGGTCAGTTTTGCTAATGACGAGATACTTAAACAAGAAAACCACCAGGAGGGTTAATATACAGCCAATATTTTAGGTAGAAACCTACCTCATAAATAATTGCAAAATTTCGTTCTAACTATTAAAAGGGTGTAGAATTGCTCAGTGAACATGTGTACGAGAGTATTTAAGTCTAGATAAAAAATATTTAAATTCCTACACTTTCGTTAGTTTCAGATAAGTAATTCTGAAAAATAGCCCTCAATCAGTTTATGGGTGTAGAATATTTAGAGAACATGGCATCCATACCATCAATCAATTCTTTTACTAACAGTTTTACATTGCATTTTTTTAATAAGTATCTTGACAAAATACTTCAGAATTAGTCGAATGCTATATCAAGAATTTTTTAGGGAATATACGTAAAAACAACTTTATTTTATATGCTATATCGACTGCAAAATATGCAATGCGCAAACTTTTTACAGCTAGTGTAGACTATCAGCAAAAAATACTTGTCTGAAACTATTTTATTTCTTCCCCTTCCCTTTTCGATCAATACTTACAGATCGAAAATTAAGAAAACAAATGTCTTATTTTTATCACGAAAATTCAGGCATCTAACTAAATTACTTGAGATTTAGGCAGACATTTTTTTATCCCTTTTCCAGTTTCTTTTACCTCTTTTCTATATGTCGGATCATAAAAAAAAGAATGCATTAAAGCAAACTGCAATCATGTATTAAACCTGATGTCAATTTATTTAATCTAATAAATCTCTTCTATTCCGTATTGCTCTGGAAAGGTAAAATAAATATATCTTTTGAATATTTTTCTTAAGTCTTAGATTAACTCTAAATCTCTGGAGCGAGCTGTATTCCCTTTACTTCGTGCAAGAGGAAAAGAAATTATATTTTTTCTTTCTTCTATTTCATTCTTTGTTCTTTCTATCCATTGCACAATTGCACTAATTCAGAAGCCTCCAAAACAGCCGTTTTTGTTCTTGTTTTTTATTCCATTTCGTATGAGATTGCCTTTCTTTAGAATTAATTGGAATACAATGTGCCCTCTTTCATTAGAGACACAAGAAAAAAAGCCCTTTGTTTTTTGCAGCTAAATCAAAAAGTGTTGAATTCGTAAATTTTAATGAACAGCAAGTGTTTTATTAGTTCTCGACTTAATTTGGGGTAGTTTGGTAATCAAGAAATTGAGCTAAATAGGCTTAATTCCTTATATGTACTCTAAGCCTACTAGTGGGTCTCACCAGAGTTGGAAAAAGCAAACACAATAAAAACAATATTTACTCCGTATTTGAATACATTAAATGCTTAAAGATCCCGTTGGAAAAACGACATCAAATAAATATTTAAAATCACTGCTCCATTGTAGTGAGTGTAAAAAGCTTATTTTCAAAAGTGGGCTGTTTTTTTAGTTTATAGTAGATTAAGAACAGGTGTATTAAACGCACATATTAACGCTTCCAACAACGATAAATGGAAAAAAAATAAAACGCTCATGAGAAAAAGGGAAGTATATCGAACAAATAGGTTTCTGAAAAAATACTAAGGAGCTAATTGCATTTTTTTATAAAAAATCATTTATAATAAAAATAACACTACTACTCCAATCAATGTCTAAGAAAAAAATTTGTGTTTTAAATGTAATGACTTTTAATATGCACCTACTTTTTCCAGTTTAAAAATTATACTCTATTTTACGTGTTATTTAAAGTTTCTAAAAAGGCAATATATGACTCCTATAACTCCAAGAATTTCACAAACATAATTTATTCGTTCTGTAGGGTAATTTTTTGCGCATGTAAAATAAAAAATAATTATCGTTTGTGCTCGTGCATTGATATATTGACTCCCAGAGAATCAATCGTGATTAAAAATTACGGGGCGTTGTCCTTGATCTTTCCCTTCGGGATTGATCCCGTACCGTTGTCAATAGCCCGTCGTGTTGCTCCATTGGAACGTTAATTAACTACTTTCCCACCCGGAGAATTAAGGTTAGTTTGCAATTTAAATATTTTTTATTATTATTTAGACGCCAATTGTGGCAACACTCAGTTTGTATTCAATTAACTTTTTTTTTATTTTTAGACGCCAGGGGGGCAACAGTCAGTTTGTATTTAATTAACTTTGTTTTGTTCTTCAGACGTTAGTTATGGCAATAATTACAAAATATTTCAATAAATTTATATTTTTTTCATCTGGAAGAATTTTTCGATAAGTTTTACGTCGATCTGTATGCTTTAGCGTAAATTAGTTGTATAGTCGCATGGACTTACTAGTTTAATGTCATAGCCTCTATTAGTGTATACAAATTTCTTGTAAATAAATACATTTTAATAATACAGTCCATTTACTTGCACCAATTACGTGGCACGCACAGTAATGAATGAATTCCTTTTATCTATTACATACTTATACACTTTTCAGAATTAAGCAAGTAATATAAAGCGCAAGTTAAAATTAAATGACAATAATGCTTAATATTGCATTATATATAACATCTAAAAATTAACGTGAATCACATTTGCTCAACATTTAAAACTTAAGTACATGCACAGGTATTCATTTTTAATGTTTTGTCTGTACGTGTTTTCTGATGATTCTCGATATTGTATACTGAAAATATTCAATGTCTAAATTTAAACATTCTCCATTAAAACAAACAAACCGAATTTAATTTAAGTCTTGTGTTTGATACAACTTGTCCTCTTTTGGACCGTACGTAACGTCCACGTTATATGACACGGAAACAACCATCTAAATTTAGCAGTATATATGGTGAATTGACCACTACAAAAATTAATTTACAATGAAGTTGTATATTATAACAGTGCAACCTATCTCCACTTTGGAATGTTTTTCCTAGACAAAATTGCAACGTCCTCCACACGAATCGCTAAATTATTGAATTAGTAAACGTATATGATCACGTGAGCTCTCAAACAAGCCAGATGGCGTTTGCTACAAAATTCCAGATCGCGCTCACTGCAAAATTCCAGATGGGGCTCACTTCAATCCTTGTGCTCTTCGATGGATGTTACACGGTGAACAGTTGCAATGCCAATCACTTCCTATATCTGTCTGAAGCCTTGTTATCACTCCTATCAACACTTCACTCTTCATTGTCACTCAGTTTTCTCTTCACATGTCATTTCACATTCCGCTACTAAGTGCAATACATGACAGAACATAGCCATTGTCTGAGCCAGAAGAGATAGCAGTGACAACGAATTTTGCAACAAATAGGAGCAGCAGTGACTCAACCATGGTGCTTGCCATATTTTGTTTTGTGCATGGCAGCCTTTCCCCGGCGAGTCTACCCTCTTCTTACAAATGGAGCTTCCCCAGGTCGTTTGCTTTATCATTCGAGCTATTTATGAAGGGTAACCATTGGGTAAGCCACCATTGCTTCTAAATGGGAATCGTCATTTGACCATGGTTCAACATTACGAGATGTTGTCTTTCAGTATTTGATCCCGGACCAACGCCTATAGCCAGTTGTATTGCTCCAGTGCGATGCAAATTCAACTACTACCTAAATGAGACGATTGCCAACATCATGTGCACACAAATCGAATTCAAACTCGGGACCTACTAAATAGCACAAACGCTTTGACCACTATACAGACGTGAGGTCTGGTGAATTTTTATATGTAAGCAAATGTTGGAGGTGTTCGGTATAGGGATTAGAGACCCGAAAAACTAATTTTTTATGAATTTATGATCAATAAGGAGAGGAAAAAATTATGAGTAGGTTGTATCGAGGAAACAAACCATAGTTTTGACATGAATACTCGGGTCTGGTGTTGGATTGTAGAATGAATGAAGATGTAGGAAATATGGATGATTCGTTTATGTGAATATTCAGCTATTAATTGGAAGTTTGAAGGATTAAAGTGCAGTTTGATATTAATAATGAAGGTTAATTTTATACATTAAAAGTGATTGTAGTGCTGTGATTGTAGCTCAATACAGTAGCTCTCGAATGACATCAGCACGCAGTCCTCATTCCACCAATCCGAAGTTACACTGTCCCAAAGCTTGCCTTTTACAGTATGAACGAATAAAGAGCAGTTTAACAATAATATTGGAAAATAATTTTAATAATTGAACACCTGTGATTGTTGTGTAGTTCGGTGGCTTTCGAATGACATCACTTACACAGTCCAAGCAAACCCCATTGGCCCAAAGTTCGCCAAGCACCGTAGAATTTCGACATATTGCGGATAATACCCCTGCGTTAAGTGCCTGAGAATTCGGTCCAAAGATCAAGTGAGGTACAGATATTTTTTGTCTATACGACGCTGTATTTATCTTCTGTATGTTTCTTTGAGTTCTGAAATCTTAAGACAAGCAGTTGTAATGCTTTTTGGCGACACTCAATTATTCATGTATGCCCTCCTCTCCAGTACAGACCCCGATTGTAAAGACTTATTCACGTCAAAACTTGGGATGGCCGAATTAGCCTCTTTCGCCAATATGCTCCTTTCAATTTTCAAAGTATCAACACTTATGAAATGCCATTCAAGGAAAAACTGGAAAGAAAATACTCTTAATATTAAGCAACCGCAAGATGGCAGCGACATCAACTCTACCATGGGCATGAAATTTATTACTCAAGTCTCGGAAAGGATCGCGGCAGTTAAACCCTAGGTAAAAAGTTTTTTAATAACTTCAATGCGTCCATCTCTAAAGCAGTTTCTCGCATAGGATGCTCCTTCCGACAAAATGTTGGTTATTATGAAAAGAATCGCTCCTTGATAAAAACGCTGAGAACCATCCGAAGTGTACAGTGTGGTAATCTCGTTGAAAAGTTTTCGTGGATGTTTTATGAAATTTATACACCGAATGGAAGTATTAAAACATTCTTCTCTTTCAGATGGTAATGGAAGCTTAGTAACCAAACATTTACGTTCACATATTTGTGCAGAGGAGCTATAAAATAAGCAGCGGTGAGTGAAATTCAAGAAACATTTTTTCATATACTTTAATGCTGTATATAGTCCTCGTTGTAATAATTTTATGTTCCGTTATTTTAATGATTTCAGGTACAGTGTACATAGTCGATGTTTTTACAATATGTATGCTGTTTATTACACATTTTGACGTGAATGCGTCTTCAAAATCGGAAGTGTACCGGGAAGCAAGGTTGAAAAGTAAAGCGTTACAAGAAAGGTTACAACTGTTTTATCTTATTATTTCAAAACTAGAAGAAACATCCAGAACATAGCGTCGTGTAGACAAAGAATGTCCTTACGTGACATGACTGAACCGAATGCGCAGGCGCACTGAGTGAGGATTAGGTTCCGCAATATGTCGAAATTCATCTTTGCTGGGCGAGCTTTGGGCCAATGTACCTTCGGTTGGTTGATTGGTTGCTTTCGGGTATTATGGCGCAAGAGCCATATTTGGCCAAGCTGCGCCAAACATAAGACAGACAACACAATGAGTGAGGAAGAAAAAGTAAAAAGCAGAAGGGTAGACGGAGGGTAAAAATGAAAGTGAAAGTCGGGGTTGTGATGTCCGAGATACCAAGAGATGTCACTAGATTTTTGTGTGTAAAATCCTGAAAAAGATGTGCCTCTGAGGGCCAATGTAACTTTGAATTGCCTGGAGTGAATACTGCGTAAATGGTGCAACTCGAAAGCTACCGAACTAAACTACAATATCAGGCCTTTAATCAATGAAATTATCCTTCAATATTAATATCAAATCGCATTTTAATCGTTTAAACTGTAAATTAATTGTTGAATATTCATAATAAACAATCGTTCAAACTTCCTATGTCCGCTTCATTTTTTCCAAAATCAATGACAAATAGTCGACATATTGGTCACAAGTTTTGAAATTCCTCTCAATACCAATACTCAGTCTTATATTTTAGTCTATGGTTCTATGGCTCAATTAAAGAAGTGGGTTGTGCAGCACTATTCTAGAGTAATATTTAAATTTGAGTTCCCCTCTTGCGATTTACTTCTGTCCTAATGGTGGTAGACGTCTTGTTCCACCGAAATGGCCATTGATAATTCTTCCTGTTTTTATTTTTTTATCGTTATTTTGAAGGTTTTTTAATTTTTGTTATCGATTTGGCTAATGTTTCCATCCATTTATCTTCTTGTAAATTAGTTTTAAAATGTTTTATAATAACAATTTTTAATAGAAATTTCTACCCGCTATAAAAAAGTTGTTGCAGTGTTCAGAAGAACTTCAGACTACGAAAAAATACCACATAATTAAGATTTGTAGTGATGCTACAAGTACAATTTTCCTGTATTTCGGGCTCAAGTGACAGAATGCGCAGGTTCGATTTCTGGGAGGTGCATTCCTCCCTGGGTGTATTTCTCTCTTCTGCATCAATAAAACTTTCATTGTGTGTATGTCTATTACTTGACATTGTGTCAAGTAATAGTAAGACATGATATCAGTGTCTAAATACTTAACCTATCTATTTATCTGGTTTCGCATCAGTTACAATTGAATGAATTAGTTTCGTGAGTTGAATCAAGAAACAATTCAATATTTAGATGCAGGAAATTATTTAGGAATGTGCTTTTTGACAAATTGAGCATAGATCATGCTGCCTCTATCAATTCTTATATACACTACAAAATGGGCGGAATTAAACTGATACGTCAGTTTCCCAGTAGTATAATTCGTTTTGGACCATAAACCAAATCCTACAGTTATTTTTATGTTTTTAATGCATATAATTATGACTCTATACCTTAACACTTATAGAGTCATAATTATATTTGAACATGTCGACATAACACTTTATCAGATATCCTCACGTTAGCATGGTGTGGAAGTTTGGAGAGTGGGGTGCCAGCTAAAGTGTTGCCTCGACATCTGACCGTGGTTCAAAATTATGTGGTTGTGTCCTCGAATCTTTCCCTTTGGTATTGATCCCGAACCGTCACCAATGGCCCGTTCTGTTGCTCCAGTGTGACGTTAATTAAAATATCTACCTACCTACCTTTATCAGAAGCATATTTTACACGTATATATTGTTAATACATTTTGAGATATATAATCTTACATTGAGTGTCTCTAAAATATTTTCTGTATTTTTGGGCTTAAAATATGAGATTAAATCATGTGATAACTACATTTCAGTGTCTAAATACTTATGATACCCATTTATTTGAAATTTGCTTCAGTTACAATTGAATGAATCATTGCAGTGGTTGAGCCACCTACATTATTTGTTACATACATAGAATTTCGTAAGGTACATATGAACACGCTCTCAAGTATTTTTGCCTTTTAATGTAAAACGCAAAAGTAAATAACATGCGTGCGCTCCGAAAGAGTAATCTGTTTAATTTGAAGCATATGATTATTCATTTGAATTTGGAAGAGAGAAATTTGCTAATGGTACCCTAAGCTTTCATTATGAAAATGAACTACATTATAAAAAGCTTCGTTTAAGAATATTTCAGAAAGAGATTTTAAAGTGAATTTTGTTTCAGAATTTTTCCAAAACAATGAACTCATATTCTATCAAAAACGGATGAATTAAAAGACAAACGCAAGCAAAATTCGTTCATCCGTTCCCTCAAATAATCAATTTTAACTTTTAAAGCAAGTTCCTGAATGTTAAAAAAGATCCAATTAACATTTAGGTAATACTTAAGGAAAATGAAAGAATATTAAATAGGATAGAAAAAAAGGAAAATTCAACTGAAAATGTATATCGTTGCAAGAACATTAAAATAGTTCGTTAGGAAAAAAGAGCAAAATAAGAACGTGATAGAAGAGAAATTACTTTTCAATTCGATGGTAAAAATTTCGATTTTTTTTTCTTCTCCAAAGCTAGGCAAAATGACGTTGGCTACATTAGGATATTTTTTAAAAACGGGAAACGTCGTACATTAATTCGTTTTCAATATTTTTGTAGCGGAGACCTAAATGAAAAGATCTGAATTTGTAGATTCAGTGCCTCTGCTTCTGACATATGTGGAAAAAAAGATCTCAAAGAGACGGATAAAAATTGAAAAGAGAATAAAAAGAGAGCTGATTTTATCGCACGCTCTGTGAATATTCTTTTGCTGCGTATAATTAATTTCCTAAAGGTAAATTCAGTCGTTTTCACATGAACTGTTCAGTTGCATTATTTGGGATTTTCTTTTCTATGCGTATTGAACGAATTTTTACTCTTTGTTGTTTCATCTTGGATGGTTATTTGCGATAAAAACATGCTTCACGTTGCATTTTAATACCAATAGCATCCTAGTAAAATGGCTTTGAAATGAGTAAAGCGAATAGTTGAAAGACGAAAAAATGTCCGAGTAAATATTTTTTACAAATTCTAATTGCCTATCAGTTTTGATTGAATAAAAATAGAAAGCATTTCGCGTTGCTTGCAGCATCAATTGTATATTTTTAACGCGTCAGATAAACGTATTTTTATCCCTTTTTAAAGCTGCACTGAAAAGTTGATAATGTATATCAGACTTGAATGATTATTTTTAACGTTTTTCAAACCGATATTCCGTTTTCGATGAGATTTTACTTTTCAGTGACACAAAAAAGTCAGTTATTTTATGTAGTAACAAGCTGAAGATATTGCATGTACTTATTAGAGATTTTAAACACATTTTTACGATGTGACACAATATGAATTTGAGATACGAATGGCAAAGTAGTGTGTGTATAAGTAATAAATCCTCCGTTTTACAATTTTAAGCTTTACAAAATGTAAGTAATAAATTCTTCGCTTTACAGTTTTTCTTAAACAGTTTTTAAATTAAAAATAAAACGAAAAACACTATCGTTTCTAATCAACTGCAAAAAATGCTTGCACTGAAATTCCTAGATGTTCGAATAAATGAATTTTTATGCAATCTGATTCAAATCTGTCCTCACATTTTAACTGTAGTCACCCATAGGATTTCACCTTTAATATTAGATTTTTTATATTTTCTTATTAACCAATCAATTACTGTCGAAGTTACAATAATTCTGATTCTCCCTGTGACTTTAATGGATAGGATGAAATTCCCTCTCAAGTCAAAAACAGTGTTTTTATTTTAAAGTAAATAATACACAAAAATGATTACGAGTTTTATTTTATTAAACTAATGAGGCATAAATTAGCAAGCTTTTGCTTTAATTTTTAAAGTATTCATTTTAATTTAAAATACAATTGTTCATTGTTTGCAATATTCTCTGGTATATTTTAATCTGTTTTAGAATTCTTTTACTGACAGGAAAATATTTTTTATATTGCATCTGTGTTGCCATTGATAATATTTCAGCATATAGTTCAAACTTATTTGTTTAACGAAATTTATTCGTATAGTTTTTTATGGGAATGGCAAATAAAATTGTGGAATGGATTACATTGAAATAGGTTTAGTAAAATAATTGATAATTTTAAATACCAATTTTTCATTTCTACATTCCTCAAACCATAGATTACCTTTATATCATTCAAAACTATTTTTTATCCATTGTAACATGAGTTTTTATAGCATATATTTCTCTACCTTACTTTTTATAGTTAAGTATTCAATCTATTTTCTTTAGTTTGATATAACCTATATAGATTTCAGTTTAAAAATATGATCATTTCTGATTTTTATAAAAATCCCTTATGTGGGCGTTCGATTTAGAATGTGTTTTTTCAAGAATATTATGTAACGTATTGAAAAGCAATTTAAAAATGAACGTTTTTGAAAGCAATGCTTCGAAATTAAATTTAGAAATTCTGAGAAATACTTTTTCTGTATTTGAGAGCAATTTTATTCTTTTTTTCTAAAACAAATTACCGTTTACAATAATTTATGTCATTTTTCATCATCCAATCGTTCGTCTCATAATGGGAACACGAATAACACAATTATAAAATAAAATATCCAGAGTACGCATTTTTATTTCTGCTTTGTTTCTATTGCTTTACATTTTTATTATTTTAGACTGAAAAATATGTCCAGAAAATACTAGCATTATAAAAACGCCATGTGATGTTTTTTAAAGATTGTAAAAGTGAGGTTATTTTATTATGTATAAATGTAATTAGATTTTTTTCGTTGCTTTCAAACTCGTTAGAACACCAAAAGTCATGGATATATTTATTCGTTAAAAATATGTTATTGTGTTCATACGATTTTTATGTTTTTTGACTAACTTTTTTGTTAAAAGTACTTTCAATCTTTGAAAAACAGGCACTGTTTAAAGTGGGGTTCCATCCTGAGAACAGACCAATGAGTTTATTCTGGTTAGTCCACATCATTAGATATATGAAACTGGAAATTAATAAATAACATTAGCCTTCTGAGAATCACGAGATTTCCGAGAATAATATAGTGTAGCTTTACGTTTCCCCTACAACATATGACTAAATATCCACTTCTATTGAAAACAGGTATGTTATTGAATTTACTTCGCACTGGTGCAAAAAGGCTGGCTTTTGGCGACGATCCGGGATAAATCATGAAGGAAAAGATCCGATCTATTGAAGGAATCAAAGAAACATTATATTGTTCGAAAAGGTTATAACTGTTTAGAAGTCATTCAGAGGAGACTGCAGGTTGCAGAACGAATATGTACGTTTGGCAAGCTCTTGGTGAAACATTGCAACTTTGTCTACTAAAACGTACTCCATGGTAGAGTTGAGTTACACTGCTATATATATTATTGCATCGTAAGTTGTTTGGTAGCTAAGTTCGCCACAATACTCCCCCTCCAGAATTTAGCGGTAGCCGAATTCGATAGGTGGCACCACTAGTTGAGTAATTGCCATTTGCGTGCGACCATGAGAGCTGTATTAAGATCACGTGTGTAATTTTTTTTGATTGGTCAAGCAATTTTTAGATTGCGATCGTAGTTGTTCCGTGCTGCCTTTAGCAGCCGAGTGTGAGTCACCTTGTGAAGAGAAGGCTAAGCAGCAACGAAGGGAGTGAAGCCGTGATAGGAAAATGAGCTGTGTCTGCTATCACAGAGCCTCAGACGGTTGTTGAAAGTGATTAGCATTGGCAATTCAACTACTCATCATGGACCATCCATCAAAGTTTATAAAGTTTGAGTGTTCAAATCACGTCCTCGTCACCGATTTGACAAACTCTTGTGAAACAGTGCAACTTTATCTACTAAAAAGTACTCCATGGTAGAGTTGGGTTACGCTGTTATATATACTACTGTATCGTAAGTTAATTTTTGTAGTGGTAGCTGTTCGCCACATACGTGTGAACCATTCTGATGTTAGTTAAATCTACACTGCTGGCCACCCAAATTGCAACACCAAGAAAGACAAGAGATATCACAACAAAATTTATTTTGTAGATAACATGTTGACCAAGTATCAAATGATTAAATTTATAGACTTCTGTGAAGTGTGGTTCCTGCCAAAATCAGTAGCCAGAGTAGCCGCCATTGTTGGAGATCACCGCTGCCACAGGCCTCGGCATTGATTCAAAGAGACTTTGGATGTGTTCTTGGGGTACAGCAGACCAAGCAGCTTCCACACGTTGCCAAAGTTGATCTGGTGTGGCAGCTGGGGATGTATTCTGGGTCAATCGTTGAGCAACCATGGACCACATGTTTTCTATCGGCGAAAGATCCGGAGAGCGAGCTGGCCAGGGAAGCAATTCAATCTGGCGATTGACGAAGAACCCTTGGACAATGCGTGCCACGTGTGGTCGCGCATTATCCTGTTGAAATATGGCTGTGGGCAAGCCCTGAAGGTAAGGAAGGACAACTGGCTCCAACACCTCGGAGATGTAGCGCTGGCTGTTTAAAGTACCGGCAATGCGTACTAGAGGAGTGCGAGAGTGATATCCAATACCGCCCCATACCATAATACCCGGTGCAGGACCAGTGTGGCGGTGCATAACGCAGCTGTTCAGCATCCTCTCTCCACGGTGTCTCCAGACTCGAATCCGACCATCGCGGTGTTGCAGACAGAAGCGTGACTCGTCAGTAAAGACAATTTCATTCCATTCTGCCGTCCACATCCTTCTTTCATCGCACCATTGGCGGCGGAAACGTCTGTGGTTCTGCGTCAAGGGTAGACGAAGCAATGGACGTCTTGCGGACAGACCACTCTGCTGTAAACGGCGTCGAATGGTACGCGCAGACACTGGATGATGCGGTACAGACTGAATGTGCTGTGCTCTGGTTCGTGATGTGGCTGAGCGATCCGTCACTGCCATACGCACAATATGCCTGTCATCACGTGAAGTGGTGCACTGAGGTGGATGCGATCGAACACGTCGGTCCGTCGTACCCTCCTGCATCCAACGATCACATATCCGCATTACAGTTGTTTGGTTTGTCCAACACGACTACCGATTTCCCTGAAAGATAATCCACAATCTCGGTAGGCTACTATCCTTCCTCTGTCGAACTCGGATACTTGATCAAAAGATGATCGCTGTTTACTACGAGGCATAATTGATCGGTTTTTTTTTGAAAAACCACAAGAAAAACACAATTGCCGTACTTGAAATCGTCGAAATCTCCAAGCCTTAAATAGCGCTTTGAAGTGGCGCCACAGGCGCGCGTGATGTGCGTCTGCGCTGAAATTCTAATCATTTGCATATCTCACCTCCGCTAATGCATGTTGTAAATTTCATATTATTTGCATGCTTCCTTCAGGGTGTTGCATTTACGGTGGCCAGCAGTGTATGATTAAACTAAAGACTAACACACAAATAAAATCCCAAAAGCAACACACAATCTACATTCAAATTTATACATAAAATCAAATTTATTCATCAGATTAGTTAGAACTCTAAAATTTAGATCGAAGACGGTACGAACTCTCCAAGTCGTTTCGACGAGAAATCTCGTCCATCAAGATCTGACGAATTTTGCTAATAAGATGCCTGGTCATCAAGATATTGCAGATTTTTTTATGATGACGAGACCAAGATCTGGTCAGAATTTTCTTCTAATGACGAGATATTTCGTCCATCAAGAACTAGTCAGTTTAACTAATGAGGACATACCTCATCGAACAACCACCAGATTTTATTCATATCCATGCCTGGCAGTTGACGCACACTATATCATATTTTTTTTACGCACAAGCATATATCCGTTCTGTAACATACAGTCTGACTTCTAATCCAGCCTTGAACCTTCTTGACCAACACCTTTCCCATGATTCTTTCAACCAATATATGTGGTTATTTAGCCACTATGTATATTAGGGGTTAAAAACAGTATTACAGTACTCGGAAATCTTAAGAAGCTCAGATTTAATTATATGGGTCACTACAAAACTTCTGTCATACAGATAGAAATGTGTAGCTCGAAACTGGTCAGAATCGTAAGGCAGTTTTTAATTGAAGCAAACAAGAGAGGTCAGAATTAATTTTTCCATGTATTTAAAAAAATTTTCAGCCCTATCACTGATCTTTTTATGAAATAGCACACTTTTTAAAATAAAACTATGTAACAAATGTTTCGCTCCTCGCTCAATAGAGGGCAGCCCAGTCAACATAACCTTGACATTGTTGACCTTGACTCATCAAGAACAGAGCAGTTGAAGTTCGATAGCGAATGTGTATGCGCGGCGTAGTTTCCGAGAGATGTCTAGTAGTTTAGATGATTCTGTCAACACGCAAATATGTGAGTTGTGCCTACGTTATGAAAATAGTTTAATAAAGTATTCGCGAGTGCCAAAAGAGTTTGTCGCTTGTTCGCCAGCTTCAAGAAGGGATTCTCCGCACATAATCACAACTGTTTGTTTTTAATATTATTTCCCTGCTTACTAAGCGCAGGGTAGTTTACACAGAAGGCTTAAGAAGAATCTCATTATTACAACCACAAGTTATTGGTAGTTTGGGTTTTATGGTGCAAGGGTCTTATTTGGCCAAGCCGTGCAAACTTCAAGAGCTTATGGGCATACACATACACAAGGAAAGTTTTACTGAGGCAGAAGGGAGAAACACCCAGGAGGGAATTGAATTGAATATATTTCTGGACATTACAACATAAAATAAATCCATGTATGCAAATGAATTTCAATTCAATAAATACAACTTACATTACTTTAATGTTTGATCACTTTTAAAGCAAAATCAGCGAGAATATTTGCCATTAACAATCCGTAATCTATATATTAATACGTGAAGAAAAACTTTGTACCCCTTTTTAAGCACATTGCGCGCACGGAGGAGTATGAGATTTGGCATAATTTGCCACCACATAAGTTAGTATTGAAAGTTAATTGCATCGTTTTGCTGATCAGAAACTTAAATACAAAGGAAGCATTAGTCAATGGAGCAAGAATGCGCATCAAATTTATGCATCGTAATACTATTGATTGCGAAGTTTTAACTGGAACCGCACGCAATAAGAGAATTTTGATTTCACGTATAAATTTAACATATTCCGGAACTATTTTACCATTTAACTTTCAAAGAACTAAATTTCTAATTATACCTGCATTTGCGATGACAGTAAATAAGTCTCAAGGACAAACAGTCGAAAAAATTGGAATTTTATTAAGGCAGCCAGTTTTTACACATGGTCAACTGTACGTCGCAGCAAGTAGAGTTCGATCATTCGATGGTTTGAGATTTTATATTTCAGAACCTGTGGCGGAAACGTGTGGCCAGTATAGCAATAAAAAACCCCAAGAAAATGTCAAACAACGCGTTATTGTTTCTTAGATATGGCTTAACCAAGCTATACCGCATTTTTCCTATGACGTATTTGAACATGCTCGCAGCTTACGTAATAGAACAAAATTCAAAAAAATTATGTGCAATGAATATAGAGGTATACTCTTTGACAAAAGAACCTTATTAACGTTCAAACTTAAAAATTAAATGAATTATGGTCGAATTTCGACCACTGGGCGACCACTAGTGAAAAATTAAAGAGAACGAATTTGATCCATTGGGTCATTCGACAAGTGATTTAAGTGTGAAAAAATAAACGTGATCGTAGATATCAGACGTTATTTATATTACGAGCTATTTCGTGAAAATCAAACAATCAACAGTTGAGCAATATATTGATGGAAAGGTGATTTTCATCATAAAAACGCCCTTTCATCGGATCTTTATAACATCTTAGCACATCAACGTTAATAGTAGGTAGGGAAATACTTGCAACTCATTTTCATGAACCGTTGCTTGTCTGAAACTTTTTAATTGCTCTCGCACCCAAAAGCACGGCCTCACGAGGAACATTACAAAAATTAAGATAATTCAAATGTGAAGTTATGACTCATCCATCCTCCTGATCTGACACCCGAATCAAACCTGCGCAGCCTACAACTCTCAGGTTGCTAGCTCACTGCGCCACGGCCACCTCTCAACAATTGAGCAAAACGCAGCTCAGCAACGGGGTGTTATTGTAATTGGCTTCTCTGGGAACGGTCGAATTCCGTCAGATGTCTCTCCCCTTTACATCGCAGTGGTTAGACCGGCATGTATAGTACTAGCTAACCACCGAAGGGTTGCCCTTTTAGGTACTGTCGCATCAGCGCTAATGGTAGTTAGAGGAATGTTTGCAACGCATTTTCACAAACCGTTGCTTGGGTTGAGACATTTCAATTAGCGATCATTTCAGCGCCTGATATTCCGTTGTGTCCGATATATCGTGATTGAGTGACCCACATCCTTAGGGGGATAGAAATGTTACAGCATCGGTACCGAGCCGTTCAAGGAATAAATTGTGACAGTACAACAGATGAAACCTTTCTATAGATGTAGCAGCCGTAATGTTGATTTAATATCACATGGGAGCTGTCTTGCCATATCCTTAGGATCTGTACTAGGGAAGAGCGGATGTACGGACTCTCTCTCTGACTTTCTAAATCAGTTTTTGTCAAAGAATTATTCTGACCTAATCCATTTCTTAGGTGTAAATTTCAGTGGCAACTTTGTACGAAACATTTCAAAATAAATATTTAAACTGATTGAATATTAATTAATTCTAATTTAACCATTGAAACTTGTAAAAATGGTAACTCTTTGAAGTTAAGGAAAAACATGACAAGCTGCAGTATTCCTTCAGAAGTGTAAATACGAGAAATATAGATCCAGATCTACTGCTTCTGGAATACGAAAACTGCAGTTACGTGACTATATTTTTTCTTAGAATAGTAATTCGTATTTTCTTACATTTGTTTGTCAGTCGGGTTGCGGGTAAGTGTGCTGGAATCCAGATCGGAATGTTCCTGGTGTTCGAATCTGGGTTAAGGCATGGATGATTGTCCGTTTGGAGTGAATGTGTGGGCCTCTTTATATACGGGATGTACTTGAGTATATGGTATGTATGCGAAGTGCAACGTAAAATCACCCCCACAGTACACCGGGGTAACGCCAAGTGGTTCACAATTTCGATATTGTAGTGACGTGATGTATAAAGCACTTCAAACATTTAAAATTGGCCAGATATGGTTAAAGAATTTTTTTCTAAATATTTTTCTCTTTTTTACTGAACTCAAGATGAAGTCGTATCTTCTCGCTATCAGTTCAAGTCCTCTTAAATTTTTCTTGTCTAATGCAATTAGACAAGAAATCTTGTCCTCAGCAATTATCCACTTCGGCAAACAACGACATTGATCTTAACCAAGAACATTAGTCTCCAATGCAAACAGTTTTCTTTAAGTATCAACAAAGGAATTATGATTACTTTTTAATTTTATGTCACAAACAATTAAAATCATCCCTCGGAAAACGCATTTAATCAGTGAGCATTCAAAACAAGCCTTATCCATTTCGACTTATATAAGCGGTGATCTCAAAAGAAAAAGTTAATTTCCAAACTAATTACTGTTTCCCATGAAGTGCTCTCAACAGCAACCGATTTATGATTATTCTTGATTTTATGTCACAGACATCTAATATCACCTCGCATAACCCAGATCTTATTAGTGAGTAGTCAAAAGAACCATTGCTCACTTTTGTTTACATCAACAGTGGTCCCAAACAAAAATGTTGGTTTCCAAACAAAGTTTTATTTACAAAATACACTCAAAAGCAACGAGTTTATGATTATTTCTCGGTTCTATGTCCCAAACACCTAGCATCATCTCGCACATCACATGTCATGAGTGAAGAGTCAAAAGGGCCATTATCCACTTTGGTTTATATCAACAATGATCTAAAATAAGAATGCTAGTTTCAAAACCAGACACAGTTTTTATATAAAATACTGTCAATAGCAACAAGTTTATGATTATTTCTTGGTTCTTTGTCGCAAACGCCTAATGTCATCTCGCGGAACACACATGTTATCAGTGCACAACCAAACTTGTCATTATCCACTTCTGTTTATATCAAGAATGATCTCAAACAAAAACGTTAGTTTCCAAACCAGACACAGTTATGTGATACATTACTCTAGACAGCAACAAATTTATGATTATTTCTCGGATCTATCACACAGAACCAATATCACATCTAGAAGCCCAGGTGTTATCAGTATGCAGTCAAACATCAGATATTCTCCTGCGAGAAGAACACAGTTCCCTTGGGCACAGAGATGCACAATTCGGAAACCTCTTCTACAGCAAGAATAGCTATTTTTCAAAATAAGATAACAGAATCGTATACTTTTTGATACATACCTGTATATATCATTTTCTTCCATAAAATATTTGGGGCTGGAAATCCCACCGCAGCACAGTCCATCCATACTGTGTTCCCCAGCACTACAGATATGTTCTTTGGTTCCACTGTCCATTGAGGAGGTACTGATAAATAAAAAAATTATACAAAACGTGCTTTTAATGGAAATTTTACGATAAAAATTAAGGTAAAACATCTCAAAAGCGACCACCATTTGTCTATGTAAAAAAGATTTCACAGGTGGTCTATTAACCCTCCAAGTGGTTTCGATGGGATATCTCGTCCATCGAGATCTGATCAATTTTCCTAATGACGAGATCAAGATCTGGTCAGGTTTGCTAACGACGAGATACCTCGTCGAGACAACCACCAGGAGGGTTAATGGAAGTCTGCGCAAAACGAAATTCCATCCATAAAAGAATTAACCCTCCTGGTGTTTGTCTGGAAGAGGTATCTCGAAGTTAGCAAAACTGACCAAATCTCGTTGGACGAGATATCTCGTCATTAGTAAATTTGGTCGGATCTTGATGGACGAGATATCTTCTCGAAACCACTTGGAGGGTTAAAACGAAAAATGAGAAAACAATTTATTGACAAATTGTATTCCAACTTGCAATGAACTGCAATAACTAATCGTAGTTTAGAACAGTAAGGTATGTGTTAATGGATCCAGGGAAACTTCGGAATCTTTGGTAATGAGCAAGTAAACTGATTGGCAAAAAAATACAGGAGTGTTCCAGTAAGTGAATGATAAAATCCTCCTTTTCATGTTAAAACGTCTAATAAAAAGATCTATATACTTTAGATACCATTATGAAATATCCCATCGTAATGCTTTCAAAGATTAGAGAATCCCGAATTGCTACAACGAGACCCATCAGGAATGATGGGTCTCGTTGTAGAACTTTGTCAAACTTACAAAGGATTATAATACTTGGACTGTACTAACAATGTACTGTAATAATTACATTTCAACTTGAAATGGACTGTAATACTTATGCGTAGTTTAGAACAGTAAGGTTAATGTATTGCATTGCAGTGGATTCCAGGAGATTTCGGAAACCTTGGACACGAGGAATCAAACTGATTGACAAAAAGTATACCGAAATGCTCCAGTTAGTAAATGATAAAATCACCCTTTTCGTGTTAAAACGCCTTATAAAAATATCTATATCCTTAGATATCATGATGAAATATCCCATCGTATTACTTTTAAGGATTGGAGAATCCTGGATAGAAAAAATATTCCTGATGGGCCTCATAGAGAGACTATGGCGTTGCTTCGCCTCATTGCTGCCTATGATTGCTTGGCCGCATACCACTTTCAGATTAATGTTTTGCAAGGCCTCAATTGGCGAAATATCAATACGAAACCCCACAAGACTGAAGGTGATTTCATTATGGACGGCTACTACATTCTCTTCTGCAGAGCTAGCTCTCTGTGGGTCTTCATTGTCGAAACGTTATTTATAAACGAGAGGGTGAATGAGTCAATGGCTTGTTCCTTATATTTTTTGCTGTTTTATGTTTCTGTTCTTTTCCCTGTGCCAAGTCTCTGTCATTGAAAATAAAAAAATGGACTATAAATTTGTAAAATATGGTTATCAAAAGATACAATTTAATTGCAAGCCTTGAGACATTGTTAAAATTATGAGGATGTGAGAAGGTCATAAAAAGATTTTCTATAGAGCTATTTTATTGAAAGCTCCAAGTTTTTTTATGAGATCTATCGTCCATCAAGATCTGATCAATTTTGCAAATGAAGGGATACTCGTAATTAAGATATTGCCAATTTTTTTAAGATTACGATATCAAAATCAGACCATTTTCGATTATTTTTTTATGGTGACGAGATCAAGATCTCGTCAGTTTTCTTCTAATGACGAGATATTTCGTCCATGAAGGTCTAAACATTTTTCTAATGAGGAGATACCTCGTCGAGACAACAATCCGGAGGGTTAATTGCCGAATAACATAATGCATTACTCACCGTTTACTATTAGCTGCATCGTGAGATTAGTTGCAGAGGCCATATTCGCTGCAATGCAAGTGTAATGACCTCTGTCACCAGATGAAACTTTTTTGAAGGTCACGATAGAGGAATCCTCGAACGTCTGAACTGTGGTTTCACCGTGTGCAAGGAAGGGTAATCCGTTTTTCAACCAATGAAATCGAAGAGGAGGGTCCCCTTTCGTGACAACACACATCAGTTTGGTTCGTGAGCCTTCATCGACTGTGACACTTTCCCTGAAGAAATGGGACTCTATGACTGGAGACACTGTGAAGAAAGAAAATTTGTCAGAATAACTCCATTATTGCAACATTTTTCTCTAAATATTTCAAACATTCATGACACTAATTCGTAGCACCAGCACTCACTTTACAATTGATAAATAAATTAGTCTTGATTTTATATCGATAAAAATATGTGAGTGATTTTCTCTCCTTAGCAAAATGGAAATTTTTAAAAGATTACAAACTCCAATTACTTCAAAAAATTGTTGAAGCATTACAAATTATTTATCGGAAATATTGCTCATGTCTGAGCATAGATAATAAAATACAGGCACTCTTCACTTAAGGAGTTCCGTTCCTCAACTAGATCTAGATAAAGGAAGATCTTAAGCGCTCTTATTTATTGTAAAGAAAGAAAATGTCTAAAGGAAACGATGACGTTAACTATTTTGTTAAAGGGGACTATCCACAACTTTAAGTAGTTGATTTATCCTCACACTGTAGCAACACAATTGGCAATTCGCTAAGGTCCGATATCAATCCCGAACTGAAAGCTCCGAGGGCAGCACCTCGTCATTTTGAACCGCGGTCAGATGAAGAGGTCAACACCAGAGGTGGCACACCACTCTCTTATCTTCCACATCATGCCAACGTGAGGACATTTGAGGCCACTACAGATTTGACGTGCACCAGCCTCCACATGCACGACAATTTTTGGTTTGATTGAGTTTCGAACTCGCAATCCTCCGGGTGTTGATTCACTCTTCTTCCAATCGGGCTATCGTGTCCCCCACAACTTTGGCATCCATGAGTAATCATAATAGGAAATGATAGGTGAAAACTAAGCAAATCGCGTTCCGATCATCAACAGAACATTCTGAATGTAATTAGAATATTCTGGAATACCATTTGTCGAGCTCAACTGCTATATTTGTCATTTTCGGTGGCAAGAGGGTAAATCTGCAGCGTATGAAACCTTCGACGTGACTGCATTGTGTTCATTGGAGCCGATTTTGCCAGTGTGTGTGAAAACGGTCTATGAAAATGGTTTCTGGAGAGTCTGAAAAGGGTATTCTCCTTCATGGGTAGCTGGTCGTAAATCGGAGTGGTCGTTAAACAGGTATGTTGTAAGTGCCTGAGCTAAATATAATTCACTAAGAGTCAAACATAAATTGCACAGTACGATTCCATATATCAGGATCTCCATGTGACTGTTGTGTCGTTTCTAATTCCTCTTGGTCTAGTCTTTAAAAAGTTCAAAATCATCAAAGGATTCTCAAAATAGTCATGGGAATCCAAAACGACGCATTATAGCATGTGAACCGGGAAAACTTGTGAGTTCGTGTAGTTGGGACAAACAAGAAAAAAATATGCTCAGGGTGTTTACTTTTTATATTGCATACAATTGTAAAAGTTGATAATCGTTGTTATGTTTAGCTAAGCTGACCTATCAGCTACTTTCTGAAAACACCAAACTACCATTCCCTCTGTAAAGCGAGGAGGTGGTTTGGTAATTATATAGGGTTGCATAGAGTTAGGAAGGTTACAAAATTTATTCCCAAGGAAATTCTCCGAAAATGAAACACTTGAGCAGATTAAAATGCTTAAAACTTGGACTTGTGGTTAATTTTATTTCTTTCACTTAGGTAAGTACTTAAGGGATATCAAACTATTGAACTATTATCTTACAATCATAAAAATGTATTTTAACACTCACAAAAAACTTAGATTGCAATTGCTTAGCTCCAATTCGAAAAACAATTAAAACACATAATATGTGGGACAGAAACTTAAAAATTAATACTGAGAGGATTGTTCAAGTTTCTAACTCAAACAAATGTTGATTCAATGCTCTGCCTCTTACAAATTGTTCTACATTTGCGAAGATATGTAAGAAAACAAATTATGTTTTAATTTGTACTAAATGGGTTATTTTACTATTGCTCTTCTCAGTTATTAAATTCAAACTTATTTTATGGATCTTTAAAACATCTATTCGTAGAGTATACTCAAGTTTGAAAGTCACTGAATATAGTAAATAAAATACGAAATGTGATTAAATATGTATAGATAAAAACAATTTTCAAATTTTACAGCATTTTATTCAAAGACATCCTAGTTTTCCTTGATCTAGAGATATCTAAATATAGTCACATGGAAGTGACACTCGACAGTCTAAATGACCACAGAAACTAACCAAACACCGGCCACCAATGGCTGCTTATATCTCAGTCCTAGTTTTCTGTCAGTTAATCATTTAATTTGCCTTCATATAGCAAAAAATACCGTCGAACGACGAAACAAACTTAACCTTTCAATGGCTGTTTACAATGTCAGTCCTAGTTTTCTGTCAGTTAATCTGTTTAATTTTCCCTCGTGCTGCATAAAATTACTGTAGAATGACATACGAAATGAAACAAACATCTAAAGGCTGCTCACGCTGTCAATTATAGTTTTCTGCCAATTAATTCAGTCTGATTATCCCCATGTAGCAAAGATTGACCCGAAATTAACAAATCAAATCAGCCAGCTCACTTTTTGTTCACGACTGCACTTAATATCAATGCAAGAGCAACCATCTTAAGAAGCGATCATGAATCTGTTTTAAACTTAAAATTTATAGACTAAGGAATTTGAAAATAATTCCAGATTGAACTGATAATCAATTATTTGAAGAACCATAAAAATATTTTCGTATCGTTCAATTTTTTCGTGTATTATTAACTGCAAAATAATATAATTAAGAGTATAAAATTATTCTAGCGTGATAGGCAATGAAAACAACATTTTCAAAGGCGTAATATATTTTAAATTAGAAAGTTGTCTAAACAGGCTAAAAGCATTTATTTTAAAATAATTAGCTGGAATTATAATTAATAAAGGCATTAATAAAAGTGAATTCTTCCAATTTACATCTCGAAACAAATTTAATTCTTAATTAGAAATATCAAATGTCAGATTCCACGAATTTAAGACGATTTTATTTCATGTTTATTGAATTAACTATTTGAAATGTAAAAGAAAAATATAATTGGACATTTTATGTATGAGGGATTCCATTTCAATTAGCAGCTCATATTTGCTTTGATCGTTCGATAACACAGTTAAGGAAACTCTTACATAAGTAATGAAATATTCATATGATTAGAATAGTTTATTGTTTGACAAGAAATAACTCTAATAGAAATCTTTTTACGTTGCCAAATATTTTAAATTTGCGAAGTCAAATCAATTTTATCTTAATAATTTCAGATAAAATAAATCAGCTCATTTAGGAGTATAATAATGTGAGAATAATTTTAAATTCGATATTATATGTGGAATTGTTCAGATCTTTAATGTTACAATATGCATACTTTTGTCTAATAATGCCTAAAAGTTCAATTTCATAATTGAAATAATTTCCAAAAAGTTTGGAATAATTGAATTATTCTTGGAGAGAACAAATATCTTTATGGGTTCATTAAATATATGTTCTATTCATATTAAAATGAATATATAATCTCTTATATATTCCATACTCTTCCAAAAAGTAATAAAATTAATTGTTTGTTTGTTTGTATATTGTCTGTAAAAATGAAAAAGATGAAGATTTATAATCATTTGCGTTTAAAAATTAAAGTAACAAGCTCAAATTAAACGAATTAGTCCAACAGGTGTACGAATTTCAATTCAGCATTCAAATGATGAGAACTGAAGTATTAATAGATAATTATGCTTCTAATTTGAAACAAAACGAAAAGAAATTAGTTTCCCTATTTTGTAGACAGAAAGTTTTTGCACTTGAAGTTCTTGAACTTAGAGTTACACAAGAAAATATTTTAAATTTTTCTTTGGTTTCTGCAAGGATAATCAGGGAATTTATTCATCCATCAACTTTGGAGCACTATCGCAGCAGAAAAAAGTTTTAATATTAACTGAAATTAGTTATAGACAAAAACAAAGAGAGAAAGACAGTTGTTATTATAATACAAAACATTCGAATTTAATAAGTTTTTCGTGGCGAAAAAATTTGAAATGATTGCTACAATCATTAGTAATTTGTATTGTTGAGGAAACATATCAAAGGATAGAGGGAATTAAATTAAGCCTTCAGAACGTTCGATAAATTTTAGATATCTCTTCGGCATTGAGAAGAAATAACATTACATGCAAATTACTACAATTCTATGTAATAATTTACATTGTTGCGAAAACATGCCAAGTAATACTAAGAACTAAAATTTACTCTTCCGTATATGGGATGTCTGTAAGATACCACCTTTACGTCTTCCTCGTCAAATAGGAAATTGTCAGAACACCCACTCACAATATAAATTTAAAACTCCACTTACGGGCCTATTGTTTGAAGTTGTTTGAAAGGTATAGGAAATTGCTCGTTGACTGAATGTTATAGTGTAATTTATCTGACAACACAGCTTATCTACTCACGTAAGTTTCCATAATTTTTTTAAAGTTACACAATTTTTAAAAATAATCTTGACGTAATTCGATGCTTTTTAAATTGCTTTGAATTTAAATCAACTTCGACTAAAATCTCATATTCTTTTTATGGGTGAACTCACTTCTACTAAAATTTACTTACATTACAGTGATATTTTAAGTAAATTTTTCTTACAGCTTTACTACCTTTGAATTTGCTTAGGAGCTGTAGTATATGTAGCAGCATAACCTGTCTCCACCATGAAGCACTTTTTGATAGACAAACTTGCACTGACTTTCACATGTCTTGCTAAATCGGTGACAGTTGGACATAATTATGAACGCGCCCTCTTTCAAAAGCAAGCCTGACGGCTCTTCTGACGAACAACAGATGGTGTTTGCAACAATCGGAACGCATTTTGATGGATGGTCACAATGGACAGTAGAATTGCAAATACCATGCCAATCACTTTCAACAACTGTTTGAAGCCTTGTGCAAAAGGACATTGCTCCTTTTCCTAACACGGCTCCAATCTTCGTCGCCACTCTGCCATCTATTTACATGGTGCCACACTATCGGCTGCTAATGGAAATACAGTACATTGCATGGTCGTGATCATCCATTGCATGACAATTCGAACGGAAGTACATCCGTGATGACAGCTTTCACGGTCTCGCACGATTGATAATCGATCAACTAGTGGTAGCATATATCGTATTTATCCATTGGTACATTCTGGAAAGGGAGTATTTCCAAAAATTACTTTGTCACCACTACAAAAATTAGTTTAGAATATAGTAGTATATATAGCATTGCAACCAACTCCACCATGAAGTACGTTTTAGTAGAATAAGTTGTACAGCCATTCAAGCGTTCTGGTAATATACACTATATCTACTAGTTTCACAATTGAATAATGTCTACCAAGGGATCCACCCGTGATGACAGCTCAAAATCTCACGCAATTGATAATCTATCAGCTAGAGGTAGCCTCTATTGAACTCAGCCACTGGGGAATTCTAGGAGAATTGTGGTATATATTTCGCCACCATTACAAAAATTTACTTACTCTAGAGTAATATATATAGCAGTGAACCACCTCCAATATGAAATACTCATTGGTAGACAAAATTGCACTGACTTTTACAGGTCATGTTAAAATACTCTATGTCTACTCTTATCCCATTTGGATCATACCTACCGATGGATACATCCGTGATGACGGATCAGTCTCACGCAATTGGTATTTTACCAATCAATGTAGTATATATTGAATTAAGATATTGGTGAATTCATAAAGGGGAGAACAGTGGAGACCTTAACCACCATTACAAAAACTTATGTGCAATACAGCAGTTCATTGTAACCTGCCTCTACTATGAAGTATTTTGTGATAGACAAATTTCACTCTTTCACACTTAATAGTTAAATACTTACTAGAGTTCCATTTGAATCATGCCTACCGATGAATACAGCACAAAGTCTCACGCAATTCATATTCTATCAACTACAGTAGTACATATTGAATTAAGTAATTGGTAAATTGTTGAAAGGAAAAATTGTTGAGAACTTCACCACCATTACAAAAACTTACAATACAGCAGTATATATAGCAGCGTAACGTACCTCTACGATGAAGTTTAAACAACTCTTGTCCCATTTGGGTCCGAAGTGGAGGGTTAATATTTTCACACGTTATGGTAAAACATACGTATTTTCACACGTTATTATAAAATACAAGTGCTTTCGACGAGATATTTCGTCCGTCAAGACCAAACCAATTTCGCCAAATCAAGAAATTAGCAATTTGTTTATGATGACGAGATAAAGATGTAGCCAGTTTTATTTTAATGACGAGATATCTCGTCCATCAAGAGGTGGCCAGTTTTTCTGACAAGATACCTCAAAGAGACAATCACCAGGAGGGTTAATATATAAGATAAAAAATATTAATTAGCGTATAATATGACAATAATAATTCGTGTATAAAATAGAAGACAATATTGGGACTTTATCTTACATTTATGATGAACATAAATGATATAGAAGCATAATGAGTTCCGTTTATTATATTAAAGCCCATTTTTATAATGCTTTCAAGTTATTCCAGATCAATGACATGGTTTCACTGCAAAAACTTTAACAATAATCCTTACACGGATTAATAAATCATTTCACACAAAAAGAGGTTATGAAGCTTTTGAGAAAAAATATTGGGAAAAACACCGAAAATGTTAACGTCTTCACACTTAAATCCAATAATCTATAATATACCGTCTTTCTTCAGGATGAAATATACTAAGCTTGCTTCTTAAGAGTTTGAGAGAACAGTAGTAAAATAAATTTTTAAATCTTCCACAGACATGTCTATTGATTTATAAGATGACAAAACAACCAATTTAACAATAAAGTGCTTTCAAAAACTTTCCTTGAAAAAGTTTTTTTTGCTTCTGAAAAATAAGCCCAGATAAGAAAGGAATAGTGATAAGATTATATCTCTCGATGCCATTTCACAATGGTTTTCCTCTACTCATAGCACCTCAGTACACTAGTATAGTCTTACAAGCAATCTATAGTTTAAAAACAAATATCATTACTATAGTCATGTTGATGTCGTGTTTTCGTTTTTATATAATGATCCCTAATTGTGAGGAAAGAGATTTTTTAAACTCATTAGCTTTATGGATTTCAGGGTTAGATGAATTTTACATCATTACACACCTTAATTTTCTATTCCAAAACCTGATCTTTTAAAGTAGTGTTTTGTTTGATGTTTACATAGCCTCTTTTCAGAGTATTGCGTTATTTCAATAATGTATTTCATGCAAATATTTATGATTCTAAGCAGAAATATTTGCATAAAAATATTTACTTTTTTTGTAAACATTTACTTTCCAAAACCAGTACACAAACTTCTGTTCACGACGACAGTATTTTGCTCAAACTGTTGACCCAAAAGGCAGAGTTTCAGAAGGTACATAAAATTTATTGCATGCATAACAAGATCGATTGTGCATTTAAAAGATTGTGATAAACAAGAATATATTTTGATTGATTATGTTTTCTAGTGACTTTTCATAATTTACGAGTTTAAAGTCTTCACTCAGGCCAGTTGATGTGACTGGTTTTTTAATTGATAATCCTTAATTTTCTTAATTTACTATCGATGTCAGGATATTGAATAATCCCATTACTGCCAGCATTTAATATCCAGAGATACGGGTTGTAGTGGGACCGAGGTAGCCCAGTTGGAAGAACAACGGATTAGGGTTGTGAGTTCCAGCCAAAGATGGGCATGTACATGGTGGCTGCTGCACGTTAAATCTGCCATGGCCTCAAGTATTCTCAAGTTGGTGGTGTGTGGAAGTTTGGAGAGTGGGGTACCATCTTAGGTGGTGTCTTCGTCATCTGACTGTGCTTCAAAATTACATGGTGTTGTCCTTGGATCTTTGCTTTCGGGATTGATCACGGACAGTCGCCAATAGCCCGTTGTGTTGCTCTAGTGCGATATTAATTAACCACTTACCTACCTATATGGTGACCAGAGTCGCCTCCTAATTCACCTGGAGATGAAAACTATTAATTTTTCCGGTTATCTGGCTATCAATAAGATTGAATTAAATAATTGTAGATTGACTTTTTCGGTTGCACACCTGAAGACGAACGCTTGTTATTTAGACATTTATTAACCCTCCAAGTGGTTTCTACGAGGTATCTAGTCATCATTACCTGACCAATTTTGATAATGACGAGATATCTCATCACCAAGTCATAATAATGCCGATTGAAATCCGAATGATGAAGATATTGCTTTTTTGATGATGGTGAAATCAAGATCAGTGTTTCTACTGACAAGATACCCTCCATTGAGATCTTGTTAGACGAGATTAAGATATGCTAATGACGAGATACTTTGTCAACACAACCACCATGAGAGTTAAAAAAGGATGATACAAAACTACGAAGAACACGGATCAACTCTCTTTTACACTCCTCCAAATCTTCTAAATCAATTTTTTTATCATATTCCATCTCATAGTTAAAGTTGGCAAGAGCATAATTAAAAAATATCGATACATTCACTAATGTATCATAATTTGCGCGTGTTAATAAATATAATATCAAGATAAAATAACATTTACAAGTACACGCTAGTAGCAGATGCAAGAGCATAATAAATGTTAAATTCACGTTGCATTCGAACGCACTCGCAATAACAAATCTCTTAATAAAACGCCGATTCTTGGTGGGACGCAGTAGTCCTGTTGGAAGAGTAGCTGATTAGTAACAGACGGAGGGTTGAGAATTGCAGAAGCAACGTCTATAATTACAAAGTTTCAGAAAGATTTGGAATCGAATTGTCTCGCCTTGGCAATTCAACTGCTTAACGTGGACCATTCATCGTAATCATGTGGATTTTGACGAGCATCATCTGCTTGTTTAAAAGCGCACGTATTCATAAGTATGTCCGAGTCACCAATGTGGAGCTGAAAAATAAATGGCCGTTCCCAACCAAGGGGGTGAAGAAAAGAAATTAAATAGAATGTTTAAATAATTTTATTAATAAACCTGAAATATATCGTCAGTTGACAAGTCAAACTTTAACTTGTCAACTGATAACTTTAGTCAAACTTTTCAAGATATGAGTTTCGTAGCCCTTCTAGACCGGAATTTGGTTATCTCTAGTCTGGTGAAGTGTCCGTTAAGTCATTTTTTTCTCTCCATGAACGAAAAATTTCTTCTTGAGAAACACATTAAGTGAGCAGACTTTTCCTCTTCGTTTTTAAGAATATGTTTCTTGACTTAGAATATTTCGCTTATAAACCGACGATGTGCATATACGACAGTTAGAGCAGTCTAGAACTATGCATAAGAAATGTAAAATTACAATTTATGGTAAGTAGGTAGTTGAACTAACGTCGCACTAGAGCAACACAATGGGCTATTGACAACGGTCTGGGATCAATCCCGTAGGTAAAGATCCGAGGATAACACCGAAGAGGCACGCTAAATTCTTAATTTTGAACCACGGTCAGATGGCATGGTCAACCTGAACTGACTCCTCACTCTCCAACTTCCCTCAACACACCAACGTGAGGACATTTGAGGCCGCGACAGATTTAACGTGCTCCAGCCCCTTTGGACCCGACAGTCTTTGGTTGGATCGCAACCCTTCGATTGCTAATCCGTTACTTTTCCAACAGGGCTAATGCGGCCCCACAATTCTCTTAAGGTCTAAAACGAAACTGCACAAAACGCTGGAGCCAGCAGTACACGAGCTATTAATACATGAAATGCTTGAAGTAATTTCACCAAAATAAAGTATTTTCCAGCACGATTCATTCCACCAGAATAGGAAAAGGTACTAAAAAAGTTACAGCATTAAAAGGATTAAAAATAGTGTGAATGTCGTTGGCATTTTCTTTCATGATCAGCCATACACCTCTAAAATAATCCCCACACAAAAACAGTCTTCCGCAATCTAGAAAATGTCTCTTCTTAACGGCACTGCAGCAATTTGTTACTCACCTCGCTTTCCGTCACCTTAAAAACACAGCGAAAGAAAAACATCCTCGGAAAAGAATTTTATACCGTGTTCCAACTGTATAAAAAAGGAAGCGAAAGCCTTTCTAAAACAAGCTTCCGTTACTTCCAGTTTCGTCTCACGGAAGAAGGAAATATTGACACGGGGCTTTTACATAGTATTAGAAATAAAAATAAAATGGGGAGAATAAAAAGGTCAAACTGGAAGTGATCTCTCCCTATACTGTTTTGTTGGTGTAAGTATATCTTTTAATACAGAAAAAACTATCCCATTTCCGAACGGTTTGTTACATTTAGATAAGATTGCAAACAAAACTTGGATATATCTACAGGACGGCATTTTGGATCTCAGTGTGTATCTCTTTATGTTAAATATTATTTCACTATTATTAACTTTTATTTATAGTTATGAATTTTGTCAATTATTATTTACAATTATGAATTTTATCAATAATTATTATTAATTATGAATTTTGAGATAATTTACAATTATGAAATTTTGCAATTGTTATTTATAATTATAATTGTGAATTATAGGCATTTTGGGTCTAGTGTGCATCACTTTATGTTGAATCTTGTTTCATTTTTTTTAATTTTGTAAATTATTATTTGTAATTACGAAATTTGGTAATTAATATTTATAAATATGAATTTTGAGAATTGTTATTTATATTCATAATTATGAATTACAGGTATGTGTAATTAGTGTGCATCTCTTTATGTTAAGATTGTTTCATTTTTTAAATGTCTTATTTATAAATATATACATATTTGGTCAACAATTATTTATAATAATGTATTTGGTTAACTATTATTTATAATTATAAATTTTGTAAACAATTATTTATCATACAGAATTTGGTCAATTATAATTTATAAATATAATTGTGTTACCAGGATTTTGGGTCTATTTGTACTTTAAATTAGTTTCATTTTTTCAATTTTGAGTTATTATTTATAATTATGGGTTTTGTCAATATTATTTATAATTACAATTACAATGTACAGATCTTTGTATCTCTTTGTGTTAAGTTCGTTTGAGTTTTTTAAAAATTTGTTAGCTATTATTTTGAAATTATGAATTTGGTCAATCATTATTTATGATTATAATTATGAATTACTGGTATTAGTGTGCATCTGGTTTATGTTAATTTTGTTTATTTTTTAAATTTTGTTAACAATTATTTATAGTTATGAATATTAAGAATATCATTTATAATTATGAATTTTTAAAATTATTATTTATAATCACATTTACGAATCACAGCATTTTGAGTGTTAGTGGTCATCTCTATATGTTAAATTCATTCAATTTTTTTCAATTTTGTGAGCTACTTTTTATAATTGCTAATTTGCCAATTATTATTCCTAATTATAATTATGAATTACTGACATCTTGGGACTTAGAGTATATCTCCTTAGTTAATTTTCATTTTCTTGAATTTTGTGAACTATTATTTTTAATTAAGAATTATGTTTCTCCCTTCTCTGTTGCTTTCATTTATTTTGATTCGTTCTTCACAACTTTCATTTGAATTTTCTGAGATTTATCACTAATCTATTATTGAGTGTTAATTATTAGCGATTCTATTATTTTGAATACTTCATTGAGTCTATTTTCGGAAACCATTTTTATTAATTACATTTTTGCACTGTTAAATCTTAAATTCGTTAAATTCCTAAGTTCGTTTCCTGAAAAATTACGGAACTCAATTTTTAAAAATCACGAACATACAGCGAACACTTTAGCGCTCATAGTTTTTCTACCAATATTTTTTGACTTGTGACGCTCTTGCTACAGGCATATGACATTTTTCAATTTCACCATCTTTAAGGGAATGACGACAAAATAATTTGATAAGATATTCATGACAATTTCTTTAAAAAAGTAAATTCATTTTTTCTTAAAAATCTGTTTAGTGCAATAGTGCAATAACAAAAGAACTTTCTTAAAATTGAATGTACAAAGCAAAGGTAACCGATTATCATTTTTCATGTAGGTTAATTTGACATAATTCCTTTTAAGAAAACTTTTTTCACTGTTTTCAACAAACTTTTAACAGGTATAAAATGTTGCTAAGAAAAGTCTTCAACTCGTAAAGTAAGCAACCTAGATCTTCCATCATTACGTCAAATAACTTTCAATGTTTCAAAAGTCCTAATTCAGATTTATTCTAACATTTATATTCTTTCAATATCGGCAAAGTTCCTATAAATATGCGTTACTCAAACTTGCACACAGTTTTTAAATGAATCCAGTGTGAGGTTTTTGCTTGTGATGATGAATTGGAAATAAAATTTATTAAAATAACAAAAATATTTAATAAATTTACAACCACAGAAAACAGAAAATAAAACTAAAGATGAAAAAAGTTGTAAATATATTATTTCATGGTTGTTTTAGAGATCTAGTTTTGAATATAAACCACGAATATTTTAGAATGAGAATGTTGATGGCTACTTACATTTTGAGTGCACCTTTTAATACAATCAAATAATTTTATTTGAAACATGGAAAGGAAATGTAAGCTTGAATGAGTTTGGTAAAGATGTCGAATCCGGGGCATGTTTGTCGCCAAATCAAGATGGCGTCCAAAGCCATACTGGCTTTGGACGCCTTTGCAATTTCGTTAAAAAAGCTTGGTAAAAAAAAACCTTTTGCATAGGGTTGCCATAAAGCTGGATCAAACCACCAAGGTTACCATGTTTGGCGATAAATCGCTAGTGCCCCGGATTCGACCCCTCCACCATGAGTTTAATCGTTTCGTATAAGAAACGTGTGTCAAAATTTAAAAATACATTGAATAAATTCGATTAGCTACCAGTCTTGGTTTAAAAGGTTTTGTGCTGTAAGTTTTATTTATTTTCATAAAACGGAATTTTAAAACCACGTGTGTTAAACTAAGGGCTTTTGAGGAAAGTTGGTATCTCAGTAATTGCTGTACACAATTTACATCCTATCTTCAACACTGCTAAATCAAGATTGATTTTAAGTATGGGCCAGTGGGCCAGCTGCTAGAGTGGGGGCTGTGGTAGCCCAGTTGGAAGAGTAAAGTTTTCGCAACCGGAGGGTTGCGATTTCGGAACTAGGTCCAACCAAAGACCGTCGCGTACACGGGGGCTGGTGCATGTTAAATCAGACGTGACCTCAAGTGTCGTCACGTCCGCGTGGTGTTGAAGTTTAGAGGGTGGGGTGCCATGTCAGATATTGCGTCGTCATCTGACAGTGGTTAAAAATTACACAGGGTTGTCCTTGCATTATTCTCTTCGGGATTGATCCCGAACTGTCGCCAGTAGCCCATTGTGTTGCTCTAGTGTGACGTTATTTAACTACCTACCAGCGGTTAGAGTGAAACTTGGCTAAATATGTTGGCAAGAAAGTTACTGTTGTATTTACTAAATTCAAATACGTATGTTTTATAAAATATACAACATTTTATGAAAATATATTAAATTAGAGTGAATTGATACTTGCATAAGCATATACATATATAAAGAGATATAAAAGGAGAAGGCAGGTAGACTGATACTGGAAAATTTCATAATGTTACTGTGTATTCAAAATACGCAGTTCAATGAGAATCATCTATTCAGCCGTTTGGTTGTAGTGCATGAATACTCGTACAGGGGAACCAAACACGAAAACCATAGATTTTGCATTAAAATTATCCAAAATTGCTAAATTACTTGAAATGGGTTTGAAATATTCAATGTTGAAATAAACGTTATTTTTCTCCAATAAGTTTTCAAATTACCTATTCTACTTCTCTTACGTAATTTATTAAAATGTTTCATTTTTTTCATTATCAACATATATTTTTAGATTTTTGTATAATTCGAAACTAAGTTTGTATTAAATTACTTACTTTTTGGTTTATAAATACTTTTGAGATTGTCTGTTAAGTTTTGCTATTTAGACATAATTTTTACTGTAAGTCGTCTTGATAAGTATTAACATTTTGCTTTCTGAAATTAGTTAATACTTTATTAATACATTATTTGTTTATTACTTGTGCAGCTTGTTTTTCATTTCTACATACGCCTTAAGATTTAAAAATTGAATATAAATCCTTTTAATGGATTCAGTATGATTTGATTAATATAATTTTCCTAACAATAACTTCATTTACAATAATGACTAGCTGTGCTATTTCAATTTTAGCCCCTTATACGTAGATAATATGTTCTTACACAACCTGAAAGAGACGATACATCTAAACCAGCAGAATTGAAGCACTATTTCCCAGGCATACACGTGCTATATCAGATGGGATTGTGGATCAAACTAAGATCAATTTTAGAGTGTTAATCTCTAATTTGTTTCATGGTAGCACCAAATGATAGAAAAAAATGATGCACAATGTTATTTGATGCTTAAAAAGATAATGAAAAAATCCCAATTCCTCAGCTTTTAATTTTAAGAAAACTTTCTTTAAAGCTATCTCGAAATTGACGATATATCCTACGACATACGTTACACACATGTGCTATTCTTACCGGAATATAACTTGAATTTTCTTCCGACAGAATGATGAAATAAATGGAATACACTAGAGGCTAGATTTGAGAGCGGCCTGTAAAATGTTATAATTGTGGTCAGCTCTAATCCTTTTGGTAGTTTTTTCGTGTCGACAACTGCTTAGTATTGACCATCTGATACAAAAATCTGTTAGATATTGTCACCAATTCTAGGCAAAAGGCAATTTGTTTTATGACTCGTCTCGACGAGGTATGTCGTCATTAGTAAAATTGATGTCTTGACGGACGAGATATATCCTCAGACCCACCTTGAAGAGGAAAATTACCAGCTTTCTTAACCCTACAAGTGGCTTCTACTAGATCTGACCATTTTGCTAAGGACGAAGTATCTCGTAATCAAGACTACCGATTTCTTGATATTGACAAGATGAAGATCTGGCTAGTTGTCTTCTAATTACGAGGTATTTCGTCCATCAAAATCTGGTCAGTTTTGCTAATGACGAGATTTCTCATCGAGACAAACCACCAGGAGGATCAAGAATTATAAATAACTTCTATATAACTCTTCCCCAAAGAGACAAACAGCTTCATATATTTTTCGGAAAGACTCATTTTTCAACACTGGTCAATAAAGATAAAAATGACTGCATTCTATTGCCATTCCAAGGGAGAGTTATAGAATTCTCAGAAACATCACGTTTAACAGAAGGATTTATCTGACATCTGAGAAAATAAAAAAGAAGCCATTCAAGAATCAAAAAATAAGAAAAGGAAGAATTTACAAAATATGTGACAGGGCAACGAAACCAAATATAAAAAGCATTGGCACTTTCGAGACTAGACATGATTGCCTTGCAGCACACCTGGAGAAAATAAGAATATATTTCTACAGGGAATGCACAATATTTAGAACTTACAATTCCAGCATGGTCAAAATCACCACCTAGTCTGCCTAAGCCTGAACTCCTCTCAACAACAGTTCCCAAACCTCTACAAACTCTATCGTGATTCCAGAGATAAAACGATGAGATGAACCTCTACATTTTCCATAATAACAACAGCATATTCATACGACGTTTATCTTCTTTGTACATGGCAAGATCATGGTAACTCTTGAACATTGATCTTGAAGATTAATATTAATAGATCTTTAAGATAGGTCTCTAGAAAATAAAAATGGTCCAGGAACTTCTTCAAGCTCTATCGGGATGCCAAAGATAAAACGATGAGCTGAACCTCTACATTTACCATAGGAACAACATATTCATCCGATGTTTAGTTGCTTAATACTTGGTAAGATCATGGCAAATCTTGAAGATAGATGCAATCAAATACCGTCTTTAACTACCATTTATTCTACCTATACTAACTTTATTTCATGGTCACAAAAATGAATGAAAAAAATCCAGCGTAACATAATTTGATGCTCGAAGGAAAGATGATGAGAAAATAAAATCTCCCATTTTTTTAATTTAAAGAAAACTTTCTTCTAAGCTGTCCAAAACGGTGATCTTTCTTATGACATACGGCACACAAGTGTGCTATTCTTACCAGGGATATAACTTGAATTTCCTCCTGACAGTATGATAAAATAAAAGGTAAGACACTAGAGACTGGATTTAAAAACTCCAGGTCCAATGTTGTGATTGCAGCGAGCGTCTTAAACTACCAGCTGAGCTCTTAAAGAAAATATATCACATCTATATAACACTTCCCCAAAAAAGCCAACAGCTTCATATTGTTTTTGGAAAGGCCGTCATTTTTCAACACGGGTCAGTAAAGATAGAAATGGCTTCTTTCTACGGCTCCGTATTCCAAGCGAGCATTATAGAATTTTCAGAAACATCAAGTTTAAGAATGATTCTAGTTGACTCAAAACTTAGGATTCTAGAAGGGGGTGGGAAAAAAGCAAACAACAACTTAAAAGAAAACAGAGTTAGACTGAAGGATATATTTTTTCTCTATGACCCAAAGTAAACCATTTAAAGGCAGCAATATTGATCGCAGATGTGTCAGAGACGCTTTCACTTTGAGATTTCGAAAATCCATTTGTGCTTTTTTTATGTATTCCGATATTTATTTTTCATTCCTTGGTTTTTTTATTCTTTTCTTAAAAATCCATCATTTCCCGCTTAGTTATTCATCTTTAGTTTCTCCTGTTTTTTTCCTTTGATTTATTTTTTCCATTGTTCACTCGCGCACCTTTATCATTTTTAGAATGTACGGCAGTTAACACCTCTTTTAGGGATAAAAGGTTAAAATATAAATAAAAACATTGCTTCGCCGTCCTGTTTATTTTTTTCCCGACTTATTATTTTTTCTCATTTTGGTTTTCTCTGGTTTATTTTTTATTTATTTTCTCCTTCACTTTTATTCTTTCGTTTTCTGTTCTTCCTCAGTGCATTGATTGGCGGAGAATATTCTCTTAAACTTAGGGTATGGAGAATAATATAAGAACTAGATAATATTTGGTCTTATGTAAATGATATATCAGAAAAAAATGAATTTTTCTGTATCTGGAACAATGGTGTAGTTTTTACTCAAAGTACTCTAAAGGTATAAATTCGGGTTAACTGACATGTTGACAGGGTTGGTTTATATTGCGTATTTGTTAGCGTAGATTTAAAATGACTCCGATGATATGTTTCAATTTTGATTTTGAAGTTTATTTGAAAACTTTTGACATTAAGTTTGTTTATTTCTAAGAGATGTTAAAAATACTGCGTTTGGTTGTTTAATTAATTTTTTAACGTTTATGCATTTTTAACTTGAAGACGTCTTTAAAATCGGAGCAGTATACTGGCGGATACATGAAAAGTCTAGAGTTACAATTGCTTTGTCTTATGATTTCAGAACTAGAAGAAACACCCAGAACATAAATATAGTGTTGTAAAGACAAAGGATGTCCGTACTTGATACGACCTTTGGAGGGGTACTAAGCATGGAGAGGAGGTCCTCAAGTGGTCGCAATTGTAAGTTGCTGGGCGAGTTTTGGGCTGTGTAACTTTGGATTGATTTGAGTGAGGACTGCGTAAGTGATGTCATTCGAAAAGCTACCGAAGTACGCTTCAATTAATAATAGACAACAATTCCTCAACTGCAATTAATTTCACAGTGCACTTTAATCATTCAAAGTGCAAATTAATTGTTGAATATTCACAATAAGCAAGCGTTCAAACTTCCTATGTCTGCTTCATTCAATATCAGGTCCAAGTATTCGTAAGCTACGTCAAAACTACGGTTTGTGTCCTCGTCACAATCTAATATTTTTATTCTTTATGTTTTGAATTTGTTAACAACTAGAGTTTTCGCATCTGAAATAGGGCTATCGCAAAGTGGTTTTAGTGAAAGATGTATCGGTCGTATCTCTCCACTGCATTCGACGACGCTTAGGAATTTTTTTCACATTTTGAGGCATCTGATAGGACAGGCATGTTATGGAATACATTATACGTTGATTCTATGAGTAACTTTACCTACAAGATCATAATCGGATCTTTCTTTTTGTTGATAGATAAATCGAATTTTTTTTCAACTACAAATATCATACTCATATGACGAGTGGTTTTCCTCGTCGATTCAAATCTGAAATTCAGGTAGTAGTCTTCAAATACACATCTACCTTCATATAAAATATGCAACATAAGACAGTCCCTTAGACTATTAAGAGATATCAGAACTGTCGTTTTCTATTATGTCCCCTCACACGTCGAATCCACGTTTTCGTCTATGGTGTTCCGGTATCGAAGAATATGACTGTGAAGACTTTATTTCCGAAGATGATACTACACACAGTTATTGCAGAAGAGCCGTAAAAACTCACTTCAAAGTAATGAAAGTAAGGGTATAAGCGGTAAATCATGGCTTTCCAAGAGATGAGACATAAATCCGATGGAAAATGTTTCCAATATACTGGGAGGAACAAGCATTAGTCTCCCAACAAATATAGACGAAGTACGTGATGTCGTTTAGAAGGAGCTGGAGAGAGATCTCTTCCTATTTTAAACCACTTGTAGTCGGAGCCCAACTTAAGACATCGATAATTCGGGATCATCTTTTAAACAAATTCACTTAGTTTCTTTAAAATAATGAAGATAAATTTAGTGACGTCTAATGTATTCAACTGTTATGAAAACATATTTATAATCCTATTGATAGTGCTTTAAAATTTCGCTAGATTTAAAAGCTCATAATGGACTTTATGGAGGCTTTATGGACTAAGCTTTCAGACTCAATCGATTTAGGCACTTCTCATTACCATTCTTGATTTACGCAGGGCGATTTTGTTTATCTTTATAGGAAGGGAATTGCCGAGTAAATAACAGAACCGTGACTGGTAGAATGAAAGAAATATTTTCATACGTACTTAAAACATATGGAAGTGATGATTCGTCTCCATCATAATCCGTAATGCAAATTTAATATTAAGATTTACTCAAACGATATTATGTGTTTAATGCAAAAGAAAATGAATGAATAGTTCTCAAAGTATTTCAGATTTTAATTGAAAGCAATGAAAGTACTTTCAAATTGCTCATACATAAAATACTTAATTTCCACTGCATTTGTAATAGTATATCTGTTATTGATAAAATATTCAAGGTAAGAAAAGTACATATAAATCTGGGGAAATTCAGTATATTGAAATTTCGCTAAATATGGAGATTGAATCATCCAGTAAACTTAAGTTATATGAAGTAAAAAGTTTGTTATTATAACTAAAAAAACGCTTAATAAGAGTTGATATACGCAGTATAGGTAGTTGTTAGGTAGTCGGATCTACATTGCACTGCAACACAGAATGGGCTATTAGTGATGGTCCAGAATCAATCCTGAAAGGAAAGATCAGAGAACAACATCTCACAATTTTGAAGTGACGAAGTCAATCTCTGAGCTGGCGCTCCAGTCTCCAAACTTCCACACCAATGGAGGATTTTGAGGTCACAACAGCTTTAATTTCCAAAAGCCACCACGCACTCGATAATTTTTGGTGGAACGAGTTTCGAACTCGCAACCCTCCGGTCACAAATCCGCGACTATTCTAATTGGGCTACCACGGCCCCGTATGCAATATAGAAATAATCATGATCCATTTAAGATTCAAGTGAAAAGGTTGACATAAATCACCAACGACCAATGCATAAGGTGATGATATAAGTGTACATAGTAGAGAAATAAACTTTGATGCACTAGAGCTACATGGAATGGAAAAATTGATAAAACTAACCGACGACAAATGTACGAGTTGGTATAGCTGTATACAAAGGGGAAAAACTTGATACCTTATGGGTTCCTCAAATGAAAACTGTTGATAAAACTCACCGACTGCAAATTCACTAGTTGATATAACTGTATATAACGGACAAAGGACATTTATATAGTAAAATTTCATGTAAGACGGTTGATATATTTACTAACGACCAATTCATAAGCCGATGTAACATATACCTAATGATGAAAGGAATCTTGATACACTAAGTTTTTATGCAATGAAAAGAATGATAAAGCTTTCACACAGTCAAAAGATGACAGACGGCAAATGAACGAGTTATTGTAGCTCTATACAACGGACAAAGAAACTTGATACCTTATGGTTTCCTCGAATGAAAACTGTTGATAAAACTCACAGACTTCGGATGCAAGAATTGATGTAGCTCCATATAACTGACAAATAACCTGGATACACTAACATTTTACGAAGTTAAAAGGTTGATGATTTACCAATGGCAACGAGTTGATAATGCGAAAGTACGTGATGGATAGAGAAACCTATAAACTAAAACTTCATGGAATGGAAAGTTTAACAAAACACTCCGGCGAGAAATATACAAGTTGATGTATCTGTACATAACAGACAAATAATTTTGATACACTAGAATTTTATGAATTGAGAAGGTTGATATTATTCACCGAGTTGTCCGAGTTGGTGATGTAGGTGTATACGATGGATAAGGATTCCTGGTACACTTTCAAAGAATGAGAAAGTTGATGAAACTCAACCACTACAGAAACAAGAGTTGTTGTAGCTTTATTTAACATATAAAGAACATTGATTTAAATTTCATAAAGTAGGAAGGTTGATATAGTTCACAAACGACAGATACTTGAGATGATATAACTGTACACTATGAAGAAATGTCTTGATACACTAGATTCAAGGAAAGAGAAAGGTGATAAAATTCACCAACGACAAATGCACGAGTTGATGTAACAGACAAAGGACACTGATACACTAAAATTTCATGAAGTAAGAAGGTTGATAAAACTCACCAACGACAGATACATGAGTTGATGATGTAGCTGTTTCGCCTTCAGCATCTCTGACGATGCAGCTGTATTCTCCTTCATCAGCCATACGCTCAACACTTTGAATAGTCAAGCTGCCCCCATGGTTTATTTTCTGTCTGTGATTCAGAGGTAGTAAAATGTTGCCTGTAAAAATTAAAATCATAATATAAATATTTTAATGTGAAAACCACGTTAGATTTCTTTTCGAGTGAGATTAACGTTACGTTAAATTTCATTATTTAGGTAATTGAATTAATGTGGCACTGGAGCAATACTCGGTCTATTGAGAATTGTCTAGGACCAATTCTGAAAAGAAAGATCCAAGGATAACAACTCGCAATTTTGAACCATGTCAAATGACGAGGTCAACACATGAACTGAGAACCCACTCTCCGAACTTCAACAACTCGCCAACATGAAGACATTTGAGGGTATACGACATGTCGCGACGTGTACCAACCCCTACGTATACGAGGGTCTTTTCTTGCATAGCTTTTTGAAATTCAAACCCTCCGGTTGCTAATCCGCGAAACTACCAGCTGGGCTACCGCTAAATTGCTTTAGGTATTGTTGTTAAGGATTTAAAAATTCTTAAAGGCTGCCCTTAAAATTGGAAAAATGGTCTTTAAATGGAGTCTTATCATAACCAGTTTACATTACTTTTTAAATCTCAAAATGTATCTTATCACAATTTACACTATATGTTATTAATTACAAGAATTATAGTGACATTTTCCCTAATTCGTATGTTGAGCCATAAAACCAAAAAGACAGTTTCCGTGGAAAAGTACTGTTTTCAATTCTCAAAATAGTTTTTATAAATCGCAAGATTTAGTAGGTTTGCACTTGGGTATCTTTAATCTGAATTACTTAGTTTTTCAATTGAAGAATCAAAATGTTTTCTTTTAAATACATGTCCAGATAAAGACTGCACCTCAAATTCCAGTGCAAACAGTTACTATATTTCACTAACGTAAGTGGCACAGAAAACGATGTTATTTGTGTATTACCGAATAGCCCCAAAACGGATATAAACAAAATGAAACCTTTCTTTTTCATTGATCTTTTCCTTGGTATAGAATCCTTCGGTACGATTCAATTGGCCCATTTAGTAAAGCAGAATCCTATGAAAAAATTCTATTGTTCCTATCTTTAGATTATAATCCTTTTGAAATATTCGATTGCTACTTTTCTTAGGTTAGAATCCTGGATTGTAGAATAGAATCCTTTGGAAAGATAAAATTACTCCTTTCCTTATAATATAATCATTGTGAAAGAATATATTGCTTCTTTCCATGGAATAGAATTCCTTAGAAATATCATCTTGCTTATTTCTTTAGATTAAAATTACTTTGAAACATGTATTGCTAACTATCTTAGAACAGAATCCTTTTGGTAAAGATTCTATTGGTCAAAACGTAGGCTTAAAAGTCATGCAGGGAAACTGCTCGCTGCAAGGTTGAATTATGTGTGAATCCTTCAAAGGGTAAGTATAGAAAGAGGTGAACAGGCGAAATAATTTTTGATAAAAAAACTTGCTTTAATAACAGTTAATGGGTTCAACGGATTGAACAGGGCTGCAATATGCTCTGTTTTAATTTCTGATACTGTGTGTGACATGTTTCTCCCATTACGGATACTAAAGTCTTACATTTATATACCATGTATCGGAAAATTAATAACAGAAATCAGATGAACCTTTTTGTTATTACCTCGAAATTCTCTCCCCAACAGTAATTTCCTTACCGCATCCATCTCATTTAGAAAGCTTGTATAAGTAAAAACACACCCTTCTTTATGAAAGAGGATTTCAGTAAACAATGTACCTCAGCTTCGCCTCCGATATATCTAAATCTTCAAAAGACATTTTTAAAAGTTACCTATGAATGCAACAGCCTAACTTTATTACCACTAAGCTCAGAGGATGGTACCTAGGGAGTGCATCCTAGATTAAACTCTTCTTCTAAAACAGCTTTATTTCACAGTATTTGCGCATAAGTGGATTACGGATTTTCTAGTAGAAAAATAACTTTGATCTTAATAAATTCCTGTCGTGAGATTTCCTTGTTGCTCAAAAAGACTAACTTTTCTGATTATCTCCGTGAAGTATTGTCCTGGGAAGGCACATGGGGATATTTCGAGCAGCTAGGATTCTTGTTACCACGATAAGAGCGGGGAACAAAAGAAAGATTTTCTCAAAATTGATGCTTTTTCTTGTGGTGATCCCTTCGATCAGGTTTAATTAAAATTTTCTTTGTCTTATGGGATTACTATGGGATCGCGATCTTTGGGATTGATTTTATGTGGGATGTTTACTTTCCTTTGTTTTGATGTTATTGGGGATCTTTTCATTTTATATAATTTATTGACTTTGCGTAGAAAGCTTTATAGGTGAGCTCCGCAATACATATGCTTTTTATATCGGTGTTGTAATGTAGACTTGTGGGTTGGTTTTAACGATAACGTATTAGAGGTTGTCATACTGCAAACACACATACCAATATGTCATATACATCCCTATATCTACTGGATATATATCCTTTTTTGTGATGTATGTCATGCTATATATATATATATATCATAAATGTCATGCTGTATGTATATCTCTGGATATATGCCATTTTGTATGCTGTATGCATATCAACTGGCTACATGTCATTTTGTATGCTACATGTATATCTGCTGGATATATGCAATTTTGTATGTCATGCTCTATGTACATCTGCTCGATATATATAACTATCATATACGTCACTATATCTGCTGGAAAATAGGATTTTTTTATTTTATTGGGATGTTTTCATTTTTATCGGTGGGTAGTTGAATGTACGTCGCACTGGAGCAACACATCGCGCTATTGCAAACGATCCGGGATCAATTCCGAAGGTAAAGATACGAGGACAACATCTCGTGATTTTAAGCCACGATCAGGTGACTAGGACAACACCTGTGTTGGCAAACCACTCTACAAACTTTCACACCACGCCAACGTATAGACTTTGAGTAGAAAGCTTCATGGGTGTGCTCGATAAGACATGCTTTATATTTCTCGGTATAATGTAGATTTGTGAGTTGGTTTTTAAATGAGCAGTTATTAGAGGCTGTCAAACTGACCTCACTATAGCTACTGGAAAATAGGATTTGAGTCACTGTATCTACCAGATAATGGGAAGAGCAAAATACCCAGATAATTGACTGTAGACTGAGTGGGCTTCCTGGCATTGATCAGAGCATTGTTTATAAAGCTGCGGACATGAGGACGTCAGTGCGACAGACGTCATAACTGATTTAATTTTTTAGAAGAGTAATTGCAGAGTTGTCTAATGCAGTAAAAATCTGAGCTTTTGACTTTATGTGGGATGTTGACTTCCTTTAGATTTACTGTTATTGGGAATGTTTTCTTTTTACATAATTGATTGACTTTGGTAAAAAGGTTCATAGGTGTTCTTAGATTTTATCCCGGTGTTGTAAAATAGACTTGCGAGTTGGTTTGTTTTAGACCGTTTATTACAGGTCGTAACTGATTAACATTTTGAGTAACTGATTAACATTAACTAACTAGGCGAAGCTCTTGTCTTCAGTTATAAATTATGTCGTTTCATATTGCAAAATCCAATGATAATTTCATAATGAATGCTGCTTGAAATCTCCTTGAATATTTAATTCCGCATTTTTCAAGTTTTTCAAAATTAAATAATTAAAAAGATTCAGTCCTCACCATAGTAGTTTATGATAACTAGAATGCTATTATATTTTGATATTTATGGTAATTTCGTACTGTATTTGTTCTTAACTCTCCTGGTCTAGGCGAGGTATCGTTATTTGCAAAACCATTAGCAGATCTTGATGGACGATATATCTCGTCCTTAGATTAAAACTGATCATATCTCGTCATCATAAAAGAACCGGCAATATCTTGATGAAGATAAATCTCATCATTAGAAAAACTTCACATCGTATTTAGATTCACTGCAAAAAGAAGATCGATAAACGTACCTAATTGGAATAAATTACGTTTATTTCGTGTTAATTATAACATGTTCATTATAATCAGCTGCTATATACTCTTTCCATATTGGTGGATTTTAGATAATTTTAGATAAATAAATTATTAATCTAATTACTTTATATACTTGCTTCATATTTATTTTATATCCTTGCATTAAAAAGATCAAAGTTTCAAATCCGAACGCATAATTTATTTTAAAAATATTTATGAATGTAAGATGCTTTTTTAGTTTATAAGATATGTAAAAAGATATTTGATTTTGTTCAACGCAGTATTCAAGGAAAGTCTAGTATTGAATTCAATTCCTAAAGGGATTCTAACCCAATTCATGTTTCCATTTTAATATCATGAATATTATGTTTCATTCCCTTTATAAAATATCTATCATGTTATGTATGTCATATTTCATAAGAGTATGTTATCCTGTACTAAGATTAAAATGGGATAAATCAGAATAGGAATTCATGATTACTATATTACAAAACTAATATCTAGCTACTAAAGGACTAATATCAACGAACTACTGTTATTAAAGCGTCATTTTTAGTATGGTGGAAGTTTATAGTGCTATAATATTTCCTATGGTATGCCATTAGGGAATAATTTCTGTGTCTGTGAAGTATTAATACGAATGATTGTAAGCATTCCACTTAGACAGAAGCCATTTATATTTTCTGACTAGTGAACATATATCTTTGAAAACCGTCAAATGCATTTGGTTTAATGTGAAATATTTGTGCAATTACAAAATTTCATTACATATAAGCATGATAAATACTATATTCATGCAATTTTAAAATTTCATTATATATAAGCATGATAAATACTATCTTGTGAAATAATCTTAAAATTTTATGGAATTTAGAATGTGCTGAACATATGTTGTCTAATTGTCTTTTGAAGCAGCAGCCAAAGTTACAGCTATCCATATTTAGGATTCAAGACGGAATCCAAAATTAAAAAAACCATAGATTTTACAATTTTTAAAGATTTGGTTAGCCTTTCTGAAACACCATACTTGATTTTTATTTGAATTCTAATTAATTAAAATTCACTTTATTTTAAATTCGAATTTTAGGCATTTTCTATGTTCGAAGTTTCTTTTCTACTTAAACTGATAAGTAGAATTTTTCTCAACATATTCTATAAAACTCAAAAAGTGATAGTTTTGCTAAATGTAGAGTAATTGAGTGTGATTTTCGAGACCATTTCATGCAAAGATTTAAAGAGAAAGCTTCATAGAGGTAAGTGTTTATGTTTTTATCATATGTATTGGTATTTTAACATCTCCTTTTTTATTAGACACACGGGGGCATAATAGGACAAATGCCTTGCAATCTAGCACGAAAGCTTTAATTAAAAAGTATATCTAAATTATTAAGTACCTCAACCATACATGCAGATGTCTTTTAATACAAAAATAATTTCAAATCGATGTCTTTAGTACATTGTGAGGAATGGCACGCAGGAATTAGGCAAATTAACATTCTCGTTTCTTTATCTTAAAATTCCCCTAAAAATCATTGCTCTACAAGGCCGAAATTCCCATATAACGCCATCAATACATAAAAATGAATACACATGAAACTGTACATCACAATTAAAGTTGACACCTTGCCATCTCGAGTGAAGCTACACAAATCAAATGAAGGTTTTATAATTTCACTAGTTTTACTGCCTGGTTTCTCCCTAGAATTTTTATTGCTTCACACAAACCAAGTCGCATCTGTTTCCGCAGCAATTTCGTTGCGTAGTCGAACAGCTTTCTGAACTTTTTCCTCTTTGGGTTCTCGTCTTTCCCTTTTCGATCATTGAGTTCTGACAGCTTTCGACAATTGGTGTTGATTCTAGTTTGGTTAAAAATTGGTCTCTTTTCTTCATGGGTGTCCACGACTTTTTTAAATGTTTATTATTTATTTAGATATTCGTATATGTACAAAACAGTGCAAATATGTTTATGGAAAAACAGTATAAAGCACTTACACAGACACAAATTTGATAGGTAAGGTGAGAAGAAAAAATGTTGAGTACTGTATTAAACTGGATTCACGGTAGCCCGGATGGAAGAGTAGAGGATTAGAAACCGGAGGGTTGCGAGTTCGAAACTCGATCCAACCAAAGACTGTCATGTACGCAGATGCTGGTACACGCTAAATCTTTCGTTCAAATGTCGTCATGTTAGCATATTGTGGAAATTTGGAGACTGGGGTGCCAGCTCAGGTGTTGACTTCGTCATCTGACTTTGGTTCAAAATTGCGAGGGTTTATCGGATCTCCTCTGATCTATTGGGACTTATCCCAAACCGCCACCAATAGCCCATTGTGTTGCTTCTGTGTGACGATAATTCAATTACATACGTACCTACCCATTATAAGACATAAGAAGGAAAAACCCCGAAGAAACTGTCTGGATAGCAAGCTGAAAATAGATGCTCTGACCTAAGAATTAGTTCAGGGTTGACCCTGGTTCAAAAATACGAGGTGTTGTCCTCGGATATTTCCCTTCAGGGTTTATCCCGGATCGTCGCCAATAGCTCGTTCTGTCGCTCCAGTGCGACGTTAATTCAACTACCTACCTGACCAAATAATTGCAGCCAAAATAAGCTGTGCAGATTTCATGATACCAAATCACCACATTCGAGATTTTCACTGCTTCGTATAATCTGCTGTATGTATAATTTTAAATAAATGCATTACACACAAATTTTTGAACATACCGTGGAAAGGATACATGCAAAAATATTTAATAAAAATATGAATAAATTTGAAAATATTTAAAATTTAGAAGCAAAGACTAGTTAAAGATTTTTAATCATTTCTTTTCCTTATGAATTTTGTGATTTGTTTCATCTGTCTCGAAGCGATATAGTTACAAGTATAGCTATGCTTGTTTCAATAAATGTATGAGAAGTAAAATGAAATTAGTAAAAATCAATCGTTTTTATAACAGAGTGATATAAGGAAGCGTGTATTATTTCTTATGGTATTTACATCGCAAGCAATTCAGACAATAAACCCCTCTTCGTGAATACTTTTAGAATACCTGGGGAAAATAAGAATCCCTAGAATCACCACGGAGATATGGGATTCCTTTTAAAGAGATATCGTCCTGTAACGAACTACGGATAAGAATTGCAAATGTTTGAGTAAAAAATAACAACAGTAAGGGATTCGTTTTCAATGTAAAACTGAGGATTGAAGAAGTTTTCCAACGCCTTGTGCTCTGTTTCTAAAGAGATTTCTCATTTATATTCGTGTGCAACTATATGAATCGGGGCACAAAAGTGGAAAAAGGATGGAAAACAACTCAAATTGTTCCTGGAATCGGAAAGGAATGGGAGGAATTTTCACCTGGAATAGAGCAATCATATCCGAGAAAGAATATTGAGTGGAAGATAAAAGAAAAAGAATGCCACAAATGTATAATCTCTTCCGGTGAACAGTGGTACAACTGGCCTGATTCTCAGAAAATATTACACTATTTTTCAAACATTGCTAAAATCGCAGATTTGGGAAAAAATCGATTCGTTTCGGATTAGTTCAACAGATGGCGCCACGGTATGAAATGAGGATAAGTTAATCAGAAATTTCATTACGCAATATTTGATTCGTTTTCGGAATATCACAACGCTTCTTACCCCACTTTCACAAAAAATTGACTCATGAATATGATCCAAAAATAAAACTCGGAAAGAAAAGAAACACTCAAAGCTTCTTAGGAGTGACATTGAGTATCGATCAGAAAAAGAAGCGTACAGAAAAATGCTTTTCTTTACCTGAAGGAAGGAAAACGGTATACGGAGGAGGATTGAGGAAAAAAGTATTCATAGAATGGAGAAAAATATTTTTAAGAGCAGGACAATGAATGCATAGGCTCTCCTAAAAAGATGGAGAATCGTGGAAGAGTTTTCTTTTGATTTCTCTTTGGAAAGACGAGCGGAGACATGCAGTAGAGAGGCTCACTGGAAAATTACTTCTCCTGAATAGGTCGCGTAAACATAGAAAGGAAAGTATTTTTTCCTCCTGCCCACCCGCCTAGCTGATGCAAAAATCTAACTCCCGGATGTAGAAGGAAATGAACGGAGGATAAAGTAGTTCTGGAAAATATTTTTCTTGCTGCTGTTGTTTACTCAAAACAAGAAAAGATCTACTTTCTTAAAAGACAATCTACAAGAAAGAAGAATCCCTCAAGATGCTGAACGTGGACAACCTACCAGAAGGATTGTAATCTTCGTAGGTGGTTTAATTCCTGAGTATCAACGAAAAACTTCCGCAAATGTAGAGCACGAAAAAAACTTACAGGTATGTAGCCTTTTGTTTTATTTTTCTACTTGGCAACTTCAAGATTCCGGTACGTCAAAAGTTTTGTGAAGGCAACTGATTGAAATAAAGAATGCAAGGGTAATTTTCTTCAAACTTACCTGTGCACTTGGCGCTTCTATTAGAAATGTAATACTTTAAAATCTCGAAAGCATAGTGGATTGTTGCTATTTTTTTATAATACAACGAATGGATATGGCAATATTAGCAGTTAAAGTACCAAAGAAAGTTTCACTTTTTTCAATTCTGCTAAAGCGTTTGAAGAAATGTGTATGAAAATGTTTAAAGAGGGTTTTCTGAATACTTGTGATTTTTATAGTTTTATGATTCATACAAGAAACCTATTTTCTTTAAGCACTGTGAAAGATTTTAAAGTAACTTAAAAGACTATCAAACAGTATTTTTAAGTGTTTCAGAAAATGACACCATACTTTGATTGAAAAATCTGTAATGAAATATGCATTATTAAGGTAGGTAGGTATTTTAATTAACGTCGCACTGAAGCAACACAACGGGCTATTATATGTTATTAAGAAATCAATTCTTACCAAAATTATATGAAAAATTTGAACCTACAAACCGGTAATTTTACGTAAGAGAATAATAATTTTTAGTGGGTACATTTCTTGTAAAATAGGGGCCATGTGGTACAGTGGGTATGCCTACTGCGCTATCAAATTCGAGTTGTAGACAAGGCAAGTTCAGTTCCTTTCAGGTGCATTCCTACCTGGGTGTATTTCTCTCATTTGTGTCAGTAAAACTTTCATGGCTTGTATCTGTCCATTACTTGATATTGCATGTCTTGTGTCTGGCGCAGCCTGACCAAATATGACCCTTGCGCCATAAAACCCCAAAACCAATCAACCTTGTAAAATAATATTTTCATTGAATATTTTTTATGGTTGGTTGGGTTTTATGGCGCAAGGACCATATTTGGCCAATCTGTGCAAAACACAAAGCAAACAATGCCCAGTAATAGACATACGCAAGCAAGGAAAGTTTTACTGACACAGTAGAGAGAAATAAGCCTGGGTAATTTACAGAAATCGAACTTGCACCGTCTGAAAATCTCAGGTTGCTAGTACAGTGGGCAAATCCACTGAGCTTCTAAATATTTTTTGAAATTGCAATTGTAACAAAATAATATAAATAAAGAACACCTTATAAATTAAGCATGAATTTGTTGAAAATTGTAAAAATGAGAGATTTGTGTAAAATGAATCAAAAGTTCTCAAAATACTATCCAACTTTTTATGTATAGGTGGCCTTTATTTCAATTTTACCTTATCAGATGTTAATAAATATCACATTAACCTTCATGGGTTGCCTCGATCAACAAAATATCTCGATATCAATAGAAAATGGGCAATATCTTGATGAAGAAAGAGCGCATCGTTAGCAAAATTAGTGGAATCTTGATGACGAGATATATCGTTAAAATAACTTGGAGGGTTGAAGAACTTGTAATCAAATTTTTTAAAGTTCTGAATTACTTTGTTTATTCCTTGCTCTAAAGCATGTGTGATTCAGATTACAATAAAATGGCTTTCTTGCAAAGAGACTAGCTTTTATGCTATGAGACGTCCCCTGATTTGTAAAGTCATCTTAACTAACAGATAAATAATGTTAATTAAATATAAAACATTGTATCATAAAACATATATGTCTGCATGCTTACTTTTCAGCCATCGTATCCCTTTGATAGGATGCCCTCCATACGGACACCTCATGATAAGGTCCTCTCCAGATATGGCTGTCACATTGGACATACGCCTCACAAACGGCGGCCCGTATACATTGAGCCGTCCTGCGTGATACACAGATCCGACGTCATTGCTCACGTGACATTGGTACTCGCCGCTATCTTCCACCCGGATTTCGCTGACGTTCAAGAAGCTGATCACATGACCGATCTCGCTAACGTAGTCTCCGGCGGTTATGCGGGGACTCTGAGTGATGACAGCGTCGTCCAGGTACCACGTGACTCGGGGGACTGGATTGCCGGTGGATATGCATTTGAGAGATATGGATTCACCGGAGTGGGCTGTGTTCTCTGGAAACACTGATATGAGCGTCGGAGCGACATCTGAAATCAGAACATGGATACAAGTTAGTAGCGAGGATTTGGTGGATTGTGGCAGTGATGTGGACTAACTGATTCCATCCTTCAAGAGCTTAGTATTTAATCACTCATAATTGATAGTTATGTCAGGTAACATTAATGTGTTGTAATAACAATGCATAATAACTACAGGTAACTCGAATGTCAATTGTAAGGTACTAATGATTACGCAACACGCCATCATTTTGGATACAAGTTCTACTAGAAATATTTCAATAGAACTGCTATATTAACGGTTTACCGAGTGATTTATATCAGACATATATCGCCGGCTTAGAGTAGATATATATTGACTGATAAAAAACTTTTATACGTACAGCTAGTTGTGCACAGGCTAATTTAGTTCTTAAGTAAAAAATTGTTAGCATTTAAGTAAACTGTTAGCGCGTTGGAACGACATCTGAAACTTAAACAAGCATACATGTTAGTAGTGAGGATTTGGTGGATAGTGGCATTGATGTGGACTAAGCAATTCCGTTCTTCAAGAGCAGGATTGCAATATTACTTTATCATTGCATGATTGATAGTTATGTCAGGTAACATTAATGTATTGTAATAAAAATACATAACTACAGGTAACTCAACTATCATTTGTAAAATTACAATGATTACGTAACGGACACACATTCTATTACAAATATTTTAGTGAGCTGCTATATTAACAGTTTACTAAATACCGAAATAGGGAATAGGGATTTCGATGATAAGCATATCGTCGGCTCAGAGCAGAAACTTTTTAACTTGGAAGAACTTTTTTTTATTGTACTGCTCCAACACTGTTAGTTATCAGGTAAAAGAGTTATAAGCATTTTAAGTAAACTGACATTCGCGTTGCAGCGACATCTTAAAGAAAGAGCATACATGTTAGTAGTGAGGATTTGATGGACTGTGGACTGATTCAATGCACACAAATAAGATTGTAATATAATAGAACGTAATCGCTACAAGATTGATAGTTATGTCTGGTAATTACAATGTATTGTAATAACAATGCACTTAGGCACATATTCTATTTCACATATTCCATTTAAAATATTTTACTACAACTGCTATGTTAACAGTTTACCAAATACCAAAATAGTGACGAATGATTTAGATGAGATTTTTTAGTGCAGAAACTCATTAACTGATAAAATTGGACATTTTTCACTGTAAAGCTATTTAAAGACAAACTATTAGTCTCTAAGTTAAAAAATAAAAGTTATAAGTGTTTTAAGCACTCTGATATTCAAATGTGGACGATGTCTGAAATGAAAATATGGATACAAATTAGTAGAGGGGATTTGGTGGATTGTGTCCATTATGTGGACTAACTGATTCCATGCTTCAAGAGTAGGATCACATTATTACTTTACATTACAAGATTGGTAGTTAAATCAGGTAAAATGACTTGTAATAACAATTGATATTAATGCAATCAGATATCATTCGTAAGGTACTAAATATTATGTGTGCTACACGTAATCATTATACAACACATATTCTGTTATGAATAATTTAGTGAAACAGCTATATTAACAGTTTATAAAATAAACAGCTCATTAAAATAGATAAAAACTAAGTGTATCAGTGATTTTAAGTTCATAAGCAACTCTTCAATATTTATGTTATTTAGGCTCAGTTATTTTAACCTAACGAGAGTTAGACTATTTTAACTAACCTAAGAGACGAGGATGGGATCAAGACTACTGGATTATTGCTTTTAAATTATTATAATGATTAATTTTAAAAGACTATGAGAGAATATCAGATGTCTAGTGCAAGATGACTACTATTTGATCAATTTCGAAATATGATGCGAGTACGTCGTAGGATCTGTATGCAGAGCAATTGAAATTCTCTCTTGAAGCAAATAGAATTATGGAACCTGAAATTAAACGAGCATTGTTGCTTGCTGTGTGTGGTATGAAGGCTAAGTGTCATCTGTTTGCTTGTTTATTGATTATAAAACCAACGGTATGGAACTAAAAGCAATTTTATGAAACCCCTCATTTGGATAGATATAAGACCAGAATTGGTACACAAACTAGCTATTTCAAAAGAAAGCATTTTAAATAAATCCGCTTGTAAAAAAAGTGTAGAGATGTTTTTGAAGCGGGCAACATAATGGGGATACACAAACGCCAATGATTGTCCAGCAATGCAACATCTGACGTACACCGAAAGCACTAAAGTATAATTTGCCTCATCAGCTCAATATACAATTACTTATTTTAACCCTACACGCGGTTTGACCGAGCTATTTAGTCCATCAAGATCTGATCAATTTTGCTAATGACGAGATATCTAATCATCTAGATGACGATATTTTGATGATGACGAGATCAAGATTTGATTAGCTTTGTAATGACGACATACCTTGTATAAGCAACCACCAGGATTGTTAAAATATTAGTGGAAAAACAATGGACGAATCTATTTTTGTTGTAATTCAAAACAAGTGCATAATTTACGTTATGCATATTTTGAATATCGAGAGCTAATGACGAGATATCTCGTCCATCAAGATCAAGTCAGTTCTGTTAATTATGAGATACCTCGTCGAGACAACCACCAGGAGGGTTAAAAATCTACCCAGATTTTAATAGAACATTGAAACAATAAATTTTTTTGTCTTGACTACACTGGCATTTTATTTTTAATTGGTTGACTAGGGCTGGGTTTTATGGCACAAGAACCATATTTGGTTAAGCCGCGCCATACAACGTCAAGTAAATGGACATACACACACAAGGAAAGCTTTATTGACACAGAAAATAGAAATTCACCCAAAGAAGAATCGAACCCATTTTATTTATGAGATGACATTTCGAATACAATGCAGGAGTTAAAGTTATTCTCCTTCGACAATTCTAAAACAATTCCAATCTGGAGAACTCAAATAAAGTGGCATTTAGCGACTAAAACAATGACTCCCAACGGTGTGGATCGAAAATCTCCAATCTAATGAAATCCTCACATTTAAAACGAAATAAAACCAGAAGAGGTACACCCCCTACCGATTTCAAAGGAAAGCATTCTTAACTACATCCACTTATGAAGAAGTGGAATGGTTGCGCGATGTTCGGAATTTAACTTTGCATGTCGGAAACTTTTCGGATCAGGTGCTAATAAAATCTCTTAAACTCCGTCGTGCTCAGAAGCTGACAGTTTACTGGGATTTAATTTGGCCACGATTGCAATTCCACATTCGGAGCTATGGCTTGAAAAGGTTTGGGAAATGATCGAAGTTTTCGCAAGTAATGGCTTCTTTAACAGGGGGACGTTGAATTTTTAAATCTGATTTCTTTGTCGAATCGATTCGATTTTCTCCGTATGCGAACTTTTAGAGAGGGAATAGAAAATATCTTGTTTATGATATGAATGGCACTTATCGATGAATAAAGGATTTGATATGCATCTTGTAGCGAATCGAGAGACTTAGAGCTTTTAGTTGAAAATTTTAAATCTGAGTTCTTCGACGAATACATTCAATTTTCTCAATACGTGTTTTTAAGGAAGAAACTTTCTTTATTCAAGGTACATAGGGCAGTAATCAATGGAAAAGAAATGAGCCGATACTTATTTCGCAATATATCGAGAAATTCAGAATTTTTAGTTGAAAACCTTAAATCTGATTTCTTTGTCGAATCGATCCGATTCTTCAGTATGTGTTTTCGAGAGAGGGAATAGAAAATCTGCTGTTTATAGTATGGATGGCACTTATCGATGAATAAAGGATTTGATATGCATCTTGTAGCAAATTAAGAGACTTAGAGCTTTTAGCTGTAAATATTAAATCTGATTTTTTTGACGAATACATTCTATTTTCTCAATTTGTGAAGTTTAGAAGGAAATTGCTTGGTTGAAGGTAACGTGGCAGTAATTTATCAAAAAAGAATGAGTTTATATACAGCTTGGAATATTTTTGAAAAATTTAGAAATATTAGTAGAATTTTTATAGGTGAGTTAGATAGAACGAACTGTTGACGACTGTCCGGGATCAAAGCCGAAAAGACAACACCTCGTAGTTTTGAATCACTGTAAGATGACAAAGCCAACATCTGAGCTTTAACCCCACTCTCAGGATTTCTTTGTAGAATCTATTCTAAATTTCTTCTCGTTGAAATGTATCTTGCAATATATTGAAATATTTATAAAATGAGTTTCTGAATCAGATTTTGATACATATATATTACAATTACGGAGTCAAGTTTTGCAGCATTTGAAATTTTAGGATTATGGATTTAGTTTTTTGAGATTTAGTTTGTTATTTTTGTTCAGTTTAGCCACACACGAGAGTTAATTAAGAAATGGGAGATATAGCAAAGAATTTAATCATAAAACCTCTTCAAATAAATTTTAGAAACTGATATTAACCAAATCATTATATATTTTTTTATTGAACAAAAGCAAGCTCCCCGTGCACCACAGAAGTACAACACGGGGCTTACAGAAGTAAGTTGATTTAACAAAGACACAGTGGAAAACAATTTAACTGAAATTACAAGATTTTATGAACTTGACAAATGAGTAGAAAAGCAGATTAGATTTTACAAAAACATTGAGTTTCACTGGCCATGTTTCACCTAATTTTCTCAAATCATTTTTTAGGCACATTCTTGAAGTTTTAAATGCAGGACAACTAAAAAGCAAATGCTCAACATCTTGTGGCTGCTTTTTAAAACACTCGCACAAATCATTAGTCCGAAGATGAAACCTATATAAATATTTAGCAAAATTTCCATGGCCAGATAAAAATTGTGTAATTTGGAAGTTTGTGAAGAAAAACAATTCTGAGTTCAATCTATGCTTAATAGTAGGAAAAAATTTTTTGGTGTGGCCAGCTTTCTCAGACGAGAAATATTCTTCGTTCCACTTAGCAACAAGCTTTTCATAATATGAGCCTTTCAAGTAACACTTAGGAATGTTACAATTTACATCAATTGCTAAATTCAAAGCGTCTTTGGCTAAAAAATCAGCTCTTTCATTCCCGTAAATTCCACAGTGTCCACGCACATAGGCAAAAAAAATCTCAGTTCCTCTATCATTATATTAGAATTAAGTTTCTCAATCCCATTCAATAACGGCATATTTAGGGATAATTATACATATTAATGACTAATTTTATATAATATCGTATAATTATACTTTTGCTATCTGGATAAACTCACGTTCTAAGTGAACTAATTACTAATATTCTGTGCAGGTTCTAACGACTCATATCTGAAGGTAAAATGATTTTGGTAAATAAAAAATGTATATTTGAAATATAACTCGAGTCAATTTTGTAGTCACTAATTTTGGTCCATGTCACTTTTTAAAGTTTTATCTTATACTTTTGTATGATGAAATGGATTGATTATATGGATTAATTGTATGTGAAATAGATTGATTATATGGATTAATTGTATGTGAAATGGATTGATTATATGGATTAATTGTATGTGAAATGGATTGATTATATGGATAGATTAAAGCAAGCATCCGTATTTCATCGAAAGTAAAATATAGAAGTTATAAAATGTAATAATGGAGTAAAAAAATATTTTCCGCTCACTTAAATTTTATTTGTATTTTTCTATTACAGAGGAAAGTGATTATTCTAATCACTTTCTATCAACGTTTAATCAATTAAACTCAAGCAACGCCGGGTAATTCTGCTAGTTTATTTAAAGAAATAGTTACGATTTATTGACAAAACATGAAATTTGCTACACTACATTAATATCGTTTAGTAAAAAATTACCTTACAGCAACAAATTAGTCTTCTACAGTTATAATTTCATTCATAGATTCCGTACTTAATTCTAATAATAAAACATTTTAATGAGTTTTATGAACATTTAATAAAAGCGATTATGAGGATATAAAATAGCTTCTTAAGTAATTGATGAGAGTAGTTATTTATAAGTGCTTTAGCAATTGGATTATACGCACGTCCCAATTTTTAAATGAGCTTAAAAAAAACTCAAAATTGATTAATAGTTATAGTTAGTTTGCTAGTTAGCTAAGTCTATCTTTAAATTTCATTTTTTAAATATATGAGCATTATAATTTTGAATTTGGTAAGTAGTACATTATCACATTGCCAATATAATTGAGAGTGCCTAAATGAACAGGAATGTGTTAGTTGATATCATTTACAGTTACACACAAACAAAATCCAAAAATAATCAGATCAATATTCTAAATACCTCGTTTAAGGCAGCACGCTATGTTTACCTCTAAATATTTACTCCAAAATTGTACTCGAAAAAATAATACAATTTCGTTTCTCTTGAATCCATTAAAAAGATTGTTCACTATGTTCATTAGTAATTTGAATGTTTATTTAAATTCAGATCGTGTACAAATATGTAACTTGTTTTAGTAGCTCAAACTTTAATCATCTATATGAGAAGCATTTTCTATCAAACTAATTATAAATGGCGGTAATATTTCTGTGGCAAATTTCCTGTGTGCGAGTATTCCGAATGTGACGTCAATTAGCTTGTTTTTCGAATACGATTTCACCATTTTGCCATCAAAAATTCCAAAGAATGAGCTACGAATTGATGTATGATTTGATTGGTCAACGCCAATTGGTTTTGACGAATTTTAATCCAATTATTAGATTAAGCTTCGTCAAAACAGCGAGAAAGTATATTTAAGGTAACTCAATATGTATCATGCGAGAGAATTTGTGTAACGAAAGTAAATCGGGTTTGCTTATTTACAGTGAAATCCCCTATATAGTTTATATTTAACCAAACATAGGTAAATTTTAATTTCCTGCTGAATTTAAACATAATGTTTATAAACTTAAAAATAATTACTGAGCTGCTACTATAATTATTTTCTTCTTTTGAGCGATGCTTTAAAACTGGGACATGAGAGCCTAATTCATATAAGTCCCTTCCTGTAGAATACTAGTATGAACTATTTTCAAACTATTTCAAAGTTATATGAATATTATTGCTAAAGACGATTAGCTGTCTATTTTACATACAAAACTGGTCGTAGTAAACCAGGATTCAATAATAGATTCGGAAAGGTTATACCAAAAGTTAAAAAGCGTTTTAAACTTTCCCGAAAAAGAACTCTAATAGTTCCAATTAGTTTCTCTTTAATTTATGAAAAAACATTTGAGCTCACTGTGTTCATTATTAATTTGAACCATTACTTAAATGAGGATCTTGTAAAAATGTGTCATTTGTTCGAGCAGCTCAAAAATTGAGACAGGTAAGACGAATTCCCCCTTATAAGTCATATTCTTCTTACTATAATTAATTATTTAAAAATTATTTCAATGTACAATACATTATTGTTAATGACGATTAGTTGTCCATTTTGCGTACAGAAATGATCAGGGTAAACCAGAATTCAATAATGGATACTGATGTCCATGTACAAAGAAAAACTAAGTTTTAAAGTTCACCGAAAAGAAGTTTTTAACGATTTAAGAAAACTTGGTAAATTGAGAGGCTCAACGGAGCAAGAATTTGATATATCACGCATCATTTACTAACGCGATTACGGTACTTTAGGGAAAAACTGCTTATTTCTTTTGAAATGAAAACTGCCATCTTCATTACGAGAGCTTACAGTAGTTAGAAGTCACAGCTTCAGGGAGTAACGCTGATATATATCCGCTTTCTGCAGCTTTAGGTCATTAGTTTTTAGGGCCTTATACCGGTAGATAACATGATGTTTTTGTTATTATAAATGATGAGGGTTGATATTTCATTTCGTGGTCTAACTTAATGGAGAGAGAATCAACTTTGCCAAAGTGGATAGCTGGCTTTAACTCCAGCCTTCGCAAGAATGAAATTGAATCGGAGCATTTTAAAAGATTGGATTCTGTCGATGTATTTCGTAAGTGATCATTTTAAGAAAAAGAAAATGAAATGGGAAAAAGTTTCTCTATTTTATATAAAAGTTTGAAACTATGGTGATATATTTCTATTGATGAAATGAATAAATGAAACCGTTCCAATGTATCTTTTCAGAGATAAAATATTTATACGTTTTGTTAATTTAAATATATTAAATACTGATTCTAATAGAATTTACAAATGTGTATCCTCGTTGCATTTTAAATTGATCGTTATGTCCATTTCTCCCCGCAATTGATTTCACTAAGTACTAATTTGGACGCAGAAGACATTAAGGGGGGTTAGTAATAATCAATGAATAAGTATCAATAAATCGTTGAAATAATTACAAATTATTAAAACTATTAACACTCCTGGTGGTTTTCTTGGACGAGATACCTTGTTATTAGAAGAAAACATACCAAATATCAAAGGATGAGATATCTTGTCATTAGAATACAACTCACTAGATCTTGATCTCGTCATCATAAAAATATCGGCGATATCTTGATAACGAGATATCTGGTCATAGTCAAAGTGTTTTAATCTTAATAGACGAGACACCTCGTCTAAACCACTTGAAGGGTTAATGGTCACAATAGTTTTCAACGTAAGAAGTATCGGAATGAACATTCAGTGTCAGTATGCCATAAATACTTCCATTTCGAACTATGCAGGGACAGTGCCATATTGCTAAATCAATAAAATATGCCAACTAGTCAATAGTGACATCAAAAGCGCAACATCTGAAAAACTCTATATTTAAGTTCCTGTAGTGATGTGCCAATAATTATAAATTATTAAAAACTATTAACGTTCACATTATATTTTAATGTAACACCTATGAGGCTTTATATTCAGTGTCATTATGCTTTAGGTACTTCCATTTCGTAATATGCAGAAGTGTCATATCGATAAATTGATAAAAATGGGCCAACTAGTCAATAGTGACCACAAAACCGTCATTTCTAAAAAGCTCCATATTTATGTTCCTGTAGTTTTAAGCAAATAATTGCGAATTATTGAAAACTGTTTAATGTTCACATTAGATTTTAATATAACATCCATCAGGCCGAATATAAATAGTGTCAGTTTGCCTTAGATACTTCCATATTGAAACATACAGGAGCAGTGTCATATCGCTAAATTAATAAAATAGAGGCTAACCTGTAGTCAATAACGACATCAAACATCAATTATATTTAAAAAACACTACATTCTTTTGGTGGTACCGTGCAATAAATTCAGACGAATAAAAGTTAGTTTAGTCTCTCAGTAATGTACTTTATTCTGATCCAATCTTAACTTATGTATTTGTACGATGACTTAGATGTCTTAGAATCTCATGCAGCTGGTACTGATAAAGGTACAAAGCTTAAGTTACTGAACAATTTCCCTTTATATTTTGTATAGTAAATATTGTTTAAGCTTTCATAAAGATAAATAGTGTTAATCCTATTAAAGGTAAAATATTTTAATACTTGCTATACTGGTTTATAAATCTGAATAGTATGGGACATATCCAAGAGAGATTATTCATTAAGGTCGTCCTATACACTGTTTCCTAGTTCACAATAGCTGTTGTATATCCCCTGTAAGAGCTTGATATATGAAACAGTTCTGCAGCTTTCGACGTGTTGACAACGATGTATATGGAGAGTTGCAAATAGGCCGTCAGCTGTGATCTGTCTAAATATTACTTGAGTACTGTATAATGTTTAACTTTTAACTGTATGGAGTATTGCAGCGGAACTCAATCAATAGTTGCCTTTTCAAAGAAAATAATGAACATACCTTGTCCGCTACCAAATCATTCACAGTTGGTTCAAAGAAACTCAAAATCCAATCCAAAGTGAATGGAATAGAGATTGCATTTACTGCTATTTTAGATGTGTAAAATAGCGACTTGAAAACAAGGGTCGATACAATGAAGAAGCTGGTAAACCCGTATTGAGAAAGTAAAAGGAACAAAAGTAAATGGTTTTCTCTGACCGAAATAGACAGGGAACCACATTGATTTAATAGTCTATGAAAATTACTTTAATTATTATCAACTCTAAAATTGTCATTTCACAACTTGTGATGAGTGGAAGGTCATTAAATGAGTGGATTGGAATTTAATTTTTCGCTTCTATAATAATGTGCATTCATTACTTATTTTTGGTAATTGTATTCTTCTCAAATCCACCAATGAATAGATTCAAGCTTTTACTGTCCCATTGCGCTAGCCGTAGAGGAAATATGAAAGTAGAGTGAGCAATGGTTATCCTTTTTATGTGCCGAGGATCATGTGACAAAACTAGTGTAACGTGGCCCTTAGACTATTTTCATCTACCGGTTTAGAAACAAACATTCATCATATAATTGGTTCACGGGACGGGAGAAGACGCTTACTCATTGATTCATCATCTGATTGGTCTGTGCGATATAGTGGTAGACTTTGGAGATTACACCACTTTTGTCACCATACTATAGAAATGCGCATTCATGCATCTACCCTGTCATAAGACGTTATATCGCCAAACAACAAACAATGCGATATGAAGCCAAATCGGGCAACCAAGTCAATTTTTCAGAGTTGTCACGTGACTACTAGTCAAAACGTTGGTCATACTTTTTGAAACTTCAAATAGAAATGCTGTCTACTCATATTTCACATCTATTACAGCAGGCTTCTGGGAGGGTTTTATTCCTTAAACTACCCTGGGCGTATTTCGATCCCTCTTTTGTATCTGTATAGCATTCCCTGTGCTTATGTTAATTTTACTTGATATAAAAACCATTCCTTGGTACAGATTGTTCAGATCTGGTGTTCTACAAACTAACCAGACTTTTATTGTGACAAAGTAGACTTAAACTATTTGGTGTTACTTATGCTGTATTGAAAGACCTTTAGGGGGATACAAATCATCCAAACATTTTTTACTTTTCACTGACATTTGTTTTATAAACAACATTTAAAATTTAAAATTTTGACTTGATTTTACGTAAGAATCGCAAGCTAAATTTTATATTTTGGATGTTTTATTATTTTTAAATTTTAAAGGCATTATTTTGAAATATTTTGGGTGTCTGATACTGCTTGGTCAAGCCTGGAACATCTTCCATCAAAACTCATCCATATATTGTGTAAAAGTACCGTATTTGTCTAAAATATTATTTCATTTATGCATATAATTATTCTTAACACTCTGAATTCTGTAGCTATCCCACTCTAATTAACCACCATGTAACAAAAGATGACTCTAGAGTAGCGTTTCTCAACCTTTCAGTATTCGCGGCCCAGTTTTCAATCATAATTTTCATCGCGCCCCCCGCTTACAATAAAATGTATACAACAATAATGTATATTGAGTATTTTGGATTCTGTTTTTAAATTATTTTTAACTAACTGCCAAAACAAGAGTAAAAGCGAGCCAACGTTGGCGAGAAACCACATCTGGCATTTCGCCAAGAGGGCGGTGAACAGATGAAGCAAATGAAAGCGGGGAAAATTTAAATATTATATTTGAAATGAAAGCCAAACAGGGAGATAACGTTAAAAGAATATGAAAGTAGAAAAATTCGTTAATGAAAGTTAACCTAGACGGGGTGAGCTAAATTTAGAAACTGGGAATACATTTTTTCGAATAATAAAAGAAATAAAACAGAAGCATGCCTAAACAAAAGAGAAAAAATAAGTAATGTTTGTGGAAGAGAATCCACACGACCGATGCCGTCTCGAGCATGCGCAGAGCAAATGTTTTCTCATAGGAAGAAGGAAAATGTTCGATAACACAAGTTTCAATTCCAGCCAGTCTCATTCGAGTCGATCCTTCTATCACTATCGAATCTATCGTGAATGTGTATGTTATATATGTTTTCGTGTTAATTGCAATTCACCATATTAAATATTCACGGCAGCAGATTTATGCAGATTCATGGATAAATTTTTAAGCGGAAGTAAGCGAGCATTAGACGATAGTCAAGCATCAACAAGTACACAGACGAGAGTGGTTCCGAAAATAAAATCAAGAAAATATTCTCAAGAATACTTAAATTTTGGGTTTACCAGTACTGAAGTAAATGAAGAAGAAAGGCCCCTGTGTATCATTTGCTCAAAAATATTGGCCGCAGACAGCATGAAACCTAATAAACTTAAACGACATTTGGAAACGCTTCATAGTGAGTACGTCAACAAACCCAGAGAATTCTTCGAATTAAAATTGAAATCATATAAAAAGCAAAATTCATTTTTTAAAGAAACTTTGTGAATAAAAAGCTTTAATTGCATCTTACAAAGTTTCATATAAAATAGCCAGATGTAAAAAACCTCACACCATTGGTGAAGAGCTTATTTTGCCAGCAGCAATTGAGATTGTAGAAACTATGTTTGGAGATAATTTTTCAAAACAATTGCAGTCCATACCTCTTTCAAATGATACTGTTGCTCGTCGAATTGGTGATATGGCTGAAGATGTACAGTGTCAGCTTTTCTCGAGTAACCGTAGTAAATTATATAAAAATGAGACCCCTGAAATCGAGAATCTTTTCCGCACTTTGTAAAGACATGGGTTCAGTACATTCAGCGTTACTATTTTATTGCGAGGCAAGATGGTTATCACGTGGGAAATGTTTGCAACGTGTTTATGAATTAAGAGAAGATATCGCCATTTTCCTAGAAGAAAACAGACCGGAAGCCGAGAATTTTCGCGATGGTTTATTTGTGATGAAATTGAGCTACTTGGTCGACATATTCGAAAAATTAAATAACTTGAATCTTCAACTCCAAGGAGCAAATACACATATGTTGGATACGAGTGATAAAGTTAATGCTTTTTGTAGAAAATTGGAATTGTGGAGCAGAAATTTAAAGCAAAAAACCTAACAATGTTTGCAAATGTGGATGATTGTACTAAAACTTACAAGGCTGAAGAACATGTAAAAGTTGTTTTTGTAACCATTGAAAATCATATAGCCATGCTGGCAAAGAATTTTAAAAAGTATTTTCTTGCTGACGACAAACTGATAGCAAGTTACGAGTGGGTTAGGGATCCATTTCATAAGACTCCCGAAGGACTCTCAATTGATGAGGAAGAAAAATTCATAGACTTCACGACAAGTGGCGAAACTAAAAGACAATTTAGTAATAAATCACTATTTGAATTTTGGGCAGGAGTAGAGGATGATTTTTCTGCACTAAAAACAAGGGCATTTCGCATTCTATTACCATTTTCAACATCCTACCTTTGTGAAACTGGATTTTCTGCTGTGGCTTCTTTGAAGACAAAATATAGATCTCGGCTAAATATAGAAACAGAACTGAGAGTGGCTATTTCTAATATTAAGCCTTCCTTCGAAAAACTTTGCTCTGCAAGACAGGCCCAAGGAAGCCACTAATAATTATTAAATTTGTTTTTAATTTAGTATGTTTTGGTTAAGTAAGTTTTGATTTAGTAAGTTGTTTTACTTTATTTGTTAAATATGTCAAAATGTATTTTGTTTTCTATGTGTATGTGTGCTTTCCTTTCAGTCAGTTAATCAATTTTTTTAAATAATATTTTCTCTTGGATATTCTCACGCCTCCCCTCTAGTGTGCTCGCGCCCCCCTAGGGGGGCGCGCCCCACAGGTTGAGAATCGCTGCTCTAGAGTAACAAACTCCTCAACTATTAGTCTCTGATAGTCTCTTCTCTTAAAACTGATAGTCTACTTTTTTTTATTTAACATTGTTTCAAAGTGACACCAGATTAGTGAATAACAGAGTAACGTGATCAATTTTAGAAGCAATCCATTACAATGCATAGCGATAATTATGTCTTATCATTATTATAAGAACTTTAAACGTGTTACGGCGTTTCTAAAGTTTCAGAATTCAGTCATGCAAAATTAGCGTGTATAGAAAGTAGCGGCAAAAATTGAGTGAATATAAATTTAAAAAAGTTTTTCGAAAGGATAGATGAAATATTTTTTATTTAGTTTTACATTGATGGTTTAATATAGTAGACTCACGATGGTTTAATATAGTAGAGTCACGATATTTAAAAAAAGTTATAATGACCCTGAAAGAGCCTTCGTTCCAAGGATATTTATCAAATGGTTGTGATATTGGACATTCCTTTTCCATTTTTTGGAAGGGATGCGAAAAGGAATGCCGATATTCCTACTATTCGACGATTTTAAAGTTTTGCAATTTAGTTGAAAAGCACTCCGTCGCTTAAAAACTATTATTAATGAATAATAGTGTAAAATAAAATATGAACTAGTACATTGTAGCAAAAATTGAAAACTGAAGTTTAAAAAATCAATTTCGCGCAGAAATGAAACAAAACAAAAATTGTATTCTTTCGTCGTACTTTCAAATTTGAAAAATTCTGTTAAGTCTACTGTAAAATCTGACTGGTATATTCAAAGACGACGTTTGGTGTGGACCCAAAAAACCCCAAGTCGTGCCTAAAAACCCTTAACGAATAAAGGAAATATAAATATGTAGATTCAGCGAATCATCGTGAACTGTAGGACGCTGTAACAACGTTTTTAGTATTTACAAGGTCATTATATCGATCATATAATTGAGTTATAGTTATAGAAGTACCGGGACCTTCTCCATTGATCGTTTTATCTCAGCGAGTTGTTAAATAGAGGATAAATATGAGAGACATTTCCTGTAAAGATAGATATCAGTTGCGGTAAGGTTTCTGTGGTGATACGTCTTTACTGTACGTATTCTGAAGGTGACGTCAATTGGCTTATTTTTGACGTGAATTTGTCTTTTAAATAGAAAAAGTAGTGATGGAAGGGATGCATGCAACTTTTTTATGCTATTATTTCGGAACTAGAAGTGCGAAGGCTCACTAAGAACGGATCGGTAGTCCCCGATATATCGAAAATCTACTTGCTGGATGAGCTTCTGGTCAGTATAACTCTGGATTTCATGAAGTGAGGACATAGTGGTGTCATTCGAAAGCTACTGAGCAGCGCTGCAATCACAGGCCTTTAAACAATAAAATTATGCTCCAATCTTAATATCTAACTGCACTTTACTCGTTCAAACTGTAAAGTAATTGTGGAATATTCACAATAAAAATTCGTTCAATCTTCCTATATCTGCCTCATTTATTCCACAATCTAGCATCAGGCCCGAGTATTCTGTCAAAACTAAGGTTTGAATACGATTTCAGCTCTTCGGCAGTAAAAAAAAACCCCAAGGAATAATTTCTGAATGGATATTTGATAGTTGATAGATGAAACTCAATTAGATTAACCTCCAAATGTTGTCTAAATGACGATAAACTACATTTTAAGGTAACTCCAATATACGAAAGCATTTGGATAGCAGAATTAAAATATTTACTTTCCGTCTGGTTTGCTTGTTTATACTGTAAAACCCTCTCATAAAGTGAGTCTACTGTGTGTATATTTATTCAATGACTCAAAAATTTCAATTTAGGCTTCATTAAAACACGATGTTTCATTTGTATCCTCAATCTGTTGATTTACAAACTCTTATACGAAAGTTTCATTGCCAGACATTCGAAATGCGAACATCTTTGATTTGGAATATTATAAATCATTGGAATGCCTAGAATACTAAGATCTTCGAAAGCTAACTTTAACCTCAATCTCCTTTTTTTTATCAAACTTTACCACACATTAGTCGACTGAGATTAGAAAGCCTTTCTTTCATGTTGGAAAATCTGCAGCCACTTACTGTCAGAGATTATTCATCGGGGTAAATTAATTCCTGGAAGCATCTTTCCCCCTTTAGGGATTCCTTCTACCCAATCAGAACTTCTTTAACAAGGTTCCCCAAATTGAAATCGTAATGAGTAACGGTACGTTTGATTCGTTACAGAGAAATCCTTTTGAACCGAAGACATCTGGATCTACCAGTAATCAATGGATTTTCATCCAGTGTGGACTAAAAGAATATGCTTCCCACAACGTGGATCCCTTTCCAATGTTAGAGGCGAAAAGGCGGATTATTATTGTTATTCTTATTCGGCTTCAAAGCAGACATTACGGAGAAATAATTGTGTGCCTCTAAAACTTGGAGATAAATTGGTTTGAAACGGATGAAAATAAACCAAAAACGGGAAACAGGAAGCAATGCGAATTCATGGGATTAAGACGAATTGCACATGAATGGAGTTCAGTTTAATTAAAAGAGAAAAAGTAGAAAAGGAAAGCTGGATTTAATGGAAGGTCTTCCATAAATGAAACAACGATTCCTTTTTGGAGTCATGGGGAAAGTCGATTGTTAAGTAATCAATTTTAAAATGATTGGGACGTAGGAAAAAATCGAGTCCCATTTAATATTTCGTCCCATGGCTTAACTTGAATAATATGCAACAAATTTGGGTGAAACAGTCCTAATTGGATTTAGGAAAGTGAATAAAGTTTTCAAAATTGTTACCACTTGCTATTGATTAATGCCAACGATGGATAAAAATAGCTAGCGTCTTTTAAAGCTTATTTCTTTTATCATTAATCATATACATGAAATATTTCTGGATTATCTAGAGTTTAGAGTCAATTTTCTTAAGGAAATAAATATAATTTAATTGACTTGCATTGATGATTAGCATGAAAAACGTAAAGCTTTGTCAATGAGTTTATATATGACTGTGTTCTTATTGATAGACTTATTAAAGGTAATGTAAGTAATGTCACATTTAGTGTTAAAAAGAATTAGTATAATTACATATACGTATTTTAATTAATTAATCCAATTTTCATTGAGTGATGAATAATGGAAAAAATTGAAACAAATTAAATAATATAATCCTAAGGTATTTTTATTTGGTATAAATATGAAATTGTTTTATTTAAATATTTTGATAGCTGTACCGAAAGTAGTAAATTAAGTGGAAATGCAGCATTATACTAAACACAAATTATTTTCAAATTAAATAAGACACATGCCTGATCTTTAATTCATTTTATGCATAAAATTGCCGGCAATAAAATCTTCCAAATGTGTTCATAAAACATAGTCACTAACAGAGACGTACACGAAATTTCATTTGAAAGCTTATGCCGAAAGAAACGTTTTAGTTACATATTAAAATAGTATTGCATATTGAAAATGCAAGTCTCAACTTAGACTATAAATCAAAATACATGTCCACATTATCCAATAAAATCGCAGATTATAAATCATACAATAATGGAAGGGTTTACAAAATCCAAAAGTATTGTTTGAGGTCTAATCTTGTGACTGTCACTTTGAGTACCTTGACCACTCTCAAGTACAGTCTGATTAGTTTCGTAAGTGCCACTGACAAGAAGATTCGTCTTTTAGTGTTGACAACATCTTATTCCATATTCATGTTACGGGTTTAGGACATAAGTATTAGTCAGACAATGGTGTAAGCTAGACGTGGTCGTCTGAGCTGAGTGGACTTGCAGTAATTAAGTGAAAGCGTTAAAATTATGCTGGGGGTTGACTCCGGGAGGATCTTCGAAAATTTGAATTTCTTATTCTTCAAGGTGATATCTTTATTCCTGGTGGTTAGTTGTTTTAAAGTTTTATGGCGCAAGGCAATAACTTTGGCCAAGTTGTGCCAAACACAAGACAGCGTCAAGTAAAAAATGTCGTGAAAGGAAAAACGAAGTATTTGGGGAATTGAGAGATGAAGGCAGAAAAATATAGCTTGGGAAACCCGGAGAACGACCCTCGTGTTTACTGAAGACATTAACTCCACTTGAAAGAAAAGAACACTAGAGTACTTCAGGTCCATGAAGTCTGTACACAACTAAAAAAGATATGTCCTTGAGGCCCTTTCTAGAGGATAATGTAGTGTGGAATTTCGTGCTTCTTTGGTGCCTGAAGAAAAGTGGTGATCGCCATGTCCTGGAACATTTTGACCTAAGAGTTCAATAACCACTTCATCCCAAGAATCAACCCGACCATTTGGGCCAGTACCACTCTCCTTTAATGTGACACGATTTTACCACGGATCCTGTCGTATGTAATACAACACCGTAACACTACAAGAACGGTTTAATTCATGCCGATTCATACTATAAGGCTGAATGGAAGCAGTCTTGCAGTTATTTCCAATAAACATGCAAAACAGTAGAAATATTAACCCTCTGCATACTTCAGGGCAGAATATCGTTTCCTTTTTTGGTTACGGCAGCCGGCCCAATAGCTTTACAGGCAACTTACTGAAACCGGCCGAAATGGCCTTTACAATGCTTTCCCCAGGAGGAGAGGGAATATGTGTCGTCCCATTATCACCTAATGTACCGGTTTCTATTGTCAGGTCGTGGGTATGCCTAGAAGGGACATATTCATCCCGGGTAAACTGAAAGGGCGGCGTTGACTTTTTAAGTGTATCTCTTTTCATTTACACAACCTCTCATAGACTAGATGTTCGAGGATAAACAATTTGCGAGTCTCTCCGTCGATAACCTTGACATCTTTGTCAACGAGGAGTTAAGACTATTCTGCGAGGGTCTCTTTGTAACACATAAGGAGGGGATGGAAATCGTTATGGGCTACGGCGTTTCTTCAAGAGTTCGAGGTCTGAAAGAATCCGAGCCTTTCTTTTCGAGGGGACTCGAAACTTTCGGCCGGTTCGCCCGGTCTCCATATCCAGAGGGTTAGTTTTACAATTTATTTAAATTTAGAATTATAGAATTTGTAATAAAGTTGTCTCCATTTTGTTTCTATTTTTTAGAATAATGGTAGGGAAGAAGACTAATAAGGCGATTATAAGACTACTACAAGATTTTTATAGCGATTAATCCAGCTTAAGTGTATCTCTTTATCTCTTTTCATTTACTCAACCTCTCGCAGACTCGATTCTCGAGGATAAACAATTTGTGAGGCTCCCCGTTGATAACCCTGACATCTTTGTCGATGGGGAGATAAAGCTATTCACGAGCGGGTCTCTTTGTAGCACAGAAAATAGGGGATGGAAATCGTAATGGGCATCGGCGATTCTTCAGTAGTTTGAGGTCTGAAAGAACCCGAGCCTTTCGTAGCGAGGGGACTCGAAACTTTAGGCCAGTTTGGCCGGTACCGTATCCAGAGGGTTAAAGAATTATTTTGAAAACAACTAAGAAATGTAATACTACATAGATTCAATTCATCTCCCAGATGTTTCGACGAGATATCTCGTCCACGACCTATTAATTTTGGGAAGAACTAGATCTCTCCTCGAGACAAAATTGCCCTATTACTCAAAGGAGAAATGAAGATCCAATTAGGAAAAACAAATTTCCCCTTGCTCAAAACTTCTGACAGTTTGGAATTGGTTTTTGCACATCACAGGCTGGATACTATGGGACAGTTTTTGACTCGAATATAAACCACCAAGAGGGTTTAAATGCTAACTCGTTTCACGGGTTGTATAAGTAATAATCATATTAGACACAACATATTTATATAAATAACCTTGTTAGTATTACCTGAAATCTTAAGTTCAGACGTGCCTTGTGCACCATCCACATCGTTCAGAACGAAACACTGGTACATCCCCCTGTCCTCTCGCCGGACAGACGTTATATGCAATACGTCACGTGATAGCAGTCTCACGCGCGTAGATGCGGCTAATTGACGTTGGTCCTTCTTCCATGTTACGGTGTGCACAGGATAGCCCGTCACGTTGCAGTTGAATGTTGCCTCTTGGCCGATGTTCAATACTTGGTGTGGGGGTCTCAGGTGAACAAAGAGTGCAGCTGTAGAAGATATTACATTTTAAAACAGTTGATAGGTATTAGTCTCTTCGAATACATCTATTGCACACGGGGTACCTAATATTTCCAAAATAACAATGTGGAAGTCTACCTTTTCGAAAAGTTTCCATATTGAAGGGTCAGTAAAAATTCATCACTCAGAAATCGTTTCAGAGGATATGTATCTGCAGGAATTCCCAATCAAACAAAGCTTCCATGATCCTTCCCATATAAAAACCGTTTCTTATAATTCTTATAACTTCCAGCATAGAAATTTAATGTCTAAAAATTGTAATGTTATGTTTTTCAAAAATATTATTTTGTAACCAATTGGTGTTCTGTCATTAGTAACAAACATTTAATTTTTGAGGCATTTACTTTAACCCTTCCAACCTGTTTCAAAATGTGTGGTTGTAAAAGTTTACCTTATCAAACACATTTGCAAAATATATAAGCAAAAATACATTATTCCCAATACCCTGATATATTTGTCACTAAAAATTTCTCATTCGAAAAACCTCCAAATTTGTGTACATCGTGACTTAAACATTCAGTGTCAATGCATCTAACCAAAATTGTCTCTTGTGTTGGAACGACTTGGTGCTCTTTAATCATAAAAATAATACTTCATTTATGCAATGAAAAATTTGCACTTTTGGCACAATTGCTGATACTGTTAATATTGTTAAATCATACACAAACATTTAAATAATCGAATGACAAAACATTATTGAGAGTTAGATCATTTTGAGAAAGCTAAATATGCATAAATAGCATGTTGTGATAATTAAACATTTTGTTTTATATATTAAACAAGGTGTTCATAAAATATTTAAGTTAGATTTAAGAAAGTGATTTTTGAATGCATTTTTATGTTAGAGTAGCTAGAGTCGATGGCTGATCCACTTTAGTTAAAGTTAATCTCATACGTGCACAGTAAATTAAATAGTAAATAGTAAACAATTCATAAAAATCCTCCGTTTACTTATTTGAAACCTACGTTTTACGGTTAGTGATAGAAGTTTGTGAAGTAATGAAATAGTTTTTTAATATTTCATTTAAAACCGAGTTAAAACATTGACTTGAATAAACTTCATGAATAAACAATTAACGTTAAAAATCGTCTTGCCTGCTTCCGCATTTAAAACACTAAACTACCCTTAAACATAGAAAAACGTGTAAGAGCATATTTTATTCATCTTGGACCACTTATATACCGTCATAAATACAAGAATTCAGAAATAATGTCTCTTATGCAGTTTGTAATTCTAGAAAATCTAGAAGAGTTCTTACGAGGCAGATTTCAGAGAGAAAAGTAATTGAAATGTTTGAAAGAAGTCTCGGGGTTTTTAAGTTGCATCGTATAAAGATATTAAGAAAAGAACAGATGTTATAAAAATCTTGAGAGCTTTATGTTGTTTGAGTAAAGGCGTTCATATAAAATTGATATAATATATATGAAACCATTAATTTTAATTCTAAAAGGATTTGTAGTGACGGCTTAACTCCAGCTAATGCACGATTAAAAGTATCCTTAGTCCTTTGTAGTCTTTTGTAGCCATATATCTTTCTGTAAATAAGGTTAACTTTTGTGATCTCTATTTCCCCATAACTCTCCAAATGGTTTCGACGATATATCTCGCCCATCAAGTTCCGAATAATTTTGCTAATGGCAAGCTATTTCGTTATCAAGATATTGTCTATTTCTTGATGATGAAGAGATCAAGATGTGGTTAGTTTTTTTTATAATGACGATATATATATATATATATATATATATATATCTTACATCAAGATCTGGTCAGATTTGCTAATGACAAGATATCTTCAGTCTAGACAAACAGAAGGTAGTTAACCCTCCAAGTTGTTTTGACGAGATATCTCGTCTTCAAGATATTGCTAATTTGTATATGATGAGTTCAAAATCTAGTCAGTTTTCGTCTGGAGACGAGATATCTCGCCCATCAAGATCTAGTCAGTTTTGTTAATGGCGAGATGATACTTCTTGGAGACGATCACCAGGAGGGTTAAAGTTAGGATGTTATGAAACACATAGTGTGATTTCCAGGTATGTGAATATTTTAGTTTCACCAGCTTACTGGGTGTAATTTATAATAAAAATGGGTAATGTAATGTATTTTATTATAAAAATGGGTAACATCCCATTTTTATTATAAAATCGAAGAGAGTAACTGAATAAAAATGTTAAGTGGAATAATAAATATTTATTTAGAAAGGAATTTTAAGTAAAATCAAAACTTCTGCAAAACGAGCAATACGAACATAGGACAGCGAAAAGTTCATAAAATGTAACTAATAGTAATAAATAGTAACTAATAATAAATAAACTTTTAACCACTCTAATGCGAGCTAAATCGAAATGGAAACACACTTTCGAAAGATACAATCTGCTGAAAGCTATATTTCTTATGTTCAGAATTTATTTCTAAATGCTTCTGGGACTCAGAAATCAATTCAGTTCCTTGTGTACAACTTTCAAAGAAAGATTCTCACCCTTTTTGAAATTACTATATGTGGAATAGAAATTTTAGAAAACAGAATTGAATGGAACGCTATGAACCGATTTTCTAAATTCTCTATTTAACTATTGGAGGGCTATAGATCTGCTTTATAGTAATAAAGACAGCTATGACAGTAATATTCTTAGTAAATTGTCGAAGCACAAATAAAGGATTTAACGCTGAACTGTTTATACTTTTAGATACTCTATGGGGAAGAAAATATTTCTTATAGTTTGTTGAATTTAAAAACTGGTTATTGAATATTCCTTAGATACTGCAAATATATTTGTTGAGGTGGGCAAAACTATTATTTCACTTTAACAATCGCAATGTTATAGTCAATAAATGTCATTTTACGATGACATATACAGGGTGATTCGAAAATATCTGGCCAAATTGTAAAGGGTATTAGAGGATCGAACTCGAATATCATTTTATACACGAATTCGGAGCTTACCGTTGGAAATCTGAGAAGGGAATGACGGCCTTACGCCACAGAAACAATGTTATGGACAACTTTTAAAGAAATATTCTCATTCCTTGTGCACAACTTTTAAAGAAATATTCTCATTCCTTGTGCACAACTTTTAAAGAAATATTCTCATTCCTTGTGCACAACTTTTAAAGAAATATTCTCATTCCTTGTGCACAACTTTTAAAGAAATATTCTCATTCCTTGTGCACAACTTTTAAAGAAATATTCTCATTCCTTGTGCACAACTTTTAAAGAAATATTCTCATTCCTTGTGCACAACTTTTAAAGAAATATTCTCATTCCTTGTGCACAACTTTTAAAGAAATATTCTCATTCCTTGTGCACAACTTTTAAAGAAATATTCTCATTCCTTGTGCACAACTTTTAAAGAAATATTCTCATTCCTTGTGCACAACTTTTAAAGAAATATTCTCATCCTTATTGGAATTACTATATGTTTAAACTATGCCGTCCTCCACCTCACCTGACCTAAACAGCGCCCTCTACCACCTAAACGCGGCATTTCCGGATACACATTCTCTGCCAAAATTGTTTATTTTGGGCCCCTCTATCACCCTTAACAATTTGGCCAGATATTTTCGAAATATCCTGTTTTAAAACTCATTACAATAACATATTTAAAAGTATTATTTTACGATAACAGACATTGACTAACTGTTTTTGCTAATTTGCCAGAACAGTCATTAACTGCTAATATTTACAATTTCATTAACAGTTAATATTTCACATAGCAATTAATAAAAAACGTAACTGTTTTATAACCATGAAAAATTAAGTTAACTATAAATTGTAACAAATAATAACTTAAATTGAGCTTTAATATATTTAAAAAAGGAATCTTAGTAGCTTCAAATTTTTATTAATATGAATTTTAGTGTTTTAAATTAAAATTTTTTATCTTAGTAATATAGTTATCATTTCAGATACTATTCGGCATTTAGAGAAAATGCTTATCAATAACTGTTAATATTTTCAATGACAACTTCTAATTGTTAATTTGTAATAATACTGTTATTTCAGCTGTTACCTAAATAACAGAACATCCCTAAAATTCGTTTATTTTACTGTTCTTTACATAAACTATTTAAGTAATGAAAAAAGACTTCAAAGCGAGGAAAGATTTTTCCAATTAATGGCAGTATATGGAAAGTGAAGAAATAAATTAAATTATGTTTAAACAGACAACGAAGCCATAGCTACGTTACGTGATACATAATCTGACAAATGTCCTTATCATATTTCGATTTCTACTTTCTCAGTTGTGAGTTTTGTCTGTGTGCTAAAACTGTACACACTGAATTTTCAATTAAATCTAGTACAATAGTTTACACAGATATTGTAATACATTGTGTGGGATTGTGTCACACTTTATGGTGATTTGGTACTGTAAAAACACATTTGCATCAGCTTTTAAATTAACCATTAATTACTTCCATGCTCCTACTTTCATAGCTATTAATAATACTTTTGTAATTATTAGGTTGTTATTAGATAGAATATACAGTACAATTCGTACAAATGTAGCTGGAGGCTCACAAATTAATGGATTCATTATTGAGTAGGATAAAGGCGAAGCTTTATATTTATGTTGCAATGTAACTTTATATTTATGTTGTGTTACGTAACATAGTTGCCATTACTATTGCAAAAATGCAAAATTTAATTACGAAAGGAGAATGTTATTAGTGGTGATGTGGATTCTCATTGTTAGCCTTTTGATATATGTATATCAGTGAATGGTCGCTTGGAATGTCACATCCCAATTCTCAAATCGAACGAAATTCTAAGAATGTTTGTTGTGAAAATGATCTTATTAGTAGATGTGACTTTTAGACTTTCTTTCACCTCAAAAACCAATTTCACCCCACATCGGTCCCTTAAAATGGAAGTTCTAAGGGGGTAGGAGGTATAATGCGTGCCTTTTCGTGTCATGAATGCTTGAACTCAAGTAGAATGAAACTCTACGAATCTTTATCACAAATTAACCTTGGTGAAACACTAGTAGCTTACGTTTCGTTCTCCCTATTAACCTGTAAAACCATATACAGATCATTTACTCTTTTGGAATGAGAGTTCTTACGGATTTCTAAAGGTGTAGTAGGTACAACGCGTGTCTTTTCTTGCCACGCATACTTGAACTCAAGTATAACGAAATTTCATGAATCTTTACCACAGATGATTTTAGGTGTCACATTAATAGCTAATGTTCAGATCTACCCTTTAACCTTTGAAAAGATTTACATATCATTCAGAAAAAAATCATTTTCACGTAGAGACAATTAGAAATGTAAAAAATTTAAAACTATCTCACCTGTAACAATCAGAGCACTTTCAATCCTTCTTTCTCCAATGCTATTTCTTACAATACATTGATATTTACTCCCATCTGCGTAGGTAACTTTCTTTATATTGAGTGTACCTTGGCTGACCCAAATACGTCCATCTTCCTTTACAGACTTCAATACACCGTTTATGTCCTTCATCCATCTGTAATACAGAATTTGGATTTATGACCAACCGGGTTTTATGGCTGAATTCAGTATAATAGCTTTGCAACATTTTTATGGGAAACACTTGTGGTCATAAAGTATTCTGCGAAGTTACGTTAAATTATTCATTTTGGGAAATAGACTTCAGTTTTGTTAACAAGAAAGAAAAAACTATTAAAGGATTACAGCTGATATAAGGCAAAGGATAATAACCACGCCTAAAATTTATTTAGTTAACTGGAATAGCTTATAGACGAGCTTTTTAGCTTTAGAATTTTATGTTACATGGTGATTTTACAGAGTTGATCTATATAGTTTATGAATCATGCTTGATTTTGACATTTTATGTTGGAGGTAGTGCTTTTACAAATGTATAAATATAGTACACACAATAAATATAGAGTAAATACCCATATAATACTGAACAAAAAATTCCAGAAAACTTTCGTTCCAGAAGGCAAAGTCTTGACCACTATACTCATTGGCTGGTATCTTTTTAATTGATGACCAATCATTTGAGTTGTCAGGGCGTTGCCTTTAAGATCAAAAGCACCTGGAATTACAAAAAATATATCCACTTTATCCACTATTTTTTGATGATTGATTGTCAGCATTTTTTTACAATTGCTGACAAATTGGTCTAGTGGTCAAGTAACCTCTTGATCTTCTGGTTTTATTTCAAGATCAATGTCTTCTGGATCTTCTAGATTAATCTCTAGATCAGTCTTCTAGATATTCTGATTCTATCTCTAGATCAAAGTCTTCTAGATATTCTGATTCTATCTCTAGATCAAAGTCTTCTAGATCTTCTATTTCTTCTGGGTGGGGCATGGTTGAATACCAATATAGAATGAATATGTGGCCTCTCTATAAGCGGGTTATGCCATAAATGTGTGATATTATGTAATACGGTGTTTAGGGTGTGATGAAGATGTGAAGCTAGATGACACGGAGATGTGGACTAACACAAAATTTAATTATTCTAAAAATTATGTACAGGAAAAGTTACATAGATCATGACACATCCTACACGCTTGCACATATATGAGTTGCATTTAAGGCGCTCTACCTGCACGTGGGAGTGTACACAGTCAGTGTCATAACTCTAACTGAGCTAGGAAAATAAAGTTACAGTTACAGTTCTGCTCAGTGTTCTGGGCGCGACCTCTGGTGGAGGTATGGGGATGGATTCTACATGTGTGTGAAGCGTAACTTGAACTCAAACCCTATGGTGTACAAGGGTAAAACATAGTGGTTCTTGCAAATCCGCCCTTGTTGTACCACATTGAAAAACGTTCATTTGTGGCCGAGGATCATAAAAAGATTTTATTCTGAAAGTTTGTATTTATTTTAGCATTTGGACGGCTGTATTCTAATAACGTTTTTATGTGCAAACTTATCGTACATACACTTCCTGAGAATGTATTTTGCTCGTACAAAAAATAATCGTTCAAACCAGTCAAAGTATAGTATCATCCCAACGTAATCCATTTTTAGATTGTTTGAAAACAACGTCAAAAATACAATTAACTTTAATCTAAGATATATATTGCAACTATTATTTATAGCTTGTTCCCATCTTAATTTTAAGTTTCTTAGAAACCTTTTGATAGAATATCTTGCATTTTAATCCAAAGAATGAATCCAGTTCTCTCCATAAAACTCATATTCTAAATTTAAAAATAATCCATTAAAGTAATTTAAAAGGCTTAAAAAAGATGGTAATCTGACTGCGCCAGATCTGGAGAATATGGTGCATGTTATTTTTCCCCTATAAATTCACCTTTTAGCCCTATCAATTTTTTCCAATGCAGCTACTTTGTGATTTTCAGGAAGCAGCTCAAAATGTAGATAATCTTTGATAACCACGATAACGGCTATTTTTCCTCTTTAATTCACGTGTTAAAAATAAACCGAGACACGCAATTACTAAACATATTTTGCAAAATAAAATAAAACATACGCGCCGTATTATTAAGCAATAACTGTAAGACATCATTCATTGCATTCATTCTGTTGCATCATTCATTTTGACCAATACGAAAAAATTCCGAATTACTCATGGCATGACTCAATAGATCAAAATTGTGTCCTTTTTAATAGTTACTGATTGATGATGAAATATATTTTCACTAAATTTGCTTTAAAAGTAATCAAATACTCTCTATTTACAAAGCTAGTGTAGGTTATATTCTTGAACGGCAATGTATTTATGTGTCTGGTGTCATTTGATGATATTCGAAAGTTCAAAACTATGTTTAGTAGGTGAGTAATCCACAAATTATTTTGCTGCTGAATTGGGTTTAACCTCTGATGATACATTCTTTAACGTTTTAGGGTTGATTTTGCACAACTACTTCCTTTATATATCAATATATAGTTTGAAGAAAATATTTTAATGTCGTGATGCAATATACTTTAAAATTTGCGATAAATTATTCTGATAAATACTTTGATCTATCATATTCGATGTCATAAATCAAATAAAAGTAAGCATTTTCTGATTTTTTGGAATATATAAGCTATGATTTACTTCAATCTAACGCTTTTAAAATATTTTTATTCTTTTAAATCATTTCTTAAATCATCCATTGCTGGTATATTTGAATACATCAATATATCTTATTATGCAGTACAGTACCGTTGTTAGTAAGAAAAACGTAATTTCGCTCAATTCGGTAATTTATGAAAAACATGTTATTGATTATGACACGTTGACATATCAATATTTTACAGCACTTTCCTGATGCTTCAAGATTACAAATGAAATCATAAACAAAATTCGATACCCTTAACTACTTTGTAGAAACCAAAATAGCAAATTTAAATATATTGATTTGAAAGAGAAAGTTTAATCAAGCCATTAATTATTTATTAGCTTAAGTGCTTTGTTATAGTAAAATTGAAAAAAAAGCTGATAAGAACTTTCCCTCTGAAACCAGTTTTCATGGAAAATTCCATTATTTTTTCTTACTGAACACAATTTAATATGAAAATAGATTAATATCACTTCATTTTCACGAAACTAGAAAATTTGGAAAGAAAAAAATACACAAATTGTTCAGGTAGACTAATTAAAACGCTAACTACTGATAGTATTCCAGAAATACATGCCTAAAACATCATTAAAATAGAGAAAACCTCTCATGAAACATGTCCAAGAATAAGAATTCTCATGTGTACGAACAAGCTGTCACTTTTCCAAAAGTCTTTCATTAATTCTCTATTCTTATTAATGGGAATTGTCAGGATTCCACCGTTAATATTTTACGTGTTTTCTATAATTATCCGAAACCGAAAGAGGAATACATTTAGATATTAATTACACTCAGCGAATTAAGATAAAAATAAGGAGCATTCGTGGGAACTTGACATTTTCTCTCATTTTGTGCTTTGAAATGAGCGACAGTGAATAGCTGAATGATCTACAAGCTTTCTAAGTTAAAAATTTCTAAGTAAAGGCATTTCCATGCTACTATTATATATTATAAACAATGCAATTGATATTTTTTCACTGTAATGTTTCGATAACAGGTTCCATACTAATAAAACATGCACTTATCAATGTATTAATAACTTATTGAATATTATTTTGCATTGCATAAAAATTCCCATATTTTATCTAAGAACAATTAAAATTGTAGAAATTTAAGAGCTCTAATACTTATTAAGTGTTCTGTGAGGTAATAATTTATAATCTCTTCTTTAAATAATATCTACATTCGATGTTTTGTATTCATGAAAATACTAAAATTTTATCTAACAATTAAAATTACATGCTTTTAAAAGTTCTACTTCCTATTAAGTGTGTATGTGAGATAAGTGCTTAAGAACTATTTTTAATTAAAGTTTCTGAATTAGATGTTTGCATTACACGTGTGTGTAAAAATGCGAATATTTTATTCGAGAAAAATTTAAGAAAAACTATGCTTTTAACCGTTTGAGTGTCACAAGATTTCCGAGTAGTGATTATTGCTTTTACTTTACAATAAACTGAATCACTAAAGAACCACATGCATTGGTAGAAATATTTCTATAGTGGATTATATAGTTCAAGAAGTTTAAAATTGGTTAGATTTCATGCAGGGAAAATTGCACGTTGAATGGTGGAATAAGGTTGTCTTGACCTTCAGAGGTTTAAAGCTGAATTCAAATAGGAACCGCAAGGTCAAAAGCGACATGCGCAGAACAATCAGAGCCTTTTCACCGGTCGTACTGGTACATCTGATTGGTCTGCGCATGTCCCTTTGTGTCTTGCGCTTCCAATTTGAATTCAGATTTAGAGTATTCTAATTCCTATTAAATGTATGTGAGAAAAGTTTTTTAACATTTTGATGTGAATATGACTTTAAGATAGGTCCGGTATATACTGTTCTGCTCAACCAAAACTCTAGCGCCCAAAAACCTGGCCAGATTTGCCACGCTTATATCTCGCAAACTATACATGACAATCTAGATTTAAATTTTGTTGGATTGTAACGGCAGCTAGGGAAACTGAACTGTCGAAAGGAAAAGACCACACACCGAAGCGACCACCCGAAACATCTTTTAACTATCTTTTAATGACAGTACCACGCTCCAGGTGGCGGAAACGTTGTGGTTTCGAAACAAAGGGCAGGCGCCTTTCTGTCGCTCTCTATGGCATTTCGAGACAAAGATGACGGAGATAAATTACGATGACCATTGTCGACAGGGTTTTATGGTTCCCTTTCAAGTCCTCCGAGGTCTGTCGTAAAAGTCGAGGGGAAAGGCCAACGTGAGAGAGCCATTCGGGAACTTCCGAAGATGGTGAGAATCTTCAACAGCCAACCAGCACCGACTAAAAGGCGGACCCGAAACGAAAAGGAGGAGTCGATAAGCACCCAATATATATAGAGTTTTTATAGGAGAGAGAGGATCAGAGAGAGAGAAAGAGCGGAGAGAGCTTGGAGAGAGCTTGGAGAGAGGCGATCAGAAGAGAGAGACGTGAACACCAGTTCACTGTCGTGCATTTATCCCGCCTTGGGATTCTATACTCGCCAGAGTATTTTATTGAGAAAGGCTCGACGTCGCCGTGAAGGAGACCCCTCTGAGAAACCTGAGTCGCTACTCACCCGAGTAGTGGAGACTTCATCGAGATCTAAAGTTCTCCAGAACTGATAAGACTGATTTATCCCACCTTGGGATTCTATACTCACCGGAGTATTTTATTGAGAAAGGCTCGACCGAGCCGTGAAGGAGAAGCCTCCTAGAGATCCGTGCAACTGCTCATCCTAGTAGTGGAGATTGATCTGATCCTATCTGGAAAGACTCAGATATCCTGCCTTGGGACTCTATACTCATCTGAGTATTTTTGTCGAGAAAAGGCACACCCGTAGCCGTGCATTAGACTCCGCCGAGGCTCACCAGCAGCCCTAAGCGCCTTGATAGAACTTTGGACCTTCCAATGAACTAACATTAATGAACTCTTCATTCAATTTTCCGACTTTTGTACAAATTGTAAAATAAATCACATTAATCTAGAAACGGATACTTTCAATGGTAACTAGTCTAGCTACCCGTGAACCAAGACGTTACAGGATACATGGTTTATGTCCGTATCTAAAATGGCGGTTAGTAGGGTGAGCTGTGGTGGAGGAAGGACTAGTGCTTGCTCGTCAACACTGAAAATGGCGACATCGTGTGGCGTTTGGTAGTGTACCTACGGATTGCAAAGAGATATGGCATTGAAATTGATGTCAATGTGTAGAAAATAACCAAATCTACAACATTATTAATCCACTGCATACATCGGGGCAGAGGGTTAGTTTCCTTCTTTGGTTACAGCAGCCGACCCAGCGGCTTTACAGGCAACTTACTGAAACCGGCCGAAACGGCCTTTACATTGCTTTCCCCAGGAGAGGGAACCTGTGTCGTCCCATTATCACCTAATGTGCCGGTTTCTATTGTCGGGTCGTGGGTATGCTTAGAAGGGATAGATTCTTCCCAGGTAAACTGAAAGGGCGGCGGTGACTTTTTAAGTGCATTTCTTTTCATTTACTCAACCTCTCACAGACTAGATGCTCCAGGATAAACAATTTGCGAGGCTCCCCGGAGATAACCCTGACATCTTTGTCAACGGAGAGACAAGGCAATTCACGAGTGGGTCTCTTTGTGGCACAGAAAATAAGGGATGGAAATCGTAATGGGCTTCGGCGATTCTTCAGGAGTTTGAGGTTTGAAAGAATCTTTCGTAACGAGGGAACTCGAAATAGTAACAAACAATATAAAATTCGTGAAGATATAAGTCCATACGTGTGCTGAGTAGAAGATTATTTTCATTATGTCAAAACAATTAAAGGAAATATGAGCAGGAATGTAAGAAAAGAATATAATCGGAAAGAAAAATTCAAAAGAATTCCGAAAAGCCCAAATTGACGAATGCCGAACTATGCAGATTGTATAGAGAGAATAAGGAATACGAGCGCATATACATCGATGCTTTGCCACCTGAACCGATGAATATTGACTTGGAATGTGATAACTTTGAAACGTTAAACAATAAAACCAGAAGAAACGTCAATATTATTGTCGCAGTTCTTTCTGAAGGTATTGTAAAGATATATCAATAAGTCGATGTCCAATACGAATCGGTGTTTGACAAGAATGAGTTGGGTTACATTTGTAATGTTTGTGATCGCGTATGTGGTTCATAATATATCTGAAGCCAGTTAGTTTAAAATATTTCACTTTGTTAAAAGAAGAATCATCAAATAAAGTTATCATATCATTTAATTGTGTAACACTTGTCTCCAATCATTAAATGTTAATAAGATATCGGCTTTGTCGAAGTTAAATGGATTTGCTTATCCTTCAAATCCCAATGGATTGCCATCTTAGATCCTATCAGTGAAAGATTAATTTCGCCTAGATCGTCATTTATCAAATAAGGCGCTTGAATTATAATGGAAACTCTTGTATAGTTGGGAACTAATAAATGTTCGTACCCAATATGATTCCAGATATCAATGGACCTTTAATGCTTAACGGTGATTTCAATGTTGACGTTACTCAAAACGAATAACTTATAGATGAAATGTTAACTTGAGTTCGAGTTAAATACTTCAACCTAAAATGTAGGGCCGCGGTAGCCCAGTTGGGAGAGCAAAGGATTAGCAAATGGAGTGTTGCGAGTTCGAAACTAGGTCCAGCCAAAGACCTAGTATGCGATGCACGTTAATTCAGTCGTGACCTCTAATGTTCTCATATTGGTGTGGTGTGGAAGTTTGTAGAGTAGGGTGACAGCTCAGGTGCATAGCCCGTTCTGTTGTTTCATTGCGACGTTAATTAATTATCTACCTCACCCTCAAATGTAACAGAAAAGCACTTCAATTTGAAGTAGATTACTATGTCACTTCTGATATGGATATATAACTTGTATATATTTGAGTCTGTTAAAAACATCGATATAAATACAGACATATGTATCGCATTTTTCCAATCATCGGCCTTTGATAAAAAAAACTCATTCTTCATTCATAACCACCAAGATTTTATTCATATAAATCTTACCATTCTTCTAGTAACACAAAGACGGATTCACGTCTTAAATGATTGCTATCTCCCTGTTCGCAACCCACCCTATTTTTGATGACGTTGGTGTATTAAACGAAATGCATTCTTGCTGGAATATATATATATATATTAAAAGCCCTACTACGCAAACGTGATTGTGCTTCAACAGTAAAAGTCATGTCTAGTCTAGTTACTTTCAGAATCGAAGTAATCATTACATAGTGTAAGATGGAATACTCGACAGGTAATCTTCACAATATATCGAAATCTTTTCAAAGTACTTTTCTAGTAAGGAATGTACTCGTGTTTTGCTTTGAGCGACATTAAGGTATCCGTTGTTTGAAGTGAAATATGTTTGTATTTTGAGGTGTGGAAATATTTTAGAGGCACATTTTAAAAGGAATTATTTAAGAGGAGACATTCAAACATACTTTTATTGTGCGATTAATCGTGAAGTACATTTGTTGCTGAATGATAAGCTCTATATTCCATTAAATTTGTTTTTCTTAAGAGTACCTTTTCCATCGAAGCACACGTAACCTCACCTCGACTACTCGCAATCTGGGACTAATGTTGCATATCGCATGCATATTTCATAATATGAAATAAATTACAGGAATGAATAAAATCATACTTCATGTTATCGAATGCATCCTCTATGAGAAATCAGTTTTTAATTAATTGAAATTATTTAATCAGTAATTTGTAAACTCAGAGAATTGAGTTTGAATGAAATACTACATCCCTAGAAAGTTTTCAGACTCCGTTCAGCAATTTCTTACGTAAACACCAGACACATTATCAAACCTTAAACAATGAAAATGATATCTAATATTTTATTAATTCTACTACAATCGCTTAGGAGCTACTTTCAAGTTATTTAATATTTATAGATTGCGTCAGGGAAAAGGCTTATAATTTCAGCTTCTAAAGAAATTAGGGATAGAAAATTCTTTCCGCTAATTTAATTCTTAACTCCATAAGATTCACTTTTCAAAAAACGCTTTGATTAAATTACATTTCAATTTGCATAGTTTAATGTTAAATGCTTCATACGTATACTAAAACGCTATACTACTCCAAGTGTCACGAGATTTCATATTAGTGTGGAATTTCTTTTCCTCCATCCCACTTGACTGAATAACCACATCTATTTTGTGAAGGGATTCATGGATCCTTTAAACCTTTAGAAATATTCTATTGGTCCTCTCCATGGAAATAAATATCTTGGAAAGATTCCATTCGTCCTCTCCTTGGAAGTAAATCTCTTGGAAAGATTCTATTTTTAATTTCCTTGGAAGTGAATCCTTTGGAAATATTCTGTCATTCATTTCCTTGGAAGTGAATCCTTTGGAAATATTCTGTCATTCATTTCCTTGGAAGTGAATCCTTTGGAAATATTCTATTGCTCCTTTCATTGGAAGTGAATCATTTGTAAAGATTCAATTGGTCATTTCTTTGTAATAAAATATTTTGGAAATATTATATTGGCAATTTCTTTTGAATATAATCCTTTGGAATTATTCTACTGCTCCTTTCCTTTGAAGTGAATCCTTCGAAAAGAGTCCAACTTTTCCATAAAAAACAATTCTTTGGAAATATTATATATCACCCTTTAATCCTTTGGAAAGATTCTATTGATCCCGAAGGTCAAAATTGGTTAGATGTCATGCTCGGAAGACTGCATTTTGCAAGGTAGAAATATGCGTCTGGAACCAATCTCAGAGCGTTAAACTATGTTATTTCTTATATAAGTTACCCTTTTCTAAGCGTAGAACTTTTAATTGAAATATGAATCAATGAACTTGATATCTGTTATCGCTTTAAAAATTACTTTTAACACTAAAGAATAGGTTAAAATTTATAAACATATTATGGGGTGTCCTCTCACGCAAAACTAAACACTTCTCTGTGTTACTTTCTTAATTTCCAATCACCACTTCAACTCCAAAACTCAGGCTGTTTTATAACCCCATCCCTAATTAATATCTTAAAAGTGTTTTTCTTCAGAACTATAACACGAGAAGGTTCTCAAGATTGTTGAAGAAGCTTGCATATTAAATATTTTCGTAACATCATTATCCTTCAAGAGTTTTTCTTACCCTGCAGTCACGTTAAATTCTTGAGCAATTACTCCACGGTGTAAGTTAAAAAGAACGGGTACTAAAAATCATTTGATTGCTTCTTTAGTACTGTTGCCTAATTGCAGGAGAGGAACTTATACCCTAAATATTAAATCGATCGACAATCAAGATGCTTGAGATACGAGTTTAAACCAATAAAATTTAGCGGCAAGTGATTCCGTCGTGCTTTTAAGAGTATTCGCTCTGCAGATTCTTTATAAATAAAAGTTCATTTAAAGTAACTATTTTCTTGGATGGAAGTAATTGTACTAATTCATTTTTATTTTGAAGGTTTAAAGTGGCGTTAAATTCAAGTTGGACGAAATTGGTTGCAGACTTTTGTATTATTTCCACGTCACAAAATATCCTGAAAGATTCGAGTTCGATAATATTCGTTTCAGAATAGTCTGAAGATAGCCTTTCAGTTAGCTCTAAGTATTTAATAGGAAGATTTATTGGACTAGGGTTGGTTGGTTAAGTTTTTGATGTCGCAAGGAGCATATTGAGCTAAGCTGTGTCAAAGTCAAGATAAAAATTCATAGTCCAATACTGTTGTCTAACTAATGAAACTGATGACAGATTAAATACTTATGCATTGTCAGGAGTCCTTACAACAACATATTTTTCGTCGGCGTAAAGTCTAAACTCAATAACTGACATTTTTCAGAGACTAAATGTTTATTTTCATGATGTGAAATACATTGTTGCATTGTAATTTATTTAAAGGATGTAAACGTAGATAACCCTACAAAAGTGCTTATAATTTCTAACTTTTTTTACCTAAAAACTAAGTATTTACAAAGAGTTATACCGTAATATTTTTTAATCATTTGTTGAGTTCCTGTTCTATGTCGATATTGCATGAAAAAATATAATATAGATGGATATATCTAAATTCACAGCCTAAAAATTGTATCTTTAGTCACTGTTGCATTTTCGAATTTGCAATTATAGTAAATTCATTTGAGAGAAAAGCGAATAAAATAAAATACTTTGCGATATGCTAGATAAAAGCGAATATCTCGCTTGTTGTTTCTCATGTAAAATACAATATTTAAAAAACTACTATTCAATAATAAATTATAAACAATCATGCATAAAAAATGCACTAATGCAGTGTTTTTTCACCAAAACACTCAATTCCTCATGAATGCAACGGATTTACTTTTGCACTCCAAGTTTTGAAATCTCGATGTAGGGATATGTTACTGAAGCCATATTCACTTCTAATGGATTTAAATTATTTATCAACTTTTTCTAGCTAAGCTATTTTGAAGATTTATGCGTAGTTTCCTCAACCTAGATGTAAGTTCTTGTATTATTTCTGCATGCTTCTCATATAAATAGGAGCTTAAATTAATTAATACTTCAGGGCAATAATTTAGGATTGAAATAATTAATTGCTTTCATTCGATTTCTACATGAATTTAAAAAATAATGGATTTGAAACTAACTGTTTTAATTAATCATGAAAAATATCAATCTCTTAATTGCCTTTTTCGCTACATTTAAAATTCTGAATTTGATAAGAAAAGTATGTTTTATTAAAAGAAACATTTTGTAGAAGTTTTTAAAAAAAAACTCTGATAATTTATTTGTCTTGATAACGTGATTTTCTAATTAATGTTAATTAGGGTTTTCGGACTAATTGAAATTTACTTATTATTAAAATTTTTAATTATTATTTTAATCGTTTTTCTAATGAGTGTTATTGCTCAAAGTCATTCTCAAAATTTTCTGTTTCAAAGATTTTAACAGGATTATTCGTTTGCTTACCTGAATTATAAAATGTGTATCAATCACTTGACGATAAAAAGAAGAATAAATTATTTTTCATGTATTTATTTTCTGTTGAATTTTCGTCAACACAAAGACTTCTAAACTAACAAATAAAAGAAGTAACTAACTATTCATATTAAAATTAATTTGTAGCTTCATTTGAATGTTAAATTTCATTTCCCACACACCTTTCATTCAATGAAAGTTAATAAAGGCATTTATCCAATAACTGAAAATTAAAATTGAATCTGTTCTTTTATTATTTTGAAAATGTTCCTTTGACTGTTTTCCTGGTATAAAATGTATTGTATCTGTATTCACAGAGAATCGATTCAGTATTTAATTTCAGCAAGGTAAGGTTAAAATGCTGAAATTACAAAACAGAGTGGAATTCGAGCGTGTTAGAGGTGAGCAGACTTCTACCTTTAAACTGGACAGTGCACATTTTTTAGATCAATTTCTTTGATCAAGGTTTAAATGTTTCCCAACATGTTGGAAATGAAATGTGGATTAAGTATCTTCTGGTCATGTCCTATTTGTCTGAGATTGTCCAGGAATGATCTGTATTTTAATTCTACGCTCATTTTGAACTCGTGAATTCTTAAACCGCCTTGAATTTGTATTTTAATTTTACTCTCGTTCATTTCTTGAAAGGGCATGAACTCACGGACTTCGTCTAGCTTGACTAGACCAAGTGGGTAGATAAAGGTCTTAGCAATAAATTTAAAATAAATACACTGCTGGCCACCGTAAATGCAACACCCTGAAGGAAGCATGCAAATAATATGAAATTTACAACATGCATTAGCGGAGGTGAGATATGCAAATGATTAGAATTTCAGCGCAGACGCACATCACGCGCGCCTGTGGCGCCACTTCAAAGCGCTATTTAAGGCTTGGAGATTTCGACGATTTCAAGTACGGCAATTGTGTTTTTCTTGTGGTTTTTTCAAAAAAACGATCAATTATGCCTCGTAGAAAACAGCGATCATCTTTTGATCAAGTATCCGAGTTCGACAGAGGAAGGATAGTGGCCTACCGATATTGTGGATTATCTTTCAGGGAAATCGGTAGTCGTGTTGGACGAAACCAAACAACTGTAATGCGGATATGTGATCGTTGGATGCAGGAGGGTACGACGGACCGACGTGTTCGATCGCATCCACCTCAGTGCACCACTTCACGTGATGACAGGCATATTGTGCGTATGGCAGTGACGGATCGCTCAGCCACATCACGAACCATAGCACAGCACATTCAGTCTGTACCGCATCATCCAGTGTCTGCGCGTACCATTCGACGCCGTTTACAGCAGAGTGGTCTGTCCGCAAGACGTCCATTGCTTCGTCTACCCTTGACGCAGAACCACAGACGTTTCCGCCGCCAATGGTGCGATGAAAGAAGGATGTGGACGGCAGAATGGAATGAAATTGTCTTTACTGACGAGTCACGCTTCTGTCTGCAACACCACGATGGTCGGATTCGAGTCTGGAGACACCGTCGAGAGAGGATGCTGAACAGCTGCGTTATGCACCGCCACACTGGTCCTGCACCGGGTATTATGGTATGGGGTGGTATTGGCTATCACTCTCGCACTCCTCTAGTACGCATTGCCGGTACTTTAAACAGCCAGCGCTACATCTCAGGGGTGTTGGAGCCAGTTGTCCTTCCTTACCTTCAGGGCTTGCCCACAACCATATTTCAACAGGATAATGCGCGACCACACGTGGCACGCATTGTCCAAGGGTTCTTCGTCAATCGCCAGATTGAATTGCTTCCCTGGCCAGCTCGCTCTCCGGATCTTTCGCCGATAGAAAACATGTGGTCCATGGTTGCTCAACGATTGACCCAGAATACATCCCCAGCTGCCACACCAGATCAACTTTGGCAACGTGTGGAAGCTGCTTGGTCTGCTGTACCCCAAGAACACATCCAAAGTCTCTTTGAATCAATGCCGAGGCGTGTGGCAGCGGTGATCTCCAACAATGGCGGCTACTCTGGTCACTGATTTTGGCAGGAACCACACTTCACAGAAGTCTATAAATTTAATCATTTGATACTTGGTCAACATGTTATCTACAAAATAAATTTTGTTGTGATATCTCTTGTCTTTCTTGGTGTTGCAATTTGGGTGGCCAGCAGTGTAGTTGGCACCTCTGTTAGTGTCACAACCTGTTCTATAGTCACCATTTTGTGTCAGTGCAAGCAGTAACAGCTTTACGGTCACGCTGTTTAGATGTGTTCATTGTGGTTATTGGAGGGTTTTCATTGCTTTTGAAGTGGTTTTTGGGATCGTGAAGATAAAGGTCCAGCTTGACTAGACCAAGTGGGAAAAGAAACAACACGACAGGTATGATAGTACCATTTTCAGTTACGAAGAAGAGTTTTGTGCAACAGGTGGCAAAATGAATGAAAATCATCAACAGGAGGCAAAATTAGTGCTATAGCAATAATGAAAGTCATCAACAGCTAACAATGTTATGAAAGCAAGCACAGTGGACGATTATATTATTAGAGCCATTTTTATAAATTAACAATTTTACAGTTCAAAGAGTTATAAAAAGACCTGGTTACATTGTATTCTTTTATTTTTATTGCATACTTACAAATACATACTCAATAAATTTTAAATAAATAGTTGGCACCTCTGTTGGTATCACAACCTGTTCTATAGCCACCATTTTGTGTCAGTGCAAGCAGTAACAGCTTTACAGTCACGTTGTTTAGATGTGTTCATTGTGGTTATTGGAGGGTTTTCATTGCTTTTGAAGTGGTTTTTGGGATAAAGTTGTTTATTTTATGATTTATAAATGGTTTATTAAATGTTGTTGAATGTTAGATATGATTTTTTATAACTTTCCGGGGAAAGTAGATTTGCACCATATGTAAGACCAAAGATGTTCCTCCAACAAAAGGTTTGGCTATTAAAACACTTCAATTGAATTCTAAGTATTTTCACAAGAAAACTGAATTACATTCCTACAAGTTCAGTGATCAAAATTTAATTATTAGTTTAATGGAATTGGTATAATTTCTTTTATGAACATTATGTACATATATAGTATACCAACTTTCAAAAACTAATTATTATTAATTTGAAAATCCTTTGAAAATCTTGATTTAATTTATATTTTTAATATAAGCATTGATTCCACAATGGCACGAACAACGAAAACGCTGAATAACCTGTAGGTTTATAAACAACAAAAATCCACGACGTTCATCGTTTCACGGGTATTTGAGTGCAAAGCTAACATCAATTTTAAATTCAGTCAAGTGTAAGGAATTTTTCTCTTTTAGTCCTCATATACTCCCAAAAAAATAAAAAGTCATTAATCTTCTCTCGGCGTCAGTCAGCTTTTGAAGCGCAAAAATTTTGTAACTAAAGCAGCTGTTGACTTTTTGTCAAAAGAAAAGGGAGCAAAGCAACGTTAAAAAGCAACTCAGAAAAATGTGCAACTAAAGTGTTCTTGGCTTGGGGAATCTCCCGTGGATACCAGTTTCATATTTTAAGAGGCATTTTTTATATGAAATGGTACATGGTTGATGTCAGAATATTTTGCGATTCGAAGTTATGCATAATGCAAACTATGTACTTTGTTCAAGTTACAACATACAGTATTCGTCTATTGTTTGCTCACTAATATTTTATGGTCCAAACCTGGGATCTTAATGGTATGTAACACTTATAGCTAGAAAGGGAAAGATTTTTTTTAATCCTCAAGTAGTTTCGACGGGATATCTTGTACGTCAAGATATGAAAAATATTTTAATGACGAGATATCTCGTCGTATCTTGATCATGAGATATTTCGTTTTCCGGATATTATCGATCTTTTTATGATGACTAGATAAATATTTGGCCAGCTTTTATCTAATAACGAAATATCTCGTTGATAAAGATCTGGCCAATTTCACTAATGACGAGATACCTCGTCGAGACAACCACCAGGAGGGTTAAATAAGTAAAGATTTTAGTAAAATTACTTCTATCGTTGTGATTCAACAATCCATACACAGTATCACAATTGCAACAGATCTGATCAATCGGTACTTTAGCTATTGCTGTGTATAGCAAATACGCAATAGCGCCTCAAATCACTTATTTTTCATGCATATATGTAGAATGCATTCCCATACCGCCACCAGAGGTAGCAACCGGCGCACGGAGTAGAACTGTTACTGTGACTTCATCCTGACTCAGAGTTAGAGCTAGAGTTAGACTGACAGTGACTACGCTTCCACGCACAGATGGAGCGTCGTTTATACAACTCATACATGTGGCAGCGTGTAGGCTGTGCCATGATCCAAGTAACTTATTCTGTACATAAATTGTAGAATAATTAAATGTGTTAGTCCTCATCTCTGTGTCAACCAGCTTCGCATCTTTACATCCTAGACACCGTACTACATATATACAGTTCATTATTTATATTATATATTTGTTACATGAACATTACACCCCCGAACCCCCATTCTATTTGAAAAATCCATAAATGAATGCAACCACCTCCTGTATTTGTCGACCTTTATTTAAGGTTAGGCACTGGTAGACTATCCAACACATTTTGTTTATTAAATTTGATTAAATTCCTTTATATTTTTATCTAGTAGTTAATTTTGCACCAGTCTTCATATGTAATCACCTCAGTACAACCAGAGCCCACCTTTTTTCCAACCTTTGTGTTTTCCTAGACTGTCTCGTCTAGCTCCTTTATCCTCTCCCCTCACGTCCCAGGGGTCCTCTATTTGCCGTATCCTCTAGACCCATAGACCCCCTTGTGAGGAAAAGTGATGTGAATCTCATAGCAGTGTACAGAATAAATAGCGCAGTTCAACTTAGCAGTAAAGTGTTGAGAATCTCAGGTACATTCCAACTTCATATTTTGAAAGGCAGCTTTTTTATATAAATAGCTACATGGTTGGACTCAAAATTTTCTACGGGATTCCAAGTTACACATAACGCAACTGTAGACTTGATTAGAATTACAATAGATTAAGATGCAATATATTTCCCAATAGTTTATGGTTGAAAACTAAGATCTGAATGGTAAAACTAAAAACTAGAAAAGTTATATCGTTTATAGTAAAGATTTTTGTGCAGAATATACACCACAGTTAACTCAGAAATAACATTTCGCGAGTCTACAATTTATTCCAGCTTCATATTTTGAGGCTTTTTTACCTAAATAGCTAGCTACAGGGCTTCGTCAATTATTTTAATGAGATACAGTCATACCATGTATACTTTATTTAAATTATATCACATATTAATTCGTCCTAGATAGTTTTTCACCAATAGTTTATGGTCCAGATCTGGGATAACGATCTTAACACAAAAACCAGAAAAGCAAAACATTATTAAAATGTAAAGAATCTTGTCAAATTAGCTGTATAGCTGTGTCTCAATTAGCTGTATCTATATTATCTGTGTCTTATGTCACAATGTACAGAGTAAGCAATGCAGTTTAACTTGGAAATAGCATTTAGAAAATCTCCAGTTATTTCCAGCTTCATGTTTTAAGAGGCCTTTTTGCATGAATCTCTAAATGGTTGTTACAATCGTTTACGACATTCAAACTTACATATAACGCAAATTAATAATGAAATTATTTTAATCTTAACACATGAATTCGCCGTTGATAGTATATTTCACCAGTAGATTATTTTATGATAGAAACCTGGGATTTCAATGGTAACAGTTAAAACCAGAAAAATATAAAAGTATGACTTAGTTTGATCATTGTGAATCATATATTGCAATGTGTTTTTCCGTCCTTTGGATCGATTGAAAAGATATCTTTCTGCGGTAAATTGAAAAATGAAATATTAATGCGTAATTTAGAACACATTTAGAACGAAGAGGTAAATATGTTCAATTGTGGATACCGGAATAACATACCGGTGACCTATTTTGAGATTAACCATAAATTTCCAAAAAAAAAACTTTTTTTCTCTAACTTCCATCAAAAATTCGTATCAATGTCATTTTATGTTCCATTTACTAGCCCTTCTGAGTACAAAATTGTAATTAAATTTAAGAATTTCAACGCAGTTACGTGTAATGTACTATAATTTTTCTCAATTTTTAAAAATATATAATAATTTTTTACTAATTCATGTTCTCTATCTTTGCCTTTTTTGATAACTATAAAACTGATGAATTATCTGATATTATTCCCAAATAAAAACCAAAAGTATGATTGAACTTTGTTTTTAATATTATTCTAAATTTATTAAGAACACATTGGAACTGAATGCATGTTCTAGACATATACAACAGAATTCATAACAAAGCATTAAGTTATGGTCATCAATTGCTGGTAATAAGGAATTTAAACACACGAACCAAAAGACTCAAATCTTGCCTTAAGGCTATAATAGCTTATTCCAAGTGATGTTGCAGTTATGACGATTAATGTCAGCTTGCATAATACGTTCGGAATTATAAGCTTAGCATGATCAGCTAGAATTCAAAGGCCGTTAAATTATCAAACTTGAAAATATTATTGCAGTTATTACAAAATTATTAACGGCTGCTTACATTGAAAGCACATAATTATGGGAAATCCAGGAGAAATCGAGTTCCAGAAATGCCATTCGATCTTACTTGCTTGACAAAGCAATGCACATCCCTAAACTTCAGCATATACATATCTTTCTGCATTTGCGGAAAGTTGTGTGCCTGTGAATTATAAAACACCAATTTAACGTAGTATATAAATGTTGTTTAATACGAATTCCTGAATTATTTTCTTAATTCAACAAGACTCTTCTTATAGTCATATGATTTCATAGTTCTTTAGTATTACTTTCCCTTTTAACACATATAATGACTAAACATCCGCATCCACTGGTGGAAAGAATCGTATTAAAGATTCTATTCGCAAAGCAGGCCAAAACTGGTTAGAATTCGTGCAGGGTAGATTGTAGTTTGAAGAACGGATATGTGCGTGCGTGGCCCTTTGAGAGTTAAGGCACGATTTAAATTACACATGCTACCACCGGGAACATGAAAATTGTATCACGCTAAAACTAAGCGTATAAATAATACTTACATTTAAATTTCCGAATTAAAAAACCATGTCATTTTTAAACTAAGAGGGAAAACTCTTTTTAAAACTCTAGTTATCCCAATATCTTATGTTACTTGTAACATTCAGTAGTAACACCATAAAAGGAAATTATACCCACTACTTAAAATGATTCAACTCTTGCCACTTTCAACTCGTTTAGTTTCCTTATCTAAGTAATGGTAGCAAAGACTGACTTGTGGTACCACTTCTGTTAAAAAGAAACTCTGGGGTCAAAGATACTTCCTATATCGTAAAGATTTAGAGACGCAAAAAATAGAAAAGAAGGGAGAAAAGAGAAAAGAAGAATAACTCTTATAATATCTATGCTTATCTCTGCCTAAATAACGATAGCAAAAATCTTATTTCTTAGTTTGATTGCATATTTATATTTACCACTTAAAATTATTCAGCTGTTCACATTTTTAACACGTTCTGTTTATTTGGCTATATTATGATAATAAAGATTGGTTTGTGTTACCACTTCTGTTCAGTGGTAACTAAGGAGATCGAAAGAGATTTCCCATATGGCTAGGATTTGGAGACACTGACAATAAGAGGGAAATATACATCTTATCAGAACCTTTAGCTTATCTTGGTTCAAATAGAAATATTAATTATTATTTTGATTGCATATTTGACATCATAAAGGAAAATTATATCCATCCCTTAAAAGCATTGAACTCTTAACATTTTTAACTTGTTTAGTTTCGTTACCTAAATAATGGTAATAAAGATTGGCACGTTACAGGTTCTGTTAAACTGTAACTCTGAAGATGGAAGAAATTTCCCATAGTTTTAGAATTTTAAGACACAAACAGTACAAAAGAAAATATCATAATAGTCTGTACTTACCTCGGTCCAAATAGCAATAACAACCATCGTATTTCTTAGTTTGATTGCATATTTGACAACACTAAAGGAAATTATAGCCGCCACTTAAAATGATTCAACTGTTCACAATTTTAACTTGTTTAGCTTCATTGTCTAAATAATGGTTATAAAGATTGGCTTGTATTACCAATTCTGTTCAGAGGTAACTCTAGGGAACGAAGGTATTTCTCATATCGTTAGAATTTGGTGACACGAGCAGTAAAAAGGAAAATTTATTTAACACAATAATCTATTCTTGGTCCATATAGCAATAACAGCAATCTTATTTTTTAGTTTGATTATACACAAGACAAACGAAATTATATCCGCCATTTAAAAATTCAACTGTTCACATTTTTAGTTTCTTTGTTTAAAAAATTGTAATGGAGATTGACTTGTGTTACCAATTCTGTACAACGGTAACTCTTGGAATCGAAAATACTTACCGTGTCATTAGGATTTGGAAAGGAAAAGATAATTATCGCGGTCCAAATAACAAAACTAATAATCTAATTCCTTCGTTTGATTGCATTTTTATATCTGACTCTCAATATCAAATCAACGCAATTCCATAAACATCAGACTTTTTATATTCTGCGTTGTTACAGACATACCTAATATTTTGCTGAGATCTATCTAATTATCCTTTTTCAATCCCCATATCTCAAAAGAAAATCCATCCTTCTCTGTCTTAGAATTCGACATTACCTGCAGTAATGCAACGCAAATCAAAACATCACTTATCGGAAGGATTCCAAGCCAACGCAGGAAGCAGATAAGTGAAAAAAAACGAAACCCAGAGTACCCCAAAAGCAAGCAAAGAAACTGCGAAAGTGTTCGCCATGTTGCATAACTCCTGCCTCTGATTACGAGCAACATCTGTGTAGAGTTTTAATTATCATAAATTTGCACTCAAAATACTTTCCCTGCGTATATCATTCCTTTGTGAAAGGATCTGAAGGTAAACCATACGCTGCTAGAGACATAAAAGAATATTAAACGTCTTTCGGGCAAGGTTTCTTTGAGGCTCTGTTGCCTTTTAGACTGTCGACTAATAGCGGTACTTACTACTTTTGATGAGTGTTTACAGGCAGTGTTTATGAACTGGGGTACTTTAATAAACCTGAAAGCAGTCTATTTCTGGGGTTAAATATAAAACAAACGCATCTGCATCCTAGCAACTGCCTTTGCGTAATTAAAGGTGGTTTATATCATAGTGTTGGGTTGATGAAAGACGAGTAAGAATAGAAGCTATACATTGTTTACATAAACTGGCATCAATTTGCCTTAGGTAACGAATTATTGTTACAGGGATATTTATTTATTTTTTCATAAGCTTAAAACATATTTCACTTTAAATTTAGAACATGATATTTGGATATTTAGTTTGATAGATATTTATTTTGGATAATGATAAGAACATTTAACGGATGATTAAAAATAGTCGAATAGAATTATAGAAAAATGCATTGCATTAGAAGTTAATGTAGGTGTTTGTAATTGCAACTAAACTATTTGTGTTTGGCTAACAAAAACTAGAGAGGCTTGTCACTGTGTGCATGAAATGACCCTACGTTCCACAAGAAATTTAATAATAATTTAGATTGAAGGCAATTGCGATGCATTAGTAGTTTAGAATGGAATGCAAGTACAATGGATTAGTAGTTTAGATTATATGGCAATTAAATGCAGTAGTAATTTAGATTTAAAAGAAATTACTATGAATCAGTAATTTAGAAATATATTTTTAAGAAAACACTGAAAAATGTTTCACGAAATATTAGGAACATGACTATGACGTCATACACACCACAGAGAAAAATATATCAAACGGCTTTCGTCGATGTTTCTTTGTTTCTCTTGCTTTAGACCGTTGACTAATAACGGTGGTTACTACTTTTGATGAATGTTTTCGAATGAGGTACTTTAATAATCCTTTTAATAATTTAGTACTTTAATGATATTTTTAATAATCTTTACTAATTTAGTACTTTAACAATCTTTAATAATTTAGTACATTAATAATCTTTAATAATTTAGTACATTAACAATCCTTTTAATAATCTTTAATAATTTAGATTGAAAGGCCAATTAGTAATTTATAAATATTTTTTAAAGAATACACTGAAAAATGTTTCACATAACATTAAGATTGACTGACGTTATGCAACACACCCTTATTAGAATAAAATTATTAAATAGATTTCGTCGATATTTCTTCAATTCTCTCGTTTTAGACCGTTGACTAATAATGGTAGTTTTTACTTTTGATGAATGTTTACGAATGAGATACTTTAATAATCCCTGAAAGCAGTTTCTTTCTAAGTTATATATAACACAAACGTAAATAACGATGCGGAATACTTCTCCCTCCTAGGAACTGCCTACAAGTAATTAAAGGTGTTATATCAGTGTTGGTTGATGAAAGAGACTGGAGAAAGATAAGAAGTCATAGATTGTGTTCATAGAATAGCATAAAGTGCCTTGTATAATGCTTCTGTAATGAAGAAACATTGATTTAAACCATAAATTTAAAAATATGTTTCATACAAAATTCAGAACATACCGTTGTGACATTACACAACGCACCTGTAATAAACGTTGTTTAAGGGTATACTGTTGGATATGGTAAAAACATAGAACAAATGAAAACGCCTCTTGTGTAGAAATTTTGTAACACGTAATTGTAATAGCGAGTAGTCGTCAATAAAGGTCTTAGTAGTTGGAATTAAAGGTGCTCTAAAGCACGACGGTTGGTTGATGGAAAACAAGTGACAGAATGGAAGATATATATTATAAAATAACATGAAGTACCTAGTATAATGCTTTAACAATCTATAAACATCTTCTTTCTTATCCCAGTGTAAAAAACAAAACAAATTATACTAAGTCGTTGAGTCTGTAAAAAAGTTTTTGGGCAATAGCAGATGGATCCTTAAAATGTCTTCATGTATGGTTCCAATGCGATTCAGAATGTGTGAGAGAGAGATTGGTAATAAGCCGCACTTATCCATAAACATTAATTTTCACGGTACACTCAAAGATATATTTAATACAAAATTCAGAATATGGGCGTCCCGACTTGCTCATTATAATAAAATTATAACGAACATGTATGTTTCTTGATGACTAACGTTTGCTGAGAAAAATTTTAGAAACAAGTAGGTTTATTGTGTTAGTAGTTGTTAATAGATGTGTTAATGTAATTAGTGGTGTAATTTAAGCTGTAATTTAGAGGTGATTTATTTCATTGTGGTTGACTGATGAAATGCTAGAGAATGAACAGAGAACATGTACAATGTGTGCTTAATGGGTTCTATATTAAGTTTGGAGCATATTGTTAATATAGAATTATTCTTTAGGTTACTCAAAAATATATCTTGTAAATATTGTTGAGCATAATTCTGTGAGATGATTATACTCAGCGCCATTACAATTACCAGTTGTAACACAAATATTTTATATAAGAATTAGAACAGTGAAAAATTAATAAAAATAGAAGCCTGTTGAGTTGAATTTTAGTAGCAGGTAGTTTTACTGCTTAAGGAACTGTATAAAATTACACTTAAACTATTTTCTCCAAATTAACTGTCACAATTTTTTTTTCAATTCACATACTAGTTCAAATAAAAACTCTTTTTCCGAAACATTGTCATTTACCAGCAATTCCGATCGAAACTCGTGTGATATTACATAATTGAATGCAGGTCTACCGGGTTCAGCAAATTAGAAAAGCACTGGAAATTAGCTATTTTGATAAAAATTAGAAAACTGTTAAATCAGAAATGTAAATGGCAATTTTTTAACGGAAATAACTCATAAATACAAGTCAATATGACGAGATTAACATTTAGTGAAAATTAACGTTATTCCACTGGATATATATTTAATAAAAGAAAATTGTTAAAACCTTAGAGAAGGGGTGTCTAATTTGACTTTCTGTTTGAGAAACTAATGCATCAATGTCTGGTATGATGGAAGTAGTTGAAATTCTTAATGAGTTCCCAGGGTGCTCATTAGAAAATGTTGATTTAATTTTACTCTTCGTATACTTCGTAATCCTGGAAAACCTTGTTCACAATGTTCGTACTGCCAAAAAGAGATAACATGAATGAGGCGTGATTGTGAAGCGAGAGATGTTTTACTCAGGGAAGACATGTACTCGTGTCATGAAAAATATCGCCAAGTCACAAAATAATATTAAAAATTTACGATCTTGTGGAGCCGCAGTAATAACTGTCCGAAATCATATGGAATTCATGAGTTCGACATATCTGCTTTACAGCATTTTGAAATAAGATGCATATTGAGCCTATGGTGTGACATTCATGTTATAATTGATTAATTTGGACACGATCAGAACATTGAGTCCCCTGGTAATTTCATGCCATTAACATTTGAAAAAGTGTGTACGATTCAAACACTTAAATCTGACTTTGTATAGAATAAAAAAAACATCAATCAACAACACTTTTTTAGTATTTGTGTCGAAGTATCGAAACCCACAGAATTTTCAAGTTTTCATTGCAAATTAATGGGATTAAATTTAATAGGCAAAGAATAAATATTAATAATCTTCAAAAATGATACTGATATCTAAGTTGAACTTATATTTTACCAGATATTAATTGGAGTCTCCTTAAAGGTAAATAGTTTACAGCTCTTCTGCGAGTTAGAACTTCATCTCTACTTCAGGTTAAATAACAATTGGATACAATTGATACATCCCCTAGTTGATCATAAAATGCATTTCCACATATAAACCGAACTCAAATTGTCCCATTCGCCTCACTGCATTGTTTTATGATTTCTGTAAAAGGTTTTTTCTATCTAAGTTCAATCACGTGAATTATGTCGTGATTTATTGTAATTATGGCCATAAATTCCCGCTATTGCTTTCGCTAAAAGTGCAGCTGTACCTGGAGTCATATTCTCAGCTACAATTACCTGTCATCATCCTAAGTTGAACCTTATTATTGTGGTGATAAAAGCACCGTTTTTAGGAGTCACCCTCAAAGTTGCTACATGAGTCTCATAATTTACATTGTGGTTTAAAACGATACTGCAACTGTAAAACAAAGGGCATATTAATAAGAATAACGATTATTTATGCGTAAAATATTTTTAAAATTCATTTTTAAATTAACATTCATTCATGATGTTGAAGAGAACTTAAACCAAGTAATAAATCTCAGGTTACATTTTGACTTATTCTAGATGCTTATGAATAGCTTGAAAATATAGGATAATGCAACTGATAATTACACGAAGATTGATTTCGTCTTGCAAATATTAATTTCAAAAGGAGGTTTTACATATTCAACGTGAGATTTATATGAATATAGAAGATAATAAAATTGTAATTAATTTCCGGAAATAATCACAAGCATGTTTTACAAAAAGACGTTTAAGGCTGTGCAATTGCAAGGCATGTTAAGTTATGTAAATAGTAAAAGAAAAGAAAAATCGCTATGAAACGTATATATAGCATAAGTTATTAATGCTTTCAAGTTAAGCTAGCTTAGTTTTCATTTCATCTGTTCAGTTTTGTGTCTGGTAAACATCGAAAATAATAAATTATTTGAAATACGTAATGAATAAAGATTAATATACTGATAATTTATTTATGATTCATGGTATAATTAAACTTAAAAAATATTCTTGGTTACAATAGTTAGAAATGCCATTACAGCAAAATTTTATCTTATGTCAAAATCTCACATTGTAAAACGAACATTTTAAACATCGAGGAAGTTGTTCAATGAATTTTACATCGTGAACTGTTTTATAACCTATTTCTAAAGTTTGTCCTGTCATATATATTTTACTTTGACATTTCGACGGTAATTAAGTTGAACTTTATAAAATAAAGAAGCGCTTTTTATCGAAAATTAATAAACTTTGCATTCAATTTGCATATTTATAGCTTAAATATTAATAAAATTTTTCCAATATATTAAAACATCTCAGTTTTCTTTTTAATTTCTTCCTTTCCATAATTCGAAACAGTTTCTCGGAAGATTAGTCAGAAAAAACATTTCCTATTATTTCTTTTCCAAGAAACTAATTCTTTTATCAGATTTAAACTTAATTAATATGGAAATTTCCATATTAAAGTAAGAGACGTGCAATTTGTTTCCGGGTTATCCAATTACACATACCCTTCTGACGAAGCGAAAAGAAATTTATGTTTTTAAAAATCAACTCAGCTTAATGCCGAAAGTTTTCTTTAATCTTAGACTTTGTGTAATTATTTTAGGATGTTAATAGCGTTTTTCATCTAAGATAGATTAACAGATACGTTTAAATTACGCGATCTTTCACGAAGGCATTTTTTTGGAAAAAATACGAAATTTCTGGAAACACATTTCTTGAAAGATTTCTAGAAACTTTTGGGATCGAGTTTCTTTTTCTTAGAAATTTAGCTTTAAAGCCCCCTGTGTTACCTTGTTCAACTGGAAACATTTGACACTTAAATTAAAACGTGCTGCATATAATTTGTTTTACTATTTAGACACGCATACAGTAAGGTGAAAGTAGTAATTACAAGCGTGTGCTAAGCACTTTAGAGTGTAATATTATAATGGTAAAAGTTTAGTTGGTATAACTAACAAATCTGCGTTATGCTCGCCAAAATCTTTTCCGGAAATAGAATTGGTCTAAAAAGCATTTGGGGGAAAATGTGGTATATATTTCGCCTGGTAAAGTTGCATTCCTGACACTTCAGTCCTGTTGCATTTTTCCTACATAGAACAATTTGGAATTCTAAAGTTTTTTTACATGCGCAATGTGACTTGAAAATCACTACCAATAATTTATTTATGAGTGGAAAATACTGAAATTTAAAGGTAAAAAACATGATTATATTGGCTTCATAACCCATGTATCTGCTTTTTAAATATGTATCACAGCTATTGCTTACTTGTGCGTGCAATTAAAATATAACATTTGAATTTTTATGAAGTTTAATTTTTCCCAAAATTAAACTTCTATCTTGGTTGAAAAAGAACAGTAGAACGAGGTCCCCAAATTCTGTGATTTTAAATTCTATCCACAAATCACTTCAAGGTAAAGAAAGTTAGGGAATGCCAATGTGTCCTGTAAATACATTATGAAAATATAAAAACTTTGGAATACATATTTTAAACGCTGTTTTAAAAATTAAAATATTAATAAATCAGATGTTAAAAAATTCGCAAAATTAACATCGACCCATATTATACCATGGGACAGAAATAAACTTTTTAGTTTAATCTAATGGTGAGTAAGTCGTATGGTGTTTTGGTGTTACATTCGATATACGCCCCGGTAACTTAAAAAGCAGTTTCGAGCTAAATAATTATTGGGTTTGTTGCATTATTTCTCATTAGTAACTAACTTTTAGGCTCTTTTGTACTTGAAAAACCAGTTTCACTCCCCTAGATCTATTAGAATGGAAGTTCTCACGGATTTCTAACAAAGCGGTAGGAGTAACCTAACTCGCCTTTTCGAGTCACGCATATTTGAGCTCAAATAGAACGAATTTATACAACAGTACACTTGGAGTCACACAATTAGCTGACGTTAATCTACCCCTTAACCTTTTCCAGCGGTCTTCCAGAATCCTGTTTGCGCGAATTTTTTACTATGAGGATAAGACATACCACGCAGTTCTTTTTATGCTTTTTATTTTTATACTTAAACGACATGCTACTAACATTTACATTTAATCAGACAAACAAGTAGGTGCCTAATTTAGAGATCTTACAACACATGGATCATGTTGTAGGAGATTTCTCTCTAGAGCGTTTATGTTGAGAACTGGGGGTGTGAGAATGTTTTGAATCCTCCAAGACCTAATGCGTCGCCAAAAAAAATCTTTTGAATATTGTTGGAGCACGTGGCACCGCAAGAGCCTCAATTGCCGATCGGTAGGTAGAGAGCCTTGAAATGATGCATTACTTTCTTAGTATGCATAATGATATTTAAAAATTTAGTTCTTATTTCAGTTAGTTAAATAAAAATTTAGCTAGAATTCGGAAAAATTTATGAATATTTTCTAATTTGAAAGATAAGTTCTTCAAAAATAGTAAACATTATATTAAAGATAAAGTGTTCTGGGGAATCCTTTGCGACTGCGCGACCGGTTGGATTAGCAACCCGAGGATTGCGAGTTCGAATTCAACCAAAGACCGTCGTGTATAAAGGGGGTTGGTGCGAGTTAAATCTGTCGGGACTTCAAATGTCCTCACGTTGGTGTGGTGTGAAAGTTTGGAGAGTGGGGTTCCAGCTCAGATGTGACCTCGTCATCTGACTTGGTTCAAAATTAAGTGGTGTTGTCCTCGGTCTTTCCCTTTGGGTTTGATCGCAGACCGTCGTCAATAGCCCGTTGTGTTGCACCGGTGTGAAAAGCCAATTAAAAACCTACCATGATGGCGTGCTCAGTTGGTTACCCTCCCAAGTTCTGCCCGTAATAGGGGGCTTCGTTTTCTTCTGTGATCGCCTCGTCTTGATCCTCTGTGCTGCTGCTGATGTATTAATAAATATGCTTTTCGTCAAATTTGACACTCATGCTGTTATATATCGCTGTATTGTAAGTCAATTTTTGTAGCGGTGGCCAAGTTCATCACTATACCCCTCATCCAGAATTCAGCAATGACTGCATTCGATAGATGCTACCACTAGTTGATAGGTTGCCTATTGCGTGGTGGCTGTATTAGGATGACTTGTGTACTTCCGTATGCATGGTCAAGCAATGGAAGATTGCGACCGTTGACTGTCCTAAGTTGCCTTTAGCATCCGAGTGTGCGTATAACTGACAATTTGTTGAAATTAGGAAGAGCGACGACGAATAGTGAAGCTGTGATAAGGAATAGGAGCTGGGTATTTTACCACAGGATTTCAGACAGTTATAGGAATCAATTAGAATCGCATTTATAATTCAATTTGACCATGAGGGCTGTATTAGGATGACGGGTGTGCTTCCGTATGCATGGTCAAGCAATGGAAGACTGCGACCGTAGACTGTCCTAAGTTGGCATTAGTATCCGAGTGTGCGTATAACTGACAATTTGTTGAAATTAGGCAGAGAAACAACGAATAGTGAAGCTGTGATAAAGAATAGGAGCTGTGAACACAGGGTTTCAGACAGTTGAATGAAGCAATTAACATCGCATTTTTGATTTAATTTTACCGTCAGGGCTGTATTAGGATGACTGTTGTTCTTCAGTACGCGTGGCCAAGCAATGGAAGATTGCGACAGTAGCAGTGTCTGTTACCACAGGACTTCAGACATTTGCTGGAAACGATCAGTGACGTATAGACAATTACTCATCATGGATCATCCATCGAATTTTGCGCCGAATGAGATAAGCGCCTTAGAGCTGTTTTCAAGTGCGCCTGTCTATAATCACTCCGTCAATCATTATTTTAGCAAGATATGAGAAAGACAGTACAACTTTGTCTATCAAAGAGTACTTCAAGGTGTAGTTGGATAACACTGCTATATAAACTATTGTGTAGTAGGTAAATTTTTGTAGTGACTGGTTAAGTTCACTAATACACTTCTATTTCATTACATTTCGTGTCTTCCTTCGCTATGGAAATATCACAAGATGTCCAGACACTCTTAACCCTCCAAGGGGTTTCGACGAGATACCTCGTACATCAAGATCTGACCAATTTTTCTAATAAAGAGATATCTCTTATTTTTAATATTCATTTACTTTTTCAAGATTTTGGGATCATCATCATCTGGTCTGTTTCCGTCTAATAACGAGATATCTCGTCCATCAAGATCCATTTAGTTTTACTAGTGACGAGATACCTTTGCCGAGAGAACCATCAAGAGAGTTAATATATAATTATCTGTCTAAATATATCATATAATAGTGAGTGTCACATCTCAACAATTTAATCCTATGTTAATTCAGGCTGATTGTCATCGCAGAGTACTATTGCTTTTACCTTACAGTACACTTAATGACTGAATAGCAACATCGATTGGCTGAAAAAATCCTAGAAAAGATTATATTAATAAAAAAATTCAAACTTATTGGTCATGCAATGAAGACTGCATGTTACGGAACGGATAGATACATGTGAAATCCTTAGGGGTTAAAAATAAAAGGTAGTTTAGCCATTCTACTATTTATGAAATTGTGATAGCCACCAAGGGTACAAAACAACATGAGGGTTAAAACTAATGCATGCAATCTCACTTACAACAAACACTTTTATATCAGCTAAATCAAACCAAGTTACATGGTTTTCAATTTATGACTCCAAGCGGATTCGACGATGTATGTCGCCCATCAAGATCTGATCAATTTTGCTAACGACGAGATATCTCGTCGAGACAACACCAGTAGGTTCAAACACATCTACCATGACATCAATATTCCAAACTTACAATCGATATACATAAGCCATCAAAACAGCACTTCATGCATTCGATGCAAGCCGACACAAAAATACACAAATCACATAAGGATAGAATGAGTTGAACACACGCTTTCTCATACTACTGAAAATTCGTGTATTCCGTCAAGTCCAATGTAGAAATCCGTCGATATAATATTTCTTGAGACTCCTTTCAACTAGAAAGTATAGTTTTGTATGCGCAGTCTTTGTCGTCTTTGATATCGAACGTGTTCTATTGTTGTGTGTTACAATTCTACACTCTTGCTAAGCTTACTACGTGGTGATAGCAACAGTGTATACATACCAATTGTTATTCCTTGGTATCACTACTCCATACAGATCCAGGTACTTCTAGAGTGCCCGGGTTTCTAAGTGAATATATCTGTAGTATCTGGTTGTAAAATAGCGAAATGCAACGGGAGAGTAGAACTGACTATTGTTGCAAAGTTGATCTGAATATAACATTGGACGTCTTTGTGCTTGATATTGCCGATCTCGAAATAACGACTGTCTTGGGAGAATTAAAAGAACCACTTTTTGTCTTGAAAATATTGTTAATTTCATAATGCTGTTGAAAGAAGGGTTGACCTATGTGATATAAACAGCAATTCATGGACTCATTTCTCATGGTATATGTGGTATCTCATGGTATCTATATATTCATTACTAAAGAAATAATTATTAGTAATCGGTATCTATAAAACAGTATTTAGGGAAGTTTGCCTAGAAGCTACGAAATAGATGGTTATAAAGTAAAATAATATTCATGTTCCAAGAAAAATGTTAGAATTACTCTTGTGAGGTACTTAATATCATTTATGTCATTAAGCATATTTTCAAATCCCTCCATCTGCCTGCATTCACGAAAAAGTGAAATATTGCAATTATAATATAATAATAATATTGCAATATTATGGTTTATATAAGTGATTCTAAATTAAACATAACTGTAAATTCATTCTTAAATCTCTCAATCAACACTGTCTACACAAATAAATGAAGAATTACGAACTAATTATGCCTGATAAAAATTATTCTCTATTAAGCAATATAACTGCGTAATATTTATTTATAAATTGAAATACAATTAGAACAGATAAAACATTTATATATATATATATATAAGATCTGAAAAAAATATTTGGTGTTAGAACCATTCAAGATATCATAAAACAAACTTATAAATGTAATATTTAAAATTTATTAAAGTTTATGGAATTTTTATTATTATATTAAATCAGCTAAAAATATTTCATTAAAAATCAAAGAATATATTGTTCTATTATACCGATAAAACTAGTATTCACTTAATAATCGATTAATGTGATTGATGCGTTTAATTTTGTTTGAAAATGTTCGCAATACACTTTAAATTAAATAACTTAAAGTTAAAGTCAAATTGTTTTGACGTAAGTACATTCTTATTTGATCTCATTAATCCCCATTTATTTTTAATTTGCATTAGCCTTATAAGCTTCACGAGGCTTCATGGTAATGAATTATCTCATTACTCTACAACAGCATAATCACTACAATCATATATATTGGTTGAAATAATCATAAGAATGATTCTTCATTGATCAAGAACTTCAAATCTGGGTAGAGGTCATAGAGAGAATGCAGGTGGTGGAATTATACGTGCATGACTCTAAGTGGGTTAGATTTACAATGTAAAATATATATCGTCGGCTTAGAGCAAAATCTCATTAACTGACATTCTTAGGACAGACATTTTTTGACACTGAATAATTATTTTCATGAGGATGAGTAATAAATTGTCTTATTGCATTGAGTTTGAAAGAAAATATAATACTATCAAAATGTTTATAATTTTTATTTTTTGAACTAAAATCTAATAAGTTCTTACTCGACTGTGTTGTAAAATTTGATTTTTGTCAGTTAACGAGTTTCTCCTCTATGCCAACGATATGGTGTGAGCTAATAACCGATAACTTATTCGATAAATTAAAACATGCGTTTCTATCTAATTATAAGTTGATTTAAAATAGAAAAGTCAAGGATCAACTGGTTTGTTTATTAGGTTTTTAGGCGCAAGGCCAAACCCGGCCATGTTGCGCCAGAGACATATGTGCGATCAAGTAATAGACACATGCAATGAAAGTTTTACTGACACAGAAGAGAGAAATACACACAGGAGGAATCGCACCTGCTAGGAACCGAATTGCTAGCGCAGTGAGCATAACCACTGAGCCACGAGGGTCCTAAGGACAAACTGAAATCGTATGTTTCAACGCTAGTTTTAATTTTTTGTAAAATTTATTATGGATAAAAAAAACAGAAATTTCGGTCAGATTTATTTTTATTTACCATTATGCCTTAGGCTGTTAATCCTATGCCAAAATGCTAATAGCCATTGATTTTAATAATTTTTGCTTCACAAACTCTGAAAAACAAAATTATATTTGTGAATAATTTATCCCGAATAAGTTTTTTCCTACTTTAAATGTTTAGTTTATCGTGGTTTCTAAAGTATTACGTATCAATGAGTTTTTTCCTTTGAAAAAGTAAACTGAAGGTTCTTGTTAATCAAAATAAACATCACTGTAAAGGATATCCTTGATTTTGTTTTTGCCAAGCTCATTCTATTGAATGCATTATGCATGCTGGATTCGGTATCTTTTACTGAGTTGTGTACCATCTTCGGCTTACAAACTTTTAAAATAATTTGATGGATAAATCAGATAAAAAGAATCTCGAAGGAATAACACGGTTTTTGCAAGGCCCAGTTGTTTGAGTATCTTTTTTATAGATTGAGTTTTTCAGAATCCGTGCTGAAAATTTTAATTCCGCTAAAAGTTTTTGAATACCTGATGAGCCAGGCGCCAATGTAGTTGAAAATAAGAGCAAATACCTTTTTTGCCTTCACTTCATGGCTGTTATAGTATCAAAGTTTTTTTTTTAATTTTGTGTAATGCATTGAAAATAGGTTCTCTAGTAGTAAAACAACAAAGCGGGAATGAACTTTGCTTTTTTATAATTTGAATACATAATTAAGTGGCGCGTATAAAACAGAAAATAACTTTCAATTAAGAAAAAGCAATAAAGTTTTAATGGTAGATATATAAAATGTAGATTTGTATAAACGACAACGCACTTTTAACCTTGAGTTGGGATTGTTATCTTCTCATGAGAAACGATAACATAACAATTTTTGACTGGCAGAATAAACTAATAACGATTAAAAATTGCCGTGCACTTTCATTTAAGAATGCAAGCAAAACTAAAACGCGAATTAATTTTAACGTTTGATGAATAATGCAACAATATATTGTAAAAACACGCTTTTGTGATTACTTTCACACCAGTAAGAGATGATAATTATAGTATTTTTCCTATCCCACTGCCTATCTCTATTCATTAATGGTAATGGATTACTTTATATGTTTATTGTCGAATGGCAACAACGTATAGAAACAAAGTAAAATCAACCATTACAGGATTAAATCGACAATTTTGCAGATTCCTTTCACCCTCCAGGTAGTCGTCTTAATGAGGTACATCGTCTTTAGTAATACCAAATCTTGATGAATGAGAAATCTCGTCATAAGAAGAGCTGACCAAATCTTGATCTCGTCAGCATAAAAAAGAAATATCTTGATGGCGAGATTGACCAAGATCCGATCAATTTTGTCAATGACGAGATATCTCATCGAAACCACTTGAAGGATAAGATATGCTTAATTAGTAAGCTCTGTTGATTTTTGACTCATAGTAAGCTAATAATTGTCATAAATAAAGCAAATTAATGAAATATTTTCATTCAACAGATCTCGCCTGATTAGAGAATTCACATTTATCATTTTAGAGTTATCATACCACATAAATAATTGTGCTTATATTTAGCGTATACATAATCATGAAAGCAAGCTCTGGTGATTTTCGAGTTTGTTTTTGGTCATTGTATCTCGATTTTATGGATTCATAATTGAAAATTTTAATTAACCCTCATGTTGAGAAAAATAACTTAGAAGAATAAACCAGCCTTCCACGTGATTGGGAAGTTAGGATAAAGCTTTTATCCATTTATTTTACAGAAATGTAAATTGTTACCAGATTTTAATGGCTACCCGTTCTTTAAATGAGCATTATTTGTTACTGATGACATTTAATCCCATGCCATTTGAACAAAGTTACTAAAATCTGATATTTGATGATAGCATTTCTACGCCTCTTATATAAAAGGGTTTAGAAAACAAATAATTGAAAATGTAATTATTTTTAATGGTACATTTCAAAACTAAAATATATTTGTAAGTAATCAACATACATATTTCACTAACGTATTTGGTACATAAACCTACTTTATTTATTGTCGAATGCCGACAACAATGTAAAATCTACCGTTACAGGATTAATTCGCCAATTTTCCCGCTTCATTTAATCCTCCTGGTGGTTGGCGAGGTATCTCGTCATTATCAAAACTGACCAGATCTTGATGAATGAGATATCTCATCATTAGTAAACAACTGACCAGATCTTGAACTCGTCATCATCGAAATTCGGAAATATCTTGATGACGATATATCTCGTTACTTGTAACATGAAAACCTTAATTTTAAAAAGTTTTCAGACGTATTTTAAGCTTTGATTATGATTTTACTTATTTGACGGCTGATTTGAAAGTTTCCTTGTCCAGCCATTTATGTTATGTTGTCAATAAAGGAATATTTCAATACATAAAGCAAATAAAATCGTAATTGTAGGGAATATAATAATCATTGGCTAATCCACTCAGTGGGTTTCCCCAATTTGCTAGGACCTGTACGTTGAAGGCAGTGCAGATTCGATTCCTCCCTATGTGAATTTCTCTCTTCTGTGTCAATATAGCTATCCTTGTGCGTATGTCCATTTAAGTTGTTTGGTACAACTTATAAAAATATGGCCTTTCTCCACAAAACCCAATTAGCCATCTTAATACAGTTGACTTCTATCACACGTTTCCACACACATTTCAGAGTACTCCCATTACAGTATAAATGCCCCTTGCACTTTTCATTCAAATCAAACTTTCTTTAGAAAGAACAATCCCATTGCACCTGAATCCTTAGCATCATTACACAAATGTCAAAACTCTTGTTGAGGCAATATGAAACCGATAGACAAGGAACTTGGAGGTATACCTTATTCCTTTCAATACTCACTGGGAACCATTAGTGTTAACGTTTTTATGATTTTTAATTTTGTAACCCTGAGTTTTATAATAAGTTAAAATTTTTTCCTCCTCTAAGTATGCTTTCAACCATACGATAGTCAATTTGAAAGTTTCCGGTCCCATCCATTAATGTTTGTTAGCCAAACCAGGAAGATTTTCAAAGTAAATAGCAATAGAATCGTAAATGTATCGAGCATAATAATCATTAGCTCCTCAACTTAGCCCTAGTTTACTTATATCACTTGTTTCAAACACTCTTCAAAGAAACTCTAATTACAGTAAAACGCCCGTTGCACTTATTCAAATCAAATCTTGCATTTGAAAGAACAGATCCATTCAATCGGAACCTGTAGGCATCATTACCTAAATGCCAAACTCGTGTTGAGGCAATACTAAACCGATAGATAAGGGGCTAGGAGGCATATGTTATTCCGAATCGCCATTTTCACCAAGAACCATTAGTTTTGATGTTCTTCAGATTTTTAAACTTGTAAATAAGTGTTTACGAACGAGTTTACAGTAGTTTTGCCTCTGAAAATTTTATCCATTTGATAGTAAATTTGAAAGTTTCCTTTCCCACCCATTAATGTTAGTTGTCCATTTCAAATAGTTAATGGGCTAGGATATATATGTTATTCTATATCTTTCAAACTCCCTAAGAACCATTATTGTAAAAGGTTTTATGATTTTTAATATTGTAACCATTAGTATCTAATAAATTTACGAATGTTATTTACTCCTGAGAATGATTTTACCGAGTTGATTGTTAATTTGAAAGTTTCCTGTCCCACCAATTAAAGTTAATCGCCCAAAGCAGTAAGCTTTCAAAGTAAACAGCGCTGGAATCCTGAATGTATCGAGTATAATATTCATTAGCTATTCAACTTAGCTCTAGTTGACTTACATCACTAGTTTCTAAACACTCTTCAAAGAAACTCCCATTACAGTAAAACGCCCGTTGCACTTCTTATTCAAATCAAATCTTGCATTTGAAAGAACAGATCCATAGCACTCGGAACCTGTAGCACCATTACCCAAATGCCAAACTCTTGTTGAGGCAATACGAAACCGATAGATAAGAGGCTCGGAGGCATAGGTTATTCCGCATCTTTCAATACTCACAGGGAGCATAAATCAATGCGGGATGCTTGGTACTTCACTTTATTTTTATTATTTATAAGGAAACCGGGTGCATAGTCCATTACTCGGATTGTAGAATGAGCATCTAGTGAATGATTATGTTTTTTTCTTCCTGTTCTTACTCTTACCGATGACACAAAAGTTCGATAAACTAAATTTACTATGTTTACAAAAAGGAGATAGGTTCAGAAATAAAACTCGGGAGTAGCGATAGATTCGATTTCATTCATCACGGTATCGATCCGATGAATCGAAACATTGACACCGTGTATCGTGCTTCGTATTTTTGGGGAGTAAAATGAATTGTTTTGGATCGATGCTGAAAAGAATCGGATCGCGAAAATGTGGATTAAATCTTCAATTTTGCAAAACAAATAAGATATCATCTGGTATACTTGTCAGGAAAATATCTGAAACATCTAATGCAATTCGCACATGGGAATTCGATAGTGTTAGTTTGTCTCGTAGGCGTCCGTATACTTGCGATAAATATCTATGTACAATATTGTATGTTACATCATTTTTATAAACATCTCTATTCGAAAATCTAGTCTCGATAAAAATTGCGAGCTCTTTGCTCGATTTGCTAATGCATGAAGGTAGGTGGTGTAGTTGAATTAACATCGCACTGGAACAACACAATGGGATATTGACTATGGTTCGGGATTAATCCCGAAGGGATAAAGAAAGGAAAAGAAGTAATTTCACCAAAGGAATATTGCATATACTAATGCTGTGGTCGATAAAGTAATATTGCATATACTAATGCTGTGGCAGATTAGGAACATTGTATATACTAGTATATACCAGATACACAAATATTGTAAAAACTCTATTATTACGCTAATAAAAATGCATTATTACTCTAATGGAATTTTATGAAAACGGATTCAATATGCAAAAGTATTAATAAACTGCAATGCTTAACTTTAAATATATGCTGTGTATTAAGTCGCTGAAAATATATATCTCTCTTATTGCTTTTTAAAAAATTCTGTAAAATTACTCTTTGAATGTCCTGTAAGAAATAAATAATAACAGCGATGAGAAAAATAGTTGGTTGAACCACTTTTTAAGTGAAGCATGATAATGTAGAGAATATAAGTTGGAACATACTAATCATTCCTTAAACATAGGTAAATATGTTTTTACTTGAAAGTAAAACAAAACAAAATACTAAGGAAAGTCAATCTTAATCCAGTGTTTCTAAATATAATGGAACTTTATCAATTAACCTTCCTCTTAAAAAATAAGAAATGTATTTAAGTATAATGCGTATTCAGATATTCCATTCTTTCGAAAAATTTTAATGCTAAGATTATGAAGTATACTTTTGAATTAATAAGTTTTGCATTGATCAGTTGTTTATTAAAATAGAAACATTTAAAATTGTTTTAAAAACAGTAAAACAATTGATTTAAATCTTAAAATTGAGATTCCAATGTAAATTAGTACTCAAATTTGTTAGAATATTTCTTTATAATTTAATAGTTAAAGTGTAACAGAATGTTTCCAAAATTGTAACACTTCAGTAAAATTTTACCCGAAACCTTCCTTATATAGTGAAAAATAATCATTTTTACCTTACACCTTTCATTAATGTTTCATGCATGATTAAGGAAAAAAGCACGTTAAATCATAAAAAAAAAATTTAAAATAAAAATTTTGTGGTGTTTCCTCATCAAATTCTAATTTACTAAGTACGACACAATAAATCACTGTTATAGAAAGCATCTTCTTTTTTATGAAATGCCGTAAAAAATACGCCACGTTCTTTTTAGAACAGTGAAACATCAAACACTGCTAACTGCTAATAAAATATAACTTTAGTCTCTGGAGAGGTTCTCTAGATAATAAAAAAAACTGAAACTGAAACTAAAAACTCCAAAGGCAGTCGATAGGAAAACTAAAAAACAAAGTTTGAGAATAACCTGTTGTGGAGAAGAGTAACCTAATGTGGTGTAACCTAATGGCCCCATAACGAAGCTAATGGTTTTCTCCATGCATTCCAAAAAAGCTTGTGAATATGCATCTCATGTTATAATGCATATGTTATGAATAATATCATGGTACTATATCTATCTATGTGTGTCTCTACTTGTGTCTATATTTGTATACTACATACTATGTATACTATTTGTATACTACCTGTGTCTATATTTGTATACTACATACTATGTATACTATTTGTATACTACCTGTGTCTATATTTGTATACTACCTGTGTCTGTATTTGTATACTATATTGTAGTACATATAGTATATATACTATAATACTATATACTATTTGTATACTTCCTGTCCTATTTATATACTTCCTCATATTTGATTTTGTATTTGTGTTTTAAAGATGTTACCGATCTATACCACATATACATATATTTATGCATCTATCTATATGTCTATATACCTGTATCTATATTTATATTACCGATCTACACCATATGTCCATAAATCTATGTGTCTATATTTATATTGCCGATCTATACCTTACGTACATATATCTATACATCTATTTATCTATGTTGCATTTATATTACCGATCCATATGTACATATATCTGTATGTCTATCTACATGTGTCTATATTTATGTTACGGATTTATGCAATATGTACGTATATCTATTTTTCTCTCTCTATATATTTTTATTTAATGTGTTGTGCAAACAGGGTCTTGTTTATGTTTGTTACTTGGCAACGACTAGATCAAACATGACGTAATGTTACTTGCGAATTAAATCTAGCTAACTTTTTCATTACATTCAAAGCAAAAAATGCAACAAGATATTTGAAAGCTGTTTTAAAATGAAGTTATTTTGTACTTCCAGGTACTAGTATCCATTCTGAAAGAAAACATGCTCAGCTAGCAACTGAATATGCAAGAGGAAAACAGTGAAAGATGAAAAGATGGAACAGAACAGCGAACTTAGTGGACAAAACGAGTGCATCTCTCTCTGGTGCAATAATGAAGATAATAAAACTTTAAAAGATATGATTTATGTGAGATTTGTGTATGCCGAAGGGGATTTACAGAAACGTTTCTAAAATTACAAGTGCAACTGACTTGAAAATCTGCAGAAATAACTGGACTGTCCTGACACAAATTTGGTTTAGTTGATTGATAAATTTGTGAAAATGTTTTTAAAATTATCTTTAAGGTGTCAAGGAATAAAATTTTGGTAGTAGATACATAATTGCAACTTTGCCTCCACAGATTTTTCCCGGATTCGGAAAATACCGATTCTAGATATGTGGTCAGATTATCCACAGAACATAAACATTAAAGAATGATCAAATATCATCCTATATAAACTTGGAGAATGGCTATATATCACCCTGGATATGACCACATATCACCTTAGATACACTTGAAGATTGACAAAATATCACCCTGAATAAACTTGGAGACTAATCACTTACCACAGTGGATATGTGATCACTCACGTGTATCTTGAAGTCTTGAATACGTAATAATACCCTTGATACGTTTTAACCAATGAAGATCGCTTAACAATTTTTGGTAGTCGGGGAGAGAAAGAGAACAAAGGATTGAACACCCTGGTTATTATAAATTACGAACGCAAATTTTTGTAGCAGGGTATTGAATTTTTCCATATTTTTTATATTTTTAGGTGCATTCAAGATATTTGGAAAGCTTCCTGATCTGCTCGAGTCATTCTAAAAATACGAATGTAAACCTTATACATTTTGGCATGAAATACTCGGTTGTTAAAATGTATTTCTAACAAAGAACATCCCTTCCCAAAACGGCGTTTAACCCAAAACCTGCTGAACTAAGGACCAGAACGCATCACACTCAGCTACTTGTTCGCAAGTGTACGACAAGATAATTAGATTGCAATTTTAGTATTTACAGTTTTACTTACATTCTTGAATTCCATCCCACGGACACGTACACATTTAAACAACTATATTCGAATAATTGCTAAATGCGGGAAATAAAAAAAAATAATATACGTTTTTTTCCAAGAAAAACGATTATTATTCTGAGAGAATCACGGGAAAGAATATTTTTCATTTTTCTCATCTGGGTTTCCAAATTATGAGTTAATTAACTCGACTGAAATATAATGATAATGAAACAAAGGAAAGAAAAATTTAGAAACAAATTCAAATGTACTTATTTATGAATGCTGAGTAAGAATTCAGTATTCGCGGTATTATGCGAATATAAGTTATTGAAAATAATGAATAGCGCACTGCTGTTTTAAAGAAAATATCAACTACTAATAATTATAATACTCGTATTCTTTACTTTTTCTTGTCTGTAAATATATATTTTCAAATGTTTACTAATAATATTTATTTATCCTCACCAAGAATCTATTTCAACAGCCTTAAAGTGAAACTTTATTTATGTATTTATTGAGCTATCTGAACTCCATTTTCGTACAATATTGATAACAAAGAAAGGCTGCTTCAACTAACAAGTTTTATGTCAATATTTCTGTCTTGAATATGTCTAAAATCGAACAGTACTGGAGGGAATTCATAAAAGCGTCGCATAGACTTCCGTATCTGACATGATCCTTTGACCGAGTGCACAAGACCACTGATCACGGGGAGGGGTTCGTAATAATATCGAAATTCTACTGTGCTGGGCAAGCTTTGGGCCAATGTGGTTTGCTCGGACTATGTAAGTGATGTCATTCGAAAGCCACCGAACTACACAACAATCACAGGCATTTTATCAATAGAATTATTTTTCAATATTCTTGTTAAACTGCACTTTAATTGTTCATACTTTAAATAAATTGTTGAAAATTCACACAAGCAATGGCTTAAGCTTCCTATGTCTGTTTTATTTACATCAAATTCACATCAAAACTACAGTTTGTATCCCCGACAAAACTTATCAACCTTTTTTATTTTACTGCCACAAGTTAGAGCATTAAATGATTTAATCAAATTATGAGACATTAATTATTGGAAATCTACATTATTTATTGAAGGTTTTTTTATTTAAATACTTCTTATCATTGCAAAATATTTCTAGCTGGTATCTATACATCAATGGTTTTCAAACACCATTCTCAATAATCATTGATGCCCTTGTATTTAAGACAAGCAGAATAGTAGACTGGGGTTGCTTTTATACCGTTTCCCTATCAATATTTTGGCTTGCGGCTTTTTGCATTAGGAATGCGATATATCCGAATTTGAATATCATTAACAAATGAATTAGAAATTATTTTGATATGATATTCATGATTAATTTCTTTAAAAGAAACATTTCTTGAAGATTTGATTCATTGAATCATGAAGTAACATAGAGCTTATTTCAAAATCAAACGTCTTCTATGTGGGCGGCTTTTTTTGTAAAGATAAATGTTGACTGTGCTAGGGTTTTGTCCTAGAATGTGCTTCCTGTACATATTCCTTTTCCTGGGTAAGAGGAAGTAAAGTCGTCGTTTTCAGGTGGTTTATTTCTTTTCACTGAAAATCCTTCCCATAGACTGAGCAAAAGTAATAGATTATATTTTCGTAGTCTTCGGGTGGTTTATTTTTTTTTACTAAAAATCCTTCCCATAGACTAAGCAAAGGCAATAGATTATACTTTTCAGAAAATGTAGGTCCGTTTGGCAGTATTTTTTGTAATAAAATACAAATTTTCAACACATTTTTTACAGGTAAGACGGATAGGAATAGCTTCAACTCTTAAAGTAAGCAGCATCGACCTTCTATCGTGGACGTGTTTTTTTTCAGTTTTTAAAAAGTACGTGAATATATATTATAACATTAATATTCTTCAGAAACCGGTGAAGTTGTATTGAATTTTCTTTAGCTCAATTGGCATGGAGTTTAAAATGAAATCATCATGGCACTGATTTCCAAATCAGAGATTCAATCGGTTTCTTAATGGAAATCACGTACCTGTTCAGAATTATGAATGTAGTTACTTGTCTGTTATGCACATATTTCAATAAAACCTAATAATTTAATTTGAAATATAGAAATGTAACTGCAAATTTTACTGATCTTAATCATTTCGTAAAGGAAACCTATACCAACATTTTAAAAGATGCATGATTATCTATATTTCTCTAGGTACATTTAGTTTTACTTTTTATGACACAAAATTCTACAACCATATATGTTACACAAAGGACTTCAGCGGGAATTTAATCGAAATACTCACATACCATCAAGACATGAACTCACATCTTTAGCGATATGGAGCACAAAATGAATTATTGGTTTAAATCTAACTCCTAAAAAACTTATTTACGATATATAAACTAATGGAACATACGAATGGGTGTAACGGCTTAACAAACAAAAGTGGAATTTCCGCAATTCAGAAAATCTGGCATTTTGAAAAGCGAAAGATATGAGCAAACGTATTGGATTTCTACTTCAAATTTACTGAGGAGTGGAGTAATTCCAACAATTCTCAGAATAAAATACCGATAAAAGCAAAGATTTATTTACAAACAACACAAATACACAATGCTTAGAAATGCTCAAACAGGAACGCATTTCGTTCTCCTAACTCATGCATAAACTCAGAATTATATACGGGGGGGGGGAATTTCAATTAACGTCACACTGGAGCAACACAATGGGCTATTGGTGACGGTCCGGGATCAATCCCAAAGGGAAAGATCCGAGGACAACACCACGTAATTTTGAACCACGGTCAGATGACGAGGCAACACCTGAGCTGGCACCCCACTCTCCAAACTTCCACACCACGTCAACGTGAGGACATTTGAGGCCACGACAGATTTAACGTGCACCAGCCCCCTTTGTACACGACGGTGTTTGGCTGGATTCGAACTCGCAACCCTTCGGTTGCAAGTCCGTTACTCTTCCAACCGGGCCACCGCGGCCCCAATTATATACGGAATTAAATATAAAGCATTTATTCTGGCATTGCCAGATACCGAGAAGTAGAATTAAGTTTTTATTACCCGGGACTTTTCACTTGCCCTTCTCTTATTAAATAAAGATCCGTTTCCTAGAAAGTGAAAGTTAAAGTAGTTGTAATCATGACAAAATTTGATCTTTCAAATTAATTTCCATCGGTATGAAATTTTCAAAATTAAATATTTTTTAATTATTTCATGTCATCTTTCAAATGTTCGGGAATTGTTTATAATTTGGAAATAAACAAAAAATAAATTCAAACCCAAAGAGTTAAAATTTTTATTCTTTAAAAATAACATTCGAAAAAAAAACAACGTTTCTCCAGCAATAATGGTAAAGCAAAATGAGTTTATTGGTTTCTCGTGAAACAGCTATCTTCTGGGAGCAACTTTCATAAAATGGCAATCGCTATTTAGTTTTTCTACTTCTTTTCCTATCTAAAACTCGCAAATCGTAGATCGAGATGCCAATATCTTCGGTATGTAAGCTACCTTTGTGTAAAAAATTTCAGGTTTCTACGTTATGTAGATTCTCTGAACTGCCAATGACAAGTTCCACACAACTCCGCTTTATTAATATAGGTTATTTTAGAGTGACGAGATTTCCAAGTAGTGTAGTATTCCTATTTCCCTATAATACAATCAAAATGAATAAATAACTGCATCTATTGATTGAAAGAATTCTGACAGATTCTATTGTTCAAGAAAGTCAAAATTAGTAAGAAGTCAAAGGAAAGCAGGCTGCAGAACTTGGATATATATGTGCGATCCCAGTCACTGATCTGAACTTAAATATTAAGTATAGATCAGTGCAAGAGAAGTCTATGACATTGTAAGACATATTTGTGCGAGAACTTCACAAGCAATAATAATAATTATTTCTGTATCTCTTTCACATTCATTTGTAATGTGATTATTTGTGAAACCCTTTGTAAATTAACGATTTTAAAAATTAAGGAAATTCCAAACAAATTAATGTAATATGAAATAAACAGTAAAAAGGACTACGCAGATCAATGTTTATTTCCGTATAAAATTAAAATACATTTTGTTATAGATTATAATAATCGTTCCTTAAGTGAATTCTTTGTCCGGAAATTATATTTTATAGACAATTTGCTGGGCATGCTGAATTAACCATTGCGCTGCTCGATTGCAATCATGGGATTTCTATATTAATCTCATAAATTTCGCTGCAAAGATCAATATGAATCAATATTTGAACAAATAATTTTAATTCACTTGAAAATATGAGAAAAATATAATAAGTAACCATGTGATGTTAATTGAAAATTGTGTTAAATTGATAAGCTTTCCAATATTTGAAAATGTTAAAATATTTGTTAATGAAATATATTGCTATTCAACTAAAATCTCGATCACCCACTAACGTTAAAGATAAAAAATAGCATCGTATTTCGATGCATTTCATTCTTTTAAACCGAATCATTCCCTTTGAGATTCATCCCTGATTCCAACCAATTGCCCGTTGTGTTGCATTAGTGAGACGAAAATTACAACTACCCTTCATTTTTTTAAATGCTAGACAATGGAGTTAAATCCTCGAAATATTTTAGGAAACCAGTTTACAACCATTTGTTAGCTTTAATGGTAACCTCAAATTAGCTGGAAGCTCTTTGGAAACCACTGTTCTAGCAACCTGCAAGTTGTAGACGGTGAACATGATGGGTTCGATTCCTGTCAGTTACAATTACCCCTCCGTGCATTTCGCTCTTCCATGCCAGTAAAACTTTCTTTGAGGTTAAGTTCATTTGATGTCTGAAACATTTTGGACAAATATAGCCCTTGCACCATAAAACCTAACCAAACTATTTAATTGACTCACAATCAATCGTGACATAACAAGCACTGCAATAAATAAAATCACTTAGCTACTTGACTGCTTATTTATAGTATGCTTTAATTGTTTTGATTTTTATTAGTGTATTATTTTTCCCCTACCACTTTGGGCCTGATCAGGTAAGTACGCAACATGTAATTTGACAGAAACATATTTGACCCAAATAATAATTCAAAATAGTACATAAATGTATGGAATGATAATGCACAGCAAACTTGCTTAAAATGTGTGCCACTAATGGGATATAAAGAACGTATTAGCTATAAAATTGCTTTGCTTCTAAAATCAACATTTTAAAATTCATCGCTAGAAATATTTTGTTGTAAATTACATTAACAATATAATGCACACACGCGCACGTATTTTAATGGTGTCTCTCCTATAACCAGATTGTTTACACGTTATTATTCACGAGTATGCTTACACACAAGGATTGTGCTATTGCTTAGTTAAAATACAAAATATGGATAGTCCTATTTACAATTACACATTCCTTTGTAAAGAATACGTTCTGAATATAACTGCATATATTCCTTTCATATCTAAGTACTATTATCTATAATGAAATTTAATTTAACTACTGAACACCGATATTTACTGCATACTAAAAGTCCTAAATCTAAAGTTGGTTAACCCTCCTGGTGGTTGTCTCTATGAAGTATCTCGTCAATAACAAAACTATCTCTTGATGGACTAGATATATCGTCATTAAAAGATTGACCAGATCTTGATCTTTTCATTATGCAAAAATCGGTAGTATCATGATGACGAGATTAACAACATCGGTAAATCTTGATGAAAGATATATTTTGTCTAATCCACCGGAGGATAAGAGCTTGATTAATATCCGTGTACTAAATATTTTAATTACTATATCGTAACATATCAAATGTACTGAAATTCAAAAAACTTCTGCAAACCATAGCTAAAGAACTAAATTTACAGTTGACTAGATTAACTTTTATATTTGATAGTCATAATGTTTCTCATATCGACTATAGGATATTTACGACTTGACTAAAATATAACACTGAACAAATCTACTAGTCATTTCCTGGCCTGTGTTTGTCTGTCAAGAGATTCAATCAAGGAATTTAGTTACGGAATAAGTAACAACAACATTGTGTGTGTGTATCTAGGTAATAAATCAAACTTCTTGACATTTGTACCAATAACCACAAAAACCATCTGTGACATTGGCTACTCTACCTATAGTCTCTTGTAACAAAAAATGACAGTAAAGAGACACGCAAAACCTACCTATAACAATAGGGCTAATTATGCACTTGGTTAAAGATAATATATGCTCATTTCTATTAAAATTATTCCACATATTCCATTCCGTTAAATATTAACATATACCCATTCCCAAGACGTCCGCTGTTCCAGTAAATAAATTACCTAATATACACTGCTGGCCACCGTAAATGCAACACCCTGAAGGAAGCATGCAAATAATATGAAATTTATAACATGCATTAGCGGAGGTGAGATATGCAAATGATTAGAATTTCAGCGCAGACGCACATCACGCGCGCCTGTGGCGCCACTTCAAAGCGCTATTTAAGGCTTGGAGATTTCGACGATTTCAAGTACGGCAATTGTGTTTTTCTTGTGGTTTTTTCAAAAAAACGATCAATTATGCCTCGTAGAAAGCAGCGATCATCTTTTGATCAAGTATCCGAGTTCGACAGAGGAAGGATAGTGGCCTACCGAGATTGTGGATTATCTTTCAGGGAAATCGGTAGTCGTGGTGGACGAAACCAAATAACTGTAATGCGGATATGTGATCGTTGGATGCAGGAGGGTACGACGGACCGACGTGTTCGATCGCATCCACCTCAGTGCACCACTTCACGTGATGACAGGCATATTGTGCGTATGGCAGTGACGGATCGCTCAGCCACATCACGAACCATAGCACAGCACATTCAGTCTGTACCGCATCATCCAGTGTCTGCGCGTACCATTCGACGCCGTTTACAGCAGAGTGGTCTGTCCGCAAGACGTCCATTGCTTCGTCTACCCTTGACGCAGAATCACAGACGTTTCCGCCGCCAATGGTGCGATGAAAGAAGGATGTGGACGGCAGAATGGAATGAAATTGTCTTTACTGACGAGTCACGCTTCTGTCTGCAACACCACGATGGTCGGATTCGAGTCTGGAGACACCATGGAGAGAGGATGCTGAACAGCTGCGTTATGCACCGCCACACTGGTCCTGCACCGGGTATTATGGTATGGGGCGGTATTGGATATCACTCTCGCACTCCTCTAGTACGCATTGCCGGTACTTTAAACAGCAAGCGCTACAACTCCGAGGTGTTGGAGCCAGTTGTCCTTCCTTACCTTCAGGGCTTGCCCACAGCCATATTTCAACAGGATAATGCGCGACCACACGTGGCACGCATTGTCCAAGGGTTCTTCGTCAATCGCCAGATTGAATTGCTTCCCTGGCCAGCTCGCTCTCCGGATTTTTCGCCGATAGAAAACATGTGGTCCATGGTTGCTCAACGATTGACCCAGAATACATCCCCAGCTGCCACACCAGATCAACTTTGGCAACGTGTGGAAGCTGCTTGGTCTGCTGTACCCCAAGAACACATCCAAAGTCTCTTTGAATCAATGCCGAGGCGTGTGGCAGCGGTGATCTCCAACAATGGCGGCTACTCTGGCTACTGATTTTGGCAGGAACCACACTTCACAGAAGTCTATAAATTTAATCATTTGATACTTGGTCAACATGTTATCTACAAAATAAATTTTGTTGTGATATCTCTTGTCTTTCTTGGTGTTGCAATTTGGGTGGCCAGCAGTGTAGTTATAATATCGAAATGACATCGCTTTTGAATTTAATTTCAGTTAATTTTAAGCTCAGTTTACTACATTTTTTATAAGATTATGGTTATTTATTCCACACAAAGTGCAAAATTGATTTTCATACTCATAAATTAACAATAAATAAATAGAAATTTGGAAAAAAAGAAAATGTAATTTTTCCGACAGCACATTATTTATACAGATTTCAATATTAATTTATCACATCTATATTACATGCATGTCTTATTTACAATTGATAGAGCAATAAGCAATTTTTCCAGTTTTCGCTCACCATTACTTGACTGAACAACAGATTTTGTGTGTGGTTTGGTTGCACATAAAATACACTTTTTAATTTAACTTTCCTTGTGTTTTTGATTAATTCTCAACAATGTTTTCGATCCATACGTTTGGTGCTTTTTATACATCCAACTTATTATGTGTATGTCAGCATTGTCTGTTTCACTTAAATGGATTTTGTGTCTGATGGGATCAAATATCGCCCATGAATAACATTGTAATTGAAATAATAATTGCAAAAGAAGCACAATCTTAGATATAACATGCAAGTAAAACCTACCGTTTTCGCCTTTGAAAAATAGATGTCAATATATTCTAAGTAAAAACCGAATGAAACAGCGCTATTAAACAATTACAATAATAGCGGTTATAAATTCTTGTTTTGCTTCTTTTATGGTTATTTTATGCTAAACTAAAACTGTTTGGACAAAGGAATCTGCTTGGTGTCCAAAAGACATCAGCTGACACTCTAGGTAAATGTAACTGCTGGAAGTTTCTACATTGAGTTACACAAAAATATATAATCCTTATATAGTAACGGGGATATGTACCCATATTCTCGTTACTTATATGTCCTATGTAACCTGATGTGATTTAACACATCAACTATATAAATCATGTATAACAATAGCATTTGTTTTCCCACAACTACAATTCAGTATTTCTAATGCTCAGGCAAAGATTGCAGACTTAGTAGAACCTATTTCCCATTACAATGCATAACATAAAAATAAGCCTAATTAAATTCAACCCAATATCTAATTAGCTGTGTTTAAATCCGTATACTTAAAGCCCTAAGCCTCTTGACATGGTTATAGCTTGACTTGTACCTACTTCCTTATGACCTCTTTTGACATTCGGCTTACGTAATACCTATATTTCCATTTGTAATCCCACATAACATAAAATGAATCTGATGAAATTAAACCAGATTTGTAGAAGTCCTGTACTAAAACTATACACCCAAAGCCGGTAGTAGATTATAACTTGACTTGTACCAATTTTCCTGCTAGGTCTATGTATAAGATATGTTACATAGCGTAATTTAACCTAACGACTACATAACTCCTGGTAGCAATTGCCCTTGTGTATCCACAACTCTGAATTTTTTTAAGCCCAAACAAATATTACAGATATAGTAGCACCCATTCCCCGTCATAATATTTAACATAAAAAATTAAACCTTTCTGAATTTTAACCCAAAATCTAAACATCCCCTGTTTAAAAACCATATACTTGAAGCAGTTGGTTAGAGCTTGACTTGTACCCATTTCCTTTTGACGTTCGGCAAGGGAACAGGTGAGGGAGGACGGCATCGTTGCCAGCAACTAAGATGAATGGCATCGTGAAGCAGAAGATGCTTTTAACGGGGAAGGGGCCGAGCAATGATGAACAGCAGTTACAACAAGAAACACGCATCGACCGGGAAGAGGGGGTGGCAACACTCCCTTCCCCTTTCTCGCTGCCAACGTCTTTCGGCGAGGTGGAGCTTAATAAAGTATGCATTAGCAACGTGCTCCTGTGAAGAAAAATGTTTGCCACCTCTAACGTGGCTTACGGAGAGTTCAAAAAATGAATTAATAGCTTTATCCGGGGTTACACGTCTTAAGCCTGATGTATGGACTACCAATACGAGTTACTGCACGGTGTGGTGCTTTTGTGTTTTTTAGCGTCTTGAGTAATAATTGAGCGGGATTTTTTTTAGTTGATATTAAAGGGAAGTTGAAAAATCAAGCTTATGCTTTAAATTGTTAGAGCCTGAATATTTAATCGTGAATCGGGCAAATTAGTTTTATATTCATTGAAATATATAATGCTCTTTTGTTTCGCAGGATTTAATGGTAATTGTGGAAAATGCTTTTTGAGAATGCTTCTATGCTTTGCTATGTAACATACTTTTTAAAGGACTAAGAATGATGTTTTTCGATATATTATATTTTAAGAAAAATTCAAATTATGTAATCGTGTGTAAGCAATAACGTTTAAAGTAGCAAATTATAAGAGAGTAAGCGCATTTGTAAAGCTTAATAATGTATGTTTACAATGTCATCTTTGAAAGAAAATGTTTGCCACATTTAACGTGGCTTCAAAAAAGGAATTAATATCCTCATATGGAATTATACGTCTTAAGCCTGATGTATGGTCTACCAGTACAAGTACTGCATGGTGTGGTACTTTTGTGTTTTTTAGGATCTTGAATAATAATTGTACGTTTTTTTTGCATATTGTTGTCGAATTTCGAAAAAAAAATCGAATTTCGTTATCGCTTAAAGTATTAAATAATAATAGTATAAGAGAATAAGCGCCTTTGCTGAGGTACAGCTATAATAAAGTATGTATTAATAATGTCCTTATGAAAGAAAATGATTGCTATCTGTATCTTGACTTACGGAGAGTTCAAAAATTAATTAATATCTTCATTCGGGGTTACACGTCTTAAGACTGATGTATGGACTACCAATACAATATACTGCACGTTTGTGTTTTTTTATGTATATTTTCATGTCTGGAGTAATAATTGTGTGACTAGTATTCTCTTGTACTTGAGATTTACTGGAAGTTATAGAGTAGCTTATCCTATAAATTGCTAGAGTCTAAATAAATCATTTTAAATAGGGCATATAACTTATAAAGGTTATCACAGCTCATTAAAATAAATAATGCTATTTCATTGAAAATAATTTTATAACTATGGTAGAACATATTTTTGGCAATGTTTCTACACATTACAATGCAAATTTTCAACGTACTTTTATAGCTGAGAATAGAGCGGTTTGGTTAAGAAAAGTTTTTCACACATTTTAATAAGGTTTTCTTTAAAAATGTTCTATTTTTATAACATACATTTAATAATAAGAAACATCATGCATAATATCAGACTATAAGACACTAATTTTAAATTTAGTGCTGGACTTCCTCATATTGTGTTTACGGTCTACACGGATTCAAGAATTACTTCCAAACGGACAAGTGGACTTAAAATAAAGTGTGATTTAGATGTTGACATATTGGGCACATTAGATTTAGACAGTTATATAGAATTATTCGTTTCATATCGAAATTCATTTATAATTAACTGTGAATAACTATTCAGTCAGTTCATATTAGATGAATTTCGAAGGTTTGTGGCATCAACACGAAGCTTAAGGGAATAACGAAAAATGAGAAACTGACTCACCATTTGGGACTAGTAATTCAGTACATTTATAAATTTTCAAGCAAAAAATGGCTTTATAAAACAATTATAAAGCCATTAGAACATAATATCACTATTTCTATGAAAAATAGTTATTTCTCTTCCTGAAATTGTGTTTAGCGTAATATTAATAAATATACAGGAATTACTATTTAGTAATGTAACAGGGGGTGCCCAACTGCATTCTGTCTAAGTGTATCGTGTTCAATATAATTTCAATAAGTAAAAAGAAATGTAAGCTTTCTCTCAATTAATTTTACATGTCGTATTATAATTATATGCAAGTCTACTTAAATTAAGAAAGAAGGCTTTCATGTAAATAATTTGTATTAATAGCGAACATATTTCTACTTATTGATTCATCGATTTAAATGATATTTTGAATGGTTCCCTTCTCTCGTGCACACCAGAGGAAATAAAGTAATAGATAGGTAAAGACAGGAAGTGGCAGATAGGTAAAGATAGGGTGGTAGATTGGTAAAGGGGATAGGAAGTGGCAGATAGGTAAAGATAGGAAGTGACAGATAGGTAAAAATAGGAAGTGGCGAAGGAGGATATCTCTGTCATTGCAATCAATTACTTCTCTTACTGATTGCGAAATTTTCCCCAGCTTATCTGCAGCTGACCAGGGATGCTCTGTATTCTAATCCATCTTTGGTCTTTAACGTTTTGAAGGGGCGTGTAATCACGGACTTGATCTAGCTTGTCTAGACCATGGGGAGCACGACAAAAATGATATTTTCCCAATGTATTAAGAAATACACGCGTTTTTATAATATTAATCCTACAAGTCGTTTCAACGAGATATCTCGTTCATCAAGATCTGAACAATACTGATAATAGCGAGATACCTCGCCATTCATATATTGCCGATTTTTTTCTGATGACGTGATCAAGATCTGGTCGTTTTTAACGCTCTTGTTGATTTATGCATCGAAACCATTTTCTGTTGCAAAAACATGTTCAAATTGTTACTAGTTCTGGGCAACAGGACATTTGTTGTATTTTAATTCCCTTGGAGTAATAGGGTAGTCTTAATTTGACGAGATATCTCGTCATTAACAATGCACTAGGTCTTGATGAAGAATATCCCGTCAATAAAATTGAGCAGATCTTAATAAACGAGATATCTCGTCATTAGAAAAATTGAACAGGTCTTGATTGAAGAAATACCTCGTCGTCAACAAAATTGCAAAGATCTCAATGGACGAGATATCTTATCAAAACCACATGAGGGTTGATGATGTGATACCTCGTCCATAAAGGTCTGGTCAGTTTTGCTTACAACTCCCCGATGAGACTTAAATAGTTCTTCCTCTCCATTATTTTCGTTTCCATATCACATTCCTCTACCCTTCCTCTTCTCTAGAATATTGTTTGCTTAATAAAAAATTCATTGTTAAATATTTAGAATGGTAGAAGAAAACTTTCATAAAACAACTAAAAAAGACTAACCGCATCCAAGACATTTTTTCCATGGAAGGGCTCTTTTGAAAAATGCCCACCAAGATGGAAAAGACATGTGACGCATCCCTCCCTCACAGCTCCGAACACATTCATTTTTTTATTCAATACACTGTAAATATTCCCAAAAATAAAATCGCGATACTCGACGAGCACCTACCACAACAAAGAAAAAGATATTACATCTGCATATCTTAACAGCATTTGACTTTCATGTAACACAACGCCCTTATATCCTTATTTTCCATAGTGGCATGTAGGGTTTTGGAACATATCAATCTTGTCACCTCGCCCTCCCTTGCGATATGTTACCACTCATATCGCAACCACAAAAACACGATCTACTATTTTCAGCCGGCTAAAATTTTTTTTGGTTCGGTGTAGGCCTTTTCTCCGTGCCGATGCGTGTAATTTAAGGGTATAACTACATATAACAAAATGCAAATGTGTCCCGCCTGGAAGCCAGTTAAACACGTACTCGACATCAAATGGCTGTTATGACGGGTACTGAGACATAAAACGATGGCATGAGCTTAGCATAACGGAATTTTCGATTTATTGAGTAATTTATTTAATGTGAAAGAACGAGTTTAATATGGCGGGCTTCTTTCTTGGATGGCTATAGTCTTTCTGGAATATTCTCTGGAGGGAGTAATCGCACGTTCTACTCAACCCCCGAAATACTGTTTGAGGTGAGATCTGATCATATGGGAATTTATGAGTGATGTATAGAGTTAGAGAACCATATTTGACTACTTTGTAACACAACCCCCTATTTCCCAATTTTTCATAGTGTCTTGAGGATCATCGTGGCTCAGTAGGTTTGTCCACCATGCTACGATGCCGCCTGCAACATGCTAATTGTAGGTGACTCAGGTTTGATTCCTCCCTGAGCGTCTCTACTGTGCCAGTAAAGTTTTCCTTGCTTGTGTATGACCACTTTTCTGACGCTTGTCCAAATATGGCTCTTTAACCATAAAACCTAACCAATCGACCATAGTGGCGTGTAGGATTTTGGAATATATTGTGACCTCATCTTCCCTCGCGATATGTTAACACAATTATATTCAAACCACGAAAGTACGATCTATTATTTTCAGCGTGACCCAAAAGTATTTTTTTGACTCGGTTTAAGTCTTTTCTCCATGCCGAAGCGCGTAATTTAGGGGTATAACTACATATAACAAAATGCAAATGTGTCCCGCCTGGAAGCCAGTTAAACACGTACTCGGCATCAAATGGCTGTTAGGACGGGGACTGAGACATAAACAAAACGATGGCATGCGCTTAACAACCTCAAACAACATAACGGAATTCTCGATTTATTGAGTAATTTATTTAATGTGGAAGAAAGAGTTTAATATGGCGTGCTTCTTTCTCGAGATGGCTATAATCTTTCCAGAACGTTCTGGAAGGAGTAATCGCGTGTTTTGTTTCACTCTGAAATATTCTGTTTGTGGTGAGATCTGATCATGCGGGTATTTATGGGCGCTGTATTGTTAGAGAAAGATTGTAAGAATGGGCTTTCAAAGCGTGGGATAATCTGAATTTTAATACGATCGTTTCGGGTAAGTGCCATAATGTCTCTTAGTTTAGATAATTTATCCATCGATAATGTTATTTAGAATGTACGGTTTAGTACTTGAGTCGGTATTGGGATTTCTATGGAAGTTTACAGGTCCTAAAGTAATTTCAGCTTCGTGGGGTTATTTTTCTTTGTTTTTTACGTCTATGACATTGCCTGAGCTAGCTGTAATATGAATTTAAAAGTATACTTCATAACAATGCCAATAATAGTAGTTAAAAGTCAACTACAATATGATTGAAAAGGCGCGGAACTTAACATGTACAGTACAGAAATGACATCGTTTACACAAAATGTCACAATATTTTAAGGAAAAGGTTCATGCGGATATTTATGGGCTCTGCATAGTTAGAGAAGGATTGGTACAATGAGCTTTCGAAGCTTGGGTTAGTCTGAATTTTAAAACGGTCCAATATACCAAAAATAGTAATTAAAAGTATACAATTCCATTGAAAATTGCGCAATGACTCTTACAGTAGTGCGTAATAGTACTGGAGTTAAATTGCTGTTTACACAAAATATCACAATATTTAAAGGACAATTTTCATGCTGATATTTATTTACGACGTATAGAGAAAGATTGCTAGACTGGGTTTCGAAGCTTGGGGTAAACCGAATTTTAATACGACAAATATACCAATAATAGTAATTAAAAATAAACAACAATGTGATCGAAATATCTCTCAATATAACGTACAGTAGTGCGTAATAGTACAGAAATTACATTGTTTTTTGAATAGCATATCATAAAGTTAAATCAAAATATTTTTAGGACAATGTTCAATGTTAATGATGATTGCAATATGTGTTCAAAATAGTACTTTATGACTACACATGTTGGGCTGCTCAAAATGTGTAGTCATAAAATATACTTTTTTCTAATTAATATTGTAAGGTGTATTAATGATTTAATTGTTTTATGCCACTTTATTTTTTTACGGAGACAAAGTAATCATGTTTAGCATATTGATTTTTAAACTGTCCCAATATATTTGTGCTATTACACTTTGTGTCGTAAAATGTAAAGTTTATTGTTTTTCATAATTTTAACCAGCATTGAATTTTTTTGTATGGATGCAACGCAAAATTCTTCAAGTGTATTAAATAAAAAGTGTTTTGTATGTTTTTAATAGTCTTCACAGTCTTTTGCTATTTGAATAGTATTGATTGTTCAGTGTTTACTGATTCTAGGTTTCAATATCAGTTTGTCAATACTTTGATTAGATGTAAAAGAGCGGATAAAACGAACGCAAAATTAATTTGAGTAATAGTGAAACTGTTTTGTATGTAGCTAAATCGTTCGAGTGAAAAACGTTACAAAACTATACAGATTAAATTGTTTTTGTGAAAGAACGTTCTAATCGAATCTTTAAATAAAATAAGAATTAAAAGGTATTTTGAGTACATGATAAGAAATGTGGTGTTAGATAATATTTCAATGACATAAACCTGGGTTTTTTTGGAAGCAACCAGTAATATTTTTAAAATGAATGGTTTCTCTAAATTAACTCCCTGAGCCGTCAAGAGATTTCCGAGTATTTTAGTGTTGCTTTTACCCAACAACACCCATAATGACCAAGTAACCACATCGATTAGGTGAAAGAATCTTAGGAAAGATCTTATCGTTCAAGGTCAAAACCGGTTAGAAGTCATGTTGGAAATATTGCAGGTTTCATGGGGGAATAATGAAACTCAGAGGACTGAAGATATATAGATGCAACAAAAACATTTAGTTTTGTATCTATTTATTTAAAATTATAGAAATCTATACTCTAATAAATTTCACAAAAATCTATTTATCAAAAGTTTTATCGGAAAGATTGCCAATTAGTGACCTACTTTAATTAACCCTAAGTAATTTCGACGAGGTATCTGCTCATTAAAGATCTGCCCAACTTTGTTAATGATGAGGTACTTCGTCATCAGGATGTTGTCAATTTTTTTATAATGACAAGATCAAGATCTGGTCAGGATTTCTAATGACGAGAAACCTCGTCGAGACAACCATCAGAAAGGTTAAACAAATTTACAGTGGCCAAAATACTTGAAGCTCTCATAGAAATTACCAATAAAAGGCCTGCTTAAAATTAAATATAAGTGTATTTTACCAAAAAATGCAAGATCGTTACAATCTAAATCATTCTAATAACCAGGCATTACTTGAAATACCTTTTCACATTCACAGATAATCTACTACAAGTAATAATCGCATTAGTATTCAGAGAACTAACCAGTTAAGCGTTATAAGAAATATTGAAAATGAGTAATGTTATAAAATTGCACTTTTTATGAATTGTGAAAACTATTCGTAATGTTTAACTTTGAGCTTTGTTGGCGTATCTACGCTTATTTTAGAAAAAAATGAGAATATAAATCTAATTACAGCGTGAGAAACACGGCAAAATGTAATTACTAAGGGCTTTCCGGCTGAATAATTAAATTTAGATTGGATCCTAGTATTTTTTATTGCTCTACTGAGTCCTACATGAGCCTTTAACGTGGAATTCCATACCTACATTTTTATGAACGAAAATAGAACTGTAGCTCAATCTCTCATTAATCGTATCAAAAAATACACGCAGAGATTATAATTAAAAAACGCACTGTAAACGTGAAAAACTATCGTTGGTAATCAGTATAATATCGAGATTGAAAACTGAAGTAAATCCCTTTGGAATGTGTTGCGTCGAGGATCAGGAATACATTATGAGGGAAATAATTAGCAAAATCAGTTGAAAAATTGTTCGGATACAATTCGTTAATCCTAACAAAACAAGTCGAAACTATAGTAGTAATTTTTTTTATCGAAGAGTGAATTCAAAAATGTCAGAGAACAAATTGAATGTTAAACATAAGCTGGCATTTATAGAAATATTTGATATTTAATATTAAGCAGTGATACATTTTTCTCAGTATGCAAAGATGCAAAATTTCGTTAAAAGTAATATTTTTAAGTTTTGTTTTGTTTCTTTTCTTAGATCATTATGAACAATTTTATTTTAAAATTTGCATTTAAGTACTCTCAAGCATTCATTCAGTCAAATAGCTTATTTTATGACGAAGTTTTGTGGTATTCAAGATATTAACTCTCGGAGAGGTTAACACGGATATATCCATTCTTCAATTTGTAGCCTTCTCTGCATAATTTCTAACCACTTTCGATCTTTTCGACCAATAGAAACTTCCCGAGGATTTTTCAATTAATGTATGTGGTTATGTGTGAAAATATGTAGTCGTAATGTGTGTTGTGGGAAAAGCTATACAACACTACTCTAAAATCTCGTAATCTTCAGAAGGTAGAAACGCATGAGGAATATTTTCGTAATGGTATTAAAATTAAGCTGTAATTGTATGTGAGGTATATTTCATAAGCCATGAATAATTTGCATGTGTGATTATGGTGAATGAATAGAGTATTATAATCTTTGTATTGCTTATTTACGTGGTTTTTTTTAATTTCTAATACCTGAGTACTGACTTCAGCCATCGCTCAAAAAGGGCCGAACTGAAGGCTATTTGTAAAGGAATTCCCAGCGGGGCATTCATTGACAACCTTGCGCTTACAAATTGGTATTGGAAACAGAGACCCACTGGATGGCAGAAAAACACTATAACTATTATACCAGTTAGGCGGCAAGTGTATAACTATAGGCCATCAGTAAATGTATCAATAAAGATGTGTTCGTCACGTTAAAATAGATATATAGATGTGGTGAAATTTCGGATCTAGAAGAGACATGAATCTGCCTTATGTGAATTGATTATTGAAAGGACAAAAATATTTGATTTATATAACAGATCAGATGTGACAAATTAATGCTACGTATAAGAGATTAATCGGTGAGTGTAGAAACCTCATGAGTCCCATTTTTTTCAAACTCAAGAACACGGCACAGAAACCACATAAGTCATGTTGTTTCCGCCAACGCATTTTTTCACGGCCCTATATTTATTATCTGAAGCCACGGATTAAAGTTATTTCTTAGCATATGTTATGACCTTAGATAAGCCCATTTATGAAATGAATTCAGTTTCCAAAATGTTTCGACTCATGTGGTTCCTACTGTCACTGATTCAAATAATGCAATGACAAATACGTATTTAATAGCAGAAGATGCAAAACTATATGCTGTTATTTACGAATTTGTGTCATAAAATATGTGATAGGCTCACATTCAAAAGAATTTAAAAAATGCATTAAATGTGAGCACCTTCTAAAAGTTAAATGGTATTGTGGACCAGTTTCAAAGATTGGTTTTCAGACCATCAATTTGCAGGTTCGATTACACTAAATTTCTTCGTTCAGTTAATGTGTGTGATGTTCATTTCAATTAATTTTCCTCGTACAATCAAATAAATTAATCCCGTGCAATGTCTAATATAATTTTTATATATTAACGTAATACTATGTTTGAAGTAAGACTTCGTGTTTCGTATATAGACTTAATAGAATTTATTGGTAGGTAGAAGTTAAATCTCACTGGAGCCACACAACGGGATATTCCGTATTATTAACATTATTTACGACAGTATATTATGGTAAATAATATTGTAATATATTTTACATCATAATATATGGCAGAATGATATTGACTTAGAAGAACGGATTATCTCTTCTGTAAGGGCTAAAAATGCATTCAGATGAATAATTTTTCTTTTCTGCACAGCCTTTGTAAATATGTAAGGTTTCCATAAAAATATTACTCCCCATAAAATATTCCATTATTCTTCAACATCAAAATACATTTTTGAAGCTATTGAAACTTTTAAGGCTTCTACATATATATACTCTAGTGGCGTGACAGGTAGCATTCGTTTCAAAAACAACTTATTTTTAGAACGTTTGTATGGCTTGACTTAAATTGTTCATTTCCTTTCAAGCTATTCAAACAAGTTGATTAAAATTGTAATCATTTCACAACTTTCACAGATGTGCGAGTGATTTTCACGGACTATCTTATTTGTGGAATATACAGGATATAGTAAGGGATAAGTAAATATTTCTTATACACACTAAATACTAGACAAATTATTTTTTACAACTAAGTTAAAATTATAATGTTGCGTATAATCAAGAATATATGTATAATTAATATACATGGGTAGTGATTTATAAATTAAAAAAAAACAGTCAATTAAACACAGAAAACTGTAGCAGAATGCCAAGTGTTTGGAATTCAATTTTATGATGTAACTTAACAAAAATGTATAAGCGCATAACTAGTAAGTGTTAGGAATAGATGAATATATTTGGTGCTTGAATAATTTTCTGTTTAACTATTGTCCGGTATTTAACAAAATAACCCCTCAGATTGATTATTTTCATAAAAAGTATTTACTTTGATAGTTTTAATAGGGAACTGAAACTCAATATTTTTAATCACGAGTTTGGACAAACCAATTATCTTTCACTTATTATTAAAGTTTTTTCATCCTACTCTATTTCTAAATTAACAAAAATCATTACAGAAAGGAAAACGAATTTTCAAAAATGAGGTATTCTGGAAATAGGGTGTTTTTTCATAAGGCGTCGATCACATAAAATTAACAGTCCGTGTCTATAAACTTTCGCATTGAGCGATTCACGATGCATTCTTTTCTAAAATCCTTTAATCCTAATCTCAATGATATCTAAAATGAAACAAGCAATTCACCAGTTGTACTATTATCACTGTCGGAATTCGTGTTCTCTACGAATATGGAATGTAATATACAACAACACGTAATATAAAATTCAACTCCTGAAACACACTGCTCTTAGTTATCGGAGTTACGATCGTAATCTAACGTAATGAGATGTGTCTCATTCCTACTGTCACGAGATACCTTTCTTTTAAAAATAAACATTCATGAAATATGTGATCAGTACTAATCAATTATTAATCTGGTATATTTTATGTTCATATAATGTTGCGTGAAAGATACATTTTTACGTACAAAATTATATTCCGTTTGTTTTATTAATTAAATTGAAAATTTCAACTGATAACTGAAACAGCTCTTCAACAAGACGCTTAAAGTAACAAATTAACGCTCTTTTCATTAAACTATTCTTCAAAATGTTCAGGAAATATTAAAAAAATAGAATTTTTCACAAAGAACACAACATAAAACAGAAGTTCAAATTGTTCGTTGGAAGTCCACATACTTCCAACGAACAATTTGAAATCCATTCCTTTCTATAATCTCTGAATCCCGATCTCAATGAGACCTAAAGTGAAACAAGAAATCCACCTAGACCCTTCTGTTGCACTAGTTTCACTTACATCTTAAAACGTACTTCCACCTCCCGAACTGGAATAAAATTAAACTACAAAACATTTAGTAGCTCTTAATTATCTGACTGAAGCTCATAATCTACCATGAAACGTTTCTCTTATTCAAATGGGAGTACTTTTAACTCTGCAAGTGGTTTTGACGAGATATCTCGTCCATCAAGTTCTGTTCAAGCTTGATTGTGACGAGATATCAAGACATTGACGAATTTTGGTGATGGTGAGGTTAAAATTTGTCAGTTTTATTGTTATGACGAGATATCTCGTCCATCAAGATTTGGTCACTTTTGGTAATGAAGATATACTTCGTCGAGAAAACAACAGGAGTGTTAAAAGCAAACATTTATGCAATATGTGATTGATGTTAAGCAACTGATGAATTGAGTAATTTGAGCATGTACATTATTCTGCAGAAAGATACGTTGTTTGGTGTGGAATTCGATTCATTAGTTTTGGCAATAAAATTGACATCTTCAGTGGAAGACTGAAACTCAACTCTTTCAATTAGGAGATTGTCTAATCGATTATCAATTTATTATCCCTAATTTCTTTAAATTATTACATAAGCTCTCAATATATATTTATAATCGAAAAACTTTTCTTCACAAGAAATGTGTTGCTAAAAATGTTCAAGAAAATATTCTGAAAACTGAATATCCCACAAAGAACATAACATAAAACAACAGTTCAAGCCCACATACTACGAACGAACATTTCGAAATCCATTCCTTTCCTATAATCTCTTAATCCAGACTTCAATGAGATCTAAAGTGAAACAAGCAACCCATCTAGATCCTTCGGTAGCACTAGTTTCACTGCTGTCTTAAAACGTGCTTCCAACCTCCCGAGCTGGAATAAAATTCAACTACGAAGCACTTAGTGGCTCTTAATTGTCTGACTGAGGCTCATAATCTGGCATGGGATGTTTCTCAGCCCCAAAGAGTTACTTCATTGAATAGTAAGGTTTAGCGTTTCCTGGAAGTTCGCACACGTAATAGCTTTTGAAAGTTCTGCCCAGATTCGCTAGCGTCACGCATTTTGAAGACTTAATTTGACTTTGGCGTGTTTGGCGTGATTCTGTAACTTTCTGTTGATATAGCTGTTGAATTGTGAACGAAGAATGAATTAGAAATTTTGTTCTTTATTTTTCCTTTCATTCATTACGGGTATTTAAGCGAATGGAACGACTTGTAAATCGATAATTAAAAGGTACATGAAATTAGTGTTTTAAAGTACGTAATAAGTTTGGATTTCTCTATAAGTTTATGAGTTGCAATTTTGTGTGAATATTTTGGGCAAAAATTTATCTTTTAGAAAATAAATTTTATTATTTCTAATGACTGACCAATAAAGATATTGAAATATCAAGCCAATTAAAGACCGAAAACTGTGGCAGCACAATGCTGTGTAATACAATTTTATGGTGTAACTTACTATAACAATTGCATAAGTAGATATAATAATCAGTAAGCATTAGAAATAGATTAATTCTGTATATTTGGTTTTAAAATAATTTTATTTTTAATTATATCGCCACATATTTAGCAAAAGAACCTGCAATTAAATATTTTAATAAAATTATTTGCCTTGTTAGTTTTAATAGGGAACTGAAACTCGATATTTTAGATGAATTAATTTAATTAAATTTTCTTATGTATTAAGCATTTCTGAATTATATTTATTAAATAAATACTTACGACAGTTGAAACTTACTAGGTTTTGCACATGCATCTAACGAACCTCCATTCGACAAAGTTTTCTCATTTTTATTAGCTTCTCTTAAAATTTCTACATAAGTATTCGTTTATCGTAAACAATTCACTATTACACTTAGAATAAAGTAAAGATTGCTCCATTATTCATAAAACTCAGAAATAGGCCCAAATATAGAATGAGAGGAATGCCACTTAAATATGGATGCAAAGTGTTTCTGTTTCAAAAATTACTCAGGAAAATGGAGATGACATAAAATAATATTACCACTTAGATAAAAACCACGTGCTCAGTTTATGAAGCTGCAACCTATGTTGAAAAGTTTAGAAGCAGCAACGATATTTATCCAAATTTATCGGAAATAAAAATCTTTCTTAATAAAAAGTTCTGAATTGCAGTTATAAAATGAGCATTTATGAAACTTTAAGAGTTTTACGCAAACAGCTTACAAACTGTCATTCGACAAAACTTTCTGATTCTTATTCAAAGCTCTTAAAGTTTTAACATATCACGTAAACATTTCAGTTTTACTCTGAGGATAAAATATAGAATTCTCCAACATTCGTAAAATTCAAAAACAAAGAGAGAGAAGTCGTTTTAAAATGGATACTTTCTGTTTCAAAATATATTGAGAATGGAGATGACATAAAATATTTCCACTTAGATAAACCACACGTTCAGTTAATGAAAGAACGTATATTCAACAGTTTAGAAGCTGCAATCATGTTAATCCTAATATATTGGAAATAAAAAATCCTATTCAATACAAATTTCTGAATTACAGTTATAAAATGAATACTTACAAAGCATTCTAGGTTTTGAGCATGCATCTTACAAACCTTCATCCGACAAAGCTCTCTAAATCTTATTCAAAGCACTTCTTAAAATTTTAACATACGCATTCATATATCACGTAAACAATTCAGTATTACGCTTAAGATAAAGTATAGAATGTTCCAAAATTCGTAAAATTCAAAACAGCGAGAGACATAGAAGCCATTTAAAAATGGATACAGAGTGTTTCTCTTTCAAAAACTATTCAGGAGAATGGATATCACAGAAAATAATGTTTCCACTTAGAAAAAACCACCCGTTCAGTTTATGAAGTCACAACATATATTGAACAGTTTAGACGCTGCAATGATGTTTATCCCAATTTATCGGAAATAAAACAGCCTCGACATTGTTACGACCCCAATAAAATGCTTCTGTTCTCTGTCTATACATGAATCTTAAGAGACTAAAACCCGTTTTATACTGGGGGAGATAAAGTTGTTCGTACATGAGATACGGTTTAGAAATAAAGCAAGATTTATAGGGACAATATTTCGACTTTAATCGAAAGCCTGTACGATATAAGAATTGATAAAATGTGTTGGGTATAAGAAGGGATGAGGTTTAGGATGTGCGTCACATAAACAGCTATCTATTCGAATTTACACAATGAAGCTAAGTGAAATATGTGATTAGTGTTTGATAGATTTAAATTCTATTTAATACATTTTATGCAGTTTTAGTGGAATTGGTACCTATATAAGAACATGCATAGACAAATAGGCATCTTAAAACCTATAAATTATTCGAGAACCTACTGAAATATAGAGTACCAATAAATTGTGATATTTTTGTATTTTGAATACAAGATTAGTAAATATTTCAAAAATGAACACTGACTACTAATTTATTAATTCATATATTTAATCATTTCACTCACATTAATTCGGGCTACGGTAGCCCGGTTGGAAGAGTATCGGATTAGCAAACAAAGGGTTGCGAGTTCGAAATTCGATCCAAACAGGGTTCGTGTACAGGGGGTTGATGCACGTTAATTCTATCGTGGCCTCAAATGTTCACATGTTGGCGTGGCGTGGAAATTAGGTAGGTGGGTAGGTATTTTAATTAACGTCACACTGGACCAACACAACTGGCTACTGATGACGGCTATTGGTGAGGCCAGTGTGAGGACATTTCAGGCCACGACGGATTTACGTGCACCAGCCCCCTTTGTACAAGACGGTCTTTGGTTGGATTTAAGCTCGCAACCCTCCGGTTGCTAATCCGTTGCTCTTCCAACCGGGCTACCGTGGCTCGTGGAAATTAGGAGATTGCAGTGCCAGCTCAGGTGTTGACCTCGTCATCTGACAGTGGTTCAAAATTACTGTGTTGTCCTCGGGTCCTTCCCTTCGAGATTAATCCCGACTCCGTCGCCAATAGCCCCTTACGTTGCTCCAGTGTGACGTTAATTCGATTACCTACTTTACCTACCACTCACATTAATGGTTTCAAATCGATAAACCAATTCTGAATTTAGTTGATCTTTAGATTAAGCATGATGTTTCTACTGTCTTTAAATTTGTAGAATGACATAGCATGATCATATTTGCAGCTCTCAACATGGGTGTTGATAGTAAGAGGATGTTAAGAAAACTTGTAACTCTAAGTAAGCAAATCTTTATTATTACCTTACATTTGCTCAGTTTTTATACTTCGTTTCAAATTTTTACAATCAGTTGATTTACATTTTGTTAGGCGGCATCTGTTTAAACTTTGCTTTTGCATTAAGTCAATAGAACAACACGACACCACACAACTAATATAATACCTACTCTTTTTCAGAAAGATTCTGACATTATAACAGATTTTAGTGATGAAGTAGGTACTTTTCTATTGATCCTATGTGATTGATTTAAAGTTTTTACTCTTAAAATGAGTTGCATGATTTTGCTGAGAAGATCTTGTCTCATATACCAAATACTCTAAAATATAAATATATGATACTAGTGTTTATTTATCCCATATAATGCTTAAAATAAATTTTATGTTTTTAACTATCGGCTCCGGCGTTTTGTTTTCCATAACCACATTCAGATCACCTCCATCTTTTCCCTACTCAGGGATTTTTTCCCCACAGCAAAAGTACGGGATATCAATTTCGAGGGTGAAGCTTAGTGGATCAACGGAATGCAAGCCGATTCGTTGTAATTTAGAATTCTCAATAAATATAATTTTGTGTCGGACAAAGTATTTCAAGCGTCGCAATACCATTTATCCTCAAACCCTCCATCGGTTATATTGAAATTCGGACATATAATATGATTTATTTAATTTTGATTCTAGAACCTGTCTTGGCAGTCAATTCTTTCAAAACACCTCTTTCGGCAGCCATTGAGAAATGCTTGTCTCTTCCAATAATCCTATCTGATCAAATAAAGAGGTTTATCTGCATTGGACACCAAGTAACTGCAATATAACGGGCAATTAGGTGACTGATCAGCAAGCCAAAAGAGAATATCTACTCAGAGAATTTCATGACATGACCAAGAAAAAAGAGCCAAAGCTGGTTCAATTTATTTAAATTTGATCCTTTCAGACTAAAACGGCTCTGTAGTCTATTCCTTCAAAGCATCTTTCAGCAGCCATTGAGAAATGCTTGTCTCTTCCAATAATCCTATCTGATCAAATAAAGAGGTTTATCTGCATTGGACACCAAGTAACTGCAATATAACGGGCAATTAGGTGACTGATCAGCAAGCCAAAAGAGAATATCTACTCAGAGAATTTCATGACATGACCAAGAAAAAAGAGCCAAAGCTGGTTCAATTTATTTAAATTTGATCCTTTCAGACTAAAACGGCTCTGTAGTCTATTCCTTCAAAGCATCTTTCAGCAGCCATTGAGAAATGCTTGTCTCTTCCAATAATCCTATCTGATCAAATAAAGAGGTTTATCTGCATTGGACACCAAGTAACTGCAATATAACGGGCAATTAGGTGACTGATCAGCAAGCCAAAAGAGAATATCTACTCAGAGAATTTCATGACATGACCAAGAAAAAAGAGCCAAAGCTGGTTCAATTTATTTAAATTTGATCCTTTCAGACTAAAACGGCTCTGTAGTCTATTCCTTCAAAGCATCTTTCAGCAGCCATTGAGAAATGCTTGTCTCTTCCAATAATCCTATCTGATCAAATAAAGAGGTTTATCTGCATTGGACACCAAGTAACTGCAATATAACGGGCAATTAGGTGACTGATCAGCAAGCCAAAAGAGAATATCTACTCAGAGAATTTCATGACATGACCAAGAAAAAAGAGCCAAAGCTGGTTCAATTTATTTAAATTTGATCCTTTCAGACTAAAACGGCTCTGTAGTCTATTCCTTCAAAGCATCTTTCAGCAGCCATTGAGAAATGCTTGTCTCTTCCAATAATCCTATCTGATCAAATAAAGAGGTTTATCTGCATTGGACACCAAGTAACTGCAATATAACGGGCAATTAGGTGACTGATCAGCAAGCCAAAAGAGAATATCTACTCAGAGAATTTCATGACATGACCAAGAAAAAAGAGCCAAAGCTGGTTCAATTTATTTAAATTTGATCCTTTCAGACTAAAACGGCTCTGTAGTCTATTCCTTCAAAGCATCTTTCAGCAGCCATTGAGAAATGCCTGTATCTCCTAATAATCTTATCATCATAAATATGTATATCTAAAGTGGATACCTAGTAGCTGCAATATAACGGACAATTAGGTGGCTGATCAGCAGGCTAAAAGAGGGATAGAGATTTCTCAGACATTGAAAGTTGAGGTTCCCTATCGTGTATTGAATTAATAATAAAGACAGCTTTCAAGTATATCCTCACGAAAGAACTTGTGGAGAAAAATTTCATGCAAACGTGGTGGAGCAGCATGACCAAGAAAAATATACCTGAATTCCTCCTTCCTGATCACGACTGTCTTTGTTAACTATATCGCATATCTGTATTAAATAATCATTTTTGCAAGCTATGCTATCTTCCTGAGGATTTGTGTGTGTACACCTGCTCCAATGTCCTGCGCTTTCTTCTACTTCAATGTTGGAGTGATACTGAATTAAGAGAGGTACAGAATAGCTCTATAGCAACGGACTTTCAAACTTTTTCATTACATGAGCAAATTACGGAAATTCTGCCACACATAAAAAATATATTATACTTTTTACCCATCTGTGACAAAAAGTACTTATAATTTTGATTGATTTATAAAAAAGCAATTACTTATATATTTTCTCTAAAGTGATTTATAAAATTTTTTTAAACAATTTATTCGTACTTTGTAATACAAAATACCTAAATTACTTCTATTTGCATTAAAATACGAGTATTACATGAAATTATTGAGGAAGTACTTGTCAAAAGTTCTAAACTAAACCACTGAATTTAAATAAATCGTACCCAATTTAAACCTTTTCACCATCCGTTACAAACATCAGTGATGTTATTGATGCTCATAACTTAGCCCCAGCAATCTGGTTTAAAATAACTGGTCTATAGACGTTTTCTTCTGTTGAAATTTGTTTTTATTTGTTCTGTTGTTTGACTCCAGCTTTTGGTAACCATCACCCACCATTGGAAATAAAAAAATATAATTTATTTTTATTAAGTCATGTAACCTCCATTTAAATTTTATGATCACTTTTTACAAGACATGTTTGTTTCAGAAATCCGTTAATCATACCACCCTATCGCAATCCTAATTTCTTTAATAACCTTACATTCCCCACATGCAGTTTTACGACTATATTTAAAACCCGTGTTTGTTTTCCCGTAATTAAAAATAACAAGAGGCAGTTTCTAATGAAAATTGCACTGGGAATTTCTTTTATCAAACCAGTCCCCCAATTAGCTTCACTTGAAAAATAATCCAATGTATTGATAAACTACAGGACTTCGTCATTTCCAATCTCATCCCACGAGTGAGTAGGGGTAAGCTGCATTCTTTTATTATATCGCCTACGGCACAATACGCACACCTCGTGTGTTTACTAAAAGCAACGCCTAGACAAAACAATGCCAGTGTTTATAAAATCAATTTAGTGCCGCGCATTAAAATTCGCTTATCGCGAGTAATTAAAGGGAAGTTTGCGGGTACATTATTCTAGATTTTCCTCAAATACTGGTGATAAACATGAGAAAATGGTGCCGCCTGCCCCGAGGCAGCTAATTATAAAACACAGAGAACAGCAGAAGAAAGCAGCGCTGGAGTATTTAATAAACTACGAAAGGAGAGGGAAGAATCCTTCAGGCTACTGTGGAAATTTTGCTTCGGAAACGTTTTAATTTACTAATACCTTTCTCACCGTATTAACAAGTAGTCTGTTTCGTTTTTCTTCCGGTGGGAATTTAAACCTTCCTCTTAGATGGAAATTTTAGCGGGGCTCCACTAGATTAGAGATGGGGCGAATGGAGCTGGAGTCGGATACAAAGGTAAATTCATTAACACGAAAACTTTTTCTCTGGTGAGTTGTAACAAATCGCTTAGGAATACTTAATGCTGAGAATATCTCGGCATCTATAGAGGATGGTTTGAAATTCACTTCCTGAACTTCAAGGGGTGGTAGACTGCATCAAAATGAACATTTTTTGTCCTAGTTGTTAGTCTTTAGACAGTCCTTACTGCTAGTCCATTTTGCTAGTCTAGAACAGCTGTAAAGTTGCTAGTCTTTTAGTTCGTCCTTGTGGCTATTTCGGACATGCATCATTTGTCCTAGTTGCTAATCTTTAGTTAGTCCTTGTTACTAGAGTTTTATTAGTTATAAAACAGTTAAAGCTGTTAGTCTTTTGCCAGTCTTTTAACTAGTTATTGTTGCTGTCGTGGACATAGTTACATATTTTGCCCTAGTTGTTAGTCTTAAGTGAGTACTTCTTGCTAGTCTTTTGCTAGTTATAAAACACAGAGGAACAGCAGAAAAAAGCAGTGCTGGTGTATTTAATAAACTACGAAAGGGAGGAGGATCCTTGAAGCCACTGTGAAATTTACTTTCGGAAACGTTTTAATTTACTAATACCTTTCTCACCGTATTAACAAGTAGTCTGTTTCGTTTTTCTTCCAGTGGGAATATAAACCTTCCTCTTAGATGGAAATTTTAGCGGGGCTCCACTAGATTAGAGATGGGGCGAATGGAGTTGGAGTCAGGTTGCAAAGGTAAATTTAATTAACACGAAATCTTTTTCTAGGGCGTGTTATAACAAATCGCTTAGGAATAGTGTTGAGAAACATCTCTTCATCTATACACGGTGGCTCAAAATTCCCTGGCTAAAATTTAGGGGATGGTAGACTAAAATAAACATTATTTTTCTAGTTACTAGTCCTTTGTTGGTTATAAAGCAGATCTAATGTTGCTAGATTTTAGAGCTGCTAAACAGAACAAGTACTAATTAAAGTTGTTAGGCTTTAGTTAGTTAATTTTGGTGTTGCGGACATGCATTTTTTGTCCTAGTTGCTACTATTTAGTTAATCCCTGTTGCTAGCCTTTTATTAAACTTTTAAATAATCCTTGTTGCTTCTGCTGACAGACATTCATTGTCCTAGTTTCTAGTCTGCAGTTAATACTTGTTGCTAGTAACAAAACACACAGAACTCCAGAAGAAAGCAGTTTTAGAGTATTTAATAAACTACGAAAGGAGATCCTTGAGACCAATTTGGAAAATTTGCTCGAAACGTTTTAATTTACTAATACCTTTCACTCTGTATTAACAGCGTGCCGTTTGTTTTGTTTTTCTTCTTGTGGGAATTTAAACTTTCCTCTTATTTGGAAATTTTAGAGGGGCTCCACTAGGTTACAGATGGGACGAATGGAGTTGGGAATAGGGATACAAAGGTAAATTCATTAACACGAAAAAATTTTCTCTATTGAGTTGTAACAAATTGCTTAGGAATACCAAACTCTGAGGAATATCTCAGCATATATAAAAGGCGGTTCGATATTCCCTGGCTAAACTTTAAGGGGTGATAGGCTGCATCAAATTAAACAATTTTTATAAAAAGAATGTGTGTCCGCAACTTCTGTGTACATCCATTCTTTATCTTAGTGTTGCTAGTCTTTAGATAGTCCTTACTACTAATCCATTTGTTAATTTAAAACAGCCTGCCAGTCCTTTAGTCATTGTTGCTGTGCGAATGTGCATTCTTTGTCCTAGTTGCTAGTCTTTTATTAATCTTTTAGTTAGTTCTTCTTACGGACATGAATTCTTTGTCCAAGTTATTAGTCTTAAGTTAGTCCTTGTTCCTAGTCTTTTTCTAGTTTAAGAAATCTAAAGTTGCTAGTCTTATGTCAATCTTTCAATTAGTCCTTGTTGCTGTTGCGGATATACATTCTTTGTCCTAGTTTCTTGTCTGCAGTTAGTATTTGTTGCTAGATATAAAACACACAGAACTTCAGCAGAACGCAGTGTTAGAATATTTAATAAACTAAGAAAGAAGATCCTTGAAAACTTCAAAATAACTTTAAAAGAAAATTTAGAATATCACACATCTCATTCAGTATTTACCAAAACTTCATTTCATCATCAATTGGAAGCAATCAACAAAGAATACAGCTTTTATCATATCTTGAACTAAGTTTAGGTATATTCTCCTCTAAACGACTCAATAATATATGCAATGCAAATTATTTTATTAAGATTTTACATAAATATTGTAAATGGTACATAAGATAATATTTTTGATTAAAATATAATGCAAGTTTGAAAATTTTTAATTTTTTAAATTTATAAAATGAATTCAAGGATGACTTAATTTATTTGAATTCTGAGGCCATATTCTGGAAAATTAATTTAGGAGTAAATGTGAAGAACGTGTGAAAAATATCGCGTATTCCATTTAGGATTTACCACGATTAATTTATTATCAACATATAAAACAATTGGAAGCAGTACACAAATCAACAAGGAAAATGCCTTTCAACAAACCCTAAGCTAAGTTTAAGTATTTTCTACCAAACCGCAAAATAATGTATGTGACAAATTATTTCAATAGGATTTCTCATAAATGTTGCATATAATGCATAACATTATAGTTTTGATTAAAAATATTTGAAAAGTTTTGCTTTTTTGAAAATTATAAATGAAATGTGAATTAACTTCTTAGAACCCCAAAACCATATTCAAAATTAACTTAAAAGTAAATGTGAAGAAAGTGTGTATAAAACCCTTCTCACATTCCATTCAGGATTTACCACCATTCATTTCATCATCAACATACACCCCAATTGGAAGCAATCCACACATCAACAAAGAACACAGCTTTCAACAAAGCTTCTTTTCAGCGAATAAAACTTTCATTTCCTATCCCAGTAACAACGGGCACCACACCGTAATCAGCATAAATCAATTCTTCGGTTTCCAATCACCTACCTGTAAGTTGGGGGTGGATTCCCTTGCGCCACACAAGGTAGTTGGGCCGTCGACCCTTCTTCAGCCCGCACCTGCGGCTGGTGGAAAGTTACTCTGGGCAAAGTGGATGCATGAGGTTCTGCAAAAGAGAATGGGAAAAAATCAGCATTGGGAAACTTTCGAGACCTGTTTGCATAGTTCTCATTTCAACGTTCTCAGTTGCTGAGATCTGGTTGGATTAGGGGTTGGAAAGTGTGTAGGTGTTTGTTAACGGTCCTTATTGAGTTTTGAGAAACGGAAGATTTTCCAGGAGTTTGGGTAGTTTTTAGCGTGACTGAATGTGTGAAAAGTGTAAAGTGTTTAACCCTCCTTTTGTTGTCTCGACGTAATATCTAATTTTTAGCAAAACAAACCAGATCATGTTAGACGAGATATCTCGTCAAAACTACTTGGAGGGTTAACGTGCATTTTTAGGGTATTAACACTTCTCTGCAACAATAGGTGTTGATGACTGTATCGCCCACATATGCCACACATAATATTATTTTAATATTTTCTATCAGTGAGAACTCAACATGTGCTTTTTATTCACCATAAAATTTATCAAATTTAGTTAATGTGATCTGATTAATATATTAATATTTTATTAATTAATATTTATGATACTGTATTCAATATACAATTCATACAGATCATAACTACGTATAACATCACAATTATACGTAGTTATGATCGATAAATAAATTTATTAATCCTCCAAGTGATTTTGACGAGGTGGATCGTCCAACAAGATCTGACCAATTTTACAAATGACGCGATATCATGTCACTAAGATATTGACGATTATTTTTGAATGAAGATATCACGATATGGTCACTTTTCTTCTGATGACAAGATATCTCGTCAAGATATGGTCAGTTTTGATAACGAGACGAGATACTACATCGAGACAACCACCAGGAAAGTTAGATATATGGACAGTTTTCATTCAAAACTAGTCGAACCGTTCTTTAAGGAATTCTAGATCTATTCACCATCTTAAGAAGAAAAAAAGAAATATTGCGCATCATAGAAAAGTGCTACATGCGAATTTGGTCAAATTAATTCAATAGTTGGATTTATAAAACGGTGGCATCCGTCAATAGCAGGAAGAACATCATCAATAATAGAATTTTCTTCAATTTCACTGTAAGTGGATTTATCTACTTTTTAATGAAAGCTCTTCACACATAAATAAAAACATATTGTGAAAGTTAAAATTATGCAATAGGGTAAAAGATCGCTTTTAGTTTAAATAATTTATAATATGTAATTTCTGCTAACGTAATTGTCTAAAAATCGGTATTATTTATGTATTTGGGAACAAAACCGAATGGATATGAATAACATAAAATCAATTGCCATGTGATTCATTCGATAATTTTACCGATTAGTTTCCATAAAATTGATATCACCAATGGAGCGGTATGATATTGATATATCCACGTGGAAGATATCAGAGCTCTCCAGCAGTTATATTGCGGAAGATTATGAGAAATCTGAAATATATAATTCAGCGCAGAAAATGAAATGCGTACGAACGGGAAAAGTACAAACGTCCAAAAATACCGAACATCGACCTTCTTATGAAGAAGATGGAGCATATGCGCGTATCTTCATTTTATTTCTACCGATTGCTTGGTTTGAATATATGTCTCTTGGTTATTGGAAAAAGCATGAATCTAATTTGGGACAAATTATTTTTAAGTGATTAACTAGCATGATTGAAAGCACTATATACAGTTTCGATAGCCAATAACCAAGTCGTTTCATTGACCCATTTACCCTTTGAGATTTCCAACGACTTCACCCACATGCTTTGTCTATTTCATTAGAAGGTCGACGATAAGTAATAATATTTGAATAAGTAAAAAGCTTGGAATTGAAGTTGGCATCACAAGTTAATTGTGTAGGCATGATTGAGGTGCGTAGTTTATGCCATGCACTTCAATTTAAATAAAGCACAGAAACGCTGTTTTACATTTTCGATTAATTTTATTTCATTTGCAGGTATGAAGCGTGCATGTCGATGATTATTACAAAAGAAACAAAATATGCCAATTGTTTGAGGCATAATTTATGTATTCCACTACCCATTAAAATTTTATGAATGCATTCAGTTTTGATTTGTTTTACTTTACACCTAACAGAATTTATAAAATTACGTATCCCAAACACATCCTTCTTTCTTCCAGCAAACGAACACTTTTTCTAAATGTTTAAACCAACCTATCGTCAAATTTAACAGAAACAATGCACATAATTGGCCCATCAAACGAAGTTTGAAGCTTTGTTTACAAATTACCTTCCTTACCAGTAATGACTTCAACTTCGTGTATAAAATTTCACTAACTTTGCTGGAGAATACTTTAAGGGAAATGAAGGCTCAGATTAAATGCAACTTACGAGAGGATGAAAAAATAATTCAAGCCTCATGTAAAGATTTCACAACCTCTTATTCCAGAATCCAGCTAATGAAGCAGTAAATACTTCCCCAACAAAACTGAAGATAAACTTGATAATATCCGAGGATGGAATTCATGGATCCTGTTACTTTTCCTTAAATAGGTGGCCCCTTTGCATTCATTAGCAAAAGCAAGCACCTCCGTTTAATGAGCTTTTCTGTGGTCAATGTAATTTGAGATCCTATTTAACCTAAATCATTTAGAGGGAGCTCCTTAAAGAAAGTTAGGAAGGAATTTAAAGCAGAATGCATCACTGGGAAGTTCAGGATTAATTAGCTGGATGCGAATTTTCTGGAATTTTCAAGCGTGATTATTAGTTAATCAATCTTGCGTAAGTAACAGGTTCCTTAAGAGTAAAATTAATTAGTTTCTTAAATTCTGGTGAAATGTTTTTTATTATATATATTTTTGAATCTGTTTATTATGCATAAAAATGGTAACATTGTTTTTGAGATTAGCCTAAGAAATAAACATAATTCAAAATATGTTGGATATTTATGAAATGGATCACCGTAAACAGAGACAGTATCTTGAAATGTGGTCATTTTATGTTGAGCCTCCAAGTGTTTCGACGATATATCTCATCCAAAATATGCCCTATTTTGCTAAGGTTGATATGTATCGTCGATACAAAACTGCTATATTACTCCAAGGGCTATCACATGCCATAAGAACTTAATCACCAACCAATCCTCTTCAGGGTTTTGTCCGAAAGTTCTTAATTAATTCATGTATTTCAAAAGATATCTTCAGCAAAAACCATCAACATAGAATCGAGTGAGAACGACTAGAGAACTAACCACATTATACGACATACGGGTACACTACATATATGTCAATCCCAAGACTACTTCAGCAACTGCCATGTTCCTTAGACATAGCCTATAAATAACCATGGATAACAATACTGTATGTCTTCATTAGTCCGCGTGGCCATGGGGTATGGTAACATATCTAAAGGTGGCAGATTTTTATGAATCCTCTAAACATTCGATTATCGTTTTATCCGGGTTTTTCTTTACGCATGGGGCTCAGCAGAGAACCATCGCCACCATCATCATTTCTCTACGCCATGGGATTCAGCAGAGAACCATGCGTCATTTCTCTACGCCATGGGGCTCAGCAGTGAACCATCGTCATTTCTCTACGCCATGAGGTTCAACAGAGAATCATGCGTCGTTTCTCTACGCCATGGGACTCAGCAGTGAACCATCGTTATTTCTCTACGCCATGGGATTCAGCACAGCAGAAAGCAATCATCATTTCTCGATTCTATGAAGCTCAGCAGAAAACCATCGACATTTCTCTAAGCCATGCGATTCAGCAATCTTCATTTATCTAGGCCATGGGACTCAGCAGAGAACAATTGCCATTTATTTACGACATGGGATTAAGTAGAAAATCATGCGCCACTTATTTGCCTTGCAATAAGAACGTATGGAAAGAAGGCAGTTTTTTGAGCAAACATCAAACCAACTGAGTATAAAACCGACCAAATATTACGACACAATAGAAGAAAATAATCCACCAACGGGTATTATTTCCCTATACTTGTACTTTCTTTCTCCAAAGGATCTTCTTTACTGGTACACTTGAGCACGGATCCTTTTCTACATGTATCTTTTTCTAACCTACTGGTATCCTTTTACTCTGCACGAAACAGATCGTTTTTAAGCTTTAGAATACAATAACATTGCTTGCTGAATTTTATAACCGGTGTCATCCGAATAGCAAATTTACCTTGTATGGATTTAGAGGATTCTTTAGAGGTTGTTGGATCTTCTGGTTTGAATTCGAGGAAACGCTGTCACCCCAAAAAGAAGTTTCATCCCTGTTCTATATTAGTTTTTAAAACGAAAAAAGGAACCATGGGTTCCGAGAGCTTCACATATGCTTAGGAATAGGGAACATTCTAAATGGAAGTAAATGTTTCAGAAGAAAGCTGCTTAAATTCTTTTGACAAAAAGTACAATACTATTGGGAATAGTCTGCCAGCAGTATTATGCTAGATGAATTCGAACAATAAGACTAAAAGGAAAATTTTCGTTCATTGTCAATTCCCTGAAGCAGTGAATATAGACAAACCAAACCGAATACTACGAAAATCTTATTAGCATTGAAGGTTACTCATCCGTTATTAAGGTAACATGAAGTGTTTCATCTTCTGAACATCTGGTTTGCGGCACCATGAGAGAGAATTTTCAGTGTAATACAAGCAAACCAATAATTTTGGGATTTTACTTCGTGTTACCAAATTCCCTCGCATGATACATATTAGAGTAAACTGAAAAAGTAGTTTATCACAGTTTTGGTGAGGTTTAGCTTTAAGTTTAATTGAGATCCACTAATTAAGCAATCATATATCAATTCCGAATTCATGCTTTGAAATTTTCCTTACCAAATTATTTTCGTATCCATATAGCTGTTTTTTCAAAGCATTTGAGATACATTTGAAGTATTTATATATTTCAAGTACATAAAAATGAATTTTAATGCAAAGGTAAATTGTGATGTAATGATAAATTCTATTACCGACGTGCTCAAATCATATTCGAAAAGCAAGCCAAGTTCGTTCACGTCAGGATCAGGAAGCACGTTCCACCACAAAAACACTACCGCCACCAACATTTAGCTTCATAGAAAAAGTCACTCCTACGAGATACTGTTAGTGTGATACAGCCCTTCTATTACACCAGGATACAAGATGATCGGTCCGTTTGATAGCTTGTTTGGAGCAGAGGAAATAATGGTTTTTTTCCATAAATTATGCACAAAATTAACCAGCATTTGTTTCCTTTATTAATTTTTCTGAAACATTTAGTCATACTTCAGTAAAAACTTTTCGAATTCTTAACAGATTTATGAAATAAACGAACCATGAATTGGAAAATAATAAAACACCTTGCGACAAAACAACAGGAAATAATTTAGAAATACTTGAAAAATTATTAAAAATTTTCTAATCTTTAATTGTCATTCAAAAAATTATATTTAAATTTGAATGTATTGAAAGATAAATCATTTTATTACTTCCACTACTCGTTTTTGACTTTCACGCAAAACTTAATTTTGTAATTACTCCTGTAGAATGGCCACATACAGATTTATTACAATTGACACAGATATTCGGTTTGGTTTCCATCGCATACATTTATTTGGCACTATTTTCGTTTATAAGTGGGGATATCACTTGTTTCTTCCGAAAAGTTGGTTTCTTTGAAGATACATAAATTTTTAGAGGTCCTTCATCATCATTCAAAATATAATCACGTCATGAACAATTATTCATTATCTTTGTGTGAAACTTTCCTCTAATACAATAAACTGATTTGTAACACAATAAAATGTTCTCGATAAACGTATTTCGACCTCTGAAATTAGAGGACATTTATATCTTGTCAGCCTCTGACTCCGTTGACTTCAAGTTGAAGCGTAAATGCTTCATTACCTTCAGTAATCTGTCCCTAGTCAAAGTTCCAGTGAAAAATATCAGCCTTAAAGTTTTATTCCATAAAATCAAACAGACAGAAACAAACAGACTCCGACAGCCAAGGCGTGCAAAATCAAAATAAACGTATCCAACTTGTCGGGTGGCAAACACTAATTTTGCGTTTCTTGAAGTGCCTTAGCATCAGTACATTGCTGTATGTGACACAGTATTTTTTCATTGATGCAGTCTCCCAACAGTACTTGAGTTCCCACCGATTACTATCCTTAAGGCATACGTTGTTGATCAAAATACTTCTCGTATCTGGAGTTTATTGGGAAAGAATTTGATGCAGAAGCCTTTCTGAAGATATTGCTGAATGATCTGCTTCCCAAACAAGTCCATCATTTGCTACTTCTTCACCACTTTGATTTTCATTGCTTTGGAAATCTCTTGTTTTCGACCACGACTTCTATACGTCCTCAAATAATTCTACTTTGATTATTCTCAACTTCTATATTTTCACTTATGAAATTACTAAACAATAAAAATATATCTAGTTTGACTTGTAACTAAATATAAAGTTATCTATATCTTCTATATCATCTATAGAGCATTCATCCCATGAATTTGATACATATACTGCAAAAGTAGGGAGTAACCCCATCTTCATACAATTTATTCAAATTAATTTCTTTATGAGATTCAACTTCAGGAGAAATTTTTAAGCTGGATTAGTCGCTATAAAAATCTTGTAGTAGTCTTATAATCGCCTTATTAGTCTTCTTCCCTACCCACTATTCTAAAAAATAGAAACAAAATGGAGACAACTTTATTACAAATGCTATAATTCTAAATTTAAATAAATTGTAAAACTAACCCTCTGGATATGAGGACCGGGCGAACCGGCCGAAAGTTTCGAGTCCCCTCGAAAAGAAAGGCTCGGATTCTTTTAGACCTCGAACTCTTGAAGAATCGCCGTAGCCCATAACGATTTCCATCCCCTCCTTTATGTGTTACAAAGAGACCTGCGCAGAATAGCCTTACTCCCCGTTGACAAAGATGTCATGGTTATCGACGGAGAGCCTCGCAAATTGTTTATCCTCGAATATCTAGTCTATGAGAGGTTGTGTGTGTAAATGAAAAGAGATACACTTAAAAAGTCACCGCCACCCTTTCAGTTGACCTGAGAAGAATCTGTCCCTTATAGGCATACCCACGACCGACAATAGAAACCAGCACATTAGGTGATAATGGGACAACACATATTCCCTCTCCTGCGGGAAAGCATTGTAAAGGCCGTTTCGGCCGGTTTCAGTAAGTTGCCTGTAAAGTCTTTTTGCCGGCTGCCGTAACCAAAGAAGGAAACGATATTCTGCCTCGACGTATGCAGAGGGTTAATAAATGAAACAGATAGTTTTTTTGGATATCTTTGAGACCGGTGGATACTTAAGCTAAGGATCGCACAAGATGGGAATAGAGATGTACTCATCATACGCGCATAACAGCTAATTTATACAAAAATCAATAGTTATTTTTAATGTTTATTACCGTGTATTAATACTTCAGATTTAGAATTATAGAATTTGTAAGAAAGTTGTCTCCATTTTGTTTCAGATGATAGGAATAATAATGTTTAAGACTTAGTATATTTTATCTTATAATGGTCATGTCACAGTAGAATAGTTGGTATGGGAGAGGACTAATAAGTAAATTCTAAGACTATTGCACGATTTGTATGGTGATTTATCCAGATTGGAAACTAGTCCTTAAGTTGAATCTCATAAAGAAATTAATTTAAATATATCAGATGATAAAGAGGTTACTCCTTATTGCAGTACATGTATGAATTAATCGTATAAATGTTCTATTCGCGATATATATTTATCTTAACCCTTTCAGGGGAATCACATGCATATATCTATTCTGCAACCTGCATACTTCCCTGCATGACTTCAAATCAAATTTTGATCTCATAACCAATAATATTTCCTAGGATTCTAGATATTGCTATTTAGTCATGCGAGGTAATAGCAATACTATTTTAGTACATCTCTTAATGCTTAGATGGTTAAACTGTATTCAGTATTCCTTTAGTGAATATTAAAAACTATTCCATTCCATAAATAAGCTAAATGTTCCATACTCTGGAATCGTGTTTCCTTTTAAACATGAAAATTCACATTACAAGTAAATACCATGTATTAATCAATCTACTGATAAACAAACGCCTTAAAAGAATCAATTACGTGAAAATCAACTTTTTATACCGTGTTAATCATATTTAATGCATTCAAAACATCCTATGGAACTTTACTAACTCTGACATTAATCACCCTTCACAATACTTTGATTCTCCAATATTGATGAATCTTGCTGACCGATTTCTGAATACAAAACATGCCTGCAGGTAATGAGCTTGCTCGTTGATGAATCACGTCGTTGTAGCGGAGATTACATACTGCTTTCATTAAAATTCCCGCTTTGTCATCTGAGCGTAATCATATTCAATGGAATACGCACTCTCAGGCAGGCACGCAGAGGGTGTCGGGCCACGTATTCACAGGAACTAGGCTCAGGACATAAAATTCCAGATTGAATATCCGTTTACTGTTTGTTTAGATTCAGAGAGTTGTCAAAGTATGGACGTGTCTATCGAATCTTGATCCAGCCAATTCTGACATTTGAAATGAGTCGTGGCGTTTAAAATATGATCTATGGTCGGAAAACGGAAGGAAAAGTTATTAAATATTGCTCTTCAAAATATTGCTGAGTCTCTTTTAATACCAGTGCCCTTGAAGATCGTTTTCAGTTTGGTTGATTTTCATGGCGCAAGGGCCAGATCTGTCCAAGCTGCGCCAGTTTGGTTATGGAGTAAACTGGGGAACCTTGTCTATGAAACAAAATATTAGAGAACATAAATTGGTAGAGTTAAATTTGTTAACTATTATGCTTAGAGTTAAAATTGTTAACTATTATGCTTAGAGTTAAAATTGTTAACTATTATTCTTAGAGTTAAAATTGTTAACTTATTTCTCTTTAGTAGACCTAACTATAATTAGCTTTATGCAGTTAGTATTTACATGAATATACGCAAAAATTAACCTGAGTTATATGAATAGTAGTTTTTTATTCACGATACAATTGTTTTACAAACTAAATTAAATAATATAGGTATATTGCGCATGCTATAATAAGAATATAGCATGTAGAATTAAGCAAAAAGTGTTTATTTTAAAGTTATTGGTGATTGAATCGTTATTTTACGCAGAGGATCACCAGAACTGGGCTCAAGTCGTAAAATTTCAGACTGAATATCCGGTTATTGTTTCCTTAGATTCAGAGGGGTTGTCAAAGAACGGACGTGTCTATCAAATCTTGATCCAACGAATTCTGACATTTAAAATGAGTCGTTGCTTTTAAAATATGATTATGGTAGGAAAACTGAAGGAAATACTGTTAAATATTGTTCGTTAAAATAATGCTGGGTTTCTTTCAATATCAGTGTGTTTGAAGATTGGTTATAGTTTGGTTAGTTGTTAGAGCAATGGCCAGATCTGGACAAGCTGTTCCAGTATGGTTATAGAGGAATCAGGGGAACCTTGAATATAAAGCAAAATGCTCAAAGAATATAAGTTTAAAAACATATTTCTCTTAAGTAGACCTAACTAAATCTAAGCAAAAATTAACCTGAATAATATGAATAGTGTTTTTTTAGTCCAGATACCATTTTTTACAAAGCTGAATGAAAGTAATATAGGTATATCGTGCATACTATAATAGGAGTATACTAAGAAGTTGAACTTGCGTCACACTAGAGCATTACACCTGCTATTGGCGATTCATGAAGTGTTCGGGATCACTCATGAAGTGAAATATTTGAGGACAATATTTCGTTATTTCAAACCACGGTCAGATGATGAGGTTAAAACCTGAGGTGGCATCCCACTCTGAAATCTTTCGTACCACGATAAAATGAGGACATTTGAGACCAAGACAGATTTAATCGGATTAGGAGTATAGATTGCAAAACTAAGCAAAGGTGTTTATATAAAGGTCATTGTGACTGAATCGTTTTTATGCAAGGGGATTTTAGACAAAATTCAATTCCTGTACAAGTCCTTTGGGAAATGAAGGAAATGACGCTGAACAATCATCTATTGTTTGTTTTGTCGCTAATTGTTCTTTATTGCTATAAAAGGGCAAATTAGAGCCCGACCATCAGTGAGAACTGATGAACCAAATTATTTGAAATTGTCGCTAATTGTTCTTTTTTGCTATAAAAGGGCAAATTAGAGCCCGACCATCAGTGAGAACTGCTGAACCAAATTATTTGAAATTGTCGCTAATTGTTCTTTATTGCTATAAAAGGGCAAATTAGAGCCCGACCATCAGTGAGAACTGATGAACCAAATTATTTGAAATTAGTGTCCCTGATTTGGTGTCAAATTTTTTTTCTTTGGAAATTACGAATTGTGTGTGAAATTTAATACGAGAACGATCCCTCAACCAAATTTCATACATGCAGATTTTTAGAACACGGTATTTGCTATTGAACGCCATCTTCGAATCTATTGTAATCTTATTTTTCGAATAAAGAGCAATTATTCAAATTTTCCTGCATCCGTACATTCCATATACTTTTAATTTGAAATCAACAGTACACTGATTTAAGATACCTACTGTGAAATCCTATTTTAATTCTTCGCTAAAAACAGTAATGCGAACTCTTAGAGAATGTCCGTTAGTAAGGATGGATCACCGTCCGTAAGTCAATGTTGAAAGGATAGATCCTGTAATTTCGTCTCAATTGTCCAGGGAAAGTCTTGGATACCGGGAAGTGCTCCCTTAGGGAATGTGTATTCCAGTCCAGCTTGTAATGTATGAGGTAGTCTTAGTTTTATAATTTGTCACAGTGCTAGATCGAGATCTAATAGACTGCTTTAGAGGAGAAACTGGTAGTTTAGAAAGGAAAGTATATATAATTTCTCGACTTTTAATGTTATATAATTTAGTGAAGCTTATTCAATTGTTTTCTGGCATAGACATTTGTATGTAACCTAACTTTTTATTTCATTGTTAACTTTCTATATCACAGGGATTTCTAGTGTAAACAAACCAGAATCAAATCGTAATTCTGAGATTATAATCTACGTACTTTTAACAAGAACTTTAAATGCCGAATTGTTTTACAGTACTGACATTACTGTATCTTTAAACCTAACGGGTAATTCGATACTGATGTGATGTAATGTTACTATTCATCGATTATCAAAATTTATATTACACTAACTGTAATCCTATGTACAATCAAAGGTTTTATAATTTGAGTAACAAATATATTGGAGCGACATTAACATGCTTGTTCCTTGTGGTAAGTTTTCGAAATGTTTTTATTTCAAAATTCAAATTTAAATGGTTTGGAAAGATAAAAACCAAATTTGGTTGAATGGAGAGCGCTTGTTTTTGTGGTGGAAAGTAGTTTCTGTTTTATTCCGGAAGCAAGGATGTTCTACTAGATTTTTTAATGCGATCTCAGTACGTCGCTTCTGAGGGGCTTTTTCTATCAAGCTAAATGTTGGTGGCGGTAGTGTTTATACAGCGAAACGTGTTTCTTGGACGTATTCCGAACGTGACGTCACTTAGACATTTTTTAATACTATTTCAGTACGTCTCCAATGGAATTTTCAAAGAACGAATTCCGAATTAACATTTGATAGTTCATTATGTTAACGGCAATCATATTAACCGCCAATTGTTGCCAAAAAACGCGGTAAAAGTGGTGATATAATAAATTTAAGGTAACAAAGGCATGTATCAAGCGACAGGACTTGACTAGCAGGAAGTAAAATCCTGGTTGGCTTGTTTGTTTACATTGAAAGTGTCTGCATATTAGTTTTGTTTTAATTTTTTTAAACTGCATACATACCTAATACATGTGTCTTGAATGTTCTATGAAGTCGGACTCTAATTGTTACAAACCATTTGCATCGAATCGAAAAATATTAGCTCTTGGCGAAACCAACGCGGTGATAAATGAAATTATCCCTTCACAGGAAGTACTTAAGTAGTTACATGTACTATCTGAAAAACTCTCTCTCTCAAATATATATATATATATATATATATATATATATATAAATTATATCCACCCTCTATTATTTTTAAACGAAGTGTAGCTATTATGCCGTGTTGAATTTCAAATATTTTAATTTACATTTTTCTAAATCAGTTAATCAAACTCTCCCCATATTTACAATAACTTCAAACCCTATCTCCGAGTATTTTTCATGAAGATTTTCCCCATCGATTGTTTCCATTCATAAGAAATGCAAAAAAGGCCTGAATTCGCTAAAATTCTTCGCCTTTCACTGACAGAAAAAAATATGTATTTCTCTCAAGTCCTTTCATTCTTAGAAATTGGAATATTAGTGAAATGTTCATTTTAAATGCATTGCATTGAATTCCGATCGAAAGCGAAAAGAAATGGTTTTTTAGAGTCATTAATGTTCCAATGATATGGACGTAGATTAGAAAGGGCAAGTAACGAAGCAAAATTGTGGACATTTTAGAGAGGGTTTTATTGGTTAAAACGTAAAATAGGAAGAAAACTTTTTTCCCTGAAATGGGAGATTTTTATTTTTGTTAAATATTTTATGATGTGTTTTCTTTTGCGTTTTGATCGAATGAGAGATTCTTTTTAGAATTTTCCTTGCATAATGCATTTTTACTTACACGTTTATTCAACTATTGGTATGGTGATTTTGGATAATTTGTAATAGATTCCTAGTTTTTCAGCTACTGTTTCTTAACTCTCCAAATGGTTTTGATGAGATATATCGTCCATCGAGATCTGACCAATTTTACTAATGACGAGATATTTCGTTACCTAGATATTGCTGATGTTTTTATGACGACAAGATCAAGATCTGGTCATATATCTCGTACATCGAGATCTGGTCAGTTTTGTCAGTTTGACAAGATACCTCGCACTACCATCAAGAGGGTTCAAACAGAATCAATCTGGAGCATTTTCTATTAAATTCTAGTGTAGTGATATATATATCGTCCATCGAGATCTGACCAATTTTACTAATGACGAGATATTTCGTTACCTAGATATTGCTGATGTTTTTATGACGACAAGATCAAGATCTGGTCATATATCTCGTACATCGAGATCTGGTCAGTTTTGTCAGTTTGACAAGATACCTCGCACTACCATCAAGAGGGTTCAAACAGAATCAATCTGGAGCATTTTCTATTAAATTCTAGTGTAGTGATATATATATCGTCCATCGAGATCTGACCAATTTTACTAATGACGAGATATTTCGTTACCTAGATATTGCTGATGTTTTTATGACGACAAGATCAAGATCTGGTCATATATCTCGTACATCGAGATCTGGTCAGTTTTGTCAGTTTGACAAGATACCTCACACTACCATCAAGAGGGTTAAAACAGAATCAATCTGGAGCATTTTCTATTAAATTCTAGTGTAGTGATATATATATCGTCCATCGAGATCTGACCAATTTTACTAATGACGAGATATTTCGTTACCTAGATATTGCTGATGTTTTTATGACGACAAGAGATCAAGATCTGGTCATATATCTCGTACATCGAGATCTGGTCAGTTTTGTCAGTTTGACAAGATACCTCGCACTACCATCAAGAGGGTTCAAACAGAATCAATCTGGAGCATTTTCTATTAAATTCTAGTGTAGTGATATATATATCGTCCATCGAGATCTGACCAATTTTACTAATGACGAGATATTTCGTTACCTAGATATTGCTGATGTTTTTATGACGACAAGATCAAGATCTGGTCATATATCTCGTACATCGAGATCTGGTCAGTTTTGTCAGTTTGACAAGATACCTCGCACTACCATCAAGAGGGTTCAAACAGAATCAATCTGGAGCATTTTCTATTAAATTCTAGTGTAGTGATATATATATCGTCCATCGAGATCTGACCAATTTTACTAATGACGAGATATTTCGTTACCTAGATATTGCTGATGTTTTTATGACGACAAGATCAAGATCTGGTCATATATCTCGTACATCGAGATCTGGTCAGTTTTGTCAGTTTGACAAGATACCTCGCACTACCATCAAGAGGGTTCAAACAGAATCAATCTGGAGCATTTTCTATTAAATTCTAGTGTAGTGATATATATATCGTCCATCGAGATCTGACCAATTTTACTAATGACGAGATATTTCGTTACCTAGATATTGCTGATGTTTTTATGACGACAAGATCAAGATCTGGTCATATATCTCGTACATCGAGATCTGGTCAGTTTTGTCAGTTTGACAAGATACCTCACACTACCATCAAGAGGGTTCAAACAGAATCAATCTGGAGCATTTTCTATTAAATTCTAGTGTAGTGATATAGAAACGTTTGAGTGTTTTGAAAGTGATTTGTGAGAAACAAGTGTAGATTCATTTACATATTTGGCGCTTCAAAAACTTTAAACAACTAACAATTTTAGGTCTAAAAATTGTCTCTACAATAGCACTCTTTAAATTTTAAACTATACTTTTAAACATAATTACCAGTGCAGAAGACGCTCCACGCAGCCAAATGTAAATGGTCACGTGGGGTATCTTCCCAATCCATGTTAAATATCTACTAAGTTGGCTAAGTACCCAGTTTTTTTGTCTGATACTATTTAAATGTTGTAAATCAATATGGAATTAATGTGCATGAATTATAAGCACCTATCACAAAACATCGATTGGAAACCATCATTGCAATATAGGCGAAGTTTCATGGTTTCTTGTTGCCTTTCTTCATTTTTTTGTCGTTCAAATTCAACTTCCTTAACAGAGCTCTTGCTAGTTGTTTTTAGATCTGAAGGTAAAATTTAAACGCTGTTTTTTCGTTTCTCAATGCACCGATCACATTGCGGTAAAAAAAGTAGATATTGCTACATAAAATTTTCCAAATTTGTTAACTGCATCCTTTTCCATAGTAGCTCGATTCTTGTTATTTATACTATTCTCGAGACCTTGAAACATCTAAATCTCAAGTGTCATTCTGATTTTATGAGAATTGCCGTGGCTAGGTTTTCGTATTATGGAGGAAGTTAATTAATGACCACCAAGTATAACTTCAGTTAGAATCATAGATGTCAAAAATAAACACACCATGTCATATAACTTCCAAACACATAGATATATTACATTTTAAAACTATTGTATTATTTCTTGATAAACTTAGTAATACTTATGGAAATTATGCTAATAAATTTTTTATATAGTTGGAAGTAGTTTAACTAAATTTTAAGATTCATATTTAATACTTTCTTCACCAAATTGGTATTTAACATTTTTAAACTGCTTTTGCATTATGAGAACCTTAACAGTATTTCTGGAAGGGTTACTTAAAAAACATTTTGTATAATGTGAAAATATATCTTGCTTAACTAGCTTTAATATCAAGTTCACGCTTACTTCCTTTACTCACTACATTCATCTATCATTTGGAACAATGATAGATAGATTGATCTAGTCTCTCTATATATTTATGTTTCTCCGAACCTTAAAGTCCCGTAGGATCCAGTATGACCTGCTTCATTAAAATTATTGTTTTTTGAAGATTATTATCTAATTAATGCCACATATACGTGCATTATGTATTGGTTTTTATTTTTGAAAATAAAAAAGACTTTGATCTTTAGAATTCCAAATTACCCAAATGATAATCACCACTTTATAATACATTGTTTACTGAAAGAAAATATAATTTGTATGAATTGTGTTTGTGCTTTGTTATTGGAATTGTAAAAATATTAAACGTTGTTTGAAATCCTTTTATCTCAAAAATAAGAGTTATACCCATATTCTGTACTTAAACTTGAGTACCATACTTCATTTTGCCCGCATAGTCAATATTTTTAAGCATGGAATGTTTCACATTGTATTTAAAATAGAATCCATTACGAGAACAATAGCTTCAATGTGGAAAACGACAATATCAATTTTTCTTACAAGCCACAGTCACTTTAATGAATAAGCTAGCTTATAAACATTACAGTAATTACTTTCCCATCAAATGCAAATTAAAATACCAAAACTGACACTAATAAAGAAAGTCTAATTTATACGTTTGGATCGTTAGATACACTAATTATCTCATACAACATTTCCAAAACACCCTAACTTATTAATATGTTTGATTACTCCACGTTGTTATTCAACAAACTCGATCGCTTACTAGTCATTAAAACACACTACAAGACTGTTTCCCGAAATATGAGAACGAAAAAACTGCGTGGCCCAAAGTTAATGGCTCTTTTCAGAATGATATACGGTTCAGTATGAACCGCTCTGCTTTTTCCAGATCATAAAACACGTTTAATAGCCAGCACACTGAAATACAGCGCTACTGATATTTAAATTAACCCGTTTTCGTGAGGGAGCCATACCATGGATTGAAGATCCGTCTTTTTATATAGTCATAAAGTCGACTTTAGGTGTATCTCTTGGATCTCAATATATATGTATATATGGACTCTGATAAATGCCTTGTTAGGAACAGTTAAAACAAACACCCATAAATTCCACTTTACGACTGGGGATTGGTACAGGTTTAAGTGAAGTTTCGGGTAATTTGGAATTCATCTGGACGTTAAATGGTTTCAGAAGGGAGGGTATGGGATGTTACGCATGGATGATTCACCGATTGGGCAAAAAATGTGTTATCAGTTTATGGTAATTTTTGTGGAATTTAGTTTATGGAATTATTTTAAATTTGGACGGTTAACTGGGAAATTAAATTTAATTTTATCTGCAGTCAATAAGCGATTATATGTTATTTTTTAAACATAGACCAGTACACAGATGTTAAGTCTTAATATTAAAAATGTTACATGAAGAGTTGCATCCCAGATTTATAATAGAATGTCACTATGAGAGAGATAATAAGGAAACAAACTTTACAAATATACTAGATGTACCCGAGACGTTTTGCTACTTCAGACAAACCAAGTCACGCCTTTGTTTCCTCAAAAGTTTCGTTACATCGAACAGCTTTTAGAGCTTTGTTACAAACATTCTTTAAGACTGTTTCGCGGAATATGTGAAAAACTACAGGGCCCAAAGTTAATGGCTTTTTTCAGAATGATGTACGGTTAGCTATGAACGGATTTGCTTTTTCCAGATCATAAAACACGTTTAATAGGTAACATACTGAAATACAGAGCTACTGTTATTTAAATTAAACCTTTTCTATGAGGAGACTTACCATGGATTTAAGATCCGTCTTTTTATGTTGTCATAAAGTCGACTTTTGGTGTATCTCTTGTTTCTCAAATGTGTATATATCGACTGATAAATGCTTTGTTAAGAAAAGTTAAAACAAAACACCCGTAAAATTCAACTTTACGACTGAGGATTGGTACAGATCTAAGTGAAGTTTCGGGTAATTTGGAATTCATCTGGACGCGTTAAATGGTTTCAGAAAGGAGGGTATTGGATGTAACGCATGGATGATTAACTGATTGGTCAAAAAAGTGTTATCAGTTTATGTTAATTTTTGAGGAATTCAGTTTATGAAATTACTTTGAATTTGGATGGTGACCTCAAAATTTTCATATTTTCATGTGTAGTGAATAACCTATTTTGTGTTATTTTTCAACAGATATTTGTACACAGTGATTTAGTGTTAACATTTAAAAGGATGTTTCGCGAAATTATTGTTCATGAGTTGCACATGCTAAACTTACATTATGATACTAGAAGAGTTATTCAGTGAAAAGTAATCCTTCATCGTAATTTTCTATATCAATTAGCTTTACTACACGATTACGCTCGAGAGTCTGCTGCTTTAGAAAATCCTAGTCGTGCCTCTGTTTCATCAGCAGTTTTGTTGCTTCATCGATTAGCTTTATGAGCTTTATCCTCTTCAAATGCTTGTGGTCTTTCTTCTTCAGATTGCTAGGTTCATGACAGCTTTTGACATTTTTTATTGATTCGGGTTTGATTAAAATTTGATATCTTCTTGTAAAGTACTCAATACTGAAGTCATGTCTATGGTTCTAAGAAACGACTTAACGAACTGAAAATAGTTGCTTTGCTCTAGAATTTCCTGACAGAATAAGCTGTGCAATTTTCCTGACATATGACATCAGCGTTCAAGAGTCGTTGCTGCTTCAGACAAACCAAGTCTTTCCTCTTGTTTCCTCAACAATTTCGTTGCATCATCGTTTGCATGAATTTTTGTTAGCTTTGTCCGCTTCACGTGTTTGTGTTCTTCCCTCTTCCGATTGTTCTGCTGACTAATTTCGACAATTTTTGTTGATTGGTCTCTTGCGTTCTGTTCTATATCAAATTTTACTTCCACTCAAAAGGGACGACGCAGGGGATAGAAAATAGTTTCATCAACCTAGAAATTCCAAACACAATAAACTGTGCATATTTCAAGACAGCGGAATACAGAGTTCTAGAGCTTTTGCTGCTTCAAATGATCAGACTTTCTGTATTACATTTAAGAAGCAAAAAGGTATATACTATTTATTCTATCGTTCCTAAAACATTTATTTTTAATACGAATGATATTATGAATGATTAATAATTGTTATAGGTATTAATATAAACATGAAATGGGTATATTATCATTAATATTTTAATAAACTCTTTTCCTTACAGTGTAATAAATATTTCTCTAGTATTTACAGTTCATTACAATTGGGACACATTATTTTCTCTGTTGTACAGTTTAAGAAATCACTAATAATGATATGTTAATATTTGATCATTATTTATGTTGTTTATAATGCCTGATTACTGACCCCATCGCCCTTCGGCATTACAACGGATAAATAAAACGGGTCAAATGAAGGCTCTGTGTGAAGCCTTCATTTGACGTTCTAATGGCGTCATCCAGTGGGATGACGCCATTAGTCCTAACAAAATCAGTCACTATAATCCGTGCACTTACAAAGCGGGACCTACTGATCTTCTGACAAACGCAATGGCCTTTATACCAGACAGATGACACAATTAGCAAAGTTTTATACCAATATAGTTCAGAAAAGAAAATTTCGGGATGAAATGTATGAACTTTAGTCTTTTGTAAACACTTTTAAATAAGAGCTGAGACTGCAAAGTATGACTGTATTTTCAATAAAACGAGCACTTTAGGTTCATAAAGGTTTTTCTTCTTTCATCACTGAATCACTTAGATTTTTCAATAATTACGAAATGAAATTGGTTACTATTACAAACAGATTATGTTAATTTCGATAATTCAAGTTATAATTCCATCATATTATCCATTTAGTTACTCATATTATAGCTTCATAAATATTAGTTAAATCAATATTTCGCAATCAATTATTCCTCTTGTAGTGAACAATTTTAAATATAAATAACCGCTAATCTATAAACAAATTATGTAAGTATATATCCCTTAAACCTCTTTTAGAATTTAATACTCCCAAGAAATCCACAGAAGCTATCCCAAGTCCTTTTCTGCTAGCCTAAACAGCATTCTATTAGCTCAGGATTAGAAATTCAAGTAATGCACGGAAACCTCGTAACAGAAGAAAATAATTCAACTCTCCTGGAAATATTTTTTCACATGTTTAATAACAGTTTATTTCACATATGACAATTATATTTGCTACAATTTATGTTATAATTTATCCATTAGCTCATATACTAGCTTCATTATCTCGTATTAGTTATAATATTTCACCGCAAAGTATTCCCTCTTGTATATTAACGCCTTTAAATACAGAAACCCATTAAGCAATAAAAAAAATAACCTGCATTAAAATATAAAAAGTAATATTTCCCTTAAACCTATTTTAAATTTTATAACTTCCAAGAAATCCTCAAAAGCCATTCCCACTTTTTTCCCTAATTCCTAAGCGGGGTCCTCCCAAATCCTTTTTTGTTAACTTAAACAGCATTCGATTAGCGCAGGATTAGAAATTCAAGTAATGTCCCGAAACCTCGTAACAGAAGAAAATAATTCAACTCTCCTGGAAATACTTTTTCACGGCAAGAAAAGAAATCTCTCCACCCAAGAATTGATTTAGCATTGGGATTTTCACCGCGGCTAAATGCCATCCAGAGCTTAAGCATCGGTACTTAACAGTAGTTATATGGGGTACAGGACACCATTTATCTACTTATACGCAGTTAATTCCCTCAGATTAGGAGGGAAGGTATCTGGGGTGTCTTAGGTTGAAGAGGGTGGATGGGGTTTTTTTGGAGCTCTCGTTTGAAGCGGGTTTCAACAAGGATTGATTTTAGTGAAGTTAATGTGAATCCAAGCGATTTTTTTTCTCTGAACACATCAATGATTATAGAATATACTTATACAAATCTGTGAGCAAATTTGATGGTAGCTATTTGCAAAGTAACCCCTAGGCTCTGTTTTTCTACTTATTTGCATATTTATTCGTATCTGGTCTGCTGGCCGAGAAAACCGTCTTGGAAGGCCTTACATGGCCGATAAAACCGTTACGGAGGGCCATATCTGGACTTCGTACGGCTTATAGTTATCTGGACGGCAGTATCTGACCTGATAAAAATTTTGGAGGACCATTTCTGGTCGAGGGCATACAAAAGTTTTAAAGAGCAGTACCAGGTATGATGGCCTGATAAAAATATTTAGAGTGCTCTATGTGATCTGTGGGTCAGTTAAACCTTTCATTTCCTATTAAATTGATTTCCTATGATTCCAGGTAAGAATTTTTAAGCATCTTGACAGATTACATAAGGAAGTAGATCAATAGAATAAAAAGTCAAATAGTAAACATTAAAAGAATTTTTACTAATTAATTTGACACAGAATTATGCTTATCCCTTCTGGTGATTGTCTCGACGATGTATATCGCCATTAGAAAAAGTGACAAGATCTTGATGAACGAGATATCTCATCATTAGAAGAAAACTGACCATGTATTGATGGACGAGATATCTCGTCATTAGAGGAAAACTGACGACCAGATACATCTCGTGATTATCAAAACTGACAAGATACATCTTGTGATTAGCAAAACTGACCAGATACATCTCGTGATTAGCAAAACTGAACAGATCTTGGTGGACAAAATATCTCGTCATTTGAGAAAACTGACCAGATATTGATTTCGTAGTTAACAAAACTAATAAGATATTGTTCTAGGCATTGGCAAAACTATCTAAATCTTGATGGACGATCTATCTCGCCATTAGCAAAATTGGTCATATCTTCATGGACGAGAATCTTGTTGGAATCACTTGGATGGTTAAACGAGATACGATGGGTATTATATGATCTGTGGGTCAGAGGGGACCAACTCGCTATAACTCAAAATCCTACGCATACGGTCCATTATCTTCACTCGTACAGCTTTTATATATGCCATAATGACCCACACGGGAACAACAGCTATTTCGCTATTATCTAGTAAATGTATTGAAAAAAATGTTTTATAACATGTGTAATTATGTTTTTTTAAATAATGCATTTAAATCTTTTTACATTATAAAAGTAACCATTAAATGGCCGGCAGTAAAATACAATAATGAATTTCGGAGGGATTCTATTAGAAATGTAGTAACCCTTCACTTTATAACGTTTCATAGGAGACAAGAAAATACTGGATATATCGAGAGGAGAAATAGAGTGAAGGAGAAAACGTGATCTCTGGGAAAAAGGCGGAAAATATATATTAAGTTACCCATATTTTATTCACTAAAATATAAATGTGATGGTAAAATATTATAAAAATATATATTAACCACTAATTCGTCAAAGCCTCGTGAGGACAAAAAAAGAGTAATTTAGCTAAATTGACGAAAAATCTTAAATTACAAGTTTGATTATTTAATGTTACGTCAAAGTAATTCATAAACTCAAAATTTGCAGTACCTTTGAAAATAATAGTTAATAAGGTACTTTAACTAGAAAACGAAATGAAAATATGAAGCTAGAGTGGTTGACTCTACCCATTCCAACCATACCTCACCACCCCAAATTGTTTTTATTGTTTTAGCGAGAAGACATTTGTGTTACTTAATATTAGCAAAATATCGCTTCCACGTAGCAAGTATCCACATAATTACTAAAGTGGATACTTTTAGTCCTTCACGTCCAATGCAATTAAAAATGTAAAGCATATTCGTTTTTTTCGTAAACTTGTGTTTAGAGACACACAGAGTTTACGAGTTAGTATACTTACCACGTTTTGGAGTTGGATTGAGTGAATTAATTAATCGAAGACATAGCTCCGAACGAACTACGCCGGAAAAAATTTTCTATCCCGGAATCTAATTTAATTACAAGTCTAATTGAATCAAAAATTGAGTTGATATGAGGATCAGAAAAATCATTGCTCGAAATTAAAAATCTAAAAGACCAAACTTATCAAATGGATTAATCGTGAAAACCAACATCAATTACCTTCTGTAACCAGCGAATTAGGAATACCACTGTAAAAAAATTTAAACGATTTATGTTGAAATAATCATCATCCATTTTATCCTGGAGTTAAATACTCCTAAGTTCAGCGATTGAATTCCTTCCGCTTCTGCCTGTTATTAAAATATATGTTGTCCAACCTTATTCTATTTAGCCTCATCATCCAGTTACATGGTAGATCGAAACGCTTTAAAAATCTACTAACCTAAAATACTAACTTGTACTAAGTACAATTTAGTAAATTATATTGCATAAAAATTAGACTCACACCATGCATTGACATAAAAATTTCTAAGGTAATCATCTTCCTCACTTTTTTATATTCAAGCTGACTTCGGGATTGATCCCGTACCGTCACCACTAGCACGTTATGTCGCTTCAGTGCGACGTATAATTAACTACCTACCATGTTCAGACTGAAAAACTGTATTTTCATATTAAATATTTTACGTATTTAGATCTGGGTATTAAGGAAGATATTTTAACTTTAAACATTATTACCTCGTAATTTTGAACCACGGTCGAATGACGAGGTCACACCTGACCTGGCACCACCGACTCTCCAAACTTCCACACAAGGCCAACGTGAGGATATTTGAGGCCACGATAGATTTAACATGCATTAGCCACCAAGTACACGACGGTCTTTGGTTGGATCGAGTTTTGAACTTGAAACCCTCCAGTTGCTTATCCTTACCACTACTCTTCCAAAACACGAGGAAATATATCTAAAGCAGAGCTTATCGAGTTGATTGATCGTGAAAAACTCACATGAATCCTAGTCTTCACTTCAAGAATGAAGGATCACCCATTGGATAAAACTCTTCTACAATTTAAATCCTTACCCACCCAATTTATCCTGGCGTTAATTATTCCAAAGTCCAGCAATTGAATTCCTTCCGGTTCTGTCTGCCATTAAAAGATCAAGTTGTCCGACCCCTCCTCCTGATACCGCCCGGGGAGTATAACGGATTGGCACTGGGTTCTAGTTCAAATATCGAAAATGTGACATCCTCAACTTCTCAAAATCTGGGCCGAGGAATTACATTATTGAGAGTGACGCTAAGTTTGGGGAGGGGTGAAGGCAGGACCGTAGGTTTATGCCATAAGATTAGCCAGGGGCACTGCTATCTGGAATAATCCATTCAAAATAATCTGACATTACCAGAGATTAAAACCAAGTATTGTGGTCGAAATAATAAAGACCGTTGTGAAAAGTTTGTCCGTTGCGAAAATAAGTAATTATGTTTTGGCAGATTACATAGCATTAAAATATTTTCGACTTGAAAGGGGTACATACTTTATATGTTAATTAAAATTACTTTTAAGGATGTATTCATGCAGTTGGTTTTACTTTATTAATTTCCTTGCAAGTTTCTCACAATTGAGTTTGCAAGTCATAATTGATGAAATGCAGATTTAATTCATTTTATACGAACCTTGAATACTTGAATTTTAAAATTTTAATAGCCGAAGGTGCATCCTTAGGATGTACTTATAAACACGAGCATTACAATTAATCATACTTACGCATATTTAAGTACCAGTTATAAGTGAAATTACTTAGTTAATGTTATACTTAACTTTTAAACTTACTCAAACATGATTACTTTTCAATTCAATAAATTTTAATAAAATTGTAAACATAAATAACGTAACCAGTCTTATGATAATCAGGAACTTATGTGTTACCTATATTCTGTACTTGAAATATTGTCTTCAGCTAGCTAGATTGAGTGATTACAACCCCTATCAAAGCCATTTTACGAATTTGTTTTTCGTCTTTCTGCACGTCACACTGAAAGCAATAATCCAAACTAACTAATATTAATTTTGATAACCTGCAAGAGATTATTTTTTATTTTATAATTATTGTGTAACAAATGTGATGGCGTGTTTGCTTACATTGTTTTAAACTTTATGTAGCTGGACTAACAATTACTTGTAATGTATTGAAGTTATTTTAAATATATCGAGTATGCAAAAAACAGTGATACTGATATTTAAAAACTAGCGAGAATCATCAATACCCAAGTAGTTGTAACAACATAATCTCTAAATAATGTATTCTTAACATGAAAGTGTTTTACATTAATTGTTTTACGTATAAGGATTTTGAATTCCGTTTTTATCATGAACATACATGTTTTACGAAAACTCCTTTCATATACGTTTTGTGACACATTTTCTGCCTTTTACCAAAATCCTCATTTTAAGCTGACAATAAACCCGAATAATTTAACGTCTAAATGCAGGAAACTTCGAAGTAGATTGTCACGCAACATGAATCATACAGCAAATATTTATTGTCAATAACGGTTCTTCAGAGTACAGCAGTGAAGATTGTAGTATGGGAGTTAGAAGTCCAGTCACATCTTGGGTAAAGTAGCGAAATTGGAGACTGCGTATTGTGTCTACGTCAGAACCATTAACTGTGCCCTGCCTTTTTTTGAATCATTAAGGGAACATGTAGGACACTTGCTTATTTGGCGGGATTTGAGACAAATATTTGCTCTTTCAGAGACCACGACAAATAATAACAAAATCTATCTTTTCAGATTGATTTGAGCTGACTATTCTTACTTTTGAACAACCAAGATGGCTTATTGGTAATACGTGTATGAGTGAGATATTCAGTTCAAACAAACTAGACGGAAAGAGAATATTTTGTTTTACTTAACCAAATGCTCTAACATGATAAATTACCTTGAAGTATAATCCATCGTCGTTTTGTTGACGTTTGGAGTTTCATCTAATTGGCTTTGACAAATCAACTATCATATACGAATTTTGAATCCCTTCTTTGGAATTTTTATTCACGAAATGCTGAAATCGTATTTGAAAAACAAGCCAGGCGACGCAAGATCTAAATATTGTACAGAAACACATTCCACCGCAGAAATACTACCACGAATTTTGTTTACCAATTTTTCAATTTTCTGTTCGGTTGCGAGTTTGAATCCAACCAAAGACCGTACAAGAGGACTGGTGCATATAAATATGTCATAGTCTCAAATATCCTTACGTTGGCGTGGTGTAAGTTTGGAGAGTGGGGTGTCAGGCCAGGTGTGACCTCGTCATCTGACCGTGGTTCAAAATTGCATGGTGTTGTCCTTGGATCCTTTCCTTCAGGTTGGATTTCGGATCGTCGCCAATAGCCGATTGTGTTGCTCCAGTGAGACGTTAATTAAAAACCTACCTACCTACCAGTTTTCTGCTTTGTGACGCGAGTAGTGACGAAGCATTGATTGGAATTGAATACTGATAAATTAACATTTCACGCTTTCTATTCACCCTATCCACGTGCGCACGATGGCATTTCGCACTAAATCGGTGATTTTCTACACCTTTGTAATTGTCTCTTTTCGTATCTGGCTTACCTTTCAAGATAGGTTCTTAATTTTCGATTTTTACCTCTGCAAGTGATATTTTGTAGAGTAAAGTTATATTTTTATATCTAACACTTCAATAACTGTAGCTATCTGTGCTAGATAATTAAGTGAATACGAACTTTACTATGCCCCTTTTATATAAGAAAGAGTGAGATTATTAGCACGCGCATATTAATTTGATGAAAAATTAGGTGCTCGAATTCGCTTTGAAGCAATAGAGGATTACGTGCCGCCTTTTAATACACCGGGAGCTTTAATCCAGAGTCACTTATAGTTCATTGGAGAAAACTGAATTAGAAGTTAAGCTTATTTCACAGTTTATCTCCACAGAATAGAATTTCCCAAGCTATTTAAAGACGCGAATAAGATTTCGACAGAAACACCTTCTCAAGGCTCCCGAAGGAATCGCTAAATTTTGATTAAGGCGCTTTGGAAAACTCCAGGACACAACAGCGTTGAGGCTTAACAATGCAAAATAAATGTTTCGCACGTTTCAAAGACCGTCAGATATAAGAATACTATTAAATCAACATTCGTTACTGATAAAATCTCGGCACACGCTGCTCCTCCTGAGAATATGGAAGGAGATAAGATAATGCCCGAATCTTTTCTTCAATTACGTTTGGCATTAAAAATGTCAGTGTTGTTTGGAGTGGGAGGTCTTGAAGAGTTAATTGTTCTTGGAATAGAATTTCGGAACATTTGTTCTTCGAATTCAAACTGCTTTGAATTAAATTACCTTTATTTTAATTTTGAGACTAATTTACAACTCTACTTTGAAACCTGATAAAAAGACATTATAGTGTCAATGAAGTTTACAATAGTGAGCTGAATATAAATACCATCTATTTGGTGGTCAGATTGCGCTATGTGATATATTTAATGAGTAATCAGTCGATCAATTCCTACAAGAAATTTGCATTACATCGTTCGTGGGTTGCTATGGTAGCAAAACTCAAAAATTGTAATTTTTAGAGTAAGTAGGTACATCGCCGAGTCTGTCTAGCGTTAGAGTGGCTTCTGAGTGAAAAGAATCCTGGTTCGAATTCGGGGTTAAGGATGGATATTTGTCCATCGAGAGTGAATGTGTGGCCTTTCTAAAAAACGGGTTGTGCCTAAAATGATACGTATGTGGGGTGTAACCTAAACTCGCCATCCGTAGTACATCCGGAAACGCTAAGTGGTTCACCATTCCACACTTACAGTGTCATGATGAATACTGTTCGATTGGTGGACATTGGAAAAGAGAAGCATAAGCACGTCTCAATGTATGGATCCGCTTCTAACTCAGATGGAAAGACATTCTCATGTCTATAAAGTCTACAATATTGGTCAAATTATAAAAATAACAAATTTGGTGGTCAGGTTACACTTAGTGAATAGACATTTAATTCATAATTAGTCTACCAATTCCTATTCGAAATTAGATTTATATCGCTCATGGGACTAAAACTTGCACAATTTAAAAAATATAACCTTTAGAGTAAGTATATGGATTAATCTACAAATCCGCTTGGCAACCTGATAAAATGACATCATTGTGTCTATGAATTCTACAATAATGAATTAAATAATGGGCTGAATATAAATGCCATATATTTTGTGGTTAGATTACATACGGGAATGTCACCCCTGTGTTTTTTAAAGACAGTAAACCCCATGTAAAAAAAGATCACTCAGGTGCCTTGGGATCGTGAAGCCCGTTCACACGTAAAGTATGTGAGGGTATAAAGTGTTAGGAAACGACAGCAATTGTGACTAAAATATATATTCAGTCTCAAATAACGCCATCTATTTGCGGGCAGCACAATTACAATACACAACACATGTTATATCTGTCCAAAAGAATAGAGTTTGCTATTATAGTATTATATTGAAAGCTAATTTTTGCAGTCGTGGTTTAGGTTAAATTCTCACAATTCTCCAAATTTTAGCAGTGATTGAACTAAGTAGATACTTTTTATTGTTCATAGGTTGCCAATAGCTGATACCGTGAAAGCTGTATTGACCTTCCAGGTGGTGGTGGTCTCGACAAGGCTAGAAGATCTTGATCTCGTCATTAGAAGATCTTGATCCCGTCATCATCAAAAAATCGTCAATATCATGAGGATGAGATACCATTAAAAATGGGTCCATTAAAAAAAGTGGCCAGTTCTTGATGGACGAGATATCTTGTTCAAACTACTTGGAGGGGTAAGGTCATAGGTTTACTTCCATATGAATGGTCAAACAACGGAACATTTAAACCGTAGACTGTTTTGTGTCGCCTTTAGAAGTCGAGTGTGGTGTAATTTTGTCGAAATGAAGCTGAACAGCTACAAATAGTGAAGCTGTGATAACGAATACTAGCGATATTTGTTACCATGCTCTCATAGGGCTTCAGACAGTTGTTGGGAGTGATTAGCAATGCAATATTATGTATACACAAAAATCTGCGTTGCAAAGAAAATTAGAAACATTCAAACAGTGTTTGATATGCAACATTTGTTTTATATATATTTCTTTATTTTATCATAAGTTTTTTAGAAGAATGCCTTGCCTTGTGGGGAAAATATATCTCGTGCCCACCACAGAGTATGAGCAGTAATTTGTTTCAATGTATAAATTATTATTTTAACAGGTAATATCCCACTTTCTTTATTTACTGGAGTATGAAATTCATAGTTAAAACATGTCAACGCATTATATCTTTTCTATTCCTGTTGGTAAACATATTTTAAAACAAACACATCATTGTTATGTTAACCTGGTAGAAATACTTAAACTTCTAAAAACTTCAATATTCCATTCCATCATTTTGGATACAAAACGAATCATTACTGTAAAACACATAGTGGTTCGTCGTGAAAGAGAATAATAGTGAGTTTGGTTGATATTCTCTGAAGGGAAGCGAAAAAGAAGGGACGTTTCTGATTGTCTCATGGTGCTCCAGGAGAAAAAATGGAGGAAAACATCGCGTTTTTGCTTCACCATTTTGCGATAAAATATTTGACGAATGGCACACAGGAAAATTTCGCCGTGTTTCTTTTTCACGTAACATTTATTGCATTTGAAAGTGAGAGTACTGGGTTTTTCTATCAATGAGATTTTTATACGTTATGTGAGGATATCTAAGAGATTACAGCGAATGCTTTATTTAAGTTATGGGGTAACTCAATCAAATTGCATCAAAAATAATTTTGTAGATTATCTAAAATAGATTTATGGACAGTAAATTATAATTTCTTTCTTCTCTGAACCATTAACCACTAAACAACCCCAGTGGGATTGTCCACGGTGTTTGCAAGCTGCGAGTTGTAGGTGGAGCATGTGCGATTTCTGTAATTTACCCTGGTTGTATTTCTCATTTCCGAATCAGTATAAACTTTCCTTGCGAATGTGTTCACGTTGACGTGGTGTGGAGCTCAGGTGTTGACCTTATCATCGAACCATGGTTCAAAATTACACGGTGTTGTTCAATATTTCTCTTCGGGATTGATCCCGCACCATCGCCAATATCCCGTTGTATTGCTCCAGTGTGACGTTAAGTGGAGTACCTACCTACCTTAAGTATACATGTTCATAACTTGATTTTGTGAGCCTTGTGCTTGGCGTAGCAAGGCAAAATATGGCTTATTGTGCTCTAAAACCCAACCCAACCATTTAATCACGCTTAAATGGATTTTATACATTTCATACAGACATAAACTGGAAACGTGCTTGAGAGTTTTGAGTGAAGTATTTTGATACGTGTTAGAATAATTTATGTTTCGACTCCAGTCAAATTTATACGAACTTAGTTTTTTCAAACATTAAAATACTTGAGACTTATGATAAAATACAGATTTGAAAACAAAAAATGACGCAAATTATGTTTTGATTGTCAACAGATAGTTATATTTGCTGATTATTTAAGGAAAATACTGCAGTGCTTATTACATATTAAGGTTCTGTTTTCCATTTATAACGATTCATAACTTTACAACGGTATTAGCAAACTAACTGCATGTTGTATCAATTCCATTTGCTTAATAAGAGATTCAGTGAGTTTTAAAAGGTTTACCCACTCTAAAAAATTAAATTGGAACAATTTTTAAACTTCTGAGGCATTCACGCGATTACATCTCCACTTTAATATACAATCTTCCCTGAATGACGCATAACTATTTTTGACCTTAATGACCAAATTAATCTTTACTAGGATTATATATATATATATATATATATATATAATCCTAGTAAAGATATATAAACTAGTAGATGTGATTATTATGTGTGTCGTGGGCATAATCAATTCTGCACAACTCGTAAATCACGTGACCCTCATATAATTGACCCTCCTGGTGGTTGCCTTGACGCTGTATCTCGTCAATAGCAAAACTGACCACTTCTTGATGGACGGGATATATCGCCATTAGAAAAAATTAACAGATATTGATCTAGTCATCATAAAAACATCGGTAATACCACTTTATGACTAGATATCTCGTCTTTCGCAAAATTGGTCACATCTGTAAGGACGAGATATCTCGTCGAAACTACTTGGAGGATAAATGTGAAGATGCATATGAAGCAATAGTTTATACAATTGAACCTTATGCATATGAGGAAATAATTTATTAGTAGTATATTTATTCTAAATAAAATTATTTTTTTTAGTTTTATGTTTTGATTAAGAGAGTAACGAGAATTAATGGGATAATTTTTGACTGCCTGTATAAATATTTTTCTTTATTATTCACAAATATAAAAGTATTCTGTAGCTCATAATCTTAACCCTCTGAGTGGTTCACACGCGTATATCCGTCCTGCAACCTCCAGTCTCCCATGAATGACTTCAAACTAGTTGTGACCTTCTTGACCAATTGAATCTCCATTATGATTCTTTCGACCGGTAGATGTAATTATTTAGTCATTATGTAAGTGTTCTGGATAAAAGGCAATGCTACTTCGGAAATATCTTGACGCTCAGAGAGCTAAAGATGTTAGTTGTATTTTTTTGGATTTCTGTATTGAAACAATTTTAAATTCTCAATGACTTATATTGTGATCTTACGTTTGCTTCAAAAAATCAATCCGAGATTCGCGATGCAAAGTATGGAACCAAGATCACAATTTGAATTTGTACCTGATTTTTCCTGCGAATTCTCCCCTTAGATTTTAGTATTTCACCCTTCCTGTTCCATAAAAATATTTTCAAACAAAAATCGAAACATTGTTCCAGTCCGCCGCACATCGCGGAATAAATATTTATACATTTTTAAGAACAGCTCTTCTGCTTTGCTCCTTCCAAACTAATCTCATTTGCCCCGTTCCCAACATTCCAACTACGGTGAGGAAGAACCCAAACTTTTCCCCTGAACAAGAAGGTGAAATAACGCACCATCTGCAATTTAAATGAATCTAACTGCATAAATTCAACAGCCTTGCTCTCGTTCGCTTTTACTATAATTCAATTATAGTACTATTCTTAACAAATTGAATAATGGACAACCTGTGCTGAGGATAGTAATTATTACGTTTCACTGCTTAGTGTCAAAGTCAGAGTTGGGAGAGAGTCAAAGAATTCAACGACTTATCCCTCTGAGATAGGGATTTCAGGGATTTAGGTAGGGAAAATAGCCTTCTATTTCCGTTCTTCCTAGCTAAGGCGGGGTGTGGGATTCCGAGGCAAAGTGGCGCGAGTCGTATCGAAAAGTTTTTTTGTCAGTTTCTGTTTTCGCGAAAGTCTTTCTTATCGTCGATTTGAAAGCAAGTATGTTGCTGAAATGTTATTCTCTTGGGTATTTGTGGCGTCTCTGATCAGAAGCGGAGAAGGAATATTGATATACCAGGATAATATTTCCCAGTGTCTAAGCAAAAATACTTTAATGGTGTGAGTGCTTTGGGGTTGCTTTGGGTAAAAGCTCTGACCTTCTCATGGAGAAAGAAGGTAAAAGCCCGTTTTGCTTCTTAAGATAAAGCCCAAGAATTCACGTTTATTGTCTTGCATTAGCTAATTACAAGAAAGATGCTTTTATTCTCCAAATAATCTTGGAAATTATTAAAGCTATCGATAACTTTTACTGGAATTAAAATTAAGAACTCAAATGCTTTTCTAGAAAAAGCCCCCTTCAATATGGAATTGTTTTAACTATCAAATAAAACTTTGCATTCGGGATTTAAAATACAATAGTAATATGAATAGTCAAATGCATGGAAATCGGAAAGAAAACAATGCCTGATAGTTCAGAAGTAAAGGAAATAGCTTTTAGAAGTTTTTAAAAAAGGCACTTCGGGATATGTTACTTATGAAAGTACATATTTCAACGTTCTTTCGATTAACCCTAAGAGTGGTTTTGACAAGATATCTCACCAAAACAACTTGGAAGGTTAATAGAAAGTCCTTCGATCAAGATCGAAACAATTTTGCTAATGAGGAGATATCTCGTCATCAAGATATTAACGACTTTATTTAAGATGACGAGATGAAGATCTGGCCAATTTTCGTCAAATGACGAGATATCTCGTCCGATCTGATCAGCTTTGCTAATGCTGAGATACCTCCTCGAGACAACTACCAAGAGGACTAAAAAACGCATTGCTATTTTACAGCAGTTATACCTACTTATTTATACTTAACTAATTTTACAAATATTTCAATGTTAATCGAGCAAGAACATGAAAATAGAAAAATAACTTGAGTGTTTAAATTTTAAATGGAACATTAAATTTATGGTTTATGTAATCAAATATCTATGTTTTATGTATTAAAATGTTTCTCCCATTTGGATGTAACCTAACTATTTGAAAACTAAAAAGTGTACTTTGGGTGTGATGTATCATTTGAGAGATATAATTATTGACAACTAGACCCCCTTTTCTTGTAAGCCTTTTAAATTATACTAACTATTCTTATTCAAAAATTAATTAAATAGAGCCAAATTTAGTTACAACTACTAACACAACTTTCATTAATCGAACAATACCAATAGTTTGTTGGTACATAAATACAGCACACGATAATAACATGATTTAATACTTTGGCATTAACTCTACGACGAGGAATCTCGTCAGCAAATGAACTGACCAGTTCTTGATGGACGAGATATCTCGTCATAAGAAGAAAACGGATCCGATAAGGATCTTGTCATCAAAAATAAAAATTGTCAATAGCTTGATGACAAGATATCTTGTCATTAGCAAAATTGGTCTGAACTTGATGGACGAGATATCTCGTCGAAAGCACTTGGAGGATTCAAAATTCTCTAGGAGGAACGATAGATTTTAGCTCCACAAAACCTCGACACAATGGCAAGACCTGAGTTACTGAAACTGATGAGAAGTGCATAATGGATTCATGTAAAATGCGAGTACAAGTAAGTCAAAAGTATAGATAAATCTATTTTAGTATTTAACTAAACTATTTAGATATCATAAAAATATAATTGAGTTATAAGTAATATTACTTTAAAAAGGCTAACGTCGTGGATAAGAAGCTCAAAATGCCTTTAGAACACTTTTAAATTTTCAGGGCTTCAAATATTACTCTAAAATGAAACTACAAGTTTTGAATGCAATAGTAAAATCTGTTTTTTATGGTTAATGAACTTGGAAATTAACCCTCATGGTGGTTTATTTCCGAGTTGAAAACTGCTATGTAGTTCCAGCCTCTGGGGCAAAAACCTATTCCAAACTTTCACCAGTTCTGTGTAAGGGATAATTTGGTTTTCTACTTAAATATTCATTCTCGTGGATTGATAGAGAACTTTTGTCTCGACGAGATATATCGTCCTTAGCAAAAATGATCAGATCCTGGACGATATATCTCGACGAAACACTTGGAGGGCCAACTAAAATCCAGGGCAATTTGTTAGATGCTTTTCAAACCAAATGACTTCAAAAAATATGTCGGCCATAACTCGTCTCCAACGTCAAAATGTATGGAAAGCGAAGCACAAAAAACATATCATTTTAAATTAAGAAAGTGAACTGGAACAGGCATGTCCTCTAAAATTGCCCACTACGGGACATCCAAGAATTATTCTAATGTGGGGTCCGGACGAATATGTTGAGATACACCAAAACTAACGCAGAAGGGAGGAATAAAACTGGTCGATCCAGCTAGAGATGTGGGTCTATACTGGAAGAAATAGAGGGCAAGACTGAAGACCTCACGCTTCTACTTAGTCTTGAAGAGAATGATGATATATGTAACATTAAAATATCTAGTGGAACTCCAACTCATTTTAAATATAGTGATAAAATAATGAGAAAAATCCATAATGAACTCTCAGTTTTTATTTAAAACAGTAGGCTGTGTCGAGGACATAAACCATAGTTTTGATGTGAATACTTGGGCCTGATATTTGGATTGTGGAATGAATGAAGTAGACTTAGGAAGTTTGAACGACTGTTTATTGTGAGTATCCAACAATTAATTTATAGTCTGAACGATTAAAGTGCAGTTTGATATTAGTTGTCCAATAGTAATTGTAGCTATCGAATCAATCCACCTGCGCAGTCCTCACTCCATACAATTCAAAGCTAACACTGGCCCAAAAACTTTCCTAGCTCCATAGAATTTCGACATACAATGGTTCCCCCGTTCTCTGTGTGACTCGGTCCGAAGGTCATGTCAGGTACGGACATATTTTAATCTACACGAAGCTGTATATTTTTCTAGATGCTTCTTGTTCTAAAATCTTAAGACTAAACATTTGTAACGCTTTTTAATGACGCTTGACTTTTCATGCGTGCTCCCTAGAACTATTCCGATTTTAAAGACGCATTCGCGTCAAATATTTAAGTTAAAAATTTATAGTTTTTATATCATGAGTGTTGTCTCACAGAATGCGTGCTCCCTAGAACTATTCCGATTTTAAAGACGTATTCGCGTCAAATATTTAAGTTAAAAATTTATAGTTTTTATATCATGAGTGTTGTCTCACAGAAAATGTAATAAAAGTTATTCTTTTAATATTTTTCACGCAATAAAAGTACAATTTGAAAGAATAAATTGATTTCCATTTCAGGAACTCCGATATTCACTGCTTTCAGGAAAAAATTAAAAACACAGTAATCCGATATCCACACGACGCGACTTGCGAACGAAATAAAACTACTTCATCAAAACTTTTAATCAATTCAATTTTAATTAAATGCGCTTATTTTTACTCAATCCCTTCAAAAAGGAAATTGAAATAGGATACTTAATTAGACAATCTAGATGGATCACAGTGGAGTAAAATCCAATAGAAAGGGAAGAAGTACATCTTCATTTCGGAAAAGTACTTTCTAAAACAATCGTTTTGATTAAAATGGAGGAATCAATCATATTTTTTCTCCTGGTTGTTATTGTATAATGAAATTGAAGCTCACAGACGAAAACATGAGACAAAATAAACTTAAAATTCGGATGCCCCGTCTTCATTTGCCACATATGAAACTTTTAAGAAATTAATTATTTTTATTTCCGAACCATGAGTTTTTAAGAAATATCGGTAAATTGGCTCGTTACTAAATATGCGCTTTGTTTAATAATATCTTTACTAATTTTTTTGTTTTTAATAGGAGACAGGACTATATTTTTTAAACTGACTTCTTTCACTAAGAGAGGCTTTTTGTCAAGTTAATATAGGTGAAGTTATTGTTTTTGTGGCTGGAATAAGGAATAAGTTATCTGAATGGAAATAAGTAACATTAGAAGAACAATTTTCTCTGAAACTTAAGTTCTATATTTGAAAAGAAAGATATTGAAATTTCCATATATATTTTAAGGTAACAGTCTCATAATCATGCCAAAAGAAAAGGACAACGCAAAGCTGAGAGAATATTTTTCAATCGAAAGTTTTACTCTTCTATTTTCATATTAACAACTACTGTCTTACTTGTATGGAAAAAGACTAGCTCCAGTGAACAAATTCAAACACAGACAGAATATTAGTCAGGACGATGCGCATTGGAACCACATAAGAAGTTCCAAAGTGCTTTAGGTTAGGGTTTTAAATTTACCAACATTCTCAGAACCTGTAAATTCGCGGACGTAAATTTCGACCGGTTTTCAACCCTCCAAACGGTTTCGACGAGATATCTCCTCGATCAATACCGGACCAATTTTGCTAATAGCAAGATATCTCGTCATCAAGATACTACCAATTTTTGGATGATGACGAGATTCAGATCTGTTAAGTTTTCTTCTAATAACGGCACATATCTCATCCATCAAGATCTGGTAAAAAAAAATTTGAATGAAGACAAGGTTAAATGCCCAAATTTAATTAATTACTATACATTTAAACATGTACATAAGAAAATTTGAGGAAATACGAAGACAAATGCCAAAGCTTAATTACTATACATTTAGGACACTCAAACAAAAATGTTGTATAAAGACAAATATATCGGCCAAGTTCTAAATGAAAGTATCCGTACAGAATCGATACCCATTTAGATATTGAAAAGCATCCCACTACTGATAAACGACGGCATTTGCAAATATTACCATCGCATAAATTGATTTCTGACATCATTTTTAACAAGAGTCGAATGACCTTATCTATTTCGAGATCTCGAGAAAAGTTGCAACTTTTGCCGCCATAGCTAGAAAAGGCTCTATTGTACTTCAGATCTATTTACTCGTATACCCTTGCTGATTTATGTGTCTAGTTTGCCTGAAGAAGAGACACTTTGGTGTGCATCATGTTATCCTGTACTCTGGAGAGAACTCTTGTAGGGATATTTCGATTGCACTATGTGACTCGCGATCCATTATTCCTGTTTTTTAATATGTTTTATACATATTCCGTTTCATGTTTATAGAAGACACCGCGATATCGATACCAATGCACAAGCTTGTACCAAGTTTTTATGTAATTTAATGCACAATTTGGTCAGTGAAGCAGATATTAAAATACACTGCTGGCCACCCAAATTGCAACACCAAGAAAGACAAGAGATATCACAACAAAATTTATTTTGTAGATAACATGTTGACCAAGTATCAAATGATTAAATTTATAAACTTCTGTGAAGTGTGGTTCCTGCCAAAATCAGTAGCCAGAGTAGCCGCCATTGTTGGAGATCACCGCTGCCACACGCCTCGGCATTGATTCAAAGAGACTTTGGATGTGTTCTTGGGGTACAGCAGACCAGGCAGCTTCCACACGTTGCCAAAGTTGATCTGGTGTGGCAGCTGGGGATGTATTCTGGGTCAATCGTTGAGCAACCATGGACCACATGTTTTCTATCGGCGAAAGATCCGGAGAGCGAGCTGGCCAGGGAAACAATTCAATCTGGCGATTGACGAAGAACCCTTGGACAATGCGTGCCACGTGTGGTCGCGCATTATCCTGTTGAAATATGGCTGTGGGCAAGCCCTGAAGGTAAGGAAGGACAACTGGCTCCAACACCTCGGAGATGTAGCGCTGGCTGTTTAAAGTACCGGCAATGCGTACTAGAGGAGTGCGAGAGTGATATCCAATACCGCCCCATACCATAATACCCGGTGCAGGACCAGTGTGGCGGTGCATAACGCAGCTGTTCAGCATCCTCTCTCCACGGTGTCTCCAGACTCGAATCCGACCATCGTGGTGTTGCAGACAGAAGCGTGACTCGTCAGTAAAGACAATTTCATTCCATTCTGCCGTCCACATCCTTCTTTTATCGCACCATTGGCGGCGGAAACGTCTGTGGTTCTGCGTCAAGGGTAGACGAAGCAATGGACGTCTTGCGGACAGACCACTCTGCTGTAAACGGCGTCGAATGGTACGCGCAGACACTGGATGATGCGGTACAGACTGAATGTGCTGTGCTATGGTTCGTGATGTGGCTGAGCGATCCGTCACTGCCATACGCACAATATGCCTGTCATCACGTGAAGTGGTGCACTGAGGTGGATGCGATCGAACACGTCGGTCCGTCGTACCCTCCTGCATCCAACGATCACATATCCGCATTACAGTTGTTTGGTTTCGTCCAACACGACTACCGATTTCCCTGAAAGATAATCCACAATCTCGGTAGGCCACTATCCTTCCTCTGTCGAACTCGGATACTTGATCAAAAGATGATCGCTGTTTTCTACGAGGCATAATTGATCGTTTTTTCGAAAAAACCACAAGAAAAACACAATTGCCGTACTTGAAATCGTCGAAATCTCCAAGCCTTAAATAGCGCTTTGAAGTGGCGCCACAGGCGCGCGTGATGTGCGTCTGCGCTGAAATTCTAATCATTTGCATATCTCACCTCCCCTAATGCATGTTGTAAATTTCATATTATTTGCATGCTTCCTTCAGGGTGTTGCATTTACGGTGGCCAGCAGTGTATTTCTTTTTATCATGCACCCGTCTCTGGCCTATCTGCCATCAATCGACGACAACCCGATGGATTTAAGAAGTGAAAAAGTATGGCTTAAAAGAACTATCAACAGTCTTTGCAATTCTATGGTCACGGAATTTTAGGGATGGTGTCCTGTCATTTCGTCTAGTTCGAAAAGGGGATCTGATCTCGCTACTCCAATACGATGTGTCTTTTTAGGTGGTTATGTCCGGTAACAAGTCCTAAGCAAGCGACTCTAGCAGCTCTGGACACAATGAACCTGGGATTCCAGCTTTACTCCTCACTAAATCATTCTAGTTCTTTCCTGTAGATTCTACTGATTGAGAATCTATCAGTCTTTATAGACGAACAAATAAGACTCTTGATGTTACGTACAGGTAGAGAAGATTTAGTTTTGAGTAAAAGTGCTTAAGCGCTAACCAATTTTTTTGCCTATCCATTGGCATATACAGGGTATCCCAAAAAGGTTGTTCCGCGATTTATCTTTTTACCATTTGGAGATAAGTAGGCAATGTAAATTGCAAAAGTGCACCAAATACGGTAAGTAATTAAGATATGTGAATAAAATTATCACGTGATAAAAATTTAAGCGGATACGGTTTTTAATTTGTATACCACCCCTCTAGATAAAAATCCGAGGTAGCACAAATGTGCCTTACCTGTATCCCTACCGTTAGCAGTAAACTACATTTCTGTAGGTTGAATAGTAACGGAGATACATGAGTTTCTATTTTAAGGGGGCCGTATCTAATCTAGAACGGAAACTGACCCATGGCCAAGAATGAAGAGCTAAGTTCTGCATTGCTGCAGATGGAAAAATTTCCCTTTATTTTTATTTAAACCATTTTTTCTACAATATTTTTATTAAAGATTACATTGTCTACTATTATGCATTGTGATTTTCATCTGCAGTTGCAATACTACATTACTTTGCACAATGTTACACTTTCTGACCGAAAAAAAATGATTTTTAGCATTGTGTATGCGGTCCCTAATCTGACTGCTTGAACAGCTGTGCACAAGCGGTATAAATCAACTTTTTTGCGTCCTTATGCTTCTGTTACTGTTCAACCTACAGAAATGCAGTTTTCTGCTAACGATAGGGATGCAGGTAAGGAACATTTCTGCTATCTCGGATTTTTATCTAGAGGGGTTCTATACAAATTAAAAACTGTATCCGCTTAAATTGTTATCACGTAATAATTTTATTCACATATCTTAATTACTTTATTTGGTGCACTTTTGCAATTTACATTGTCTACCTATCTCCAAATGGTAAGAAGATAAATTGCGGAACAACCTTTTTGGGACATCCTGTATACTACAAGGACTTGGAATTTATTGTATAAAGCAACTTAAAAATAAAACATCACAAATAAGACAATCGGTAATGATGTTTCGGTATCGCCAATTCTCACCAATATCCAAAACTGGTACTTCATTACCGGTTTGCGAACTTACTGTTGCACCTATTAGTCTTATATCCGTATTAGTCTTATATTTCGTTCTTATACATCTCTTATCACACTTGATCTAGACAATCTAGACCAAGTCCGTGAATTCATGCAAAGTCCAAGACTAGCATGGGGTTAAAATATAGATCAACCCTGGACATCCCCAGACAAGCATGGTTATTTGTTTTTACATTATATATTACTTAAAATTAAATAAAGCTTTTGGTTTACAAAAAAAACTTGAAAAACTTAATCAGCTATGAAAAGGTGAATATTTTTCCAACATAAGTAGATACTGTTTCTGTTTAATGAAGCTCACGGCAGCCATTTTATTCAAAACGTCAAACTATTAATACATTTTAATTCCCTTTAATTGATAGAAACAAATTTATCGCTGTATATGTATCACTTTATTCGATTACTAAACCATGCAAAACTTATTGTCACCCTTATAACTCTGACTCATTTAGATTGTTTATAAAGACTAGCTGGCTATAGATTTTTTTAAATTCTGAAGTAATATTTTATTTCTTATTATAATTTTAATTTTTTCCCAAGTGAAGAAAAGTCAATCAAATGAACCTGTGTTCACATTTTAATGTATTTGTGGTTTGAAATTACTGTAACGCTATTTGTCTTGATTTTTCAATGTGGAAATGGCTGATTCAACAATGAACAACAAAATCAAACGCAATATGTAAAAATATAGCTTTTTTTAATCTGCTGTACAAAATAATTTTTCCAAGAAATATTTTAAATTACTTCAACCTTAATAATAAGAAGAATATTTTATCAAGGTAACAGTAGTCAAAATATATTTGCACACACACATTTGTTTGAATTTATGCAATATGCCTATAGCAAAATTGTGTTTCCTTTCAGTAATCTTATCATAAATAGATTTTGAATCCTATATAAAAACTATTATACGAATATAAAGACCAAACTGGAAAAACGAATGAAGGATGTACCCCAAACAAAAATTCAAAATATATTTTGTAAATAAATCGCATTTTCCATGAAAAGAAGGTCTTTCAACAGCTTCACGCAGTATTAGGTTTTCATCCTTTTTCCAAAATACGGCAAAGGAAAAATAGGAAACAGGAAACAACTGCATGCGTCGAATTCAATACTGGGCAGGCGTCAAAATCTCTTTTATGCTACATTTCTTTCGGGAAAGACACTTGAAGTAGTCATCCCACTCTCCCTCGAAATGGAGTTGCTAAATTCTTTTTTCTAGTCTCTTCCAAACAAGATTTACTCCAATTCATGAATATCAACTTATGCGGCTGCTGATCAGAAAGTGTTTTTATCGAGAATGGGAAACAAGTTTTCAGTTTGACTGAGAAACTCTTCCAGGGCGGTGCTTAGTTTCCATCCCGTATGCACATTTTGAATATTCTTTTATGTGTATATACATGCAAAGAAAGAGAAGAGTTCGAGTAGGCCGTTACATATGCTGTTTTTCGGTTCTGGGAGGAAGGTAGAGCGTGTTTATTTTGCTTCATTGTGAAGAGCTCAGAGTCTTTCAGGAAGAAAGATAAAGAGGTGGAGGATGTGTGTATATGAAAAAGTATCTTGGAGGATTACAAGTGTAAGGATGGTGCTTTACTACTTCAGGTATACTTAGTGAGGGCTTATTAGCGCACACATGCGTAGTATGAGAACTGTTAAAAAGTATCCAATGCTCTATATTTTATTTTCATCAGTGTATAAATTTGTTTTAAATATACCAGGGATATTCTTAACCGAAGTACAGTATTTGCTCAAGAATTTATTGGGATCTAACTGGACGGCTTTAATTTATTAACCCTCCAAGTGGTTTCGAAGAGATATCTCGTCCATCAAGATCTGACCAATTTCGCAAATGATGTGATACCTCGTCATCAAGATATTGCTGATTTTTTTGGGGATGACGAGATCAAGAGGTGGCCAGTTTTCTTCTAATGATGGGATGTCTCTTACATCAAGATCTGGTTAGTTCTGTTAATGAGAAGATACCTCGCATCAAGCATTAAGCATCAGACCAGAATATCCTGGAAATTCATATATGCTACGCGTTCACAGAGTCTGGAATCTACCAAACAAGATTAACTTCAATTCAGGAATGTCAACTTATGTTGCTGAGTTTTTTGGGGATGACGAGATCAAGATGTGGTCAGTTTTCTTCTAATGATGGGATGTCTCGTCCATCAAGATCTGGTCAGTTTTCTTCTAATGATGGGATGTCTCTTGCATCAAGATCTGGTTAGTTCTGTTAATGAGAAGATACTTCGCATCAAGCATTAAGCATCAGATCAGAATATCCTGGAAATTCATATATGTTACGCGTTCACAGTCTGGAATCTACCAAACAAGATTTACTTCAATTCAGGAATGCCAACTTATGCTGCTGTTCATTAGAAAGTGTTTTCATTTAGAATGGGAAAAAAGTTTTCAGTTTGACTGAGAAACTCTTTCAGGGCGGTGCTTAGTTTCCATCCCGTATGTACATTTTGAATGTTCTTTTATGTGTATTAATTCATGAATATAAATTTATGCTACTATTCATTAGAAAGTGTTTTCATTGAGAATGGGAAACAAGTTTTCAGTTTGAGAAACTTCCGGGCGGTTCTTAGTTTCCATCCCATATGAACATTTTAAATATTCCTTTATGTGTATATACATGCAAAGAAAGAAAAGTTAGAGTAAGCCGTTACATATTCTGTTTTTCGTTTCTGGGAGGAAGATGGAGCGTATTTATTTTGCTCCAGTGTGAAGAGCTCAGTCTTTCAGGAAGAAAGATAAAGAGTTTGGGGATGCGTATATGAAAAAGTATTTTGGAGGATTAGAAGTGGGTGCTTTACTACTTCAGGTATACTCAGTAAGGGCTTATTCTGTTGAAGAACTATTGGGACACACATGCTTGGCATGAGAACTGTTAGAAAAGCATAGTATGTTTTGTATTTTGATTTATTAATGTATAAATTTGTTTTAAAATAATTCAGAAAACTCTTTAATGAAGTGTAGTATTTGCTCATTAATTTATTGAGAGCTAACACGATTTTTTTTATTTTAAATGCGTTCATTCAACTTTATTTTATAGCGAAGCATAGGATAAGGGAAAACAAGAGATTTTACATTTAGTTTTGTACGCTAGAAGCACATAATATCTTTGAGAAGACCTAAAGCTTGATATATTGAAATATAGGAGTTATTCAATGTACTTGTTTTCATCTCTATCTTTTATCTATCTATCAACTCTTTAGCTATATCAAATATCTATCTAACTCTAGCTATAATAAACCTATTAACTATTTAAATACATCTGTTATCTATCTATTGAATCTTTAGCGTTTTCTCTTATTTTATGAATATCTATACAATAAGCGTTTCTCAGAAGAGGCATTTATTATCTATTTATATTAATTTAGGATAACTAATACAAAATCAAAACATAACAATACAAAATCAAAACATAACAATACAAAATCAAAACATAACAATACAAAATCAAAACATAACAATACAAAATCAAAACATAACAATACAAAATCAAAACATAGCAATACAAAATCAAAACATAACAATACAAAATCAAAACATAACAATACAAAATTTCTAACTAATTAAATAACTAGTCCATTTCTATCGATCTATTATGCAATTATCACAAGAAAACTTCTTACTCCTAGTATTTCATAGTAAATACTCAAATCTCTACGTCAAAAATATCCTAATGTTATTATGCTTGCCATAAACTAAATATATAACTTTCAACAAAGAAACTATTCCCTTGCGTATTTGCAGTTCCAAATATCATTAAACAGTATAAATAAAAAAATGAAAATTGGGTACTTTTAAGGATAGTTTAAAGTACTATTTCACTATAAATATTTGTGTTTAATTTGATACAAAAGTATTAAACTGTAAAAATGCACAATAACAATTAGGCGCATCGGAAAATAATTTAGTTCTAAGTACAATTTCACTACACGCGATACTATAAATATATGTTGTTTGTTTGTTTGTATTTGTATTTCAATTAACGTCACACTGGAGCAACACAACGGGCTATTGGTGACGGTCCGGGATCAATCCCAAAGGGAAAGATCCGAGGACAACACCACGTAATTTTGAACCACGGTCAGATGACGAGGCAACACCTGAGCTGGCACCCCACTCTCCAAACTTCCACACCACGCCAACGTGAGGACATTTGAGGCCACGACAGATTTAACGTGCACCAGCCCCCTTTGTACACGACGGTGTTTGGCTGGATTCGAACTCGCAACCCTTCGGTTGCAAGTCCGTTACTCTTCCAACCGGGCCACCGCGGCCATAAATATATGTGTTTAATTTGTTGTTAAAAAAATATCTTAAAGAATATTCAAGACTTTTTAATTTGGAATTAGAATTTGTATTCAATACGGGAATCTGCTAGAATTTTCTTAAAAATTAGCTTTATGTGTTTCCGCGACTGCTGAAAAATTAATGCAAATTCTTTCATTTCCGAAAATTTCGGTGGGAAAAAAATTAAACTCCTTCAGCGCCCACTTAGAACACATTTTCCCCTAATTACAATTCAAAGAGTTTCCCTTCATCGGTTCGTTTTTTCGCTATTCACTCGAAAGAATAAGCTTAATTTCATAAACGTTTATCCTGAATCAAAGAAGAAAAAATTAATTGAAAAGAAAAAAGCAACTTGCGGAAAATTCGCCAGATTTAAAAATACCTTTCGAATAAATACACCTTTTCTTTTTCCAAGTCCCCCAAAAAATCCCATTGTCATTTCCTTGTGTTTTTCAGTTTTCCCCAACAAACTCATGTAAACACTTTGCAAAATTTACGCTCTCACGAAGCGTTACTCAATTAAACAATTTTTTCCACCCCTTTTACGGATGCCCTTAATCGCGCTATTGTTTTTGGAATCTTCGCAATTAAAGACACTTTTATCCAGCCTTGGGTTTATGTTATTTCACGCAGCAGTCTTCTTTTTGTGTCTTTTGTTTCCATCCCGAGCCCCATGTATGGAATTGTCTTCGGTGCAGCTGCTGGTACGAGTTGGAGGAGGATATACCATTCTGCTTGAATTCAAGATTATTATTAGAACGTTAAATCTTTTGGGAGTCTTGAAGGCGTTATTAAAGTTTTCTCATTAAAATCACACGCCATTGCGATTTGGGGAAGCTGGAAATTCCACTTGGGAATGCGGATTTCTTAAATAATTTAATCTAACGAGATAAACAGGATCTGGTCATCTCAGCAGAAAGTCCCTTTTGCAGCAAACGTGGATGGGAATTATTGTTTCTAATTCATGTTTGATCTTGGAAGACTTGGTTGCATTATCCATTTACACTGAGAATACGTACTCGAGTTTCTAACTTGGAAATTTCTTTAGAAATTGTCTCGGATGTGTTGGATATTATAACCCCTTGGAATTGGTGTTGATTTTAAACGAATGGATTGATTTTATTACGAGAAGGTGATAACAGCACCCCATTGAGATTTGAGGAAATGGGAAATTCCACTTGGGAGAGGGGATTTCGTAAACAATTTAGTCTAAAGGGATAAACAGGATCTGGTCATATAAAAAGAAAGTCCCTTTTTCAAAAACTTCGATGGGAAAGATTTTTCTTTTTCATGTTTGAACTTGGAAGATTTAGTTGCATTATCCATTAACTCTGCGAATAAATTCTCGAGATTCTGAGTTAGAAAATTTCTTTAGAAGTCGTTTTAGATATAGTACAGAGAAATTTCTTTGAATTTTGTATCGATTTTAACAGGGCGGAACTTCCGCTATACCTCTTTACGCAAGCACCGGCGTAGGGTATGTCACCTCAACAAGTATGATACATTTTCTACAAATAAAAGAGATATATTTCTTTCCTAATATCACTTTGAATGTTATTTTGAAAAGAAATATATATATCTGTCATAAATATTTATAATTGAAATGTTTTAAATTTAATAGCTTAAATTAACTTTTATTAGTGGGTAGCTCGTATAACAGTTATATAGTTTGTACCATAATCTAAATAATACAATGGACATCATAACCTTTTTGCAATATCCTTAAAAGAATTACTAGTTTGAAAATCATCATTTTGCTGTTCTGCATAAGTTTCCATTTGGAAAATGTAAAATGTGCAAGTATCAACCACTACGGCTTTAATCCTTACACCCAGCAGATTTCTTTTATATATATAGATCTAAGCTCAGACCTCGATATCGTTCCAGTTATTTTAGAATGGTCCCTGTATGTATGTATGGACCCTGTATGTATTTTTATAACTCGAACTGAAGCTATCAAAGGAACCTCGAATTATTACCTTTTAGTCCGTTTGACTGTTTATCACAAATACAATTTTATCTGAGACATTTTGGAAATAATACAAATCTGTTATAAGATATGTTGAAATAGAAAATATCTAGTCCAAAATCAGTTACACTCTAATATAGCGCATGTAACCACATACATTGGAGGTATTGAGAAAAATGATGCAGAACAAAAAATAGCATGAGGTAACCGGCCACGGCCTGCCTCTATCTTGCGAACAAAGAAGGTCAGGAGATGCATACCCCTTTGTTATCAAGGGTGATATTCCTTAACTTCCTTAACCCTCATGGTGCTTTATTTTCGTGTCGAAAACTGCCCTGTAGTGATCATCTGATGCGAAAACCTGTTTCAAACTGTCACCAGTTATGGGTAAGGGACCAATTTCCTTTCCTATTCCCATTCCCATCCCCTGGACTAATAGGGCAATTTTGACTCGAAGAGATTTCTAGTCCTTAGAAAAATTGACCAGATCTTGGATGCGATATCTCGTCTAAACACTCAGAAGATTCACTCAACTAATGATAAGATAAGGTTGTTGTCATGGGAATAATTTCGAGACGCATCCATTTTAGATCCATGGGGTGTGTAACCCCCATGGATATCACGTCAATGTGAGGACATTTGAAGTCACAGCAGATTTAACGTGCACCGACCCTCACATACACAACGGTCTTTGGTTGGATCGAGTTTGGTACTCACAACTCTCCGGTTGCTAATGATCTATTCTACCAACCGGATTACCACGGCCATTTTTGTGAAGAAAAATCAGCGGCCTGAGGATTTTCAAATTGCGTTGCGAAAGATATCAACCGATGTGTACTAAAAGACTCATCCTCTATTATCCACGACATTGTGTTGGTAATTTATGAGAATGCAATTCCCCGCTGTTTAGTTAGTGTTGAATAACCAAGTACGTGTAGATTAGAAAATAAATTTTCATATAAAATATTAACTTTCAAAACTTTGCCATCAGGGGCCTGCTTTCCAAATAGCTTCTATAAATAAATCTAGCAGGTATAAGTATTATCGAGAAACTTATATTTAAGCAAGTATTTAAAACACCAAGTTCAGCGAACTTTACTTCAAATTGTATTTCAAAATTGCGCTCCAAAATTTCGATGTAAGATGTTATAAATACTCATCATTAATTTAAATTTAAATTTGGAATTACAGAGGGAAAGAACCAAAGAACAGATGATTGGCTCAAGTTCTCAGTTATTCACATGCGTTACTCTAAAAAGTTTGTGTCTGTCAGTTTTGACTGTTGGGACGTATTGCGAATATGAAAGGAAATAAATTATTTTAAGTTTAAATTTTATTTTAGTAGAAGTAATCCTATTATAAATTAGGTATTTCCGCGCTATATTCATTTAGAAATGTGCTTACTCATATTTTTTGAATTTTTTGAATTCCTAAATTGTGTTTTCTTATCTTAACCCTCCAAGTGGTTTCGATGAGATATCTCGTTCATTAAGTTTTCGTTCATTAAGTTCATCAAGTTCAACAATCAGGAGGGTTAAGTAAATTAATGGACCGTATAGTGATGACGTTAATGCAATAGAGATTTCCTAAGCTAATAGATGAAATGCGAAAGGTTGACAAATTTCTCAATGTTAACAAAACCGTCCCATTCGACATTCCTTTGAACAGTTTAAAAGTTAATCGGTATGTTAGGGGCGAGACGGCCAAGAAAATTATCAAGACAAGACGACTTATTTTAAATTTGTGTGAGGAGTTGTCTTTAACCATGCTATGTCAAGACATTTGTAATACCCCGAAGTCGATGTTCGATCGAAATGAAAGACAATGTATAAAACGACACTAGTATAATTCAAAACAGTTGCGCTAGTTACTCAAGTGAAGTTGGACGACACGTGATTTATATAAGTGAATCTTAACACTTTTTACTAAAATTAAATAACATAATTTTCAAACTGATTGACGGCCAAGGCTGTTCAAATGAGATCCTCTAAAAATAGACATGCATACAGATAATTTTATAAGTTTTAAACTCAAGAATATTAACATACTTTAAAAAGACAACATATCAAACCACTCTATATGATTTAAAAAAATTGCAGAAGCTACTAAAATGCATGTGTTTACAAGATGATACGATTTATAAGCGTGAATCTCAACCCCAAATTTCTAAGAACAATTAATTTTCAGAGCTATGGATTGGATCCATCAGACTAAACAAGCTCTTGAGAATAATCCGCGGATTTATTTAAATGAAATCATCTAACGAAAGGTTAAATACAACATATCAACCCATAGTATGATGTAAAACAATTGCAGAAACCACTAAAGTGCATCTGTATACATGATGACACGATTTACAAGTTTGAATCTCAATTTTAAGAACAATTAATCACCTAATTTCCAGAGCTATCGATTGGCTCCATCAGACTAGACAAGCACTTGAAAATAAGCCATGGATGTTCAAACAAGATCGCGTCTGGACTGTCGCAGATTGCGTCCTTCATTCGATGTCTCAACAACCGAAGACGCCGATGATAAATTGCGAACGATTAATTAACACCTAGGGTTAAACCTGACCATCGGGGTGGATCAATCGATTATTTACGGTGGTGTCATCGCATCGAATCCCTTTTGATACGCCAACAGCTGCAGCGTGCTCCTATCATTAACAAATTATGGATGCCCCAACTGTCAAGGCGTAGTTGGCATCGCTTGTGGTACTTACGGGTGGGTGGATTTTCTAATTGTTTAGAGGGATTTATGCGGGATAAGGTTGTAAAATACAGATTGGGAACACTTTGGTGGTGGAGGCCTTTGAAGAATTCAAGCTGAAGAGAAGTTATGTACGGGAAGGTTTCAGTTGCCTTATGCACGTTGGAAAGTGGGTAGAAACTTATATAGAAATACAGTAGAGATTAAATTTATTAAGCGATGTGTGGATTAAAAAGATGTGAAATATGCATGACTCCAATCGGTGGGTAGGGATTTCGATGAATAAAAGCAGAGAAAAATTAACTCATAAGAATAAGAATCCATAACCATAAGAATAAGATTTTAGATGTTTCGTAGTTGTAAACTAATATAAAATTACAGAAGGATTTATTTTATAAATATATAAGCTTTCCTCTTCAAATGCTCAAAGGTAGCAAAATATAAATTATTTAACCCTCTAAGCATCACGTTATTTTCGAGTTGTATTAGTATTGCTTTTACCCCTCAAATAGAATATTTGATGGTATTATTTAAAAAAATAGATGTGGTTATTTAGTCATTATATGTGACGCACATAATTACTAAATAACAACATCTATTGGTTAAAATAATCCTACCGAAGATTCAATTTGTCAAGGTCAAAACTGGTTAGAAGTCATGCAGGGAAGACTACAAGTTGCTGAACAGAAATGCATGTGGATCCCCAGCACTATAAATAATAAAGTTGATAACAATCTTTGAATACATTAAGGTGAGAAAAAGATAAGTATAGGAATGATCAAGCTGGTTTATTTTCGTACTGTTGATAAAATATAACAAGAATTTAATTCGCAAATATACGTAATTTTTTTTCGATGGTTGTAAAGTACAGATTGTGGCAGATGATGGAGAACCTTTCAAGATGTGAAAATGATTTCTTTAACAAATATTGGCTCAGTAGATGACAAATAACAGATTAGGAACACTTTGATGGTGACTTTGGCGAGTGGAGGCCTTTGAAAAATTGAAGCTGAAGAGAATTTATGTAAAGGATGGATTCATTTTGTTTATACACGTTATTGGTGCCAATGACTACTACTAAATGTCTTGGAATTGAAAAAAAAATGTCTTTGAGTGTGTTTGGGTTATGGGCGATCATCAATCATATGTTTTCAACAGGCGACGAATCTGGTTGTTAAAAACCAATTCCTTCAATTGATGGAAGGGTACTTAAAGAATCGAAGTCATTTTGATACCCCAGAAACGTACTTCTACTGGTTTGGTAAATACAAATTTAGTAGATTGAAATTAATATGAAACGACTAAGGAATTAATTTATAACTAGATATGCTTTTTTCCTCAAACTACACTGCTGGCCATCGAAAATGCAACACCATCAAAGCCATACTTAGGTATATTTACAAATGATATAAAGCAAAAGGGGGAAATGGTAGAAATTACAGCTCTGTTTGATTTACAGAACGAGAAGAAATTAATAAGTTGTATATCCAAATTCTAATTTCTTCGCTCATGGTGGAAATAACTACAGCTACACATCTGGTCATTGAAAAAATATGACTTTGGATGTGTTTTTGTTGTATGGGCGATCATCGACCACACGTGTTTGATAAACGATAAATATGGAGGACGAGTAAACTAAAGTAAAATCTGGTAGACATTTAGAATTTGCTGTATGTTGATGCGGTTGCGCATAGCCATGTTGAAAACTTATATCAGACAAATTTATCTTACCCTGAATATAAGGAAGGACAACAGACTCCAAAACTTCAGAAATGTACCGGTGACTGTTGAGTTAGCCAGTAATGAGTACTCGGCGGGTAAGAGAGTATAATCCAATGCCGACACATATCACAACGCCATGTGACGGACCAGAATGGCGATACATAATGTAAAAGTCATGCAGGCTGTCACCGCGATGCAGTCAGATTTGGATGCGACCATCATGGTGCTGTAGACAGAATCGAGATTTGCCTGAAAAGACGATGCCATCCAATTCATTTGTTCATGTATGATATACTACGCACCATTGCAGCCATAGAGCTAGTTGTGTAGTGTCAAAGGTAATCGCAGCCTTGAAAAAATTTACTGCAAATGCAGAAATTTTTTTAAAAAACAACGTTGAATTCTACGTGCTGCTACAAGTGTAAAACAGCACACCACAATTCTTAAACTAGCATTCTTGATGTTACAAAGCAATCTGTAATAAGCCCTGCGCACAAGATGTTTGTCTTTTAGTTCGGTGGCGCGTGATAAGGCTTCTGCAATCGCTTACACCAGTCAGTTCGTCTCTCCTATTCCCACAGATTTCATATTTTCATTACTGGCTTGATTTTGTCCAACATGAGCATCTATTTCTCGGAAGGATAATACGCAGTCTCGATAAACCACAATTCTTGCACTGTCTAACTTAGAAATGTTCACGTATACGACTGCCATATTTTTCAATGAGGCGTAATTAAGCTACCTACTCGTAAGTAACACAATTCCAATACTTAAATTCGACTATCTGTTTTCCCTTTTCATACTACTTACAGGAGTCATTAATGGAACTCATTATTTGCATTTACGCTGCATTTTGCTAATCATTTACAATCCTTCCAAAACTATGGATCGTGCAAATTTCAAACCTATTGAATGCTTCCTTCATGGTGTTGCATTTTCGATGACCAACAGTTTAGATATGCTTTTCAAAAAGTGGGTAGTCTATTCAAAAAGCGTCAATCGAATCTGATCTGTTAAGGAGGTGTTTGTTACCACATTTCCTAGGTAATCAATGACTAAAAATAAAGCTTCTACATTTTACTTAAAAATAAAAATGAGGTTTCAAGTATAAATTTAAAGTGAAAGTGATTTTACGTGGCTTTATAGAAAAGTTAAAATTATTATTTATTCTGGATCATATTTTGCTTACAGGAATAAGACATTTTGTTTATTTTTCATTGGATTATATTTCACTCATTGAACCTCAAAATTGAATGGATCGGTTGTTAAAAATGGACCAACCTCTAACAAATGTCCGTAAAATAAAACTTTTCATTGATCAAACAGCAAAAATATGTATTACTTTTTCAGGGATGAACCAAGTATGAAAGGTTTGTGATTCAAATAACTGGGCATGGTTCATTAATTACACCCTAATTAAAATGAATGCCAATGAATTAGTGATTAGATATTTTCTTTATAGAGACATCCAGGTTTCTCATTTTAAATGTATATTAATTTTTCGTAACAACCTATTAAACTTCGTATTATGCGTTTAACACCCTTTTAGTGGTTTTCTGGACAAGGTATCTCGACATTATCAAAATCAGACTTTGTAGGACGAGATATTTCATCGAAACTACAAACAGGGTTAATGATTCTATCCTCTGAGGATATATTTGGCCATTTTATGAAAACATTGCAAACTTTGCACAAATGTTGTTGAGCTCTTCTTTCTGGTTCCATCCATCGCCAAGCATTGAATGATTTATCTACTTTTACATTTAGTACCATAAATTCATTTTAATGGTCTAAAACAATTACATTTCTGCTCAAGAAACAAAAATGGTAGGTCACCCGTCATTCCATGTTATTAACAAGAAAAATTGTCAGTTAAAGTCGCTTAGGCCAGTTTAGAAAAAGCCTGAACTTGGGTAAGATATTCAGTCAGAATGTTTCCTTGATGATCCAATGTTAAGTTTAAAAGGTTCCTTAAAATGTTTTACCATTTAGACATAGAATACGAATCGAATTGCTTAAAATATCCCAAAAATTAATCAATCACCTCTACATTTGTACGTAAAAAATGAACGGGAGCATGGTTATGTTTGACTTCATCTAGGTAGAATTTTTTTCATTCTCTAATGATATCTGAAATATATTTAGATGAACAGATATAGTAGGTGAGAGAATATTTTTTACGGTTTTAAAAGCTAAGCGGGGTATAATTGTTTAAAGATTTACTCCTGGTTGAAAAGTAAAATTTTTTTTTTCAAATAAAAAATACCATCTAAATTAACTGCACAATTCAAATAGCATTGCATGAGTTGGTTCAGAAAGTTACTTGTTTTTAGAATTTTTCCAAATTACACTGCTGGCCACCCAAATTGCAACACCAAGAAAGACAAGAGATATCACAACAAAATTTATTTTGTAGATAACATGTTGACCAAGTATCAAATGATTAAATTTATAGACTTCTGTGAAGTGTGGTTCCTGCCAAAATCAGTAGCCAGAGTAGCCGCCATTGTTGGAGATCACCGCTGCCACACGCCTCGGCATTGATTCAAAGAGACTTTGGATGTGTTCTTGGGGTACAGCAGACCAAGCAGCTTCCACACGTTGCCAAAGTTGATCTGGTGTGGCAGCTGGGGATGTATTCTGGGTCAATCGTTGAGCAACCATGGACCACATGTTTTCTATCGGCGAAAGATCCGGAGAGCGAGCTGGCCAGGGAAGCAATTCAATCTGGCGATTGACGAAGAACCCTTGGACAATGCGTGCCACGTGTGGTCGCGCATTATCCTGTTGAAATATGGCTGTGGGCAAGCCCTGAAGGTAAGGAAGGACAACTGGCTCCAACACCTCGGAGATGTAGCGCTGGCTGTTTAAAGTACCGGCAATGCGTACTAGAGGAGTGCGAGAGTGATATCCAATACCGCCCCATACCATAATACCCGGTGCAGGACCAGTGTGGCGGTGCATAACGCAGCTGTTCAGCATCCTCTCTCCACGGTGTCTCCAGACTCGAATCCGACCATCGTGGTGTTGCAGACAGAAGCGTGACTCGTCAGTAAAGACAATTTCATTCCATTCTGCCGTCTACATCCTTCTTTCATCGCACCATTGGCGGCGGAAACGTCTGTGGTTCTGCGTCAAGGGTAGACGAAGCAATGGACGTCTTGCGGACAGACCACTCTGCTGTAAACGGCGTCGAATGGTACGCGCAGACACTGGATGATGCGGTGCAGACTGAATGTGCTGTGCTATGGTTCGGGATGTGGCTGAGCGATCCGTCACTGCCATACGCACAATATGCCTGTCATCACGTGAAGTGGTGCACTGAGGTGGATGGGATCGATCACGTCGGTCCGTCGTACCCTCCTGCATCCAACGATCACATATCCGCATTACAGTTGTTTGGTTTCGTCCAACACGACTACCGATTTCCCTGAAAGATAATCCACAATCTCGGTAGGCCACTATCCTTCCTCTGTCGAACTCGGATACTTGATCAAAAGATGATCGCTGTTTTCTACGAGGCATAATTGATCGTTTTTATGAAAAAACCACAAGAAAAACACAATTGCCGTACTTGAAATCGTCGAAATCTCCAAGCCTTAAATAGCGCTTTGAAGTGGCGCCACAGGCGCGCGTGATGTGCGTCTGCGCTGAAATTCTAATCATTTGCATATCTCACCTCCGCTAATGCATGTTGTAAATTTCATATTATTTGCATGCTTCCTTCAGGGTGTTGCATTTACGGTGGCCAGCAGTGTATATTCATACTATTTTCAGACTCAGAAAAAAAGAAATCCACGTGTCTACAAAAATATTGCATTAACAAAACTTCCATTACATTATGTACTAGCAGGACGGTTAGTGTAAATGGATGTCAAATCATGAAAACAGCTTTCTTTCTGCCTTATCGGAACATATACTCAACAGATATTAAATTTTCGATATCTCATTATGATCCTTTTCACTGACTCTAATATAAGAATCGTAAATGTGTACTTTAATATTGTATCTTACAGAATTTACTTCACATTATATGCGAATAGAAAAGGATAAAAATCAGATTCCCCTCAACGTATTTGTCCGAAAATATTTTTTAAGTATTATAAAAGTATTTTCAAATTATGTTTAAATTCTTTTCATTGATTCTAATGAAAGGCTCACATCTCTACAATATTAATTTGAAAGCATATGTAAACAACATAGTCTCTTTGTCTAAATGCGATGATATACCCAAACAGATCTTTGAGCAATCGTTGCTGTACAGCCGGTCAACAAAGTATGCATATACTTATTCACGTCCCTAGAATTGCTTATTCCAACAAAAAATGTCATTACATTTTGAATAATGCCTAATACACATAAATGCTCGTTCATTTGTTAAAGGGTCCCGTCTTTATGTTTATTTAAAAATTATTCCCGACATTTCAAATAGCAACACCATTTTTAATGTCTAAAATATTTCTCATATACAAAATTATTTTAAATATAATTTTGAGTGGGATTCAGACCACAATTTCCAGCTATATGAGAAAAACCATTTGATGTCCGTCTCAATGTTTCGAATTTTAAATTCCAGGACACTCAGAATGTTTTAGTGTGTTTCCCGATTTGCACTCAATGGTTTTGTTTGGATTTTTAGGTTTTATTTTCACAGAAAAAAAAATGTCTATTTCACTGAAACATTAATAATTAGTTTAAAAAAGTGTCCAGATTGAAATCATTTTAAATTATTAACTACATTGCATATCAAATAATCGATATATAATAAACCCGAGAACTCAGATCTAGCTTCATCTGTTCAATTCATGCGGTTTTGTAACTCAATTCGATGTGGACGTTCAGAAAAAAATTGAGTTGATACAAATTTAATATTAAGCGAGGCCTTAATGCAAATATAATGCAGACTTATTTGCAATAAGGTATTATTCCAAGTCAAGCAACTTTTTTGGTTTGATTGTACGACTCCAGGGACGTGGATAACAAGAGGTGTTTGAATACTTTTTGAATGGATGTACAACAAAATATAACACGCAGTGTGTTAATTGTAACGTGCTATTAAATCAATAAAGAAAAATCAAACCGTCTGAACACTCCGATCGATAAAGAAACTTAAGTTATGAAATTCCATGTTGATTTATGTTTATATTTTTCAAATCTTTGAAATGTTTCCTTTTTTAAGTTTCCGTATTTGAAACTTTTGCGATTTTCCTAATCATAGAGGCCCTCAGGGGCATGTCTCCATTAGGTGTGTATGGCCCCGAGGTACACAAGTGATCTTTTTTTTTTTTTCACATGTAGTTTACTGTCTTTAGTAAACACAGGTTCACGCTCCTGGGATATCTAAGCGATATTTTTCTGCTTCACTTCATTAATCTATTCCCAAATCTCTCTTTCTCTCCCTTACACGAAATTTTTTACTTGAAGTTGTCTGCCTTGTGTTTGGTACAGTTTGGCCGTATTTGACCATACAACCCCAAACCAAGCAACCCACCTAATAATAGAAAACACTTTTAATCATTGAGATCAGTATTACATACAAAGGAATCAGACAATATATTCCGCATAAAATTCTCATGGAGTAAATACTACTAAGCTAAATACTCATATCCCAGTGATTCATCGACCATTTCTCATATCAGTAAATGCCTCCGATACCCATATAGCAAATTTCATTTCGCTACCAATTACTTCCCACTGACCGGCTCGGGGTTGGCCTACCCCCCTTTTCCATGCCCCGCCGGAGAATGCATGCCCGGGCAGTAAATTGTGCATTTACCAGTTTTCCTCCACCCCCTAAAACCCCAAACAGGATGCAACTCAAAGTTCACCGGCAATTACCTACACTGCCGTAGATCTACAAATGCTGTTAGGCGCAGTAAATTTTGCCCTACACCCCTGCAATTGATGCCCGTAATTGTTATCCGCGTCCAACTGGTCGGGCAGAGAGGCCCGGGCAATGCGTATGACACTCTGGGCTTCAGAATGGATGCCGGGTAGAGATAATATCCATTGTTCGGCCGCGGCGGCGGTTACAGTTGCGAATCCAGACAGTTCGCTATTCATGGCGCTGCGCGGGGTTGAAGGGTCGAAGTGAAAGAGGTAATGGCTTGAGAAATTGCGTTTCGGGGCTCGGCAGACTGAGAGGTGGAAGTAAGTATTTGTTTTAGGTCAGCTGAGATGGCGGGGTGTAGGAATTCGATAGATCCTGAGTGCTAGAGTGCTCGTGTTCTCAAGGACTTTGAAAGCAGCATCTTTAACCCTAAGACGGGCTCACACGTATGTATCCGTTATACAACCTGCACTCCTCAATGTATGACTTTTAACCAGTTTTGACGTTCTTGACCAATAGTATCTTTTCTACTATGGGCTTAGAGTAGAAACTCATTAACCCTCTTAATGGTTTATCGGGCCGAAAACTGCCTTGTAGTAGCCAGCCTGCGATTAAGAAGTATATTCCGAACTGTCACCATTTTCTCTGGACATGGGACACTTTTTCCTAATTAGATCTCCTTTCGCCGTGAAGTAACAGGGTAGTTTTATCTCTATAAGATAACTCGTTCCTAGCAAAATTGATTTGGACGAGATACCTCGTCGAAACACGTGGAGGGTTAACTGAAATAAATTTTTTACTGTTCAGTTTTTAATCCTCTCTGTGGAAGCCTCGACGAGGTACCTCATTGTTTCCAAAACTGGTCAGATCCTGATGGACGAGATATCTCGTCATTAGGGAAAACTAACCTAATCCTGGTCTCGTTATCATCCCAAAACGGCAAATATCTTCATCTGGCATTCAATCGGAAAATCGAGATATCTCATTTTACCAAAATTAGTCAGATCCTTATGGACGAGATACCTCGTCGAAACCTCTCGGAGGGTTAGACTAACTATTAGTTTATGGATGAAACAAAAGTGAGAATTATAATCTTTTCGAAAGTGCTATAAATATTTTAAACAGATTGTAATATAACAACGTATTTCTCATCGACATGAAAATAAGCATTTAGTGTATGGAATAAAATGTCAGTTAATGAGTTTCTGCTCTAAGGCAACGATATATGTGGTTATTTAGTTATGTGTTTTATGGGATAAAAGTACTATTTGGAAATTTCGTGAATCTTAGAGGTGAATCTTAATTTTTAAAATATTGCTAGTTAATATACTTAGTCAAACGAAGACAAAATCTTAAAAAATACTAACGAATTAGCTTACAGTTGGAAGGGTACAGTTTGGAAGGATTTCTGTAAAGTGGGCAGCAGACCCGAAATATTTCGTGAAGCTAGGTGTTGGGGTATTTTGGGTCTTCCGCTTGTCATGAGAGGACTTTTTCGGTCTGTATTCAAATTGAATTTTCTACCAATTGGTCCACCCGAGTACAGTTTGGAGGGGTATCTGTGATATTTGCTGAAGACCCGAAACATTTTGTGAAGTTGATGATTGAGGATGCGTCGTGACTCAGTGGATTTCCCCACTGCTCTAACACACTGTGAGTTGTTGGCTGCACAGGTTCGATTTTTCCTTCTGTCTTCTGTGTCGAGTTGGTAGGTAGGCAATTGAATCAACATCACACTAGAGCAACACAACGGGCTTGTCTGTCTTCTGTGTCAGTTATTTTATTTTGTGTGTGTGTTTGTATTTCCATTACTTGACGTTTTTTGTTTTGTATTTGGCGCAGCATGGTCATATATAGCTTTTGAACCATAAAACCCAGACAACCAATTAAGAATCCGGCCGAGATTTCCTGGTATTTCAGGTATGCCTCTTGCCATGCGGGAATTTTTCTGGGATGTAATCGATCTGAATTTTCCAGCATGTGGCCCATCTGAGTACAGTTCGGAGGGGTATATATGAAATAAACGGCACACCCGAAATATTTCGGAGAGATGTCCGTATATTTTGGGTATGCCGCTTGCCATGCGGGAATTTTCTCAGGGTGTATTTGAACCGAATTTTCTGGCAAATGGCTCACGCTAGAACAGCTTGGAGTTGTATTTGAAAGGTGCGGCGAAGGAAATATTTCGTTGAGAGAGATGTCCAGGCGTCCGGAAGATGTCCGGATATCTTGGGTCGACCGATTGCAATGTGCGAATTATTCTTGACTGTATTCGAACTGAATTTTTCACCAAATGACAGACTTGAGTACACTTTGAAGGAATTTCTGTGTAGTGGGACGGCAGTCCCGAAATATTTCGTGGAACGAGGTGTTCGTATATTTTGCGTTTGCCACTAGTCATGCGGTAATTTTTTTCGGGATGAATTAGAAAACATTTTCCCAACAAGTGGCCCATACGAGTACAGTTAGGAAGGGTGTCTGTGCAGTAGACAACAGACCCGGAATATATCGTGGAACGAGGTGTCCAGATGTTCTGGGTTTATTGCTGAACGGCCTTGAATTTTTCCGGGTTGCATTCGAACCAAATTTTCAGAGCTCTATCGGGACGAGGGTTAACCATTGAAGGGCATTTGCATTCAGAACTCAATGTTCAATCGCCTTTAGTTTATAAGTATTCAAAAACCAAAACTGGAAACACCGGCAGAGCATAAAAATGACCATTCACTGTCTCGAACTACCATCGATCTGCGTGCCTCCATAACTTATAATTGTCTCTAAATGTCATCTATGCTCTAGAAAATGATACTGTAAGATACCCATTCGACCAATCAAAGCGGAACACACCAGCGCCCTCTGTTGAGCGTAGCTACTAGCTTGCCAGTTGTAAGACGTAGTCGGTGATGATAAGATGTATTGTCTAGATGTAATTGCTAGCTGTAAATAAATATATTTAGTCCTTCAGATGCTGTGTCCCTCTCTCAATTATGATGTATAAACTCCCGACTCCCGCAATTGGGGACTTGGCCTGGCCTCTTTCTTCTCTACAATCTTTTTCTCCTACAATGTTTTCCGAGTAATATCGTTTCAATGGATACTCAGTGGTTCTTTTGACTGTTTTACTGGTGCTTTTTTATTCAGATGTGAATGTATAAACTCCCACAATACTACAGCAGTTGCCATGACCTAATAACCCCAGAGTTATCAAGAGTTGAAATCGGTCACATAATTACGTCATCTTACCGCTAATCTGTACTAACCAATAAGATGCAGTTCATCGAAAACTTTATTTGTGAAGGCTTTGCGACTAGGTCTGAGAATTTTAGGCCTAGAACTTATTAGAAAATTCCACATGCAAGTGCATTTATGATCCAAAAGTGCCCTAAACAACAAAATTAATTTTTTACAAACCTTTTTGTTAAAGGTTGTTCATGAAACAATAAAGACGAATCTAAAGAGGAAGAATGAGGGGGACCCTCATAGACAAAAATTACTATCATATTGATATTAAATTTATTAGTTCCTTTGGCAAACTATGTTTGAATTTTCCAGAAGTAAAATAGGAGCTATATTAAAGAAAATAATAAAAACTCAAATCAACTTATATTTTTGACAGTTTCTGTGTAAATTTGAATATGGTAATTTTACTAAGATAAATATTTAAATGAATCCTTTTCGATTACCATATTTGTATTTCATGTCTAGAATTGTAAGACAGAACAAAAGCCATGGTCATATTTTCGAACTGGAAATATTTTTTGGTCTGCTAACAAAATTGTTATTCATTGAAGTGCCATTTCCTTATTCTTCTGAAACCAAACGAAGCAAACTGCCTCACATTTCTCAGTCTCCTAAAATATCACATATTGAAAAGTTTTTCCCCAGAGGTGAACAGGGTTTTCTGAAAATTCATCATAAATAACTTTTCTAGGAAAGCATTAAAATATACTAAACAATAACTAAAACAATGGCAAATAAATGTTTTAAATGACAAAAAAGCCCTGAAAAAATGTCATTAATAAAAATCACCAAAAATGTATGCAATGCCCTAAAACGGCACATTAATCAGTTCAGATTTTTAAGATGGACTTTTCTATTCAGTCAAAAAACATATGCCGTGCTACAAGAAGATGCAAAATCATCAGAATTCTAGCCTCTCAAAAACGAGATTTTCACATTTTCGTGGTAGTTATATCAGTAATGAAATAGCATTACAGCTATAGATTGGTTTTGGGGTTTTATGGCGTAAGAGCCATATTTGACCGTGCTGTGCCAGGCATAGACAGACAACGTCAAGTAATGGATATACACACTCGAAGAAAGTTTTACTTCCACAGAAGAGGTAGGTATTTTAATTAATGTCACACTGGAGAAAAACAACGGGCTACTGGTGACGGTCAGGGATCATATCCGAAGGGAAAGATCAAGGACAACACCACGTAATTTTGAGTCACTGTCAGATGACGAGTTCACACCTGTGCTTACACCCCACTCTCCAAACTTCCAAGCTATGCCAACGTGACTGCCACAGAAGAGATACACAGAAGGATGGATAGAATCTGACAGAAATCCGTCGGCAACTCGCTGGTTGCTAACGTAGTTAACATACACACTGAGGTACGACTCTACCTACAGCTATAGAACTGCGAGGTTTTCTCAATTGGTCGTTATTTAATAGCGAGTCGTTCAATGAAGGGTCGTACTATATAATAGAAAGATGAATTAAATAAATATTTTCAAGTAGGAAAAAGATGCAAATGAAATTAAGTACAGTGTGTACAACGATAAATAATAGATTGTTTGGAAATAAGAAACATAAACATGAGAACGTTCAAAACGGTAGTAATTGAATATTATCATACCTGATACTCAACTGAGTTAAAATAAATTTTATATTTAACGAAGCCGATATGAAGCTAAAAATTAAGTTCCTCTGTATCAGGAAAAACTGAAAATACATAGCACATTATTTTTAATATATATTTATCAATCCCTATTATATAACACAAATATTTATTATATTAATTTATTACATTTTCATAATCCCATTGTCCAATATTAAAAAATATATATTCATAAAGCTTTTTGTATGCGATTTAGCGTAACAAAATTACAATACCTTTTTTAATAACATACATTATTGTAAAAACTGGTAGACAAAACATAAATAACAGAGGTATGTAGAGTTTTAAAGCTTTATTTATTATTTTCAGTTTGAGTCGGCTGTTTAATATCACTTACAAAAACATTTATTGTTCAAGTATATTCATAAAAAGGAGATGTTTAATTCCTTTCGAGGATTAAAATTTACAACCCTGAGTGATTTATGTTTCAATGGTGTTGCAATTTATGTCTGTGTTTCTCAATTCTAATTTATGAAGTGCAACGATTTACTGTATTCAAAACATTTCTGACACCACATTATCATAGGAACAAAGTTTTTTAAGTTCGCTTTTTCATGTAGTTTTCAAAACTGAAGGTTGGCAGCAAGCCAGCAAACAACACTCGAAATGTTTACCTCAAAAATAAAATTCCTTGTGCTGTATTTCACTTGGACAGAAATAAATCCCTTGCCCAATATATTACACGTGGAGAATTTATTATGTATCATTTATTAAGTTAAGTTCTTTCGAGAGAGTATGCCTGGATAAATGTTAAACTACATATGCATTAAAGGAATAACCGCATATGTTTGGATGTGAAGGAACAACCTTTAGAATAAGCCATACATTTTATGTAGAAAAAAGTGTCCCCAACATTCTTATTTTGACAAGAAATATGTAAGATTTTTTTGATTTTCCAAAAATACATTTTCTTTATCCCTGGGATTTAAAAACTCTTTATTTGCTATAAATCATTTTTCCTACAATTATTTTATGCTTCGATGAAGAACAAAAATTGAATTTTTAACATATGTATTTGATGCGTGTGTATGGAAATGTCAATCAAATGTATGAGGATCTGCATAATAAGATTTAAATGGCAGGCTGTCGTGAGGCTTATGCGTGTTCATAGCGGAATCGGTGACCTAATATATGCGTACAAAAGAGTAGAAACGCCATACAATCAAATGATAAAATATGGTATAGACCACAAAACCAAACATATTTCAACTGTCTACTGTACAGATTTACAAACCGTAAGGGAGTGATATAAGTTTTGCAAATCGCCTACAAACGCAAAATGTATACACTTTCATCGGTTGCGATTATTTGCCTTTCTGTTTGTGAGGTTGTGGTTTATTCTGAGGATATTTTGGCACAAAGTATTTATATATTAAAGTAGAAAATATTTACTGTAGATCGTAAAACCATAAATATTTCAAACGGTTGCTTATAGTTATTATTTAAACAGCTGTGCAGTAAAACATAACACATTTAATGAGTTTCTGTTTTAGTTCTCTGAGCTTAACGAGACTTCCAAATAGTGTTGGGTTACTTTTCTCCCAAAACACAGATAATGAATAAATAACCACATGCATTGATTGAAAGAATAATGGGAAAGATGATGTAGGTCAAAACTGATTAGAATTCATGAAGGAAAGACTACATATGAAGAACGGACATATGCATGTGAACCCAACAGAATGTTAGCAAACCGAAAGGATATGACCAAGCCTACTAATTAGAACTATTATATAACATAAAATTATATATTTGTAATAGCCATTATTATTTGTATTACTCGTTTTGCAGTTTGGGCTTATTCTAAGGATATTCCGTCTCTAAGTTATTTATATTTATGGGGAAAATAATGATATGTTCTTTAGAAACTCAAGTATGTTATTGCTGATAGTAAATGTATGTTGTAGTGGCGACAAAAATGAACTAGAAATAAGGGTGGTCATGAAACCCATGACGAATGACTGAGTCTCGCTGTCATGGATCAAAACATTAAAAACTGCACTGAAGCTTGATTAGGAGGAACTTCACAAATAACATGCCATCTGTTATATAAACAGAATAATCAATTTGAAGCATTGTATTCGATTGGTAGAATAAATAACAACACGCTCATAAAGTGCTTGAGAAAGATTTTAGTTCACATATGATTTTTTACGTGTTTCCAAGCACGCAATAAACTGGATGCCATGTAGATAAGGATCTTACCTAGTTAAATCGAGTCTCTATCACCGATCATACGAGTTCATACACTTGTACGATTCCCACTGGTATCGACGAATCAACCAATTCAGTGAATTTGCAATTATTAGAGAAATGCCGATTCACTGCTTCGGATTTAATGGAGCAACGTGTCTTAGGCCGACTAAACTCCCCTTAGACAATCAGCACTTGTCGCTTGATTCATATGCATAAGCTCAGAACATTATTTCAAGTTCAGACATTGCATACACATATGTTGAATGGCACAATGCCTATATAGTAGTGAATGTGTGAAGTACTCCATTTGGTACCATGTACTTTCGATATATATTTCAATGTAGTTTATTTTAAGTTTCATGTATGGATTTTTATGTATCCATCAGATTACTATGTACCATTTGTTAATTCTGTTATATGAACAGAATATTCAAATTGTGAATCATTGTGTTGCAGTTGGTAGAATATGTAACCACATTCTCATTACAAAGTACATGAGTAAAATTAGTTCACATATTAACTTCATTGTTTTCAAACATGATCCAAGCAAACAATGCCATGCAGATGAGGGTCTTAAACTTCTGGTGGTTGTCTCGACGAGATATCTCGTTATTAGCAAAACTAACCAGATCTTGATGGACGAGATATCTGGCCATAAGAAGAAATCTGACCAGGATCTTGATCTCGTCATCATAAAAATGGCAATATCTTGATGGCAAGGTATCTTGTCAAAAGCACTTGGAGGTTAATTAGTTAACTCGAATCTCCACCAATCTTGCTCGTTCGTGTTCATACACTTGTCCGATTCCCACTCTTATCGACGAATCAACGAATTCAGCGAATTTGCAATTATTAGAGAAATTCCGATACACAGCTCCGGAATTAATGGAGCAACGTGTCTTAGCCGACTCAACTCCTCTTAGACAATCAGCACCAGTCATTCGATTCATATTCATGGACCCCGAAAATTATTTCAAGTCCAGACATTGCTCATGCAGATGAATGGCACAATTCTCGTGCAAAGTGCATTAAAGAATCAAATAGACGAAATTATACAGTCTGATTTTATGTTATTGAAGACATTAGCATATAATATGGGCTTGGAGCTGAAGAGATAGTGCCATTTGAATTTTAAAATGATTATTCAGGATATAGTTAATGATGAAGCATACACATGAGAGGACATATATTATTTGAGGTTCACTAGTACTGCGAAGAGATACAATGATCTTAGATTTAGTGGATTCATATCATTATATGTATATACAAAACAGGGTTGGCGTCTGTCTGTCTTCTATTCAAATCGTCTCCGTTTCACCAATTCACACCAAATTTGGTACACATGGCTTTAGAACACTACGGATAACATAGCCTACATATTAACTCGCGTTCTGTTTGTCCTGGTGTGCAGAAGATGATAAAAACAATTCGAATGAAATCCACGTAGGAATAAGATTCATTATTATTATGATTGCGATGCGAAACCCAGATTGTTTTACCAGTATTGCTGAAAAACAACTTTTCCAAAAACATTATTTTAAAACAATTTAAATTCTAATATTAATGTTTTAAAATATTTTTTATTTCCTTCCAAAATACCAATAACTTATACAAATATTTGACTGATGATAAGAAAAATTAAAAGCATTTAGTTTTGCTCAACTTATATTTCGTAAAGCAACCAGTCTATTTAATGCGAAAAGTGCAAGCGTAAAACCCACTGAAAAAAAGTGTTATTTTGCTTCTCGGTATCTGACAACACCAGAATTAACGTTTTATTTTTTATTTTTTATTCAATTGATTAATTTTGTTTAGAATTCAGATTTTATGTATGAGTTAAGACAGCCGAAATGAGATGCGGTCATATTTCAACATTTCTAGGTATTATGAATCTGGTATTTTTAAATAAATTTTTATTGTCTTTCCTTTTAGCCTCTCGAATTGCTTTTTCTTTGAGCAGATTCGTAGCCCAAATCTGGCATGTTATGCTTGTTCACATCTTCGATTTTTCTGAAATCTATGTAAATTTTTCACATTATCAAAATTGCATTTCTGATTGTTAAGCTGCTATTGCTGTATTTAAATGTTCTATTGTTTATGTGCTGTAAAAAATCATTTAGGTGATATATTTTAACGAATTATTTTTGCATTTTGGTAGAAAAAAGGTCCATGTCCATTTTGTAAGTTACAGATGATATAATAATTTTTATTACTTCTATTTTTAATATAGCATACACACAAAAATACTTTCCAATACTTTGATACATTCGTAAATTATTCATCGGCGAACATAAGTGCTTGTTTGTATTATAACTTTTATTGCCTTAAAGTGACTTGTGGACCTAACTCCAAATCAGCGAATTTGGACATAGACCCATTTTGCTATTTACAGATTCATTTCTTGAAGATATGTGTATATTTGGACCAATTATCATAAAAGTCATTGGTTCAATGCATAATGATTTGTAAAATTCTGTTTTATAGAAATAAACCTTCAAAATGAAACTTTTTAAAATAAGATAGTAATGGCTTACTTTAAAAAGAGGTAACGTTAAAATAAAGCCTTTTTAATTAAGACATTTAACGTTAAAATAAAATTATATTTTAGAATAAGACGGGTAAGTTAAAATAAGATGGGTCAAGCTGAAGTAAGACAGGTAACCAAACGTTGAAATTGAAAGATTTTTTAAAAATTTTGACGCAGGTATCGATTACAGTACAGTTAAAATTCGAAACTGAAAAAAAAATGTTTTTCCAGTTTCAAATTATATTATTTGATTGTACTGAAAGTAAGAATCAAGAAAAATCTACCATTAGAAATAAATAAACGGTCTTCATTTTAAAACCACGTATATATATAGAATGATAAAAATGCCACAAAGCTCGATGTAAAACCGCACGTCATTTGGAGTAAAGTGAATTTATAAGAAACCTTCACTGATCTTGGAATAATATTACGGTTAAAAATATTCTAACTAGACACATTTTGAAAAGTTGAAAGTTTTTGTCTTAAGAGAAAAAAGTAGTTTGCTTACTTTACGCGCTGAAACTTTTCTTTTGTAACTTTGGTATTTGAAGCATTCGTTCAGAACATTGATTTTCTTGTTTAAAAACTCTAAAATTGACCCTCATTTGAAAACGTTTAATTGATTGACTTTGTTTCGTCTGTGCTGAAGACATTTAATTTTAAAACAAACTGTTGCGTGCAAACAACAGCGTGCAGAATGGGATTTTCAAGCAAAAAATTGTATTTGCTTGAAAAGAAATTGATTATGAATATCGCATCAATATGATATATCACCCTTTCATAATGATGGGAAATTCGAAAATACCCCATTCCTGTTGAAGTAGTGCTTCAAGTCTAAAGGTATTGAAGTAAAAAAGGAATAAATAGGAAAACTGGGTGCAATTCTACGTTCTGAGTTCGTCGCTTTAACAGGAAAGTAACTACTATACAGAAGTTGATTTTGAGTTTTGGAGTGATTTTTAATCACTCCAAAATATAGTGACTACTATACAGTAGACTCAAAACCTCTTCTGTATAGTAGTCACTTTAGTATTACATTTTGTAGTTTGGTCTTACACTATAGTGCGATGTATATTAAATCGATTATATGGGTAGATAAAGCAAGCATACACATTTCGTCTAAAGTAAATTGTAAAAACTATAATAATTATTAAAATTATTTTCGGCTCTCTTAAATTGTCTGTGTAGTTTTCTACGTTAGAGAAAGATAATCCTGACCACTTTCAATCGGCGGTTAACCAGTTCAAACCGAGCAACGCCAGGTAAATCTAGCTATTACCTTACTTATTATAAGCTTTTAAAAGCAGTTTAAAGTTTCAATTACTTTGAATTTGATCATCTCAGTTAAAAAATATTTTTTAAATAATTTTAATATTTCATCAAGGTATTTGAATACCAGTTGTAAAGGTACTAGTTAGTGATTTTAATGTCTCGATTGCTTATTAATTATTGACACAGTACAGTTTCAAGTTTTCATTTTAATTAATTTGATCATATACGAGGAAAAATACTTATTAAATAACTAATATTTACAAATATAAGTACTTAAATGACGGATATAAAGGCACCAATTAGTAATTTAATATTTAGATTGCTTACAAACTATAAAGTTTCAAGTTTTGATTACTTTTAATTTGATAATGATAGAAGAAAAAAAATTCTAATTTGTTTATTTGAATCGTGGTTATAAAGTATTATTTTTTGTGTTAATAATTCAACTCAAAAATTTAGTTTCCATGAATTCTTTATTTTAATTTTTCAACAAAATGTCGCTTTTGGTTGAAAAACTTTCAATGCAAAACTTTCAATCGTACATTTTGAAAAAATAAATGTGTAACATTTTAACATGATTAAATTATGGAAGTGAGGTTTGAAAGTTTGATTACTTTTAATTTGATCATGTTAGAATAAAAGTATTTCTAATATTAATAATATTTGAATCACTATTATAAAATAATCAATATTTTTGTGTTAATGATTAGACTAACCACAATTTTTTTTAAACTTTTGTTTCTTTATTTGTATATTTTCGTTTTTGAAAAAAATGAGACTTTTTGTTAAAAAATTTCAATGCAAAACTTATAGTGCATTGTTCTTTAGAAAACTTGCCTACCGTTTGAAAATTAAATATAAAGCATTTTTAACGTAAGCTTCAAAACTCTTTTTATGTGAATTAAATCTATTTGAGTAGTATGAAATGCTATCAAAAATATCGATTCCAATTCCCTTTTTGTTATCGAATAATAATTTTTTTCAAGATAAATTGCTTTAAACACTTTGTGTTTCCATGCTTCAACAAAATGTCTGTTTCCATATTTTACGAATCAGCGGTTTGAAAACGGTTTGAAAAAATGTTGTCACAAGTGGTTATACAATTTTTTGTTTTCTATTTTCGGTAAAAAATAAAGCATTTATGCACCAGTAGTTCTTTAGCAAGCTTTCGTTCAGATTTTCCAACCAAGTGAACACGTTAGCTGGTATTTAAACTAGTCATTGTTGTGAAGCTGAGCATTATTTAATGTACTTTACACTTCGTTAGAATTAAAATGCCTTCAACGCTGTTGGAAAGAAATTAAAATGGCTAAGGTTAGCGTTCTGCAAAGGAGCAGTTTTTAAAGTTAATTACGGTATTATTTTCTGTTCAGTTAGTAGGAGATGAAGTGTATAAGCACAGATTCGGAAAGTTAACAAATAAATGTAATTGAACTCTTCCTTTTAAGAAAAATCTAAACCAAAACTTCACATCCTTTGTGTTTGATGTATAAACATCCTACAAACAAATGCATTTTGTTCTGCAGAGCGACTTTTATAAGTGTATTTCATTGGGTCTGGTGAAACTATGTTGATGACACAAAACAGTTTTACTTGCCATTTGTTTCGAATTTCAATCTTTTATGAAAAAGAGTTGGGTTTGATATTTTAAGTAACTTATGTTTATTTTAGTCACATCTTTAAGTAATTAGTTTTAGTAATTACTGTAAACCGAATTTTGATAGATAATTTTTATGTTTAATTTAAATATTTTACTTATCCTTCATCTTACCAATTTACCATGTATTGACTAAATATACTAGTATAAATATTACAATCAAACTTTTATTAAACATAACTCAAAAATACGAATGGATATTTAGATTGGATTATTTCATTTTAGAATAAACGTCAATCTTAATGCAAGTAAACTAGTATTGTAATTGATAAATTGGTATTACTTTTATACTATACTAGCCATCTAGTACTTATCTATTTATGTAAGCCCACAGTACAATACTCTAGTAGAAAATGATGATCCTTCCTATCACACACTTTTTTAAATGTGCTGAATATTTAAAAAATGTGTATTGTAATCCATCAAAGTGATTTTATGAAATGAATTTCAATTAAGCAAAGCATATAATTTAACTCTTACTTTAACCTTTAACGGTTATATGTACATTTCCAAAAACTCGCCAAACCTTAGAAAACATGCATTTAAAATTCAATGCACCGGCTTTGACTATGATGAACCTTTAGAGAGTAAATACAAACACCGTACTTGTTTAATTTCTTATCTTAATTACATAAAACCTTTCTGATAACATACAATATAAATTTTCTTTCGATTCTAACCAAAATGATTGTTCGCTATTGGTTTAACTTTTTTAAGATATGAACAACGTGCCTGAGTCACATTTAAAAGCATACAGAATTTAAAAAAATACTGGCATCAAGATGACGAATTCAACCAAAATAAGTGAAGTTGCAAATATTTTCTCCTGCACTTCTCGAAATGATTTTAGACGTGGTATAAATTTCATATTTTTGTAACTTTACAACCAAATACTGAAGCTACTATTGCCACAGGCTAGTAAAATACGTCCTAAGAGGATGCAAAAATCGGTAGAATATTTCACATTAACAGGAGAATTTCGGCAAAGCATAAACCCGTGTTTCTATTTCTTTTTTCCAGAGATATTCTAAAACAGGCCAACATTTATATTTAAGTCCTTATGCAAGCGAGTCAAAGTTTGTTATTTGTATTTGTTTAGGTATCTGAAACTTATTGGAATGGAGATTTTTCTCAGATGCTGAGCTTAGTAATAGGTTTATGTTTATATTTTTGATAACTTGGTGCATATATTTATATTTGTTTTTATATCAAACCATACAGTTATTAATAAAACTGAGTGAAGGAAATCAGTAAGGGAGTGATATTTATATAAATACACGGAATTTTAACTTATATGGAAAAGTAAAGTTTAACTTTAAAAAAAATCGATTAATATTGAAATGCTTTTGACCAAAAGTTGACTTTAGATCTGTATATATAACGCAACACTTTTACAAGTTGTTTTAGGTTACAGTGGACTGAAAACCAACTTTTGCAGTTATTATATGATTGTAAGGAAATGTGCAGACTGTTTGTTGGTCTACTTAAAGAATTATATATAAATTTTGGTCCAAAATATTAAGTCATTCGGAAGTTAGTACTTAAAACGGTTAAGTAATAAATAAATTTGTCGAAAATTTTGATAAGTCAGAAAAAAATTGATAGGTTCACATGCGCTCTAATTTTCCATGTATCGTCAAAATTTTTATTCTCATAATAGTTTCTAAAATAGAATTTCTATTTAATAAGTGTACTTACTACTCAATAGTACTGCAAAAAAATTTCTGTGCAAATATGCCTTAAATTTCGTTAAAAAAGGATAGGTTCAGCAACATTTTAAAATTAATTTCCAAATTTGGAAGCATGATGAATTCATCATTTGCATTAAGATAAGTACAAGAGATTTTAAGGATTATGCCAAAAAAAACCAAGTAAATCAATTAAAACTAGATGCACAGGGAACATTTTGAAATAAGATTAATCAAAAAATCTCAATTCCAGAAAAACACGCTTGTATAGTAGACTTTCTCTACTTATCTACTATATCTTTGATGTTGCTGTATTTGGAACTCCATCGTAATTAAAAAATTATTTTGCCATCAACATAGTTTGATGTCAATTGTGAATTTGATCTAAAATTAAAGACGATTTTTCAATCAATTTCGTTTATTTTAAAAGTTCACTGTCTCCTTAATATATTAAATGGTTGGAGAATAATACATAACTGCTCAGTATAAGTTTTAATTTCCATTATAATTTCGGAAAACATTATATATTCAGGAATACAAAACTTGAATTCCATATTGCTCATCTTTCCTACCTGACAGTTATATATTAATTAGATCTATCAATGTGAATAATCATGCCGTGTATACGCTACTGATATTTGACTATATGAATGCAAACGTAATTACACTCCAAATATGTTGTTACTTATACCTACTTACTTTGCGTAAATAAAATACACCAAGTCTATTAGCCCGTGTGATTTGAGGCCCTCCAGAACCAGCTGAAAATGGTGAATTTACTGGACTGAGTGACAGACGAGACAGGAGATGATGTACTCGAATACAGCGTGAACATCACTCCTGACATAAAATACATAAATGTAATCAAATATGCAAATAAATAGGGAAAACATTTCCCCATTCTTATTTGTATTACTCCAAAACTAATACTTTATAACAATATTATGTTTACAATCACATAATAAAGTTACTAAACAGGTTAAGTCGGTGTTTAATTAACACACACATATATATATATATATATATATATATATATTTATATGTATATATATGTATATATATTTATATGTATATATATGTATATATATCTATATACATTTAGATATATATAAAATTCAAAATTACAAACTAAAACAAAGAGAAATCCAAAAATTTTAAAATTAAGAAAATTAAGAAAATTTTGAAAAAAAATGATGAAGTGTTGGTGGATCAGGGCGTCATCAGGGAGGAGCCTCACCCAGTCAACACAATATGGTGTTTTCTGCGTGTGAGCGGCAGTACACCAAAAGTAGCCCACACACCCCTCCAAACACCATAAGAAGAAAGGCAAAATTAGAAAATATAAATTAGAAAAACAAAAATTATAAAAACAAAACCAGGGACAACCAAGGACACATACCAAAGACAAGTATAATACAAAATTAAAAAGGAGAAAATTACGTGTCGGAATTACGGTTCCTATTTCTCATCTGTTGATTTTTCAGCGTTATGAACGGCATTTGTTGGCGGTCCTCATGTTGTTTGCGGAGGGTTGTTGTCGAGCTTAGGTCAATCAATGTGAGTAAGTTTGTTTTCTCCTTTTTAATTTGGTCATCATTTTTTTTTAATTATCTTAATTTTCTTAATTTTAAAATTTTTGGATTTCTCTTTGTTTTAGTTTGTAATTTTGAATTATTTTACTATCCATGTTGTGTCTGCAGCTTTAGCGCGCATACATGGACAGTTCTGCTTTCTGGCTTCGGCTTAACTAATTTTTACCCCCAATTTTTTGGCTTTTTGGCTTTTTACTTGTCTACTTTTTGATCTTTTGGCATTTTGCTGGCCTGCATTTCTAATATTTTGGCAATAAAAATTAAATTCACAGGATGGCTTGCACGCACTCACAGATAGAAAATAAAATGTTTGTTTACTAAATGTTTCATTGTTCTTGAGTTTGAATCCATTTAAATATGTATTGTTTAAATATTAAAATTCAACTGAATTTTAATTAAGGAAATCTAAATTTCTTCGATGTCATCTGTTAGAATCTATTTAAAAGTGCTACTTTTGTATTGAAAAATAATATGCTAATTAATAATTGAAGGACTGCATGCAACGAAATGATAGCGTACATATATATGTTCTCTAATAAGAAAAACATATTGAGGATCAAACATTTTTTTGATTGTTTGAACGAATGCGTAGTACTTGAAAGTTTAATAAGAAGTGACCTCCAGAATAGTGGATAAACCATTATAATTTTGAAAATTCTCAAAACAAAAATTCGAAAAAATTGCATATCATTATGTTTCCCGAAGTCCTTCAATTACTTTTTTCATCTAGGGACTCAAAAAGGGTCACTGAAAAATGTAGGCTAATTTTGGCACGCGAGATAAAATTACAGTAATAAAAATCGCAATGTTATCATCCCAATCCGAATCGCAGTCTAAATCATATTCAAGAAGGCGAAAAAAAGAAGCATCCCCAAAAAACCGGTGGTTTTATTATCTTTCTTATTCATTTCTCGGCTCTAGCAATCATAAACGTTCAACTAAAATGGGAAGATCACATCATTAAACATGAAACTAAGACTCGGAACAGAAACTTTTCTCGCGAAAAATAATGAGAAAATAGGAAAACTCCAGGAAACGCAGAGGAAAAAGTTGCATTTAAAGTGCTGGGATAGATCCTAGTTTCGTCCTTGCAAACTGTATCCCCGATTACCAAGTAGATTCACATTGGAATGTGCTTTCGTCTGCATAGTTGAAAGCAGCAAGACATTTCGCCGGAGCACATTTTCGCTCCTAGGAATAACTGAAGTACCTTGCCCAACTTGCACATTACACGGCTGAAGTTTGGCCTTTGAAGCATTTTTGTTCCTAGATTATCAGTCTGGTACTTGAGTCGAACGCTACACGGATCATTAAAACTACGTTATATGAGCTAGTTTTCTTTCAGAGAGATTTCTTCTTATTACGGCAATATGATCGGAGGCGAGTTTTTTTGGTTGAAGAAGTTTCGGTGTAGATAATGTGGATGGGCAAAAACTGGAAGGAAAGTTCAAGTCAATGATTGGGTATCGCAAATATGATTTTGAAAATATTCGGATTCAAATAAGGCAACCATAAAAGCCATGGAAAGAGTTTTAGTGCACCTGTGAAAAAGAGGAAATTTAAAAATTGTCTAGGGATCTTGGATATATGGAGAAAGAATAATAATAAATTTTAGAAATAAAAAGATAATGATTCGCCATAATTTTTTTCATTGAATTTAAATTGTTAGAATATATTAATACATTTTAAAAATAAAAACATTTAATTGCTAGTGTAAGTTTCTTTTATTGAATTTTAGCATTTATAATATTATTAGAATTATTTTTAGGACTTGTTTGAAAATGTACTTTATGTTTATGGTATTGGAGCTTGAAAATCTATTTGTACTGTATTTATCTTGAACTTTTAAATGAAGATAAGAGGATAAAATTTCAAATTTTCTTAAAATAGTAGAATAAATTGATTAAAATCTCCTTTCTGAATTTCTTATTGAAAACATTTTTTTTTATATTTGATTTTGAAACTCTTTAAAATTCTAATACCAGTTAAAGCACTGAAAAATGCCTGTGTTAAATTTTCTTCTAATTCCTCTATTATGATTTAAAACATCCTTGCAATATATAGACCTTATTACCAGTGATGGCTTTGGGATTTCGGAAAAATTATTTTCTCCCAATCCCTTTATGAAATAAAGAAAATTCAGAATATTACTGCATAACATTTTTTAGATCACGATCAATATATGCTGTTGCAAAGAGAATAATCCCCGATGTTTTTCTTCTATGCATGTAGATTTGAAGTTTTAAAAGTACTAGGATAAATAAAGGTTTTGAAGTCTGAAGACTTTTAAAATGCAATTTCTTCTTACGTCTAAATAAAAAGTCATAAAATGTTTTGGAAGTGTTTGATTCTTCAGAAAGCGAAGGATTATTAAAGTATACAAATTAATTTCAGATTAACTCATCTTCCTGAGGTATTTTTTAGTCTAAATTGCGTGATTCTCGTTTAATTTGCAAATATATTTTGTATCAAATGCGACGTATGCGAGTACCAAGCACTTGTCCGATACTTCGAGAGGACCGAATGGCAACATGACTGGAGTTCCGAAACCGACAATAAATTCCATGGAACATAGTCTATTATTTCTCTATACGACTTTTACAACGTTTTAGAAGACTTATTTTATACTAGCGAGTACCGACGAGTTGTCAGAGACAACGAGGGGAATGAATGATAGCATGAGTAGAGTTTCCAAAACAACAATAACCTCCATGGAACACCGTCTATTATTCCTCTATACGACTTTTACGACTGTTTATATGACGTATATTATATGATGAATACTAGCGTGTACCAACGAGTTGTCTGAGACATAGACGGGAACGAATGGCAGGAGGACTGGAGTTCCCAAACCAACAATAAACTCTACGGAACAGTCTATTTTTTTCCAGCCATCTATTGCTCTAGGTGAGTAGACATGGATTTAACTCGACCTCGCATCGGACATGCACTTCTTCCTCACAGACGTATCTCTTTAGTAAAGATTTCCCATGTCTGGAAGTTAGTTGAATTTACATCGCAGAGGATCAACGCACTGACTATTGACGGTCTGGGATCGATATCGAAAGGAAATGTCCGAAGACACCTCTTAATTTTGAACTACGATGAGACGACGAGGTCGACACCTGAGATTACACCCCACTCTCCAAACTTCCACATCAGGCTAACGTGAGAATATTTGAGGCCACAGCAGATTTAACATGACCCGCCACTACGTACCCGACGGTATTTGATTGGATCGAGTTTCGAACTCACAATCCTCAGGTTGCTAGTCCGTGACTCAACTGAGCTGCTCTTATAGGTAATGCGTGTGCTTTTCCTTTCACAACTCATTATATTTTTGTCGATTCATCTGTTTTAAACTTTTGCAGTTCTTCCATTTTAACACTACGAGATTCATGTGTGTCTGATTTGGTAAAAAAACCCATTCAAATATATTAAACATTTTGCATTCGATTGAACTTTTAATACATATATGGTATTTAACTCTCATGTGTTTAACTCAGTGCGCAATTAACTACACCCATTTGCACCCAATTCATTAACAAGTTAATCATCAACAAGTCAACTCCAAGTCGACGAAAAATTTTTACACCACTTCCCTAAACACTTAATACTCACCTAATCTGCCAAACTTTCCTCCCTTTGAAGCCATTCCCAAGATTCGTAATTTACACATTTAATAAACTTTCCTGAATCCAGATTACCCGGGAATCCACTGCCGAAATTAATTAAAACCCAAATCCCTTTACTTTTAACCCCACGACATCACTCAATGCCCCCAACAACATGCATCAGGAGTTAAAGTGGGCATTTAGAAGTGAAAGCCAAACCCCTTCACCCAAATGGTAACGTAGCACATTTGTTACCCCTGCTAACCTCCCCGCTATGAAATAAATTAAGGGTTTTCCCCGCTCTTAGGTTAGCAGTAAAATAAGGTTATAACTTAATTAAGGGATGGTCTTCCCCTTCTCCTTGGGAAGGGAAGCTGGAGGAAATGGTGGGTTCTAAAGACATCCTGTACGGGTTTGGGTAAACCTATTCCAGTATCGAAATTGCCTGCCGGCGAAATTGCAGTTTCTGGCTGTAAAGAGAGGCTATTTCCGTAGCATTATGCGTGGGATGAATGGACCTGAGTTCTGTGTGGGGAAGTCATTGGGGACTGGGCTCCTGTCGCCTGGTGGTGGTGATTATTTTTTGGATTATCACGGAAAAATGAAAATGCACCTTTAATCCTATTTAGCATCGTTTTCCGTGGCAATTGCCTCGTATTTTACTTCGGACTCTGCATTAAGTAAGTGATAAACACGTTTCTTACAGAAAAAAGATCTGGAGTATCCAGTAGAGGTGTTTTCAAAGGGTGTTAAGGAATGTTATTTTTCATACTCTTTTTTTCCGATTTTTTTATTTGCCGTTAGATTTTTCAACTACTGATCAATACTTGAAACTTTCTCTTACTTTTTGTACCTAATTTTGGAAATAAAATGTATGATTTTTCTCCAGACTTTTGTGTTAATCCTCCAAGTGATTCCAACAAGATATCCCCTCCATCAAGAATGGAAAATTTTTGTAAATGACGAGATATATATATATATATATTGTCATCAAGACATTGCCGATTTTAGTTACGTTGACATGATTAAGATCTGGTGTTTTAAAAGGGTGTTAAGGAATGTTATTTTCCATGCTCTTTTTTCCGATTTTTTTATTTGCCATTAGATTTTTCAACTACTGATCTATACTTGAAACCTTCTCTTACTTTTTGTACCTAATTTTGGAAATAAAATGTATGATTTTTCTTCAGACTTTTGTGTTAATCCTCCAAGGTGATTCCAACAAGATATCTGCTCCATCAAGATTGGAAAAATTTGTAAATGACGAGATTTATTGTCATCAAGACATTGCCGATTTTAGTTACGTTGACATGATTAAGATCTGGTCCGTTTTCTTCTAATGACGAGATATCTCGTCAATTAAGATCTGCTATAGATTTGCTAATTACGATGTACTCGTTAAGACAACCACCAAGAGGGTTAAACCACAACAAATCAATTTCTTGTTCATCGTTACTCTGTTACATTGTATGAAAATACCCACATGTATGTTATATAATATTATTCCTAGAAAGTGGAAAACACTTTTTATATGCATGAAACAAAACTGGGTTTAGGTAGAGGTATGTTAAAAAACCATATTAAGAAATTTTATTTTTCCTGCACTGGCTTTAGCTTTTTTGTGATCTTTTTATTTTCCGTTATTTTGTTCCATTGTAGATATACATTATTTGAAAAGCTATCCTGGTCGAGTCGAGTCTTTTGATTTGTATATTAAGTAGATGTTTTTTCAGAGGATGTTAAGGAATATTATTGTTCGTGCTCGTTTTTTTTGCGATCTTTTTATTTATCGATAGTTTTCTCCACTACTGATATATATTTAAAAAATTCTCTTACTTTTTATACTAATTTGGGGATTAAAATGTATTTGAATGATTCTCCAGACTCATTTGTGTTAAATCACAAATCAATTTTTTTGGACTCCGTTATTCTGTTAATTTGTTTGAAGATGTCCACGTGTATGCTATTAAATATTATTTCTAGAAAAAGATAGACATTTTTTATTCATGAAACAAAACTGTGTGCATTAAGTAGAGGTGTCTACAAGGGATATTAAGAAATATTATTTTTCGTACTCATTTTGCGATCTTTTTATTTATTGTTATTTTCCTCCACTGCAGATACATATATTATTTGAAAAGCTCTTTTGGTACAGTTTTGTCTAATCTCTTGAGTATTCAGACTAGGTATTTTGAAAGGATATTAAGAAATACCTCGTCGTGCTACCAATTTTCATGCCCACCTTTTGCAATATTTTTCTTTGACATTATTTGTGACTACTGATTCTTATCTTTTTCTTTATTAAACAGCAATAAATAAATGTCTAAGGCATAATTTCTCTACACTTTCACTTGACGCATTATATAATAACCCTTTAAACATAAGTACATGCAAGTCCAAAAATTAAGGATAGTGCAATCCAAGGTGAAATCCCGTGCAAAGTGTCTTAAATGACATGACAAATGTTCCTCAAGTTATGTGGAATATTATAAAAACACACATGCCTCGTCATGCTACTAGGAACTAAAGTTGGATGGGCTGGATTTGGTAGCCTAAAGACTCTCACTCTCTTTTCTCTCTCTCTCTCTCTCTATATATATATATATATACATATATATATACATATATATATATACATATATATATATACATATATATATACATATATATATATATACATATATGTATATATACATATATATATATACATATATATATACATATATATATACATATATATATATATATATATACATATATATATATATGTTAAGAAAAAATATGATCTGCTATGTTAGAAGCAAACTAATTAGGAATGCGTCTTGCTTCTTATTCTAATTTAGTCCTCAAATTTTGCAGACGACCTTTCCACAAAGCTGTCCAAGAGTTCCTGTAGCAAGGAGTCATGTTTGCCAAAGACTTTTCTCTTGTGTGGTCCTTGTTGACGCTGTGTAGAACGCAATGTTACATCCGAGAGCATCCCAAAAATGTTCTATTGGAATGAGACCAGGTTAGTTTACTTGATACGAATTCAGAATAATCCTTAATTTTTGAACATGTGTATACATGCATTTGGCAAAATCTCAAAGCACCTTTATTTAACACATTCACTTTATATTCGCTATTCGTTTCTCAATCCAGTACCCAGACACAAATTCATTATAAATTTCAAACCATTGTATTCTTCTTTCAGAGAAGCTTAGAAATCTGATTATAACTTTCCATGCTCTGTGCTTGCCTTTTAATATACTTTTCTTTCTATGACCCTAACTTCCAAGCAGTTCGGGGATCCAACTCTGGGTCAACTATTCGTTATTTTTAATTGAAGCTCTTAGTAATATATTGCCTCAAACCAACTGGCTTTCTGATTAAACATCAGGCCCATGACTTCGTTCGTGACAGGTATGAAACAATGCTGAAATTAACCAATGAAATATGATTTTAAATACATTTACAATCTTGTAATGCGGAATGAATAGCAATGCAACAAAAGCCACAATCTAAGTTCCTTGAAAAATCCTAAATAATAAAGACAATTTAATGATATTCCACGATCCTAATTAGCACTTATTAAATAATCTAATCACACTCACCGCACCCTATGGAAAACTACCCCCACTATGTTATTATTCAAGAGTTGAAACCTTTATTTTGATATATGAAAAGTAGGTATAAATCTCGTGAGTTCACCTAGATTCTTGAATGAATTAAAACTGCAATACCTTTACAGTATTGTAATGCGGTATGAATCAAAGTATAATAAAAGCCACAATCTACGTCCTTGGAAAAATGCAAAATAGTAAACATATATGAAAAGTAGGTATAAATCTCGTGAGTTCACCTAGATTCTTGAATGAATTAAAACTGCAATACCTTTACAGTATTGTAATGCGGTATGAATCAAAGTATAATAAAAGCCACAATCTACGTCCTTGGAAAAATGCAAAATAGTAAACATATATGAAAAGTAGGTATAAATCTCGTGAGTTCACCTAGATTCTTGAATGAATTAAAACTGCAATACCTTTACAGTATTGTAATGCGGTATGAATCAAAGTATAATAAAAGCCACAATCTACGTCCTTGGAAAAATGCAAAATAGTAAACATATATGAAAAGTAGGTATAAATCTCGTGAGTTCACCTAGATTCTTGAATGAATTAAAACTGCAATACCTTTACAGTATTGTAATGCGGTATGAATCAAAGTATAATAAAAGCCACAATCTACATCCTTGGAAAAATGCAAAATAGTAAACATAACGTAGTGATCGGTTCGAATATAAGTAATTATTAAATAATATAATTACATATACAGCAACTGATGGAGAATTAACTGCACTTTAACAACAGTGGGGGCCCTCATTTCGAAAATGACCAATAAGAGTATAGATCTTGGGAGTTCAATACTTCACACTTGCATGCAGAACATTGCAATTCTTTAATTCTGCATGAATAACAATGCAAGAAAAGCACCAATATACGTGCCTTGAAAAATGCAAAATAATAAACATAACTTAATGATCTTCTAGGATTCAATAAGTAATCATTAAATAATCCAATTACACTCACCACACCTGATGGCGAATTACCCCACAAGATTTTTATTCAACAGTGGAGGCATTTATTTTGAGAATGAAAAATAAGTAACAATCTCAAGAGCTTAATATGTTCCTGAATGAAATATTAATCCCGGACTTAGACTACCACGCGAAAGCACAATCCGGATTCTACGTGAGAAATAATTACTCCGAAATTACTCTCGCCTGAAATAACGAAATCACGGAAAGCATTATCCCAATTAGCAACACATAATTAACACCTCATTGAAAGACGATAAGTATTCGAAATTCGTCCAGCCTTTTTGAATATTTAACGGTCGACACTTGCTTTGTTCGACGTTTTTAATTGGATGTGATGGGCAATGCGCTAGCATTTGGGAGATTTTGATTGTATTAAATTAACGGGTCCTGTCTAATCGATGGGACTTATTCCCACTATTGTAGCCAAGATGGGGTGAATTAGTTGGCAGCGGATTTTTATGAGGCAAACAGCTTTTATACACGCTTATCTGAAGCGGTTACTTCGCATTGGTGATTACTGTAATCAGAGTATGATTTACTATAGTTTTAAAGCTATTTCTAAATTCGACATGGAACATATAGACGCAAGTTATTTATTCATTTCTAAAAGTATTAAAATAAATCAGCAATTAATTTAACATAAAATTATACTTTTTGAGAACACAGATATATATTTTGACTTTACTTTATTTTGTTTTTCGTTTACACTACCACCTCCTTGAATATCTAGCACGAAATTTGTCGAGCTTTTTTGAATATTTTACGGTTGACACTTGTTTGTTCGACATTTTTAATTGGATGGGATGTGCAATGGTTTTGCACTTGGAAGATTTTGATTGTAGTAAATTAACGGGTCTCGTCTTAATTGATGGAGCTTATTTTAATAATTGTAGTCACTTTGTTGTGAATTAAATGGCAGTGGAATTTGATGTGAGGCAAATAGCTTCTATACATACATATCTGAGGAATTATCTTCACTTTAGAATTAGTGTTATCAAAGTTTGATATACAATAGTTTAAAAACTGTTTTCAAACTTGACATGGACCCAAGCTAGTATATTGATTTCTAAAATAAGTAGTATTGTAAAATAGCAAACAGTTAATATTAAAGGTACATTTAGAAGAACGCATATGCTAGCTTGTACATATTATTTTATCTTGGTTATTACAAGTATGGCACCTCTTTGAAAAGTAATAGGTATTCGAAATTCGTAAACTTTAAAATCGTACGTTCAATATGCTTATTACCATATAAAAATTGGATTTACAAGAAACATGCATTGCTTGTTTGTTTATAATATATCCTTGTGTTTAGGTGTTCGAATTTGGCTTCGAACATTTAAATACAAGGATGTTAACCCTCTCCTTATAAAATCTGTTTTTTATATAATACCTCAATACCCTATATTGTATGTATTTTAGTTGCTCTTAATTACACTATAACACCGCTTACCAGAGAGAAATTTTGAACGAAATGCCGTCTTTCAATGCTCTTTTAACTTCAACTTTTAAGTTTTAATTCTCATGAAATCGATGATTATCATTACTCCTTAAAAGCACACAGTTCTTGTATCACATGTTTGTTCGTATATAAAATATTATTTTCGCTATTACAAGCTTGACACCTAAAAAACAATAATTTCTGTAGAAAATATTAATTTTGAATAGAAATGATTTCCGTTAAGCTTCAACTGTTGCATTGAATTGGAACGGTGCAAAATAAAATCAAAAGCCTCATTGTGCTTCATTTTCATTTTTCATCTGTAGTAATGTTGACAATTTGAATTAAGGTAAATGGATAATTCGTATCAAAATATTCAGTTTTTGCTTCATTAATAGCATACTTTTAAGTTACTTTTTAACTACTTTCACTACTACTAACTCTACTACTACTACTTTCAGCTCTTTGAATTTTGTATAGAATTTAACTTTTCAACATAAAAGCAGTAACATCGCAAACAATATGACAACAGTTCAGTTTCTGTTGTTATCTAGTAAACCTTTTTTGGAAATATGCTTCAAATGCATGAGTGTTCACTAAACAATATGAAAGAGAATGGATTTTCTGAAAGGATGTGCAAATATTATTACAAAAATTGACTACAGCTTACAGTGAAATCGGGTATTCCGATGTGTTTCCTTTCTTATGGATTTATAACTCATGCTACATATATTTTTAAATATAGTCTTACAATTACACGTAGATATTTTTAAATAAGCTGCATAATTGGAAAGAGCAGTTACTTCAGTCGTTAATTTAATTTTTTTGTATATTTTAGAGTGAACTGAATGTTTTTTAATACAGTGAATTCTCTAGAAAGCATGTTTACACTTTTGAAAATAATCATGATTAGACTTTACATATTGTTTCTGTGAATGATCCAACCACTGACAAATTACCTAATACAGCTTTGTGAAATTTTAAGAAATATATTTATAAACTGCCTATTAAACATTTTATACAATTAACTTGACTTTGACATTACGGAAATAGAAACCTCCGGTAACGACATCCATTTAAATAAAATATTATGCATCGTTATAAATGTATGCAAAATTAGTCTGACTTTATGTTTTTATAAAAATTAATACAATAAAATAAAAGTATTCCACTTCTTTTTAAAAAGTGCACAAAATTAGTATAACTTAATTATTTTTTAAGTAATATAAAAATTTTACAGTATGAAAACAGAGCTTTCTTATTGACTCGTATATCAATCATATGCCGCTTCATTAAAAATTCATACATTATTAGTTTTACCTTACACTTACTTTTTGTAAAAAAATACAAAATAAACCTATCTTCGAAGACATAAAGACAAAAAAAAATCATCATGAATAACTCGTACATCAAATAAAAATTTGTCGTTCCTTTAAAAATGTATGCATAATTAGTTTAATTTTTACGTTTTTCAAAAAATAAATAAAATTAGTTTCACCGTATACTTTATGTAAAAAATATGCTAAATGTAACTGTCTTTGGCTACATGATAGCAAAATCCCATCATCAATGACCTATATAAAAATATGCCGATTTCTTAAATAATATAAATAAAATTAGTTTGATTTTATACTTTTTTGTAAAAAAATATACAAAATTGCCTTCGGTGATATAAAAACAAAAACCATTATTAATGACTCATTTTAAGGTAGCGGTAATTAAAAATATACCGCTACCTTAAAATGTGTACAAAAGTACGTTGACTATACTTTGTAAATATATGCAAAATTAACTTGCCTTCGACAGCATAAAAACAGAAATATGTCATTAATAACTCGTACCTTATATAAATGTATGAAGCCCCTTAAAATGTAAAAACGAGACAAGTATGTCTAAAAAGAACCTATAAACAATACCCGAAGAGAAATTGGAAAAATGCTCATAAATAGCGCTTGAACTTAAAAATTTATTTAAGAAATACCTCATCATAACATACATCAAAATTAAGTTTTTATTTATCAACCTATTTGATAGGTTTAGGAAAGTTGCTTATAATCCAATTTCAAAACTCAATTATTAGCAATGTCTGACAGGTCATCTCTGCCGGATAAAACACAGAAATTACACCAAAGCTCTTCACAAGAGTTTCCCTTTGAAATGAAAGATGCCAAAGACAGGAAACTAATTATGTTTTATAAATGCAATCCATTTAAAATATACTCGCATGAATGGACTTCACGAAAGGATCTGAATAAGGGTATACTTTGATGAATGATATTATTAATCTTTGAGAATTAAGTTTCAGTATTAATTTTGGTAGTTTAGAGCTCGTTATTTTCCCTGTGTATCGATTTAATTTTCATTAATGCAGTTTTACGGTTTTCTTCTCAGTTATGAGTTCATTCAAATAAGTGTTCTTTGATTTAGTGAGTTCTCTAGAAAGAAAGTAATTTTGAAAAATGGATATTTAAGTCGTTTAATAGAGACCTAAGCAAACACGTATGAACTAAGTAAATTAATAAACCAACTGCTCACTGGAATTCACATATTTTTGCGTGTATGTACAGAATCATTTACAGATCTCACCCTCTCTCTGTGTATGCATGTACGTAGGCTTAGTTCTGTTTAACACGTACGATTATTTCTGTATGAAGTTTACAAATTGTGGTACATTTCGCGGATGGTTTTAATTTTAACATTTGAAAATGGAAAAAACTTCTGACTATTTAATTATAGATTGATGAAAACTGATGACTTTACTTCCCAATTTAAATTGTGTTTTCGCTTTCGGCAAGTATATTTAATTAAAAAAAATACATTTTCCCAGTAAAAAAGTCTTGTGCTGAAATGATCACTTAGTAATTTGCATCTGAATTTGGGTTGTAATAAACGTATATTTACCAACTGATTGTAATTCAATTCATTACTAACAAACTGAATACGTACAGAAAGGGGTTCACATACATAGGGATGTAGACACAGACAATCACTTCGATGCAAATCACACTATTGAATTATTACGTAACAAAAAATGAAGAACCATAATATGTAGACTATTTACAAAAACCGGTCGGTATAATTCATGTCGATATTATATACATGAACTCATAGTCTTTTGAGCTTTTATCTACCTCCATAGAAAATCGTCATCTCTCTGCACGTGAGGTAGCGCAGACCGGAAATCCTGAGCATGCTCCGTTCGTTCAGGCTGTCATTGTGTGTATATCTTCACAATTACTTGCGAATGCTCTTGATCGTTCAGGTTGTCCTGCGTGTACATCTTCACACTTGCGCATACTCCGCTCGTTCACTCAGGCGTGCATGAACATCTCCACATATATTTTATTTGTTGTACTAAAAGTGTGGTAGCTACTTTTCTATTATCAAAAAATAATTCTGTAGTCTTCAGAATAGTTTTTGCAATGAAAAGTTAAGTTCAGTAGAAAAAGGGCAAAAATATAGCTTTATACGGCATTGTTGCATAGTAATAATTCTTACTCCATAACGTAGTCAATTCGGTAAGGTAGGTTCAACTTGAGTTGTGCTTGATTTCGAGATTTCATGGAGTAAATCCTTATTCAATTTAACCCCTTGGTGGTTGTCTCGACGAGGCATCTCGTCATTAGCAAAACTGACCAGATATTTGATGGACGAGATATCGCGTCAAGAGAAAAAAGAAAAAATCATAATTTCAAATTCACCAATATTTCGGTGACGAAACAGCTCGCCACTAGAAAAATAAATCAGATCCTTATGGACGAGATATCACGTCGAAATCTCTTGGAGGGGTAAAGATCAAATCCAATAAGATTGTGTCTATATTTTGCAGATATTTATGTACATTAATCCTAGGTAGTTAATTAAAGTTGCACTGGAACAACACAACTGACTATTGACGACTGTCAGATATCAATCCCGGAGGGAAAGATCAAGGACAACGCCTTGTAATTTTGAACCATGATGAGATGAAGAGAACAACACCTGAGCTGGCACCCACTCTCCGAACTTTCATATTACGCCAACGTGAGGAAATTTGAGGCCACATATTAAACATGCACCACATACACGACGGTCTTTGGCTGGACCGAGTTTCGAGAGCATTAATCCTAAATGAATTTAGAACCTTATCGAGTGAAGACATCCCTTCATTTGGAAGATAATACAAAGGTAGAGGAAAGAATAGGAGAGTTTGGATATGAGGTACCTAGCTCTACTCAGGTTAAACTGTCCACGGAAAAGTAGGAGGTTTGGGCAGGGCTCGTTTGTCATTCATGACAAATCTACAGCCCCATGCCTTGTATCCGTTCACATCCTCCGACCACGCTCAGACTTTGTTATGCATTTACAGTATGACTAGCGTCCTCTTTCCTTGCTATCCCATCTCCTCCTTTCCCTCTTAAGTGGGGAGGGCTACGTCCTTTTTTGGACCTTTCTCCATAACACCCACTTCAGAGGTCTTTAGAAGGATAAAAAACATGTGTAAACTTATTAAAAGAGCTTACATTTACAAGTTACGAGCGACGATATATCTCACGGAAATTTTCATACTGTTCTCTACTATTTCAAAATTTTTCGCACATCTAATCACGTTCTCCACAAATATTATTGCAGATATCGATATACATTGAGTAGACATTTTATCGCGAACGCCGAGGGCCAATTTCAACTCAAAATTGCATACGCGTGTCACTCACTATTGCGTCATCACCATATCAAGATATTGCCGATGTTTTGATGATGGCGAGATCAAGAACTGGTCAATTTTTTCAAGCGAAGAGATATATCGTCCATCAAGATATGGTCAACTTTTTCTACGCCGAGGGCCAATTTCAACTTAAAATTGCATACGCGTATCACTCATTATTGCGTCATCACCATATCAAGATATTGCCGATGTTTTGATGATGGCGAGATCAAGAACTGGTCAATTTTTTCAAGCGAAGAGATATCTCGTCCATCAAGATATGGTCAACTTTTTCTACGCCGAGGGCCAATTTCAACTTAAAATTGCATACGCGTATCACTCACTATTGCGTCATCAAGATATTGCCGATGTTTTGATGATGGCGAGATCAAGAACTGGTCAATTTTTTCAAGCGAAGAGATATCTCGTCCATCAAGATATGGTCAACTTTTTCTATTGTCGAGATACGTACCTCATCGAGACAACCACTGGGAAGATTTATTTCCCTGGTTTGCAGTCATTCAAGTTTTTGTATATTTTTAGTTGTTATTCAATCAGAAAGCATTATAAATATTAGTTCATATGCTGTAAGGATAGTTCGTATAATCGTGACCAGTTGTTATCTGGGAGATTGTTAAAAACAGTGATCTTTAAGGATGAATATTTATTATATGGCGTATCTTCAACTAGTAAATATTTAAGATTTTTTTTATATTTAATCTTCATTGTTCTGCTTGTCATGTTTCTTGCTTGTTATGTGATATAAACGAAACAAACTCAAAGTTACATGAAAAAATATTTAAGATAACATTTATATGGTCGAAATTAAGCAGACATAAATTTTGTACTCAGAATTTTTATTTTAACTAGTGGTCGCCCAGTGGTCGAAATTCGACCATAATTCATTTAATTTTTAATTTTGAACGTTAATAAGGTTCTTTTGTCAAAGAATATACCTCTATATTCATTGCATATAATTTTTTTGAATTTTGTTCTATTACGTAAGATGCGAGCATAAACAAATACGTCATAGGAAAAATGCGGTATAGCTTGGTTAAGCCATATCTATAAAACAATAACGCGTTGTTTGACATTTTCTGCCAAATCTCATACTCCTCCGTGTGCGCAATGTGCTTCAAAAGGGGTACAAAGTTTTTTCTTCACGTATTAATATATAGATTGTTTAATTTAATATATTTGCAACGCATATTATACATTAATTTTTATCTTTCTGCACTCCTCCATATGAACTTTAATTATGCCAAATCTCATACTCCTCTGTGCGCGCAATGTGCTTAAAAAGGGGTACAAAGTTTTTTCTTCACGTATTAATATATAGATATTTGTAACGCATATTATACATTAATTTTATCTTTCTGCACTCCTTCTCCATATGAACCTTAATTATGCCAAACCTCATACTCCTCTGTGCGCGCAATGTGCTTAAAAGGGGGTACAAAGTTTTTTCTTCACGTATTAATATATAGATTATCTATATAAAATAAAAATTACTACTGTTATACTCAAAATATTCTTTAATCGAGATGACTACGGCCATGGTTTAATGTAAATATTATCCTTATCATATTTTGCTGATTTGAATATACAGGTAATTGCTCCATTTTTAATTCTGCTCTAGTGAAGAAGTAATCCTATTTCATACACATTGCAGTATTTCCATAACCATGTGAGTCACTTACGATGATATGACTATCCCTAATTAGGTAATGCAAATACACATATTTTTAACTTGTAGCCCTTCAAACCGATCACATCATTACTTTGGTCTCTCAAAAATCTCGATTCCTTACATCTACTCAGATAATAACTTACCTCTTCCCTACATGCAATTTTTATCAATGAATGCATAATTAAACATAATGACATAATTATAAAAACTGAGTCTTTACTTGGGTTAATGCTCTTATAATCGCATTACAAATTTATAACAAACATACCTCTTATCTTCTTAATGCATTTCTTGTACTTTAATCAGAAATTAATTAGGGCTTTGGCACCTTGCTTCATGCAAAATAGTTGTTAATGTGCATCAGTGAGATTAAGTCCACAAATCGAAAAGCGGCTTTAGTTATTTATGACGCAGTTATATAAGTATCAATGTAAAAAAAATCGGTTGGAGACACGGCCGCTTTTTGGGTTTGGGCGTAGAATACGTCGCGTGGCTGTAGGGTGGGTATTAGAAATGAGTGAATGCGCAGTTTAGGTTTACAGAGGTTTATTTAATTTTATTTTGGCTGTTTGCAGAAATTTTGTTCAGAGAGTAATGTGTTTTGACAGAATGGCTTACATATTCCAGGCTGAGAATGTTCATGTTGGTGGGCTGAGAATCTTGTTCACGATGGGTATACACTCAAGAAGATGTAGATGAGTCGATTGACTTGATTACATCTTCTTGAGTGTTTTCGGGCGTATCTATCTCCATAGGCTCGATGTAGTAGAAGGCGTGCTCGGTTACGGCTCGATGTAGCAGAAGGCGTGCTCGGTTACGGCTCGCCGACACCTCAGCTTTCTGACGTTGTCCATAGCATCTCTTACGCTCTGGTCGGAACATTTTGGACATGCTCAGTTCCTTTTGATTCATTATTTCTTGCTTGCGTTTGCGGAAGAATTTAACCTCTAAATTACGATAAAGAGGCTTTCGGAAATTTTCATACTGTTCTCTACTGTTTCAAAATTTTTCGCACATCTAATCACGTTTTCCACAAATATTATTGCAGATATCGATATATATTGAGTAGACATTTTACCACGAACGCCGAGGGCCAATTTCAACTCAAAATTGCATACGCGTGTCACTCATTATTGCATCATCTGACCTTGAAAGCTATTTCGTTAGACTGTTTGGATCTTCCTCTCTTTAACCCAGTTCTTTAGGACACAAGTATTTTTATTGAGGGACCCAGGTACTGCAACGAAATGATAGACCCATTAATTGGAAAAGTAGTATCGCGGAAATATAAAATATACTTCGGCCAGTATATCATAATTTGTAGAACTTGTTAACCATAAATATGATTAATTAGATAAAATTTCTGATAATAATTCATTAAATTTAATTTTTACTTTCTTCTATAATGTAACTATTATATAATATTTTTCTACTTCGTTATACAAAACATGGAAAGGTGTAGAACTTAAAATATTTAATGGTATGCTTTTATAATGTGAATTTATATATATATATATATATATATATATATATATATATATATATATATATATATATATATATATATATATATATATATATATATATATATATATATATATATATATATATATATATATCATGCCTATTTTAAAGCTTTATTTCTGTAAAGGTTATAAGCGTTTGTTTAATTTGTTCAAAGTTCTTTGTAACTATTTTTACGCAAAATTTAAACATAAATTTTGTCAAATTAAAAAAAAAGTCAAATTAAATACAATGTTGAATTTTTAATATCAATAAAAATATTTTTATACAATTTTGCCGGAAGGGGTGCAAAATATTTCTTAGCAGAAGGTTTAGCCCGGAAAATTAAATGTACTAGCGATAATTTATCGTACTTTCGAAAAATAAAATTGTTTGCAATAAACGTGATTATAAACATAGCTACTATTAAGGGCACTTTGTTTATATTCTTCTATTATGTAATATGTTTTTATCTTTGTGTACAAAACTTGAAATGGCATAGTACTTAACAGTTTAATAATTTGTTTCAACAATCTGCCGTAACATGTATGGACCTTGCTTTGTAATCGACACTTAAAAATGAGTAAATATGGGATATAAGTTTCAACTATTTTCCCGATTACAATAACCCTCAGCGAAACAACACAATGCCTTCCAAAATTCCATTCTTCTTTAAACCAATCTGTCTCAGGCCTCCGCCAATTTATTAAAACCTCGCCAATTACCCATAACATCCTAAATTAAAATTCAATTAGCATCCGTTTATCAGTGCAATGCACCTTACAGAGCACAAAGGAACAAGCTTGCCGATGAGGCATAAAGGAACAAGAAACTTCGCCAGACTCTGCGACGGTACTCTTCCAGCCCCCATTATAGCCCCCTTCTGTAGTAAATGGAGTTCATTAATCATCCCCATCACCTGATATTGACTACCTGTCCTCTCAGATACCCAGCAGTCCTTCTATTTTAATTACGAAAGAGATGTAAAACAACCCTTAAAACCCTTCTACTGAGAGTTTAAAAGGTTGAGATTGAAGGGATATGGACTGCCTCGATTTGCATTATAGGTAATAGATACCCCATCGTTTATAATTGTCATAGAGGCGTACAAGTGTTGTGAATAGCTAAAGGTCAATTTTATTTATTCATTGCAAAATTATACACCAATTAACATTCAATAACATTAAGGAAATCTCTTGTGTAATACTTAGTGAACATTTGGGACATATTGGACATTTTTGTTTAATATTAGAGACATAAAATAACTTTCTTCATAATTCTCCTGATGGTTTATGTCCTCGTTGAAAATTATCCTGTAATGGCCAGCCTCTAATACAAAAACCTGTTCCAAATTGTCACCAGTTCTGGGCAAGGGAGACTTAGTTTTTTTCCATTTGGATCTTCATTCCCCTTGGAGTAATAGGATAGTTTTATCTCGAAGACATATCATTAACAAAACGCCAGATTTTGTTGGACGAGATATTTCGTCGAAATCACTTGGGGGTTGAACTGAGGACTCAATCCCTCCATCCCGACTAGCTGAAGTCATTACGGATATAACGAAGGCCCCAGAGGAGTTCTGGCAGAGGTCTTGACAAATATATACGAAAATCGTTTTTGTAGGATATTGAAACATAACTTCAATAATTACCTGCCGACCATGGAGATTGATTTGTTCACTGGTGTTCCTATGCGATTGGAAGTAGGTGCATTTCAGGTCAACTTTACATGGACCTTAATTGGTGTTTTTAAAATTGGGGGTGGATAGAGGCCATTTCTCTACCTGTTGTAGATGAAATTTCTACGTTGACATCTGTCTCATTTCGGTGACCTTCACAAGTTTTCGACTTACGTAAACCTACACGCCTTGTAATGATTTTGATGCTTGGACTGTTTTTCTAACCCTGGGCATTGGGTTAGGTGTTGTTTGCCGCTCAAATTTACCCAAGGAGAAATTTACAAGTTTACCAATCGGATACACATGGGGTGATGCTTAATGTAATCACGCTCGTCTCATATGGGTCTAATCCCTCTCGAAGGTGTGCAATAAGCCTGCAGTCTGGTATGTATCGAAGATAATTACCTACTTCATCACTTAAACAGGTGTCCGACGTCGGGAATCCCAGGCGAAAAAATAATTCGTCGTGCGGGTCGTACAGTACACAACTTGAGATCGGGCTTGAGGAAAAATTAGCGTTTGAAACACTCCTCTTCAGATATTGTCATTCTTCGTAGCTTGTTTGGCCCCCTCATCAGTCACCTCGTTTCCAAGGTAGTCAAGGTGACCCTTGATCCAATGCACCGACCACCCCTAACGACGTGCAACTGCGCGAATAGCAAACAAACAGGACTGACCCTGTATGAAATCTAAACTCAGAAGAGAAAGATAAAAGCATATATGAATCACATGTAGGTTTTGAACATCGCAGGGTAAAGTCGAAAGATCATTAGATTTCGATATCAAATCATAGGCTTCTGAGGCAGGAATGCACCAACGTTGAATTAATTATGTCTATGCGGGAACTTGACGTAGAAATGTATATCAATTATCAATAGGATGAATAACCCTCAGAGCATTGTGAGATTGAGTTGTGTAGTATAGCTTTTACCGTACAACACTAATGACTAAATATCTCCATCTGCTGGTTAGGAGAGTTGTAGGAAAGGTTCTATTGGTCAAGAACGTCAAAAACACTTAAAACTCATGCAGGGTTGGACGCATATAAGTGTGAGAACCCCTCGAAAGGTTAATGGTTTTGATTTGCAGCATTACAACTATGCTTGTTTTTTAAGGATAATATAAAAATAATTTTAAAGATAATTCTCCATTATAAATTTAAATTTACAGTTGTAATCATTAATTTTCAGTTTTACACAATAAAAATATCTTACACTGTCCACATATCCACTCGGACCACCAGCAGTCCTATTTTAAATACAAAAGAGATATAAAACAACTCTTAAATTTCCTGTACCAAGAATTGAAAAAAATTGCTATTGAATAAAACCTATATGATTAATAAAGCTGAACTAATATGGTTAATTTTACTGAACTAATATGGTGAGTTAATGATTATTTTACCTGCTAATCTCGTTTTAAAAATCCTGAAGATACCTCCCAAGTTTGCGTTTTTTAAAATTGGCTTGCAATTTAAACTGCTTTTGGTAAATAATTGAAAAGCTTGCTTCCTCACAAATGTGCTTTCAAAGTAGCTTAACACTCCACGTGTTTGCTAATAACGAGATATATCGTCGTTAGCAGAACTGACCAGATCTTGACGGACGAGATATCTCGTCATTAGAAGAAAACTGACCAGGTCTTGATCTCATCGTCATGAAAATATTGGTAACATCTTGATGACGAGATATTTCGTCATGAGGACAATTGGTCAGATCTTGATAGACAAGATCTCTCGTCAAAACCACTTGAAGTGTTAAGACTTTTAGTGTTATTTTTAGGTGGTTTATTTTTGGGTGTATAACTGCCTTGTAGCGTCCAGTTCATACAGAAACCTGCACTAAATTATCTCTAAATGTGCAAGGGACAATTTGATTTTCCTATTTGAATCTTCATTCCCCTTTTGAGTTTTGCCTCAAAGATATATCTCGTCATTAGCAAAATTGACCAGATCTTGATTGACGAGACAGCTCGTCGAAATTACTTGGAGAACTACCATCTCCTGAACATGCGCTATCGAGTTTTCAACTAACCCTTTCCCAGTTTTGTGGACATCAATTAATCAAAAAACTTTAAATTTTGACATACTTTGGATCTATCGACAATCAATTATCCCCAGTAGGAGGGCGGTGCATTTGTGATACGATAAACGCTGTTCTTATATCCTTCTGGGAAAAGGAACTTGATTTTCTCCTACATATAACCCTGTTTGCGTCTTCTTAGAACTCAGCTTATACCAATTTCTTTTTAATTTATTGACATCCAATATCTCCTTTTTAGAAAATTTATCTAAGTTATCAGTTTTTTTGGGGAAAATGATTAAAATCGAAATATTTTTTTAGTCTAGCCCTAAGTCAATAGATGTAAGAATTTCCCTTGTTGCATGTTGTGTAACCATGTACTATATTGACTGCAGTATTTCTTCAACTACATGGTCTGCCAATATCAATAATCTTCATTCACGATATGCTTCCTCAGAATGCTGTTTGCAGAAGTAAAAGGGCACTCCAAAATGTTATGAAATTTTTCATTCTTGAATGCAATCCTGAATTCACATGAATCCTGAAATTGATAAAAAAATAAACGAATCTCTCCTACTGGCCTTTTCCATGCCAATGTTAATTTAACATAGGATTTCACTGCAAAAATTGCAATTCTGACGGCACTTTTCTACTTACAGATGACCCTTTTTCTTAATGGCATCGTATAAATTGCCCTGTGGGATTTTGTATGCAGTAAGTAGTGTTATCAAGATATTGCATTATTTTTTAAGAGGGGATGTTAAAGTCGTTAGAATTTGTAGAGGCATATAAAACTAATTGTATTTATGTTAATAATGGTTTTGATGTAAACTATTGTTTGAAAATAAAAATCATTGGGGCCTAAATGATAATTTATTTGGGGGTATTAGTTTAAGCCTATTAAATTACTTTTTTAAATTTCTAGGCAACAATTGTATATTATTTATATTTTTGTACTTAATTAATTTAAATGGCGGATGATAGTTTTAATTTTAAGTCTATTAAATTTAGTTTTTAAATTATGGGTAACAACTGTGTACTATTTATTTTTGTGCACTGTTATAATTTAAATAATGGATTGTAGTTTTATTCTTAAACCCATTCAATTTCTGGGCAATAACTATGCACTAATTTTATTTCACTACTACTACAATTTAAATAGCGGATGGTATTTTTAAGCCTGTTAAGTTAGGTTTTTAAATACATAGATACAACTATGTACTATTTATATTTTTCTCTATGCCTTTATTTGCTGTAACCAATTTGGGTGTATTTCTTTCATCTGTATCAGTAAAACAATTTCTTGTCTGTATGTCCATTTACTTGACGGAGAAAACATTGCTAGGCGCATTTTATTCAAATCGGGTCCTTAGAAATTATTTGCTTCGACTATATACCTCTCGGAGAGGTTAATTGGTTGATTTTTATGGCTTAAGGGCCATATTTGACCAAGTTGAGTCACCTTCTGAGAGGTTTACACTCATATTTATTCTGCAAACTTCAAACTTCCCTGCATAACGTCTAAGCAGTTTTGACTTTCTTGACCAATAGATTCTTTCCTAGGCTTTTGTAAACCAATAGATGTGGTTATTGAGTCATTATGTATGTTGTGGGGTAAAAGTAATACTTCATTTATGTGAAATCTCATGATGCTAAGGGTGTTAAACTCAGGACGAGATATCTCATCCTTAGGAAAAATTTTAACCGATCTTGGTATAGTCACCAAAAACCGGCAATATCTTCATGATTCGGATGATGAATTCAATTGATATTCTTAATGACGGAATATCTCGCCATTAGCAAAATTGGTCAGATCCTGATAGACGAGATACCTCGTCGTAACCACTTGAAGAGTTAAAAAAAGTGACTTCCTTTTTCAAAATCAGTCACCGAATGTACTAAAACCCTTACCTATCCCATTACAAGATCAAATTTCTGATTTCATTAAATAGGCAGTAACATTTTATTTTCCACGCTTGAACGTTAAGTGAGATAGAGAACGAAAATCTCGCACATTTTTTCAGAATATTAATTGACAGGCGGATATTTATTTTATGTATCCATTTCAGTATGTATGCGAGAACTGTAAAATTTTTCATCTGGAAAAGTTTCTATTTTTTATCAAGTAATATATGGATTCCCTGCATCATTTCCTAGCATATACACTGGCATGCAAAACTTAAGAAACGTCATTATTTTTAAAGGCATAACCTTAAGTTAAACCTCCTGAGAGTCACGAGGTTTCTAAGATATTTGATATTTCATTTCCTCCATATACACATGATTAAAGGACCACATATATTGGTTGAAAAATCAATAGTCTTTTAATTTTTAGAAAAATTGTTTTGATCCTTTTCTTAGAATAGAATCATTAGAAAAACAATGTATTGCTTCATCCCTTGGAATAAAATTCTTTGAAAAGTTTTCATTATTACTTTCCTTAGAATAGAGTTTTAGGAAATATTATATTATCCTTTTCTTAGAACTGAATCTTTTGAAAATATGATATTGTTCCTTTTCTTATAATAGAGTTCTTTGGAAAAGTTCTATTGATCCTTCCATTGAAACTTAAGCCCTTAAAACATTCCACTGGTCCTATACTTAAAAAATTATTTGGAAATATATTGTCATTTTCCTTAGAATAGAACCATTTGGAAAGACTATGTTGGGGTCATCTCCTTAGAATGGAATGCTTTTAAAGATTCTATTGGTCAAGAAAATCTGGTTAGAAGTCTGGAAGGGAAGACTGCAGTTTGAAAGGTGGACTTATACGTGTGAACCCCTCAGAAGGTTAAGGGTAAAAACCTGGGATTATATGTATAGACGAGGATATTCAGTAGGAAGCTGGTGCATATTCAAATTTTGTGATCGTGACGTCAGAGGCTCTGTGGCAGCGGAATGACTTTTGCTAACACAGGTGCTTATCCCAAACTCATTCTATGTATATAAACACGATGAAAAGCCTGCATCCACGCCTAATGTGTATCATCAGCCTACTATGGACCACCTCCTTTCCTTATTAGAACAATTAGGTAATTAGAAAGTTCTCACAATTATCCTTCCGTCTCATGGCATCCATTGTAATGTCACTACTTTAGTTCAAAGACTTTTTACAATTCGATTGTGTTCTTGGTATCGTATTGTCTTTAATCATCGACTTGGTATATCCCGACGTATCTTTTGTATCATTTTTACAGATCCAGGTCACTTCGCAGCAAAGTAGCAGCTGTAATCTTTACCGTTCCTACTTTTTGCACTCTAGTGTAGTGGCAATAATTTCCCAGACAATCAAATTATATTAATATCAAAACTATGATATTTGCTTATAATTAAAAATAACCCGAATTTAGGGTTTTAAAAACCGAAGATTAAATAGAGTTAAGAGAGACAATTATAATCCAAAGACTTCTTAATTATTTACGAAGCAATCTATAAATATATTTACTGAATACCTTCAACATGTAAATTGCATAACTAAAATGTTTCTTTTACTTTATATTAAAATTGAAGAATATATTAATATATCATACCACTAAATTTTATTAATTTGTGAACTAGAAATAATATCAACATATTAGAATTAGCTTTTACTTTGACAAGATAAATACACTGCTGGCCACCGTAAATGCAACACCCTGAAGGAAGCATGCAAATAATATGAAAATTACAACATGCATTAGCGGAGGTGAGATATGCAAATGATTAGAATTTCAGCGCAGACGCACATCACGCGCGCCTGTGGCGCCACTTCAAAGCGCTATTTAAGGCTTGGAGATTTCGACGATTTCAAGTACGGCAATTGTGTTTTTCTTGTGGTTTTTTCAAAAAACGATCAATTATGCCTCGTAGAAAACAGCGATCATCTTTTGATCAAGTATCCGAGTTCGACAGAGGAAGGATAGTGGCCTTCCGAGATTGTGGATTATCTTTCAGGGAAATCGGTAGTCGTGTTGGACGAAACCAAACAACTGTAATGCGGATATGTGATCGTTGGATGCAGGAGGGTACGACAGACCGACATGTTCGATCGCATCCACCTCAGTGCACCACTTCACGTGATGACAGGCATATTGTGGGTATGGCAGTGACGGATCGCTCAGCCACATCCCGAACCATAGCACATCACATTCAGTCTGCACCGCATCATCCAGTGTCTGCGCGTACCATTCGACGCCGTTTACAGCAGAGTGGTCTGTCCGCAAGACGTCCATTGCTTCGTCTACCCTTGACGCAGAACCACAGACGTTTCCGCCGCCAATGGTGCGATGAAAGAAGGATGTGGACGGCAGAATGGAATGAAATTGTCTTTACTGACGAGTCACGCTTCTGTCTGCAACACCACGATGGTCGGATTCGAGTCTGGAGACACCGTGGAGAGAGGATGCTGAACAGCTGCGTTATGCACCGCCACACTGGTCCTGCACCGGGTATTATGGTATGGGGCGGTATTGGATATCACTCTCGCACTCCTCTAGTACGCATTGCCGGTACTTTAAACAGCCAGCGCTATATCTCCGAGGTGTTGGAGCCAGTTGTCCTTCCTTACCTTCAGGGCTTGCCCACAGCCATATTTCAACAGGATAATGCGCGACCACACGTGGCACGCATTGTCCAAGGGTTCTTCGTCAATCGCCAGATTGAATTGCTTCCCTGGCCAGCTCGCTCTCCGGATCTTTCGCCGATAGAAAACATGTGGTCCATGGTTGCTCAACGATTGACCCAGAATACATCCCCAGCTGCCACACCAGATCAACTTTGGCAACGTGTGGAAGCTGCTTGGTCTGCTGTACCCCAAGAACACATCCAAAGTCTCTTTGAATCAATGCCGAGGCGTGTGGCAGCGGTGATCTCCAACAATGGCGGCTACTCTGGCTACTGATTTTGGCAGGAACCACACTTTACAGAAGTCTATAAATTTAATCATTTGATACTTGGTCAACATGTTATCTACAAAATAAATTTTGTTGTGATATCTCTTGTCTTTCTTGGTGTTGCAATTTGGGTGGCCAGCAGTGTATATTCATCGCATTCAGAATAAAAATTAATGGAAAAAAATCAAAATGTCGCAGCAATCTTGTTTATATAGAAGCATATATGACATCCTTCAGTCTATAAATTACTAAATTGCTTCTGGCATCATTTTTAATTAATTCCTTGTAGCTCTAATATTTCTCTATCTCATTTATTAATTTGTTCCGTTTCAAAGCGCTTCCACACAAAAAGAAGAAATTTTGCATCTCAATGCAATTTATTTTTTGTTAAGCAAAAAGTTTTAAGTACAGTGGGTGAACAGGACAACTATCTTTCTCATCACAATTTAACAAAAAATATCAGTTGCTTCATTTGTTTAGATTCGCTGTCATATCTTCTATTTATTCTATGATGTTTTGTTTTAATGATAGTTTATTTTTAAGTTACTACATTTATTTCACATATTCCTAAATATTATAAAGTTAAAAGAAAGTAATTATCTTTTCATGACTGTCGCAACGTTGATGCTAGAATTAAATCATCACTTAAAGATTTAATATTTAATGTTAGAAGAAAATGTAAATAAACTTCGTTATAGGAAAATGTAAGTGATACATTGATGTAATTTCGTTTACATATTCTCAAAATTTACCAATTCTTTTTTATATTTCTCAACATGACATTTAAGTTTAATGATCTTATTCTTCGTTGTATTCTTTCTACTGTTATGAGTCATTCCATGTTAAAATGCACAGAAAGGATCATTTTCGACCCGATCCCCTCTAATGACGTATCATATGACCTGCTAAGTGACCTTTTCAATTTCAAGGTCATTAAATTTGACCTGTGACCTACGAAAAAGTGTATTTTTTTATTTTTTTTATAAAAAATATTTGTTAAAGGTACACTTTTTATCTTTGCTTTCGGAAAGTTTCATAGTTGGACACGCATGAGTTCATAGTTACAAAATATTCGAAATAAATATAAGTATGTAATCAATGCACATAAACACCTGTACCTTTTGACCTGTTTGTCCAATCGAGTTGAAAGAGTGCTCATTTCATAGAATATCTTATAACCTTTTAGATGATGTATTACATGATGATACAATATATTTTAGAACAAACTAATGATATATTGCTTTTGAATTTCAAGTCTAAAGCCTTGAATTTCAAAACCTGCAATGTAACCTTTCTGACGATATATTACATAATACTATGAATGACCTTAGAATCAGAAAGGTCGCACATAGTATCATGTAGTATATCATCAGAAAGGGTATACTTTTTTCTATGAAATAAACCCTCTTTCATCTTGGTTGGACAAACAGGACAAAAAATACATGTGTTTATGTGTATTGATTACGTACTTCAATTTACTTCAAATATTTGTTAACTAAGAATCCATGCGTATCCCACAATGAAACTTTCAGAAAGAAAAGATATATAGTGTACCTTTATTATTTATTTTTTGAAAAGTAAAGAATACACTTTTTGATATTGTAGGTCAATGGTCAAATTGAATGACCTTGAAATTGAAAAGTCACTTAAACGGCCATGTGATACGACATTAGAAAGGTTGTACATTTTTCTACAAAATAAGCTTCATTCAGTATGATTGGACAATTAGGTCCAGAGGTACAGGAGATTTAGTGAGTCTAAAATCATAAAAAAATTGCCCAATTTTTCAAACTTAAAATTAATATACATGACAAATTATTGGTTTAAAAAAATCTGAGGTAGTCTGGTTGTGGACTGTGAGGTTTGACATGGAATGACCCATATACTGTATTCTTTTCATGTGTTATTCTTCCTAGACTTTCATATTCCTGTTTGTATTTACTAAGTACACGGAAGCACATTAGGACAAGTATACAGAACATTTTATAAAGGAAATTATAGTGCCACATAAGGACTAAGAGATTCACGAATCCATTAGATTGACAAAATTTCGGAACTTGTCTCAAAAATAAAGGTAGTAAAGTGAAATAAAGCAGATTATATACAGACTCCTTCCGATTGGTATTAGAAAAGTGTCTAGATTTTTAAATAGTATGTATATCTCTAAACCTAAAAACTTCCAAATGGTGAAAACAAAATCGTCAATAGCTATTTAGACGGAACAAAACGTCCGAAACGAAAACCAAAGTAAACAATAAAAGAGGAAAAAATAATTCGAGTTAAAATATGTTACCTTTGAATAGCGTTGTCACTCACTTTTAAAATTGCCATTCCAGGAGATTCGTATGAAAAGCCACTACCTTTTGTTGCAGCGGATGGGAGGTAGACGCAGAACAACCTTTTGAAATATTATACAACAAAAATATTTAAACTCTAGTTTTCCTCTTGTTTCCTTCAGTTCTGATGATGGCGGGCGCTTTGTTGCATCGTTCTCCATTTTTTGCTATTTTGTTTTCATCTTCATTAATCATTGTGAAGTTTTTAGATTTAGACAACCAGTTTTACTATTATTTTTACCTTTTACTGTAGTACGTATGCATTATTAATTGTGTTTTCTTAATTTTATTCTGTAAATGGAACATTTATTTAATGTTAACCTTTCAAGTGTTTCGGCGAGATATCTCGTCTAAGATCTAGTCAATTTTGCTAAGGACGAGATATCCCAGGGAGACAAAACTGACCTACTTCTCCGAGGAGAATGAAGATTCAAGTAGAAAAAACAAACTGTCCCTTGCCCACAACTGGTGACAGTTGGAACAGGTATTTGCACCAAAGTCTCACTACGGGGCAATTTTTGAGACGAATATATACCACCAGGAGGGTTGATACAATCCCAAAGAGTCACAATTCCAATTTCATTCAATTCTAGAAAGAAAACTGAATTATTAAGAATGATTAAGGCCACTTTATTATGAATGATGGTGGACGCTTTTTGCACCATCGAAACTCTATAAACCATTTTTATAATCTTGTTTTTGTCTTTATTAATCGTTTGAAATCTTTTAGATTTGGGCAATTAGATTAGCTAATGTTTTTATTGTTTATTATAGTATGTATATACATGTTTCATTGTGAGGTATCACAATCTATAGTATATATGCATATTTCATACTATAAAGTACGTATATATATAGTATGTATGCTATATAATATGTATATATATATAGTATGTATACTATATAATATGTATATATATATAGTATGTATACTATATAATATGTATACTATATAGTATGTATGTGAGGAAAGAAAGGCAAAAGCATTTCCCCATTCTTACATCACTCAATTGTTTTCGCGAGTCGATAAGAATCTTGTAATTAATTGGTTGGAGTTCCGTGAGTTCTGGTCACTATGCAAACGCTTATAGCAGAGCGGGAAAAATTAATTCTCACTTTAGAACATCGGATTTTTCACATGTAGTAGGCAGACCATGTTGGTTATCAAAAAATAAATATTCCATCTGTTATATATTTCATCTCATCAGCATTAATAAATAGTTTTTTGAAATGAGAATACTTGAATTCTTAACTGAAAATTATACCACTGCATTGGTTCCAAGTTGGATCTGTTTCGGGCTTGATATGTATACATGTTTCATACAGAAATACATACTATAGTAGGTACACATATTTCATACTATAGTAGGTATACATATTTTGTACTATAGCATGTATTGCTATAGTATCTATTTCTAGAGTATGTATTACTATAGTATGTATTACTGTAGTATGAATTATTATAGCATGTATTACTAGAGTATGTATTATTGTAGTATGTATACACATTTTGTTTTGTTGTTTTCTTTAGTATATATACATTTTTCATTGTGCTTTACTTTTTTGTGAGTCATTTACTTTTTTTCTATTCTGAAAATAAAACTTATTTTAATGTGAATGCAATAGCACAGTCAAATTTTTATTTCCATTAGTTACCAGAAGTAAACTGAAAACGCTCCTTTTCTGTTTAAGCCCCCTCTGGACCTCATGGTGGACTTTTCATTCTATCAAAATATTATAGATATTTTTTTCATTTTGCTTCCATCTTACCAATATTTTTTTTAAGTTTTTAAAAATTCGGTCAGTTTGTTTGGCTAAGGTTTTCATCTTCAATTATAGTACGTGTACATTTTTCATTTGTTTCCTTGTTTTTTCTGAAAATGCAGCATTTATTTAACTGTAAATTCAATCGAAAACATTTTTATTTTCATTTAATACCAGAAGAAAACTGAAAACGTGCTTCCTTTGTGATTAACACCAATTCAGTTTTGTTCCACCGAAACTCTATAAACTGTTTTTATCATTTATTTCCATCTTTATTGATCACATATTTGTGAAGAGTTTTAGATGTGGATTATCAGTTTGACTTATGCTTTTACCTTTTATTATAATTTCTCCTGGCACTTTTTTATTGACTGTTTCCTTGTTTTATTCTGAAAATGCAGGATTTGTTTTCAGGATTGAGTTTATGTTTGTAAAATCACAGAAAGGTACATTTTTATTTTCATTCAATACCAGAAGAAAACTGAAAACGCGCTGCATTTGTGATTAAGACAACTTTGATGTAAATGAAGTTTGACGTTCTGTTCCACCGAAATACAAAATATCCTTTTTTGCATTTTATTTATCATTTTTGAAGTTTTATTTAGATTTGAACACGCAGAGAGAAAAATCTTTGTTTTCATTCAATACCAGAAGAAAACTGAAAACGCTGCTTTTGTGATTAAGGCCACCAACATTCCGCATCCACCTTAATGTCACCATCGTTCACCGAAATGATATAATCGAATATCTTTTCCACGTCAATAGCAATCAAAATCATCTTACCTGTGACAACAATTTTCCCGAAGCTAACACTAGTGACCATTTCTCCCGTCAGACGATGCCGGGTCTGACAGCGGTAGCTCCAGTTTGAATCCTTTTCCTGGGTTTCGTGGATTAGGAGTTCCCCAGATCGCAGCACAGTGTAAGACCTCGCTGCAATGAAGAAAAATGGGAAATGTAGAAAAACATCAGTGGGGAAGTGAAATATTGAATTAGTCGCAAATGCTGACATCAAGCAATAGGAAATGACAAGCACTCGCTTTAGAGTGAAAAGTGTGTGCGATCAGAAATTTGAGAGCGATTTATTTCTTTGGGGAAAAGTGGTATTTGACGTCATGTCTTGAGTGGGACATTTACTAAGGTGTATGGTTTTATGAAGTGCCCGAGAGGTTTCTTATAAAGTTGTTTTCCCCATAAATATTTTGCTTGCTATGTATTTATTACAAGACTGCACTACTGAAAACTAAACATAAGTACTGATGAGATTAATTGAGTTCTTTTAAGAATCTAATATATGGTACTCGAGTACTTTCAATATCAAATGAGTATTCGAATACATGTACAGAAAGTGATTAATCGATAGTAAGAATCAGTCAACTGCGATATAAGCCATCAATATTTTGGATGAATACTTGGTAGTCGAATGCTTTGGATGAATACTTTTGTAATTGAATAATTTGGTATTCGAATACTTCGGATGAATACTTTTGTACCTGAATACTCCGAATGAATGCTTTCGAATCTGAACACTCGAATACTTTCTATGAATACTTTGGTATTTGAATACTTCGGATTGATACTTTGGTATTCGAATACTTCGGATGAATATTTTTGTATCTGAATACTCAAACACATTGGATGAATACTTTTGTATATAAATACTTGATATTCGAATAATTGGATGAAGTTTTTTCGAATCTGAATACGGGTTATTTTTGACGTTCCGGGATCAATCCCAAAGGAAAAGACCCGAGGACATCACCACGTAATTTTGAACCATGGTCAGATGTCGAGGCAACACCTGAGCTGGCACTCCACTCCTCAAATTTCCACACCACGCCAATGTGAGGACATTTGATGACGCGACAGATTTAACGTGCACCAGCCCCCTTTGTACAGGACGGTTTTTTGGTTGGATTCGAACTCGAAACCATCCGGTTGCTAATCCGTTACTCTTCCAACCAGGCGACCGCAGCTATACTTTGGATAGATACGTTTGTATTTGAATACTTTAGATGAATACCTTTGTATCTAAATACTTGGTATTCAAGTATTTTGTATGAATACTTTTGTATCTGAATACTTTGAATGAATATCTTTATACCTGGGTACTTAGTAATCGAATACTTTGGATGAATACTTTTGTACTTGAATACTTTGAATGAGTACCTTTATACCTGGGTACTTGGTAATTGAATACTTTGGATGAATACTGTTGTATCTAAATACTTTGATATTCGTAAAATTTGAATATGTAATTCTGTGTTTGCACACAACAGTAATGAATCTAGTGCGCGAGTACTGCGGTATTCAAAAACTCCCATCTCAAATTATAAATCATTGTTCACTGAGAGGAAAATATATTTTTCACAAGCAGGTGATGCAGCTATATTCTCTTGAGTACTCAAATTATTGAGTACGAAAATTACTCAATAATTGAGTGGGACGTTAACTAAGATGTGTAGTTTTGTAAGATTGCGAAGATATTTCATACAAAGCTGTTTTTCTTAAAAATATATCGTCCACAGTATATTTATTAACAGGTGGCACTTTCGTGAACTGATTATAAGGCATTGCTCACTGAAAGAAAATACTATTCATAAGCATGTAGTGGAGTCATGTTCTCTTGTGAAGATGAAATATTGAATGGATTTAATCGGCATTTACCACACTTGTTTCTGCCAACTACTTAATTTGGACATTTCTGTACATGCTCCAATATAAATCGGCATTTTTATTTGTTTTCAGCAGCTTTTCCGTGACTTTTCAACATAATAAAACGTTGGTACTATTCTTACTCGGGTAATATGGATGTAAACTCAGCCTGGAATGGTAGCTAAATGCCATAATTATGTTTTCGTACAATGTTGCTTATTTTAACGTAGTTGTAATTAAAAGTTAAGTCTATCTTCAGTAACGAATAAATGCTTGTCTTGTTACTTCGAACATTGAATGTTGACTATCTTCTGGGTACTCTGCTTAAATTGGGTTTGCCACCAAAACAAAATTCAAAAGCACTAATGAATAAACTGTAAAAATCAGTAGTATATTGCCTTACATACCTCTCATATACCATCTAATCTCTAGTAGGAAGGATGTATAGGCCAAGGGATTGAGCGTGTTTTAATTTTGCGTATACACGAGGACAACAATAGATGAATTTCTCATGTAGCCATCTTTTAATTACTGACCAAATGCTTTTAATGTCATCCATGAAAGTATGTTTCTCTTCCATGTGTTTGTTATATTGGACTATGGATCAGTCCATAAATTCGACACGACTAAACTGAATGAAGGTTATTCCTCGTGTCTTTTAATTCTTCAAGTGATTTCGCGAGATACCTCGTCCATAAAGACCAGACCAATTTCGCTTGACCAGATATCTCGTTCTCAAGATATAATTTTTTTGTGATGACGAGATCAAGATCTGATCAGTTTTATTCTACTGACAACTTTTCTCGTCCATTATGCTCTGGTCAGCTTTTTAATGAAAAGATACCTCATCAAAACAACCAACAGGGGGGTTAAAAGAAAATGAAAGTACTGGAATTTATGAAAAAAAAAGCTCACTACATTGTGAATAAAAGCTGTAAAAAAATTATATTAGAAAGTAAAAAGACGAAATAAATATGCAAGAGCTTTTAAAACTTCTTCAATTTTCAAAGGGTGGTAGGTAGCACAACATTAAACTATTCCCAGGGGATTTTTTACGCCATCTGGATTCTTAGAGGCACTGTTCGGCAACACGGTATTTGACTAAATGAAATCATCATCATTTTAGTTGTACACGTCACGCGTTTCATTTAAAAAATACTGAGAGGGCTAACATGTACATAGTATATGTGGTAACTAACAGTTGATTAGTTCAGTTGGGTTTTTGCGGCGCAAGGGCAACATATGGCCAAGTTCTGCCAAACAACGCCAAGTGAATGTACATACGCACAAGGAAAACTTTACTGACAAAAAAGACAATAGCTCAGGAAGGAATTGAACCAGTAGCTAATGACATAAATGGACGTGTCGCTGTGAGATTTTATAGTGATTGGAACACCAACAGATGTCCTTCGAATTACCAAACGTTAGCCCATTTGCATTGATATTTGTGTAATACCGGGACATTCCACGAAATATTGTACAAATCTACCGGCAAGCATTAAAATTAAACTACTGACAAACTATAGCTACTGACAAACAGTAAATCAAGTGACGCTTGCGGACTCACATCCCTGTGTGGAAAAGGCTTAATCTTGAGTTCCCTACCTCGACTTTAATAAGCACATCAAGTTTTAAAACATCCTGTGCAATAAACTACAAATTACCCACCTTAATTATTAGCCTAATATAGCACAATACAAAGTTTTTGATAATTTGCATTCACTTCAAGATATCTCTGTCCACAGAGTCATCTTTGTAATGCTTCTACTGGTGAATACAATTAGAAGTATATTCTCCCTACACTTGTCCTCTGAAAAAATTCACTGATTCGAAAATTAAAATTATTTTATGAAGCTGATTTTAAACTGCGAAATTACAGCTAATAAAACCGATGTTATTATGCTTGCTACCTCTTACTTCTGTACCTTATAGCACATCCGGATAGTGCCTTCAGACATGCATCCCTAAGTAAATACGGTTTAGTTTTGCGTTTTTTATCTCCACTAAAATCAGTATGTTTTAAAACACCCTGTAGAATAAACTCGAATCCCCTCCGCGCTTCTACCCTCCAATCTCATCCCATCCTACGAATTCTCCACCTTAACTATAAGCCTAATATCGCTCAATACAAAGTTTCGTAATTTGCATTCATTCCAAGGCACCTCTCCACAGAGTAATCTTAGTAATCCCCCCTCCGTTGAAGACTTTCAGAAGTATCTCCTCCCAAACACTCGATCTCTGACAAAAGACAATTATTCCAAGGCATCGCGAAATGGATTATTCGAGAACATAATCTCCTCCCCTCGTGTCTCCGATTTTGTATTGCCGTGGATGGGATTATTGATTATTATTTCGCGCGAGGTGAGTTGTAAGAGAGAGAGCTACGGCGTTCTGGTATCAATCTGACAAGGTGCTATTCTATGTCTCCCTTTTGTATTACCCAAATAGATAATGCGTCCTCCGGCAAGATGTAGTTTTTTAACAAAGTAACCTACTAAACAAAGCGCGGTAAGACAACGTATTTCTCTTTTAATGGCCGTCTAGAAAGAAAACCCAATGACGGAGTAGCTGTTAACTTTCGTTCCAGAAAAAGTAACTTTATGCTGCGAAGAGTTAATTAACTGTGATAGAGAAATGAATACCTTCTCTTGTGATTAGCTGCCGGAGTTTATACTTCAAGACGGATTTTTAGATGCCTTATAAGGATGTCATTGTTGGCTGTGAGGGAATGGATTTTCTGGTGATAGTTATCGTTAAACGTAATTTAGATAGCGATGTTGAGGGTGGGGTAATTGAATTCTTTGTCATCCCGAAAGGCATTTAATCGCCAAACCAAATTTTCTACAGGTGTCAGTTTTATATCCTTTAAGGTATCGATAAAATCGGTATTCTTCACTTTTAGTTGTATACTTTTAAAGATACTCTGTTATTTGTTAGTTCATGAATAAAAATAAATCAAAACCTTTTTAAAATTAAAAGTGGGAAATAAAAAATGAGTTTTTAATCTGGAATAGTTTAGGGATAGAATTTAGAAAATCTCGCTGTCAGGTTACAATACCTTTCATCAGATAGATGCATCAACCCTATAATCTTTATTTAAACTGATTGTTAGTTAAAATGTGTAAACATTGCAAAGTTCATACCTTTGTTTCAACTACTTCCAATATTTTGCAATACATACATATTTCAAAATCTACGATAAAAATTTGGCGTTGTTTACATGAAAAATAGTCCCAATATGTTAGTAGATTTTCATGTCCCAACGAGTCCCTTAATTTAAATGCAATGTAATAATATTAATTTTTATCTATAAATTAAGTGTTGGTTTGATTAATAACATTATTTTAAATTGATAGACCAAAATGACTGAATTATATTGCAAAAATTATTAACTTTGTTTTATCCACTTTCCTTCAACTATATGTTCGGTATTTCGAAATCTGCTTTATAATTATACATTTTAGGCTTAAGTAAAATACTATGCCTAGCAAAAAGATCGATACTTTAAGAGACATCAATGTATTCATCAGTAAGAAATATGCATCAAAAAGTTTCCTTAACGTACTAAAAACAATATATAATAAAATCTCATGGGGCTGCTAAAGTTAAAGTTCAAAGTATGTCTCAAATTGCTTTGGTTTAAAATTTTTTTAAAGCACGTGCATTTCAATTCTTGTGTAAGTCTACTTCATTATTCATTATATTCATATTACTCATTCGAAACAGAATGTCGTGGCTACCTTTGATGTATTTTATATGACGGATTTTTCCATCAAGGAAACTATTTTCATACTTTATTCGCATGGTTACTTTAAAGAATACTTTAATAACCATTAGGAATAGTTAACCTACTTTCATATTCACTTTAAATGTCATAGATTTAATTTAATCACTCGTTTATCCCAGAGGCCTATCATTTTTCAAATCTTAAAACTCTTTACTGTCTTAAAACTGCGGAACAGTTTGTGCATTTGCATGAGAACCGAGGTTGCTTTATTATTGAACACAATCCTAGACAAAATGAATGTAAAATAATACCTATATTCCCTATAAATGATGCAAATTCATAGTTTATTTCGAGGAGAATTGAATTTATAATCACGTAGCTTGATGTATTTAAAAATTTCACTCTGATATCCAGTTTTTATGGATTCGTTGCCTTTTTTATAGGGAACTCAATCTACACTTAAATTATTTTATTTCAAATTCTTTTTAATTTTTGATGAGAAGTTTTAATGAAAATATTATTTTAACATTTATTCCACGATTATCACATTTGATATACTGTATTATTATTCTTACTCAATGCTAAAAATTGATATGAAGTCTAATTAACATTGACGTGACATAATTCATATATTTACAATACTGTACCTTTTCATTTAAAATTTTATACGAACTCTTAAATTGAAAAAGTTACAATGAGTTACGTAGAAAAAACACTTGAAGTATTAAAACCTAAGTACAATAAACGGCTCCCTTTAACAAATGAATCTATTCATACTGAACAGTTAACACACCTTTAATTATAACCCATTTAAAGTGGCAAATTATTAAAGCATTTTGGATTTATATTTAAACAAATAATTTCTATGTACATTTTATTTTTCAGCAAAACATTTAGTTTTAAAAACATACACTACTGTTTGTAAAAATTGCCACACCATGAAGGAATCGTGCAAATTAAACGAAACTTGTAGGATATGCAAAACAAGTTAGAATATACAAGTGATGAGAATTACAAAGCGATCACGCACGTGTGGGCCGAGAAACACCCTCTAAACTTCCAAGTGAGCCGTGTATAAAAAGCACTGTAAAGGTGCGTTAAAATGTGTGCATCGTCTTTTGACTGCTGTAAATGATTGATTAGAAGTCAATATGCCTCGCCAAAAACGCAGAGTGCCATACCGAGCAGCTAACGGAGTTCGAACGAGGCCGCAAGATGGGCCTTCGTGAGGGAGAACTTTCGTATTGTGAAATCGCTACTCGCACGGGGCGTAATGCCACAACAGTGATGCGTGTGTAGAAGAGATGGACCATGGAGAAGTCGAAACCCCGGAAGTGGATCACGCAATACGAGGTTACCACGGGACGACAGACACCTCATCCGTATGGCGGTGACGGGCCTTACAGCGTCCTCTCGTGCGATGGCACAACATTGGAGCACGTCTACAGGTGTGTCATTGTCTTCGAAGTCTGCTGCACCATGGGCTAAGTGCAAGGATTCCCCTGCACAGGATTCCCTTGACGCTGATTCACCGACGCCTTCGGTTACAATAGACTCACCAACACAGCCAATGTCTTACCAATTGGCAACAAGTCGTCTTCTCAGATGAATCCCGCTACAATATGGACTATAAGATTGGACGCGTACTCGTCAGACTCTACGGAGGTGAACGCCTTCTCCTGGAGTGTCTTATTCAGCGTCATACTGGACGAACGCCCGGCGTTATGGTCTGGGGCGCTATTGGATATCATGGGTGATCCCGCCTACTCCAAATTGTGGGGACCCCGAACAGCGGGGGCTACATCAGTGAACTTGTGGAGCCCGAGGTCCTACCCCTAATGCAACCCATTCCCGGAGTTGTATTTCAGCAAGGCAGTGCCCGTCCACATGTTGCTCGGAATGTACAAGCCTTCTTCAGTACACGACTGGTTCCGATTCTTCCATGGCCTAAACGTTCCCCGGATATTTCGCCCATTGAGCATGTCTGGGATTATATCGGATGGCGACTCGCTCGTACCGCTCGTCGGGCAGAGAGTACGGCTGAACTTTGGCATCAGATAGAAGCCATCTGGAGTGCCATTCCTCAGCATGGCATTCTGAATCTGTATGATTCGATGCCACGGCGTATACAGGCTCTCACCGCTGCCCGTGGCGGCTGAAAAAGATATTGATTTTCGGCATTATTTTTGTTTTATTGCTCCGTGAATTTGATCGTTTATTTAAACCACTATAAGTAATACGTGGAATAAATTTCATTTATTGCTGATGATACTTTCATATTGTTGCAATTTTCGCAAACAGTAGTGTACTTTGAAGACGTAAATAAACTATTGTACAAGATAAAAGTCATACTGATCTTCCTGCAAAATGTCTAAAATATATCATCCAATCTGATGAGTCCTTCAAATTAGTCATAATGATCAAACAGTCATAACGATTTCCTGCAAATGTCTAATATAGGCTCATCTATACTGATGGCTAGATTTTGCTTTCAAAATCGCATTTACTATTTCAATTATTCTTATTATTGAAGGTTTACATTAACTTTTAAAAAATGTCAACTTGTAGCATTTTAAAAAGTAAGTACTGTCTAATTAATCGAAGTTACAATTTATTCATATTTACTTACAACCACACTGTACATATTTTAAATTAAAAAAAAAACAATTACAATTGAATTAAAACTGTATTACAATGAGCTAGTTGCTAAGATTAAATTCTTCAACGATAAATAATAGTTGCTGATTTCATTATCGATACATAAAAATAAATCTGAATCCATTCATTCTCGTTTATAGGTAACTGAACTTTTTATATTTCTAATGTACTTATTTTTTTTGTATTTTTAATGCAAAAAAATTACTGTAGTTTCTGTCAAGAAAACGTTCTAACATGAAAAAAAATTAAGCACATAAATAATCTATTGAACACGAAATCGTCAAAATGTTATTTCGTGCAAAATGCATTAAATATCCATTATGATGCCTAGTTTTTTTTCAGTTATATTTACAATTTCAATCATTCTCGTCATGAAAGGAGCATTTTCTCTCATTTCAGAAATGTAGTTTTGTAAAATCTTTAAAAAGTAGAATGTAGTCTATTAAACTTTGGCGTTGCAATCGTCACATTATTCATATTTTCCTCTTTTAAATTCATAAACAATTTAAATTAAATAGAGACTATTATAACCAGCTAGTTACTATAATAAATCCTTCAAGTATAAGGTACTCAAGAACAAATAAATCCATTCACCTCGTTTGTAAGCTTCTAATTTGCCTCTTGTTATAATTCTTTTTAATTGACTAATTTGTAATGCATTACAATTTATATTTAGGGAAATTGTTTAATGCATTTTTATATTTAAATCCAAACATTCAGACAGAAACATCTTTGCAATAAATTATCCATTGAACACTTAAAAGTTCGAATATTATTTCCAGAAAATGTATAAAATATTGAAAATCATACCTAGTTTTACTTTCAAAATTACATTTACTACTTTAACCATTCTCATTACTGAATGTAAAGAATTTAAAGTTTTTTAATGTCTTTTTTTGCATTGTTATAAAAATGAAATGCAGTCTAATTAATTGACGCGACAGTCGTCACATTATTCATATTTATTTCCCATTTTAAATTTTATGAACAATTGCAATTAAATTGAGACTGTATTACAATGAGCTAGTTACTTAGATAAAATGCTTGCAGGATAAAAAAAAATAGCGAAAGATAAGATGCTCAAGAACAAATAAATCCATTCACCCTCGTTTGTAAGCTGCTAACACGCCTTTAATGATAGTCCGTTTGAATTGGCTAATTTTTTAGAATAATTAATTAAACGAGACTAATGTTTTTTTTACACCAGCTGCGCTGTGTGTTTATTAATTATCTTAAAAGTAATTTACCAGTGCTTGTGCAAAGGGGTAATTTGCTAGGATAGAGAAAGAAAAACACTTAATTTTTATTCGTATTAACATCGCTTTAAAAGCAATGCTTTAGCACTTCGCTACAATGAGAAAAGCAGACAGTGGAAACAATTGAATGACCCACAGACATCAAAGAAAACGCTGACAAAGAAGAGCTCTAAAGTAGATTTTCGTTATTTGCGTCGACTTTCAATTCTTTCGGAGCCGTTTTTTTCCCTCTCTTCTATCCTATCTGTTAAGTTTATTTTGTTGGATTTTTGTTTTGTAGTTTTACCGGCTGAGTTTCTCGATAGCCTCTTTTTGTTTGCTTAAAAAGTTTTAAAATAATGCTTTTCCTACTCTGAAGTCCAAGGAACATCTCAAGAGAGACACAATAGCCGCTCGAATCCTCTTCGGTAGAATTTCTCATTTTTCTTCGGTATTCGAGAGAAAATATCGCGATTGTTTCTCGAAAAAATACAAACAGAATGAGACTTGGAACCGAAATACGTTTCACCGTTTTGTGAAATATGAAATAAAATCTATTGTGCTCGCATTGTTTTGTTATATGCACTTTGTTCTCTTTATTTGTAAATGCTTTTGTACACACGTGAGATGCAGTGTAATTCTAAGGAAACAAAAGATGCTCATTATCCCAGAATTATTTCTTTCCTGAGCTGTATTTTTTGTGCCATCGTAGGTATGCTGTAAATGCTTTTCAAGATTTAAAGGGAAGTAAACTGTTCTTGTCTTCGGAGACATGAATACAACACATTCTTAATTCGTCAGCATCTACATTGCAACGAATGCATATATCAGGAACAAGAGTGAATCTTTAAAAAGAGTCAATCTTATGCATCGACCTTCTAATGAAATAGATGGAGCATGCGCGCATCTTTATGTTATTTCTGCCGATTGCTCGGTTTGAAGATCTGTCACGTGGTTGTGGAAAAAATCATGAATCTTAAATTATTGATTGGTTAAAGTGATTATCCACCGTCATCAAAAACACTAGTCTGCATTTCAAAAGCCAGTCGGCTAGATTGTAGGCCCATGTGATTTACCCTTCAGAGATCTTACTACGGCGACTCCTACCACGTGCTCTGTCTATTTCATTACGTCGATGATGTTTTACTGTTCGCACAGTGTGTATCTCCGGGACAGCTTTTGGCGCTACTCTTTAATTGGCGTAAGTTTTTATGTACTTGGCAAGCGCCAATAGCGTTGCTAACTTATAAGTAATTCCCTGATCTCTTGACGTAATTGGTCAATATCAGCAGTGTTCCGTTGTAGGAACCATTTTTTGTGCACTTTGGATAGTACACTAATTTGAATCAATGTAAATAAATACAGTCAAAGTCCATTAAAGTTAGTATTTTTGTGTGAGCCTTGAAACATGCAATGCAAGTTTGTATTAGGTATCTTAAAGTTAAGAAGTATTTCGGGATAAAGTATGGAGGTGTGTGTTATCCATCCTGAATGAATGTGTGACCACTCTAAACGGATTGTGATTACGCATGGTTAGAAGGTGAGATGTAGCATCAGTTCACCCTCCGTGGTGTTGCGCTAGGCTAATACGAAGTGGTTCACATATCCACACTTGTGGTACCATTATGGAAATGTTCATTTTGGGAGCAGTAATTAGAAAATAGAGCTATGAAGTTCGGACATGCGTTTGAATAAGCATGAAAGAAAATATTTTATTCTCAAATTTGAAAGTGAATAAAAATATTTTAACAAAAATGCCAGTCATTAAAATAATTTGAGTATGTTTTATGAGTTAATTGAATTTGTCTAAATTTCTCTAAATCATTGCCATACCATCGAAGTACCTTGAAGATAATTTAGGGGAGTTAGAAGTAAATAAGCGGTTTTGCTTTGGATAGGTAAGTAGTTAATTAACGTCGCACTGGAGCAACACAACGGGCTATTGGCGGTACGGGATCAACCCTGATGTGGAGACATGGAAACATAATATTTTTCATATCTCAACATCCGAGTAGAAAACAAATGTATCATTCCAACAGAAAAAGTTTTTAGAAGGAATCCAATGTGTACACTACACTTTTTATAAATCAGTATTTCAAATTCAGTGTATGATACATGGAAATTATGTATACATTTTGTACGCATGAAATGTAACATTTTAATCTAATCTGATAAAGCGTCTAAAAATGTTTGAATAAAGAAACCTAGCAATTAAAATACTACAAATAAAAAACTAATTTATTGCATTTTTTCCTTCTTATTATGAAGCATTTTTTCCTGCTAACTACTGAGCATCAATTATCAGATAGTGAAAGCAAAGTTACTGATAGAAAAATAAATACGAATTTATTAAAAAAGCGAATTAATTTCTAGAAGAATGAGGCATTAAAACACAATTAATTTATATTTAAAAATCGTAATGCAGGATTACTCTAGAATACTATCATCGACGCGAATCATACGTAATTAAATACCATGTAAATATCTTATTACATCATAAATTATTGATGTTCTATAACATGATTTATTTCTTTCAATCGTCCTGGTAACAAAATATCTCATACATGTGGTATGAATTTATGACTAGAACCAGACAGAAGTTTGATTCATTTAATAAACCATTAATAAATTTTAAATAGAGTATTCTTCGATAAAAATTTAATATTTCCGAAATATGGTTGTTAGTGCCTTATGCTATATTATGCAGTAAGAGATATGCTCTGTTAGACTTTAATTTTATATATACTGACTTGTTAGATTTTATAATTTATGTTAAAAACATCAATTTATGTCTAGCTGAACGTGCTTTGATAAATAAATTTGATCAGGGAATCGTAAAGAAATAATTTACTTTCCACTTCGTAAAATTTTTGTCTTAAGACTTGAGTTAACTTTTCATGTACTAACTGGAGTTATTTTTTATACATAGTTAAATGTAATCGAAATTTCGTTCTACAACACATGTATTCAATGCTTTTTCATTTTTTTTAAATCGCAAAATTTAATATTCCAGATAAAATTGTATTTAAATTACTCATTTATGCTAAATACAGTAACGAGATTTTGAAATTCCTTTTTACATAATATGATTATAACTGGAATTATATTCCATATATGTTAGGATATAATCGATATTTCGTTACTCGCGTCCTATATCACAAAAATACAAGTTTTCAAGTTTTTTTGTGTAACAAATTGCACATTTGTTACACAAAGTAACAAGATTTTAAAGTGGATTTTTGTATGAAATGATTATTAAATTTGAAATGACCGATAAAGAAAATTTGTTCTATGTATGTTAGGTGGAAATCGAAATTTCGTTTTTCGTATTCAACATCATACGTATTACAATGTTATTGAATTTTTTTGATAAAAATGTTAAAATTTGATATCCCAGATAAAATTGTCTTTTTTATCATTCATTTATGTTAAAAAGTAACAATCTTATACCTTTCTAAGTTTTTTCATAAATAGTAGATGCTAGATTACAGAAGAGATGCTCAATCTATTGGATATTTCAGCATTCTATAGCCTAAATAGATGATCCTCTCTCTAACTTGAATTCTGCCTGAAGAATAGGAATTGAATGTCATTTTTCCTGAGCCAGAATTTTTCTCCCAAAAGAAATCATATTTTTGCCATCATTAATCACGAATGTCTTTCGTGGATTTCAGATTTTTTCAGTTCCCTAAAATTCTTTTTATAGTTCGGGGAGATTACATCCCACTTTTATTCAAAAACGTCCTTCTGTATTATATTACTCCCCATGAAGTCTTGGCACACCTTTTCTAAAATTTCAAAGCACTGTTATATATCACAAACGTGTAAGATTACATGCTGCAAATTTGAGAAAATTCGGACTCGTTGATAATATTCTTTCGCCACTGACCAGATTTATTTTCTGGAAAGTATGATATCTATTTATCAAAGTTTTGACTAAAATTAGAGCAAAATACAAAATGGTGTGTTATATTTTCAATAAAAAATAGCTTACATGAATTAAAAATGCCAAGTAATTTATTAATACTTTAGTATTTACGTTTCACGGAGCTTTATGAGATTTCCAAATAGTGTACTACTTATTTAACCGTACAACACCTGACTAATTAGAAACTTCTATTAGTTGAAAAATCCTAGAAACGATTCCACAGGTCAACAAGTCTAAACTTGCTAGAAATCATATAAGAATGACTGCATGCTGCATGGTAGAATAATTCGTGCATGATCCTTAGAGTTTTAAATTTTTTTGTGTTTTATGTATTTTATCCGAAGAGTTATTTAAATATAAATACTTGAGAATTTGAGTAGTTTATTTATCATATAAGTAAATAATTGTTAAAATGTTAATAAATTTAGCTTAAACCATTCGAGAAACAATATATTTCTATTAACCCTCCTGGTGGTTGTCTCGACGAGGCATCTCGTCAGTAACAAAACTTACTGCCTCTAAATGGGCGAGATATCTCGTGATTAGATAAAAACTGACCAGGTCTTGATCTCGTCATCTCCAAAAAATTGGCAATGTCTTTATACAGAGATAACTTGTCATTAGCAAAATTGGTCGTATCTTGATGTACTAGATTTGTCGTCGAAATCACTTGGAAGGTTTAAATGCATTTTTGAATCATTGAAATATATGCACCCTGTAAGTCTAAATGAAATTAAATATAGTACAAATCGACGAAATCTATCAACGATTTTTAAACTTTTTCATCTGATGGCACACATAAATTCCGTACTGTAATTTTGAAGCACATCAGATATTTCTTATATTTTTAACGATATAACTAAACAAAAAGCACACTTTTGAAAGATTCACAATAAATAATAGTGATTACGTACTGTTTTTGAATCATTGAAATATAAAATATATGTCTAAATGAAATGTAGGCAAAATATATCAGATTTTTAAGTTTTCTCATTTGATGGCAGACATAAATTCCGTACTCAGATTTTGAGGCACACCAAATATTTATTACATTTTTACCTATCCGACAAAACAAAAAGCACAATTTTGAAAGATTCACAAAAATAATAGTACTTACGTACTCTTTTTGAACCTTTTGGCTTTTTAAAAATAATTTTGATTTATGTTTGACACTTTGTAATAATAATTAATATTGAAAATATTTATGTGGGTATGAAATTATTTGCTCACACAGAACTAAACCTTTGAATGGAAATAAAATACAATTTAAACCGTTTCACCCTCCGTAAGTACAACAGTGCCATTCTTGTAGCACACCAGTGTGCCAAGGTACACAGTTAGAAAATGGAGGTTTTGGATGGTTTTGACAATGGAGGTAAATCTATCCGTACGATACCCATGATCATAAAACTTAAACAGTTTAAAATTAAAATACGTGTAAACTTCTTACATCGAATTCAGTTCAAAGTGAAGCATAAGTAAAATGTAAAAAATTTCAATGCTTCTAAAATAATGATTGAACATTAATATTAATGTTAGTACGTCCAAATAGAAGTGGGGTACTAAATAAAGAAATCAACTTTTAGAAAAACTAATTTTCATTTCATCTACTAATTAAAATTTGTTTAAATCTTACTTTCGCTAGTGTATAGAGTTCCGATATTCATTATCTCTCACAAAACATGTAGTTGTGTACGCATAAAAAAGTTTAATTTTCATGCAATAGTCTTTATCACAATGTTTTAAATATTTACATTTCTCGAGTCTGCGCTTTAATTATTTTTCCTGATTTATTTAGTTTCACGATCGATGGTTTTTCATTAGTTTCGTAATGTTTGTACAACGTGTATTTTTTGTAAAAGAGCATAGTGAATGGCAGATGCATGAACTGATTGCATCAACGAAATTCATTTTCATTAAATCTCCTTCAAAGGAAATTGGGTGCTTACATTTTATATATCATCTAAGCTTAAATAATAGATACAAAATTGCAATTCTCTAAAGGGGGAGACAAGACCTCTGGGATCTCTAAATTTTAGTGAAAACAGGTAAAAGTTCAAAGTTCTGTAAAAAAAATATTTGGGGAATATTTTCAAATTTTGCAGCATGCTAATTTAAATCAGCTTCATATATATCGGGATTTAAATCAAGTGATTTTTATTAAAAATTCATTGACTTGAATCAAAATTTTAAATTTGATTTTTATTCTGTACTAAAATTATGAAAATTGAAAATGACATAACTGAACAAGATGCATGTTTGTTATTCGAATAAGTTAAGGACTATATCAAATAAGTTATGTATAGTCTGTTTATGAAAAACAATAAAGATACTTAGTCACTATGAAAACGTTTTCGACAGTATCTATCACAAAAGCTTTTAAATTTTGCACAGAAATCTTTATATTTAAGAATTTTAATGTTTTCATTTTGTTTTTTGTAATATATTAGTTCAGTTTTATTTAAATTTAATTGTGAAATTTTATGCATTGATCCCTAAGAATTCTCTACATTGCTAGAATAACTATTCTGTGTTTTGGGAAATGAAATTTTGAATGCAACAGTTAATTTGCTTATTTGATGATTAAGCATGCTGACAAAATAGATTATGGATTGGTGCGGAAAGCTATTTTAATGATTTATCATTGCAAGCTCAAACTTCTACTCAATCGGTATATTCTGGGAGAATGCTATTACACTTATTACATGCTGTTTACAGAGAATAGCTTCATTTTCTTGTATTTATATGGACCCTTTTTATGTTTTTGTATTTTTACTCTGAAATACTCAAAATTCAAATTATAGTTTGCCTCATTTTTATGTTTATTTACAAATAACATTTTTTTTCACAAAAAGTTTACTTTTGCAAGCTAAATATTAATGAAAAGTAGGAATTTTTTCATGATGCAATTCCTTTTATATTATTTTCTATTGATGATATGATTTTTTCTCAAAAACAAGTCTAAAAAATTAATTACTCTACAGAAAAATAACTAAAGAACTTGTATACTTTATTTATATATATAATGCAGAGAAAAATTCAGAAAGGCGTCTGATTTTATACAAAAAGTAATAATATGGTGTTAGTGAGATCCCGGGAACTTTATTTATCTAGTCCAAAAACTGTCATGCCACATGTTATAGGTGAAAACGAAACTAATCTAAGAGCTCGAGAACCAGATGGGGAAAAATTACTTATGCATGATATTTGTTATACAGGTATATTTACTCTATTATGGGATTAACTTTGTTACTTTTAATATCGCGTTTTAATCTTACAAAATATTACCTTGCTGTTTTTCCTAATTCCTCTATTTTATTCATTATAAATATTAATGTTCAACATCAATCAAAAATATCTAGAAACTACACTGTGATTTCCATGTCTCATGTCCAACAAGTTTAAACTTGTCCTGGCAAGAGATTAATTAAAATCATAAAAATCTGATTTAAATCAAATAAATCCGACTTTTATGATTTAAAAAAAGCAGCATTTTTTTCATACTCTGGTTTTATGGTCAGCAAGATATCACAAAATTAATTACTCTACGATAATGAAACTTCGTACACTTAAAACAGAAGACATTACCCACAAAATGAGCTGTAGGTATATCAATTAATAATTATTTTTGTAATGACTTCAGAAATATATTATTAGATATTGGATGTTTTCACTTCCTGTTCAGTTCCACCGCCTTCCACGCACCAAACTCATTTCCAAAAATCTCAGGTTTATTTAACTTTCAAACACACTTACAAATCGAACTTTTATTTAATCAAAGCATCTAAGAAACCTATAGAAGTTCATGTTTATTCAAATGTAAACAAATTCAACATTATAAATCCGGGTTATGTCTGCCAATCACAATTCATTCCAAATTTACCATTCTAAGATTTTAATGTTACTACGAAAATCGTACCAATATATAAGTGTTACTTAATACAAATAATTCATGAAAGCTCCGATTTATTTAAATGTAAGAATAATTATTGTATATCAAATTGCGTTTCAGCAAACATTTCTTTGTTTGGATTATGATTTTTAAGCCTACGCGAAAATCCAACCTATTCATATAAGGTGACTTTCCTGGATTTGTTTATATAAAGCAAATATTTGTTTAAATATTAAAAAGTAGTAAGTAAATATGATTTATGTACTGCCAATCAAAATCTTCTCTGAATTTACGATTCTAAAATATAAAAGACTACACGAAAATCCCATCAAGACATAAAAGTTATTTCCTTACATGAATTTACAAATATGTACGTTTGTTTAAAAATAAATTTGTCTTCAATTAATTAAAATATCACCAATGTTTTTATCTAGACTTATTTTAAAACCTACACGAAAATCGAAACAAAGCTTCTGGACGACTATTACGGAGAAATGTATAACATCCATTTTTATTTAAATGAAAAAAAATAATCATAAATCAGTTATTCGATTTATATACTATCAATCTAAATCTCTTATTTTTGTATACGCGATCCTATGATCTTAAAAACTACTAGGGCCTCCATAGGCCGGTTGGAAGAATAACTGATTAGCAACCGAAGGGTTGCGAGTTCGAATCACAATTTAAACAAGGACCGTCGTGTTTGTGAGGGCTGGTAAAGATTAAATCTGAATTGGCCATAAATATCCTTCCGTTGGCACTGTGTGGAAGTTTGTAGAATTGGTTGCCAGCTCGGGTGTCTACCTGGTCATCTGACCATGGTTCAAAATTACGAGGTGTTGTCCTCGTATCTTTCCCTTTGGGATTGATCCCGGATCATTTCCAATTGCGCTTGTGTTGCTCCACTGAGATGTTAATTCAATTACCTGACCTACCTTAAAACTACTTGACAATCAAACCAAAGCTATTATGTGACTCTGGATAAAGGTTCTGTGTGTGTGTGTGTGGTTTATATATATATATATGTAAAAAAATTACTATAAATCATTCCGATTTATGTACTATCAATCTAAATCTTCCTCTCTATATCTACGACCCTAAGATCTTAAAGCTTACATGAAAATTAAACCAAAGCGAATATACGGTAGGTAGGTATTTTAATTAACGTCACACAGGTGCAACACAACGGGCTATTGGAGACGAGGGTGAATATCCTTAGAAATCTATAGATCTTCATGGCTTTTAACCCTCTGGATACGGGGACCAGCCCAACTGTCCGTAAGTTTAGAGTTCCCTCGTTACGAATGGCTCGGATTTTTTCAGACCTCAAACTTCTGAAGCATCGCCGAAGCCCATTACGATTTCCATCCCCTATTTTCTGTGCTACAAAGAGACTCGCGTGTGAATACCCTTAACTCCCCGTTGACAAAGATGTCAGGGTTATCGACGGGAAGCCTCGCAAATTGTTTATCCTCGAGCATCTAGTCTGTGAGAGGTTGAGTAAATGAAGAGATACACTTAAAAAGTCACCGCCACTCTTTCAGTTTACCCGGGAAGAATTTGTCCTTTCTAGGAATAACCACGACCCGACAATAGGAACCAGCACATAGGTGACAATGTGACGACGCAATATTCCCTCTCCTCCTGGGGAAAGCATTATAAAAGCCATTTCGGGCGGTTTCAGTAAGTTGCCTGTAAAGCCGTTGGGTCGGCTGCCGTAACCAAAGAAGGAAACGATATTCTGCCCGACGGTTAAATGTAAAAATAATTATAAATAAAGTCATGTTAGGTACCAACAAATTTAAATATATTGTCTATATCTACGATCCCAAGATTTTGAGGCTTGGATGAAAATCGAACCAAAGGTTATGGGCGGCTATCTTGTAGAAATGCATAATGGTCCATGTTTATTCAAATGGACAAAAATTAATCATAAATGAATTCGATTTATGTACTGCCAATCTGAAATCTTATTTTTGCATCTACCATCCTGTGATCTTTAAACTAATCGAAAATCAAACTAAAGCATAAATGTGGCTATCCTGGAGAAATTTATAAATATTCATGTTTATTTAAATGTAAAAAATATATATATAAATCAGTCTGATATATCTAAGTCATTTCTGTATCTACGATTCTAAGTTTTAAAAACCTACCCGAAAATAAAGGAGCTCACCATAAAACCCTGTTAAAGTGCGTAACTGATTTCGTGTAAATGCCTCGATCGATGTCTCATCCCCTAAATTATATATATTCCCGAGTCTACCATAAATTCCCCATAATAGCTTTCTTACCTATTTAATTTTTAATGCTTGGCACCAGTTTAGCTATTTAAGGTTAATTAAAATGAATCAAGAGGAGGAGTATAAATTTTCATGTTATTGATTAAATGGAAACGTCGTAAAGAAAGTGTGTTTTAGAGGTTTTCTTTTTTTTCGTAACCTGAAACTAAGGAAGACATTAGTATAGGATAATGTGAAACAATTTGTTCCGAGTTAATTATACTCCAATATTGAATACTCTTGGGGTCCTAGGAATGTATTAATTAGATAAAGGGATCCATAGCTGTTTTTTTTTTAAATGACATTATAAAGTATTAGTTCCTGGGATTTTGACATGTTTAAGTGAATTGAAAAATTTGAATGTTACCTGTTCCTATTTCATGTAAAATAAGTTAAGTTTTAGATTTTAAAAAAGGCTTTTCCTTGTATCATTATTCCTGCATTTACCATCAGCAAAATTTGTTGCTTGTCTGATAAAATGGAAATTAAAACTACTTAACTGGATTTTATGAAGTGTGTTTTGGAATTATTTTCCCTAAATATTGTTGCTCGGGGGACCAATTTGTGCCCACACATTTCAAATTTCCTACTGGAGATTTTTTTTAAATCTTAGAAATCTAGTTTTAAAAAATAAAGTTCAAGATTCCCATTCAATAGAAAAAGTTTGTTACTTATTTCTAAAAATTAATTAAGTTGTTTATACGTGACCTTAAATTTACTGAAATTTCCTAATTAGATAAATTTATTTATTCCCTATCCCACATTTATAGAAATTAAACTTATTCCATTTCTTTTGCGCATAAATAGGATTAGGAATATTAATTTTATTATGCTTTGTTTGTTAAATGTATAACTTTACTTTTGCATATGTTTCTTTTAGATTCATAAAATTTAAACTGCATTCATACTTCAACCTTGTGAGGATGTGCAAACGGCTGATGATCGACTTAACCACACGTGCAGGTGTTGGCTGAGACGGAAAGAGCGGCGCGCGTAGGTGTCCGCTGAAATCCGGTGACTGGTAGAAACTATTTTCCTGACTCAGCGAGAGTGTGTTAGAATTGAACTAGTAACTGAAGGCTTCCACGCGCAGGTGGAGCGAGCGCAGTTTTTTTACAGAATTAATGCAAGTGGCAGCGTGTAGGCTGTTCCATCAATTTGAGATAACGGTTGCTGTACATAGTTTTTAGGTAGAAAAATAAATTGTGTTAGTCCTAATCTCCGTATCACTTCGTAACACCCTAGACACCGCCCCACATATATATCAATGTTAAATAAATGTGGATGTCTTAAAATTGGCAGTTGATTTTCTTTCTCCACTCTGAGTTCAACATAATGGATAAAGATTTGTAAATATTTCCGTGGAAACGGAAATATATGGCAATTCCGTTGGGCGATCGGTCCAAGGTGTAAGTTCAGACGATCAGCTCGGATCTCCACGCTACCTATCCCGACATAAGATGGTGCCAGCGGTAAAAATGATGTACCCGGAGTGGTAAAGATCGATGTACCGATAGCGGTAAAGATTGATGAACCGGAAGCAGTAAAGATTGGCCAGAGACGAGAAATTCCGAGGAACCCTGTTGAAGCAGACGAACCGGGAACAGTAAAGATTGGACCAGAGACGAGAAATCCTGAGGAAACGGACGGCGAGGCTACGCGAAATCCTGGTGAAGCAGACGAACCGGGTGAGTGTTGTTTACCCTTTCTTTTAAGATAAATAATCAGAGATCCATTGCTAAATAAATGTTAGGTGAAGCATATTTGTTTGTTAAATGATGAGGTGTAGTTGAAGCATGGCAGTGCGGGAAATACATCCGTATTTCAAATTTTAGAATTGCGCGACAGCGCAGGTGACACGTCAGTGTTCTTAGCCAAAAGTGCTGATTATAGTTTCTCTTGAAGAACTGTGATACACCAGGAGTGGCAGAAGGTATTTTTAAAGCACGACAGGGCTGGAATTTCAGAGTTACGAATTGAGCGTTAACTCATGTGACACGTCAGTGTTATTGTTCACATGTCATCGTTATCAGTTTAGGGTGAACCATTATTTTTCTCTGTAAACAATTGTGATATATGCTAGGGGTAGTCAATCAGTAGCTGAAAAGGGTTTTTATTTTAATGGTCTTTTAGTTAATACCAGTTAGAAAGGAAAATATATTGGTGAATATGGCTTTTTTGGGAAAATATAAGAAATGCGATCTATTTACTTTAGCATTGGAGTTAGGGGAAACTCCTGATCCAAATATTAAAGTTATAGGACTGAAAGATCTCATAACAGGAAGTAAGTCATACGAAATCGAATTCGTGATGGAGATGCTTGAAACGATAGTGAGTTCACGAAAGGAGATGGAAGAGAAGAAGGAGAGGGAAGAGAAGAAGGAGAGAGAAGAGAAGGAGAGAGAAGAGAAGAAGGAGAGAGAAGGAGAGAGAAGAGAAGAAGGAGAGAGAAGAGAAGGAGAGAGAAGAGAAGAAGGAGAGAGAAGAGAAGGAGAGAGAAGAGGAAAAGGAGAGAAAGAAACAACAAAGAGAATTTGAGCTAGAAAAGTTAAGGATAGAAGCAGGAATAAGGATAAGCAATGATTCCATAGAAGGAAGAAGTAGTCCTACCGATATACATGTCGACATGACGAAATACATGCCCAAATTCCAAATGAAAGAGGGTGATATCCTTTTATACCTCTCCCTGTTCGAAAGTCAAGCTAGGCGGAGGAAAATTGATGAAAGAAATTGGGTATCATGTCTTTTGACCCTAATGCCTTTGGAGATAATAGAATTGATTGCGAGGGTTTCGGAAGAGGGATTAGAAGATTATGAACACATTAAAGACCTCTTGTTAAAGAAGTTTAAGATGAATCCAGAGGGATTTCGCCAGAAGTTCATTCAACATCAAAAAAGTCCTGATAAAACTTGGCAAGATTTTACTCATGAAGTAACCAATTATTTTCAAGGATGGATCGAAGGACTTGGTATCTCCGATTTTGAGAGTCTGAAGGAATTGATGATAGCCGATCAAGTCAAGAAAAGAGTGCCACAGGAAGCCAGGGACCATTTTATCGATGAATGGGGGAAAATATCAAAACCTTCATTGCTGGCTGAAAAGATAGACGAATACGAATGTGTTCGTAGAACATACAAGAGACAGCCAAGTACCACCATGAAGACAAATTCGGGATACAAGACCCAGTATGATGCAAGAGGTTACGGTGGATACCACATATCTCAGCAGGACACCAAACGAACCTATCACAGAACTCAACCAGAACCGGCGAAACATAATTCCAGGCTTGTTTGTTTCTCATGCGGAATGGAGGGACACATGAAGAGGTTCTGTCCAAAGCCGGATAAAGGAAGATCAGATCACGATAATAGAAGGAAAGCGAACGTGAATAGGATCATAACTGAAGAAAGCGGTGTGGGGGATGAGAAAAGGACACTGAATACTGGCGGAACGGCGGTGGTAGCTAAAGTTGTATCCTTTAAGGAAAGATCCTGGCGAGACAATCTTTGCCCCTTGGAAAGAATCTTAATTAGTGTTGACGGGAGGGAGGCAAAAGCCCTAATTGATTCTGGGACTGAAATTACCGTCATACGGAAAGATATTGTACAAAATCTGTCGCTGGAAGAGAAATCGTCCATCTTTATTAAAGGAATCTTCGGTCCAGCGGAGAAATGCCCGTTAATGAACGTTCCCATAGGACTGATCATAGGAGGTAGGGGTGATGTGCTTCACCAAGAAGTCCTCTGCGCAGTTGCTCCCTCATTGGTGGAAGATGTGCTGTTGCCACCAGATATCCGAGACATGCTTAGAGGAAAGCAGGAATTAATTTCCACCGATATTGGTAGTGGAAACATCTTGGAACCACCTACAAAAGAGGGGAACACAGAAGGGAATTCCGTTGAAGTGAATAAGGACACAGAAGTGTTAGTGGTAGAAAGCACCGACGGAGACCAGGAAGAAGGGATATCGAAGACGGAAAGCTTCCGTGAAGAGCAAGAGGAGTGTAGAGAGCTGGAAGAGACCAGAAAACAGGCTAAGCAAGGTAGTGGAGGATTTTTCTTTAACGATGGTTTGGTCTTTCATAAAGACAAGATTCTTGGAGAGAATGTATGTCAATTGGTTCTTCCTAAACGTAGAAGAAAAGAGGTTCTTAGATTAGCCCACTGCTCAGTGTTTGGGGGACACATGGGAGCGAGGAAGACAATAGAAAGAATTAGATATTCGTTCTATTGGAACGGGCTATCAAGAGACGTGAGACAGTTTTGTTTAGCATGTGAAGGTTGTCAGTTGACGAGAAGGGTCAAACACAAAGATAGGGCCCCAATAACTCCCGTTGCGTGGCCAGAATTGCCCTTCCAAGTGGTCAATGTGGACATCATAGGACCGATAGATCCTCCAAGTTCTAAAGGACACAAATTTATCTTGTGTATGGTAGACCAACATACAAGGTGGGCTGAGGCGATCCCTTTGACGAGTCTTACAGCCAAAGCAACGTGTGAAGCTTTATTATCAATTTTTATGAGGACTGGAGTGCCAAACGTAATTGCCTCGGACAATGGTACAAATTTCAACGCTGAATTGATTCAGGAATTTGAAAAAAGAATGGGTTCAACTCCACGGTTCTCCACACCATTATATCCACAATCAAACGGGTTAGTGGAAAGATTTAACCAAACTTTAAAGAGTATGTTACATCACACCATTAAGGAAGAACCACGGACCTGGCACACCAAAATACCGTTCATTTTATGGGCATACAGAGAGGTCCCGAACAGTACAACGGGTGTAGCACCTTTTCAATTGCTCTTTGGTCGGAAGCCAGAAGGTCCTTTGTCGATTCTAAAGAATACCTGGACGGGAAGACACGAGGGTTTGCAGCTGGATACAACCCCAATACATGTCTATCTGGAGAAGTTGAAAACCCGACTGGAGGAGGCCGCAGAGAAAGCCAAGATAACATCTAATATACAACAAGAGAAAATGGCCCATTATTATAATTTAAGGTCTACAAGAAAGACTTTCAAGCCGGGAGATAAAGTCATCGTGCTCTTGCCAGATTCTACAAACAAATTATTGGCCAGATGGCAAGGTCCCGGAATCATTGAAGAGCAAAAGAATGAACATTCTTTCATTATAAAGATGCCAGACAATAGGATGAGGCACGTTCACCAGAACAAGATAAGGGAATTTGTGGTCGGTTCCAACGCGGTAAATGTCATTTTTGAAGGTGAGGAAGAATTTGGTAACATAGAAAACGCTCCAATTGTCGAAGCAAGAGACGAGTTCACCCAAGAAGTGAAAATGATCACGACACCGTACTTAAATCCTAAACAGGAGGAAGAATTGAAAAGACTCTTGTGTAAGTTCGAAACACTTTTTTGCCGACCAATACAACCCGTGGGAGTAAGTCAGCACAAGATTGAATTGCTGCCTGACTCCATCCGGGGAAAACCACATAGTTATTGCATACCAATAGCATACCGTTCAAAAGTGGATAGGCAAGTCCAAGAACTTTTAGAATTGGGTCTTTTGGAGCCGTCCAATGCAGACATTACGTACCCCATTGTATGTGTCGCGAAGAAGGATGCCTCGATTAGAATGTGCATTGACTATAGGGCGCTTAATCTGATAACAAAAGTGCCCAGTTATCCTATGAAGGACATGCAGGAATTGATCTTCACTGCGGGGATGGCCGAATGGTTAACTTGCTTGGATTTGGAAAGGGGATATTATCAAATAAAAATGGAGGACGAGAGCAAAGTTTTGACAGCATTTTCCACCCATAACGGGGTGTATCAATGGAAAGTGATGCCATTTGGATTGTCAGGAGCTTCGGGAACTTTCCAACGCATTATGAATCAAGTGTTGCACAAACATTCCGCTTATGCGCAAGCTTATATAGACGACATTGTTATATTCTCTAAAACGTGGGAAGAACATTTAGAACACTTGAAAAAAATCTTATCTGATCTGGAATATCTCGGATTTGCGGTGAAACTTAAGAAATGCATATTTGCATCCAAAGAGATAAAATACTTAGGACATAAGATAGGAGGGGGAAAGCACTCTCCTGACAATGACAAAATATTAGCCATCAAACAGTTGAGAAGACCCGTATCAAAAAAGGAAGTCAGATCCATTCTAGGACTGATGGGATTTTATAGGACTTACATTCCTGGTTATGCAGAGATAGCATCCCCTTTAACGGAGTTGACAAAAGGGAAAAAATCGGGAAAGGTATTTTGGGGGAAACGCAAGGAAGAATCATTCCTCCGGTTGAAAAATGCGTTATGTGAGGTCACTGCGTTAAGCACACCCAATGACGTCGAACCCTTCCAGGTTCACACAGACGCGTCCCACTACGCTATTGGATGTTGTTTGACCCAGAAGGACGAACATAGAAACTATAGGCCAATTGCTTTTGTTAGTCAAAAATTGAATAACACCCAAAAGAATTGGTCTACCATTGAGAAAGAGGCCTATGCCGTGTTATTTGGACTGAAAAAATTTGATAAGTGGTTGCAGGGTAACACTGTGGAGATCATAACTGATCACAATCCGCTAAAATATCTGGTCGAGACAACTCCTAAGAGCCCCAAGTTAACTAGGTGGGCACTTGCCCTTCAAAGGTGGAATTACAAGTTGACCCATCGCCCTGGGATTTATCATCATGGAGCTGATGCTCTCTCCTGCTTGGAAAGAGAGGTCGATCAATAAAGGCTTGGTAGCATATTTGGATGAGATTGTTATTTTTTTATAACTAAATATGGAGAGTTAAGATGTATATTAAATATAGTGTAAATAAAATGGTTAATTTTATATGTATGGTGTTAGTCGAATGTTATTTTTGCAATACTTTAGGTTAGGTTTTGTAGATTGGATCAATTTAGAATGAAAAGGTATTGGAGTTCGGGAGTATCAATATTTGATTGTTTGTGGTGTAAATAGATATAGCATTTGGATGTTAAGATCTAATATTAGCTTGAAAAGTGGTTGCAAAGTATAAATGTTCTTATGCATAATTTTTTTTGGATCCCTTGATTTCTCTTGGGTTGAGAGGGTAACCACTCCTGATCTGACCGGTTGCCACAAATGTTCGGACTATATTATTAGTAAAACAGATTTTTTTGGAAAAAAAAAATCTGTTTTCCTCTTGGCGGCGGCGTGTGAGGATGTGCAAATGGCTGATGATCGACTTAACCACACGTGCAGGTGTTGGCTGAGACGGAAAGAGCGGCGCGCGTAGGTGTCCGCTGAAATCCGGTGACTGGTAGAAACTATTTTCCTGACTCAGCGAGAGTGAGTTAGAATTGAACTAGTAACTGAAGGCTTCCACGCGCAGGTGGAGCGAGCGCAGTTTTTTTACAGAATTAATGCAAGTGGCAGCGTGTAGGCTGTTCCATCAATTTGAGATAACGGTTGCTGTACATAGTTTTTAGGTAGAAAAATAAATTGTGTTAGTCCTAATCTCCGTATCACTTCGTAACACCCTAGACACCGCCCCACATATATATCAATGTTAAATAAATGTGGATGTCTTAAAATTGGCAGTTGATTTTCCTTCTCCACTCTGGGTTCAACATAATGGATAAAGATTTGTAAATATTTCCGTGGAAACGGAAATATATGGCAATTCCGTTGGGCGATCGGTCCAAGGTGTAAGTTCAGACGATCAGCTCGGATCTCCACGCTACCTATCCCGACAAACCTCTTTGAGAGATTTTCACCCATTGTGCCGTGGCGCACTGATACTCAGCAAGAATGGCACTAGAGTGCCTAACGAATGATGAAACGGGTTAAACTGTGTAAGATTTATTTTATTTCAGCTGTTTAGCTTTGAACTTTTGACAGTAGTGTTCACACATAATTTTATGTAATAACCGTATAAATAATAAAAATATTACTTATTTAACATAAATTATTATAAATAAATTATTTCAAATGTAATTTTTTAAAAGTCACTTAGGAGCAAAATGGTGGTAGATAATTAAGATTATTTCTATTGTAAATCAATGAAGAGATATCAAATTCTACGTAGTTTTTGTGCGATAGGCCAAAATATAATACATTTTTAATTATGCTGCAGCATTTTAGTAACTAGTTTACGTGTGCCATGAGATGGAAAAGGTTGAAAATCACTGATATATTTCATCAGTAAGTTCTATATTTCATTTAACACTCTATATCTATTTAGTCCATATAAAAACGGAAGTGTAATTTCATTTAGAAATCCTTCCTTTCCATTTATTTTTTGATTCACTTGAAATAAATCATGTTGTTTGTGTCATTTTCTGCACATATTGTAGATATATCTATATTACAGATCGTCCGAATATATACTTTCTCTTGACCATTATATCCTTTTCAGAAAATAATTTGTGGAAGGTACTCCTAAATTATAACAAAACTTAGTTTAGATGCAAAACAGTTAAAAACACAAGGGCTATATTATATGTGTGATACATGAAATAAAAAAACCTCTTTAAGTAACAATATAATTTTAATAGGATTTACAAATTCCAGAGCACATTAAATATATTTAATCTGGGAAATATATGTTCTTTTGAGTGCTAGACAATCTGATTATTATAGAAAATATTTATTGAAAAGGTATGTTTATTTTTCTTAAAGCATAATTACAATTTTTTGGTTTTTCGAAAATTTATCAATTTTATTACTTTTAAATTTACTCTGGGCAATGGTATTTTAATTTTAGTGCTTGATTATATTATACTTTAGACTCTACAGTGTAATTTTGCAGAAAAAGATTACTTAATCAAAAACTAATTTAATTCACTTTGCATAATACCCGGTTTATTCTAGATCTTAATTTTTTAACATTAAAACATGTGTTTGAAACATAACATGTGTTTATTTATGATGGGATGGGTGTAATAACTTCTTTAACAAATTAAAAATAGTACAAACGCATTTAGGTTATTCAAACCATACGCCGTTATATCGTTACAACATATAATTTGGTCGGTTTTGAACTTAAAATTAAAATGTTCAACAGTGTAAGGGAGAAATAGAATAGTGGAGAATGCGTAAAACAAACATGCGGTTTATTTCCCAAAACGTTGAGGAAAACAAATTGTGCATACATTTTCTACACATAGTTTCTTAAACGGAGCACTCTTAAATGCATTTACCTAAACTATGTTATGTATCGGCTAGTTTCAATATTTTTGTCATGAAAATGTGTTTTGAGAAAAAAGCTTCCATCCAAGTTTAGGATTAAAATCTTCTTCATGGGAAAAAATATGAATACGTATATAGAGCCTGTTAGTCCCTGACCACCTACCAGTAGTTCACAATTTTCTTATATTTCTCATTAAAGCTAGTTTATTCCACAAGAAATTAAATTTATTTCAACAACCAATGGACTACTTGAATAAATGGTAGCCAATTTGTAAAATCATTGGGATCTATGAAATAACAATGCAGTAAACTTGTTCTGAAGAGTCATGACTAAATCTTAATTCATCTCAATTCTATTTCTTATTTTGAACTGAAATTTTTCACAAAAGTAAATAAAAACCTCAAATTTTTTAACATACATATAGTAATTTTCATATATTAATTTACTTGAAGTCAAACATCTTGGTCAATCTAATGGTAGAGCATAACTGCATATGTTCCAGTAATCGGCCAGAGATCGATTACTGGATTTTTACCCTAACTTGGATTTTTATTTCGAAGTTAGATATTTCATTATGACTAGGTGCTTTTTGGTACCCCCTTGTTTGGATTAAATTAAATACAAAAAATAGGTGATTAATTACTGGAAGAGGCAATCAAGCACTGAAAATAAATGCGAAAGGAATGAAATTTTTAGTAAAGAAACAGTATAATAGTACCCTCATTTGAACTAAACTTTCTGTTAGTCCTGAATTCTAATTCTAGATCATGTGTTGTACCCTAACATCTTACCTCAAAAGAAAGGTTGAAAACGGAGAAGAGAGATTGTCCCACGCAGGCCGTATCTACAATGTGGATATTATAGTGTGAATTAAGGGATAAAATAAGAAAAAGTTAAAGGGAAAAAAACTGATAATTGAAAAAGAGGAAATATTTAAAAAACAAAAATGATAAAGCTGATAAATTTGTGAAAAACATAAAGATAACTGGCAAAACGAAAACAAATATTGCAAAAGGTACGTGCTGTAAATTTGATAATTGCTGCAAACCATTTATAAAATGTATTCCAAAAAGACAAACTTTTCAGCTGGATTGGATGATTCTTGTCTAATGACAATGAAGACAGGGATTTTATTTGTGTTGTGTTTTGGAGAAACTCATGGAATTTGCATGGACTGGCTTTAGCTTATATTATAATTAATGTCAAACAATTGCTTAATATTATTGCAACATTTAATTAATTGTTCAATATTAGTTTGTTATATACTTTAACTATGTTACTTGTTTAATATTATAGTTTTTCAAAAAATTTTACTTAAAATATGTAAAAAATATTTATCCCAACAATATTTCATACAAATATTCTGGTGATTGCTATAATATTTGCACAAATGTTTCAATTTGAATTTTATTGTAAAAAATATATATTGTCAATTACTGGATGGATAGTGATCAGTTAGTGGATGCGTCGTGATCAATTACTGGTCCAATAACTTTTCTGAACTTTGAGCAAAATATTCTAAAAACTATTAAATATTAAAAATTGTACAATCTATAAATCATTTTAATCACCATCTTTTAAAGGTGCCCTAAGTCGAAAAAACATTGAAAATGTTATTTCAAATGAGCTCTAGGGAAGTTTTTTCAGGACAATTTAGAACTAACTGGTCAGTTACTAGCCGGTTCATCTTATAATATTACTTAATAATGTAGATAATATTCGCAGTAGTTATGTATTTACTTCTCATTAAAAACCTTAGATTACCTTTGTGCTCTGCAAACCCTCCCAATTACCACTCATAAATATATATTATGTTTCGATAATGGATAATTTTAATAAATATGAAATACTAATCTATACCTTTATTCAATTTTCCTAAAAATAAGTTATTGATATTTTATTAATTTGTATATTACAATATTAACTCTTACGTTAAATTTTTTTATGAAAGTGTAACTGGAAACGATCAACAAACATTTTTCATAATAACAAAAATCAGAATTGCAGGTGGAGGAGAAATAATGTAACTAGCCTGTCGATTTGTCCATTAGGGTTGTGTGTAGTGTTGAAAAATTATCAGTGGGTTGGTAGAAAAATCCAGGAAAACATTTTATTAAATCCTTCACTAAAGGTTTTGACAAGTTGTAACATAGTGACATATGATGGTAAGCAGAGAGGATGCTTTGAATGCCTCTCCTTAGTCAAAAGGCTCATGAAGGAAGGACATGTTATCTCTTCAGGTGGTTTCGGCGAGATATCACGTCCCTCAAGATCTGACCAATTTTGTTTCTGGCGAAATGTTTCGTCATCAAGATATTGTCAATTTGTTATGATGACGACATCAAGATATTGTCAATTTGTTATGATGACGACATAAAGATCTCGTCAAAATTTTCTTTTGACAAGATATCTAGTCCATTAAGGTAGCCTGCCTTTAAATAATAGCCTGCCTTTAAAACATGAATTTTGGTCAAAATATCGAAGTTTCAATTTTGGTCTAGTATTGGTAGTCTGAACTTTTTATTTCAAATTCTGTTACAATTTTGTTTCTAAGTAATTTAGAACTGGAGTTATGGCGGTTTTTTTTATATTACTACACAGCTGTATTTTTTCATGTACATAAAATTATTTTTCCATTTACCTCAAAATTGATGTTTTTGCTTTACGCAAATTAGCATAACTCAAAAAGTTAAAGTTCAAATGCTTTGAAAATTTGTAGGCATGTTGCACATATATGTATATATATATACAGGTAATAGACTGCAGCCATGACTGAATATGAATTATTTTCGGATTTAGTCTTTTAATTCATGACTTGCGCAAAAGTTTAGGGAACTTTTCAAAATGTTGTAATCGAGTTCCCATAACTTCAGAGATATATGCGTGATCACCATGATAATAGTCTATTCCCTGAAGAAGTTCATTATAAACATTATTAAATTTACAAAACAGTGATATAATGATTACTTTTGGAGTTATATCATTCTGCATATCGGCATATTTTACTGTAATTTTTACCTTATTTTTCTATCTAAGCAATGAACGAATTATCAGATGCTTACATTTTGTATGCTGTTTCTAGTTTTATTTTGTGTTTAATCATAAAATTTAAGTTAGAAGTAAAAATTTAAGTAATTTCAAAAAATGACCCCTGAAGGCAGGCAGATACCGTAAGATTTGGTCAGTTTTGCTAATGAAGAATCAGGAGTTAATGATTTATAGGACGATTATTGGATTAGGGACCTATTTAGAGGACGATTATTGGACTAAGGATCTATTTAGAGGAATATTGAATTAGGGACGAATATTGGATTATGGGACCTATTTAGAGCGCGATTGTTGAATTAGATACCTATTTAGAGGAAGATTATTGGATTAGGGACATATTTAGAGGAAGGTTATTGAAGTAGAGACCTATTTAGAGGACGGTTATTGAAGTAGGAGACCTATTTAGAGGACGGTTATTGGATTAAGGACCTATTTAGAGGACAATTATTGGATTAGAGACCTATTTATTGGACGATTATTGAACTAGGGACCTATTTAGAGGAAGGCTATTGGATTAGGGGACCTATTAACAAAGTTTATTTGCAGAAAAGACAGAATTCTTAGAATGTCACGAATGCATCCGAAGTGTTTTGCGGAATGCACAGACGAGCAGAAAGGAAAAACGTCTCAAGTGAGTGGGTCTATTTGAAGCTATGGTTGGCTAGGCGATGAATGAAAAATGTGAAACAGATAACACTATAAATTGGAGACATGGTGGTAGCAATGCAACGGTATTGGTACTGGTATATTTAAATAACTTCACACTGGAGGAACACAACGGGCTAAGCAATGCAACGGAGAATAGCAGAGGAGAAAAAAGAGGGGAGTTATTCTTTAACGTTTAGAGACATATATATGGTAAAAATATTATAATTTATAAGTGGTTAGTTTTAGTATCATTTCATATATACTTTACCTTTTGTTTCAGTTATTTTCAGAATGTGATCGTCATTCCTTATCCAAGAGTCTACTACAACATATTCCCTCACAAAAGATGGAAGATGACATCTTAAGACTGCTGTATTTCCTCTTACCACGAAGTCGTCATACACCTGAGGATTGAACCTTTGTTTCATTACTGAAAAAAAAGAAAATATAAAGGTAAATTAAATCAATAAGCTACTAATAATTTTAGTGATTTTTACTCTGTAAACTGAATTCAAAAATACATTTTATGCATATGTATGTTTCTCAAATCATTGTATTTATTCCAACCTTTATATTGTATTGGAAATTTAAGAGAAAAACAAACTTTTAAATAAAGTTTTTGAAGTTCACGAATTTTTAACATAAGATATAAAATGATTTAGGTAGCGTGGAGAAACATAAACTATTTAACTGTGTAACAAAATAAATTGAAGTGAATATTAAAAATATGTTAAATTTTTTAAAGGCTCTTAGGACTCTGAAAGGCTGGTATCTCGTCACTTACATGAAGTATATTTAAAAACCGAAATTTCAATGGACTATGATGTTGTTTACAAATGTCGGACATTAGCTCCCATAGAATTAATCCATGAGTTCCAATACCTTTGAAGACACAACCTCTTAGTGCATTGCCCTTCTAAGTGTTCAGACATAATAGGTTGACCAGTCGTATAAATTATATATTGAGTCTTATCTTCAATTTTTAATAGAATATACTCCTTTTGAAATGAAAAATATCATACTCATCAGAAATATTCCAAGCGTTATATCGGTTTTAAATTAAATATATCTTGAATTTACTATACGTAAAATACAATTTATATCATGATCAGAAGATATTCAATATAAGGAGAATATAAGTATATAATTCTAAGTAATTCATACTATTCTGTATACCTTAAATCATAGATATATTTAATTTAAAAAGGAAATAATTTTTTAATCCATTTCGAAATAGAAATTAGAAACCATTTATTCCATGTTGATGGATAATTTTTTATTACGAATAATTGAATACACTGATAAAAGTTAATTTTCAGAAAACCTTTGATGCCACTAAACATAATACAAAAATTATTCACATTTATCCACAATAAAAGTTTTCAAATTACAATTTTAATATCGTATTCTAAACAACGATTAACAAAAGTTCGCCTACCAAATGTATAGAACTTTGCTTGCCATCAATAAATATTTTGAAAATACAAACCCAACTTATATTGCGAATTGTTGCATTTGAAAGTTGAAGCATAAGAATATAATTTTCTTATAAATTTATATCATTGGTTTGTGTTACAAAGATGCACAATACATTTTCTTGATAACTTGCCCTTTAGTCTTTCCAACGAATAAAAGTATCAGTTTAAATTTAACAAAGATTCTGCATCTTTCTGCATCTGCATCATCATCTGCAGAGCGTTATGTTCAGACTCAAATACCAACTATAAATTGGAATTTAAATTGTTAAGAGGAAAAAAAAAATCCCTGAAGCTCCTTTAAAAGAAATTCTATAGCATTTTTTCTATTTTAAGTGGATTTTATTTAACGAAAAATAGTAAAAATATATTTTCATTGTTATCCAGATTCACTGGATTTGAAATAAACGTTCCTTTGTCAAAATAAAATGCCTGATTTTTAAGCCAGTTTCAATTTTTATTCAGCTATACTTAAAGCAAAGTGCATTTTGAAATATCCAAAGCAGTTCATCTGCCTTATAGCAGAAAAGATTATTCTCAAACGAGATTCACAGAACCATTCGTATTTTTATTATTACGTGCAAAGGTCTTTCTCCTTTTTATTTTTATTCATTTTTAATACATAACACTGATGTAATCATATTTTGATTACCTCTAAAGTATATGCATTGTTTTAGTACATAGCTGACAAAATAATAACCAAATAAAGATTTTATGTGATTCTTGAAGAACAACATTTGATAGTATAAACAAATATTCAACTCAATTATCAATTATTTTATTTATTTTAATTTGGTGACAATACTAATACTTTCCTCCAGTGATGCAGTTTACCTATAAATGCTTTTCATATCACTTCCGTATAATTTGCCAGTTAGTTTCCTTTTGCTGTGAACTATAGCAATAAAACTAGGTAGAATTGTATGCAAATATTTCGTGTAAAGTAATTCCTAAAGTTTGAAGATTGAAAAGTACTATAACTATTTATATTGATACATTAATATTATAGTAAGCTCATCGCAATATTGGATTTCATTGGTCTAAAAAAGAATACAGAACTATGTAAATCATCATAAGGTTCTGCATTTTGAAATTATGTATAATTTTCACAACGCAAGTGTTTAAACTTATAAAACGTAGAATAGTACCATTCAGATCAATAGAAAGTCAACAAACTCATCCCTTTTAAAAGTATACTTAAAGCAAAATGCGTTTCAAACGTTTCACCCTGCATGAAAACATACTATTACTATTACCAATAATTCCATTCATATTAATAACCATTCAGATCAATAGAAAGTCAACGAACTCATCCCTTTTAAGAGTATACTTAAAGCAAAATGCGTTTAAAACGTTTCACCCTGCATGAAAACATACTATCACCATTACCAATAATATGGAATTTGAAAACGCAATTTAAATTTTCAAAACTTTCTTAACACTTCTGGTAACCCCTCTATTTCTCCTTTAGAACGAATTAGGTGCCAATTTGAATTGGCGACAAAGCTTTGTATGGCGACTAACGTATATTTGTGTATATTCACCAATGTCTTATTTTAAAATGGCATACAAATAATTATTTTACTACAAACATAGACATAAATATAAAAAGTTTAGAAATGAAATGCAATTCGATGAAGAACATTGACTTATTTAAACACACTTGATGCTTGTTTGCCTAGTACTTTAACTTTATCTGAACCATTTAAGTGCCTTTTTAAAACTTCACTCTAATAAAATCCCCATGTCATTTTCAAAGTTTCCTTTTACGCCGTCCTAGCTAATTCACAAAGCACCAGCACCCATCTAAGTTAACAGGACAGAACCACGTTTTCTTTTCCAACCCCATTTCCTTTGCACAGTGTTTAATTTTATTGACTCTTTGAAAAAGTAAGATACTTATATAACTTTAAACTTCCTTATTTAATTCCAGACGCAAACTTCGACTCCAAATGAGGCTCTTTTCTCGTTGACGCAGCGCTGAAATATATTCTTTCTTTGAGATGAATTCCTACAAACGAATCGTTCACTAATTGAAGTTGTTGAGTAAAACAATTAATTAGTTCTGTGCTCCGCTAAGGGTGAAATGCACTAAAATAAGGTTGGAGTTTTTTCGTTTCCTCTTCAGTTGAATAAATAGTTGTTTGATTTGTAAATTGTATCATAGAGATGCATAAACACTGATAGAAGTGAGGCATTAAAGAAAGGCACAGAATGAATTTGTAGTCCAGGATTTGTTTTGCGGTAAATGAACGTGTGGAAAAGTTTGTATAAGTCTGAATTCTACTTTTACATATTGTATAATTTTACCGGAGAGTTTAAATATATTTAACCCTCCTGGTGGGAATGTCTTGACGAGGTATCTCGTCTCATTATCAAAACTTGCTAGATCTTTATGGACGAGACATCTCGTCATTAGAAAAACTGACCAAATCATGATAATGAAATCAGCAATATTCTCATAACGAGATATCTCGTCTTTAGCATTTGGTCAGATCTTGATCGACGAGGTATCTCGTCTTAACCACTTGGAGTGTTAATTTAATCTAAAAGCTGCACAATATTGAGTTAAGAGCTATCGCCACAAATGAAATTCTACAGCAGTCTGATTACAGAAGGCAATGAGAAATCTGGAAGAAGAGGAAATCTGAACTAATCTTAAAATAAGTTTAGATGACAAAAAATATTACATAGCCTTTGATTAAGTTAGTGAGATACAATTGACAAAGACGTTCACAAGTTAAATGTACTATTTTGATTGAGGTGGGGAACTTTTGACCATACACTTTATAGGAAATAATACAAATAGCCTTCTGAGTGGTACACACGAATATAACCATTCTTCAACCTGCAATCTTGCATGAATTCTAACTACTTGTGACTGTCAACCGGTATACCCTTACCTAGAAATATTTCAACCATTATACGTTATCATATAGTCGTTACGTGTTGTAGAGATAAAGCAATGCTACACTATTCGTAAATTTCGTAACACTCAGAGGGTAGAATGTACAGCATGTTGAATATATTTTCTTTATAATTCCGAACTTAATTGAACATTTCCATACAGGCACTACAAGGTTGGATTTGCGAACCCCTTTCCGTACCCTGGTTCAACCCAAGGAACGAAAGTTCATTTACTACATATATTAGTGGCGAAAGATCACCCAGTGGATAAAACGCCGTATTTCCTAAGAGGATCAATCTCCAATATCCATGAGCTTAGAAACTGGTATTCCTACAAGGGAACATCTTTATGTTGATACTTTGTATTTTATGTGAGTTTTTAATGTTGTATTGTATATATGATGATTTAATTGTCCTGTTTTTATGTTTTGTTTTTATTTTGATTATATTGATTATATTGATACTTTGTATTTTATGTGAGTTTTTAATGTTGTATTGTATATATGATGATTTAATTGTCCTGTTTTTATGTTTTGTTTTTATTTTGATTATATTGATACTTTGTATTTTATGTGAGTTTTTAATGTTGTATTGTATATATATGATGATTTAATTGTCCTGTTTTTATGTTTTGTTTTTATTTTGATTATATTGATTATTTGATACTTTGTATTTTATGTGAGTTTTTAATGTTGTATTGTATATATGATGATTTAATTGTCCTGTTTTTATGTTTTGTTTTTATTTTGATTATATTGCTCGGTTTTGGGTGCTGCCTGCTGTTACGGACTCCATTAGCTCATAGACTTCCTTTTGGATCCTGTGATAACTTTTTAACATCAACTATCTAATCTGTTATCCGTACAGCATGGCATTGCCCTCAAAATTGTTAAAATTCTAAAGTGCGTTTTGTTTGCTGTTTTCTTATGTTGTTTATTGATGTTCTAATTAATCGCTAAATGTAAAGCGAGATGTATTTATATTGTAATTTAATTGCATATAATACTCAATAATTGCCGTACGTGACCCCTGTTGGGTGGGCGTGTGCTGGCCCGTTGCCTCTTCTGCTGAGAATCACTTTCCCCGCCCCTCTAAACTGGGCTCTAAACCTCGCGGTGAGCCGGGTGGGGCGTGGGGCGCAAAAAAAAGGGGACATCTTGGTCGAACACACAGGCTATGATCACTTTATTGTCAAGTTATAAATGAAACTCACTAAATCAAAATTTTCAAGGTATGGGTTTTTTACCTATATAGACCATAACATGGTGATCTTTTGACTGATGAAGTGTATGTATGTCCACTTAGTAACTTTTTTCTTTCAGGAAGATTGGATGTCTACTCGTAAAACATGCTTAGGGAATTGACTTTTTCCCCTTTGTTTTCTCAGAACTATACTTTTCGATTTGGTGTTTCGCTTGCATGCCTACGATATATAGAACATAATACAAGAAAAAGTGTTTTTAAGTCAAGACTTACAATACCTATTGCACGCAATCCAATAACCACTCCGCCAAACAAGTCTCAATAGTACCCTACGACACTTCTTCAGTTCACCAATTTATAAAACACCATTACTCAAGTGTTTAATCGAGCATTACTTTCCAAGGGCCTCAGAGAGGGACACATGAAAGAAAATAATTAATTTTTCCGAATAAATGCGGTCTTAATCCCTTAAGAATGTGCGAAGGCAAACACTTAAAGACAAGAAGTAAAAACTTCTCTGAACACCCTCTTCAGAGACGACCATGAATTAAGTCTTCGCAAAAACAGTGTCTAGGAGGAGGGGAAAATAAAGAAAGGAATGAATGAAATAAAATCTCTCAGTCACGTCCATAAGAATTAGAATAATGCATAATTCATTGGGCATTCTTGGGTTACATTGGCGTAGTGCTCTGGGTGCGCTGTTCGGGTAAACGTACTAAATTCCGTTCTGTCAAACAGAATTTTGATTCTTTTGTTAAATAAATAATAATATGATTTATCCGGAAAGAGGGCATTTAACTTTTTTTGACCGAAATAAGGGGTTTAAGCGGGTTTTTTTCCATTGCCTAATCGTGATGTGCGTGCAAAGTAAAGGAATAGTCTTCACGGGCCAAGCAAGGAAAGGAGAGTTTAAGTAGATTTCAGAACTTTTGAAGTTCTTTGGCTTTTGGCATGTGAATTGAAGTGTATATGTAACCTTTTTTGCTTTATATTTTATTGAAAGAAGTTTGCACCATTCAATCATTTAATATTAAATTTAGTGTTGACATTAGCTTCGGCATAAGTAGTTATGAAGTTATGAATAACTATAATTCATGATATAAGGAATGTTTGATTTATGAGACCCCATGTATACATATTATATATATATATATATAGTCATATAACGTGTATTGAAGTTGTGTGTAGAGCTTTTAATCACTACAGATTCGTTCATAATGATCGGGTATGGATATAAATGTTTTCGTTACATGAAGATTTTTAAAACAATCAATGAAAATATGCCTAAAAATTTAATATAACAATGATAAAGCATACCTTTACAACGAATATTTTGGTGGTGTCTTATTACTTCATTAAGTAGAAATTATGTGTATCGTTTTAATGTCTCACAAAAATATACTGATTCCATGAAATAGGAACGTCGAATCAGAAAAGAGCTCTATTCCCATTGTGACAAAGGAATATCATACCAATGACATCTATCCCACCATCAAAGTGTATGCTCAAGGAAAAATATGCTCTTTCTAACTCAGTGTATTCTTCCTCTTCTACTGTATAAGACTATGTTTGCTGTAATTACAGACCTATTCAACTTCTACCAGTACTTACTATTCGAGATTAAATGTACAAGAAAACACATACAGAGTGTAGAAAATTGGTATACATTTCAGTTTTTATATGAGCGTAAGAAATATTGAATACACCGCGGTAACGCAAAGTGCTTCACAATTCCACCCCTGTGTCATTACGTGTAATTTTCAATTGGCTGGTCATTAGAAAAAAAACAATTTCAAACAGTCGAACAAAAATTAACAATTTGGTCTATTTTGATGTAATTGAGACATATTCATTAGGTTGCAATTTTTACGCAATCAAAAGGGCGAGTTATTCAGTTTTTGAATAGATATATTTAAGTCATATATATAATGTTATATGAGTACAAGCGTCTAGAATAATTAAAGTAAACTGACATTAGAACATTTTTCATATGACAAATGTATTTGCTGATACGTTGAGATATTTTCAAAAATTAATATTTTGAGTTATTCCACATAATAAACAATTGAAATAGATAGATATAATACATTCATATTCCATAGAATATCTAATAAAAGAAAACCAAACGTGGCAAGAATTCTATCCATATGTAACAAAGGGATCACATATCATTACTATCTGACCCAGTTACAGTGTGTTACGAAGAAAATACGTGTCTTTATAATCCAGTAGTCTTCTTTCCCTGGTAGTGTATACGATTGTGTTTGCTGTAATTACAGACCTATTCAATTCTACTAATAAACACCATTCGAGATTCACTGGGAAAGGAGCTATACATATGCATTTGAAATTGGTGTGTAATTTTTAAGTTCCAGTAGAAGAGTTAAATATGTAGAACTTTTTAAATGCTACGAAAGAGTCCTCACTTTGTAGACAATAGACAGGTAGATGTCCTTCTCCCATTATGAAGATATGAAAAATAAATTTACTTTAAACGGTGCTTGTAAATAGGTATAATGGTCAGAGTGCTGGTTTCTAGATTGAAAGGTTCCTGGTTTGAATAAGGCGTTAGGCGTATGCTGTTCATTCGGAATGAAGAAGTAGCCTCTATAAACGGGTTGTGTTTAGAATATGTGGTCTGCATATGAGGTGTAAAGTAAGTCCACCCATAATGTCGCACCAGGGTAACGCGAAATGGTTCACAAATCCGCCCTTATAAAGCCACAATGAGAAGTATTCAATTTGCTGGTGGTTAGAGAAAAACAACTTTCAAACAGTCCAGAAGTTAAAATTTGGTCTCTGTTTTGATGTAATTGATACATATTTCTAAGCATAGTCTTACATATATTGAAAGTGGGAAAATTAATTTATTTTTGAATCGATAGATTTAAATCTATATAGTGTTAAATGAATAAGGCCTCGAATTATTAAAATAAACTGTTCTTTAGAACATTTTCCATCAGACGAATTCCTGATGTGGATATACTTTCGAACATTAGCATTTTTGAATTATTACGCATAATAAACAACACAATTAAAATAGATAGAGAAAATATATAGATATCGCGTCGAATATCGAATATAGGAAAGACAGAATAGTCGAGAATTCTATCCCTATGTAACAAAGGAATCTCATACCAATACTATCTAACCCAGTTTCAAAGTGTGTGCCCAAGGAAAAATGTGCCCTTTGTAACCCAGTAGTCTTCTTCCCCTAGTACTGTATAAGATTATGTTTGCTGTAGCCGCAGACCTATTCAACCTCTGCCAATACCCGCCATTCGAGATTCACTGGAAAAGGAGATATACATAGACAGTAGAAAAAGGTCAGTATTTTTCAGTTCCTTTTCAGAAGGGTAAGATTTTTCCTCGACTATATTTTTACAGAGTTAGGGTCTTTGAATGGTTGACTCCAAATTGTCTGTCGTGTGGTAGTGCAAGATAGACCCGAATAAAATGCGAACTGAAATATTGATCGGGGTAGTAGACCTCCTCTTAGGAGCTGAAAATGGAATTGATGTCGTGGGTGTATGCCTTATACCAATATCGGTACTCTGAAATTTAGGGATACCGACTTAAATATATGGCATTGCTCTCTTCTTTTGTTTTAGGAAAGATGGGTTACTTTAATAATGTGATAAATGACATCTTCCACAAAAATGAGTATTTTTGTTTAGAAATTGATTGGCAGGTTTAGAAATTGATTGTTTTGCTCGCATAATATGAAATGGGCATTCTGTAATAATTTTAAAACGTATAGTAAAATAATTCTCAGACTAAAAATAAAATTAAAATAAATTAACCGTACATATAATGACTAATCAATATCGGTACTCTGAAATTTAGGGATACCGACTTAAATATATGACATTGCTCTCTTCTTTTGTTTTAGGAAAGATGGGTTACTTTAATAATGTGATAAATGACATCTTCCACAAAAATGAGTATTTTTGTTTAGAAATTGATTGACAGGTTTAGAAATTGATTGTTTTGCTCGCATAATATGAAATGGGCATTCTGTAATAATTTTGAAACGTATAGTAAAATAATTCTCAGACTAAAAATAAAATTAAAATAAATTAACCGTACATATAATGACTAATCAATATCGGTACTCTGAAATTTAGGGATACCAACTTAAATATATGGCATTGCTCTCTTCTTTTGTTTTAGGAAAGATGGGTTACTTTAATAATGTGATAAATGACATCTTCCACAAAAATGAGTATTTTTGTTTAGAAATTGATTGACAGGTTTAGAAATTGATTGTTTTGCTCGCATAATATGAAATGGGCATTCTGTAATAATTTTGAAACGTATAGTAAAATAATTCTTAGACTTAAAAATAAAATAAAAATAAATTAACCGTAAATATAAGTGGGATTTCCAGTGTAAACGAACAGACCAGACGAAATGTAATTTTTCCTTCCGCAACCCAAGTGCTCTCGTATCATATATATCGGGGTTACCCTCAAGATTATCACCTTTTTGGTGACGTGTGGCGTTTAATTTAACTTGCGTTGACTAATCAAATATCACAGTGCAATTCAGAAATATTATTTTTTACTTTTTAGTGACGAATTCTGGTATCAAACTCGATAAACAAGCCAAGTGGCATCATGTTCGGAATACGTACTGGAAGCACGTTCAACTACTGAAAAACTATCGCCACTTCTACTAAGCTTGACAAAATGAATCTCATATTTTTCTTTGCGAGAAGTTACATATAACACCCATCGTATCGTTTAAATAATATTATATTATATTTACTTGAAAAATCTTAAACAGCTATTCAAAATGATGAAGTCTTCTACATGATATGTTATTAATATATGGTATGAGAGTATCAAAATTGTTAATGGTAGAGACGGTTTTATATTTTGAAGAATTGCTATTTACGACTAAAATCTAAACTGCATCAGCGAAATAAACATTCATTAATTGAGAAATTATTATATAAATGTCTTAAAAATATCCGTACGTTTTACAAGCTATTTTGTCAGTACATGTAATGCAGTCCGAAGTGTAGATAGGAAGTAAGCTTATGGCAAAAAATGCTACATAGGACCACTATTTTGAATGTTTCAAACTACTTATCTCAATATTGATCCTTTTGAAGAAAATTGACACCGTAAGTTGATGGATAGTTTATTTCTACCATATTGCAAATATACACATTTACAGCAAAATAAGTGGACTGATTAAAATTATTTTATACCACAGCAAAAGACTAATTTCTATTCGATAATTTGTATACGTCTTTCCTTTGTGTATAAATACTGCAGAAAAATACTATCATTCTCACCGAATAGGTATCCAAATTCTACCATGTTGCAAATCTAAATATTTATAGTAAAAACGATTAGTCCAGAGTTAGAATGATTGTATACTAACATTCATTCCCATTTTATATTTTGTCAATTTTTCTCTTCTAAATTCATAAATATCACAAAAATGTTTATCTATTCTCATAAAATAGATGAATGAGTATTTTCTACCATGTTGCAAATCTAGTTAGAGTAAAAACAGTTTTACTAGTTATGTTCATTTTATGCAGAAACATAAGATTCATTCTCATTCTATAGTTTGTTATGTTTATTTGCTAATTGTGTAAATACCATAGAAATGCCTATCCATTCCCATACAATAGGTAGAGGGATATCTTGCTCAACTATGTTACGAATCTACAGTTATTGTAAAAATAGTATCATATTAATTAGAATTATTTTATAAATTAATTCCAATTCTATCATTTTGCAATTATTTTTTGCTAAATACATAAACACCACCAAATTATTTATCTGTTTGAACAAAATAGATGGATGAGTATCTTATTCTACCATGTTGCATCTAGTTAGGGTAAAAAGGGTATAATTTTTATTTTAAGCTTACACATAAGATTAATTCTCATTCTATAGTTTTACAAGATTTATTTCATTAATATATGCGTACCATATAAATATCGCTACAATAGGTAGAGGGGTATTTTGCTCTACTATGTTACGAATCTACAGTTATTGTAAAAATAGTGGCATATTAATTAGAATTATTTTATAAATTAATTTCAATTCTATCATTTTGCAATACGTTTTTGCTAAATACATAAACACCATAAAATTATTTATCTGTTTGCACACAATAGGTGGATGAGTACCTTGTTCTACCATGTTGCAAGTCCAGTTAGAGTAAAAACATTTATACAAGTTATCTTTACTTTATGCATACTCATAAGATTAATTCTCATTCTATAGTTTTGCAAGGTTTATTTCATTAACATATGCGTACCATATAAATATCGCTATCCGTTCCCATAATAAGTAGAGGGATATTTTGTTCTATCATGTTACGAATCTACAGTTATTGTAAAAAAGTGACATACTTGTTATAATTTGGCCAAATATGGTCCTTGCTCCATAAAACCCCAATAAACCAACCAACTAGTCAAAATTATTTTACACACACAAAAGAATTTATTTCCCTTCTATAAGTGCTCAATACTTCTTTGCTAAATGCATAAATACCACAAAGATATTTATCTGGTCGCATACAATAAGTGAATGAATATCACCTACCATGTGCAAATCTAGTTAGAATAAAACAGTTTTACTAGTTATATTAATTTTATGCCGATACACAAGGTTCATTTTCATTTATTGTTTTTTAATATTTATTTGCTTCTTAAGGTATCTTCCTCTACCATATTACGATTCTAGTAATCGTAAAAATAGTGGTGTACTAGTTGGAATTACTTTATACACACCAAAGATGGTACAGATGTATCTAGCGCCTCATCTGGTGGCAAACGCTCTTGGCGCGTTTTTTAGCGCACTTTTAGTAGCGAGTTATGATAGGTGAAGGTAACCCGTCTTCATTAGTGTTATTCCCGTTTTTATGGTAACATCGGCAAGCGGAAAGATTTATAAAGATGTTATATTTATAAAAATTTACAAAAGATAAAAAATATTTTTTTCTAAGAATTCTGTCCTTGGCGACATAAAAAGTGCGCCAAGAACGTTGCCACCAGATGAGGCCCTAGATACATGTGTACCCAAAATATTTGTTTCAATTCTATAATTTTTCAATGCGTCTTTACTAAATACATAAGTACCACAAAATAATTATGTTTGCATTCAATAGGTGGATGAATATATTGTTCTACCATGTTACAAGTCTAGATATAGTAAAAATAGTGCCCTACTAGTTAGGATGATTTTTAGACACATAAAACTCCACCCCACTCCATAAACTCAAGATATTGTTTTGCCAAATATATAAATACGGTGGAAAAATCTTCATCCTTTCTCTCACAATATTTCATCCGGACATTTTATGCACTGAGGAATGTAAATAGGGAGTGTCAAGTCTTAGGGCGCAAGACGTCACAGTCCGTTTAGGGTGAGCACACGTTCGGAAATCAAAAGCAAAACCCGTAGAAAGTAGGGGTTGAGACGCTAAAGAGGATAAAGAATGCTTTTGAAGGACAGAACTCATTATTTTCGAACAATGGAATGAAATTTCCCCCGTGTAGACAGTCTTCTTTCCCACCCCTACCCACTTGCTTAGCGAGTCAGCGTAGCAGTCGGGATGAATTATTCATTATTCTAATTCAGGGGGACTCATCCAAGAAAAGTTTTTAAGAGCTTGTTTTTGTGTGTTGCTTTTCTTCTTCAGCGCATCTATATAAAAGGGAGTACTTGACTGGTACATTCTAATTTACATAAGCTGCAAGTTGTAACTTGATTCTTGGAAATTTTTACTACGAAGGTACGTGAGCACCGTTCAGAAGAGATTGCCCGATTGCTGATTGGACGAGAAAATTATATGGATGCGCTTTTGAATTGGAAAAATTGCTACATTTAAGAAAAAATAAGTATATAAGGTAGGTATTTAATTAACGTCGCACTGAAGCAACACAACGGGCTATCGGCAACAGTCGGGGATCAAACCCGTATGGGAATATCCGAAATAATTATATAAAAAGGCTCAAATCTGTTGCCGTAAATACCTCAAATGCAACTGTATTACAATTGCTTATATTGTGAGATGAAAGGAATTATAACATATTAAGGATCAGTCACATATAATAACATAGTAATTTCGTTACAACTTGGCCCTTATATTGTTAAAAGTGGTAGTAATGCATATCTGATGCATTGTTGTAAAGACACAATCAAATTGAGAAATAGTTTAGTAAATTTAAAACATGATTATCCGTACTTTGAGCTTAAATTAGGAAATTTTACTCGCATGGGTATAACTATATGGCAAGAGGTTGCATTCTCTAGTGTTGCAATTTTACCGCGTTGCACCGACTGTATTTCAGTATTTCGTTGTTCTAATTCAAGAGGATTAATTCAAGAAAAAAGTTTAAGAATATGTTTTTGTGTGTTGCTTTTCTTCTACGCATCTGTATAAAAGTGAGTACTTGCTTGGTACATTGTAGTTTATATAAGCTGCAAATTGTAACTATTCTTGAAAATGTTTGCGGCTAAGGTACTCTATATTCAAGACAAAAATATGTATTGCAGATAGGCATAACAGTGTTGATGAATATACATATTAATATATTTGTTGTAAGCTGCATTAAACCTACTGATAGTTTATCTTTGGATCGAAAATTGCACTGTATTGACAGCCTCCTGGTGCAAAAACCTGATCCAACTGTGACCATTTCTGGGCAAGGGATAATTTGTTTTCCTACATGGATCTGCAATCCCTTGGAGTAATAGGTCAGTTTTATCTCCACGAGATATTTCATCCTTATCAAAATTGACCAGATCTCAGACGAGATATCTCGTAAATGCGTTTGATAGGATAAATACGTTTATGTTGTGGGATGAAGGGTACGTAACAAATTAAAGATTCTCTCATATATTAGCAGATGGCAGTTTCGCTGCAAACAATTCGGCATTTTATAAAGTTTTCACCCTCTAAGCGTCACAAGATTTTTGAGTAGTATACTATTGCTTTACTCACTACACATACTTACTAAATATTACATTGAATGATTCCTTGGAAGGATTATAATCGTTAAAACTTGTTAGAAGTCATGCACAGAAAACTAGTTTTGTAGTAGTTTAATATGAGCATGAACCTAAGATTAATGCTAAGAGTGCTGGAAAGCATAAAAGCATTGTTAGCATGTTAGCACTGTTAATTATGCTAACAGTGATGGAAAGCACTATTAGCATAATTGCGAAGACACAATGTAATTAAGGAATAGTGTTTAGCACTTGTAAAACACAACTATCCATTACTGGATTTTAAATTAAGAAACATGATCACATGGTAAAAATATATGGGGCAAGAAGTAAAACTGTAATGTTGCAATTTTTCCCAGTAACATCAACCTGCACGTGTATATTGATTACTCTAATTCAAGAGGACTCGCACAAGAGAAGGCTTTTGGAACTTGTTTTGAGAGTGTTGTTTTTCTTTCATGTATCGATATAAAACGAGGAACTTGACTAGTGCATTCTAATTTAGGTAACCTACAATTTGTAACATGACTCCTGGAAAATCTGAAGGCAAACAAACATGAGAATTACTTAAAAGAGATTATCCGATTGCCCATTGAACGGGATATTTATGCTCTTTTCAACTGAATAAATTGCTCTATTCAAAGTGAAAATGAGTAACACGGTAAGCTTAAGTACGTTGATATAAAATTTTCATAAAAATGTTGAATGCTTTAACAATCTGCATTCTGTACTTCTATGAATGAGTTTATGATCTGGTGAAGGGAAGAGAGGAATATTACGTTGTCACACACACATATATTATAGCATGGTGCTTTAGTTACTATATGAATGATTAACACACCACGACACAAATTTCCAACAATGATGGCACCATTTCCTAAGGCAGAATTTCCCCACTTTGAATAAGGCGGATGTCACATTCAAACAAGGTCGGTTGGTATTTTTTGAGGCAAGTGCCAGATCTGGCGACGTAGCACCGAACAATGCCTTTTCTGTCAAATTAATGGACTTGCACATTCAATTAAAATTTATACTGACTCAGAAGAAATTCATCCAGATTAGTACAGTAATCGAAGTTTTGGCACCGAATTTATGCCCCGATTCCAAAGTTGGCGAAGTATAAACCATCTATGGCATGTCCGCACATGTTTCTTTGCGTATGGCAGCCCTTTCCAAGGCAACATTTCACACCTATTCAGAAACCCAAGATCGAAGGTCTTGGGGGAGCCTCATTATACAGACTGAACAACACGTTTTGAGAGCGCGTTGGTTGAAAATGAATTACTCTTTTTTATTTCACCTTTAGTGCGTTTGAGATAAATTTCCAACTCTGACTCTGATTTATAATTTTGGTGTTTTTACGCACTAACTTCTAATCTCCAGACGAATTCATTGACGTTCTTCTTGACAAAATTAGTAGCAGCATTACTTTCAAGGAAAATATCATAATAAACCTTTGTAAGAGGGTGTCAATATATTCGAGGTCAAGCAAACGAATAAAACATCAATGTGAACCCTCCAATGTGGTTTCGACGAGATATCTCATTCGTTAGATGATCGATTTGCTAATGATGAGATGCATCACCAAGATAATGTCCGTTTTTTTATGATGGCGAGAAAAAGATCTGGTCACTTTTCTTCTAATGACGAGTTATCTCGTTCATCAAGATTTGCCAAAGATTTTGCTAGCGACCACGTCAAGGCAACTACCTGGAGTTCTAAATACATTGTCGTTAGAAATATGTTAGGCTTGCTGCTTTTGTGCACCTTTTCTTCTGAAAGAAAGCTATTTAATGAGAGAACTCTGTTTTATGCAAAAAACACGTTCTAGGTAAATACAGCTGTAGGAGTTTTTTAAAAGGAGTTAGTCAAACTAATTCTGCAGCGTACCTGTAATGAAATAATTAAAGTTTACAAGAAATTGTCAAAATTCGACAAAAATGCGAAAGGGAGAGGGCAACAGAAGTTCCCCGGTGTCGAAATGTCACCAACGAACTTTCGAGTGTTAAAACGATATGTATAATCTTCCAATTGGTTTCGACGAATTATCTAGTCATTAAAAGTCTGACCAAATCTCCTTATGACGATATCTCGTCATTAGAATATTGCCGACTTTTTGGTTATGGCGAGATCAAGAGTTGATGAGTTTTTTTTCTAAGAACGAGATATCTCGTCCAGCAAGACCTGGTCAGTTTTGATATTAGCGAGATACCTCGTCAAGACAACCACCAGGAAGGTTAATGTGTATCCTTGCCTTTTTAAACTCAACTCATTTACTTGATGGTCTTAAACTTTTTAATATAACGCGTAAGTTCATATATATTTTACAGTAAGATTTAATAACATAAATGTAAACTCTAAAATGATCACATCTAGTTATTATAAAAACATTAGATTAAACTTATATTTGCTTAAACATAAGATTAATTATACAATATCCTAAATGAAAAAAAAATTGTATTCTACTTAATTTTAGTCATAGTAAATTGCCTTAAACTTTTATCATGTTGAAGCCTTTATACGGACTGTGCATTTAAACAATTGTCACAGATTTTCTACTTACAAAAGAAAAGTTTTAATTCGTGCTGCAACCGTGTTGATTTAAAACATTTGTAAACAAATAACATTAAATTGATCAAACAAAAACTTAATTTAGAAGTAAAAACTATAATCCTCTGAATTACATTTTTGTTATTGAAATCCCACGAAGAAAGCAAATTCACCAGTTTTTGCAAAGATATGGAAGAAAAGAAATAGTAAATGATATTTTCAAAGCATTTAGCACTTTTGGTAGAAATTTCGATATTAAACATAAAAATAATTTGCTTTAATATGAAGCTTCTTAGATTGTAATTTCATGCTGTGAAAACAAATTATCATATTAAATTATAGACTGTTTATTCAATTAACATATCAGTTATGATATAAAAACTGCATGAACGCGATCCAATTAGTCGAACTTCTTCGTTCAGAAATGAAAATATAAATCCATGCAATATATTTAGATTACATCCTTTCTTCTGTGTTAAAACATGTGTTTAGAGATATTTTCAAGTGCTTTATTTCTTTTTAAATGTAAAAAAATGTTTGAGTGACTAAAAAGTTAATTGTTCTCACTTTTGTGCCATAATAAAAAAATTAAGACATGTATGTACGAATACTAGCTGACTCACTTAAGATAAATTGTGTAACAAAGGAGGAAATGGATTTTAGCATTAAACACTGAGTTTGTATTGTTAGCTTAAGACATTCTTTTTAAAATATAATCTCTAGGATTTCTTGAGAGTAAAAATGCGCCTTATATTATCATGAACTTTTAAATTTAGTGCTCTATTTCTTACAACCCACTGCCGTTCCACCGTATGAGCGCATTTCATGTATTAAATTTCCAATATTCGTATTTCGTAAATGCGATCTAATTATATTTTACTTTCAATGAAAAATGTGCTGAAAATATCTTAAAAATTATTAATGCTTTGTACTTTTGAGACAAAATGAATATTTTTCTAAGAAATGCACGCACAGTAATTGGCTGACTCATGATAAACTGTGTAACAAAGGAGATGAAAATTGGCATTAAACATTAATTCCGCGTTATTTGTTTGATATATTCTTCTATTTTTAAAACTGAATATCTGATTAGAATGGTGAAAATACATCTTAATGTTATCATAAACTTGTAAATGAAAAAGTCTACTTCAGAAGACCATTTGCCACTGAGATCGTAGGATCACATTTTATGTTTATTGCATTTCTAATATCGTAACATTCAATGATATTTTTTTATAAAATTACTTCGATTCGAAATTAAATAATGTAATTTACATTCCCTATAAAAGTTACAGCAAGTTACCAAAAACAAATATATGATCGATAATTAAAGAGTTCGAAAAGAATCCGTCTATCTGTAAAGTTTCAAAAATGTGATTTTATAGGAACAATAAACAATGTTGTTCTAGACATCGTTTCCCAAAGTTAATTACCATGGAAACTAGTAGATGGGTAGGATTAAGATTTAGGTAATCACTAAATATAAACTACAATCTAGCTTGTAGGTTAAGATTTAGTATCATAAAATCCAACGAAGATCCGATGAACAACGGTCTATGTGGCAACACTCACCATGCAGACTCCTACTTGTTGACGAGGAAGGTTACGGAATAGCTAAATCTTGCACATGCTGCGATTTTTTTCTCTAATTACTTTATTTGCATTAATAAATATCTCACGGCTATGGAATGAGAGGAAAGGTGAAGCTTTTTAAATGTAACGTCAATCACCTTAACCACTTTAGCCAAATTTACAGAACGCTGGAAAGAATAAAGGCCTGTGTAGCACGTACCGATGACATCATAGACAATACTGAGTGTTTTTCGCTCTTCCTGTAAAATTAAGAGATACGTAACGTAGACCTTTATTGAGCCGAATGCTCCAAATATTTAAAAAAATTAACAATGGGTTGGTTGGTTAGTTGGGTTTCATGGTACAAGGTGAAAAATCGAAAGAGCTGGATCAAAAGACATAATTCAATTCAATGAAAATAGATAAAAAACTAGTCATCTAATCAATCATGGAAAGTAAATTTAAAAATCTGGTGTTTATAGATCATATAACATGGATGAGGTGACACGCCAAGTTATATGTTAAAAGATAAAAACACTAATCGAGTCATCCTATTTCTAAAGAATTTGTTTTCTATGTGCCGAGTAGACTCAAATCTCCCTCGAGAAAGGCACAAATAAAGACTAAAACTAACTGTCAAATATAGACCAATGGCTGATATTCTCTAGAGTAATCTTTAACGCAGAGGAATGGATAGAACGAGAATCATAATTTATTCGTCTTTTTACATGCTTAAATATTTAAATTGTAAAACATATGTTTTAAAAAATCTATTCTTGTAATCATTTTCTAATTTCGTAAAAGACGTTGTGCATATTTTTTCAGCAAACAGTTATTGAATTTTGAAGCAAGTTAAATCGTATATTATTAGTGATTACCAAAATTCTCATTACAATCAAATGGCGAAATATTTGAAAGATTTGTTATATACTAGTGTTAAACATCTGCATTTTCACTGGAACGTGATATATATGCAATAGAGCTCACTACATTTCCATGTATTCTTAATGAGTACACATACCAGTATGTAATTATGAATACTTGTATGAGTGAGAGTAGTACACTTATATAGTTATAAATACATGTATAAGTGCGTGTAATACGTGTATGTGTCAAAAAAACTGATCTTCAAAGCACATTGTCATTACACATATGTTGTCGTGTATTGAAAATATCAATTTCCCTTATGCATTTGATACTTGTACACAGGTGCCTTTATCACACGTTTAAAACTGATCGCTAATGCACATTGTCATTAGACATCGCTATTAATGAATTCGAAACACCTGTTTCGAATTCCCTAAAGTATGTGTGACGCGTGTCTTCATTACCCTTAGTGAACGTTTAAAACTGTGATTTCGAATACGCATTGTTATACATCTTCCACAGTATCCTTTGATTTCTGAGGAGTTCCATAGGTCATTTGCTGTTAAGGGACTATAGCAGATAATTACACATTATCGTCCTTTAAGCAGAACCTAGTTCTACATTCAATTATGTAGCATTAATGGGCATAATTCACGCTACAAATGTGCAGTGTAGTTCCGAGTTAAGCATAGTTGAATAGTCATAACTTATACCAGTAGTAGTCTCATTGTGTTGCAAATACGCAGTCTCGAGTATTACAGGGATGTTTAGATCAAGGGGGCACAATCTTCGAATAGTTATCGTACACTTAAATCAAAATGCTATACCTTATTCCAACACACATGCAATATACATGCGTGCTTCATTAATAAAATATTGGATCGTTAACATTCCAAGTGTTTTCGACGAGATATCTTGTTCATCGAGATTTGATTGATTTTGCTAATGAGTTATCTCACCATCAAGGCTTTGCCAATTTTTTCATGACGACGAGATCAAGATAAGGTTAGTTTTTTTTCAAATGACGAGATATCTTCTCCATCAAGATCTAATCAGTTTTGCTAGAAATCAGGCATATCGTCGAGGCAACCACTTGGAGGGTTAAATGAAATAATTAAACACTATTGAATTAGTTACAACCGCATATATGTGTGATTAAAAAGATGGGACAAGTTTGTGAATTAATGATTGAATTAACTTTTAAATTCTACACTTTTGCTACTAAAACTGTACAATAAAGCATTCACTGATTTTAAATGCATTGTTTAGATATGAAATTTTAGAACAGTTTTGAGAACTGATATTTCTGAATCAGGAACATTGAATGTTAAATGCACTTCAAAAAGGGCTTATTTTGAACTTTTCCCACTCAGTGTTCAATATCGAATGGATTATAATTTATTTATTATGTTATTAGGTATTCAGTCACATTCAATTTTTTCCCACATTCTGACAGGGTGATCAATTTGTCAATTCGGTGATGATACAGTAATGTTCTGTTGTACTTTCTCAGCCTTGGTCATTTCAGTTTCATAATAAATTTATACATTCATTAAGTACTTTCATGAAACAAAGAGTTATAGGCATTGATTATGTAAATGAGCGACTAGAATAAATATTATTTTATCAGAGAGCATTACATAACTATTAGAGTCAAGGTTTATGGAATGCTTGGGAATATTGTTTCATTTTAACTTAAAGGATAATATAATTTCAATTTGATAATTATTTATTTCTGAAACATTTAATAAAGTTACTTTAATGCTACATATTTTTTCCTACGTTTAAAGTCTTATAATTAAATTAATCGGATTGGAGTTAAGAAAATTAAACTTGCAATTTCCATTACATAAATATTTGGTTAGAATTTGAAATGGCTCCGTCAAATAATTGTGATAAAATGTTTCTAATATAGATTATACTTGCATGTTTCGAGAATCTTAATTAAGAATGAACTTAAATCAATCATAAGGATGGATTGGATTTTGGGCTTTGTACACAGTCTGGGAACGGATCAACTGTACCATACATGCCATTTGGACACCTTTAGAAATATTTTTGTCAAACTTTTAAGAAAATAACACGAATACATATTATAATTACGTACTTTCAAGAAATTAATTCCATTGATGATTCATATCACCATGATCACGACATCACGTGATCCTATACAAAATAGGACGACTTACGTCAGTCTACCTATAAGAAATTGGGAGGGGTTAAACAACCAAAGCCGACATTTTCTTTGAATTGAAATGTTGGTTTTATTAATTGTCATTGAATTCGACGTGTTCCATAAACATTTTCTCGATGCATTTCTTATCTATTTTTCTAACTCATCCAATTTACCATCATTACACATTGACCGATATTGAGTGTGCTCAAAGGTTCGTGTTCTTTTTATTCTATCAGCAAATGTTATTGGCTTTATGATCATTGTGTGAGTACTAATAGATAATAATTTAAGCTGTTTTCCAGACAGCAATTTAGTTCCATAATTACTCTCAGCATTGACATTTTATTTCTCTTGTTACTACACCAGGGAAGCCAAAGTGTACTTTTGCGTAATCCCTGATAATGGGCTAAACCTTAACACATACAGGATTCTTTCCTTTATTTAACTCTCCAAGGGTAACAAGTATTCTTGCAGCTTGCACCCTGCAGTCTTCCTTGCATAATACCAGCTATACCCTTTGTGACCAATATGATCTTTCTAAAGGATCATGTGCTTAAGAAATGAGCAACAAAATCTTACAAAAGGATTGATTACATTCTAAGAACAAGAACAACGGAATCTTTCCAAATGATTCACTTATAATGAAAGGAGCAGCAGAAAAAATTCTAAAGGATTCTACTATAATGGAAAAGAGGAATGAACTCATTCCAAAGGATTCATTTCCAAGGAATGAGGTACTGGAATCCATCCAAGGGATTCTATTATATTGAAAGGACCAATTGAATCTCCAAAAGTTGAAAGAACCCATAGATTCTTTCGCCCAATAGATGTGGTTATTTAGTCATTAAATGTGATGTGGGGTAAAAGGAGTATTGCACTACTTGGATATCACGTGATTTGGTACGAGGGTTTGGTACATTTATATTAACCATCCTGGTGGTTGACGGAAGATCATGAAATATCTTAATGCCTCGTCACCAGCAAAACTGACCTGATCTTGATGAACGAGATAACTCGTCATTAAAAAAGCCTAACATCGTGCTCTCGTCATCATAAAAGTCGACAACATTTTGAGGACAGGTTGTCTTGTCATTAGCAAAATTGTTAGATCTTGATGGACGAGATGTCTAGTCGAAACTACTTGGTATCCATGCAAGAATTGAATTGATTGTGGGTTTTATTGCGCAAGGTTCGGAAACTGACAAACTGAGCCATCAAGCATAAGAAAGTTCAACAAGACTTTTACTTAGAATTGTTTTGAGATACATCATAATTTAAAACTGACAGAATAAATAAAATATGTCCTATATTTTTTATTAAAAAATAAAATTTAGGTAAATAATAATTTTTTCATTTCGTTAAAACATGGCAATTAAACAGTCCAAACATTTTCTACCTCACAAACCAATCACAATGAAATTCATTCATAAGAAAGAACATACTTTGATTTCAATTCATCAGCTTTAAGCTTTTAAGAGAGATTACACAAAATTTTCCAGATAACTGCATCGTTACTTGAACAAATGTTAATCGCTCAAGCAAATTATATTTTACCAAGATTATTCCACGAATGATTTTAATACTCCTTACCTATGATACAATAAAATTATTTTTAAAGAAAATTCTTTGTATATTTTTACCAGTTCAAACGCCATAAGTATGGGCCCGAAACAACGTATAAAAGTGATTGTAAAAGATTAAATATAACCGCTTGATTTATCATGGACAAATCTGTAATGTAATAACGATGATAAACCATAGTAAAAATAAATCAATTACTATCAAAGGGACTATAAAATGCGTGAATAAAGAACGTTAATGATACCTTTACCCTAGGGGATTAAACAGAGTATTATAAATATTTGCATTAAAAGAATTTTTCACTATGGTCATGAGAAATTTATTGCATCAATGAATATTGATCCCTACAGATAATGACCACAATGACAAATGAGGAATGACACATTTAATAATACATATTTTACGATAAAAATGAAAGTAACCTTAAAATTGTGTAAAAGCAATGTGTAATTTGAAAAAGATTTTGTAAATAAATGGTTATGCGTGCTTAACCCTCCTGGTGGTTGTCTCGACAATATATAGACATTGAAAAAACTGAGCAGATCATGATGGGCGATATATCTCGGCATCAGAAGAAATCTGACCACATGATCTCGATCTCGTCATCATAAAAGACGGCAATATCCTGTCGACGAAATAACTAATCATTATCAAAATGTATCACATCTTGTTGGATGAGATGTTTCGTCAAAACCAATTGGAGAGTTAAATAAGTGTCCTCTAAAAATTAAAATTAAGTATTCCGGTATTGTGAATACATAACATCTGGATTCTTCAAGGAATAAGGGGTTCGGTTCTGTAAGGAATAAGTATCACAACGTATCTCTCTTCTCATAATCTAGTAAGCAACAGCGAAAAACGTCCGAGAAAATATTTTGACAAAATATATTTTCTTCACTGAGGGACTCGTACCGTATACATCCGTTCTATACAGCACTCTTCTCTGCTTGACTTCTAAACAGTTTTGTACTTCATGGACAATAGTATATTTCTCAAGATTCTTTTGATCAATAAATGTAGCTATTTAGGCATTAAGTGGTTTTCGGATTGAAAGTAATATTATACTACTCGGAAATGTGTCGTTAAAAGAAGAGTAAACTATTTTAAAGTAAAGAAAAGTAGCTAGGAGATAAAGCAAATAAAATGATCAAAAATTGAAGATATGATAAATTGAACCAAAAGTAAAAAATAGCATTATTTTTTATCACTCCCTTAATTACCACCACAGCCCATGCGTTGCTTACCACCCTCTTTTCGGTCACTGATTTGCATTGATCTTTCACTTTTGGAACGTGAATTGGACTCCTAATTGTATCGATTACTAATTCCTATTTACTATCTCATATTATTCACCTTTTTCAAGTGCATTGTCACTCCCTTTAACATTTCTCCTCTCATTGCAACTCTACAATCAGTAAACTCTATTATTCATGATGTGGAGGTTAGCAGTCAATCTGCCAGGTACTCCGTAATTGATACGTCCGTTCCGTCCGTTCCACGCAAGAAAAATAACAAACATTAAACATGCAGCTTTGATTATTAAGCACATGTATTTCTACAATAATCCATTAATGCTTGATGTCAATAATCTATTTATGAATCACCAGTCAAGTAAGAAAGGCTTAAAAGAGGGATGTTCTACTTACAGAAAAGATAAAAATATGCCTTTAATAATTTACAGGACCTGCATTTCATGCATTGTTAACGCTCCAAGTGGTTTCGACGAGATATTTCGTCCATCAAGATCTGACCAATTTTGCTAATGACGAGATATGTTGTCATCAAGATGTCAATTTTTTATGATGATAAGATCAAGATCTGGTCATTTTTTTCTAATGACGTGATAACTCGTTCATCAACATCTACTCATTTTTAATAATGGCGAGATATTTCGTCGAAACTACCTCAAGATGGATTAAGGTATTGAGCAATCTGGCTTATGCTCTTATAAACTGCGATGTCGAACGAAATTGGTAACCTTGTCAAGCGAGAATTTAAAGTTATGGGTGCTGCAAACTTGAACCCGTGAAATAGTTGAGTAACGGCTATGATAATCTACACACACTTCAATATATTATTAATAATTACCGATAATATATCTCTACAATGGATATAAGCAATATAAAATTGATCGATACGGAATAAATTTCCCAAATTCTGCCACTTAGTTTAAATATGCTTGACTTGAGCTATAGGACTGAATAATATTGCTGAAATATCACTGGGATCACAACTCAATGGTAGTAGTTTTATTACAGAAAGCAATGAGAACTCTAGAAGATAAAAATCAGAAAAGAAAATAACGAAAATAGGTTCAGAGTAAAAAAAATACCGAATCGCCTCTGAATGGGATGAAATTGAAAAATACATTCAAAATCTCATCGTGGTAACATGACTGGGGTTGTTATTTTTGCCGTAAACTTTACTGAAAATAAGAATTAACGCCATCAAAAGTAAACGAATTGCTTTTACATACTTTTGGATAATTATATTTCGTTGAGAGCTATAAAATCCATTTATGTGAATATGGATGCAATACCCATTTATGTGAATATGGGTGCAAGATCCATTTCTCTGAATATGGATGCAACATATATTTATTATGAATATGGATGCATATTTATAATAAATGGATTGAAATTGGATATGAAATGTTAGTAATGACACTTTTCTATTAATAGATATAAGCAATTAAGAAATTCTAAAGCAGATGCTTTGCACGTGTCCGCTAATTTAAATTACAAAACAATATAATGACCGTACAAAATTCAAATTTTCGTCAATAAACATCATCTTTAAATGTTAAACATTTGTGCCATCCATTTTTCTAGAAATTACAAACCACACTCTTTCGAATAAACAAATGAATTCGAACAACAAAGACGCATTCGATTACATCATGCGGGACATTAGTAACGTAAAAATAAAACTGAAACCAACCTTAAAAGAGCAAAAACCTCCCAGACCATTAAAGATTTGAGAAATACCATTAACCAGTTAGGCAACAATAATCGCAGTGTGAGAACGAAAGGTGATTTAGAAGGTGGACTCCAGTTCAGCGTGGAAAATGGGAAACTGCTCTGGAAACAAAAGAACATTCCATTTTTGTTCGAACCTTCCTACCTCATTCTTCTTCCGGCTGAGTGGCGGCTATTTTTCCACCCCGCCAGACGTTCTTTCTTGGGGAAGAAGTTGACAGAAATGTGTGATTAGCATCATCCTTTACCGTCAAGATTTTCCAAAAAGAAGTCAGTGTATTTGGGAAGGAAGTGAAAAAAATTGACTGTTACTTAAAGTGCTTATGGTGTTTTGAAGTTTTTGCTTACACCGTGACTTAAAAAAAAGACTATGACAGATATGTTTGAGTTTTGTAATAAGTTTTGAAACTATTGTACTAAAATATTATCCATCAATATTTTATATAAAAAAATCAAAATATTATTGCATGTGTGTAATATTTAACCTTCCAAGTGGTTTCGAAGATTTATCTCGTCCATCAAGATTTGATCCATTTTACTAATAACAATATATCTTGTCATTGAGATATTACAGATTTTTTGATGATGACCAGATCAAGATCTGGTCAGTTTTCTTCCAATGGCGTCCATCAAGATCTGGTCAGTTTTTGAATTGACGAGATATCTCGTAGTGAAAGCCACCGGTAGTGTTATGAGATGCAAATGGTAGTTGAGATGGTTAACCTTCCAAGTGGCTTCGACGAGATATCTCGTTCATCAAGATCTGACCAATTTTTCTAATGACGACGTTTCTCGCTCATCAAGATCATGTAAGTTTTGCTGGTGACGAAATACCTCGTAAGAGACAACCTCCAGGAAGGTCGAATATAAAAAATATTTGACTGTTACTTAAAGTGCTTATAGTGTTTTAAGGATTTTGTTTACATCGTGATTTAATAAAGTCTCTGTCAAATACATTTGTGTTTTATAATAAATTTTAAAACTATCTTACAAAAATATTATTTTTGATTATCGTATTATGATGTCAAAATAATATTGAATGTGTGTAATATTTAAAGTATGTAATCACAGTGGATTCAAATAAGTGGAATGCATATTTTTATACGCTAATTTATTTTCAAAATTCTATGTACATTATCGGAGGTAGTGACTCTAAAATAATGATTCCATGTGGAGCTCTTCCATTTTGTCCGAACAAATTTTGTGCTAAGGCCAAAAGATCGGTATACACATATTCGAATAAATCTTAACAGTTCTAACACTAACAAGAACACTAATTCTAGCTAACAGTTTTTGTTTCTTTATTTTTTAGACACCAGCTGTGACATCATTTAAAAGGATATCTTTAGAATTGGTGTTCTATGCACAGGATCCACGTGTTGCCCACCCAACAATGCCCGCTGTGCGGTCATGATGTCATGGATTCTGTCCACCTGCATCAATGCCCGCACTTGGACCAAGAACCAGACACCGAGGAGGAGTCGAGGAAGCATTCCCGTCTCTACTGGCCAGGGCGCCACCAAATGGCCCAACAGCCAAGGGTGAGCGTTGGCTAACAAACAAGCAATTATTTGTGTTCTTGTTATGGTTAGAACTGTTCGTGCTGAGAATCCTTCGACTAGATGTACGTTTATCTTATATGCCTTAGCACAAATTTCTTTGGGACGCAATGTAGTACTCCACATGGAATCATTACTTCACAGCCACGGCGTTGGTTAATGTGAATAGAATTTTGTAAATAAATACGTTTTTAATTACCCACACCACTATTTCTAGTAGACTTATGCTGGTAATAAAGAAAATACAAGGAACATCCATTTTTACCTATATGTAAACGTAAGTAATTATCTATTATTTACTTTCTTATTTTTGGTTGACTCAGATAAAATGTTCAGAATACTACTTATAAGTCTATTTGAAGTATCTAATTGAAAGTGAATCTTTGATAACATGCAAAAGAAACTAATTCTTCTTGGTAATTAGAAACGAATTAGCGGAATCAAAAACCACATCGCTTTGAAAATGCATGGGAAATAACATCTGTGTATTTGTTTACGGAGTAGAGGACTGTTTTAATTATGCTTAGTTTAAAAGCGTAATTCTTAACTTTTTCTAAGATTAAATTAAGATTGAAGTAAAATCATCATTGCTGCCTTTAATGAGGCGAGGGATTAGAGACGAGAAAGTATATTGAAATTTTCACGTAACATTGGAAAAAGTAGGATACTTTAAATTAAACCCACAATCATACCAATTTTTTTAATTTACACAAATATTATTCCTTAGTATTTAAATAACCCATTTGAGTTTTAAAAGTTACTTATTTAAAGTGCATATATAGTTTAGAGTAGATAAAGCAGGTTACTGCATTGTCTACAGCCATTAAACCCTAAAATAGCTACGTAATGGGTCTAACGTAATGTATCCACTCTTCAATCTGCAGGGCTTTTGACCAGTTTTGATCTTCTGAACCTATAGAATACTTCCTAGGATTCTTTTAACCAATATATGTTGTTTATTCATTATGTGAATTGTGTGGTAAATCAATACCACACTACTTGGAAATAAACATACTTAGTATGTTTTAGAGCAGTCATTACGCAAGCTATTTTGCCATCTATCGCAAATTTACTATCTGTTGCAAGTCAATACGCACGCTATTATTACTCTCCATCAAAGATTTTACTAAAAAATCATTCAAGGATTCTTTTCGTATGTTTTGCAGCTCTGTCAAATTTCTACGCCATGAAGAGTGTTTCAAAACTTCGTGTACACACTTAACAAGTGGTTTCGACGAGATATCTCGTCCATCAGGATATGACCCATTTTGCTAATGACGAGTATCTCGTCAAGATATTACTAATTATTCGATGATTACGATATCAAGATCTAGTCAGTTTTCTTCTAATGACGAGACATCGTTAATCAAGATCTAATCAATTCTGATAATGATGAGATACCTCGTCAGAACAACCACCATAAGGGCTTAATGGTAAGTAGGAGATACAAATTAAACGGGTTTATCATAAAGATGTACATTTGCAAGTTCGACCTGGACTTAGAAAGTGCTGTTCGGCAGCACCTCAGTTCATCAGCCTGTGTGGCAATCCAAACACAGATGCAGTCAAGTTTACATTGCTGTTGGTGTTCGCAATTTTTATTACTTAATGCTAAACCAATTTATAAAACAGCTACTGCGAAACAGCAATATTAGGACTAATAAAAATGTCGTTCACACACTTGCTTTCTTTCATTTCTGCACATTAGTGTAGTACATCCAGATGGAATACTTATCTGTACGAATTTGGCTTAATTTAGTGCTTTCTACCTCACCTTAACTCTAGAAAGACTCACGGGACCTGTGTTACACTGGCACTCTTTACCAGCCTTACCAGCCTACTATTTCAGGGCTTATAATCAATTCGTCCACGCTTATAGTTTATTTGATAAGTTTGGCCTGCATACCATAGAACAGTATATATAGAACCTTATACCTAGAAAGACGGGAAGTGTCGGTGTGGCCTCACGCTCTTTGCCAGCCTGTAACTTCTTACCAATGAATTGAATAAGCTGCTGTTTCATGACTTTTAATAAATTTGTCAAAACTTATTGTTTATTTAATCATTTTGGGGAAGCAGCTATAAAACCAGATATATAGGACAGTATACCTAGAAAGACTGGAGGGGACTGTGTGGTCCTTGCGCTCTTTGCCATATTCTAATGCCACCTTACCAATGAATTGAATATGCTGCTATAAACTTATTATTTATTTAGTCATTTTGGATTGGATACCATAGTGCTGGAGATATATGACCTTATATCTAAAAAGATGGGAGGTGCCAGAAGGGTTTCTATGCTATTTCTCAATGATACTACGAAATTTTTCCCTATTTAGGGTATATTATCATTTTGCAATGGTATTCAAAGTATTTCGACCTTTTTGACCTTGTGTCTCTCTCCTTACAACGTGTTTACAAATGTTTTATTCATCTCCACAACTATCAACACTGTATTACGCCTGACAAGTAATTATTTTCCAAACCTTTGGAATGTCTGATACCTTACGTGATGCATTGAATAGGGATACATAGCTAAATTTTTCTGATAGAGAATAAAGAAGATACCTCGAACACATGATCTCAACCAAGAAGAGATTTTGAAAGGATTGCAAAGATTGGATGAAATAGTTTCTGGAAATAATGAAGTTAATCTGAGAAATAATATTTTTCCGTCTAATGAAGATAGTCTGACCATTTGTCCGTCTTGTTTCTTGTCACTGCTGCTCTTTATTTTGATATTGCTCATTGTTTAAGAATTCATTCTGGTTCTGAAGTAAATGACAATGAAACCTCCCAATAGCGAAAGAATGGACTTAAAAACTGCCCTATCACCTGACAGGGTAATAAGACTTTCTTTCCTCTTAGCTGTAGGAAAGTCATTAATCGAGAGCAGAGGTAAGTCAACCCCTGAAAATGTTCTTCCAGGCTATATAATGGATGTCAGACAAGACCACATTTCATCATTTCCTGTAAAAATGGCACATTACACACCAGGAAAGTATATTATTTTAATAAGCTATTATGCCTAATTTGTTCAGACAAAACTATCCTGATGTCAACGTAAACTATTCTTACTATAAAAATGTTTTTAAGAACATTTTCACCTTGTCTTTAAGTAGACCGCAAGTGGGCACTTGTTGCTTGTGTAAAGAACTGCCTGTCAAAATCAGAAGTTTGATTCTTAAACTATAATGGCAAATGAGATGACACAGTTGTAAATATGGTTCATTTGCGTCGTTTTAAATAAATTTCATCCCTTATGTAAGTAAATTTGGAGAACATTAAAAGAGATGACAGTTGGTGTTATCGCTGTCGAATTCATGCAATACCTTCCTCAAATTCCTGTGCAGGACTTATTTGATCTGTGAGTGCTTTTTCATTCATAATCTTAAAGATGGACGTACCACTTTTTTCTGTACCCATGAAAGGATTCGAAAAAAGGCCCTAAAGAATTATGTTCATTTCTTCTTCAATGTATTGAATATAAAATAGACTTGAACAAGTATTTGCACATTTTCTCAGGCGGGTGTGGGGTACAAAATAAAAGCCATGTTCCTGTAAGGATGGGCCGTCGAACAATATTTCCCAATCCTTGGGCATTCGCTTCTAAAATGCCACCACAATTTCACAGTTTTAAAAAGATGAAAACAATTTATCGCATCTTTACTGTCGAAGAATATGCCACTTTTAATAAGTATTTCACCAAGAATGGTCAGTTTGTGGTGTTGACAGCAGAATAAAAAGGTATTATTTTGAAAACGTGGTGATCCCAACAGTATAATATGATGATTTCAATTGAATTTATACTTCATCCTGTATCTCACAAATGAACCAGCAAATGGGAAAATCCCATGGAAAAGGAATTTAAAGATGTAATCAAAGTGATGAACTATATCTCACAAGAATATAACTTTGGATATCGCCATTTATATACCTTTCTTCATACAACTAAATAATACTAATTGCATTTAACATTGATTTGAAATTATTTTTGACTCGTTTTAAAATAAATTGTCATTGTGTGTGTAGTGTATACTTTCTATTTTAACCTGCTTTGAATACCTATACTTTTGATCAGAAGTATGTGTATTTGAGAAACCCCATATGTCCACAGATCTTGAAATCCATATTAATTTAATTATTCGTCACCTGAAAACTTAATTGGGCACAGAGATTATATTTAAGTCAAATAAATAGATTATAATGTAAATAATTTTCGCTATGGTTTTTGATTTCCGCAGAAACCGTTTTTCTTGATTTCCCAGAAGTTGCTCTCAGTGGACTTGGGTTTCTCAAAGTCAACCGATTCACTTTAATTACTCGTTTTGTGTTTATTTGTAAATTGTATACCATTTAAGTGCCCAATTTGTTTGAAGATAATGTGGGGGCGGGCTCATTGAATATTTTGAAATATTGAAATAAGGCCTTGCGCCAATAAAGCTTAGAACCGCTGCACTTTGTATCGACATTCAGCATAAACATTTCTCGATGATTAATGCAACATTAATAATATGTACTTACACCCCTCAAAGAACTCATTAATAAAACAAAACTAATTAATATTTATCGCTAGATGAATATTTCATCTAGAATAAGTGAATAATTCGTTTATGTAAATAAGGGTCACATTAGTTAACGTTTTGAGTAACATTACTTAACTTCCTCGAAGAGACATAAGGAACCTGCAGACATCAAAGGTAATTATTGGAGTGTATGAGTAAACAGCGGTTGAATGTCATCGCTAGGATCCTTGAAATAGTCCCGAATTGTAATATGTTGCTTTAAGTGCTTTAAATTAAACTACAGAAAGTTCATCAAATTCCAAAGATGTCTTGATTAAGTTTGGTTAAACTTCCAGCACTTATTTGGTTAAGTTCCCGACACTTATCGATTGAGTTTAAAATGTTAAATTTATGATTAGAGAAGAGTAGACTTTGAAACTCAGATACCAGTAAATGATTCTATGCAATGTTTCCTAAAATATCTTAAATCGAATTTTCTATTTTAATTAAAAATACATTTTTACAATGTGGGAAATACTCTTGAGCTTCTAAATTAAATCATTGCTAGGTGTGTTTATAAAAATAATAACAATAAACTATATATTATAGCAAAGCAACTATTTACAATATTTTATAGTAAAGCACATATTAACAATATCTTTGGACGATATTACCGAGTACAATCGTATATAACAATTTGGTCTGCTACCAATATCTATATCGCTAAGTATTAACATTATTTGCTAGCAACATTAAATATTAAACGTTACCAAATAACAGTTGTTTGTAACAGATTTAAACAATACGAGTATTTTTAGCATTGGAAGGTATAATTTCTGCAATTTGTTATCCTGTGAAAAAATATTTATAAACATTTTGAATATTGAAAAATCTTTCATAAAAATATTTACTAAAAGAATAGTTTATAAAAATGTGTTAAAATGTCGTTTTGGTGCAGTTTTATAATAAATATCAACTATTATACAGCTGATCATAATTGTTTTTTGATTTAGTACTTTTTTAGACACCAATTTTTCATTGAATTTTTTAAAGAAAAATTGCTTCTTAAAATAAAATTATTTCTAAGAGCTCATTCATTTTCTAAGGGTTGTTTATTTTGTTTTAATATGTATCGAGTTTAATTAAATTGCTGAATAGTTATTGCTGCAAATTTGACTTCCATTACTTTCTGAATAATATATAATTATAGAACTAATAGAGAATGATCAAATTTGTATTGATAATTATCTATTATTTTTATTGTTTAATAGAAGTTCTGATGAAATAATTAATTTCGTGGTCGATTAAGTAAAAGGTAACTCAAAAGGAGACAGAAAATATGACAATGGAACTTTCAGAATAGATGCATCTTGATTGAATTTAAATAGCTTGCACTTCAATATTTTAAGAAAACTTCTCATAAAATATTTATATTTATATTTTGTAAAGCAGAAATAATTAAAAACTGAAGGAAGAAAATATAAAGGTTTACTTAGAAAAGAGAGATAAATACATCGAGCAGCAAAGCAAAACAGGAGAAATAATGAAATGGTATGACATGTAAATAATATTAAACGTTGTCTAGAATAATAATCATCGTTTGAATTTTTGATTCGTTACAAGACGATTCTTTAAAGTTATACAATACCGTTGTTGAAAATACAGATTTTAATGAAAAATCTGTGGAAAAAATATCGTCTGTCATCAGTCTAATGGCGGTTTTGAACCTGAAACTACTGGTGACTTCTTTTAATTATTTATCTTCTGTACATTTCTCTCTCTCTCCGCTCGGTGGCTATAATATGTAATTTGATAAACATATTTTCAATATATCTTGCTTAATACTGAAGATATTTTATTTTAGGCAAATATCTGCTTCCTTATAAAATAATAAATACGATTTCAATCGTTTAATTTTAAAATGTATTAAATGAAATTTTGATGTTTTATTTTCTATATTTTAATTTTACCTCGATTTCATTGACTTTATGTAATTCTTGCACTATACTGTAGGTTAATAGCACTAGTCAACAATTTTAAAACGTGGAACGAAATAAGAATTTCCTACTCAATTTGGGGTGCTGAATTGAATTCAAATATGACTGTACAAAATATCCACCAGGCTGTTTTTTGTCTATAAAATTTGTTATATTTCAAAATATATATATACAATGCAATACCTATTAAGAAATAAATGTCATATTTAAATTCCAAGTTTAATATGAGCTTCACATTATAATTAATTTTTCTTGTTAGCTATAAAATTATAGAGCTAAAAATTATAAATACCATATTTCCATATTACTACTAGGGACAGAACAAAAAAAAGCAAACATGTGCAATACAAAACTAAATTTTCACATTTGTACTCGTAGTTCATTTTTTGTCATATGTATCGCGCTGTCCTGTTAAAACTAGTAGTCATCATTCGTCATTGTGTGATCCCACTTGCCTTAATACCTCTCCTCTTCATAGTTCTGGTATCTTGGCTTAACTTTTCTCTTTTTTCATCACTGCTAGGTTGTAAGAAAATTAATCCAGATGAAAATCAAGTAAATGTATTTTTAAGAACAGTTGGATCCCCGATAGTTTTTGAGATAGTTTTAGTATCTTGAGTTGTTGGTAGTTTTAGTAGTTTGTAGTAATGATTAGCATGCTGCGAATTCTTTAATGTTTAGCTTTTTTGTTAAAACAGATTCATACAGTAGTTAAATTATCTGAGAGCCAGCAAAGATTCTTTCTCTTTGAATTTTTACATCACTTAATTTATGAAATTTTTCCTCTAAATGCAAGAAACCTGAACCAAAATTGCCCCTAATCATTGCCAATATTTTCATCAGCCTCGGTTCGATTTTAAATGGTGGAACAAAAGTATAGACAACTTATTCAGTGGTTATATTTTATTGTAGTGAGAATTTTCCAGCTTTCATAAGTCTCCTACATTCTTACAGTGTGTTACTTCAATACAAAGCTTGTGATTATCGTTATAAAAAGTACAACTTTTGAACTAACGTTGGATGAGTTAATAAATACATCATTCCTTGTGATCATGAGATATTCCTAAATATGTCATCAACCTTGGTATATCCGAACAAAAGCCAAAAGCACCCTGCTTTCATAGAAAGAAGATAGAACCAAATCCTTTGTTTCTTAACAGAAACTCGTGTGTACTCTTACCTAGAAGGTTCCAGTCTTAAAGTTTGGAACCTAAGAGTTCCTCTTGTTTGGAAAGACGAAGGTCTAGAACTGGATCATTCAACTCATTTCAGCTTTCTTCAGTCTTTGTCAATGTACGACTCTGAGATTTTAAAATGTAATCTCCGCAGACATAGCAAAACCTATCTCGAAAGTTAATACATCTGCCAGACGTTACCTTTGTTTCAATATTTGCTTACGAACATACAGCACGTGTTTCTCCTTCAATGCAAAATACAATAGCGGTTCGGTAGTGGTTATATATTCTCTACCAGTGAAAAAAACGGCCTTGCCGTCCATACAATATCAGATGATGATTATGAAAATAGAAAGGTCTAGTATCGTTTTGCATGTCTAACACACTAATTTTGAAAATACTGAATTTTTCAAATATTAAGTGCCCAGTAACGAAGAACATGACTTGAAGACTCTTTTTTAAGTTCAGATCTGAAATCAGCACACACACCGAACAATTACTTAAAATCACCAAATTCGTTGTTATAAAAACCTTGAACCCCAGTGTAATTAATGCGTTGATAAATAATACAATTCTCAACTCAATTATGCAATCTAAATGTTGGAAAAAATGGATTGAAATGTTTTAATTACAAATATTTTAATAAATATTCGGCACATATACTCATATCTTGTTTCATAAAAATATATTTTAATTCTCGTCAGTATATATGTTTAATTTCATCTAACAAACCCATTAAACTTAAGACTAATGAAAACGAAATTTGACGGAACAAGCTGTTCCATTAATAATAATATTTTTATAATTATACGTAATATAATTTTCTATTCTTTTATAATATTAAACACTTTTAGTACATTTCGTAACATTTTGTACGCATGTAAATTTTTCCCAAAAATTACATCGATTTTTGGATACAGATTAGCAAGTAGTTGGTTACTTGGAAAAGAGTTTTTTATTATAATGCAGTATAATTGAACTGTAATTAAATTTACTTGTTTTATAAGAAAACAGCAGTATTAACACGTATTACATTTGACTTAAAAGTCAGTTTTAAATGCGTTTCATATAATTCAGAATAAGAGTAAAGTATGGATTTGTTTCGTTTCAATGCTTACAGAAAAATTGTATGATTAAATTGTAATTTGTATAAAAAAGATTGTATGATTAAATTGTAATTTGTATAAAAAAGATTGTATGACTAAATTGTAATTTGTAATGAAATAAAAATATTCAATTGAATTTGTATTTCTTTATACTGTTTTATGCAATTAACATTATTCATTAATACAGTTTTGGCTTTTATCCTTTTTCTTTTACAATTGAAGAGCTTTGGGCAATATTCAATTACTATTCAAGTTTTCAGACTAGCAATTTTCAGGTTTCAAAAAATTCCTAAACTATAGTGGTTTATTCAGTATTCAAGGAGTTATGTTATCCAAAACTTTCACGTATTACACACTCATTCAAAATAATCCGAATTTCTTTGATCCTTGTAAATATTTTGTTTTTAATTTTTTTCATTACAAAATTTTCATTCTGGGGCTTATAACAATGATACCATTGATTTTAAAACCATAACGCAGTATTAAAAACACGTATGATGGTTAATTAAAAAAAAACATATATATTTCATCCTCTGAATGTCGTAATATTTATGAGTATAAACAATTTATTTTACCTTTCAAAACACATTACTAAAGAGCGACATCTATTGGTTAAAATATTCTTAGAAAAGATTTCATTGATTGAGAAGTCCAAAACTGGTTAGAAGCCATACAGGGTAAACTGCAGCTTGCATGGTGTAATAATGAGTATTATACTCTAAGAGGGTTAATTTAATAATTCAGAAAAGAGCCAAGTTTCGTTATACTATCTACTATTTCAATGTTTCATTTCTCCTATCAAAACTGAAATATAATAAGATTAAACTGCTGAAATATAAATATTTTTCTGAAAACTCTCATAACACTTTATTGTTATAAATAATTAAAATTTCCCCTTACATATATTGTCTTAGATCTTTCATTTTATATTAAAATTTCATATTTAGAAATAGTTACATTTCCAAAATTAAAATAGTGCGAACACATTAATTTATAAGTATTTATGTATGCATGAATCTATGAATTGTAAGTATTTAATTAATTTCCACTGAAATTCTCGCATGAAAAGATATTCTGAGATTACCCACCTCACACATTGCAACAAACTATTTAATTCTATATTATTTTGATGCCTAATTCTGGTGAAATGAATATCGTGAGTAATTTTTCCCCACAGTAGGAATTTTAAATAGGGAGAACTTCTGCCGAAGCGTAAGTAGAATAATGGCATGCAAGAGATGTCCTAGAAAGAGATTGATGATGGCTCTGAAAGAGAGAACTAAGGAGTTTCCAACCGAGAGGGAAAATTGGTTATGTTTGTTAGAGACTATGAGATAGTGCCATCCTTCTACTTTGGCTGACATCTTTGCATGTGATACATTTCACACAAAGTGATAATTTCACGTCATTTCGTGGAATTTCTTTGCGGAAAATACATTTTTCTAAACAATTTCGGATAATTAATGGGAAGGGTGACAGCTTAAAATTTACGTCGGGGAAATTGAACAAGAAACGGAAATTTAGGATTGAGTCCCTGCTGGGTGTGCTAAATAGATTGAGTTTATACTAATGTGATATGTAAATTTTGGTTCCTTGTAAGTAGTCAAGAATATGGAAACTACTGTTATTAACTACTATTATTTGATGGTTCCAAATGTTGTGGCATATGTGTATAACAGTTGCATAATAGAACAATGCACACTTTTAAGGGGGATGTGCTATTTTAGTGACAGTTTCATAAAAAGCAAATATGGCATAATCATTATTATTGAATGCATCATGTTAACTCTCATGGTGGTAGTCTCAAAGAGGTATCTTTATTAATAGAACTGACCAGATCTTGATGGATGTGATATCTCGTCATTAGAAGAAACCTGATCAGATCTTGATCTGGTAATCATAAAAAACCAGTAATATCCTGATGACAAGATATCTTGTCATTATCAAAATTGGTGAGATCCTGACTGATGATATATCTCGTCGAAAGCACTTGGAGGGTTAAGATGTATCGTCTGTATACCATGATAAGTAAATTCTCCCGACAGAAAGTCTGTGCCTATCTGTTGTACTAGAAACGATACTTAACTCCTTTTCTATAGGGGATTCTTGAAGAACTCGAATTTGTCACATGGGGCGATTTGCTTTCCAAGAGATGGTGAGTTAACCCTCCCGGTGGTTATCATCGTGCCAAAATCTATTCTATAGTGGCCAGCCTATGATTCAAGTACATGATCCAAACTGTCACTAGTTCTAACGAAGTAACAATTTGACTTTTCTATTTAGATCTTTATTCAACTTGGAGTGATTTGGCAGTTTTTCTAGACGAGATATCTCGTCATTATCAAAATTGACCACATCTTCGACGAGATATTTGGCCGAAACCACTTATCGGGTTACCTTCCTGTCGCCAAGACACCAACCCCTAAAGTCTCCAAAACATTACCCTCCCCATCCCCACTCAAAATGTATGAAACATGCTTCCTTAGTGGCCGTCAGTAATCTATACTGTGTCTGAGTCAGTTCTCATGGTATACAGACAGTTTATTTCATGTTTGTAGATTTGGTGATTGTGAATGTGTGAATCTATATACGCTGTTTAATATTTTGACAAATAATGTTATGCGTGACAATGTTTGAATGTGAATTGTTTGGTGCATGGATGATATTTATTCACGTCAAGATTGAAATAGATAAATAAAAATAAAATTTCTATTTTAACATCTATTGCAGTCAAATGTTAGCCTCCTGACTGTAATATTATTATTGATAGTATGTGTTTCGATCTCCGTTGCTATAATTTCTGAAACGTTCTATACCAATACTTCACAGAGAGTACCATGAACACGTATGCACATCAACTGTGATAAATTGTCCTAAAAGGCAACGATGTACTTTTCCATTTATTTGGTGAAGTTTCAACATCGTTTGTTGGTAACCGCTTCGATGGGTATAACGGTTTTTGAGTTTGAAGTTATTTATATGTGAAAGTTTTTTAAATAACAATAGTGATGGAGCATATGGCTGTGCGTAGAGTGAGATGAAAACAGTTTCACAGTTTGTTTTTAAATACGTTAACAAGTGACAAGTTAACAAGTATACAAACCTCACTACAAGAATATTTAAATTAATATTGGTAGCTGTGTTACTTTTTGCATGCATATAATTAAACTTTAAAGTACGAGTGCTTATAGTACATTCTTCATGAACTAGCTGGTTTTGAAATTGTTTGTACCAGAAGTAAAAACTACTTTGTTTTATCCATAAGCGTTATTTTACTTGTAATGCATCTCTATTTTATCTTCAAACTAAAATTCTGGATCCAAGTTTCAAAATATTCTAAATGAAGTGTCGAGCATACCTTGTAATAATGAATAGTTTTTTTTAACTTCGAAGGATACTTTCCTCTGATTCTTAAAATTATATTAGTAATTAATTCCAATTAAAATAAAAGTAACCAAATTAGTCTGTATATGATGTGTGTGTAATCAATAAGCACAAATCTCTACTGAAGTTCAGCAAATATAACTACAGTTCGAATTAGCTGATTCAGGTGGTTTTGAACGAGTCTGTTTAAATTATGTGATAGGTAGAAACGTAAACAAAGAGCTTCCACATCTAGAGATTCTATGTCAAGAGCAATGATAACAACTCTTCGTGGAAAAATATCCAAGTCGGTCATCATTCTTGCTTTTGAGGATGGCAGCTTTTTAGTAACAAGCTTCCACACCTTTTAAAAAATTGACTGATCCAAGGTGGACTACCGTCTTGTCAGAGCCGTACTATATTCATAAACGATCGGATGATCCACAAATTGATCGAGGTTGTGGAAGTTTTTCATAATTTTTTGTTTGTTTCATTCATAACATGTTATCAAATTCAATAAGTCACTCTTGTACTACGGAAATTAATAGACACAGAACAAGAATTAAATCCACTAAAATTGGGGAGAAAACCTTCCATGCTGATCGCCACTTATGCCTTTGCAATGGCAGCTTTCTCCTTACAAGTTTTCACACCTTTTAAAAAATTCACAGACCCAAGGTCGATTGCCTTCTCGTCAGAGTCGAAATACATTCATTAACGATCGGGTGATCCAGCAATTGATTGAGATTGTGACAGTTTTTCATAAATTCGTTATTAATCACATCCATACCACGTAATCAAATTCCAACTGTAACTCGTGTACTACTGAAATTAATAGACGCAGAACAAGCTTTAACTCCACTAAACTCATCCGTTCAAGCCTCTTGAATTACAACGAAATCCACTGCATTTATCTTAAAGTTCCATCAATTCTTCTCAGAGCAGGACATCAAGAGGGGTATATTATGCAGATCCCTTAATGTGAAAATAAGTCAATCACACACCGTAACAACTTAATAACTGACGACTGAATCCAAGCGGTCAAACAATAATTACAGACATTCTCGGGTATCTGAAGGGGACTATAATTTACTAATGCTCCGATTCTCAACTCAGTTTGGGTATCTTATTGAGTGTACACTACTTGGTAATTGAGTGGACGTATCAAATCATGTGTAGGTCCTCCGTATTAATTGTGCTGCTCAATTTGAAACTGGGATATGGAATAATCCTAGAGATATCTGTAACTGTCGGATACGCTGATGATATATTGGCCAGAAAGGGGGATTGTGATTAGAACAGTTTGATTTATTGATAGCATGATAGATTATTGTTGTTTACTGTACTGCAAATGAGTCGGATCACCACCATAGTCAATTCGGTTAGTTAAACATCGGACAAGGTATACATGATCTTGTTGCAGTATGTACCTCTGGAAATTAAATTGGTGCTAACGCAATGTGGAATTGGAGGTATGTAGAGTCTGACCCGAACTTATCCATATTAGTTTCAAATTATCCACATTAAACACAGCCGCATATGAACTTAGAGATGTATTGAAACACACCTCATGGTTACAATGATTAGATGGTTTAGTTAATTGAAAAGTTTAAGTAAATGCAATTTGTAGGAAAAACTGACCGAATGGAAGTAGCGGTGGTATATTCAGTCATCAAACTTACATAATATGTATAAACGAACGAGTATTAAGAGAAACAAGTACATTAAAACCTTGATTTACCGTGCTCCGATTAAATGAATGGCCGTGTTATTCCAGTTAAATTCGATGCCATTTTTTTAAGCTTAAATAAAGCTTCTAGTACGAGTGTTCGCTTTTGGTATGAAGAGGCAAGAAAGTGCTGTGAAACAGAATACAATTTAAAGACTTTTTCAAGAGAGTTTAAAAGATGCATAAATCACGTCTAGTTTTATTGTAAAATTATCACAATAAATATATACTGTGACAAAAATACGATCATTCTTAATCTTTATTTTATAAATCTTTCAGGAGAAACATGTAGAGGGATAAATATTTCTGATTTCATATAAGATTATAAGATGTTTTATTTTACTACGTCTATATCATCCGAGTTTCCGAGGTAGACTCGTTAAACAGTACCTTGCACAATCAAAGTTCTTCTGTAGATAAATATTACTGCAATCGCGAACAATCTCATATGCATTTTTTTTATTGAAGAATATAAGTTAGTTTTATTGGAATATTTATTGAATATACTTTTGAATTGATTTTAATTGAATATACTTTTGAATTGATTTTAATTGAATATACTTTTGAATTGATTTTAATTGAATATACTTTTGAATTGATTTTAATTGCATATATTGTTGGAACAATGAACTAACTCACTTTTATTGGTGGTACGGAAAGAGAAACAGCTTCCACGTATTAGACCAAGATGCTGCTGGCTAACTTAATGTTATAACCAATTTTTTTATGATAACGAGATCAAGATCTCGTCTTCTTCTAATGACGAGATATCTCGTCCATCCATTTCTAGTCACTTTTGCTTATAACGAGATACTTTCTCGTTGAGACAGCCACCAGGAGGGTGAACCCTCTAGTGGTGTTGTCTTGACTAGGTACCTCGGCATCATCACTAGTGACCAATTTTTATGGACGAGATATCTCGTCATTAGAAAAAGGACTGGTCAGGTCTTGATCTCGTAATCATAAAAAAATTGGCAATTTCTTGATGATTTTCAAAATCTGTCAGATCTTGATGACGAGATATCTCGTCGAAACCACTTAGAGGGTTAATCATATGAGGTGTTAACAATCATATATCTGTCTTCCCTTTATGGCTTCTAACCTATTTTGATCTTCTTGACCTAGACCATTTTCCTAGGTTTCTTTCAACCAATATATGTTCGTATTTAGTCATGTGTGTTGTTGGGAAAAGATGTTAAAAGGAAATCCCGTAATTCAGGAAGGAAATCTTGTGAAGCTCAGAGGATTAAGGAATTTTTACCACATATTACTTTACAATTACTTTAATTCATCAATTTACAATTACTTTTATTACCTCACTCAGTTTTAAATTAGGAACTCCGTACACCTTTTACAAGACGACAGAGTATTCCTTTAAATTATATCAGAAAGTGTTTAACCAAATCAAGTAAGCTTTAAAAACAATCAAAAGTAAACACACAATTATAAACGAAACAACTCAGATTTTCATTTACTGTTTCAGACTAAAAGTAATTCACAAAACTTTTGTAAAAAAACCAAAACTTTTATTAATTTGTCTTTCAACTAGTTTACTTAAGAGCAAATAATTAGCACACTGTAACAATGTCCTGAAGCAAATCAAAATTAATGATCTCGAAAAACAAAAATAAAATATCTCAAAGGAAGTTTTGAAAGTCTGGTGAATTCTTTAGTGGAACTATTTAAAAATTAGCGTATTTGTTTTCATGGTGATGAATGACCACATTTTTTCGCTCATTAGAAGTATGCATGCAAACTTACATGTAAGTGAGCTACTTTTCTTAAGTAAGATAAATCCTTTATCCTGGAACATTAAGTATCCTTGCTAGTCTAACTCGTCTTTATAAACTTGTGTTTTTTAAAAGTGTCTGTTATCAGGATAGATGTTATCCGGTTCTTTTGTTTTACTAATATATCAATTTCCGAGACTACTTCCGCATATTATGTGGACTTATGAAAGCATATTTATAAAGCATGCAATAAATATTCCCTTTAGGGGTTTATTGATATTTTCAATTATTTACAAGTAAATAATGATCGTTTGAGAGGGGAGATATCTGGACAAAAGGAGAAAATATTGAACTGATTATTTTAATCTATAGTTAACTTAAATCAAATTGCTAAAACTCATCGATTTGAATCGATTTTTCAATTTAAATCAAAATGCTTAAATTTATCGTTTTTAATAAATTTCTTAACGTCAATCAAATTGTTAAACGTTGTTTTTAATCGATTTGTTAAATTTAATATTTGATTAACTGACTGGAGTTCAATTTGTAAAATCAATTTATATATGCACTTTCCATAACATATGGTTGCCTGAAACACGCAAATTTAAAATTTTGCGCACAACTATAAAACTTAAATTTAAGTGGTCCAAAACACTCGTTTTCGTATAATTGAATTGAAAAGTATGAAATATATAATATGGTTCGAAGAAAGAGTTAAGAACGAAAATTGAGGAATTTTCAATTAAAAAAAACAGGTTTAATTCATGCCAAATTAAATCGAGTGTTTCCAAAAAAGTTACCAAAAACACGGGAGTCTTCTACATAAGCTTACTTGAAAAATCCTCCCATACGCATCTCTATTTAACTGCATTAAGCTCTTTGCCGGGGTTTTCTGAAATCGGACATTGACACTCTTCTCTGTCACTTAATTAAAGGGACACATATACGGAGGGATTTCAAAAACAAACTATCATTGATGCAAAAGTACTCTATTTCTAAACCTTCAGTTAAGAAATGATTTGATTCGCCGTTTTGGCAATGTTTGGTGCTAGTTTTTAATATAAGAAATGCCAATTAAGCCAAGTGTTCCAAAAAGTTATTAACACTTCTACAAATATACTTTACTTAACTGCATTGCGCACTTACACCGATGTTCTCTGAAATATCACATTGACACTTTTCTTTGTCAGTTGAAAAGAGTGACACATATAAGAGAGTGATTTTAAGTGTAGGCAAAAACAAACTATCAGAGGAGAAAATGTACTTTAAGTTAAGATTTAATTTGATTTATCGCCGTTTTAGTAATGTTTGGAGCTAGTTTTATCCTCTCCAAATGGTTTTGACAAGATATTTCGTCCATTAAGATCTGACCAATTTTCATAATGGCGAGATATCTCGTCATCAAGATATTGGTAATTTTTGTTGATGACTAGAAGATCTGTTCAGTTTTATTCTATTGACAAGATATTCCGTCCATAAAGATCTGCTAATTGTTTGATAATGAAAAGATACTACGTCGAAACAACCACCAGGAGGGTATATGAGATGCATAATATATGAGATGACAATCACGCCGAGTTCCAAAAAAGGTTACAAAAACAATAGCGCCCTCTACATTAAATTTTACGGAAAAAGCCTCCCATAAGCATCTAAACTGCACTAGAACTTACGCGCAATCCTCTGAAATCCGAAACTAACACTCTTATTTGTCTTAAATAAAATGACACATACGAGATTTCAGTGTAAGCACAAAAACAAACTATCATAAAAGAAAAAGTACTTTGAAGAAATAATTAAATTTATCGCCGTTTTGGCAATGTTTGGAGCTATTTTGTAATAAAAGAGATGCCAATTACGCCAATACTTCCTAGAAAGGTTACAAAACCACTAGAGCCATCTGCATTTAGTTTTACAGGTAGTACCTCCCATACATGTCCATGCTAACTGCACTAATCAATTACCCTGAGGACTTTGAAATCTGACATAGACAACTCTTCTCCGTCACTTAAGAAAGGTGTCACATATATAGAAGGGATTTCCAGTGTAAGCAAGAAACAAGCTACCAGGGAAGAAAAAGTTCTTCCAATTAAGAAATACTTTGATCATTTTAGCGATGTTTATGGCTAGTTTTTAAAGTCAGAGCTGGCAATTACGCCAAGCGTTCCGAAAAAGGTTACAAAAACAGCATACCTAACTTTACTAAGCACTTACAACGAGGTTCTCTGGAATCTGACATTGACAACTCTTTTCTGCCACTTAAAGGAAGTGACAAACAAGAGGGGCATTTGCAGTGTAAGCAAAACAAACTATCAGAGAAGTAAAAGTATCCTCAGTTAATAAATAATTCGATTTATCGCCGTTTAGGCAATGTTTGGCGCTAGTTTTTAACACAAGAGATGCCAATTACGGCAAGAGTTAAGAAAAAGGTTACAAAGACACTAGCGTCCTCTATATTTAGTTTTACAGAAAATGCCTTCCAGAAGCGTCTGTCCTCAGGGGCACATCTTTTTTAGGCGTGTACAGGCATCACGACCCAGAGGTACTGAATTGATCTTCTCTCGCTTTCATTTCTATCCTCGCTTACCCTTCTGCTTTTTGTATATTCTATATTCGTCATTGTGTTGTCTGTCCTGTGTTTGGTGCAGCTTGGCCAAATATGCCCTTGCGCCATAAAATCCGAAACCAACCAATAAGCGTGAATACTTAACTGCACTAAGCACGCCGAGGTCCTCTGAAATCCGACACCGACTAACACTCCTTGTCACTTAAAAACCTGACACCTCTTAAACTCACTCTTCCCAAAAGACACTTCACCTTTGAAATATATCACGAAGAAATATGCTCTCGGCGCACAGGCGTACGAAACGACTTTCGCGATGAATGATCTGGACTCGCGATAGCAGTAGGTCATTTCATAATGTTTTTTGAGGCACGAAAAGACATTCATAAAAAGGACATTTTCCCCCATTCCCTCTGTCATTCGCTATTAATCACTCAGGACTTGTCACGTGACACCGTTCGAAGAAACCCTGTGAGTAGCTGTTAGCTCTGCCTCCAGAAAAACGCTATAATTCATGTTACTTCTTGTTACCCTGATCCCGAATTCCGATTTTGCCTGGGCATTGATTTAGGAGCAGGCCGAGATTTATATAGTTCCGAAATGTACTGAAATCGAATTTAGTTTGGGACTATTTATAATCCCTGATACACGAATTTTTTCAGTCCTCACTGGAGTTTCGTTTTCGATGCTCATTTGGGTTGATGTTTTTGTTTTTTATCAGAAACTCGAACTGATAGCAATGAAATATAGAGGTTTGATGGATTTTTTACTGCTTCAGGACAATACCCTACTTGATAAAACATGGTAAATTATTTATTATACGTGTTACATAACTTAGACAATTCGGATTTATCCTTAATTTTAATTTTCAAATGAGTTTCAGTTTATTTTATACTTTTTTTGCAATTTCAAAGGAAAAGACGCCCAAAATCGATTCATTTATCAGACTGGATTTATTTTTAATTTTAAAAATGAATTTCACAGGTTTTCGTAGATTCCAAGGTGGCGCTGAAAATTGATTTATTTTAATAGATTTATTTATTAGAATGGTTTAATTTTAATTTAAAATCGGTTCGTTTTTTTTTTAGTTTCCCTGGCAAAATACACCGAAAAGGAACATATAACTTACTTTAAGAAGGGTAGATTGTTAATTAACGTGGCACTGGAGGAACACAAGGGGCTATTGGCACCGGTCCGGGATCAATTCCGAAGGGAAAGATCCAAGGAATGACGTAAGGAAATTTGTTGCTAAATAAGTTAATAAAACAGAAACGAACTCAACAATTTCAAGTTGAATAGTTAAATATAGGGTATTTCAAAATTTCCTGGGCAAACTTTAAAGGAATGCAAGGGCCATCAAAATATATTTTTAAAAAATTCAAAAAATGTATATCCACAGCTGGTGCACGTAAGCACTGAGGGGCTTGTAGATCGTTACTTTTCTGAAACTCATCATTTGGAACGTTATGGAGCATTACACGGATTACATTTTCGGAGGAGGTCCGAAATGGATAACATCTAATGTACGGGGTGCCCATCGCAACGGAAACCTGCTCAAAGATTGCTACGTGAAATGTTTTCCCAAATAAGCGAATTGTCTAACATTTGAGTATTAGAGAAATATTTAACCCTTAAGTGGTTTTGATGAGATAACTTGACCACCAAGATCTTACCAATTTTGCTAATGACGAGCTATCTCGTCATCAATATATTACCGATGTTTGATCTGCCAGTTTTTTCTAATGACGAGATATCTCATCCATCAAGATCTGCTCAATTTTGCTAATGACCAAATACTTCTTCGAGACAATCATGAGGAGGGTTAAGCGAAAATGGGAAGGTCGTGATTGCTGTTCATGCAAAACCCTCGATACCATAGATCGGCCCACACTATGCTACGTGCAACTGCTCGAGTGTTTGTGCCAAGGTTTTTCTTTAAGTTGAGTGTGTAGAATGTCTCCTATTGTCTGGAGTGCTTGAACTTCTAGGCAGACCCGTATCATACCTACTGACAAAAATATTCCGTTTTCACAGATGGCGATGCAAACATTCAAAATTCAGTAATCGCCTATTGGGGAAACATTCACGAGTATCTATGATCAGCTTTACCATTTCACTTAACAGCCCTAAACATTACATACATAGCAGCTATCTCGGAATTCATGTGATGCTTCATCACTTGCATAATCCACGGAATGAATAGCGAATCATAGAGGAAATATAAAATTAGAATAACTTTTTTATGAGCCCGGGATCATGTGATCAAAACTAGTAGTAACGTGACCATCAGAAACGAATATTAGTCATCTGATTGATCCATGCGTCGCGTGAAGACGCCCATCCATTGATTCAGCAGTTTATTTGCCCACGCGACATGGAATTAAACTGGTATACTTATTAAGGACTTCAAATGATATTAGTAAATATATTGTTTTTGTTATGTACTGTAAACAATAATGTTGTGAATGTGTTTTTTAATTTTGTTCATGCAATCTGTAATTATGGTATGGAATGTGATAAAACAAATTAATTTGGAATTTAGAAGAATTCGAGATTGAGTGAGAAAGTCGATCGTGGTTCTTTGTAATTTTGTGTATCGTCTTTAATTTTCTTATTGAATGTTCAATTTTTATGACGAGCGTTTGTCTCCACGTATGCAACCGAAAAGCTTATCTAAAACTATTTGATGCAATGCAGCTGATATTCCGACCATAGAAAAAGTACATTCAGCGAGTGTTCATCTCAAAGATAAATTTAGACTACGATCACCAAGCTACGTTCCTACAGTTTGGCCAAGGAATTTTTAATCACTGTGTATATCATCTATCTTCCGATCTTGAGAAAAAATTCCAACATTTATTTGTGTCAATTTTCTCGTGAAATTGCGAATTTTCTGATTTTAAATAAAGTTATTGCAATTCTTCAATATCAAATAACTGAGGCAGAGATAAGTAATTTGATTATGTGTTTTCACTAATGCAGAATAAAATTGGCATTCATACAAAACGAGAAAAACCAATTATATAGTACTAAAAGTACTTTAAATATGCACCCCCTCCATTTTAGCCATTAAACCAAACATTTAATATATTTTTCTTGTTTATTAGTGCAAGTAAAGCACAGACAGTATAAAAAATAAGTTTTGAAAGTAAGTGCTGTAGGCATAGTTCATTAAGGAAACGAAAGAAAATGCTAAATTATCTTCATTTCGCTTGTTTAATATAGACTTATAGACTGTTCAGCAATATGAACCATAGATTTTCATTTTTATACTGCCGCAGAGAAATCTCATATTACCTATCCAATAAAGGGACCCGTCTAACACAATTTACTCAAATATAAAAAGCACACTTAGACCAAAGCAGGCCATTCGCCTGATTCAAAGCGTCGTAATAAAGAAGTAAATAAAATCTGATCCGATTTCAACACTTAATGAAGCCGGCAGAAGCTTAATCGAAATTCCAACTTCGTCCTTAGTACAGGATAAACTCGTCAGTTTCAAGGTTTTTCATTAGAGCTGAAAGTTTCGTCTCGCAGCTAAAGTTCGCTTATCGCGTGGAAGCAAAAAGTTTTTCGGAAAAAATGTGATTTTTGGATCTTTTTCTAGTGTTTTTCAAAGGTGATTTCCTTTCTTCGTGATCTCCAATCTAATATAGGACTCATTTTTTACCTGGTGCCCTCAGAGGAGGGTAAAAATTACCGGCATACAGTCGATTACGGATTCAGGACCTGTCTATCTTTCAGACGAAGACAATTGGTTCCTACAGCGTCAATTTTAATACTTGCCATCACCTTGGATTTCAATATACAGCGTGTTCCATGTTCTTATACGGCATCCTGTATATTTCCCGCGGGCTTATTTCCGCGACCATTAAACGAAGATAAAAACTTTCAATGTGATGGTAGATACTTCCAATTTTCTGTCTCTCTTTCGATGGGGGATTTGTATTTACATGTTAAAAGAAATAGGGTTAAATAGGTAAAGTGCGTCCACTGAATATAACTTACGTCTTTACCTAATCCTCCAAGTGTTGCTATCCAAGTATCACATCCAAATAAGTTTTGTTACTAGATCTGGCCAGTTTTACAAATGACGAGATACCTTGTTGAGACAAAACTGTCATATTACTCCAAGGGGAATGAAGTACCAAGTAGGGAAATAAAACTGTCCGTTGCCTAGAATTGGTAGTTTGGAACAGGCTTATGCACCAAAGGCAGACCACTGCAGAGCAGTTTTCAACGTGAAGATAAACTACAAAGGGGTTTAAAGTAGGAGCTGCCATTCAGATGGAAATGCTTGGAGTTCTATAGATTAGTTTCACAGCAACATCGCTTTGAATTTCGAAAGGGAAGTTGGGCAGATGAAAGAAGGACAGGAATGAAGGAATAAACTCTTGCTCAACTCGTTATACCAACACATTGTAAAAAAATAGTCCATGGTATGCACTTGCCCCATCATTTGGAGCCCGTGTGACCTAATGAAATAGCATTGGAAAATAAGGGGGTGTCATCTGCTGAAACGCAGCTTGATTAGTTGCAAAACTAAAGTACTTTTAATTTCAATAATGGAAGTTGGGCAAATCAAAGAAAAAGCATCCATGACGTGTTATGATCTTGCTCCACTCAGCAATTCCACAGGAAAACAGTCCATGGTATGAACTTGTCCCAACAAGTGGGATAAGTTCAACCTCATGGAATACCACAGAAAAGCATTTTTTTCTCGTGTATGTGATTTAATAGGGATTGCTGTCTACTGGAAATGCTTGAAGGAGTCCCGTAGATTACTTCCAACACTAGAACGATTCGAATGTTGGTAGGGAAGTTGCGCATACAAAAGAGAAGAATGACAGAAATGGTATGCTACTGCCCCACTCAGAGATCATATTGCATACAAGAAAACAGTTCATGGTGTGCACTTGCCCCATCATTTAGACACCATGAGATGGCATTGGAAAGTACTTTTTAAGATATCAATGGCAGGTTTAGACAAATATGAGTGCCATGGATCAGCTGTTGTGCGGAATTGGAAATTCGAATTTGCCGTTTGGACGATAGATTACGGTCCTGGGACATTTCCGTCAGCGTCTGCTAGTGCAGCCCCGATCCAACTGAAGTGAACTACTAGACATATCAATCAAAAGAAGCGATCTCTGCTGACGCTACAATTATTTTTCTTTCAAGAATAGCGCATCGATTCAAAACGAACATAATACGAAAAGTATCATAGTAAGCTTGAGAACGGAGAACTTCAGATGAAACTTCGGAAATTGCCTTGCCAAAATAAAGTACGAAGGAATGAGTACGGGCTATAATTGCGCCATTGAACAAAGACGTCAGTAAGATCAACGTCAAGATAATTGGGCATCTGGAGACTTCAAAGACTATCAGAGCTATAAATCGGTTAAAGACCAATTTACTTCAGAATTCATCAACTCCATCAACCTAGCCAATTTGCCACGCCTGAGTAGGAGATGTCACAGAAGGACTCTGCAAATGGAACAAAGCTGATTGTGACCAAGCTCAACATTATCAAAGGGAAAGTCATCACTGGAGAACAATCTGCTCGAGTTGTACGCATTCTGTGAATCACGCTCTACTCAAGCAAATGCAAACTTGGATGTATGTCAGTAAGATCAAATTTAATGATGACAAATTACAATGACATCTATAATACCAGCGTATACTGTTCGTTGGCGTCGACCTACTGATATCCGTCTTTATATGCATGGAAGCCTGTACGTTTCCTTTTCCAGAGACAAGTGGCGAAGAAGTTTGAAAGTCCTGCTATCGACAGAGAATCTTCACACTTGTAATGTTACAAGTGGATTGATCCCGAACCCACGCCAATTGCCCGTTGTACCAGTGCGAAGTAAATTACACTACCAACACAGTGTCGCTATATGCACACAACAATCCGAGTTTACTCATGGTATGGTATATAAAATATTTTTCCTTTTATAATAATCATTTTTAAAATAATTCGCAAGTACGCAGCGATATGAATTATAAACGCATATAAGATGGTTTATTATGATTAAAAATTGCCTCCATAGCTATCAAAACTTTCATATTACATTTGAAAACATAAACATCTAAGCATCTACGAATGTATTATAAAATATATGTATCTAAAAGAATTATTTTCACGAATATTTTTCAAGTAAAACATGTAAATTATAAAAATCAGTATTAGGTATATAGGGAAAAGAAACGATCCTATAGCATTACTTATTATATCTTTAGAGTTAAATTTGATAGAATGGTTAAATTTGAAAAATTTTATAACAGCTGCAGAAAATGATGCAAAGTATAGAATTTGTATCAACTCAAGAGCATAAGTACAGAGGATGTTCGGACTTTTTTTGAACGATTTTAATAGACTGAAACTTTTCAATTGATTTTTTACATGAAATTTTGTGTTTTAAATGTTCCATTTGATAGCCCTTATTGTTAACTATCTTTCTACACCTTAATTTCCATGATAATAATGACTTTTGTAGCATCGACAGTGGTATTTTTTCCATTCTTGCTCCACAGTTTTCCAGTCCTTGAATGGTTTTCTGTCGACGTTTCGATAATGCCCTTTTTAAAAGTCCAAAAGCACAAAAGTCCATGGGTGAAACATCTGGAGATTTAGCAGGAATATCAGTAAAGAGCATTGACTTCATACCAGTTTTTTGTTCCATTTTTCCAAGAATTTAATAGTCGATTTAGATGTGTGGCTACTTGCTTTACCCTGATGCAGTTCTACTGATTGTTGGCACTGTGGGTAAAGATATGGTATTAAATTTTTGAATATTGGGGATAAAATATAGTCTTGATAATATGTGGGAGTTGATTTTTACATTTTCCCCCTCTTTTTACTTTTAATTTTCCATTATATGCAAAACCGGCAACAATCATAAATCTCTTAGAGAAAGTTCTCACGTTGCTATAGTCCTTTGACTTGGCGGATTCTCTTTTAAAATTAAAGATCTTACCTTACAAATATTCTCAGAATTCTTTTCTTTTTTGGACACTTTTTTAAAGCATTTTCCACTTTCAAGTTTTTTCCTTCCTCATTAATAATATTACTTATCGTTCCTTTGGATATCGAAAAAACATGATTTTTACAGCGTTTTTGAATAATTGAATAAGCATAATTCTCTTCGGAAAGAGAGGAAACAGACTTTCATCCATTGCTTATTTAAAAGTGCCATTTTGAAAGTAAACAACCCTGTGAGTTAGCAGACGATAAGTTATGCTTTAACTATTTAACTGCTGTGAACATAAAATTCTTTCGTAGCATACAATTTTTTACAACTCATCAAAATCGTTCAAAAAATGTCCGAACAGCCTCTGTGCAATTACTTAAAAAATAGTAGCGGGTAGTATAAGTCACTGTGCAATTAGGAAATACCTACAGTAAACATCTGCTACCTTAAAACACAAGTAGGTGTTCTAATTTAAAGCCGCTATTAGTTCAAAAATTGTGATTATTTTTTCACCTAATAGTCACCTAATAGAAAATTAAAAGTGTAAGTCAATAATGAAGTCTTTATAAAGTGCATTCTTCTTTAATGGAATCGCTTAAAGAAACATTTTATTAAAACAGCGAACTTTTTATAGGTAATGTTATGGTTTTCACCGAATAATTATCGTTCAGTAAAGAAATTATTTTATTATTAATCTCTCTTTATATATTTTTTTACCTTAATGCGTTCAATGTTTAAAATTTTAGTTACTATTTAATGTAAGGATGTCCATAAATATATGAATAAGATGTATAGCCACAGTTAATTTTTAATTAAACCAAGTATTTTCTTGACTTACATGTGAAGTTTTGAACTCTAAGTAAAAATTCCCGAGAATGTGTGTTTTTTCACTTTTCTAGACCAGTATGTGAGGATCAATAGACTTGTGATTTTTTTCACATTAAGTTATTTTTGTTTGCATGAAAATTAGATTTCTTGAGAAACAAACTCAATAGTGAGTATAGCAACGTGTACAATTCAATAGTGAGTATAGCATCGTGTATGGAAACTCAATAGTGGGTAGAAATTTTACCCCTTCGTTTCCTCAGAACTATGTCGTTTTTGATGTAGTTTGTTTTACTTGTAAGACGACTATATACTATACGAAACAGTAGATAGAGAGTGAAAAAACAGTAAAAATTAATTAGGGATCTGATAACCCACTCCTACACTTTACTTATCCTGATACCTAGTTGGCTAATTACTATCGAAACAAATTGTCTGAAATGCAACTTAAAATTAATGGTCGATTAATTTTGGACTTCAATGTAACTTGCGAAAGAATTTAAAAGATAATTAAAAGCCATCAACAAAACTTTTAATGAAAAAACTCTAAGCTAACGCACCACTTTCACAAAATTAATTACTTCCATACGGAGAAAGAAATAAAACGTGTGTAATATCGAAGCAACTTCCTAAATGTGTGTAATCGTTTTATAATTGCTAATTTTAATTTTTCGTTCACGTATCATCATGCAAACACATAAGCTTATAGATACGATGGAATGAAGATATAAATTTCAAATATATTCCATAAAATATTCATAGATTGTTTTTCCCGATTGTTTGCATTTTACCCCGCAGTATTTTTTAATAAGTGCGAAACATTCCTTCATGTGTTTCTTTAACGAATGCGCAAGGATTGTTTATAAAAAAATGTTTCTTGCATAAAATGAAGCCTTTTTAAAAGGAGATTCAACCTCAGGCTGTGTAGCTTATACTTTTTCTGCCTTCTATCTGTTTAAATTGTTCTGAGATTTCGAAACTTGAGTTGGAAAAAAACACTTGCAATGCGAAGGCAGGGAGTGATACAGAGGTGTTTACAATCGTCCTCTTGCCTCAAGCTCGTTCGCGATATAGAAAACCAAGTGCAAACAAACAAGGTAGCGAAAGGAAGTGAAGAGGAAATAAGAATGTCAATAATTGGAAGAGCATCTTATTTGCTTTCTTTGTTTGTTTCGAACGGAAGTTGAGGGGTTAAATGCTGCGTTCGAATTTTAGTTTTTAGAGCTACTCTCAGGAATTGTGAGTGATGCTTGTAGTGCATTTTCTGAACGAGTCTTAGATTTTGAAGTACTGTGAATTGCCAATTGGATATTTTCTAATACCAGCTTATGGACCGCATGACCTTCCAAGCTCCAATTGGCGGCAGCGTGAGAGTTTCTGCGTTACACTGGTGCAACATTTTAGATACCCAAGGGCAACGCAAGCAATCAGGGTGCCCCAGGGAAATGTAGGTAACCAGGATGCCCCAGGGAAACGCAGACAACCAGAATGTCCCAGAGAAATGCAGGTAACTAAAATGCCTCAGGGAAATGCAGGGTTTCAAATGATTCTTAGATTTCCAAGTACAGTATTACCCCGACTTACGCGAACTCGGAGTTACGAGGTTCTTGATTTTTTCGTTTGGCAACACTGCCGCTTGTGATACGCATCGGAAGCGTTTCGCTCATGTGATAGAAGTTGTTAATCTTGCCAGGCAATTAAATTTGGAAGTCAATGGTGATGATGTCAACGAGTTGTTGGACTCACATAGTCGGGAGCTGACAATTGATGAGCTCATAGAGATGCGAGAGCAAAACGTCACTGAAGTATCCGACACTTCAGACCCAGTTCCACCAGAAAAGCACATGATAATTGCAAGCTTGACAGAAGGTTTCAGCTCAATTGAAAAGGGGTTACACATTTTAGAAGACATAGACTCCAACAAAGAACATATTATACCTACAAAGCAAGGAATAAAAAAATTATTAGCTTGCTACGAAGAAATTCTGCGTGAAAAAAGAAGGTATTGTATCGTCAGACGAATTTTTAGATTTTATGAAGACATCGACATCGAAATAACTTTTTACGTAACTTATTTATTTTTTTTAATATTTTGCTCTAATATGTATAAAAAACTGCAATTTTATTAAATATTGTTCTTCTAAACTAGTGTTTTTGTTAGTCCTTGGTCCCAATTAAACGAAATTTGCATGTAATTATATGTAAAGTTGTACCCCGACTCAAGCGAATTCGACTTAAAGCGATTTTCGTCGGACCCACTTATCGCGTAACTTCGAGGTATTACTGTACTATGAATGTTCAATTGGACATTTTTTCTAATGCCAGCTCATGGACCCTATGGCTCTCCAAGCGTTAATTGGCAAGAACGTGAAAGTCTCTGCTTCACCTTGGGACACCATATAAGGTATCCAAGGGTAACACAAGTAACCGGGATGCCTCATGGAAACGCATCTAACCAAGGTGGCCCATAGAAATGCAGGGTTTTCGAATCATTCTTATATTTTTGAAGTGCTATGGATTCTGAATTGGATATTTTTTAATACCAGCTTATGGACAGTATGACCTTCCAAGGTCGGATTGGTGAGAAAGTGGCAGTCTCTGCGTTACCATGGGCACCATATTAGGTACCCCAGAGTAACGCAAGTAACCAGAGTGAACCAGGTAAATGCAGGTATCCAGGGTGCCCCAGGGAAATGCAGTTTTTAATAATTCTTAGATTTTGAAGTGCTGTGAATCATCAACTGGATATCTTTTCTAATGTCGGCAGCGAAAGTAGTCGAAGGGTCACGCTACTACTATTTTGTAGGTTGGTAGAGCGAAAGATAAATAAGTCCATCTGTGACCATCAAAAGCTTAAGGCCAGAGACAAAACATGGTCTGACCCTGTTCCATCTAGTTTGTCACGACATACTGCTACGCCAAATTTTAAATTTTTAACTCGACAACGCCTTTTTAAGAGGAAACTTACACCACATTGGTGTGCATGCTTCTCCCGACTGCCCCTTTTGTTCGACAGTAAGCTTTATGGATTTTAGTCATCCTTTATAATACCCTTTTTTATCTGACGATCACATTTTACTTGACAACCTTTTTAGACGGGCTAATTTTTGTACCGGGTTGCCAGTAGGAAATTACGGTCCCTGGAAAAAAAACGTTACTACTAGTTTTGGCCACATAATCCTTGGCACATAAAAATGCTACCATTACTCACTCTACATTTATACCTCCTCTATGGTGGGACGCCAGACGTCCTAGAGCACTTGAATGGGTTAAAGTTTATTATGGAAACTCTCCCCTTGACAATCTAAAATTCATTTAATTCTAAAACCAATATTTTAAAAAGCTGAGTAAGTTATAACCACTAACATGTTTTCAACTCCAGCAGGATTAGAAATGCTGTATCATTGAAACTCAAGGAGAAAGAAATGCGTAGGATGTGAGAAATGAATAAACGCATCCGACATATTATATCGTCGGAATAAAACAAACTTTTTAACTCACATTGTTTGGAGTCACTAAATGCTTTTTATGATGATGATAAATACATTGTAATATTTTAATCTATTTAAAATATATATAACTATAAATATACTTTTAAGTTATTTGTTGACCTAAAAACTGATAGTACTTAAACAGTTAAAAACATTTAAAAAATGTCAGTTAATGAGTTTCTGCACAGGTATTCAGTGAATTCATTATTTGAGATGGTTAGTTTGATAGTTAGTAAGATGGTTAGTTTGTTGGTTGATTTTTATGGCGCAAGGGCCGTATTTGACCGAGTTGTACCTAACTACGACAATGAAATTGATTAAACACAAGGGAATATTTGTTGACACATAAGAAAGAAATACATCCAGGGAGGATTTGAACATGCTTCGCATACAACTCGCAGGTTGCTAGCGCCGTTGAAAAACCGGCTGAGCCATGACGATCCCAAAATCAATTAATTAAGAAAACTAATCTGCCAATTCCAGTAAATAATCAACATGAAGTCAATTACCTACTTACTGGTTAAAATAACAAAATTTTCAACATGAAAAAACATTGAGAGATTAACTAACCAATGAAAAGGAAATAAATCAAACTTATGGGAGAATGAATCGGGAGCTAATCACTATTTATTATACCTTACTGAAAACTGTAGTCACTTAGAAAGGATCTTAATTGGTTGCTATCTTTGAAGAGGGGAAAATTTCTTGGAAAATTTAGATCTACCAGTTTGGTAAAGTTAAACGCCGTAGAGTAAGGATATAAATTATTTTTTCAAAGAATTCTATACTTTAAATGACGGGATAGAATTTCAAAAATAAAGGCGCAGACTTGAATATGATCATAAGGAGGTAATAATCGAGATTATTAAAGTTCCATTAAATTATAGTTGGAACATATCCTAATTTCAGAGTATTCATAGAAATGAAAAGTTTGAGTAACGGTGAACCGTTCTTACCACATTTAAATTAAGTTGTATAGAATAAACCTGGAAAAACAAAAAAGTTCATTTGCTGAATTTTTCGACTTTTCTCTTTTCCATGTTATTTTTAATATTAATTCTACTTTAATAACCCTCCTGATGGCTGTCTCAACGAGATACCTCGTCATTAGCAAAATTGGTCATACCTTGATGTCCACAATATTTCGTCGAAATCACTTGGATAATTACGTATAATGTTTTCTCTCATTTAGATGATAACGGTATCGGTTTTCCGAACTGTTTCCTTGTGGATACTAGGTCATTAATAGTAAACGTAAGAAAATCCGGCATAAAATGATTTACGAGATCTGAACAAGAATACATAAATTTTCTAATTCGATCTATGCTTGGATTTTCACCACGTATTATTTTTAATACAATTTATTCCCAGCAAACATTGATTGGTTTGTATAAATTCTGCAAATTCAATGAATACATTAAAACGAAAAATTAAAAACTTAACTCCACTGAAGTTTCTTTATCAGTAATTAGGTCTAAGTTAACATCAAAATATGATCTGACTTTACGAAATTAATTTCAACTTCCTTACACATGTGTAGTCTATAACGAAATCAATATCTGCGTCTTATAAGCCAAGAAACAAAAGCATTGATGAATTTTTAACAAACATTTCAATCTATTATCAAATATGTACTTGACAGTTGGAGATAAATCGCATTGGCATATACTAGGTAATCAATAACAAACGTGAGTAAATCGGATGTAAAATGATTTACGAAATCTTAACCAAAACAAACAGGAAATGAGCAGGAATTCTATCAGTTTTATTCAAGATAATTTAATTTTTCATTAATATTTACTTCTAACAATCAGTATGGACCCTAAAAGTGGTTTCGACAAAATATTTCGTCTATCAAGATCTGACCAATTTTGCAAATGACGAGATATCTCGCCGATTTTTCGATGATGACGAGATCAAGATCTGGTCAGTTCTGCTAATAACCAGACACTTCTTCCAGACAACCACCAGGAGGGTTAATTGGATCAACTAAGTTCTGCCAAATGGCTAAGCCTACTGAAATATAAGGCTAATAATTTAACCCCGCAGAAGCATCTGTATCAATAATTAAGTTGAAAAACCTGACTTTCCAAATTAATTTTAACCTGCTTTACACTTGTGTACTCTATAATCAATTTAACTACTTGTAAATCAGAAACAACAGCATTGAGGTAACTTTTGAATAAATTGACAACCCATAATCTAATAAGTACGTGATATTTGAGGGTAAATAACACTAGCATTTTTTATAATCCATCTACGAACTGTTTCCTGCTGGGTACTATACCATCATTAGTAAATGCGAAGAAATCAAGTGTAAAAGGATTTACGAAACCTGAACTGAGATATAAGTTTTCTAATTCAATCAATGTTTTATTCATGAAACATTTATTACTTTTCAATACAATTTACTTCCAGCAATGAATATTAATTGGTTAACCTAAATTCTGTAAATTGAATGAATCCATTGAAAATAAAAATTAAGAACCAAGTTTCACACGAGCTTCTTTATCAGTAATTAGGTCAAAGAAACCCAGCAGATGATTCTGAGTTTTTCCAAATCAATTTTAACCTGCATTATACGCGTATACTCTATAACAAAATCAATTTCTGCTTCTTATAAGCCAAGAAACAAAAGCATTGAAGTGTCTTCCAACCCAAGCAGAACTTGCGTTTGATCTTGCATTTCTCATAATTGAATTTCCTGATTATTTAACCAATTTTTTCATTCCTCCCTGCCTTTAATTTAAAGAAGTTGCATATATCTTGCCAAATGCCTCCTCCTTTTCCTTGATTTAAGAAACTACTCCCTTTCTTTGACTTCATTAACTCAATGTGTTATTTACATAATCCATGAAATTATATTCGCGCAGGAGAATTCGCCGCCTCAAGGTTCGTTTTGCTTGAGATCTTGAGGGGCGAAAACCAGACCTTGGGGAATTAGCGGGATAAACTGAATCAATAAAAAACATAGAATGGAAACTCTTCTTTGGGAATGGGAACCTTATTTGGGAAGAAAGTTTTATTAATTTAATGCGGGAAAAAGTTACCTAATTTAGGATGTTCTTATTAATGAAAAACCTCTTGGCTTACAGTGGATTTTTTATAACATATTTATAATTCAGTTATACGTGATGGGGAGTAAAAAACCGAAACGCTTCATTTGGGGGAATTTTGGAATCATTTTAAAGTTTTTTAGTGCGGGTTTCAGTAATTTAGAGATACATTTTATTTCATGAAACAGAGTGCCGTGTAATGTATGAATTATGCATTAGGTAAATGTCATTTAGTTCGTTGTTTTGTTGCTCATTATGTGGGATGGTGAAACTAATAGTTTGTTTTCTGAAAAAGTTGGGATTTATCAAATATTGTAACGGGTTTGGGTGGCCGTTAAAAGTTGCTTTTGATGTTAGGTTGAGTTTTAGATTTTGTTTTCTTCCTAAAAAGTTTTTTAGTTACATTATTTTAATGGAAAATGCAAAAAGCAGTTGTAGGAAAGTTTTAGACTACTTTTATTTCTTTTTCTAAAATATTTATTTAAATCATACGGCATATGATGTGTGTTTCTTTCCATCGAAAAAATTTGAGTACTTTTTTCATTGTGTTTAGTAGTCCATAGAATTCAATATTAAATTTTCGCATGACTAAACTTCAAATGAAATTTGTTGGAAGATATTTACTTTTAATTCTAAAGTATCTTCCTTAAATTAAAATTAAAAAGAAAATGCCTAGTGGGAGCTAATGGATTGATAAAGGGAAATTTTAAAAACAAGCGTTAAATTTCCTACGCAATACAAATTGTTTTATTAACATTACTATTAATAAGTGTAAAAAATATCTACGAAGTCTGTCCAGAAAGTGCTCAGCCATGTTATATGAAACACGATGGATTATACTTAGAGATTTTGGCGCGTAGTTTTCTTCAAAGTAAGCACCTTGAGACCATATTAGCGTATATTCCACATTTCAACTCTGTATAGTCCATTGCTACAATAGCCATCAGTTGCCTCGACGACTTCTACTAAATCGCAACCATGGTATGAAATCTCTTCCCTTTCAGAGGTGGTTATAACTATAGGAAAAGATATAAGTCACAAGTTTCCATGTTTGAGCTCTAGGGGTCTGAACCACCTGGTTGATTCGATGTTTTACCATAAAACACTGCTTGAGACGTGATGAATGGGAACTGCCACACGTTTCATGCTAAGAACATTCGTCAAACTCTGCAACGCAGCAGGTTTTGGAATCCCCAGGTCATCATCCAATTCTACACCGCCAGTCTCCTATATTTGTTTATTACAGTTCGTACGCGTACACCATTCTGAGGTGTTTTGCTTGTTGAAGACCTTCCACATTCTTCCAGGGGACACCATATCCTTATGAGGATTTATCGTTTTTGTGGTCTCCTTGGTAGTTGGTAAGATTCTTAATGTAAGGAGTCAGTACTGGGTTTTCTTGTTGGTCATCTGCTGGTTATATGGGAACTGTGTTTACGTTGTTGCTACAGAATTTCGGCCACTGGAGGTCAGGATAACGATAATTTTGCATATATTTTCTCTGCACGTCCTGTTTTTAGTGATAGGTTCAGCCATCCTAGAGTGGGCGTTGGTTATAAGCAGCGTAGGAGGAGTGAGTTTGTGAGGGGACAGTCTAAGTCATAGCGTATTGATGTTCCCTTTAGCCCTCAGAAGCATTGATCGGTCTGAGTAGTTCCTCCGGGATAGCTTTCAAGATTCCCGACCATCTTTTAAGCGGATGTACTATATTTTGATTTCCTCTGAACTCATGTGCCCGAAAGCTTTCTGGATCACCTGAATAGTTTCCGTGGACAAAACTTTCAAGTTTAATGCGAAATTTGATGCAAGCTTGCTGCTCTGTCCACCCAGTCATTGCGAATGCGACGGTCTCATAGAACACGTGTTCACTCAAGGGCGTCTATCATTAAATGGATTAGTATGAGTTTGTGACTTTTTATACATGTACATCAGAGCCCCCTTTCCTTGGCTGCCAATTTACATCGATGCCGCGCATTCCGTCTTTGTTATATTAACAATGGCGGGATACTTTCCGGACGGTCTCGTACACCCATAAACTAAAATTTAAAAAACATGCATTAGTGTACAAAGTATTCTAAATGTTGTCGTTAACATTGCTACTATATATAATGAGTTAAAAAATATCTATCCCATAAAGGGAAATATGAAACGTAAGCGTGCAATGCCTTAAGTACACAGTGTCTGTCCAAACAATTCAATCGAGGATTTAAATAACTTTTTTCTAGAATTATAATTTAATGAGTTAATTACCGATGAGATTACTGATGTAAGTAGTCTTATATGGAGATTTTTAATTTTAACGAGTAAAACTAAAACTCTACATATAAGGTTACTTACATCGGTAATCCTAATATATAGATGTAAAGGAATACATAAATTCTGTAATTAATATGTAGTAGAATGACATTGCCGACTTATTGTAATTGGGCTACTTCAGACGAACGAAACCTTTTAATATTCTGAAGAAATAATTCCGAGGTAAAAGTACCAGATATCATGGGATTTTTCCATCAGCGTTATTACTTTGAATTTCATTAAATTCGAAGACCATAATTAATTCATTGTCTTCAAATAAAAAGAACTGTGATACAATTTATTATTATTATTGCGAAACTTAATATGTTGCAACTTTAATTTGTTATATCAATCAATATGTTTTGCACCAAAGAAGTTCCACATACCTTACACTTTGGTTTTTATGTACACTCCTATATCATAAGATTTAATGATAGCATTAAGAAGTCTCTTTTAATTGTATAGTCGGTCAAAACATATCCAAACAACTTTTGTTTTTCCCGTATTTAAAGTTGCACGAACAAAACAAAAATGTCTTAGTGCGTGGAATATTGTTTACTAACAATAAATATTAATTTCATTTGCATAAGTGCCGGTCTTCGTATTAAAATTTTAGTAAACACAATTGTTTTAAAGTGTACCCCTACTTTTGAATACAAATTCTGATTTTTTTTAATCAAAATAGTCAGAATTCATAAGAAGTATTTTTATTTTAGTCAATTATGTGATCAATGAGTGGCTGCATTTCAGAACTCCCAACACAAAATGATGTTTCAATCTTTTTTCATATGCTTTCTAATCAGGCGATAAAAGTAAATGTTATGTTATGGTAAAATATTACGTAACAAAACAAAATATGTGACTGTTTAAAGCAAATATTTTGGTTTTGTTCTGTTTTCTTTATATATCCATTTGAAATTATATTTGGAAACACTTTGTGAGTTGAAGCGTGGGTAAATTTCGAGTGGTCCAATTTCAATTTTTAAGACTATAGCAACTTATCAGGCAGGCCCAGCTATATAAAAATAAAATAAAATCTCAGGATGAGACAAAATTTATTTACAGACGAGAAACGAAAACGATGCGAATCACCAAACGGACAACAGAGAGATTGCCCTCTCGCTTCTTAACAAAACAGAAAACAGACGCTAGCACTTTCAATCGTGGAACAGGCTCAGAAGAGAGCACGATCATGCTTCATTGGAAACAGCTAAAAACAGTCCCTCGTTCTGTTCGGGGAGGAGAAACGAAAAACACTGTTCTGCTACAAAACTCATTCAATAAAATTGGGTTTTAGCTAATCCATTATTTGCTGGTGTACACAGTTAAGCACAATTCGTCAAAAGTTGAAAATAAGAAATTAATGCAGCAGAACAGCACGCATTATCTGTCAATAGTAAAGTTTCATTAATTAATGTTTTATGCTCGGTTAAAACGTGCGCATTACAACTCAATGGGTACAGCTGGCCGCGCTATACACTCTTTGTTTCTGTTCTTTTTTTCAAATTCCGAATCAAAATGGTTAACCCATATTTCAACAAGAACAAATTTACCTAAAGGACACCGATCTTGCCATTTTTTACTAGTGAATCCACGGAATTCGTGGAATTAGTACAGCCACAGACAAATGTTTTTGAAAAACTAGCTTTCATTGATATGCAGGCTCCAGATTATGGAGATTTCAAGCATTAGATATGTTATACGACAACAGGTCGATGTGCAAAAGTGAAAATCAGGGGTCTGGTGTTTGCATTAATTTTATGACATCCAAGAGCGATATCCTCGAGGCGATTATCTAGTCAGCCATCACAGGGGAAATTGTTTCCAGACAAATATTTTTCAAAATGTTCTAGGAAACTGGTCTGTATGACCAGACATCTAATAGTTTTATCCTGACCATTTATGCACGCAGGCTAGAGTGCTCCCAACGCTTTTAGGCGCATCGAAATTGGACTCGGAAATAAGTAACACAATATTATGGACACGGATATTTGTAGGCAGATATTTATAGTCAGGGGAACACACGGATATGTGTAGGCAGAAATAAGCAAACACAATTTTATCGAGTTCCAGAAAAAAAACATAAGGTGAGAATAGTATTTGCAGAGTTTACACAATTACAAGCTCTTCACACTGTGGTAATGTCTGTCGTCGTCGTCTTTTATTTACGAGCGTCAAAATGAAAAACCGTTGGTGTCTGCCTTGTGACCTTTCCCAAGGTCGGAAGTAGTGCGCATGCTCTGTACGTTCACCCTCATTCTGCGTGCTGCAGCAATTTCCAAATATAGTAGTACAAATGAATTGAGATAATTGCAAAAGACTATTCCGTCGTCTTGCAAGTGAAAACAGATAAAAATTTTCGAGATGCGTTTCTTTGCTCTTCAATAACAGAATGGGTTCATTAGGGACTTATTCAACTTATTTGATCCATTTTCTTCGAATTCGAAAATCCTACTCGAACTGTATTGTTCGCTTTCGTCTCGAGCTATTCATAAACCCCCTTTGAATCATTCGAAGTGGTTGGGGTTTCCACAATACGCAGATGAGTGTTCAATGTGTTATTACGTGTCACAACTGCGAATTGATCAATGAGAAACCATGTTACACAGTCAGATGGTTCCAAGGGAAACGTGTATTTTACGTTTATTTTGTATATTACGTCCAGCGGAAAGCATGGAGAGGTAGCTAACCAGATGAATGCTTGAGATCAGTAAAATAAAATTAAAAAAATTAGGGTAGATGCCAAGAAAAAGTGGTTCGACTTAAAATATCTACAGCCGAGTAGTCTCAATGTTAATAACACGGAAACACAAGGTCATATTTGAAATATAAAACAAGAAATTTGTATTCGCATAAAAAGTATGTAAATAATACAATTGTTATGATTAACCCTCTAAGTGGTTTCGATAAGGTATCTCGTCGATCAAGATAAGACCAATTTTGCTAATTACAAGATATACCGTCGTCAAAATAGTGACTGTTTTTTATGACGACATATCTGGTCCATCAAGATCCGGTCAGTGTTGCTAATGACGAGATACCTCTTCGAGACAACCATAAGGAGGGTTAATCTTTAGTTCCATGTCTATGTTTTATGATGATGAGATCAAGATGCGGCAAATTTTCTTCTAGTGACGGGATATCTCGTTAATTAGGATCTGGTCATTTTTCTAATGACAAGATACCTAATCAAAACACCCACCAAGAGGATTAAAAATTAATCTGTCAACCAAAATTATTGCTGTTCGTCAAATTTGTCAACATAAACAATGCAGTTAATCAGATGATTAAGAGAATATCTGGAATAATTGTATTGCCGTTCTAATGTGACCTTATGAATTATGAGAATAGTGAAAAATTATTCTTTTCCAATAGCTATTTAATGTGAATATCTCAACGATATTAAAATATAAATTATGGTCATAAAATATAAATTCCACTTTTAAAATGTATGCATTATAAAAATATCGCTTTCCTTAATCTTCATAGAAAATCTATTCGTCCTATGCTTCCATTGGCTTTCTAACATATCGCATAGGTATAAAAAAGTTTCGTAATCTACATGATATCTGGAACAAAATTCTCTATCAGTTAAATCCAATCCCAATCGGATATCAAAGGCATTCTTAGTCAGCGAAATCGTACGTAACGAGGAACATATCTCCTCCGAATAATGTACAAAACATGAGCCATGTTTGAACGAAGTGAACTCCACCAAGCAAATTACGACGGACTCGAATAGATTGGCCGTGTGAAAAGGAGTTGAAAATTTTCGAGTTCGATGTCGAAGAAAAGCGAAGGCGCGGTGTCTGTTGAATATGAACATTGACATTTAGCTCCCCATTGCAAATTTCAAGACCAAACATTCAAAATGTCTTTAGACAAACAACGATCGTTTGACCTGTGTAGTCCAGTTATTTTATCTTCGCTTGGAAATTCGATTTCTTCTGGCGAAACACAGTGAGTATCGAGTAGAATTTTTCCTTTCGTTTTCTAAGAACTGTTTTTGACTTGGTGTGTTTTATTTCGAAGGCGATGATTTAAACTCTCAAAGGATGAATTTTGAGGTGATGTATTGCTAATTCAGTATAATGTTCGGCTTTTTCGAGGTTTGCAATTCATACTGATGGACAATTACGACCGCTATCTTACTTGTTCAATGATGTCTTCTAAAGTGAAGGTATCCAATGAATCGGACATACGTATCCAGATATAAGTGCCTTTGGGTATGCGTGGTATGAATTATAAAGCTGAATTATAGGCCATTCTGTAGATAAAAATATTATACTACAGGAGTGACACATTTGCATGTATAACCCAAGAAAAAGTTCATAAACACCATGAAAAATTGGTATTTTATGTAGCTGCAATATACGAGCTCGTACATTTAAGCCTTTATTCGTCGACCAAGGGGTTTATATAAGATATCTCGTCCATCAAGAAGATATGACCAATTTTTATAAAAACGAGACATCTTTTCCATTAATATCTGACTAATTTTGCTAATGCTTAATTACCTGGTGATCTGGCTTATGATGAGATATTTAGTTCATCATGATCTCATCACTTTTGCTAATGACGAGATACCTCGTCAAGACAACCACTAGGAGGGTTAATACCCACGTATCAATGTTTTTAGTTCATGAGATATTCATATAGAGAATGAGCAAAACGTCTGTTGAGTTGGATTTAATGGTGTTAGAGCCATATTTGACCATTGTGTGCCAAACACAAGACAGACAATACCAAGTAACGGATACACACACACAACGAAAGTTTTACTGGCACAGAAGAGAGAAATACAGTCAAGGAAGAATTGAACCTTCTCCGCCTACACTTTTGGATAAAATGAGTTTTACAAATTTCTCATAAATAACTAATTTGGAATCTGGTTAGACGCTATAAAATGTTCCTGTTAGATACTTTATGGGTCTTTTAAATCTGGGACACAAAACAAATTTATTGCTTTCATTATACCATCACAATCTCTTCTGTAGAAAGGAAGTTCCTTGGGAAGTTCAGTAAAACTCCTTTAGAAAAGATATTCACCAAAATACCACAGGACAGCATTGAGAGCTAAAAACTTTTCCATTCAAAGTTGACAGTGACAAATGTAAGAAGGCGCGTACAAAACTTTTACTTATCATAGGGGATTATTGAGGCATACTTGCACCAACTTTTTTATTATTTTGGAAAACTAGTAAAAATTCATGGACAATTCATCTCGATTGCATTTCGTTTCACTTTCAGAAATGTCAAGATTTGAATTTAACAATAACCACTGTAAAACTGTAATATGCGTTACGTAACATGCATTAAATATGAAGCACAAACATTTTAAAAACTGTTATAACTATTCACAAAGTAATGCATATCACCACACATTTGTAGCCCAGTTTCGTACCAGTTTACATAGCTTACCAACAACAGTTTAGAATGAACCCCCTCATGAAATTTAAACATTATTCCTTCATGTACCCAATGTTTAACTTGCACAAATGTAAAAAAAATCCTTTTATATTTCCTTCCTTTATTTATGATATATTTATTTTTAGAACAGATCAAGAACAAAAAAATAAAGTATCCCACTACTTATTCATGAGCTGATTCTAATTATTTTTGAAAATAGTGGACCGATTCGTAAATTGTATTTTTACCAGTTTTTATATTTGTATATTCTTAATTCAATAAAATATATGTGTATTTTGAAGGGACAGTGATTTTACACCTTTTAAGCCTTCTTTCCCTTGATGAAATTGCTGTACACATGTATTATCATAACGCAATAAAACGATTCACAATTTTCTGAACTAGAAAAGAAGCAGCATAAAAGTGTACATTATAGTGCAGAAACTTTTCATGTTTCTTGGAGTTAAGCCTTAAGGAACTGGTACAATGGTACTGGAACAATTACACATTACAGCACAGAAAATTTTCATGTTCCTTTGAGTCACTCCTTTGGACACTGGTACAATCGTACTGATACAAATTACACATTACTTTTAATGTTTCTGGACACTGGTACAATGGCAGTGGTAAACCCTATATGTTAGGGTCAGTATGAAGGTATTATAATTAACGTCTTTGCGAATGAAATGTCCGATGAGAAAAAGCTTTGGGAATGACCCCATACAGATAAAAGTAATTACCTACAAGCTTTCGGCATCTTACGTCACAGAGCTACTATAAATGGCTATTACGCGTGTGAATTACGAGTTCCAGATTTAATTTGTTTGGGTGTAAGGTGCTTCCAAATTGAACATGGAAAACTCAGATTTCGAATCATCCTCCTTTACGAATTTAAAGACATTCTGCTGCACTTGCTGCTCGAAACTTTAGCACAGTATTCGGGGTGAATACAGCCAACGAACGAACCATTCGGAGATGGTTGGTGAAGTTTCGAAGTGGAGATATGGACCTGAAAAAAACGAACCACGTGGTCACCGAGAAGTTGCAGTTTCTGACGATGTTCTGCTAAGTGTGGTTGAAATTGAACCGCGGAAAACATGTGAGATAGCGGACGATCTAGGTGTCCACGACACTACAATTGTTTTTGCCGTCTGGCTGCACTGGAGAAGGTAAAAAAGATGGATTATTGGGTGCCTTATGAATTGACAATTGCCAACAAGATTAGACGTTTGGAAGTCTGTGCATCGCTCCTTTCCAGGAATGAAAGAGAACCTCTACTGCAGCGACTCGTTACCTGCGACGAGAAATGGGTCCTTTATGACAATCGGAAACTATCTGCACAATGGTTGAGCAAAGCACAGCCTCCTGGATGCCATCCCAAGCCACCCTTACATGCCAGGGAGGTTATGCTTTTTGTATGGTGGTCTACAGCTGGAATAATTCATCGCAGTTTCCTGCCAAGTGGCCAAACCATCACTTCAGAACGGTATTGTGATGAATTGAGACAGATGTACCGGAAATGGATGGTGAAGCAACCGGCTTTGGTAAACAGGCATGACGTTCTCCTTTTGCAAGGTAATGTCCGCTCTCATATCGCACAATAGACGATGCTGACACTACGTTAGTTGGGCTATTAAGCGATGCATCATCCCCCATTCCCTTGACTTGTTACCTACAGATTTTCATCTGTTTCGTCACCAGGATCGCTTTCTGGCTGCAAAAGGTTCACCCAAGATACTGAGGTCCACCTTGCAGTTGATGACTTCTTCGCATCCAAGACCCAATACTTTTTCGTTCCGGGATCATAGCCTTGTTAGACAAGTGGCAACAGTGTGTCAATTCAGAGGGAGATGGTTTCGAGTAGGTCAGGTACTTCATTATATAGTTATCACCATCGAAGTGTAATGGTCATTTTCCTGACATTTCATTCGCACCGGCCTAATACAATTTGATAAGGTAAATTGATTCATGTTTGTACGTCTATTTAATTTCTTTTTAGGAACTCAAAAAATTTATTTAGTCATTTTCATTAGAATCGTCCCAACTAACCCTTCTTGACCAAGACGCCACGCGAAGCAACATGGTCACTAAATGAGTAGTCTGTGGACCTGTCACCACTGTGAACATGTCACCACTTTTGACCTTGTCCAACAACAGCACGAATAACTTTAAATCACTTTAATCAGCATTTATGAGGGATACATTTATACGAGACTATTGCAGATTGCACTAAGAACATGGTGGCGCGTTAGTTACGTTCAGTTTAGGAGTCGTTATGAGTTCGCGCATGCGCAGATGCGTCGTGCAAGAGTTTCAGTTCGCACTTTGGCTGACGAAGGAAGTCGGCACAGGTCAACTCCGAGTGATCTTAAAACAAATATGAAAGGCGGTTTACTATACACGCATGCAGTCATCGTTTGAGGAGCGACAATAATTTAAAAAATATATTTAGGGAAATGATTTGTCTCAAGTACCAAATCATAGATTTAGCTAAAAAATAGACCATGTTTTATGCTATCAAAATATAGAAACGTAACATTTTGTCTTTCAAACGATAAAAGAATGTTTGCACACATACTGTAAAATGTCCAAGTCGATCAATCCAATAGTTTTATAGATATGCCAATCACTCGCTAAAAAGCTTTTCCTTGAAAAACGCGTTTAAAGTTTCGGTACAGTTAACGGAAGCATATGCAGCAGTTAAAATGTTTTCCTGTTATTCTATTAAACCAGTCCTATAGAGTGTGATTATATTTTGGTCGCCATCTTTTGATGACAAATCTTGTAAATTATTTTTTTAGACTTCACTTTGAAGGGGGCACGCTCCAAATTCTACATTTGTGCACAGTCTACATCTATACGCATCTGTAAATGACTTATAACTGAGTCAATTTTGCGAATTTCGATGTTCTTACGACCTTAAAAAATAAAATTACGGAAACAAAATCGATTTTTTTTCTCCAAAAGAAAAGCAAATCCTCCATTAAACTTTCAACTTTAAGAAAAAATGCTTTTCTTTGATCCCGTTATTTTATTCTACAAATACATAACACAAATTTTAACGTTGTTACAAGTGTTTATAATATTTGGCAGAAAATAATATCAACATAGAATGTCTAAACTGATTATAAAACAACTTAAATATTCAACATATAGATATATTTTCTGTCCCACCTTGCGATTATTCAAATATTAGCCTATAATATGAGTGGTAATTAATTTTCCTTTATTTGGAAAACATAATATTGACTTAGAGATTTTGATTGAATCATTTTAAAACCGAAATTTCAACAAACTAAGACATTTATTTTAATTTCTGACCTACAATTTATTTCTTTTTATATTGAAAAATGGTTTGTGGAGAATTTTTCTTCTACTCGGAAAGTATTTTGAAGCATTGTACTTTTTCTACGGAATCATAAAAGATTAAATTTTCAACATAAAACGTATTTATTTTCTCTCTCACACAATTTAATTCTTAGAACAAGCAACAAACAGAACATGAAAAACTACACATTCGTTTAGATGCTATCTTCTTTTATTCTATTATCCTTAGTATCGCTGTCAGACAAATTTGGTGACTGTAATTTTGTTTTTCTCCACAAAAAGGACAAAGCCAGAATTGAACTTTGCTTTTTTTCCCGATGCAAAATTTAGAGCAAATACCAAATAATTCGAATCCCGTTACTGTACTTCGTAATCGAATAAAAAATTGAGTTCAAACGAAAATACCGATTCTTTTGCTACGGATATTGACTGAAAGGAAATCAATACTAGTATTTTTTTCTTCTGCCTTGGCTATCGAGCAAATACCTAAAGGCACTTGAATTCCGTGAAGATTTCTTTCACACTATAGAAAATCTTTTCATTGGCTTCTTTGGTTGTTTTTTTCTTGTTTTACAACATTGGAAAAAAAATCTTGATAAATCAAAAAACCCAGTTTGATATACTTTCTTTGTAGTTAGTATTGATGTTCGTACAAGTTCAATGGTTTTTGACCCCCAGTTTGTTATAACTGAAACCTTTTCATTTGATATATGTTCGAAATGCCTTCTTTTTAAGGCCCACTAGGATTTATCTGCTATCAGTGTAGTTTAGATTTTTATAGTTCCTACAATGCTTCACTCAGTGAAACGTGGTGTAAGTCTAATAGTGCGACTTCTTTGTTTCAAATTGCAGTGGTATTTTTATTTCAGATAATCAAATTGAAAAATACATACAAGGACAATATTTTTAACTGATACAGTTGATGAAGGCCTATTTTAAGGTATGTACTAAATATTATGTATTGTTCTTTTAAGGTTCACTAGGACTTATCTGCTATCAATGTAGTTTAGATTTTTATAGTTCCTGTCAATGCTTCATTCAGTGAAACGATCGTGTAAGTCTAATGGTGTGAATTCTTGTTTTAAACTGCAGTTGTATTTTTTATTATAGACACAGTAAGTTGCAAGACTCATACATGTACCGTATTTTCAACTGATGCAACCAATGAAAATGGCTTATTTCCAGATATATACATAATGATGAGTATTGTTCTTTCAAAGTGTATTCAGATTAACGATAAACAAGTAGTATTTTTGGGGTTATTGACTATACGTCGTATAGGAGCAGGCTACGGTTCGGGATCAATCTCGAAGGGAAAGATCCGAAGACAACACCTCTTCATTTTGAATTATGGTCAATTGACGAGGTCAAACACCTGAGCTTGCACCCACTCTCCAAACTTCTACACCACGCCAACGATCATTTTCGTATGCACAATGGGGAATTCTAAATCCATTTGAGGACATTTGAGACCACGACAGATTTAACGAGCGCCAATCTCATGTATACGACTATCTTTGATTGGATGTACACGTTGTAAGGGCTGGTATGGTTTGTGTTTAATAATTTATTTAAAGACGCAAATAGACAAACAAGTTGATACAATGTCAAGTTGACAACCAAGTCAAATTTTCAGTGGCCACGTGACTAATAGTCAACATGCTGATCATACGTTTTTAAACACCTCTCATTTTCAATATTCAGTCTACTTATATAGCATGTCTATTTAGGAAACCCTCTGAACCACTGATGCACTCTGTTCAGTACATGCATTACAATATGAAAATAATTAAACATTTACGTTAAGGTGATTTCTGGAAAATAAATACTCATTTGGAAATATTAGAGTATGAAATTGTGGATTGTCAGTAATAAATCAGAATCTTTTTTTTATTGCTAGGATATCAATGAACCCACGTGATTTTCACTCTATTAAAATTTCAACACAAGTTGTTTTCAGTAATTGTTTTGCGAGTCACAAAATCATATGTAGTTTTTGTGTGAAAGTCAGATGCTCTAGAACAAACTAACACAAAAATATTCCTCATTTGCATTTTCTCTATATAAGTCATTCAAATACATCGCTTATTTATTAATTTCACTTAACGTATCAGCAAGATTTAGTATCCTGCCTTTTTAGCCACGACCATATACGTGAAATATAAATAGGCAGAACATTGCCATTGAGAGGAGCTTCAGAAAGTGTTACCAGTAGTCACGTGATTGTATTGGTCAAACAACTTGGTTGGACGATTTGGCATCCTATCGTTACATATCAACTAATACAGCCTGTTACAACCACCGATCCAAAGTGACAATTCTCACATGGTTTGGTTTTTGTCTTTCTACCATCATATTTTACAACACGAGTATTAAACTGTTATGAGACTGGAAAAGGCATATTTTTCAACAGTGGCGTAACTCGAAGCATCACATTTAGATGTATAACGGGCTTATAGTTCTCATTTCTGTGCAAATACAGAGCATGCTATTAAACCCTTTTGCCAACTAGTGGTCCAGTATTGAAGTAAGAGATTTGCTAGTCTGCCTGTTGAGAAAACGTTATTTCCGCATTGGAACATGCCACAAACTGTTGTTTCCATATTGAGACCTGTGTCAAACTGGTGTTTTCCATATCGAGACATGTCTGAAAACCGTTGTTTCCACATTGAGATATTTCTAAAACTGATGTATCCGCATTGAGCTCTGTCTAAGACAGTGGTTCTCACAATGAGACTGTTATATAAGACGCTCATGGAATGCAGTAGTGGCACGGCTCAAAACTTGTATTTTTTAGTTGTGCCACTATTACAGTTAGTGAGCTACACAGGATGTTTCGGAAATATCTAGCAAAATTGTAAAGCGTGGTAGAAGTTCCTAAAATAAACATTTTTTCCAATAATGTGCTTCCGGAAATGACACGTTTAGATAGTAGAGAGGCATTTAAGTCAATCGAAAGCAACGCTTCTGGGACTTAAGACGTCATTACCAACTCGGATTTTCAACGGTAAGCTCCAAATACGTGCAGTGATGCATGTCGTGGAAAATCCAATCGGTGAATGAGCCTTAAGCTACAGACAGGATACTCTATCGATTGACCTAAACATCACCCTCTACCACCTAAACGCAGCACTTGCGGACACACATTCCTTGACAAAAAATTTATTTTGGCCCGGTCTACCACCTTTTACAATTTCAAATGATATTTTCGAAACATTCTCTATACAAAGAAATACATTTCTAAAATAGAATAATTGTACGACAGTAGAATTGTGCATATTACTATAGTGGGAATTGATATGATCTATAGAAAGTTTTACAGCATTACATATTTCCCACTTCCCCTAAAAATTAAAACAAAATGTAACTATTCGTTTGCTTCTAGAACACTTTTAATGTGACAGTTCTAGTCTACTTTAATCGTAGAAAAGAAATCAGACCAAGGCGAAACACGATATGGATCAAATTGAGCTCAAGATACAGTTCTAAACACCAACCACCCATCAGAAAATACACGAAGTTCTACTTTACAGTTACTGAAAAAGTTCTCAACTCTTTTCACATCCGGCAAGTGGGGCTTTTCCTTTTCAAGGAATTCTTCCTCGGTCACACACTGCCGCATCATCAAGTTCCGAATGGCTGTTTTGGGGGAAGTGGTTGAGAATGGATTATGTGAGGGGGTTATTCTAAGTCTTTTCTCACAACGGTTTGCAATATTTCGTGATTACTCGCTGGTATTGGCATTCTAGGATGCATTTGTATTCTACTGTGCAGTGTAGTGTTTGGAAATTTGATCTTTCGTAACACCTTTTGAGATGGTTTTTTAGGAAATAGACCCTGTTTCGATGTATGTGGTTCGTCCACATTTTCTTACGCACAATGGGATATTCTAAGTCCCTTTGAATGGCTTACAATATATCGGAGTTACTAGGATGGTGGTGGCTTTTAACCCTCCTGGCGGTTGTTTTTCCGAGTAACGGGGTAGTAACTCGTCAGTAACGAAACTTACTTTACTGACGAGATATCTCGTCATTAGAAGAAAAGTGAACATATCTTGATTTCGTTATTTAAAAAAAAATCGGCAACACCTTGACGACGATGTATCTGGTCATTAACGAAATTGATCAGGTTGGAAGGTCAATATATCTCGTCGGAACCATTTGGAGGGTTAAATGTAACCGTCAGTATTCTATTATCTAGTGTTGTGTCTGGAATTTATTATATTTTGTAACAATTTGATGATTGGCCGGTCAGTAGACATTTATTCGTATCTACGGTTTTTCCTAAATCACGGGCCATTCAGGTCTCTTTCATTAGACGCTTTTACTTGTCCAGTTTTTGCAGTACATTTACAGCACTGGTTAGTCTAAGTATTTTCAAACGATTTCCCATACTTTGGAACTACTCGCTGTTGTTGGCTTTCTAATATATGTGCCTGCATTCCATATTTTATTTAATGTGTAGTGTCTGTAAATTGAAATTTTATACATTTTTGCTATTTTTCCTTACAATAGACCCGTTTAGTCACATCCGTAATTTACTTTTTTGCTGCAGGTGTCACCCAAAGCCCATTTCAACTGTTTGCAATATTTTAGATTACTTTCTAGAGTTGTCTTTCAAATGCATTCACTGACATTCTAAATTGTAGTGGAAATGTTCAAAATTCCATGTTTTGTAAACTTTTATGGGTGACCTTTTAGAAAATTTTCGCGTTCATTCTTACCTGTAGGTTTTAGTTGCAGGAGTTATTCTGAATCTTTAAAAATAGTTAACAATACTTTGAGACTATTAGCTGTTATCAGTTGGCAAGATGGCATTTGTATTTTTAGCTTGTACTTTGATTGCCTAATATCTAGTACAGTTTACGAAATTTCTCGTTTTTTTATACTTTTAAAAATGGTCTAGCAGTGCATGAACACGTTTATTCATATCTCTAGTCTGTCAAAGTATTGTATTGCATGTTGGAGTTGCAATGCTTTAGCGGCAAATGCAAAAGTGCTTTAGGTGATTCATGTGTCTTATTAGCAAATAAGCCAAGATTTTTATGTTTGGATCAATTTCACCATCGATGCAAATGATTGTTGATCACTAGGCTTCCTAAGTTTTTCTAAATGCTAATTCTATTTCATGTGATTGATATAAATATTAGTACACACAATTTAAGCTTAATTCGCAAAATAAGAAAAAAATCAGAGTAAATATGGATACAAGGCTTCAAAATTACTTGTAGAGAATCGTGGGACGAAGGTAAAACATTGTGCATATGCAAAACAATTCAGTCAACGTCGACATGCGCAAAGCAACGGCACACGTCGGAACGAGTATAAAACGGTCTCGATTGGCATGGACAGTTCAGACAGAAATTGCAGTGGTAAGGAGCATTGTTAACAATCAATAACGACGAAAGATGTCACAAAGATGCCAAATGGACATGTTTGTGAAAAGACGAATTATTGGAATGCTGGAATCCGGTCGATCCCAAACTGAAGAGTCCCGAATTCAGAATGAGCCTCAGTGTGTGATTTCCAGACTGTGGCAGAGGTTTCAAACCACTGGAGATGTTACCAACGACCAGTACCAGGTCAGTCAAAGGTAACAACCATTCGGCAAGACCGATATTTGACGATAACTATGCGACTTCAGAGAAACCGTTCTGCCAGACAACTGGCAGTTGACGCTGACAGTTGCCACAGGAGACATAGTTTTGAGACAAACTGTTTACAGGAGACTCAGACGCGTTGATCTCTATGCCAGACGACCAGCAGTTTGCATCTTTCTGACGTCTGCAGAGAAACGCGCGTGTTTACAGTGGAGTTTGGAACATCGGCAGTGGTGTTGATAACAGTGGGGCAATGTCATGTTCAGTGGCGAGTCCAGATTTAGTCTGCAAACTGATTCTCGTCGTGCCACGATCTCGAGAGAACGTGGAACGCGTTTTCACCCGGGAAACATCACGGAAAGACATCGCTTTCCTTCAGGGGAGTCATGGTTTGGGCAGACATCATGCTGGACATCACAGACCTCCACATCTTTGACACGGGGTCTGTTACCGATCAAAGAGACAGAGACGAAGTACTTGAGCCTACCGTTCGCCTGTTTCTAGGTGCTTTCGTTCCAGGTTTCATATTCACGGATGATAACACTCCTCCTCACCGTACAGCTCATGTCGACGCCTTCCTTCAAAGTGAAGATATCAACCGCATGCAGTGACCTGCCAATTCTCTTGATCTGAATAGGATATGCTCGGGAGATTATTGCAGTCCTCCGCCACCCACCAACTTCACTTCGTGAGGCTTCGAATCTTGGAGCACACAACTCATGCATACCCTCATCGAAAGTATGGGAAATCGTTGTGTAGCATGCATGGCTACCAGAGTTTCCCACACACCGAATTAAACTTTAGCATCACATTGTTTTAATCATTCTCTTTCACTAAAGTTGACACTCGTATTGTGAACCTTTTTCTTTCAACCCTTTTCTTTGGATAATAAAAGTCATTATTATCTTTTTGCATTGTTTTCTTTTTCTATAACCCTATTACACCTGCATACCGCGTTTCCTTCCATTCCGTTGTAGATTTTATGAAATATTCACATAAACAGGACTTATGCTTAACTTTGGTACGAATCGAGTAAAGTAAGACATGTGTACATTCACATGTCTTAAGTTACTCGATTCGATTTGTGAGGCAGAGGTATTATGTTGACACTCAATACTTTTTGAATTTGTGTGTGTTTTAATCCGCCAAGTTCCTTGACGTCTTTAAGATAGAATTTTATTTATTTTGAATATAAAAGATTATATTTAATAAACTGTATGGAAATATCTTTGGATAGACTAACCCTCCTGATGGTTGTCCCAACAAGGTTACTGGCCAAAAGCAAACTGACTACATCTTGATGGATGAGATACTTCGTCATTAGAAAAAACTGATTAGATCTCGTTCTCGTCATAAAAAATTGCAACATCTTGATGATGAGATATCTTATCGTTACCAAAATTGATCAGGTCTTGCTGGACGAGATATCTCGTCCAACAAGAGCAAGTATAAATAAAACTGGTCATTTAGACAACGAGAAACCATGGCAAGCGTATGAAAATACTCTCACCTTTTAACTTAAGAATGCTTCATAAATTAAAATAAATATATTTTTTTATCACGACGCGAAACACCAAGATTTAGGTTCTTAAATATGTTTTATACAATGAAGATTGATTCCTACTAGTCGCTGAGTGGATATGAGCATCACTCTTAAGATAGTGGTAGTCTGAAATACTTGGTTTGGCGTTCGAATCTCGTATGCTCGGAAGTAGGGTCAGCTGCTTGAAGTTTCCTGCTTTCTTCAAGACGATACGTAAATGTAGGCCACCTTTCTCAATGTCTTCCAGGAGTACATCTCACCACGGGTGGATTTGGCAGCATCTCCCATGGTGCTACCACATCCCATGAATGATATTATTACTATGATACTGCACGTTCTAGCCAATTAATGCTTGTTGGTTTATACGTCCTTAATCCTCAAGTGTTTTAGTAAGATACTTCGTCTTTCAATATTTAACTAATTTTGTATTGGCCAGATATCTGTAATAAAGATTTTTTCGATGTTTTTATGATGACAAGATCAATATATGGCCAGTTTTCTTCGATTAACGAGATATCTCGTCCATAAAGATCTGTCAACGGCTTTTCTAACGACGAGATACCTCGTCGAGACACCCACTAGTAGATGTCATTTAAAAAAAAAAGTAATGATCAATATTGAATTCGAACAGGGATTTCACATTGTTAAATAGTTTATACACCAAAAAACTGATTCGCTATCAAGTTCCTAATAAAAATGTCAAATTCAGAGAACGCAAAGTTCGCAAAATCATGTGATAAAAGTAGTATTAGTTAGAGTAAGTATTTGTGTTAGAAAGTTAATTAAATTTTATGAGCAAATTCATTTGAAGTGGAACAATTCTCGAAATGATTAAAGGGAATCATTTTTTGGTAGAGAAATGTCTTTAAAAAGGAAAAGCTTTGCATTTCACACAAAAATTTTACTTTTGAAAAGCCGTATGAACAGATAAAGAAATTACAGTGTGCCTTTCATTTCTGAAAATAAATGTATCTATGTGATTGATGCTCGTTTTTTTAAGCCAGCATATAAACTAATAATAAAATAACTAATACTTGTCGTTAGTACAAATTACAGCTATTTTAGGCACATTTACAGAATTTTCATCAAAAATTTCAGAAAAATAAAACATTAAAAATCGTATCAGTACCTTCACGTGTTTTGAAAGTTTGAAACACTTGTGTCATACATCGTATACTTTATATAAAATTTACCTTAAAAGTTTCAATTTTTAAAATAAAATGTGTTTTTATATTTGCAATTATTTTTGCAGTACATTCAATTTTGAATAAAAATGATTAAAGTTTCAATCATGGTAGCATTAAGGATTGATGTATGAATTTGAACGTATATGTCAGTTTTGTACAGGCGTCGTGAAGATCTAAATATAGCCATATTCTGAATAAATACTAAGCAGGTCCATTCTTCCCACAGAAAATTGTTGTGGTTATTCGACCCCCATTTCTTGTTGATAAGTGACGTAAGTCCTATTTTCTCATCGACCTTCTAATGAAATAGATGGAGCATGTGCACGCCGCTTCATGCAATTTCTTCCGGTCGCTCGGTTTGAAGATCTGTCACGTGGTTGTGGGAAAACGCATGAACCCTAAATTATTGATTGGTTAAAACGATTATACATCGTGATCAGAACACTAGTCTGCGCTTTGTTAGCCAAACATCTAAGTCGATTCGTCAGCCTACGTGATTTACCCTTCGGATATCTTACTACCACAACTCAAATAGCATCCTCTGTCTATTTCATTAGAAGGTCGATGGATTTTACAGTAGATCCCGTGACGTCAAGGTGATCAAATAACCCCATAATAACTTCTCGTTTAGTTATTCTTTCTTTGGATATTCACAACTGCTTTTGAAAATTGCAACAATAAAAAAGAATCATCAGGTACAAATGAAATTTATTCCACTAATTACTTATAGTGGTTTAAATAAACGATCAAATTTACAGAGCAAAAAAACAAAAATAATGCGGAAAATCAATATCTTGTGCAGCCGCCACGCGCAGCAATGAGAGCCTGTACTCGTCGTGGCGTCGAATCATACAGATTCTAAATGCCATGCTGAGGAATGGCATTCCAGATGGTCTCTATCTGATGCCAATGTTCAGCCGTACACTCTGCCAGACAAGCGGCACGATCGAGTCGCCGTCCGATGTAATCCCATACATGCACAATGGGAGACATATCTGTTGAACGTGCAGACCATGGAAGAAGCGGAACCTGTCGTGCACTGAAGAAGGCTTGTCATTCCGAGCAAAATGTGGACGGGCATTGTCTTGCTGAAATACAGCTCCGAGAATGTGTTACAGGAGGGGTAGGACCTCGAGCTACAACTTCCCTGATGTAGCGACACAACTTCCCTGATGTAGCGCGCCCGCTGTTCAGGGTCCCCACAATTTGAAGTAGTCGGGATCGCCCATGATATGCAATAGCGCTCCAGACCATAACGCCAGGCGTTCGTCCAGTATCACGCTGAATAAGACACTCCGGCAGAAGGCTTTCACCTCTGTAGTGTCTGACGAGTACGTGCCCATCGTTATAGTCCAGATTGTAGCGGGACTCATCTGAGAAGACGACTTGTTGCCAATCGGCACGCCATTGGCTGTATTGGTGATCCCATTGTAGCCGGAGGGGTGGGTGGTTCAGCGTCAAGGGAATCCTGTACAGGGGAATGCTTGCACGTAGCCCATGGCGTCGACGAACCGTGACGGCAGACAATGATGACACACCCTTAGACTTGCTCCAATGTTGTGCCAATGCACAAGAGGACGCTGTACGGTCCGTCACCGCCATGTGGATGAGGTGTCTGTCGTCCAGTGGTGACGTCATATTGAGTGGCCCACTGCCGGGGTTTCGACTTGTCTGGTTCTCCATGGTCCATCTCTTCCACCCACGCATCTCTGTTGTGGCATTACGACCCGTGCGAGTGGCGTTTTCACGGTACGAAAGTCCACCCTCACGGAGGACGATCATGCAACCCCGTTCGAACTCGGTAAGTTGCTCGTATGGCACTGCGTTTTTGGCAAGGCATATTGACTTCTAATCAATCATTTACAGCAGTCAAACGACGATACCCACATTTTAACGCACGTTTACTGTGCTTTTTATACACGGCTCACTTGGAAGTTTAGAGGGTGTTTCTTGGCCCACACATGCGTGATCTCTTTGTAATTCTAATTATTTGCATATCCTAACCTGTTTTGCATTTCCCGCAGGGTTCATTTAATTGGCATGATTCCTTCATTGTGTTGCAATTTTCACAAACAGTATTGTATGTTCACTGTAGCTGGGACAGGTTTCAAAAAATAAGTGATTACCAATTTGTGCGAACATTATAAAATTGGTCAGTTGCGTTGAAAATAAGTACACAGTATAAAACTAATCAGTGGGGGAATCGCTTTTAAATGAAGTGGAACGTTTTAAAATATTTCTTTTCCGTGGAGGGTTGAAAATTATTTCAATAAATGTCTCTTGAATGTTTATAAATTGGTAAATGGAAAAAATGCCCCACAGGTAAGTGATTGGGGAAACTATTTTATCTAATGGTTTTCAAATTTCTATTGCATAAAAATAAAAATTTCTGAAAAAAGAATAAAATGTGTTATGATGTTTTTCCTTCGTTATATATTTCTGTTTAAACACTGCCAAGGGCTCATCCCGTACAGATAGATGAAAGATTTACAGAGTAATCTGTATGAAAAGAAATGAAACACATTCGTTTGAAAGATACACAAAAGTAACATTTATATCGACAAAACCTGTTTCCATCCACTCTATAAAATATGACTTCAGTATTATCAATTTGAAAAATATCACGCGCATAAGGGAAATAGATTTAGCGAGAATGTGTTTTTGTTATTAAATATATTCATAGGCACACACACACATAATAAATGTTGAGAACATTGAGAACTATGTTTATATTTCTTCTATTTTCCGTATCATCAGAATGCAAAAGGGATTTTGCAAGCTTTTTAAGCGCTCTACATATTAGATGGAATTAGATTTAAGAGATTGTTCCTTCATTGTAATTTTCTGAAAGAAGGGTTTTCAGTTTTATAAAACAAAAGTGAACCGAAAAGTTTTCTGTATGAATAATTCAGTGTTAGTAGGATATCTCTGAATTTAAATGATCTTTTGTCAGCCTATTTTTAAACTTTCTCTGAAAACGTACGTAGAACTTCATACAAACCCACAAATATTTGACTCTTAAAATAAAATTTAGCGATATTTAGGAATTTATTGATGATAATTTGTTTCTTGGAATGGGTTTATAAAAATCAATGTGCACCAATTAATATGTTCTGAAAGTTTTATATTTAATATTTAGATACTTTTAAAATAAATACCCAGAAAATAAAATTCATCGGAGTGAGAAAAATCCTTTTAAAAGTAAGCGGAAAGTTTAAGAAATACATATTTTTCATTGAGAGCTGAAAATCATTTTAGAAAAGTGCCATGAATGACATTAAATTAGTAAATGGACAAAATGCACCACTTCTAAGTGAATGGGAAAAAACATTTTTTTATCTAAAGGTTTCCAAATTTCTATTACACATAAAGATAAAATGTTTTTAAAAAGAAACAAACGAGATAGATTTTTTTATCTTAAGGTTACATATTTCTGTTTAAACATTGCCAAAGGCTCATCACCCATAGAAAGCGGAGAGATTTACAGAGTAGTTTTTATTAAAAAAAGAAAAACATTCGTTTCAAAGATACACAAATGTAACTTTTAAATCGATACAAAACTATTTCTTCCATTCTCTTTTTTTCTCTCCGAAGACAGCAAAAATGTGATTTCAGTAATATCAATTTGAAAAACATCATGCGTATCAGAAAAAATGCATTTGGTGAGAATAAATTTGTATGTTATTAAACATAATCATTGTCGCTCTACGCTCTTTTTTGCTTCAAGTGATACTGTATTTAATGATTTTCTTCCAATAGTTTTTATAATGAAATCAAGTGTAATTCTTAAAGCGTAAGGAGATATATGGGTAGTGTAGTATTGCTTTTTCCCAACATACAGTCCGAGCACCAACCTATAACTTTAATAATTCTACACTTTTCAAGCGCTTTAGTTACCGTTTTGCACATTCTTCCCTTTCTCTCACTTCGGACTTCAACTTCCACGCATATTGTAAGTTTCATCTATGGATGTGCTATTCGTAATTCATGATTATATTGTCGTTAGGTATGTCTTAATAAATCAGCTATTTGAACTCTCTGAGTGTCAAGAGATTTGGGAATGGTCTGTATTGCCTCCCACACCTCACAACACTCAATACGACAAAATAACCTTCATCAATTAGTTGAAAGAATCGCTGGTAATAATCTATTGATAAAGAGGGTAAAACGGGTTAGAAGTCTTGCAGGGAAGACTGAACGTTGCAGAGCTGATATTTACATAGTAATCTTTCAGGGGGTTAAATCTTAACCCTCTAAGATGTCTCGACGGGATATCTTCTTTAAGATCTGACCAATTTTGCAAATGACGAGATATCTTGTCATCAAGATAGTGGCTATTTTTTATGATGACAATATATCTGGTCCATCAAGATCTACTCAGTTTTGGTAATGACGAAATACCTTTTCGGGACAACCACGAGAAAGTATAATATTTAGTTCCATGTATATTTCTTTTCCATACAAATTTTTGCAATTGGAGAATCACTTCCCCTCTCACATTAACCTTCCTGATGGTTGTCTCCACGAGGAATCTCGTCATCAGCAAAACTGACCAGATCTTTATGGACAAGATATCGTCCATCAGGATCTTGTCTCTCGTCATTAGAAGAAAACAGACCAAATCTAGATCTCGTCCTAATAAAGAATTGGCAATATCTTGATCACGAGATATATTATCATCGGTAGAATTGGTCAGATCTTGATGGACGAAATATCTGGTTAAAATCATTGGATCAATATCCCAAGTTAGCTCCAATTCCAACTCGCAAATATATTCCATAATATTAATAATTATAATTTTTTATAAAATCCTTGTATATCCTTATAATATCCTTGAAAATCAATTTTTCTTTAGGCTTCCTGTGCGAACGTTTTGCGAACAGTTTACAGATTTAATATTTTTTTCTGTCTCAGGTGCATATCTTTCTGAATCGAAATTTCGCTGCTCGGAGTCGATCCATGTTGAAAACAGATATCTGCATTCAGGAGACTTTTCAAGTTTATACACGTATTTCTATTTTCAATCGATGTCAAATGCAGTTCCGATAAAACTCAAGATAGAAAAGGCCTTCGCTACGTCGTCATTTTATTCGAGGAGAGGGAAAGACATTTGTGAAACTTATTCCTTTGAAATCACGGGTTATTTTTGGAAAGAAAGTATGTGTGAAACGGTATATTCCGGAGTTCATTAAAAGTTTCTTTAAAGATCCGGTTTATGTTCCTGATGCTTTGATAACTCGTTACGTAATTGTTATAACACAGAAGAAATACAGTAATGTTTTATAATTTAAATGGAAGCTGTTCTGTAAACGTCCTGGTGGTTGTCTCGACGAGGTATCTCGTCATTAGCAAAACTGACCAGATCTTGATGACAAGATATTTCGTCATTAGACGAAAACTAACGAGATCTTAATCTCGTCATAATAAAAATTTGGCAATATCGTGATGACGAGATATCTCATCAATAACAAAACTGACCAGATCTCGTCGAATCCACATTATCAAGACGGCATGATAATTTTTTTTCTTCAAGAAAACTTCTTATGGATAAAAAACTTTTTAAACGATTTTTTAAATAAAGTGTATTATTTATCAGAATGAAGTTCATGTTAAACACAACAAGTTGTGTTTTTATTTTTACTTTTTCTAAGATTAGTATTTCTATATTTTTATGCAGTTTCAAAATTGTAATGCTTAGTATAAAATACTTTCTCTTATCGTTTTGACGCAAATGCAAATGCAGGAAAAGAGAATATGAATATGTGGACTTAGTCAGACTAAAGATTGCCACATTCTGGTTAAGAAAAGCTAAAATAAAAAAATCGAAAATTTCGATTTCGAGAGTTTTACTTGTAAGCCAACGATATGTTATTCATTTTTATCTAAACGACAAGAGCAGGAAGGAAGACATATTTTCTATCTACACCGTGAAAATGCAAATTAATATTCTTAAGGAAACATTTATATATCCACGCTGTTTTCGGAACCACACATAAATTAAATTATTTCGTAATTAGAAATGTTTTTATGTAACGAAAAATTGTTTAAATGTGCACTCGTATTATATCGCAGATGATATGCATATCACATTATCCAGTAGAGAAAGTCTGCAAGATAAAATACATTAAACACAGCATAAAAATAAGAACCCCCTTTTTATAAAGAATCATTCTTTTATTTCCTCAAACGAAAAAGCCAATGCCATCTCTTAGACGACAAGCCTCTATCTCAACACTATCATCATCCCTTTTAACACCTCTTTAATCCTTCTGGTGTCACGATGAGGAACCTCCACATTATGAGAAGACGAAGGTGGTGAAATTCTACTTCGGAGGCTTTACTCACTAAATGCATTTCTTAAGAAACCTAACCACCGTGGAAAAAAATAATAATTTATTGAATCTCATCAATCTACAGATCACCACATTCGGGTTTAGAAATGCTGAGAAACTAATATCATAAAAATTTAGACTTAGTGTGCCACTTGTAAACCGGCGATAGATTATTCATTCTAATCTCTCAGCAAGAACTGGAAGGAAGGCATCCTCTCCATCTATACCGGGAAAACAAGAAGCTTATTGAGGAAACACTTATTTACCACGAGGCGACCAATCAGGAAATGTATGCTGGTTTAGGGAACAGTAGTAACATGGTTCGAATCCGGGGTAAGGCGTCCGGAATGAATGTGTGGCCTCCTCTATAAATGGGTTAGGCCTAGAACGCATGGTAAGAATGTGAAGTGTAATTAAAAACCCCAGCAGTGCATCAGTGTGTAACGCAAAGTGATTCAGAAGTCCACCTATGATTACCGCAATTGAAAAAATACCACGATAATGCTTACTAAACCACGCATAAATTAAACTTATCTAATTAGAAATGTTACTAATTTATATTAACCATTAGATGTAGTTCAAATGGATACTTCAATTAAATTCACTAAATAAAAGACGTAGATGTGTTCTTCATTGCTAATATGGCCAGTGGTGCATTCTACAAGAAAAGATACATTAACCAGAGCATGAAAACAAGAACCCTCTTTTCTTAAGGACACATTTCTCTGTTTCAGACGAAAAAGCCAAACGCTGCGCGCTTCATCAGCTTTTAGGAGACAGGCCCATCTCAACACCCTAATCTCCCTTCTAACACCCCTTTAAGCACACCCACCCAGAGGAAGTCCTCCCAGTGCTTCAGGGAAACTTCCCTCAGCCAATTTGCAACTGTTCGTTAGTATTATTGGTTTCAAGTGTGAGACGGTCGATGCGGTGACGTCCGATACTTGCTCGATACTTTTTCCTTCTCCTTTCCCCCTCTTTCCTGATTTTTTCCCTTTTATTTCCCCCATTCCTCGACTGAGGCTCTAGGGGTTGCAAAGCCTATTACTTGAGCCCCTTTCGAAAAGGATAGAAAGTCTAGGATTAAAGCACGGCTACGGCAGGGAAAAGTTTTAGGGGGAGCTGGAGAATGGATCCGGAGTTTAACTTACAAGAACAGGCTTGGGAAAACGGGAGATATTATTCCTGGAAGGTATATACTGGGGAAAGGGATTATCTATTCTTTACAGTCTCCCGTTACGAAAATATGTAGAGGCGCAGGTTTTCCAACAAAGGACTTGCAGACAGCGAGGATATTTAAAGGCAGGTATTGACACATTTCTTGTATGTTTGTCATATCGAGAAGGAGTGTTTATGTTTAATTCATAAGGGAATACCGTTTATGTTTCGGAAGGAATGTGTTTTAGTTTTGTGTAAAAGGATTTCGAAAACTATTGAAACTCGATTTTTTTTTATCTTGTCGAAGGAGGGATCTAGGATTATTTTGAATGTTAATACTTCCTTGTATATTTTCTTGACGTTTTGTAATCTATAGAACTTTACAGGTACATATTTGCATGATAAAGATAAATACTGTCTTTTTAATGCAAACACGTATTATGAAATATTATTTTTTAGAATATTATCATTTTTACTAATAGTTATGATGAGGAATATAGAATTGGCTTGCAAATGAAACACACGAAGTCACAAATTCAAGATATAAATGTTTAGCGTTTCTGAGAAGAAGGGGGTAATCTTTGGGCTGGTGAAGTTCAATAAGTCATTTTTTCTCTGCATGAAAGCTAGATTTCTTCTTGAGAAACATGCATAGTGTATTTAGCTTACTGAGCAGAATATTCCCCATTTTGCTTTTTCAGAACTATGTTTTTTGACTTTGTTTCACTTGTAAGCCGACCGTACTATTTAAATATCAATATTTTTATCTATTTATTGTCATTTTCTTGTTTCTTTTCTTTCTTTTTTAAAATTGGTTAAAATTTTTTGGTTGGATTCTTAAGCTGCTGATTTAATTCATTAATTTCTATCTTTGCTACCATAGTAGATGCAATAAGATTTATATAACGATGTATTCATTCGTCAATATCTGATAATTTTTGCTCGATATCAGACATTATGTCTAAATGCTTGTTAAATTATCCTTGTCAAAATGACACCATATAGGTAGAATATCAATCTAACAAAACTTTAATAAAAAGTGAAGAGTTCGAAAAGGTCGTGAGTAGAAAACTTTTTATAATTTATTCATATGGATTTCCAACACTCAGTATTCAAAAAATGTTAGAGAATCGGATAATAATGGTTCTTTACCTAACAACGGTACATTATGACAATTTACCATTCTTCTAAAGCTTATCCAGGAAACGTGTAAGATTGCAGAAACACGATTTAAGTGTATATTTTATCTCATAATGGAAGTAAAATGACCATGGACACTTTGCAAAGTACCATTTTTCTAAGAAATTCTTTATAGGCAACGTTTGAAGGTAGAGAAATACGATATTTTTATTTTTGAGCCGGCAAAATCCTGTATGCTTATATATTCATTTTTCTAAAAATCCTTTCTGTACAACATGTGAAGGTGAGAAACACGTTCTTAGCATATATTAGCCTAAAAATAATAAGGCCACATTAGCCAGCCTTTTTAGAAAACGTGTGAATCTAGAGAAGCAAAATATTAATGTTTTTAACCCTACAAGTGGTTTCGACTAGATACTTCGTTCATCAAGATCTGACCAATTTTGCTAGTGGCGAGTTATATCGTCATCAAGATATTGTTGATTTGTTTGCTATGACCAGTCAGTTCTGATATTAGCTTTGAGATGGAATTTCAAATATCTAAATACGGTATTTTTCTCTCGATCCAGAAACAAAATTCATTTTACGAACGCGTGTCCTTATATTGCATTTTACAACGTACCTTCCAAAATTAGTATCTAATTTTAGTTGTATACTAACTTTGGATCAGAAACGCTGAAATCCATTTATCTATGTTGTATTCAGAGCCTGATATTGCGGCATCCAACCGAAACCAACCACTTGCCCCCTAAAATATATCAGACAAGGCCAAAGTGATCACATTCATGTTCGAAATCATTTAAAGCTTACAAAAATCGGTATCGAATGCTGATTAGATGATATGTACGTTCGTTTAATCGGAGAACATATGATAAAGATTCTTTTGTATTCAACAACGAAAAAAGTTTCTGACATTAGTTTTGAAGAGGAAATTTAAATCTGAAAAAAAACACACTATTTTTCTCGATTCAGAAATAAAATTTCATTTTACAAACGCGTGACCTTACATTCTATTTTACAACGTACCTTCCGAAATTAGTATCTAATTTCATTTCTAAAGCTTCACGCAACCTGGAATCTATTTACCAATGTTTTACTCAGAACCTTATTACGTGCAACTTCAAAGAGATTTTTTGCAAAACAATTCAAATGCGAGAAACTCACACATCGTGCACACATTAGCAAAAACTTCAATTTCGATCAAAAGTCACAAAAAATGATGACTGCGTATCTAACGCAGATAGATTTCCACCCAAAAGTCACGTTCATATCTCTTCTAATTATATTTTCTCTCTTAAACGAGAGGGGTTCGGCAGTAAAAAGCAACAACATCCACACACCAAAAGTAATTCAAGGCAGGAAAAAATAAACTCCCAGAAAAGAAACATATTTTTTCCAAGTTTCTTCACAGAAAGAAAAGACATTTTGCCCAGATTACAGACATATCCCAGGGTAAATAAATTCTGGTCACGTCCAAAATCAAGTGTATAACTCGTCCCTGCTTCGATCTAAAGAGTAAAAATAAGGATATTTCGGATATACGCCGTATACCGGCGTATAGGGATATATACCTCGTATTTTACGATCTCCACGAGCAGGAGGCATGCTTGTAAATTAGATTATAACATTGCTGGAGAGCGAGCTTCGGATTTCATTTGCTACGTGAATATCAAGTAGCCTGGAGGCCCATCACAATAGTTGAGGAAGAGCGCTGAGGGAGGTATTTTCTTATTCTGGGTACCGGAATAGGGTTAACTATTTTCAAAGATCATTTGAAAGTCGAAGAGGTATCCAACGCAGGTCATTCGAGTATTATTGTTTTAAGGCAGATTTATGTAACTTTTTCATCTGTCGAGACTTGATTCTGAATCCTTTTGTCGGGTAGTTTGGGATAAAACTTCATTGCGATTCTCGTCTGATACCCCCTTCATAGAAGCTGTTGAACATGTAAGGAAAGACACGGATTTATGTCACGTGTCACTGACGTAGTAGAAAGGATTCCATTGATAAGTTTTCCAATTAAACTTTTGTTGCTGAATCCTTTTGTCTGGTAATTTAGGGGTTGAAGCTTCATTGTAATACCCTTATGGTACCTCTTCTATAGAAGCTTATTTAACTCGTAAGTACAGAAGCATATTTCTGATACGTGTTCAGTTAAGTACAATATATTTAAAATGATTCCATTGATACATTTTCCAATTGGACTTTTGATACTGAATCTTTCTGTCGAGTAATTTGAGGGTAAAGATTTATTGGAATTCACGTATGGTACCTTGTTCATAGAAGCTATTTAACTCAAAAGTAGACATGGATACATGTTATTTGTTCACTAACGATTCGATCGATTATTTTTCCATTATGACGTTTGTTGCTGAATCCTTTTGTCGGGTAATATTTGGTAGTAAAACTTCATTGGGCAATTGAGGGGGATAAGTACCTCATATTTTACAATTTCTGAGAGCAAGTGTCATACTTGTAAACTTGATTATAACATTGAGAGCGAGCTTCAGATTCAATTTGCTACGTGAATATCAAGTAATCTGGATGTAAATCACAATGGTTGAGAAATAGCACTGAGAGAGGTAATTTCTCATGTAGTGTCCAGGAATAGGGTTAACGTTTTTCAAAGATAATTTGAAAGTCGCAAAGGTATCTAGTTGAAGAAATTCTAGTATAATTATTTTAAGGAAGATTTATGCAACTTTTTCGTCTTTTGAGACTTTTGTAGCTGAATCCTTTTGTCAGGTAATTTGGGGAAGAAGCTTCTGTTATCATCGTTCATGGAACCTATTTAACACTGTAAATTATAGATGTGGATTTACATTCCCTGACGTAGTCAAGATTCCATTGATAAGCTTTACATTAAATTCTTTTCAACTGTATTTCAGGTGTGACAGGACTTTTGAACGATCTAATTTCAGAGAAAACTATTTTAAAGAAAAAATATTTTTCTCATATTGAAAACTTTGATAGTTTGTATATTTTATTTAAAAATAAAAAAATCGCTTTATTATTTAAAGAAAGTTTCTATTATTTAATATCATATTTATTAGAAAAACCGACCATTTTCTGCATTAGAAAAAGCTGACCAGATCTTGATTTCATCATCAACAAATTTTCAATATCTTGATGACGAGACATCTCGTCAGTAGGAAAATTGGTCAGATCTTGATGGATCAGATATCTCATAAAACCGCTTTGGTTGCTAATTTAACATGATCTCACTCTTGATATTTTGGGAGCAAATGTAAATGTGAAAGCCATAATATTGTAATGTAGGAAGAAAAACCATTTAGTGATTGCAGCCAATTAAAAAAGGGGAATCAGCTTATCCGCTGTCTGTAATTGCGAGTTGAATGGAATTCCTTATTTTAATGTGTTAATAAAAGTTAATAAAATCAAAAGAAGCAAGCCCTACACAGGAAAAATAAAGGAATAGGTTACAACAGGGTAGATATGTTCCATCACATTATACACGAAGACACTTTTCATTTATAAATAGAACAGAAAGTGTATTATATGTATGGAAAATAATTAGCTTTTAAAAGTTTCGATGCTACTATTCTCTTATAGCTTTCTGCATATCAGCGTAATATTGACAACAAACATAGCATGCCATATTTATATGCGGTATTGTATGCGTTATTTCTTTTTTATTTGCCTACTTTTCATATATCTTTAGATTAAAGGTAGAGAATGGCTTCTCTTTGTTTTTCCATTGTGAATATTAAAATTTTTAAAGGTGGTTAAGCGTATGTATGTTATTAAAGGTGATAAAGAGTGTGGTATATTTAAAAATACGATTTCCAAAAGTTGGTTCTTGATATCGTTTACCATTTTAAAAACGTTTACACAGCTGTCGGTATGCACTTACAAAATACATGAGAAATCGTACTATACATGCATGTGCGGATGCAATGTATTTACAACATGTGTGGAAGGGATGTATTTTTTCTTTACTTGCTATTTTTGCAAATACACTTCTAATAGTATTTATTGTTTCTTTATAGCCATCATAATTCGAAAGATTCATTTTCTGTAATTACTTTCCTCTTTTCTAAAAAGTGGTCTACTAATGCTATCCTATTAAAGCTTGAAGTTTGATCACTTGCTTTTGTAGATTTATTTATGGATTGCATACACAAACATATTCTGACATGTTATTCTTATTTGTACTTTCGAAAGCAAAAATCTCAATTAGTTTTAACTGATGACTATTTTAAATATATTGGAAAATAGTAAAATATTATTTATAGCATTTTTCTCAAAAATATACAACTAAACATACAATGAATTTAATATAATCATAGTGATATTTATCTTTTGAAACTAAAAACGCTGGTCTTGTTAGAATATTTTATTGAATGATTCCAAAATATTACGATGTATGTTCAGTTTGATTTGAAATAATAATACAGTATCAACATTTTTACTCATACAGGTAGCTGCAAAAATATGTAAGAAATGAACTATCTGTACAATTCAACATAATTTTCGTTACTTTATCAAATTACCGATAATGATTATCATACCTAACATTTGAATATCTAGTAGGTTAAAAAGGTTCCCATATATTTTTTACTGTCTAGTAATGGCCTCCTTCTGTGAGTTTCCTTTTTCTTTGCAAAACAATTTTATTCTTTCAGTTAATTTGATTGTTAGCTATTCGTTTAGCTAACGAATGGTTTTATTTTCAAAATCTACAATAAACTAAACTTTATAACAGATTTGTCAGCTCTGAAAATATCTTATGTATCGTTGTCTAATTGAATAGTTGATGACGAATCTCATAGCATAATAGCCAATTAACTATCAACGTCTTTACAATCACTTTTGTGGTTCAATCCTCAATAATAACATGCCCCGCATGGGAGAAAATATATATTTATATGGCCAATTACACACTAACGAAAATTAATAGAACTAGAGACACAGCCACCACTCACAGTTGGTAACCATTGTTCTAATATTTATATTCTTTGTTAGAGTAAACATTTGATATACAGTCATAATCACAGTTACAAGTCATCTGGTGACTTCGCAGAGTTATTACTGCAACTTTATTTTTTCAGTTGTTTTTCCTGTATCCTCTTAGTGGCTATCTCGACGAGGTATCTCGTCATTAGAAAAACTGACTTGATCTTGATCTCGTCATCATCAAAAAGCTGCAATATCTTCATTCTAAATTTAATAGGCATTATTGGTGACAAGATTCCGTCATTAGCGAAATTGGGCAGATCTTGATGAACGATATCTCGTCAAAACCACTTGGAGACTTTTAAATAAAAAATTAAACAGTGCAAATATACTCAATGAGGGACATAACAAAATATATGCATACAGTGTTTTAGCAATATAGTCAAAATCTTAAAACTGTTAGGCAAATTATTTTTATTTACACCTAATTTTCTTTTCAATTTAAAACAAGTGGACAAATCTTCGAGGAAACTATTTTAATAAATTCTTCAATTAGATGCAAAAAAGATGAAATGCCGTTGATTTGTTAAGCTAAGGAATTTCTCATATAAATACGTAACGCACGTATTTACAGGATATTCATATAAAGCTCTTTTATTGTCCTCCATATTGAAATTCATATCCCTCATCAGCGCTTGCTTTGTCAGAACGCAACAATTGAAATTCATGGAACCGGTTTCAAAATATAAAATTATTCCTCTTTTTCCAACTTCGAATTACAAAAGAGGGGGGAACCTAATAGGCCCGAAGTAAACTTCAGCAACAAGGAGAATTTTCTCCAATTTTTTGTTTCACTCAGTCGGAAAAATAACGTAAACGCCGTAGCGATAAAAACAGACACAACTGCTCCGCTTAGCAGGAAAAAAGTAAATCATGAACAGTGAACGCAAAACAAACATTAATAATACGCACTTCTTTTACGTGTAGTTTAAGCGAAAAGATATTCAATGATTTCCTTATCGCGTGACGAAACACACTCAAATAACCCAGTCTCATTGAAGCTTGAAGAGCGGTATAAAATAAGGAAGCACTGAAAAAATAAATACAGATCCAGTTACTTGTTTTGGAAAACATTGTGCATATGTTTATGCCAATGGCAACTGGAAAGTTAACGGTTGTTTGCCATGTTTTATCTCGGTTTTTGAGATTTATTTGTACTTTTTAGGGTTGGGAATCACCATGTGTAGAAAAAGCTGAGAACTAGAAGAATCGGGCATGTCTCATTTTGCAAGACATGGAACACTGGAGGTGTTTCGATTTTTTATGCACCGTTCACTCTTATGAAGAGAGTATTTTTTTCAACTAGTGGGAAATGAGTAGCTTACTGTAACTTCAGAATCGGCAACAGTTAATTACTAAGCCGTAATGCATTTTTACACGTTAGAAAGTAAGCACTGATATACGTTTACTTAGAAAAAATATAATTTTTTAAGGAAACTCAGAGGCATTCGCCTCTGAGTTTGTATATAATCACGTTTTCTTATATAATTTAATATACATGCATATTTTCAGTTATTTTTTATTTTTATAGGATATAGTACTGTGGATGATATTTAACAGTAATACCGTCAGCACTCCTACCTACACTACGTTACCTTAACCCTCTTATTAATTGTCTCGACGAAGTATCTCATCAAAAGCAAAATTGACCAGATCTTGATGAACTAGATATCTCGTCATTAGGAGGAAACTAATTTGATATTGATATCGGCATCATCGAAAAATTGGGCAATATCTGGATGACGAGATGTTTCGTGAAAAATAAAATTGACCAGATCTTGATGGACGAGAAATCTCGTCGAAATTACTTGGAATGTTAAAACGTATGCCGGTATCCACCAGTAAATAAATTGCCTAAAATAGTTATAACATCTAAAAGGCATCACTACTATCTTTCATTTTAGTTAACTTTAAGCTTATTTTACAGTATTTTCGTGCGCTAATCATTATTTGTCATTGTTAGTCATAAAATAAAAATAAAGCACTGAAATTTTGCAAATAAAAAATAAGCTATTATTTTGACAACACAACATTTATACAGGCTTCAACAACAATATATCAAATTGATATTACATACATGTCCTCTTTCCAAAATGTTTTAGTTTGAAGCAGTTTCTTTAGTTTTTCTACGCACCATGGCTGAGCAACAGGTGTATGTACTTCAGTTAGATATGAATTACAATTTTTAATATCATGTTTTCGCGTTTGAGATAATTTTCCAATTGTAATTTATAATTTAGATGGCTATATTATCTTAGATTCATTACGGACGCATTGACATTTTGCTTGACAAGATTAGTAAGATGCTACTTTCACGTAAAATATTTCTACCAGGAAAATGTATCAGTCACCATCATACAATTTTCATTCTAAATCATACCAAATGTTATAAATATAAATTATTCTGGGTAGTATTCCTTCGACACTTTCTTCAGATTCTTCTGATTTATTTTCAAATATTCTGGTTTCTGCATCCGAATCTATATCAGAAGAGAAGTGCTCATCAACATGAGTTCCTTTATTGGATAGTTTTCGCTCTGGATTTATAATTTCTTTGGGATCTTTCCTCTGACCTAAAATTACTTAGACCGAGATTTCTGCTTTATGTCGAATAAACACCAGTGGGTGTTCTAGGTAAATTTAGATGTTGAGTTTTCTAAATTCAGTGAGAAAAACTTTCTTCGGATTTTTCTGATTTATTTTCACGTAATATGGTGTCTTCATCCAAATATAAATTGGAACATGAGAGCTCATCACCAGTATCGTCATTTTAGGATAGTTTTCGCAACATATTCTCAATTTATTCTGGGTCTTTCTGTTGAACGAAATCTATTTAGACCAAAAAAATCTGTTTGGTGTTGAATAGACACAAGCGGACGATCTAGATAAATTTAGTTGTAGAAATTTTGTCACAGAAATTTGAGTTACATAATAAATATTCTGCTGCTTGCTTTTCAAGTAAAATAATGAAAAATCACAAGAAATTTTCAAAATATGTTACTGAATGTGAAAGGGAGAACGATTCGGTGTCGAAATGATACCAGTGGATGTTCTAATATTAACATGAAAAGCTTACTGCAACTTCAGAATACGGTACTTAATTAATTAAAACTACTTAAGTAATTAATATTACTTAACTTCGAAATAAGCTACATTTAAATACTGAGCCATCTTGCATTTTTATGCATTAGAAATTAAGCGCTTAGATAATCCATATTTATAAAGAGATCATTTACATTGAAAGCTGGAGGCGTATCAGGACTTGAGTAGCATGAGGTTTGGTTACACATAATTTTAAATATGCATATTTTAAAATTATATATCCTAATATTAATTGACTATCTATCATATTGCAATATGAACACAGAGCACACGCACAGCCTAGTATCTTTACAGTGAGTTAAAGGGGGACATAAAAAGATATGTTTGTTGTCATACAAGTGAAGCACACAGAAAGCAGCAAAAATTATCGAAAACAGCTGAAAGAACATATAGGCGGCTTGGTACCTCTGAAACTACAAAAACCCTTACATGCTGAGCTTTGGCGTCATGTTATTGGAACAGCTTATTCTATCTGGAATATCTAGATCAAAGCAATTATTTCCAGCTCGCTACACCATTCCTTTAGAACCATATAAGTAAAATTAATAAAGGACATTTCACAAGTAGAGATAAGTTTGTATCGGAAGAGGAAGAACACGGACATCTCAAATGAACAAAGATCAAAATACTATTTGACGATATAATAAAACTGCTGGGGAAACAGAAAGGCGACCTGGTTTGTATATTCTCTTATTCTCTTCAATATGAACTCTAACATGTAAAAAAGTATATGGATGTGGCTTTCCACTATCACATATAGGACAATCATTCAGATTTTAGTAGTGAAAATGGCATATTATTATTTAACAAGTTTTTAAAACTTCTATCTTTTTTAGTAAACTTTAGTAAACGTATTCGTGTTTTTTTTTGGTAGATGTACCATTTTTTATACAAAAGAGCTAATATTAAGCCGTCAAGTAAGAGATACATCAATGCGATCAGATGTCTCATATATCATCAGATAAGTTTTGATTAATAAAGAATACGAAACGATACAGTCATTTTCATAACTAAGATCTTTATATAATTGTCCCATATATGAATACTCAGGGGAATTCTGTGGAATGTGTGCCCCTGAGATAATAGATGTCCATATATCGTTCAATAAAGGAATGGCGTCTGGTTTCTAAAGGAAATCCTTGTGGAACGTCTTCAACATTTTCAGTTGTCCCAGACTCTCCTCAACGGGAAGTGGTTGAAAGTTCAGACTGCTTACTGGTCACGACTCCACCGAATAGGTCTTACTGATTCCCCACACAGTAGATAGAATATGTGCGACATAGAACAGGTTACGTCTGATGAACATTTGGATGAGTGCCTTGCACAAGTGGATTTTAATTAATTTTGCTAAGTAAATATATTGGACAGCACGTAGTCAATGGCTTAGCGACCAAACGACCAACATTTGACAGCAACACTTATGACATTTAAAGTTATTACACAGATTTGAAATATGAAAATAACCCAAACTGAAACAGAGCAAGTCAAATTGAATTCCATGCATTGTACTTCACATGGTTATCTTGAAGAGGTATCTCGTCACTAGCAAAACTGACCAGATGTTGATGGACGAGATATTTCGTCATCATAAAAAGAACTATCTAGATCTTTATATCGTCATCATAAAAAAATCGACGACATCTTGATGACGATATATTTCGTCATTAGCAAAAAAGTTTAATTCTTGATGGACAAGGCATCACATCCCTCATTAGAAAAAACTGACAATATCTTGATCTCGTCATCATAACAAAATAAGCAATATCTTGATGACGATTAGCAAAATTGTTCAGATTTTGTTGGACGAGATATCTCGTCAATAACTTGGAGGGTATAAACAACTTGGAGGGTAAACCTACCTCCTCTCACATGCACCTCCCTGCTCAGGATAGTACCGACCGCATTCGACGCCAGACACTGGTACACAGTATCGTGTACGTCCTGTCGGTAATCGGACCTCGAAAAAGGTGAGAAGACCAGGGTCCCGTCCGACCTCATATGCCGTAGACCTGGTACATCCCTTGCCATTCCCCCATCTCTCGTCTGCCATGCGATCCTGGGGGTTGGTACACCATCTGCGTTGCACCTGAGCTCTGTGCCGCTGCTGTTGGAGAACTCCACTCGTGCTGGGGGCTCGTTGCGGAATAGAGGACCCCTGGTGTCCTTGCGTGCGGATTCGCAGCCACCTGGAAGGACAAAGAGGTTTATGTAGTTTTTAATTGCAAGTACAGTGAAGTTAAATATATATGCAGTTGAAATCACTAATTTTAAGCGCATGGACTAGTAAATACTGAAATCCCCATATTCAGGGCAGTTCTTAACGTATAAGCTGCCTACGAGGAAACATCAAAAAGCCATCCCCCTTTTCTCAAAGCACTATGTTTTCTAAACCCCCTTCATCAAAGGCGTATTCAGAAAATATTTTCGATGGTCCAATATTCTTTCTCCCGGTTTCCAACAAGCTTAATGTTAATCCCCCAAGTGGTTCGACAATATATCTCGTCCATTACCGTTTCACCAATTTTGCTAATGACAAGTTTTCTCGTCCATCAAGGACTCACCAATTTTGCTAATGACAAGTTATCTCGTCCATCAAGATCTCATCAATTTTGTTGATGACGAGATATCTCGTCCAGCCAGATCTCACAAATTTTGCTAATGACGAGATTTCCTGCCTAAATAGATCAAGAGATCTGGTCATTTTTTCTAATAACGAGGTATCTCCACCATCAAGATTTGGTCAGTTTTGCTAATGGCGAGATAACTTATTGAGGCAACCACCAGGAACATTAAAAGAGCATCGGGTGCAATCCTCACGACATTTACGTGTGTTGAGTTTACTCCCCAATACACAGAAGTACTGAATAATATGAATTGCTTGAAATTATCTCAGAAAAGAGTCTATCGATGAAAGTCAAAATTGGTTAGACGCCATTCAGGGTAGATTTCAGGTTGCGGAAGTGATATATGCATGAGAATCCCTTAGAGAGTTAATTAATTTTTTATGACTGTTTTCATATTAAAGACAAATTCAGACATACATTTTATCAGTGATGGAAGAAATTTTTGCTTTTGAAATAACTAGTTTCAGCATGTCTTTTTGATAGCCTTTTAATATTACAAGAACATTTTAGAAAGGATTCGATCCCAGTGGACTCTCCCCTCAAGACATATCTGCCCTTCATGAGTGAGATTTGAATATAGTAATGTAATTTCAAAATGCTCTCATTAAGGGCAGTATCTTTAACCCTCTGGGAGGTTCACATATATCAGTACCGAAACCTGCATAACTTCTATAACCAATTTTAACCTACTTGACTAATAGTCTTTCCTAGGATCCATTTTATCAAAGATGTGATTCGGTTGCTGTTATTAACTTATGTGTGCTGTGAGTTAGTAGTAGCACTATACCATTAGGGAATCTCATAACGCGCAGAGTTAAGTTAAGCTATCGGCAATATGTTGGTTAAATATCAGGAAGGAGGAGTCATGTTTATAAGAGAATCATCAGTTTTTAAAACGTGTTGCTCTTATGGAACTAAACTGACTTTATTTGTAAAAATAACTGAAAAAATATACTACACAAAAAAACTTCAATTTCTTTCAGTTTCCTCCTCCATTTCTTACTTCTTATCATCTTTGTTTTAAATATCACTAGTCCAAAGTGGGATATAGAGCATTTAATGTTGCAGATTGTCAATAAATTGTAGTTACAACTTGATTTGTGAAACAGATTTTCTAACTTTTCTTAATTTTTTTAACATTTCCCACTATCTTTTTACCCTACAATTTTATTCTGTTAATTGAATTTAAATTAGTAAACTGATGCTTTCATAAATAAAATCAATTAATTTTTATTAAAACACAAAATCAAGCTGATTTAGGATTTTAATTGGATATTTAAAAAAATACATATACGTATAACAAACATATTTGAAACACATTTTTTCATTTCTGGTGTAGGACTGAAAATTATTTTATTCTATACGATATTGAGATTATCTCTTTTCAAAGATCGCAAAACAGATTTCAATCTCATGACTTCTGATATTGAAACTCTCAATAAAATATATTACAAATCAGAATTCTTAGAATCATTAACCTAAAAATAGTCAGCATACCAAGATCATTAAAATATTTAATATAAGCAACGCATTTATGAGAAAATCTTTGCTAAAGTAGTAAAACTAATTTATTTTCCTAGTTAACCTAACCTTTAGATTTTGTTCAAATATAATTCATTCTGCAAAAGTCATAAGGGAATAATTTCGATAGTCTGAAATCTGCATTCCATTCCATTTCGTTCCAATTTTAAACGAGGATTATATTAAAGAAAAGCAGCTTATGAGCATTCCATTAAGCTTCTACACAGTCATATCCAGTCACGTCCATTAAAATACAGGTGGAGCAGAGATTTGAGTTGGAATAAATCTCAAATTACTTTGATCTATCAGTTATAGCATCTAGCTTAGATTTATCAGAATACAAAGCTAATTATGTACATTATAGTTTCCAGAAATGCTATGTAAAATTATAACATTTTGACTGTATAAGTCTCAGTTGGTTTTTGCTTGGTTTTTAATGGCTCATTGGCCATATATGGCCGTGATTGGTGGATTATACATCTGCACTAACCATAGACGTGAAACATAAGTATACTGAACATTGAAATTGAGAGGAACTTTAAAAAAGAGTGACCAATATGTCGACTAGTAGTCACGTGTCTGCTCTGTGAAAAATTGACTTGTTTGACCTTGGTATCTTACCGCTTTGTTTGGTATTATAAGATCTTATGACAGGGTAAAAGTGGTGAAATCGTCAAAGTCATTATCAGCTGATCCGTCAGTGAACCAATCAAATGATGAATCAAAGAATTGACGTCTTCTCCTGTCATAGACCAATCAAAGGATCAATAACAGGATAACTTAGAGCAAAGGCCCAGCAGACGACGAAAGCAGTCTAAGGGTCATGTTTCTACTACTTTTAGTCACATGACCCTGGGAACTTAAAAAATGTTACCATTGCTCACTCCACTATTATATTTCCTCTATGGCGCTAAAATTCTACTAGTTTTAGTCGCATGACCCTGGGAACTTAAAAAATGTTACCATTGCTCACTCCACTATTATATTTCCTCTATGGCGCTAAAATTCTACTAGTTGTAGGTGTCGCATGTTCATTCCTCCCTGGATGTATTTTTCTCTTCTGTGTAAGTAAAACGTTTGCATGTCCATTACTTGAATTTATCTGTCTTGTGTTTGTATACATACATACATGACTCCCGCCAACCGACTCACCAAAAAGTCTTGGAGAATTTCAAGGGAAGGAGGGGAAAAGACGCATTGCACAATAAGGGGTCACTATGTCTCGTCCCAGGTTAAAATCTGTCGAACAAAATCTTAATGTTAGCAAAAATGTAGATTAAGTTTCCACATCAGAACAAAAGAGAAATCACCGATCATCCCTGTTAAGTTTGAAATGCAACAGGAAAAGGGAATATTACATGTTTGTACTTGAGGCCATTGTGGCTCAGTGGTATACTCACTGCGCTAGCCGTTGGGAGTTGTAGGTGGCGCAGGTTCGATTCTTCCATGTACATTTCTCTCTTCTGTGCTAGTAAAACTTTCCTTGTGTGTGTATGTCCATTAGTTGATGTTGTTTGGCTTATCATTGTTAAATACAATCCTTGTGCCATAAAATCTAATCCAATCCAACCAACCAACCATGAAACTACTTAATTGATGGTGTTTGATAGATCTGACGAAATATTATGATTGTTTTTAATATTATATAAAGAAGTTGGTTTTTCCTAAAGATTGTCAGTCACTGGGTTTTGTTTGTGGGTGATGGTTTGGCTAAATGGCATTTGCTAGCTAAGCATCACTCTCAGATATGTAATGATTTACGTTGTCAAGCTCTCCTCGGGAAACTTAAGTGGTATATCTTGTGTTTGGCGTAGCTTGGTCAAATATGGCCCTGGTGGCATATAACACAGAAACGACCAACTATTTTCATTATAGTATTGTAGGCGACGAATGTTCCCTTCATCTCCGGGTGCATTTCTCTCTTCTTCATCAATAAGCTTTCATTATGTGTGTATGTCCATTTACCGGAAGTTGTTTGGCTCAGCTTGGACAAATATGGTCCTTGCACCAAGAAAAACCCAACCAACCATTATTTTAGTATTGCTTTACCCTCCTGGTGGTTTTCCAGACAAGATTCATCCCGTCGTTAACAAAACTGGTGAACCTGATGAAGGAGATAGCTCGGCATTATAAAAAACTGACCAAATCTTGATGGACGAGATATATCGTAATTATAAAAACTGACCTGATCTTGATCTCGTTAACACAAAAATATCTGTAATATTTTGACGAGATACCTCGACATTAGCAAAATTGGTCAGATCTTGATGGACGAGATATCTCGACATTAGCAAAATTGGTCAGATCTTGATGGACGAGATATCTCGACATTAGCAAAATTGGTCAGATCTTGATGGACGAGATATCTCGACATTAGCAAAATTGGTCAGATCGTGATGGACGAGATACCTCGTCGAAACCACTTGGAGGATTAATAAAGTATATTGTCATGTCTTAAAATTCCTCAACCAAATAATCAACGTGGAAATACTCAGCACTCTAAATTCACTAAAATATTTAATACTGGCAGCTCATTTACGAAACGAAACTTTGCCCGAGTAGTAAAATTAATTTACTGTCTAGTCCGATTTCGTTTTTACATGTTTCGTCGAAATAATACATTCAGAAAAGCCCATAAGGGAATAACCTCGAATCGCCCGAAATCTGCAATCCGTTACATTTCGTTTCAATTTTAAATGCGATTATATTAAAAAAAGCAGCTTACGAACATTCCATTAAGCTTCCGCATCCAATAACGTCCATTAAAACACAGGTGGAGCAAAGATTTTAGTTGAAATAAATTCAAAATCACATCATAAAGAAGTATCAGTCGCAGCTTCCAGCGTGGATTCCGCAGTAAACCAAACCAACAAAAAGGAGACATAAAATAAATTAATGACCATTTCGAATCTTACATTTCTATCTTTATAATGTGGAAGCTACTCCAATCCCGCTAGTAACAGGATACCGGGCGTTTTTAGCCTGCAGCGAAAGAAATAAGTAGCCCTGATCGAAAAATGACTTTTCCAGTGATATAAAAGCTTTATTACGTGCGCCAAAGAACATTCTTCCCGAACAACGTTCTTTAATGACCTAAGCGAAAATGAAATGTAAATGGCGGACTGTAAAAAACTGCAATGTGACAAGGTAAGGCATTAATAGTACGACTGTTTTTTGCCGTAACGGACAAAAAATGATAAGCAAAAACAAAAAGCACGCATTTTGTTAATGCTTCCTTAGAAAAATAGAGTAGTTGTTTTTTAAATATTATCTTACTTGTTGTAAAACATGGCAAAAAATTATCTTTTATGTTCGCTTTTATTTCTTTTCACCGGTTACTGTGTGTATAAGTAAGTTTTTTTACGGTTGTCGTATTTTAAAAAAAGTAGTTTGCAGGCTGCTATTATTGCCTCATAATTCTACTACTTTCGTAAAATTAACTCATTAACTTGTAATTTCCATTAAATAGACGACGCGGAAACATAATGTTTAAGAGATAATTACCATGGGCTTGCGACACTGTTAAAATAAGCAAAGAATTAGTTACAGCGCTTTCTTGATTTGTTATGGGTTTAATTAAAACACTGAATGGGAAAGTCCCTTTTTACAGTACTCACTGTTTCGCATAATACTAAGCAAAAATAAAAATGGCACATGTGTTTCTTTTTTACCATGGCGTATTGAAGTTTATTGATATGCAAATGGTTGAAAATAACACAAATTGTTAAAAATAACAGAAACTGAGGTATACTTTATGTATAAAATGTAACTGAGGCATCCGTAATGACCAACTTACAGCATTCCGCAGTGATAAACAAGCACTATGAAACAGATCTCGAATCTATTATAGCATGATGGCAATTAGACTAAATATCCAGCTATAAACGTTAATCGTTATTGTTACCTTAATGGTATGTAATAACTGTTCAATCTCAACCAGTATTGTAATGCTTAAAATGCTTGAAATTTTATGTAATTCACCATTTTCTAATTCTGCATTCAATACCTTTATTCAATACCAATACCTAGCCGCGTTACAATTCTTGGAAATGAAAACATTATCTAAAATGCGTGTTTTCAATTATTTTATAACTCGTTTATCCTAGATCAGCTATTTTTAAAATTGTTTCGTACATGAAATACATAAACAAATTACTAAAATTCTGCTGCACAATTACTATACTTTATGCCGATCTGATAGAACAAAATAGGTATACATTTGACTGATTCACAAATAATATTACTTTTTCTTCAAAGTGGAATAGCCCATTGTGTTGCTCCAGTGTGACGTTAATTGGAAAAAAATACCAATACCAATCTTCAAAGTGGTTTTAAACAAAATCTTTTTGAAGTAATTGTTTTGCGATACATTGTAATAAAAATTAATATTCGTAATTTATTTACACGAGTATTAAAATATGGGTATCGTTTGAAACTAGTTGTGAACACTTCTCAGAAGTTCAAAACAAACCAATGAAATATAACAAATCTTACAAATAAACCTTTTAACCATTTTTAACGCATACCAATACCATTGCTTCCCAAGATAATAAATAATGATGAAAGATAAAATTCCAATCCCTGCATTCTGGTTAATATTTTACTGGTAGTTTTTGTCAAGAAAAATATCACAAGCACATAAAAATGCAACTGAACCAATGGCACTTTAAATCGTTACTATAAGTAAGACTCTCAACATTTTAAAGCCTCTGATAACTTTATGTCTTCTCCAGACAGTTTGTATTGTTAAAGTAATCCACAATGTTTTCGATAAAATGTTGGAATGCAAGTCGGGCAAAAAAATAAAGTGATAAAATTTATGTCATGTATGTCAGTTGAATTAGAGTTATTTCAATCATATGAATTGAAAAGTAGTTTCGAATAAAGTGAAAAAATCCAAGGAATGCCATAAGATACTTCCCTACCAAATACTAAATTGCATTCCAGTATCGATTACCAAAGATTAAATAGCGCCAGTAGGATTAGTCTATTCATCAATATCAAAAACCCTTGAAGAGCACTTCAAGCGTACAAGCCATATTCCAGCAAGGTAGAACAGTATACTGGTATCTCTTTTCAAAAATCAATTTCCAGCTCAGCGAGCCGTGTTCAAGTAGTTAATATAGAATGGTATCACATGCAAAAGACGAAAAGAAAAATTAATTTGATAATTTTCGACAAAATTCTCAATAGTATGCATGGCAAATAAACGTACACATAAAGCAGTCAAATTTATATCATGTATTATAGTTAAGTAAAAGTTATTTCAAACACTCTGATTTAAAAGTAGTTTCTAATAAAATTAAATAATCCAAGAAATGCCATAACATATCTATAAATCAACAATATATTAAATTCCAATATCGACTACGAAAGTTTAAAAAACGGCAGAATCAAAATCTAAAACGCTTGAAAAGTACTTAAACCATATTCTAGTTTGACCGAAAGTATGCTGGTGTCTCTTCAAAAATCAACTTCCAGCTGAGCGAGCCGTGATCAAGAAGTTAATATAGAATGGTATGGCCATGTAAAGGACGATCGGACAAATTCATTCGAAGAATTTCGAGAAAATTTTCAGTTGCAAACTTTGCAACGCTGCTTAACATCAAGTATTTCATTAGAATTTGAAATAATTATCATACCAATTAAAATGACTCTCCTCAAAAATAGTTTCGAATAAAATTAAAGGATCAAGGAATGACATAACATGTTTCCTTATCAATTAACAATATATTCAATTCAATTCTAATATCGATTACCATAGATTAAATAACGCCAGTTGGATCAGTTTATTGCTCAAAATCGAAATTTAAAACTCTTGAAAAGTACTTAAAACTTAAACCATATTCCAGCATGACAAAAAGTATGCTGGTATCTCTTTTCAAAAATCAACTTCCAGATCAGTGAGCCGTATTCAAGTAGTTAATATAGAATGGTATCACCATGCAAAAGGCTGAACAGAAAAATTCCTTCGATAACTTTCGAGAAAATGCTCAATGGTATGCCTGGCAAATAAACGCTTAAAAATAAAGCGGCTTCCCTTAACTTAAAGAAATAGATTTTTTTCTCTCTTTTTCGAAAGACTGAATTTAAAAGTAGCAAAGGGAATCTTTTGCTAAAGTGCATTTTAAAAGTGGAAGAAAAAAAAGAAATAAATCGATTTGATGTCGGATTTTTCCTCTTTTAATCTTTCCTGTTTCAATCAAAATACCTTTGTCTGGACGTGGACTCCTTTTTTTACTTCTCACTGTTCCAAAGAATAAAACTTCGGTGCATCGAACGGCAACTTTTCAGAACTGATCGCATGGCTTTAGTCCAAGTGTCTCAGACGGAGCCCAAAAGAAAGAAAATGATACATTTCATCTGGAAATGATAAAATATATCAAAGAGCCCCGATATATAAAAATATACTCAGCGTACGTCTATTCTGAGATTCTGTTATTTTTATTTTGACAAATCGATATATCGTACATATTTTATCACGTAAACATATCGGAACGCTCCTTACAGACGGAAGGCGAATTGAATCCTTTGTAATTTTTTATTTCCGATTTCCGTATGGAGAGCTTAACGTTTTGAGATAGATAGTTCGCGTTTTATATTCGGAATATTTCGAATGGTATATTTGAAACTTGAGTTCCACATTTGTGGATACCAACTGAACGTTGAAATATGAATTATCTGTTTCCGTTTACATGATGTTCGTGGAGATTTTAAGCATGAATTACGATGTAACTTTGCACTGAGGAGCTTATGGATTTCATAGAAATATGTATAGAGACAGAATTGTGATATCGCATGTCAGTGTAAAGCACATAAAAGCTATGTATGAAGTCTGTGCATTTGAAAAATCCAATGATTCCACGACTACAATCACGGACGAAGGAGGTTATATGAGTGAGTTTAACTCCCCATTTTGCCATTATAATTTTTCCCTGTCACTTTAACATTCCTGCTGCCTGTCTCGATGAGGATCCTTAGTTAAACTAACCAGATCTTGATGGATTACATACCTCGTCATTATAAGAAAACTAACCAGACCTTCATCTCGTCACCATAAAAAAATATAGGTACTATCTGGATAACGGGTACTTCACCAAATATTAGCAAAATTGGTTAGATTTTGATGGATGAGATATCTCGTTGTAACCACTTGGAGAGTTAAAGGGATATAATATATCTAATTCGTACTTATATACAAAAAATGACTTGACAGTAAGAAAGTAAAACAAACCTGATAAAATTATGAAGTTATTCAATAAAAAGTAACTCCTTTTTCTCGATTAATGCTTCAAATCGTAGTGTCCAACTTAACCTTAAGATAAATTGACTACACAGTGTTGATTGGCTGCAATTGTTATATCACCATAGAGCGAGAAACAGAACAAAATCAGGACATTATTAAACGATTATACCACAAAAAAGACATATTTTACCCTAGTAATGCTGCAAACCAGAGTCCACTTTAACCTGAAGTACAGTCAAATTGAATTTAAGATGTTCGTTAGCTGTAATAGATACATCACAATAGAGCCAGAGACAAACAAACCGGACATAATTATAGAGTTAATCCATAAAAATCAATTTTTTTCAGTGTAAAACTGCAAACCGACGTATCCACTTTGACATGTAAGTACAGAAGGATGGGTAAGTGGTTAATTAACTTCGCACTGGAGTAACGCAACGGGCTATTGGTGTCGGTCCGGGATCAATTCCTAAGGAAAAGATCCAAGGATAAAGCCTCATATTTTTTTGAACCACTGTCAGATGACTAGAATAATACCTCATCTCAGGCACTCTGCTCTCTTAACTTCCACACCAAGCCAAAAGTACAGAAGGAAGTTTAGGAATTCCTTGATGCTTAATGGCTATAATTGTTCGAGTACCGTTGAGCAAGAAACCAAACGCAGACAAAATAAGATGGTTATGAGGCAAAAAGTGACAATTTTTTTAAGAGAGTAATACTTAAAAAATGTCCACTTTAACCTGTAACATCCTGGAAGTCAAATTAATTCCAGGATGTTCATAGGCTATAATTATTTGAATACCCTAGAGCGAGAAACCAAAAAAAAACCGGGACATAATTACGGGTTTTTGCAATAAGAGTGACATTCTTTTTCTAGAGAGAGAAACTCCCCAAATCATCATATTCAGTAGCGTTACGCACCATACGATACCATGACGCACATTATCATATGATTAAGTAGTCGGGAAAAAACGAGCCACCCCTGTAGAACAAATTCAAAGGTATCATTCAATAAGGAAGACAGCCCCTTATGAAAATTTTATGCATTTAAATTGATAGAAGACCTTAGTTGCTGTCGAACACCATCTTTGAATTTTCCCAATTGTTAAAATTGCTCGAACGAAAAGGGTGGTTCGGTTTTTTTTACCGCGACTGTACATACATACCAAATTGACTTACCATTGTTGATTGCATGTAGATTTACATGTTTCTTTGCTTATTGAAATAATCTCCTCTATTTTTGAGAAACAGACTGTCAGAAGATCAATGGAGAACAAACATTTCCGCTGATTCATTGATTTTTTAAAATTCACATTACTTTTAAAATAACCGAACTGACTTTGTGTTTCTAACTGATAGAAATAATGTACCATATTCAATTGTTTACATATATTAAGGAGGATAACGTGCGATACACTGTGTATCCCATGTTGTACATAGGGTAAATGTTTTGTGATTCCAGCAATATACTGTGTATCCAATGTTGTATGCAGGTTAAATGTTTTGTGTTTCTAAATATTTCAACACTTTCCAAACATTATTAGAGTTAGATTATTTCCACCATAGTTTTAATCTAAATTATTACCACTGAGTCCTTTACAATCCATATCTCAAAACACATACCATAAAATCTATGTCTGTACGTATGGGCTAAACTCATACACGAAAGGCGATGTCGAGATTTACAATGTTCAAGTTTGCATATAAATATTTTCTAGTCCTGTTACACTATAGCGCATTATGAGATAATATATCTCCCTTATTGCGTATCATGCTTTAAGTGCCATCCCAGTCACAGAGACAAAATTCCCGAGCTGTAATTGCATTACTTCTTTCCCGGTATTACCATTAGTGTTTTCTTCTTTAACCCCTTAATAAAGGACATAATTACGGATAACGCCACGAAAAATGACATTTTTTCTGCCAGTGAAACGATGCCAAGAGCGGCGCATGCCACTTTAGAAGACCACAGTACTCAGAGACAATTGCATTATAGGAAACGATAATTTTTGGAACTAAATTTTTCGAAGAGTAATTGCTGGAAACAAATGATTTCCAGGATAATTTTTGGAATCGGATGTCAAGAATAATTCCTGGAACTGAATGATTCCAGAACAGGCTTTGGAACTCAATGATTTACATGGAATCATTTTGACTCCACATCTGTAAACCCGTAACATAAAATATACCTTTGCACTTACACATTAAATTCATTTACGAAACCTGCGACAAGATTTACAGCCCCTTATATATATATATATATATATATATATATATATTGCGCATCTTTCTTCAAGTTCAGAAACAAGACTACCAAGTTTTAATAGCATGCTTCTTTTCATATATTGCCATTATTTTTATTATTCCTCAACCGCTTAACCACGGACATAATTACGGGTAACGCCATGAAGAATGACATATTTTCTGCCAGTGAAACGAAACTAAGAGCGGCTCCTCGTGTCTACTTTCAAAGATCATAGTACTCAGGGACAACTGGACTACAGGAAATAATAATTTTTGGATCTAAATTATTTGAAAAATAATTGTTGGAACCAAATGATGTCCATAATAATTTCTGGAACTAAATTATTTGAAAAATAATTGTTGGAACCAAATGATGTTCTTAAAAATTTCTGGAACTAAAGAATTCCAAAATAGACTTTGAAACTAAATGATCTTAGAACAATTTTTGGAACTCAAGACTCCACATCTGTATGCCCGTAACATAAAATATGCATCTCTACTTACAGATTAGACCCACTTACGACAACCTACTGTCATATTTGCAAGGTTCAAGTTTGCATACAAATATCCCCCAGTCTGTGATACTACAGAGTATGGTGGGTAATGGAATTTTATGTATTACGCATTAATTCTTCAGGTATTATCCCAGATTAAAAGACAAGACTAATGAGCTTTAATTACATGCACTTCTTTCCACGTATTATCATTATTGTTATTATTCCCCAACCGTTTAACGCTGGTCGTAATTACGGGTTACTCCACGAAAAATAACATCTTTTCTGCCAACGGAAAGGTACAGAGAACCGCCTATCTCTCTTTAAAAGATCAATAGACATTTCAACTCAGAAATAACTACCTACAAGATAGATAAATGTCCAATATATGATTTGTGATTACACTTTTTCCGATACAATTTTTGGAATAAAATGATTTTCAAAATTATTTTTGGAACCAAATAATTTCCAAAATTATTTTTGAAATTAAATGATTTTAGAATCAACTTCACTCTATATCTGAAAACATCCAGATTTTCAATGTTCAATCCCGCAGTCCTGTCATCTATAACCGATGATATGATATAAATTCACTTTTATTACATATCATGCTTCAAGATTAGTGAATATACATTTTCCAACACTATTTTCAATTTTTCCAATACCATACCCTTGGTTCATTATACATTGCAAAGACTATTGGATAACAGAACTCATGGATAAACTCATACACAAAAAAATATGTCGAGGTTTTCAATGTTTAAGTTTGAATATAAATGCTCCCGAGTTCTGTCACTCTATAATGCATGATAAGGTATTAAATCTCCTTTATTACTCAAGCTTCAAGGGCCATCCCAGACTCTTGAGCATTAGTTACATTTACTTATTTCTCCATATTATGATTATTGTTATTATTCCCCAAACCCTTAACCCCGGACATAATTACGGGTTACGTCAAGAAAAATGACATATTTTCTGCCAGAGAAACGTTACTTCGAGCTGAATATCCAATTTAAAAGATCACAGCACTCAAAGGAAGTTGAACAATAATAGGGTAGAGGCTAGATTGCAAAGACTATGGAGGATAACAGGAAAGGGCTTTTATAACTAAATGATTTCCAGAATAATTTTGGGAGCCAAATGATTTCCAGAATAATACTTGAATTTAAATGAATTATCGAATAATGTTTGAGATTAAACGATTTCCAGAATAATTTTTGGAAAAGTCAAATGAAGTCATTTGACTCCATATATCCAAGCGCCTAACTAAATCTACCTCTTTTCTTCAGTGTTGAACTTACTAAAAACTGTGACAAAATTTACGAGTTTAAGTTTGAATATAAATATTCCCCAGTCCTGTTACCCTATAACGCATGATAGGGTATTAAATCTCCTTTATTACGCATCATGCTTCAAGTGCCATCCCAGACTAAGAGACAAAACTCTCGAGCTTTAATTACATTTACTTCTTTCTCCATATTACCATTATTGTTATTATTCCCCAAACCCTTAACCCCGGACATAATTACGGGTTACGTCAAGAAAAATGACATATTTTCTGCCAGAGAAACGTTACTTCGAGCTGAATATCCAATTTAAAAGATCACAGCACTCAAAGGAAGTTGAACAATAATAGGGTAGAGGCTAGATTGCAAAGACTATGGAGGATAACAGGAAAGGGCTTTTATAACTAAATGATTTCCAGAATAATTTTGAGAGCCAAATGATTTCCAGAATAATACTTGAATTTAAATGAATTTTCGAATAATGTTTGAGATTAAACGATTTCCAGAATAATTTTTGGAAAAGTCAAATGAAGTCATTTGACTCCATATATCCAAGCGCCTAACTAAATCTACCTCTTTTCTTCAGTGTTGAACTTACTAAAAACTGTGACAAAATTTACGAGTTTAAGTTTGAATATAAATATTCCCCAGTCCTGTTACCCTATAACGCATGATAGGGTATTAAATCTCCTTTATTACGCATCATGCTTCAAGTGCCATCCCAGACTAAGAGACAAAACTCTCGAGCTTTAATTACATTTACTTCTTTCTCCATATTACCATTATTGTTATTATTCCCCAAACCCTTAACCCCGGACATAATTACGGGTTACGTCAAGAAAAATGACATATTTTCTGCCAGAGAAACGTTACTTCGAGCTGAATATCCAATTTAAAAGATCACAGCACTCAAAGGAAGTTGAACAATAATAGGGTAGAGGCTAGATTGCAAAGACTATGGAGGATAACAGGAAAGGGCTTTTATAACTAAATGATTTTCAGAATAATTTTGGGAGCCAAATGATTTCCAGAATAATACTTGAATTTAAATGAATTTTCGAATAATGTTTGAGATTAAACGATTTCCAGAATAATTTTTGGAAAAGTCAAATGAAGTCATTTGACTCCATATATCCAAGCGCCTAACTAAATCTACCTCTTTTCTTCAGTGTTGAACTTACTAAAAACTGTGACAAAATTTACGAGTTTAAGTTTGAATATAAATATTCCCCAGTCCTGTTACCCTATAACGCATGATAGGGTATTAAATCTCCTTTATTACGCATCATGCTTCAAGTGCCATCCCAGACTAAGAGACAAAACTCTCGAGCTTTAATTACATTTACTTCTTTCTCCATATTACCATTATTGTTATTATTCCCCAAACCCTTAACCCCGGACATAATTACGGGTTACGTCAAGAAAAATGACATATTTTCTGCCAGAGAAACGTTACTTCGAGCTGAATATCCAATTTAAAAGATCACAGCACTCAAAGGAAGTTGAACAATAATAGGGTAGAGGCTAGATTGCAAAGACTATGGAGGATAACAGGAAAGGGCTTTTATAACTAAATGATTTCCAGAATAATTTTGGGAGCCAAATGATTTCCAGAATAATACTTGAATTTAAATGAATTTTCGAATAATGTTTGAGATTAAACGATTTCCAGAATAATTTTTGGAAAAGTCAAATGAAGTCATTTGACTCCATATATCCAAGCGCCTAACTAAATCTACCTCTTTTCTTCAGTGTTGAACTTACTAAAAACTGTGACAAAATTTACGAGTTTAAGTTTGAATATAAATATTCCCCAGTCCTGTTACCCTATAACGCATGATAGGGTATTAAATCTCCTTTATTACGCATCATGCTTCAAGTGCCATCCCAGACTAAGAGACAAAACTCTCGAGCTTTAATTACATTTACTTCTTTCTCCATATTACCATTATTGTTATTATTCCCCAAACCCTTAACCCCGGACATAATTACGGGTTACGTCAAGAAAAATGACATATTTTCTGCCAGAGAAACGTTACTTCGAGCTGAATATCCAATTTAAAAGATCACAGCACTCAAAGGAAGTTGAACAATAATAGGGTAGAGGCTAGATTGCAAAGACTATGGAGGATAACAGGAAAGGGCTTTTATAACTAAATGATTTCCAGAATAATTTTGGGAGCCAAATGATTTCCAGAATAATACTTGAATTTAAATGAATTTTCGAATAATGTTTGAGATTAAACGATTTCCAGAATAATTTTTGGAAAAGTCAAATGAAGTCATTTGACTCCATATATCCAAGCGCCTAACTAAATCTACCTCTTTTCTTCAGTGTTGAACTTACTAAAAACTGTGACAAAATTTACGAGTTTAAGTTTGAATATAAATATTCCCCAGTCCTGTTACCCTATAACGCATGATAGGGTATTAAATCTCCTTTATTACGCATCATGCTTCAAGTGCCATCCCAGACTAAGAGACAAAACTCTCGAGCTTTAATTGCATTTACTTCTTTCTCCATATTACCATTATTGTTATTATTCCCCAAACCCTTAACCCCGGACATAATTACGGGTTACGTCAAGAAAAATGACATATTTTCTGCCAGAGAAACGTTACTTCGAGCTGAATATCCAATTTAAAAGATCACAGCACTCAAAGGAAGTTGAACAATAATAGGGTAGAGGCTAGATTGCAAAGACTATGGAGGATAACAGGAAAGGGCTTTTATAACTAAATGATTTCCAGAATAATTTTGGGAGCCAAATGATTTCCAGAATAATACTTGAATTTAAATGAATTTTCGAATAATGTTTGAGATTAAACGATTTCCAGAATAATTTTTGGAAAAGTCAAATGAAGTCATTTGACTCCATATATCCAAGCGCCTAACTAAATCTACCTCTTTTCTTCAGTGTTGAACTTACTAAAAACTGTGACAAAATTTACGAGTTTAAGTTTGAATATAAATATTCCCCAGTCCTGTTACCCTATAACGCATGATAGGGTATTAAATCTCCTTTATTACGCATCATGCTTCAAGTGCCATCCCAGACTAAGAGACAAAACTCTCGAGCTTTAATTACATTTACTTCTTTCTCCATATTACCATTATTGTTATTATTCCCCAAACCCTTAACCCCGGACATAATTACGGGTTACGTCAAGAAAAATGACATATTTTCTGCCAGAGAAACGTTACTTCGAGCTGAATATCCAATTTAAAAGATCACAGCACTCAAAGGAAGTTGAACAATAATAGGGTAGAGGCTAGATTGCAAAGACTATGGAGGATAACAGGAAAGGGCTTTTATAACTAAATGATTTCCAGAATAATTTTGGGAGCCAAATGATTTCCAGAATAATACTTGAATTTAAATGAATTTTCGAATAATGTTTGAGATTAAACGATTTCCAGAATAATTTTTGGAAAAGTCAAATGAAGTCATTTGACTCCATATATCCAAGCGCCTAACTAAATCTACCTCTTTTCTTCAGTGTTGAACTTACTAAAAACTGTGACAAAATTTACGAGTTTAAGTTTGAATATAAATATTCCCCAGTCCTGTTACCCTATAACGCATGATAGGGTATTAAATCTCCTTTATTACGCATCATGCTTCAAGTGCCATCCCAGACTAAGAGACAAAACTCTCGAGCTTTAATTACATTTACTTCTTTCTCCATATTACCATTATTGTTATTATTCCCCAAACCCTTAACCCCGGACATAATTACGGGTTACGTCAAGAAAAATGACATATTTTCTGCCAGAGAAACGTTACTTCGAGCTGAATATCCAATTTAAAAGATCACAGCACTCAAAGGAAGTTGAACAATAATAGGGTAGAGGCTAGATTGCAAAGACTATGGAGGATAACAGGAAAGGGCTTTTATAACTAAATGATTTCCAGAATAATTTTGGGAGCCAAATGATTTCCAGAATAATACTTGAATTTAAATGAATTTTCGAATAATGTTTGAGATTAAACGATTTCCAGAATAATTTTTGGAAAAGTCAAATGAAGTCATTTGACTCCATATATCCAAGCGCCTAACTAAATCTACCTCTTTTCTTCAGTGTTGAACTTACTAAAAACTGTGACAAAATTTACGAGTTTAAGTTTGAATATAAATATTCCCCAGTCCTGTTACCCTATAACGCATGATAGGGTATTAAATCTCCTTTATTACGCATCATGCTTCAAGTGCCATCCCAGACTAAGAGACAAAACTCTCGAGCTTTAATTACATTTACTTCTTTCTCCATATTACCATTATTGTTATTATTCCCCAAACCCTTAACCCCGGACATAATTACGGGTTACGTCAAGAAAAATGACATATTTTCTGCCAGAGAAACGTTACTTCGAGCTGAATATCCAATTTAAAAGATCACAGCACTCAAAGGAAGTTGAACAATAATAGGGTAGAGGCTAGATTGCAAAGACTATGGAGGATAACAGGAAAGGGCTTTTATAACTAAATGATTTCCAGAATAATTTTGGGAGCCAAATGATTTCCAGAATAATACTTGAATTTAAATGAATTTTCGAATAATGTTTGAGATTAAACGATTTCCAGAATAATTTTTGGAAAAGTCAAATGAAGTCATTTGACTCCATATATCCAAGCGCCTAACTAAATCTACCTCTTTTCTTCAGTGTTGAACTTACTAAAAACTGTGACAAAATTTACGAGTTTAAGTTTGAATATAAATATTCCCCAGTCCTGTTACCCTATAACGCATGATAGGGTATTAAATCTCCTTTATTACGCATCATGCTTCAAGTGCCATCCCAGACTAAGAGACAAAACTCTCGAGCTTTAATTACATTTACTTCTTTCTCCATATTACCATTATTGTTATTATTCCCCAAACCCTTAACCCCGGACATAATTACGGGTTACGTCAAGAAAAATGACATATTTTCTGCCAGAGAAACGTTACTTCGAGCTGAATATCCAATTTAAAAGATCACAGCACTCAAAGGAAGTTGAACAATAATAGGGTAGAGGCTAGATTGCAAAGACTATGGAGGATAACAGGAAAGGGCTTTTATAACTAAATGATTTCCAGAATAATTTTGGGAGCCAAATGATTTCCAGAATAATACTTGAATTTAAATGAATTTTCGAATAATGTTTGAGATTAAACGATTTCCAGAATAATTTTTGGAAAAGTCAAATGAAGTCATTTGACTCCATATATCCAAGCGCCTAACTAAATCTACCTCTTTTCTTCAGTGTTGAACTTACTAAAAACTGTGACAAAATTTACGAGTTTAAGTTTGAATATAAATATTCCCCAGTCCTGTTACCCTATAACGCATGATAGGGTATTAAATCTCCTTTATTACGCATCATGCTTCAAGTGCCATCCCAGACTAAGAGACAAAACTCTCGAGCTTTAATTACATTTACTTCTTTCTCCATATTACCATTATTGTTATTATTCCCCAAACCCTTAACCCCGGACATAATTACGGGTTACGCCACGAAAAATGACATCTTTTCTGCCAGAGAAACGTTACTTCGAGCTGAATATCCAATTTAAAAGATCACAGCACTCAAAGGAAGTTGAACAATAATAGGGTAGAGGCTAGATTGCAAAGACTATGGAGGATAACAGGAAAGGGCTTTTATAACTAAATGATTTCCAGAATAATTTTGGGAGCCAAATGATTTCCAGAATAATACTTGAATTTAAATGAATTTTCGAATAATGTTTGAGATTAAACGATTTCCAGAATAATTTTTGGAAAAGTCAAATGAAGTCATTTGACTCCATATATCCAAGCGCCTAACTAAATCTACCTCTTTTCTTCAGTGTTGAACTTACTAAAAACTGTGACAAAATTTACGAGTTTAAGTTTGAATATAAATATTCCCCAGTCCTGTTACCCTATAACGCATGATAGGGTATTAAATCTCCTTTATTACGCATCATGCTTCAAGTGCCATCCCAGACTAAGAGACAAAACTCTCGAGCTTTAATTACATTTACTTCTTTCTCCATATTACCATTATTGTTATTATTCCCCAAACCCTTAACCCCGGACATAATTACGGGTTACGTCAAGAAAAATGACATATTTTCTGCCAGAGAAACGTTACTTCGAGCTGAATATCCAATTTAAAAGATCACAGCACTCAAAGGAAGTTGAACAATAATAGGGTAGAGGCTAGATTGCAAAGACTATGGAGGATAACAGGAAAGGGCTTTTATAACTAAATGATTTCCAGAATAATTTTGGGAGCCAAATGATTTCCAGAATAATACTTGAATTTAAATGAATTTTCGAATAATGTTTGAGATTAAACGATTTCCAGAATAATTTTTGGAAAAGTCAAATGAAGTCATTTGACTCCATATATCCAAGCGCCTAACTAAATCTACCTCTTTTCTTCAGTGTTGAACTTACTAAAAACTGTGACAAAATTTACGAGTTTAAGTTTGAATATAAATATTCCCCAGTCCTGTTACCCTATAACGCATGATAGGGTATTAAATCTCCTTTATTACGCATCATGCTTCAAGTGCCATCCCAGACTAAGAGACAAAACTCTCGAGCTTTAATTACATTTACTTCTTTCTCCATATTACCATTATTGTTATTATTCCCCAAACCCTTAACCCCGGACATAATTACGGGTTACGTCAAGAAAAATGACATATTTTCTGCCAGAGAAACGTTACTTCGAGCTGAATATCCAATTTAAAAGATCACAGCACTCAAAGGAAGTTGAACAATAATAGGGTAGAGGCTAGATTGCAAAGACTATGGAGGATAACAGGAAAGGGCTTTTATAACTAAATGATTTCCAGAATAATTTTGGGAGCCAAATGATTTCCAGAATAATACTTGAATTTAAATGAATTTTCGAATAATGTTTGAGATTAAACGATTTCCAGAATAATTTTTGGAAAAGTCAAATGAAGTCATTTGACTCCATATATCCAAGCGCCTAACTAAATCTACCTCTTTTCTTCAGTGTTGAACTTACTAAAAACTGTGACAAAATTTACGAGTTTAAGTTTGAATATAAATATTCCCCAGTCCTGTTACCCTATAACGCATGATAGGGTATTAAATCTCCTTTATTACGCATCATGCTTCAAGTGCCATCCCAGACTAAGAGACAAAACTCTCGAGCTTTAATTACATTTACTTCTTTCTCCATATTACCATTATTGTTATTATTCCCCAAACCCTTAACCCCGGACATAATTACGGGTTACGCCACGAAAAATGACATCTTTTCTGCCAGAGAAACGCTACCGAGAGCGCGTGTCCACTTTAAAAGATCACAGCACTCAAAGACAATTGGATTACAGGAAAAGGGGACTGATTTTACGGTCGTCATTGTGACGCTGGCTATTATTCAAGACACGGGACAATACGGTGCCTAAGGGCTCTTAATTACGATCTACAAGAGCAGGGAGAATGAGCAAGAAAACTCCGAAAAAAGATCCGGGAAGTGAACCTTTTTTCCCTTTTCTGGGAAGGGTAATTAGGGAGGCATTATTATCACTGAAGTAAGATAGGGGCATTTTCAGGTAACTTACAGAACGCGATGGAGTATTTGTTTTCCGCAGCTTTTAAGGGAATTGCCCAAAGAGACTGCTTTTGTACGAAGAGCTTTGGTAATCGTACTCTTACCACAATTGATAAGAATTCTGTTTTATGAGAGTAATAGACTTATTCGAAGCGTTCGTGTTATGGTCCCAATGGTGGGGTTTGATTTTCGGTGAATGCGGTAATAAAGAAATTATCTCTCGAATATGGATATAATTATACTTATATAGAGAAATTCTGTTTTTTATAATAATCTACAACTTTATCTTTTTCCTCGGATTGTTGATATCATATTTAATGTATCTGAGCTTCCGATTATTTAAGCAGTGCTAAAGAAAATTGGTGTTCGTTTATAACATATATAGCGAATGAGCATTTATAATGTAATTTGATCACATTTGGCGTATTTATATAGAAAATAATCAAAATACTCTAATAGCGACATTTTCCTGTCTTTACCATTGCACAAATTATGTATTTATTGTGAGTGGGAGTTTGTGTATTGTGGATTATATATTTAATGCGGAATGTAAGGCATATGGTTAGATGTTTGATTTGAGAGTTTTATTAATCCTAATATATCTTTTATAAGGCATCACCCGCTCGAGTATTGGACATAAGTTCAAGTATTTCTTTGTTCTTAAAACTTCAGATAATTGAATGAGATGATGTTGTATATTTAAACGTACAATACAGGAAAAATCAATTTACAATAAATCTTCATATAACATATAAGAACATTGAAAGTATGATCGAAACTGAACCCAAAAGAGTTTTCTTTCTTCTAAAAGTCACAGAATTTTAAATTAAATGAAGTATTATATTTGATCATACAATATTGGGGAATCAATTTACAATAACACTTCACGTAACACATAAGAGTATTGAAAGGCATGAGCAAAGCTGAAACCAAAAAAAAATCTAAGACAGTAAACTTTATAATAATCCTAAACAGGAGTATGTCTTTATGCAATAGATGCCTTTCGTGGCTCATTGGGTATGCCCACTGCCAACCTGCTAGTTGAAGGTGGTGCAGGTAAGATTCATGTCAGGTGAATTTCTTCCTGAGTGTATTTCTCTCTTGATATTGTATATCTTGTGTGGCGCAGCATAGCCAAATATGGATCTTGCACCATAAAATCCCAATCAACCAAGTAAATTGACCCAAATATTTAATGTTTTTCAAAAATACCAATTACTGCAACTACATTTAACCCTCTTGGTGGTTTACCTTCGCATTGAAAACCACCCTGTAGTGGCGAGCTTCTGATGCAAAAACCTGTTCCAAACTGTCACCAGCTAAAAGCAAGGTTTGTTTTTCCTACTTGGATCTTCATTCTCTTGGTTGGTTGGTTGGTTGGTTTTGGGGTTTTATGGCGCAAGGGCCATATTTGGTCATGCTCATTCCCTTGGAGTAATAGGGCAGTTTTGTCGGAGGTATACGATCAGTAGCAAAACTGACCAGATCTTGATGGACAAGATATTTCGTCATTAGCAAAATTTACCAGATCTCGGACGATATATCTCGTCTAAACCACTTAGAGGGTTAAGCAATTAATTTATCCATTTGACAATATTATGTATGTAATCAAGATATTAAACTGTTGTATTTATAAACAGTATTCCCAACCTCCCTTTGCAAGAAGTTTGGATACAACCTGAATTCTTGATAAATCCAATATTTTTTTTTATTTTTAGTAGATGATATGATATTGATATATTGCTTACACACGAACATATTACAAAATTATAAATATTTATCAACAATGCTGTAATGCTTTATAATAGGTTATTTGCTGATATATTTTAAGCATGTAGTGCTTTTTCCAATATGCAATGAGAGTGATGAAATTACAGTACATTAAGAAATATAATACTATTATTTAAACTGTAAATAAGCCCATCATTTCCATGAATAATCAACAGAAACAAAATTAAATATGCATCTCTTTCAGACTATTCGATATTAAAACCTTGGCAAAAGCCCATACACGTATAACTACAATTTGCGTGAATAGGGATCGTATATCTGTTTGGGAACGCAAACTAAGCCGTCATGGGAACAATATTTTATCAGATTTCTGACCTCCGATCGTTCTCAGTGTCAAATATGTCGCCCCATCTGAGGAATCAAGAGAAAAAAAACAGACGTAATAGCCTGGAGATATGATATGGATTAGATAGACTGACATTAAAGGATCACCCTTTTTTCTCTACCGAATGTTATATTGTGATCTCCCACAAAAGATGGATGGTATATCTTTATGCAAGGACCTCCTAAGGATATCATCTGTTACAGTGTAGTTTCTACCATTATAATTGTATCCTGTATGGAGGAACTTCAACTCGTTAGGTATCTCATAATGAAAGGAGCTGTTCATATCTATTTAACTTATTTTTGAACTCTTGATAAGCTAATACTGAATAAAACTTTTAGTCTACCAAATGTTAAAGTTTTAGGATATTTATTCAGTGTATAGAATAGCATTTATGATATCTGTTCTATGGGATATTTATTTTAGGTACGTAGGAGCAATTCTGCTTTAATATGATAAATATCAACTCCATAGAGGCACTTAAACTAGTTGGAATAGCTTATGATTGAAACTTTAAGGCTAACAAAGGATATCGTTTTTGGATATTTATTCAACGAATAGGATATGATTTAGTATATTATTCAATGGATAGGATAGGATTTAGGATATTATTCAATGAATAGGATAGGATTTATATTTATTCAATAAGATATTTATTTTAAGAACATAATAGCAATTCTGCTCATGTCAAATATACCCTTCATGGAGGAACGTACACTTCAGGGTACTTTATTAGGTAGAAGATAAGCTAATATTTGTTCTATAAAATAGTCAGGGGACATACCGAAAATCGTACGCATAAAAAGTACTGTAAATGTGACACAGTAACATTGAAACAGGCTTTTACAATTCTTGTTAATAATCGAAAATGAATAAACTTAAGATGTCATGCATTAAATACGTGAATAGTTTAGTTTCATACCATGTTTAATACTCCATTTATCTAAAAAAAAGTGTCATATTCAACACTTGAATTTTGTTTTGTAGTACTTGCCTCGTTTATAAAAGTGATGGAAAAGAAAAATATTTAATCGGTTATTAAATATGTATTATTAAATTAAAGGGTTTATGTTTTATAACATGGTTAAATATTACATATTTAAAGACTTCGGCTTTTGATATAGGTTTCAGGATAACAATTAATAATACTTGGAAAACGATTTTCATGTCTTATACTATTTTCTTTCTTAACTCACCGAGTGTTTTGGAGAGGACTCTCATCCAAGATCTGGTCAATTTTGCTGAGGACGAGGTATACTGTCAAGACAAAACTACCCTATTACTCCAACGGGAATGAAGTAGGAAAACCAATTGTAACTTCCCCAGAATCGGTGAGTTTGGAATAAGTTTTTGCACCAGAGGCTGAAAACTGCAGGGCAGTTATCAACGCGAAGCTAAACCACCAAGAGGGTTAATGTGAAGAATTTTTTAGGCATTATATTCAGATGATATTATTACACCTTCCGTACAAATTTGCAATGTTAAGAAGATATTTACTAACTTTTTCCAGAATATCGAAAAACAATCCTTTTTTCTATTTTTACTATCCTTTGATTTCTACAAAGTGACATGTTTAGGTTCGCTGGTACACTTCACTTCAAAATTGAAGATAACTATATTAATATATATTCGAAACAAAAGTATGCAAATGTGAGACTAATTTTGTAAAAGGAGGAGTATTAAGTAACACCCCAATTACCTATCCATTATTATTACAGATCAGACAGTGATTCATCCCCAAGATTATGAATTAACGTAAAATGCCTCATACGTGCGAAATGTAACAAAGCATTAAATGGATAATGGAGGAATAAACATGCGTTAAATAGGTGCATTCCGACAAGCGCATTCTTTGAGAGAAAGGGAAATTATTTCACGTCAGAACAATGATGCTATTAATATCAAGCTCCACTCGAATCTTTCAGCAGTGTGGCAAACATTTTCTTATGCGCTTGGATGAACTGTGCAACTTTCATTAATTTGTTACTCTGGGGAGGAAAACTCACTTCGTGCGTCTGTCTTAAATTTTGCGAAAGTGTTTTGATGGGATTGGAGTTTTTCAGTTCTAAGTTCTTCTAAAGTGTTTTAGATTGTGAATAATTCAAATTGAACTATGTACGTTAAGGGAATAATTTATGTGTTAAATACATATTTTAAGACCCCTTATTTGTATTGAATTTCCAGAAATACAATTTTATTTAGATTAGTTAAAATGTTTCATGTAATTTGCTATATACATATACAGCTTTTTAAGTCTGAAATTCATGTAAATTGTTTGTAGTTAGCTAGTGAACTCCACAGTGACTATAATATGCAGTAAAATTATTTGTAAATATGTGTTATATCCAAAAGAGTGGATCACGTCTTATAAATTTAATCCTAGATTAATTAAGCTCCATTATTTTCTCAACCATCGTACATAAATAGTTTTTGTATACATTCCTTATATACAAGGGTTGATAGTTGAATTTACATCGCACTGGAGAACAACACAACGGGCTTTCGGTGACTGTTCAGGGACAATCCCAAAGGGCAAGATTGTATACAAGACATAATATTTTGTAAATTCATATTACAACAGTACTACATTTTATACAGATTGTGCAATATGCAAGTTTATGTTTTCGCTCTTACTAAAGAAAATAAAAGCTGCTACACTTCATGCAAATCAAGTAAATGTCAACTGACTTAATCCAAAAACGTTTGTAGCATTTTTGAAGAATGCAAACCTGGGTAACATTTATAGATACTTAAACGTATGTTATTTGAAGTAGGTTTTATACCAGACATAATACTTTGTATACTATAATTTAAAGCAAAGAACATACTTCATATACATCGTGCAACATGCAAGGTTTCCCAAAGAAACCCCAACCATTCCATTACGAAGCCCACCGCTACACATTTACCACTTCATCGCCCTTCGCACAATCTCGTGACCACAGACCATACTTTTTTCCTATCCCATCTCTTTCCATCTGCGTTCGGTATCTGCCCTACCCCCTCCGTATATCATGCATAAAAGTCGCGTGCAACTTGCAGTATTAAACCTCCCAGGAAGCAAACGTATCATTACGTATCTGAATATTTCACACTAGAAATACTCTTGCAGCGATCTTCGTCGTGAATGCGAGTTGCTTCCAGAAGACACATTAAGTTCTGATTGATGGTTGCTGGGAAAGAATGTACGGAAAAGAAGCAGGTATTTAGGATACTTATAAACCTGAAGAGCAAGTGGATAATGAAGTGTAAGTGTTTGATTACAGGGCATGTGTTTTTGAAAGCGCGGTTTGCATGTGTATCGCTTGTTGTCGGGAATCGCATCGATTTGTTTGCTGGTAGTGGCTAGGGAATGATAGTGATCGGAATGACCAAGTGGCGGGTTTTCAATATTTTATGGTAGTTGTTTGATGTACGGAATAGAAGTAGGGGGCATAGAATTTGCATAAAATTGTGAACGTTTTCTAAAGCCCTATTTGCATCAGGTTTCATGGCTTGATATTGGGAATCGCATCAATCTGTTTGCTGTTAGAGGTTAGGTAATCAGTGATCTGAATGACTAAGTGGTTGATTTCCAATATTATATGATAATTGTTCATAAGATGGGGATAAGTATTATCTAATTTGAATGAAACTGGAGGAACATATAATGTTTTTGGCGGAATAAAACACGAAAAACACACTCAGGCTTTGGGATACATTTAAATCGTAAGAACAAGTGGATAATGAAGTCTGATTGATTTCGAGTGTAGCTTTCCGTCTTGAGCTTCCTACTTAATCACGCCTTTAGTAGTTGTTGGTTGGGTTTTATGACTCAAGAGCTATATATGGCCAAAATGCACCAAGCACAAGCAGTGAAATGCCAAGTAAACGGACATACACATAAATACAACTTTACTGACACAAAAAGATAAACACGCCCGTAAGTTAAAGTAAGCGAACATGCACCCTCTATAACTCGCAGGTTGCTAACGCAGTGAGAAAACCCATTTATCCACGTCAACCCCGTAAGCGTCTGATAACAGAGCTTTTATTTTTGAAAGCGCTGTGTGCATTTATATCACTTGTTGGAACTCGCATCCATATGTATATTTTTGGTGGTTGCAAGATTGTTCTTTTCCTTTTTAATGGCCTATGGACCATATTTGTCTAAGCTGCACCAAACACAAGACAGTCAACGTCAAATAAACGCATATAGAAAGTTTTATTGAGTCTTTGAGATAAAGACAGAGAAATACGCGTTTGTACTTGCATTTTTGAAAGCGCTGTTTACATGTGTATTAAACTGGAATCGCATCGATTTGCTTTCTGTTAGTGGTTCAAATCAGTGATCTGAATATATCAAGTAGCTGGTTTTCAATATTTTATAGAATAGGTTTTTGTGATGTAACGGAATGGGAAAAGTACTTTAATAATTTGCATAAAAACTGGACGAACGCAGATAGGTTATTTGTTTTCTGGTTTGGAAATGCGTTTGGGGACTCCTGTGCCATTTACTGTAAGACGTACGAATAAGAATGAGGTAAATACATCGAAGGTATTTGGAGGGCTAGGTCGATTCTTTATGTTTGCCATTTATATTTATGCCATGCGTACGATAGTCTAAGCGGTCTTCATTCTTTTGGTAGCATAGAATAGAAATAAAGAAAGCGCTTTTATAAATTCTAGATATTCCTTAAATCCGCATTACGATGGTTGGTACCAAAAATGGTTGGTCGGATTTGTATGGTGCAATGGTACTGATTTGTTGGTATATTTCGAAAAGCTGCTCAAAGCACAAAGCAAAAGTAATGTTCCATGAAATTTTATACCAAAATGCACCAGATTTCCATATTAAAAATTAAAAACTTAATTGGATAAAAATTTATGTGTGAATACAAACAACATAAATAAACTTAATTGGTGGCACTATTTACAAAAATATTAAAGTTGTATGTAATATGCAGGTAAGTGTTGAATTCCATTTGGAATACAGGTTTGTTTCTTATGATTGTAGATTCACCCGTTTTAGCTTCTTGTGTATTAGTTTTAACATCCCTAGCTTTATAACCAGAAACTAAATTATTTTGCGTATTATAAAAGGTATGTAGCAATTTCGCTACAAATAAATTTTTTAAACTGTATAATTCTTTTTCTAGGTTGATATATTTTTTGATGATTTCAATTCAATAAGTAATCTACTTTATTGAAGCGTTTTGTTTGATCTGTTATTGTGTATGTCCTTTTCTTGCATGTTTGGGATCGCATATGTTTTTTTTCTTTAACTGCATATTTTTCGTAGTGAAACAACAAATAAATAATATTTTAAAATTAAAAGAATTATTAACTATAAAAAGTTGATTTCAACTAAAGATTTGCAGTAAAATATCACAAACATGTATCGTTATTGTTATGAAGTAGATGGGGATTGTTCAATCTCAACATTTCTAATTTACACGAACCTAATTGCATTTAAAATTGCACAACGTTACTCCTTGATAGAAGGGCAAACATTTTGGACTTGCATAAACTCGCCCACTGATCTGTAATTATACAATACACATTGGCCTTGCAGAAAACTAAATTAAGTTACCCTTTTCTACAAGCAGATGCTAATAAAAAATGAACGTTCACAGTGAAAAACCTCATTAAATTTATCAATGGCCTATTTTTACTGACAGGGTACCTAATTTAAATTTACAAAACCGTTTCTGCACTCTCGGTGATTTCAGATCTAATTTTAATAGCTTCAAGGGAAACCAATTAAAATTATGCCTCGCTCAATATTTTATTTTTCTAGATAGGCTGCATTTTATGTGCCGCTATAGAGTAGGGAAAATGCGATGTGATGGGAGCAAGAATTTAAAGTTTACTTTATTCAAGTTATTTTGGTCTTTAGAGTAAGGGAACTGAAAGATAAAGCAGATATCTATACTATAACGAGGTACCATCCACTGTTTCCTTTTCTTATAAAATATTTTATTCTCTAGCACCGTTTTGTTTGTTCTTGATGATTTCACCCTTGTTACACGTTATTTCTCCATCTATTTTATTTCTTAAAACGAATTCAGTGTTTGATTTTGTAATAGGCTTTAAATAATGTAAGAAATTCAATTTTTCTTTTAGAGCTCTCAAATAGGATTAAAATCCTACTGTATGTACATGCATAATGGTTTTAAAATGTTGGAGAGCATGATATTCCATTGCAATGAAGTAGGATATTTTATGAGAACTAAATACGGTTACTTTCTGTGCAAGTGCATCTTATTAGCGATGACTATATCGCTTGTTATATATTTGTGAGTCTAAATACAAAGCGAAATTCTGAAGATAGGATAAAATCTCGATTTTTGAAATTAGATATTTTTTATTTATAAAACATTTTATTTTCAAATTTATATACATATATGTGCATATCATATTTCATGGAATGTTGAATGTATAATACCAATCCTAATTTTCAGCAAAATTGCCTTATTTTAATAATTTGATCTGTACTGTTTATATATCAGAAGATAGTGTAATACGAAATAATAATGTATCTTAGAACTGTATATATATCTTAAGATTTATTGTTATTTATGATTACCTCTAACTGTACATGTTACCTTATGATTTATTGAAAATATCTTAGAATTTGAAATTAAACTAATGAATTGGAGTAAATGTATAAATGTTTTAAAACAATATGGTACACAGAATAAATTTAGATGGAGGTTTTATTTCTTAATTTAAGGAGGCTGAAAGTATTTCGTGTTCTATGAATAGCCGAATAATACGAATTTAATGTATCAAATAACCTTTTGGAAAAATACTAACCATGAACATGAATTGAATTTTATTGATCGTATATTTTCAATCTTACACCACAAATGGAATGGTCGATAGTTTAAACCTGATGTCAATCCCGACAGGTCATCATCAAACGTACTTTTATGATTGTACCGTATGTACATATATATATATATATATATATATATATATTGGCTTCACAATAACAATGCTGGTCAATATCCTAGCAGCGTCTCCAGTAATGATGGTACTTCATTGATAGTATATTTGATTAATGGCATATTTGGTAGTGGTATACTGTATTAACGATAGAATTTGAATGTTTTATAGTTTAAACCTGATTATTTCAACTCCAATAGGAGATATTTGCCGTTATCATCAAACTCACGTTTTCTCATCTTGAAGTATGTAGCAATAAAAACGGGCTAGTCTATTTAAAATATGTAATTCATATGAATCTTCAGAAAAAATTTACAGAGACAAAAAATTAATTTTTGTTATCATTACCATACAAAAATTAACAATACTCAGCTATTTCACATGACTTTTATCAAACGTCACTTTTATTATATAAGTTATAATAGTTATCTTAGTTGTTAAACCTCTTTTCCAAAACTGACTCCAACATCAATCCCTCAAAATACGAATGGTAGTCAATATCTAAAACGAGTCCATTGAAACAGTGGACTTCATTTATGGTATATTTTGGTAATGGTTTACTATTCTATTAATGGTATATTTTGGTAATGGTTTATTATTCTATTAATGGTATATTTTGGTAATGGTACATTTGATTAATGGTATATTTTAGTACTGGTATATTCGAGTAATGGTATATTCTGTTAGTGATATATTTTAAATATTTTATAGTTTAAGTCTGATCATTTAAATTCCAATTGGATATATTTGCCATTATCACTAAACGCCCTTTTTTATCGTGAAGTAAGCAGTAATAGAAACGTCTTTATTTAAAGCAGGTAATTGTATGAATCTTCAAATTGCAAAGTGGCGAAACAGTCATAAAAACAAAATACAACGAATAATTGTTCAACCATCCTTCAAATTATAAATACATGAAAATTAACACAATACTCATCTATTGCTCATCACTCCTAACAAGCGTCACTTTATTACATTATTCCTAATAACTCTCTTCATTGTTAAATCTCCTTTCCAAAACTCTGCCTAAGACATGAATCCCTTCTCAATAGGAATGCCAGTCAATAACTAAACTGTATTCAGTGAACAGAGGTACTTCATTTATGGTATATTTTAAATGATGTTTAGTTTAAATCTGATAATTTCAATCCCAATAAAAAATATGTCATTATCATCAAACATATTTTTTCAACTTGAAGTATATAACTAAGAACATAAAACAACTATTTAAAAGTTAATTTAGATGAATCTGTACAGGTCAATCTATCCATAAAACAAACTTTAGAAACAGTAATGGAAACAAACACTCAGAACATTTGTTCTTCCACCCTTCAAGTTATCACCACATAAAAATTAACAACACTCAGCAATCACCCATCACTCTTATCAGGCACCACTTTATTATATTACTGTCCTAATAACTATCTTCGTTGTTTAACCTCCTTTCCAAAACTCTAATTCCTGCATAAATCCATTCGCAAGAGGAATGCCAGTCAATACCCAAGCCGTCTCCAGTAACGACGGTACTTCATAAGCGAGTACATTTGAAAGGACATCCGCTGCACTTATGAGAATAATACGTGTTCATTCGTCTATTAGAGAAAGCAGCAGTCAGTTTGCGAAGCAAGATGGCCGGAGATAATAAGTAGACCAGCGCTTTCGCATTGGATATTGCTAATTAACATCGATTAAAAATGGACTGGGACTGTGAAGATCGTTACCATGATAATGACGCCCCTTTGCATTAAGACAATAGGGAAACGGAATGCCGCCTTAAAATAGCAGTCTCTTGGAATTGGAGGAACGAGGTAGGTGACAGCGGTGTTTAGGTATTAAGTAATGGCTTGTTTCTTAATAAAGAAACGGAAACCCTTAGGGATAGAAAATTAGCTGGTGTTGAAAATTGGTGTCGCTAATTCTGTAACTGACCGTTTTGGATCGATTTGTCTCAGACGTTTGCTAAGTTTCGAGAACAGAACAGACGGGATCTCGAGAGAGAGGCATTTTCTGTCAAGCTAAAATGCAGGTGGCGCTAGTGTTTCTTCGGCGGAACGTGTTTCCTGTTGTGTACGGGGCATCACATGGCTTGTTTTTTAAATATGATTTCATCACTTCACCAACGAAAGTTTCAAGAATGAATTCCGAACTTATATTCGTTGTTCAAAATTACGGGTAGTTGTCCTCGTGTCTTTCCTCTCGGGACTGATCACGGACCATCTCCGACAGACCGTTGTGTTGCTATAGTTCGACGTCAATTCAACTACTAATTTACCAAATTTATATTTCATAATTGGCTAGTCAATGCCAATTGGATTCAACGCGCCAAAACGGGGATAAGCTACATTTTAAGGTAAACCCGAAATGTATAATGCCAGAGCATTTGGGTAGTGGATGTAAAACGTTTGCATTTGGTCCTGGTTTATTCGTTTACACTGAAAATCCATATCATATGTAGAGATGTTATAATTATTTTGTAGCGTAGAAGTAGTTGAAAATTTGAATGAAGAAAATTTAAAATTTTATTTGGTATGCAGTTAATTAACGTCAACTGGAGAAACATAACGGACTATTAAAGGTTTATTTAGAAAAAAAAGTGAAACACAACAAAGCATAACAGATAAAGTAGAATCCTAAATAAATTGAAATTTCTTTAAATGATAGGCAGCATGTGTCAAGCTAAATGCAGGTGTTGATAGTTTTTCTGCGACAGAATGCGTTTCTTATACGTATTGCAAACTTGACGTCACTTTTCTTATTTTTAAAACATGATTTCAGCCCGTCGTCAATAAAAATTCTAATGAATAAATTTATAATTGATATATGATAATTGGTTGGTCAATACTACTTAAACTAAACGTTAACGTGCCACAACGGTGATGCACTACAATTTAAGGTAACTTGATATGTATCAAGCGAGACCATTTGTTTAGAAGCAAAATCTTCACATTGCGTCCTAGTTAATTTGTTTATACTGAAAATCTCTCTCGTATATAAAGGATGTTTCGATTGTAATAATAGATTTTGACTCTTAAAAATAATTATAAATTTATCGGAAACAATTTAGAAGTTTATTTGGAAAATGGATACACTGCAAAACATAACGGAAGAAGCGAAATCCTAAATAAATAGTACTAAATGATATTTAGAATAAAAAAACATTGTTTAATGTTTTGTTATTTAGAATAACAAAACATTGTTTACATATTTTTTTGTAATTTAGAATAATAAAACATTGTTTAATGTTTTGTGATTTGCTACAAGATGCTACTTTAAAGTTCTACGATATCTACTAAAAATGAAAAATAAAATAATAAATTTTAATAAAAAAAAACTTGGGAAAAGTATTGTCTGACATCAGTCTAATGACGTTTTTGAACATGGAGTTCATTTTGTTCTCTTTCAGTTATTTACCCTTTGTACAGTTCCGTGCATGGCAATATGGTCATAGATTTTTAAATTATTTTGCAAAATGTTTCAGATGAATGAATGTTGGAAATACAATAGTCTGTTAATAGAAAGTAAAGATGAATAATTTATTTCCAAAAGATTGCCTGTCGAAATCTAAATTTTTCATCAACTACAAGAAATGTATTATATATAACTATACATGTATTAAAATAAAATAAGTTACGTATTGAGCAAAGGTAATTTTGGATAAAATTAATTGTTAACTCAAAATTATAAAAATGCAAATTAAAATGATGGTGTCAGGTTTTGAAAAATATGAACATGTCATCTTTTGAAAGGAACATGTCATGGAACATTATTTTCTTCTAAAATTACTAATACAATTACTTATTTCTTTAAGTTTTCTCTTATACTAGATGGGTTTTTGTAGAGAATGTTATAATTTGTGAATATAAAATAAAATTTTACGTACTGTGACAGGGATTTGTAAATAAAATATGAAATCTGATGAGGCTATTTAATCGCTGTTCACTTGATTTATGTTCCACACATAAAATTTTCCCAGATCATAATTTTATTCGAATACTTTTGTATAAATTATTTTATTTCAAAATTCAAGCAAGAAAACTGAGTTAAGTATTTTGTGAGGTCCTTTTTTATTCGTAGTATTTATTACGTTATTAAAATCGTGATTACTCTGACGTAGTTTTAATACTCACATTTGATATTTAATACTAATGCTATTCAGTAAAAATAATTAAAATTAGATGAAATTATTCGTTCAATTATTCAGAACTTTCATTCTTAATCATTATAATGCTTGAGCATTGTAATGATTTGTAGTTAAAAAGTTATAAGTTAAAAAGTATAAAGTTATTAAAATCTTGATTACTTCGACGTAGTTTTTATCACTCACATATCATTATTAATACTAATGCTTCAGATAAAAAATAATTAAAATTATACTAAAGTATTCGTTCTATTCAAAATTTCCATCCCTAATCATTGTAATGCTGGAGAATTATAATTATTTGTGGTAGTAGGTTATTAAAATCACGATTACTCTGACGTATTACTCCCATTTGATATTTAAAAATAATATTTTGCAGAAAAAATTATTAAAATTATAATAAACTAGCAAAATTGCCCAACCTCACTCGGGTTGAATTGGTTAACTATATATTGAAAGTGAACAGAAAATAATCACTTTACTCTTTCGTAGAAAAATGCCAAATCATTTAAGTTTGAATAAAATAATTTTTTAACCTTTTCGACATTTTTATAATTTCTAAAACCTACTTCGACAAAAATCCTATACATGCATATCCATCCATGTAATGCATTTAACATATATCGCACCCCTGCTGAAAGTAAACTCTGGAACTAGGTTTGCGACATTTTCGAATTTCGTCATCATTAAGGAAGATATGACAAATTAATTTTATAAGATTATTATCGATAAGCCTGTTTAAAAGTGGACACGCATTGTTTCTTGAAAATTCCGTTTTGCGGCACGTGCAATAATAAAAGAATTTGTTTTAAAACTGAATGGCTTCTGTACAAAGGTAAACTATTACCATTTTTTAAAATGGTAAATCGATTTGATAGTTTCTCCTAAAAATCATTTTTTACGAAAACCTACCTTATATAAGTTGCTTAAGTAGCTTCAATTCGTAAAATAAGCCACCTTGACCTGTCGCTATATGACAAAGAATTTTTGATATTTCAAAAATCCCAGTTCGGATTTTTTTGACATAAACGATCGTTCAATAATGACAAACTTCCACGTATAATTTGCTTTAATCTAACTTACATGCCGCGTTAAACTAAATACTTTGCGGTGGTGTTGAAAAGGAATTACAATTTATTAAAATAATAAATATTTAAAACAGAAAAGTGCAGTGAAACAAATTAAAAGTTGACGGGTAAAAAGTTATTCTAAAGATATAAATTCGTGATTCCTTTTTCCTCTTGATCTCGTAGAGTTGCCACAACTTACGCCTAAAGATTAGAAAAAAATTTAAAAATACGAAATTAATTCCGAGCGAAAGAAACAGAAAATAACGCTGCACTGGTCAAACGAACACGAGTTTTCGTTTTGTTGCAAATTAACGTCTGTCCCAAATATTAGGAAATAGTTTATAATTCACAAAGAAAATAAATATGGCTCAAAATACAAAAGTATTATAATTTAAATTCCATAAAATATAGTTTGAAAGAATAATTGATTTTTCAACAGTACCGGTAAAACAATCCAAGTAATTGGAATGCTCAATATACCTTCCAGCTACTCCAAAACTACCAAATTATGGTTGATTTAAGTATAGTTACTCAGATGTTTTAACGTGAAACTTTCCTAAATATGTAAGAAAAGAAATTTCAAATAGTGCATTTATTAAATTAAGATGTAGTATATCAAATATAAAAGATCAAATTGAAATATTTCGAACACATCTTATGTGATACTTGTGCAAACACACAGACACAAAATCTAACATAGAGCGGGAAGACGTACAGACAGACTTACGCAACCAAGTTCAGTCACTAAATGAATGTAAGAGCTCACAGTATGCAAAATTTCATGAAAATATATTCAACCATTAGGAAGTAGTACGGGAACACATACATACAGATGGACAGATGGATGGATTTGGATCTACATCTAGATATGTTTTTTTCAATATGCAGCGTTTGTTTACCAGTATGTGGATACGGTATCCCTAGTTGAAAGTCTCAAGAGCAATTAAGAAGTTACTTAAGGGAAATAAAGGTACTTTTTCACTTTATCCGGAAATCTAAGTGCTTTAAATATTTAAAAGCATTTATGTGCGATTATAAGAATTATATGCTTGGACATTAAACAAGTGCATTAAAATTGCATAAGAATAAATATTAAATTATGCAGCTGATGATTTTTACTACTCATTAATTTGTAAGTTCATTCAGTAGAGTATAGGAATTCATAAGTTTATTGATGTATAGCATTGATCGTGAAGTGCACTATGCTATAAGTTTCTGGATAGCAGCTTGATGTGACGTGAAGGTCAAGTTTACTACCATCGTTAGTGAGTTCCACTTGTATGCTGACGTTATTATTTTTAAAGCTTTTATGAACTTAAGGGAGCACAGTACCTTTAAAACCTTAAAAAAAATCGATTTTCCAATTTTGATCTATTTAGATAGTTTGAAATTTTCTGATTCTGGTAAAAAAACCGCATGAAAAAATTCGCATTTGTTCTTTCGTAATGAGGATTTTTCGAATACACCTATTTTTAGCTGTTCGTTTGTTTACGTTTCTTAGATTTGGTTTGGAATAATGCTATTAATTTTTGGAATTATGCTATTTATTTTTTTCGAAAGTTTTAATAATAATATTTTTACTGTAACAAATATAAGCAGAATATGTACTACTCAACGCTTTCATTTCACAAATCTATTTGTTTACTTGAGTACGTGAATGCTAAAAATAACTATTTCAACTTTAATTGCATTTATCTCAGAATGGTAATTTTCAAGTTTGCGCGCACTATAACTCTGCAACTAATGAACGCAGACTCCTGAAATTTTGAATGAAAATAGATTATCAAAAGGGCTTCAAAATGAAACCAAAATTTTATTCAAAAGCTAAAAATATATTAAACATTTTTGATATAGTATGAGCGAAAATTTGGAAAAAATTAATGAAGTGAAATATTTAATTGATTGTTATATTTATGTGTTACGTAACTACTATTTTTGGTCCCAATTTAAAATAAAAGCTTTGTTGTTCTCATATCAGTCATTAGTTCTATGGAAAATACACAGTATGATTCAGAATGCTGCGCACAAGTTATGCTTGTAAAAAAGTATGTTAAAAAATGACCTTATGGTAAATTCTAGTAAAATATTATTTAATTTTTAAAAATCAAACCAATGCTTCTGCATTGTGTAGTATAAAGTATAAATAAACCCTACAAAAAATTTCATTATGATACACATAAAACTTTTGGTGATACAGTTTACCGAAATTAGTCTATTTTACCTGTTGATTTGTACGCTTAAAGGTACTGTGCCCCCTTAATTGCAATTCCAAAATAAGCATCTCATTGATGCAAATTATGGTATGATATACGTTTCAGGATAGAAACGTGGGGTGACGTGATGTACAAGTGTGCAATGAGATAAGTTTGTTTCACTTGTAGCCGAGTTATGTTATCCTTTAACCCTCTCGCTGCGTAATTTTTTTTATCAAAATAGGTTCAAAAATTTCGTATTTTTTTATTACATATTTCAAATCTATATATATTTTAGAGTTAAAATATACAAAAAATTTTGTAAAAGAGTTTTTTTTTCAATATAGAATTATATCATCAAAAAAGGTTGTCGGAATATTGAAATTGAAGAATAATCATATAAAAGCAAAATTTTGAAAATTAATCTTGGTTAAATTATGATTTATTTTATGAAATACAAAGGTAAAACGTATATACTAATGAAAATATGCAAAATACTTACAAACATTTATTAGAAATGAAGAATTATTAGAAATCACTATCCGCAGAGGAATCCGAGAAATTCTCATCAGTTTCGCTATAACTATCTTCAATATACTTGAAATCAGAGTCAGAACTGCTATCAATGTCGGAAATATTGTCAGGAATGTAGGTTATATCACTCGCGAAACGCTTCCTGCCAGACATCTTTGAGCTTTGAAAAGAGCGCGCAAAATGCTGAAAAAAATGCTTGTATATTTCGCAGAAATGTGGACATCTAACGCCATCTGTTAACCCAGATTTGAATAAACAATTAAACATCACAGAAAAGCCAAAATGAAACCATGAATGGGGAAAGAGCGGGTTGCACAGTTCAATAGACGGTAAAAATGCATCCCCGCGGAAATCGCGGGCTGCGTAGCGAGAGGGTTAACCCTCCAAGTTGTTTCAACGAGATATCTCGTCCATCGAGATCAATCAATTTTCAATCATCATCACTTTTGTTAATGGCGATATATCTTGTCGTCAAGATACTGCCAATAGACTGTTGGATGCTGATGAGATCGAGACCTGGTCAGTTTCTCTAATGACGAGGCATCGAGTCCATTAAGATCTGGGCAGTTTTGCTATTTGAGAGATACCTCGTCGAGACAACCACCAAGAGGGTTAAGGTTTTGAGTACACACTTAACCTGGAGTTATTCTTTTTTAATATTGAACTGGCAATTCAATAAGCAGCATCGATTGTAAAGTGTGGCATGTTATCATAAGTTTCTTGACAGCAGCGAGGTGTGAAGCGTAGGAAAATTGAGCAACGGGATTACTGTGTCCCACTTGTAAGTCGACGGTATGTTATTCTTTAAAGCTTAAATTACACTATACTTTTAAAATAAACACTTATCATGGTGTTTTTCTTTTGTTATTGCTGAACTGCAATTCCAAAAGGAGCAGCAATGACAATTTTCTGTGGTAATAAATTTCATAGGCAATGCATATTTCTTAGCGTAATTGTTCAGGATAATGATAATCCATTACGGATATCATCGTCCAGGACAATTCCTGAAGGAACACCGATCCCGTATCCTCCCAAGCGCAGCAGACAGATGTAATCAATATTTCTAACCTCTCAGGAGAGGAAGTAATTCAAATTATATTCAGATAGCAAATTAGAAATTGATCAATTGTCTATTCTGAGATGTGGATTGGGATTCGATGCCAATCGAAGCGCGCATTCATCAGAAATATCGTAATACTGTAATGAGTTTCGCGTGTTATGATTCATCTATGTAAATAACGATTAATGCAGGATGTTGGGATCAAAGGTTTATAGGCACTACTGTGCTAGGTATAGTTATCATGTGTAACGAATTACTCAACTTTCAGGAATGCAATTGAGTTGTGTGAGGGTTTTGATTGGAAACATCAACAGTTTATATAAAGGCACTCAAAAGTAAGCATAAACAAATAAACTGTGATTTTAGCAGAAACGTGCTATCAGGACTTATCACGAAAACAATGTCGCATTGTAAGATACAGATATGGTGGATTTGGTTGTGTTAGGTTGTATGGCCCAAGGGCCATATATGGACAAGCTGCGCCAAACAATGTTAAGTAAACGGATATGTACACAAGGAAGGTTTCACTGACACAGAAGAGAGAAATATACCCATTGAGGAAATGAACCTGTAACTCGTTCAATCGCAGATTGCTATAGCAGTAGGCAAATCAACAGAATCATGGTGACCCCAAGGTACAGAGATAGCTTTGGGTATGAAATTTATTTTTATTTCACTCATCTACGTAGATTCTTTAATCATACGAATAAACCATACGTGGATATTTAATTATACGTGGAAAACCTAAGCATACGAGTAAAATATATGTATATCCCTTAACCATACGAGTAAAACTTATGTAGGCTCTAATCATACAAGTAAAATCTACGTAGATACGTTAATCGTCCGAGTAAAACATGCGTAGATACGTTAATCATGCGAGTAAAAGCTACGTATATACGTTAATCATACGAGTAAAATATACCAATATAACTTAATCATACGAGCAAAATATGTGAATATATGTTAATCATACGAGTAAAGCTTGCTTTGATACATTGATTATACGAGTAAAACTTACGTAGATACTTTAATCATACGAGTAAAGCTTGCTTTGATACATTGATTATACGAGTAAAACTTACGTAGATACTTTAATCATACGAGTAAAGCATACGTAGATATTTTAATCATAAGAGGAAAACCGAGGAAATCATACGAGTAAAACATATGTAGATACAATCATATGAGTAAAACATATGCAGTTAAGTTAATCGTACGAGTGAGTCATACGGGGAAAGAAGACTGAACTAACACTGAATTATTTTCATAAATTCCTGAACCTTCTTTACGCTTTTAGAATATATGTGTTTTCGCCTAAGCTATGTTTGTAAGTGACGTTCCGACACCAAATTCCACTTTTTGGAAATAAATGGAATACATTTTAAGGTACGAGAATATGTCCTGTATTATGAAGTTATAAGAAACAAATTCCAGATTCTTGGAATGCCTTCCAACATCTCTACATTGTATAAAAGAGTTTTTAGAGAGGTCACTACTTAGTAGACTTGGTAGTCTACTATCTGACATGGTATGATTCCTAAAATCCGGGCTCATATATTTTCTATCTCGTTTGCACAAGATTCTAGGTATCCCAATTCCTTAGGGTATAAATCCACATGTCTCTAACTATTCCTCCAAAAGGGGCTATAAATTCCTTTTTAAGAAGGTAAGGGTTCTAGTTATATATCTTATTTCCCTGGGTGTATTTCTCTTCTCTATGTCAGTAAAACGTCCCTTGCGTGTGCATGTCCATTACTTGACGTTGTCTGTTTTGCACTTGGCGCAGCTTGCGAAAACATGGCCGCCATTCTGCCATAAAACACAATCAACCAACCTAGTCGTATTGCATGGTGGCGAAACTTAATACATATAGTAAATTAAATTAACATCTCGAAAATGCCATTTTCATACTCAAGAAACAGTTAAACGAACTTCTTTTCTCCGAAATAAAATTGTTCCATGACAAAGATATTATAATCCTTGAAGAAATTCTTATTTTTAGGTGAAATAAACCTAAACATTACTCATCAATAAAGATATATGTGGTGACATTTTTGATGGAGTAAAAATTGCAATTTGTATCTGATAAAAGTGAATATCAAGCCAATTGAAGTTCCAAAACGGTATGATATTTTTATCATACAATTTATAATATAAAGATATTTTAATCATAAAATCTTTGATAGGAATATTTTTTCAGCATTAAATTTCTGAGCAACAAACCAAATGAAGTTTCTAAAGATTTCATAGACACATTCTTTTCAGCATGGAATTTCTAAGCAGTCTTTTATAATGCATAATTTATTTCTTTACCGAGCTATATAAGATGTGATCGTATACAGAACGAGTTTTATGCGTATATAGTTGAAACTACCTGAAAAAGGTAACTTAAGGAATTTAATTTATATTTGCACGCCATTGTACGCCATTAAAAACAAGCCTGGTATTAGTGACCGTATCTCAATAAAGGATTTGAAAAGAAGTAGCAAGATTACTCAAGCCAATAAATATAAACTTGAAAACTGCACCAAAAGAATCTGCTACCAAATTCAACTCCATATGTAAAACAAATTAATACAAAGAAAAAACGATCAGATTAAACCCAGGAAATAAATGAACTCAACTTACGTAGCTCTTCGTTCTCCAGGGAACATAAATACCTATATATAATAAAGAAAATATATCGCATAATCAATTTCCATCATCTAATCAGGGTTGTTTCATCTATCTTTGTTATCAGAGGGTTTTCATCTTGCGGAGTATGATTATCCAATGTAGAATGAAGAGGTATGATCGATTTGCGCGGATACTTGGAGATCTTCGTTAGCTTTGCAAGCTGTGTCACCATTTTACTTGTCTTGTTGCTTTAATCCTAATAATTGAATTAGGTAACGAGCCGTACCACATGTTGTAGTGCACATAGAAGAAATGTAACCTTTCTTATATGGCCATCTCTATTACATGGTGTCTTATCTTAGAAGAAAGTCAGTTGTATAGGAACATTCTTACATAAAAATATTCCACGTTAGAAATTTTTTTATAGAATTCTTTATTTTAAAATTTTTTCTTAGAATTCTTAATTAGAATTTTCATTATCTTCTATTCTATATATTGGATTTTTAACTTAAAAATTTTACTATTTCTCTACTCTATATTTTGGAATTTTTATTAGAATTCTAAATTTTAGAAATTTTAATAGAATTCAATAACTTGACATTTTTATTAGAATTCTCAATTTTAAAATTTTTACCAAAATTCGATATTTTGAAATTCTTTCGAATTCTTTACTTTAACAATTTCCTTTAAACTTCATTATTTCAAAATTTTCATTACAATTCTTTGTTTTAGAATTTTTAGAATTCATTGCAATTCTTTGCTTTAGAATATTTAGAATTCATTGCAATTCTTTGTTTTAGAATTCTTAGAATTCATTGCAATTCTTTGTTTTAGAATTTTTAGAATTCGTTAAATTCTTTGTTTTAGAATTTTTAGAATTCATTACAATTCTTTGTTTTAGAATTTTTAGAATTCATTATTTGTTAATTTTATTGGAATTCTTTACTTCGGAATTTTTATTAGAATTTTCATTCGAATTCTTTATTTTAGACCTTTAGAATTCTTTATTTTAGACCTTTAGAATTCTTTATTTTAGACCTTTAGAATTAACCATATACAGTAGTACCTTGAGATACGAGTTTAATTCATTCCATCGTAAGTCAAAATACTCGTTTCTCAAATAAATTTTCCTCATTCAAATTAATTCAAATGAGATTAATTCGTACCAGCCCCTAATAACCACTCCCATTTTTTAATATATTTTTATATAACATTTTTTATAATATAATTTATAATGAACAAATATTGTAGCTGGAGGTATATCCTTAGCTGGAGTTATAGCCTTTATCGAGTCCTGCTTCAGAATAGTACATATCGTAGAAGTAGTGTGATCGTACTGCGTTGCCAAGCCTATTACTCTTACGTCTTGCTTATGTTTGTCTATCATCTCACTCTTTAATTCCATGGATACTACCTTTTTCCTTTTCTCACCAGAGTTCTTTGCACTCACCTTCTTTGGACTCATAGTTATAAGAAAAATTAGCTAAATAACTATACATCACCCCGTTTTTCAGAATTGACGCATCTGTTCGAGAAAAGAAAAATAAAAAATAAGAAAAGCACTCGGGCCTCCCGGTGGCAGTTGACAATAAATGTCAAACGAAATTAAGCAATTGATTGATTTTTGTGACAGACGTTGTCATCAAGACAAAACATATGAACTGAATGACGCGCAAGACATGTGAATCTGAGAAGAGTGGTGGTTCTGACGTCACCGAAGCAGGCTCCTATCTCAAATTCTGGCTCGTAACTCAAGACAAAAAATCGATCTAGTGACGGCACGTATCTCAAAAAACTCGTATCTCAAGGTACCACTGTACACATATTCTCTTATCAGTTTTGTAGATGTTTTCAGTGCTCTGCCATGCTAGTTCAAGAGAGCTGTATCATCAGTTAAGTTATTTAGTGTAAAGGGTTTTCACATGTCACTTATTTAGTACCTAGTACCTTTACAACGCTAATTAAGAGCACTCAGTCAAACCGTGATTGAGAGATCGTACATTTATCTACTTGTTAAGTATCAACTTATTTAAAAACCATCAACCCCAAAACGACAATGACCTCGTGGCTTTGTTGCTCTGTGATCATTTAGTTTGCTACACAATGGCTTATTAGACACATATCGACACGTCCCTTCTTGGATGCACTGCTTTTTTGGACAGAACGGCTTATTAAGAAGATTGCGTTTTCCTTTTAAATGCTGCATGCATGACAAAAAACATTCAATGTTTAATCTGCATAATGTTATGTACAAATACGATTCTACATGACAAAGCCGAACTTGTTTCGCAGTAAACGAAGGAAAACACAACAGTGCTTTTAGCAAACATGTAAGCTTTCACAAAATTAAAGTAGTTAGCACAATATTCTCGTGGCTTCAACTTTTAATGAAAAATTTATTTCTGCTTCGTCTAAAAACATATTTATTTATGTATGTTCAATTCTCAGTCCTATTTAGTGATACCAATATACATTTAAGGATCAATTTATAACTAGTTTATTACCGTGATTTTTTAACTCATGAAACTTAGGGGATAGGACAAATAAGGAAACTTAGGGTGTTTCGAGGATATTATAAACCAATGATATTATAGTGCTTTTCCCTGAACATTTTGATAAATGACTGAGCTCGGTGAACTTTCGTAGCATTGCCAGCAACTTGTGAGTTGTAGGCGGCGCACATTTGATTCCTTTAACGTATCCTGGGTATTTTTCTTTCTTCTATATCAGTTGAATTTTTCTTGTGTGTATGCCCATTACTTTAGATGTTGTTTGTCTTGTGTTTAGCACAGCATGGCTAAACACGGCGATATATATGCTTCGAATGTGGTCGAAATCATTCACATTACTATAAATTAATTCTAAAGGGGTCAATATATCTACCTAAAAGTAACAATACTTCTTTTTTAAAACCTCCTGGTGGTTATCCAGACGAGGTATATCGTCATTTGTAAAACTGACCAGATCTTGATGGACGAGATATTTCGTAGTTAGAAAACTAATCTGATCTTTATTTTGCCATTATAATAACACGGCAATATCTTCATTCAGAATTCAATCAACATTCTTAAAAACGAGATATGTAGTCATAAGCAAAATTGGTCAGATCTTGATGGACGAGATATCTCGTCGAAACCACGAGTAGGGTTAATAGCCGTGAACTGCACATCTGCAGCGAATCTCTTTAATCAGGCTGGTAAGTTCTCTCTAGAGCCATTGCTGTCCAGCCATTCAAATCCCACTCTGGCGTGGTCACCATTTTGTAGTCCATTTAGATCCAGCTTACTAAACTGCTTCCAATGGAGCTGGAAGCATAATCCCGGAGCAGACTATTTTTAGGACACTGGCTTTCTGTCGCCATAAACAAGATTAGGCATGTAGTCTCTTTGGCGTAGAAAGACACCAGTTAGCACAAACCGCTTCGCTTAGGTCGAGGGAAATATTTTTAAAGAAAACTAACACAGTGTGGCGATGTATTCATTATTTTCCCATGGATGCATTTACTGTATTTGTGAAACATTTTCAATAAAGTGAATCCTCTTACAATGAGTTAGGCGTTTGAAATGGGCCCGAAACAAATCAGATCTTATCAACATAATCAATATAGACACTAATATACCAATGTAACATATCTCAATTCCTTAAATATACAACTCCTACTACTCTCGAATATGCTATTCAAACTCTACGCTAGTGTTGTCAACTCATTTGAACTCTCCAATTTAGATACAGATTTCCAGAGGGTTTTAATAGAGATGAATGCATTCTCCTTGAATCACGCTTTTTTCGAACACAGGCTGTTTTTTGTTTATGAACAAGATTAAACGTATAGTCTCCTTGGCGAAGTACAACGGTCTGTGTCTAATATGTCTCTATAGTGGAAATAGGTTTAAAGAAAAAGTGCATTGTGGTGATACATTCATTATTTTTTTATCTGAATATTCCTGCAATAATAAAATCTTTATAAATTAAGTGAATAACCTCATCATGAATTATTTACTTAAAATGGGCTCGAAAGCAATCAGACAAACAATACTAAGACGTTAATATATCAACAGAGCATTTCCAATTCATAATCTCTCTATATGAGTCTCGAATCTAACTGACTGGAAAAGTGTCATTGTTCTGCTATATAATATATCAATATGACATGTAATATATAAGTTTCTGCCACACTAATATATCAACATGGCATTTCTCAATTGATATTGCTTCTATGAGTCTGTAATCTCACTAACTGGAAAGTATCATTACTGTTCTGTCTTTTAAATGGCACTATGACATAGTCAACTCTTTTAACCTCTTCAGTCCAATTTAGATCCAGCTTTCTAAAGGGCTTTCAATAGATATGAAAGCATTTCCATCAGCCACTTTATTTTCCAAGACACGGGCTTTCGTTAGTCAAGAAATATATTAAGCATGCAATCTCCTTGGAGGAGAAAGACTTATGATTAATATTTCTGGGATGAAGTTAGTTGGGAAAGCGCCTTTCTCCTGTGCAATAAATGGGATCTTTACCACTTCGTTCAATAGATGAGGAACAGTCTCATTCTGGCTTTCCATCCGAAAGTCAATATTAAAAATAAAGAGTAAACATCTTAGAAATCAAGTCATAATATTATCATTGAACCTGTTTTTTGTATTTCCAATGGCAGAGACTTTACAAGGACAAAAAACACAAACACATAACACTAAAGTACCAAAGTAAAGAAGTCATTGTCTCATTCTGACTTCGTAAATCAAGACTCACGAAGACACATGCAGTTATGAATGTGGTAACCATCCAAAAAATTTACTTTCCCAGAAGAGACATCAGTTGAGGCTAGGCTAAACACCAAAACGAAAGTTGTGCCACCAAGCAGTCCTGAGTAGTGATGAGACGAAACAACGGCAGATTCCCATTGCGAGGCCCAGTAGAAATTTGCATGCATCATAGGATTCTCCAATCCTTGATATTATGAGATCAAGGAATCTCAAGAATACCGATCTTTTCATCAGGCATTTTAATGACAAAAAGGGGGTATTTTATCATTGCAAACTTAAAATTTCTTAAATTGATTAGTGCCAACTGTTTCGTTTAGATTTCAGGTAATGTCAGTTTTAAAGGAAATACTTTTTTATCCTACGCCCATCTCCGTCCTATCGGCCATCCATCGACGAGCAGCCCAATAGCGTTCTGAAGTAAGAAATATAGCTTAAGAGCACTGTCTACAGTATTTGCAATTATGTTGTCAGGAATTTTAGAGCAGTTCTTGAGGTGGTCTGCAGTCCTTTCGTCCAGTTTGCAAAGGGGACAGATAGCTTTTCTCGCTACTCCAATATGATGCAAGTGTCATTGTAGGTAGTCATGACCGGTAAAAATTCTACAGCTCTTTTACAGCTCAGGGTCAGGAAGACGAGCTTTTTTCCTCAAAAAAGCATTCCAGTTCTTCCCTGTAGACATCTTTTTGTAGATAGTGTCTATTAGTCTTTATAGATGAGCACATATATGCCTACTGTGTAGGAATGTATTCATAATGCCAAAAGAGAAAGCATATTTCCCTGTTCATAACCGGTACCAATGCAACTTCAGTAAGCCTGTAATCTATCTGGTAAGTGCTCACCAAATTCCGTTAATGCCCTTCCATTTAAACACTATTTTTGTGGTCACCTTTTATAAACTTTTCAGACCAATTTAGACACAGCTCCCCAGACTACCGTCAATGGAGCTGGAAGCACTGCCTTGATGTAGATCTATTTATTTCGGTTTTTCTTTCGTTATGAATAGGATTAAGCATGCAGACTCCTCTGTGGTGATTAATACTTCTTGTGTGAAGTTTGGAAAGAGTCTTTCATCTCTGTAATAAATGTCCCCCTTTCTTCTTAGCTATATAGGTGAGAAAGAGTCTCTTGCTTTTCCAGTCTTCGGCTGAATAGACAAATTAAAAAAAAGAGCAAATATCTTTGAAATTGCGTCTTAGTAGTCTGATTGCAAATTTGAAAGTTTTGAAGATGTTTAGCTCCAGACGCTTGGCTTGAGTTCGAGGAAAATTTTATTAACATTCCAAGTGGTTAAGACGATATATTTAGCCCATAAAGATCTGACCAACTTTGCAAATGACAAGATAACTGGTCATCAAGATTTTGCTATTTTTTATGATGGCGAAATCAGGATTTGGTCAGTTTTCTTCTAATGACGGTGATGATCTTGTTTTCTTCAGATGAAGATTTCCCGTCCAAAGAGATCTGGTAAGTTTTGCTAATGACAAGATACCTCGTCGAGACAACCATCAGGAGCGATAAGAAAGAAAAACAGTGTGGAAGGGTATTCAGAATTTTCTCACGCACACAGTTTCCTTAATTAGTATAACCGTTTACAATAAAGTAAGTTTCCTTATCATCAAGTTTATGATTAAAATAGAAGTGCTATTTAAGCTTTAAGCATAATCAGTATAGAAGCTCCATGGCATTAACAAAATAGTACGAACATTTCCCCTTGTTTATAACAGTTACCGACAGAACTTCAAGTCTGGATCTTGTCTGGTAAGTGTTCACCAAATGTCATTACTGCCCTACCATTTAAACACCACTTTAGTGTGGTCACCCCTTTTCCACTCTTCAGATAAATTTAGATACAGTTTCCCAGACTGCCTCCAATGGAACTGGAAACATAGCCTCGGAGCAGCTCTATTTGTTAGGACACCGGCTTTCTTTCGTCATGAATAAGATTAAGCATGCAGACTCCTCTTCGGAGAAAGACTGGTGATTAATACTTCTTGAGTGAAGTTTGTTTGGAAAGTGTCTTTCTCCTCTCTGTAATAAATGTTCTCCTTACCTCTTTGTTCTATAGGTGAGGAACAGTCTCTTTCTGCTTTTCCAGTCCTGGGACCGAAAGTCAAGATTAAAAAATCTAGAGCAAACATCTTTGAAATTGCGTCTTAATAGTCTCATTGCAAAGTTAAAAGTTCCGGAAAAGTTTAGCTCCAACCGCTTCGTTTGGGTTCGAGGGAAATTCAGTTTTAAAGAATAAAAACTGTGTGGTGATGTATTCATTACTTGGACGCTTGAGTAATTACTAAACGTTTGAGCAAACAGACGGCAGTCGTGGTCCTCAGGTAGAGTCAAGATTGTGTGGCAAAAGTATACCGTTGAGTTGGGAACAGGAGTAAACTGTTTTACTTTTCTCCGGATTCTGGATTTTCATTAGTATGTGTTTGTTCGAATGCGATTTTTTAAAAGTGGGAAATGGTTAATACTTCATTGGGAGTTAACAAATGAGTGTTTGGATTTTGGGAAATTTTGAGACTTGGAAGTTTTAAATAATCTCATGAAGCAACTATAGAGAGAGAGGTTGAGACGAGAAAGTTAAACAGAGGGCCATTTATATTTTATTTCATGAAAAGTTTTGCGTTTGAACTTACCTCTTACTCACCATAAGCAGAGTATATAATTTAAAACTATAAAAAACATTTTGTAATTATTGATAGTAGCAGACATATCGTGGTTTTTTCTTTAATTATCTTGAATAGCAATAGCCAGTAAATCTTATTGATTAAAATTGTTTTGAAGTCTGTTGCTAAAACTCAAACACAACTCAAGTACAACGAAATAAAGTGATGTGCATAAGAGTTTCCAGGTGAAACTTAGATTTTTATTTAAAAGCAGAGATTTTGCTAGCAAGTAAACAGATCACTAATAGATTATGACATAAACTAGAAGCGAATTAAAAACTTAAAAAGTACTAATTTTTCTTAAGAATGGAGCAATAATTTACCATAGGCAAAATACTCTCAAATTTTCCTCATTTATGCAGTTTATAATTATTTTTTCTATGTGTGTTTTGGAAATATTTTGCAATTTGTTATGGAAAGAGCACTTTTGATATGCATTATTATGAAATTTATTAAAAAAGTAGAGGTATTCTTAGAGATAGCAATAAAATATATCTATTCCAAAATATGCATTCAACTCTGTTAAATCATACGTTCTCTCCTTTTGATGAAAGGAATACGCATTTCTAAAATGACAAATATACGCAGTTTTATAAAAAATATAGTCCTCATGATTCAGATTTAAAAAACGCTAGTATTTAAAAACAAAAATTATTAGTATTATGAAATGGTTAAGTAAACTTGCATATTTTTGTTGCTTTCAGATCTCATCTGACATTTTTATATTGAAAATATAATACAAGGATGCGTTTAATTTTTATGAACTAAGCAAATAAGTAATATAATGTAAAACTGAATTCAGAATCATTATAACAGTACTATTTATAAATTAACAAAAACTACTTTGTGATATGGTTAAAAATTAAAAACATAGTATTTAGCAAATAAACTTTTGTTTACGTTTCAAGGCAAAAAAGAGCTTGATTTGAAAAAAATGCGAAAAAATGAAAGGGAAATCCCACAAGATAAATATTTTTAAGGAATTTGATTACACATGCAAAAAAGAAAATATGATGTGATATTCAGTAAATAAAATTAAAAGAGTTAAGCAGTTAATTTGAAAATAAACATTCCATATTTTCTAATTGTACAAATGAAGAATGTTATTCAACATTATTTTATTTTGAGATGAATTTGTAGCATTTCAAGAATTATATTTTTGTGGCGGGAGGATTCTTTTTTTGCAGTATAAATACACTTAACCAAGTTAAGTTCAAATCATATATAGATGTATTCTAAGAATATTGCAATAATACAAACTATTGGATCCAAAATACGTATTTGCAATTGTAGAGAAATCCTTTTTACAAAAAGTGCAGCACTGGCTCATAATATCTATAAAAACTGGTTAGAAATGTCACTTAAATGCTCTTTCAAACTGCACTTCTCATATGAAGTTTATAAAATGCTTATGTGTCGTTTCATATTATCCAAGCATCTAATACGGTCAAATACTATTTTAAGATCGTATCTAAATACAAATTATAACATCATATTTAGTAAATTAAAATAAAAACATTAAAGCAATTAATTTTCAGCTAAACATTCTGCAGTTTTAAATTGTATACATGCAGAATTTTATTCAGCATTGATTTATTCTGATACATTTATAGTGCTTCGAGAAATATATTTCTCTATGCTAATTTTTCGAATAATTAGATATGAATGCATGTAATAAAGTTAAGCTGAGCTCACATATTGATGTATCTTTAGAACAGGGTAATAAAACAAACAGTTGATACTAAAATAAATATTTGCAGTTGTAGAGAAATCACATTAACGAACAACCGTCACAAAACAACCGTCGAAATAAATAATAAAAACGTCTCTGAATCTTTTTTCTAACTGCAATTCTTATGTGACTCTTATGAAATACTTACTTGTTGTTTAATACTTAGTCTCAAAGTCAAATTTGATCAGATCAAACCTTGAGATCGTATGTAATAAAAAAGGAATTAGTTTCATATACTAAGTTAAATATAATTAAAACAAAGCAGTTAATTTTAAAATAAACATTCAATAGTTTTAAATTGTATACAGTGATACCCCGAAGTTACGCGATAGGTACCGACGAAAATCGCTTAAGTCGAATTCGCGTATGTCGGGGTACAACTTTGCATATAAATACATACAAATTTTGTTTAATTGGGACCAAGGACTTACAAAAACACTAGTTTAGAAGAAAAAATATTTAATAAAATTACAGTTCTTTATATATATTAATACAAAATATTTTTTAAAAAATGAAATACGTAAAAAATTATTTCGATGTCGATGGCTTCATAAAATCTAACAAATTCGTCTGACGACACAATGCCTTCTTTTTTCACGCAGAATTTCTTCGTAGCAAGTTCATACTTTTTTTATTCCTTGCTTTGTAGCTATAACGCGTTCTTCATTGGAGTACGTTTTCTAAAATTTTTAAGCCCTTTTCAATTGAGCCGAGACCCTCTGTCAAGCTTGCAATTGTCATGTGATTCTCTGGTGGAACTGGATCTGAAGTATCGGATACTTCAGCGACGTTTTGCTCAAGCATCTCTATGAGCTCATCAATTGTCAGCTCCTAACTATGTGAATCCAACAGCTCGTAGACATCATCACCATTGACTTCAAAACCTAATTGCCTGGCAAGATTAACAACTTATTCTATCACATGAGTGGCATGATCAGTTTCTGGCGTTGTTTCCGTCTCATTTTGAAAAAAAATGGACAAAGATTCTTCCAGATACCATTCAATTTCTTCCAGACACCATTCAATGTTTTTTTTGGAAATTTCATCCCAAGACTTTTTCAATGATTCTTGCGGCATCTAAAACTTTGAATTGTTTTCAAAAGTCTTTAACATATATCTCACTGTTTTGCCGCATAGCTTCATTCAGATGTGCAAACGAACCCCTTGAATGTTTTAATGACTACCTGGTTCATCGGTTGAAGCAAACTGGCTGTGTTTAGAGGCAAAAACGCAACTTTCACACGTGGGTCGGAATCAATTAGGGTGGCTGGAGGGTGACCGGGTGCATTGTCAATAATAAGCATCACTTTAAATGGAATCTGTTTAGACTTGCAATAACTTTCTTCGGGTATGAAATGGTGACGAAACCAGTCCTCAAAAACGGAAGCTCTCACCCACGCTGTATGATTTGACTTCCAAATCACTGGTAAGCTAATTTTAGATATATTTTTTAAGGTTTTCGGGGGGGGGGGTAAATTAAGAGAGGTTTTAATTTGCAATCACCAGCTGCATTCCTAACAATCATCAATATCAATCGGTCTTTAGAAACCTTAAAGCCAGGAAAGTTTTTTTTCTTCAAGTGCGATAAAAGTTCTTTTAGGCATCTTCCAGAACTGGCCAGTCTCATCCACGCTAAATGCGGTTTCACTGCTATAGTCACCTTCTTTTATCATAGCCTTGAGTGTCTCAGGAAAAGAAGACGCAGCTTCTTTATCGGTACTTGCCGAATCTCCACTCTCCGCGATGCTGTGCCAATTACAGCAAGTTTTAAATCGGTTGAACCAACCGTTACTAGCTACAAAGTTTTCATCTTCGCCCGCCACCCCAGCTTCTTCTTTCAACCTCTCAAAAATCAGCTTAGCTTGATAGCACACAGTGTTTTGATAGACTGGACAATTCTTCACTTTTACTTGATTATCACACTATAATTTCAGCACTGTTTCCATCTCAGCAATAATACCATGACGTTTACGAATTATGCTTGAGTTCAAGGATTGGGCATTTTTCACCTCATCGAGAATTCGTTCTTTATATTTTATAATTGCTCTTAATGTGGATTCCGGTAGCTCAAACTTCTTTGTCAATTCACAAATTTTCGTTCCGCTATCAAAATCCTTCATAATGTTAAGTTTACATTCCAAAGATATCGTTTTCCTTTTCTTACTAAGTGCAAGAGAATCAGATTTACTTCGTTTGGACGACATAGTTTTTTAAGGGTTTAGAAAACGTATAACAAACAATCTTAACTTTCGTCGATGGTAGAATCGTAATCGTGCATGCAGAGTTCATGCGAAACACAGCAAGAGAAACCCTGAAGATAGCGAGCGGCAGTGTTTCAAAACTAAAAAAAATCAAGAACCGCGTAATTCCAAGTTCGCATAAGTCGGGGTATTACTGTACATACATAATTTTATTCAGCGTGTATTTATTCTTAGATATTTTTATAGTGTTTCAAGAAATATGTTTCTATGATGGAATCGTCTAGTTTGTAGAATTACAAATGAATGCATGTAATAAAATTACGTTAAGCTCACGCATTGATATATCGTAAGCAGGTGGTTAATAATACAAAATGTTAGAACTAAAAAATTATTTGCAGTTCTAGCATAATCCCATTAACAAAAGTGCATTGCTGGCTCCCGAAAACCATGAAAACTAAACGTTAAAAACGCCACTTGTATTCTCTTTCCAACTGCACTTCTGATGTGAAGCTTATGAAAAGCTTACCTGTCGTTTCATATTTCGTTTCTACGTCTAATACGATCAGACCCAAACTTGAGATCGTATGTGAAAAGAAATTATGATGTCATATATTTAATAAAATAAAATAACAACCGTAAAGCAGTTAATTTTAAAATAAGTATTCCAGTTTCAAATTGTATACATACAGAATTTTAATCAACATGTATTTATTCTGAGATACATTTCTAATCCTTCAATAAATATGTTTCTATTGTGGAATAATAGTTTGTAGAATAATTAAATATGAATAGATGTAACGTAATAAAGTTACGTTTACCTCATGTATTGATGTATCTTAATCGCATGGTAATAATACCAACAGTTGGAAATAAAACATATATTTGCAGTTGTAGTGTAATTGTAGTGCCATTAACAAAAAGTGCATCGCGGCTCACGAAAGCCATCCAAACTAAATGTTAGAAAGGCCTTTTGAATTCTCTTTCCAACTACATTTCTGATGTGACGCTTATGAAATGCTTACTTGTCGTTTCATATTTCGTCTCAACGTCTAATACGATCAAACTCAATCTTGAGATTTCTCGGAATAAAGAAAAACTTTATATTTTATTTCCTGTATGTACTTTGTGCTGTTTTTTAAAGATTTATACTTGACACAAACATCAATAGCAAGAGCAATAAAGTGCTGTCAAAAAACGGCGCAGAAGAATCATCCAAGTTTGAAGATTTGATTACTTTCCTGGACTTGTGCTAGTTGTACGAAATGGAATGACAATTTTATTACGCGAATGTGAGGCATACGGACGATGTGTTCGAGAGATTTTGTGATCAAAGTGCTATATCACTGCGTAAATTTATTGGGTGTTAGATATCCACACAATATCAGGTTCTTGTTTTGACAGATGATGTTTGTAAATAACGGAATTCTAGACGTATGGAGCTGTCTTTCCAGTTTTCTAATAAATCAATAAGTGTTTATTTTATAGCACCCGATAATTTAAGGCCTCCTACAGGAGCAAAATTTTGTTTCCGGAAATCCAGCGACTTCGAACTTTAGCATGTCATCGAACATATAAACAATTTACTAAAACTATACGGCACATCATAAAATATCTCATCGATCTTGCTGATCTGACAAATATATAACTATATATATAATTTCTTTTGATTCACAAATACAATATTACTAGCTACCCTTTTCGCTACAATGCGAGTTTAATTTTTTTTTCAATCTATTTATGCTACTGCGTAATAAAAGATAATACTCAAAACAATAAAAAAAGGTATTGCTAAAGTACTGGTACTACTTGAAGTTGTATATGAACTCAAAAGTAAACCATTGAAATGGAGTAAATCTTACACAATTTCAACTGATTTTACCATCCTTAAGGCACACCAGTGCATTCTTACCTAACACATGTTGAAAATCGCTGCTATAGTTGATTTTGCCAGTTTGAAATCAAAGACGTATTGTAACTTGTTGCTGTCTGAATACAATGTTATAATGTAATTTATCTGATCTTTTAAACTCCCATTTAAGTTTTTTACCATATTTTTATCTTTCGAGCGCCACGAGATTTCAGATTACTATATTATTTATTGCTTTAACTTACAATACAAAACTAATTAGTAACATCTATTGGCGGAAAGAATCCTAGAAAGGATTCAACTGGTCAAAGAATGTGAAATAACTAGAAGTAATGCAGGGCAATTTGCAGATTGCATGATGGGATAATGTATGCCTTACATCAAAAGGTTAATATATAGATCAGCGAGTTTTGCTGCTTTACGCGATCATTTTTAAACTTAATTTGTATAATGAACAGAATACGTTCATTTGATTCCCAAAAATTGAACTATATATATATTACAAACAACTTATATAGTATATATACATATATATATATACATATATATATATACATATATATATATATATACATATATATATATATACATATATATATATACATGTATATACATGTATACATATATATACATGCATATATATATATACATGTATATATATACATATATATATATATATATATATATATATATATATATATATATATATATATATATATATATATATATATATATATATATATATATATATATATATATATATATATATAATTCAAAATTACAAACCAAAACAAAGAGAAATACAAAAATTTTAAAATCAAGAAATTTAAGAAAATTTTGAAAAAAATGATGGAAGTGTTGGTGGATCAGGGCGTCATCAGGGAGGAACCTCACCCAGTCAACACAATATGGTGTTTTCTGCGTGTGAGCGGCAGTACACCAAAAGTAGCTCACACACCCCTCCAAACCCATAAGAAAAGAAAATAAATTAGAAAACAAAACCAGGGACATCCCTGATGACGCCCTGATCCACGGACACTTCCATCATTTTTTTCAAAATTTTCTTAAATTCCTTGATTTAAAAATTTTTGTATTTATCTTTGTTTTGGTTTGTAATTTTGAATTATTTTACTATCCATGTTGTGTCTGCAGCTTTAGCGCGCATACATGGACAGTTCTGCCTTCTGCTTTCTGGATTCTGCTTGACTATTTTTTACCCCCAGCTTTTTTGGCTTTTTGGCTTTTTACTTGTATGCTTTTTGATCTTTTGGCATTTTGCTTGTCTGCATTTCTAATATTTTGACTTTTTGATCTTTTGGCACTTTGCTGGTCTGCATCTCTATTATTTACGTTTTAATGTTTTGTATATTTTGTAATTTGATTGTTTTTTATTATACACATATATATACATATATATATATATACACATATATATATATATATATATATATATATATATATATATATATATATATATATATATATATATATATATATATATATATATATATATATATATATATATATATATAATAATTTTTCTGAAAAATCTCACATATGAATGTAGCTAGCAATTTTCTAGCATTATTGTTCCAAATAATCAAACACATTTAGCGATAAAAGGAGGGATAAGATTTAGTTAAAAGCTAAACCCAGATTACTAATACCACCTCCATAAAAGTTCAAGAATCTACAGAAATTAAAATGATCAACTTAAACTTAATTATACAACTATCAGTCTAAGAATTCTTAAACACCTAACAAAGAATCTCTACAAGCAAGACTCGTACATATAAGTCGATAGACAGCTGCGGAGTCACAACAATTGGCATCAACTTTCCAAAGAATAAATATAAGCCTACTTCTAATATTGCTCTAAACAATCAGCCTCTTATTTGACGATGAAAAGAGAAGGCAAGAATCAGTTAAGCATTAAACTGGGATTCGCGCGTAATATTCCACCTCCAGACAAATCCAAGCATCTACAGAATTTCAAATAATCGCAACTTAGACTTAATTAAACGACTCTCAGTCGAAGAAAGCTTAAGCATCTAACAACCCACCAAATCTCTGAAGCTGCGAGCAAGACCGTACAAATAAGTCGGTAAACATCTGCGAAGTCACCAGTGGTCGAGCAGAATTAAATTACGAGGAGCACGCTGAAGTCCCTTTCAATAGATTCCTGTTTGATCGGGATTGATCATGGTGTCATGGTTTTAAATGGAAGGATCGGGAAAGTCACATGATATCAGTAAACTTAATGAGGTGGTTGAATCTTCTGAACCTTTAAGCCTGTAGCATTCGACGATTAAATTAGATCTAATAGTGTCTAGTTAGGGCCAATGTAATCTGGGGTAGTGATACTCGGTGCGGAAAGTTCAGGATCAAGGGACTTAGAAGAGGATTTCAGAACAGTGATTGATGGGATGCGATCGGAAAGATGGAACAATATCTTGTTTGGGCGACACTATCGCTTTCCCACAACACGTAAAATAAGATTCTATTAGATCCATGAGGTGTTTATTGTATTGGATTACTTTGAATTCGAGTATTTGCTTCAGTTTCCTCTTTTAACTGTTTTAGAACAATACAATTTTAGTTGGGTAAATACCACCTTCATGGGAAAGGTGGCGCAAATATCTAGAAGACACTATCACTTTCCCACATAACGTAAACTTAGATTCTATAAGATTCATTTGGCATATTTTGTTATTTGCGGTACTTTGAATTCTAGTATGTGCTTCATTTCCCCTTATATTTGCTGTGCCTTCCCACAGCCTGTAAAATTTGATTCCATTATATCCGTGAGGTACTTATTGTATTTAAATCACCTTTAACTCAAATATTTTTTCAGTTCTCTTATATAAATATTTTGCTACATAGTATAATTTGAGTTGTGGGTATGTATAATGTTCATGAGAAAAGTGGTGCAAATGTCTAGGTGGTGCACTATAACTTTCCCCAACACGTAAAATTAGTTTCTATTAGATCTGTGAAGTGCTTATTGTTTTCCGAGTACTTTGAATTTAAGTATTTGTTTCAATTTTCAATTATAACTTTTCCTGAAAATAAAATTTTAGTTGAGTATGTACCACTTTCATAAGAAAAGCGGCGTAAATCTAGGTGACTTAACCTTTTTAATTAACAAACAGTTGTATTAAACTTGAACAAACCATGAAAACCCAATCGGAATTTTTAAACGTTTACTGAAACGACCGTACTTCCAAGAATGGGAAAATAATTTTGCTCACAAGGAACAATTGCTTTAACTTAATTATGGAAAAGATTAGTGACCTTCAGACTTACAGTATTTTGCTTCACTTGGGTGTCATTATACATTAAAAATCATTAGTTTAAAATTGTAAAGCAATTAGTTAAAAGCTATTTTGTACTCAAAATATTACCTTTAAAACAATATGTCTCTACCTACGGTAGATTCTAAAATATTAATACATTATAGATAATAACACATAATTTATGAAACACATTCCCAAACCTCCTGTGATGCTAAGCCACTAATATAACAGTAGTGCAGATTGTGACACATATGCCTAAAACGGATGAGGTACACTGAAGGAATATACCTCAAAGAAAATTTCATTCTATTCAAACCTGACTTTTTAAACCTACAACTTAAGTTCTGAAAATAATTCTTAATTCTAAAAACATTTCTATAAATCCGAACTTTGACATAATATCATGTACAGAGGAAAATATAGTTTTTGTCACTAGCAACACTTAATTTTAAAGATCTAACTTTTACAAGGGGTATTTATATGATCCTGAAGGAATCCAGAAAATCAAAGTTAGACCTTCCATTTAGTGTAGAAAAAAATATTTTTGATCACCAGAAATACTTGACCGAACCATTTGAACCATTATTCATATAATGCCCATCCTTTGACTCACCTTGGGGATACTACAAATAAACTAATTTGAGATTATAAAGCAATAATTTAGAATTTAATTTGAAGCCAAGAAAATACCTTTTAAAACAGTCTGTCTCAATGTGTGCTGTGAGTTCCAAAATTTTAATTTTTAACATAATAGATAACAACTCATAGTTTCTTAACGTGTCTTTATGAAGTACATCTTGAAACCTACTGGGATGCCAAACCACTACTTGTGAAACAGCGAAGAATAGTGTGACACACATGCCTCAAAGGGTTAAAGCACAATGGAGAGATATATCCCAAAGGCAGCTTCATCTGTATTTATCCTTGACTCATAAACACAGACTCAACTTCCGTAAAATAACCGAGTTTTAAAAGCATTCCGAAATTAAACCTAGAATTTGATATCACTTTCCCCTAAGGACACATACATCACTATTTACTAACTGCTAATGTAAACAGACGAGTCTAATGTGAACAAAATAAATATAGACACGCTGAGTTCCTCAGTGGAGTTAAATACCACGTTAAACAAAAACATTTGGGAATTCGCGATTATTATGTGAAGTGCGCTATTGCTAATTTCGTTTCATTTGCCCCTAAATGCCAGAATAAATAGTTTAAGTTAATTTGAACACTGGTGTTGTTGAGTCACCTTTAAATATGCAGCGGTAAGTAAAGTGAATACTTGTTGAAAGTTTGATGGTGCTAATCTCTTGAAAATAGTGTAAACTAATTGATGACAAGGACTAGAACGTGCGTTATCCTAAATTGTTCACCGGTGTCGTTTCGACACCAGTAAATAAACAATGAAACATATTAATAATATTTAAATGGCCTGATTATTATCTTTTATTTAAATTAACACTTTAAGCTTATTTTACAATATTTTCATCGGAAATTGCTTGCCACAGTGAAATTCGGTAAACAGATTGTCAAACTCGTAGCAGAGATAAATTACTACTATTTAGGAAATAAACCCATTATATTCTTGACAAAATATTTAGGCAGAAATTTACACTAATTTATTTGATAATAACTATTTTGCCATTTAATTTATTATAATATTAATTTACTTTATATACATACCTTATATTTACAATTGATTCAGTAATGTGCGATATTTCGACAGTTTTCGCGCACCATTTACACACACAAATTCGTTATGTTGGTTGCAAATATTTTTACTTTATTTGTCTTAAACATATAAGGGCCCCGTAGCTCGTTGGTAGAGTATTGCGGAGAATTGCGAGTTTGAAACTTGATCCAACCGAATACGGTGATGTTCGTGGAGTATGGTGCCAGTTAAGACTGTCGTGGACTCGAATGTCCTTACGTTGGTGTAGTGTGGAAGTTTGGAGAGTGTGGTGCCAGATCAGGTGTTGACCTCGTCATCCGACCGTTGTTTGAAACTTCGAGGAGTTGTACTTGTCTTTCTCTTCGAGGTTGATCCCAAATCATCACTAATGGCCCGTTGTGTTGCTTCATTTCTAAGTTAATTGTCTACCTACCTACTTAAACAGAGAAGGATAGATATCTTAAGATTCTAGAACGAATACCTCAATGTCCTACATCATCATAAAATTCGTTTAATTCCTATACTTTCAAAGTATGTTCTTTAATACATCCTAACCACACTCAACTTGTACTAATTAGGATAACTATTGAATTAGAATTGACTGGGAAATCGTATGAAATAAATAGAAATTCCACCCTCCCCTCAGACGATTTACGGCCGTATTCAACCACATTAATTTTCGATCGTTTCTTCTTGAAACTCGTAATGGGCGGAGTTGAGGGTCAAGGCTACCTCCACAATATAATGTAGTTAGAAACAAAATTATATTAATATTGGATTCAGAGAAGGATGGCTTAGCATGATTAAGGGAAACGACAAGTACCTATTATTTTTATAGCATGTCCAAGCATTAAATTTATGTAACTTCTTAAAATTTTCTGAGCATAGGACATCCTGTCTCAATTATGTTATTCATCATCATAAAATTTGTATAAAACTTTTTTGCGCAAACTTTTTTATTTATATCCTAACCACAATTGTCTTCTTTTAATTAGGGTAAATATTAAATTAGAATCCATTGGGAAATATGTGATGGAGGGAAATTCTACCATCCCCTCAAATGATTTAATGCCCTATCAACCGCATTAATTTTTGATAGTTTCTTCTTAAAATTCGCAGTGGTCCGACCTAGGTTTCAAAGATAGCTGTATCATGTAGTTAGAAACAAAATTATATTAATTTTTGGTACATAAAAGGACGGCCTAACATGAATTATGGAAATGGGAAGTAACTTTTTTTAGCATGTTCAAGTATTAAATGTATCTAACCTTAAAATTTTCTATGTATAGACATCATGATCTCAATTATATCCTTCCTCTTTCGTACATCTTGTCTCATAATCTAATACATTCCTTTCATTGTTAGAAACACGTTGCGTTACATAAATTAAAGTATTCGCCGTCCTACATATACAATGTGCAGAAGCTTGAACAGCGCATTTACAAGCCATTGCCATCAAATTTTCTGTGCATTGGACATCAGGATCTCAATTTCATGCTTCCTTTCGTGCATCTTCTCTCATAACTAAATCCATTCCTTTCATTGTTAGAAACGCGTTGTGTTACATAAATTATATTATTCGCCGTCTTACATGTACAGCGTGGAGAAAATTGAACGACGCATTTGCAAGCCATCATCAAGTTATTTTCCTTTTTCAACTCTAACGCACACATCAACTTACGTTGCCATTGTCATCACATTTTCTGTGCATTGGACATCAGGATCTCAATTTCATGCTTCCTTTCGTGCACCTTCTCATAACTAAATCCATTCCTTTCATTGTTAGAAACGCGTTGTGTTACATAAATTATATTATTCGCCGTCTTGCATTTACAGCGTGGAGAAAATTGAACGACGCATTTGCAAGCCATCATCAAATTATTTTCCTTTTTCAACTCTAACGCACACATCAACTTACGTTGCCATTGTCATCAAATTTTCTGTGCATTGGACATCAGGATCTCAATTTCATGCTTCCTTTCGTGCATTTTCTCAAAACTAAATCCATTCCTTTCATTGTTAGAAACGCGTTGTGTTACATAAATTATATTATTCGCCGTCTTACATGTACAGCGTGGAGAAAATTGAACGAAGCATTTGCAAGCCATCATCAAGTTATTTTCCTTTTTCAACTCTAACGCACACATCAACTTACGCTGCCCTCTAAACTTTAAAAATTTGAATTATACCAGACTTACACAATACACCTTCCACGCTAATATTTCCAAATTCTTCAACTAACAAGGCTTAACGCAGTCCAAGCACCGTGACTAAACTCACCGGAACGGCACACCCTCATTATGCATACACTGATAAATTTACAATCACCCGCTCAGGATATGATTGAACCCCGAGCCGCTGTCCAAAAGCTTACAAAGATAATGCGGCCCAAAATCCAAAACCAAAATGTGAGGCACGAGGCAATTTAAGGGCTGAAGTGCTCGGTGTTTACTTCAATTTCCTCTCCTCAAAGTCATTCCTTCGGCGAACGACGAAAGCCAATGCAAAATCACGAATCCGCCAGCGCTGCGCATATTTCGCAGCCAATATGCGCAGGCCGTCCTGGAGCGTAATTAAGTTGACTTTCGGCGAAGTCGGGACGTCAAGAAACAAACACAACTTTTCAAAATTTGAATTTCAAATATTGAGGCAAGTCAAACGTTATGATAAATGCTTTTGCTCATTAGGATCTTTTCGATTGATGGCGGTCATGCGGAAAAGAACCAGCCATCAATGCTATGGTTTGCGTGAGCGGTTGTGGGTGTCGAAGCTCATAGCGTAATGCATCTTGAAATCGTAAACTCTCTTTATTTTTCGTTACTATTCTATTTTAACTATTTAGATATGTTACGTTACGAGGTAGATGTAAGGTTCATTACAGCCTAGTGACTAATTATTGTTCTTAAAAGCCTAGTGACTATTTATTGTTCTTAAAAGCCTAGTGACTATTTATTGTTCTTAAAAGCCTAGTGATGATTTATTGTTCTTAAAAGCCTAGTGACTATTTATTGTTCTTAAAAGTAGTTACTATTTCTTGTTCAAAAGCTCATGGCGTAATACATCTTGCCAACCGTAAACTTTAATCACTTTTTGTTACGATTCGGCTTTAATTCTTTAAACTATACTTTAGAAGGTAGCAAGCAAGTTTCAGCACAACCTAGTTATATCTCTAATTCTTTTGACTATTCCTGGTTCTTCAAAGATTTCTTACATTATTACAAATCTGGTAACTTCGGACGTTTCAGTTTTATTTTATGACTCTGTTTTCTTCGTAAAAATGAATCTGTCATTGATAACATTACAAAATATATGGACTCTAGCTCTTGAAGTATAAAAATGATGCATGAAATAGACACTGGTTTTCAAAACTTCGATTCCAAATATTGAGGCAAGTCAAAACGATAAATGCTTCTGTTGATATTTTCTAATGACCTTACCAACCGTACGCTCCTTCACTATTTCATTAAAATTATGTTTTAACCGTTCTAATGATGTTATGTTAAAATGTAACAAATAAGTTTCGTATACCCTTGTTTCGAGGTACGAGTTTTTGTTTATTTACTTTTAACAATCTGTTCCGATGCTTTAGTTGCAAGTTGTAGTAAGCACAGGTTCAATTCTTGTAACTTACCTGAGTGTATTCCTTTCTGAGTCTGTAAAATTTTGTTTATGTGTGTAGGTCCATTATTTGCAGCTGTCTGCGTTTGGGAGAATTTGGCGAAATATGACCCTTGAGTCATAAAATCCAACTCTACCAACCTATCAACCGATACACTTTAGTTATATTTAAGACTCTCTTATCTGTATAAAAAAGAATCTGTTATTGTTAATTTTATAAAATATATTGATGCTATCTCTTGTAGTATAAAAGTGTCGAAAGAAGCAAACACAAGCTTGTCAAATATTGAGGCAATTCAAGCATTTTGATAAATGCTTTTTCAGATCTTTTCGATCGACGGTGATCATGCTGAAAAGTATCAGGCACCAATGCTGTGGTTTGCGTGAGCGATTATGGGTGTCGAAGCTCATCGCGTGATGCACCTTACCAACCATACAGTTCTTTGCTATTTTATTATTATATCTTAACTACTCAAATAACGTTATGTTAAAAGTTTGCAAATAAATACCTTACTGTATACACTAGTGACTTTTTTGTTATTACAATATTTTCTTAATTTTTAAAGCTTTAGTTATATTTCATGCATCTCTTACGTGTAAATATAAATTGACTACTAACTCTATAAAATATATTGATGTTAGCGCTTTTAACATAAAAATGTTGTAAGGAGCTTTTCAAAACATGAATTTCAAATAGTTAGGTCGAAGCTATCGTGGCTCAGTGGGTTGTTGACTGCGCTAAGAACCTGCGAGTTGAAGACGGCGTAGTTGTGATTATCTTAACTTACCCAGAGCGTATTTCTGTCTTCTGTGTCAGTAAGACATTCCTTTTGTTTACATATCCATTTCTTGACATTGTCTGTTTCGTGTTTGGAACACCATGGCCAAGATATGAGTTAAATAAGTCATATGTTATGATAAATTACTTTGCGTGTATTACTATGATGTATTGAATTCTTATTTCTAATATCGTATATGATTACGGTAAAGTAACTGCTTTTTTATTTATTTGTGTTTTGCAAAGATGCACTTGATTCGCTGGGTATTTCAGATATAAATCTACCTTAGATATACTAAACTATGATAATTCCTTAGTTTGCCATACAATTTTACAACATACCAATTTTTTTCCAATTAGGCAATTTTTAGTTTTTGTGTCATCGAAATAAAGTTTTCATGAAAAATTGTTTATAACTTACCAGAAATTAACTAGCTTTTTTGCTGAAAATGCCAGTTGATAAAAAAATGTATAAATAAAAATATTTATTGATTAAATTTGGAGAAACATTTAATGTATTAAATATTTTATTAGATATTTCTGTACTTCGATTGAAAATAGGTCAAAATCTATTTTGCAAGTTTTTGATAACACTTGATTTTGCAATTTTACTTTTTAATTTTTAATACAGCGTACAAAAAATAATTTCCAGTTTAGATACTCTCTTAATGTATGAACAAGAGGGTCACTGGCACTTTTTCAATTATAGCTTTCATTACCTTGGAGTTATTTGTGGACGAAACTCAAAATCAGCGAATTTGGACCATGGTCCTTTTTCTATCTAGGTACTTATTTATCTTCAAAAAATCAAGAGAGATTATACATCGCATGCATTAAAGAATTGTCCAGGTTTTAATTATTTAGTTAAGTTGTGAAGTTTTTAGATATACATTTGGCCAAAAAAATTCTTATTACAGCTTTAATATATTCAGACCAAAAAAAATTGAAGGTAAAAACAAAAATTAAATTCTTTCTCCAAGTACTTTCATTCGAAAAGGAAATTATGTCATTTGAAACTTGTTTGAACAGTAAAAAAAATCATAAACGCATTCCTTTTTTCTACAATCAGCTCACTCAATATTTGTTTAACTACATTTTCAAATTTGTGTTAGTCTGATACTGGAAATAAGAAAAACTTAGTTAAACATATTCAAAATGAGCATGTTAAATTTAATTATAGCACAAACTGATATGATATTTTTTTTGAAAACTTGTACAAAGGGAATCAATTGTCGTCGATGTATGAAAAAATAGTTAAAATTGAGTCGTTTTTATAGCATAAAATATTTTAGTATTTTCATGAATTCAGTTAACTATCAAAATGAGGTTTATTATAAGTTCATATTTTATTCATCTAACGATCAAATGAGGATAATAGATAATTCATGCGCCATCCCAAAAAATTGAACATAATAACGTAGAATTAAAAAAGACTAAAATCCACAGAGCAAATCATAACTAGATCTTAGTTATTCTAAGTATAGGAAATGAGCATAGCATGCGAAACTTTCTTAAGAAAATAATTATAACTCTATTTATACATGAACTTAGTGCTAAAATAATATAATTAAGATCGAACTAAAAGAGCCTAATGGTGTGAGCTAAGTTGCTAATTATAGACGATATCATTATAGTGCGAAAAATATCTGAGCTTAAGTAATATGATTCAGTATTGAAAAAAGTGTACGATACTTTCTCATAAGCGTATTTTTTAGTTGATAGGAATACAGAATGCATACATTAGATTAGGATTGTTTATTTTGTAATACTTACGCTGCGAATGAAGGTGCAAAAATCAACGATTGAATAAAGTCATATAAATTCATAAAGAAAATTTATTTGTAATTGTATTAGTTTGTTTGTTATCATAATTAATTTTTGTTACTTAACCGTTGAAAAAAATTCCCTTATGTCTCTTGGAGTGTTATTTTTGCACACTCATTAGCACAAGAAAACACAGATTTAAAAAATACATCCAATTTGCCTTATTTATGTTTATTTGTTCGTTTATACTTGTTTGATATGTTTCGGAGTTAATAGTCAACCTCTAAGCCAGTGATACATCCACATACCCTGCATGGCTTCTAATCAGTTTTGATCTTCGTGAATGAAAATAATTTTTCCAAATGATTATATTCTAAGGAAAGAAGCAATTGCCGATGTACTATAGAACAATAAAACACAGATTAAAAAATGTATCAAATTTGCTTAATTTGTTTATTTGTTCGTTTAATCCTTGTTAGCTGTGTTTCGGAGTAAATAGTCGAAAATTAAGAAGGTGATGCAGCAACATAGCATGACTTCTAATCTTCGTGACCAATATAATCTTTTCAAGGTATTATATTCAAAGGAAAGGAGCAATATAATCTTTCGAAAAGATTATGAACAGAATCTTACTAAAGGATTATATTCTAAGGAAATTATATCAACAGAATCTATCCAAAAGTTTCATTTCAAAGGAATATATTAGAATAATTCCAAAGTATTCTATTCGGAGAAATGGAGCAATATAATCAATCAAAATATTCTATTACAAGGAAATGACCAACATAATATTTCTAAAAGATTCTATTTTAACCCCCTAGTGATTGTGACGATGAGGTATCTCGTTATTAGCAAAAATGACCAGATCTTGATGGATGAGATACCTCGTAATTAGAAGAAAACTCACCAGATCTTGACATAAAAAAACAACATAAGAAATCTTCAACATAAAAAATTCGACGCTATCTTCATGGCTCGATATTTTGTCATTAGCGAAATTGGCCAGATCATGATAGACGAAGTATCTCTTAGAAACCACTTGGAGGTTTAAGGAAAGGTTGAATGGAATCTTTCAAAAGTATTTGCTTCCAAAGAAAGGAGCAATAGAAGCTTTCCAGGAAATTCAATTCTAAGCAAATGACCAATATAATATTCCTAAAGGTTGAAAGAATTCAAGGATTCTGTCGACTAATAGACGTGGTTATTTAGTCATTAAGTGTGTTGCACGGTAAAAGCAATGATACACTACTTGAGAAATATCTTCCGGCTCAGAGAGTTAACGGTCATCACAGCTTAAAACCTGACTTTAAATATACATTAACTGAGAAAATTACTATACAAAATTTGAAGTGTGCCTTATATCGGTGTAACAGCACGCAGCACATTAACTTTAGTACTCTAACTTATGAAAGAATTATATAGCTATTAATTCATTATAATATGTTTTATTGCAGAAAACGAAATAAGTTTAACCTATCAATGTAATAAATAAAAACTTATTAATTCATTACAATAAAAATCTAACTGCAGTCAATACACTAAGTTGAATACATTTAAGAACTACATATTTATTAAATCTGTTTATTTTATTACCAGTGATAACGCAGTCAACACATTCAGTTTAAGGTGTATGTATACACTAGAAATCACGAAATTTGACCAGAATATCGATTTAGTTTTTATTGCTTCAAAATATTTCCCAAAATATTTCCCAATATTTTTTCATTAGGTACTTTTACCAGTACAAACATATTTCTAAGACTTTAAACTCAATTTCTGAAGAACTGTGTTTTTGCAATACGATGCTTTCTTCAAACAGTGATAACTCAACAATGAATCGATCTACTATAATTATTTCTGTATCATTATAATCTATATAATAAAGTGATGTTCTGAACCTCAATCAGTTTTTAGTTAATTTTAGTTCAATTTTAAATGCTAAAATTCCTGAAAATATCTTAATTATTTTAGATTTGACTGGTGAAAGCAATTGCAAAAAATAACCTATTCCCTCTAGCAACTTGGTGGAGGTAAAAATACGAAAAATAATATTATAAATAATTTCCAACAGGAATTGTCTTTCTTAACACATTATAATTTGAGATATCACTTTTCAAAAACGTGTTAAATAGTTGATTATATTTATAGATAATTAATAATTGGTTTAATCTGATTTTTTTATCACTGAAATTATTTTAAGCATAAGCCAATGACATGTTGGAAAAAAACTGAATTTTTAAAGTCAAAATTTTAGAAACATCTTCTAGTGTATACATACACCTTAACACGCTAACATAATTTTTAAAGAAGCATTACTGTATTATACTATCAGTGTCACCACAGTCAATAAAATCATTTTAATACACTAAACATAAGAACTCTACATTTATTAATTCCATTTACGTGAAATAACGAGTTCATGAAAGGGATGTTTGACTATGGTTCGGCATTAATGCGTAAAGCTCACTGTCCATCCAGCTTCAAGCAACTATTTCCAAATGGCTGTCTTTCGCTTGTCCCATTGCTCAATGCGTTTGGGCACAATTCCAGAAGGCCGATAGTATTACCGAAAGACCCTGCGGAGGATTAGTGTCACTAAATCACAGGGACGAATAAATTCAACTTACAATACGAATTGATTGCTAACGGAGGAATTTATTCTTTACAAAGGGATTTATTTATCATTTACAAATAAAACTGGAGATGAATTATTCAGCTTGTAACTTTTCAGCATTGATTGTGGGACATGTCGGGGAAAGTATTGAAACATAAAGGATGAGAGTTTTTCACCACGTATTACATGAAAGAGACTAGGGTGAATCAGTCAGTTGATCAATTAGTCTACAAGACTCATGAAATGTTATCCAGGTGCTAATCAGTGATTGCACTTTAAGGGGGACACTACCTAAAAGTGCTCACGTTTCAATGAAAAGAGGTAGAAGTTTCAAAGTTCTGTAAAAAATTTCTTTTGAGTGGATTCTTTTCAAATTTCAAATTTTTATGATACGAATGTTATATTTAATGAGAAAGTCACTTTAAAGCTTCTGTTATTTAAATTTGTGTGCATGCGGACAAACGTTTAAGAACCAATTTTGGCTAAATGGTTGTTTTGGTGTCTGCTAGATAACTCAAAAATTAATTATTGTACAATAAATGAAACTTATTATAGTACTCTACTTATAAAATAAACTATTCTCAAAATTTTTATTTAACAAATATTCTATGCTTTTGCAATAATATTCTGATGTGTATCTCAATGATGTAAGGTTTTAAACATTCATAAATCCATCAATCAAAACACTGTAAACCGATCATAATAGGTATAGGTTATTTTATAGTAAATACGTTCTATATTAATTATGCAGAGTTCGTAACTGTAGAGTAATTAGTTTTTGAAATATTTTGCAGAACGCAAAACGCTTGGTCAAATTTGTTTTTTATTTTTGTTCGAAAACATAGAAATTTAAATATAATAATAGAGGCTTTAAAGTGTGATTCCTATTTTAAGTATAACATCCATTCTAAAATTCCCTTCACTAAATTTGAAAAGAATCTACTGAAAAATAAATATTTTACAGACTTTGAAACTTCTACATCTTTTCACTGAAACTTGAGCGTTTAAATGTTATGGGTTAGATTAAGAACATAGTCTGCTCTTCATAGCCTAGGTCACCCAACTCACTCAAAATATTGAAGGGTAAACAGTACCTTTACAAACTCGAGTTTCACTGAAAAGAGGCAGAAGTTTCAAGAAATTCGGTAAAAAATATAATTTTATTGAATTCTCTACAAATTTATTACTTTCAGTCTAGATGCCATATTTAAAAACAAAACCACTTTGAGACTTGCATCTTTTAAATCTCTTCACTTATGAACAAAAACATAAGATCCAATTTTGGCAAGTGGTTCCATTGAGGTCAACTAAATAACTAAAAATTTAATTACTCTACAATAAAAAAATGTTGCACACTTATTACTGATCATGACATATAAAATAATGTATTCTGAAAATTTTAGCTTATATATTGCTATATTTTTTTCAATAATATCCTGATGTGTACATCAATAAGATAAGATTTATACATTTCGAAATCCATAAATCAATTTATTGAGAACCCATCATTATAAATATTGGTCATTTTATAGGTAATGGGTTTTATATTAAATTTGCAAAGTTTCATTACTGTAGAGCAATTAGATTTTAAAATATCTTGCGGATCGCAAAACAACACTTGTCCAAAATTCTTTCATGTATATTCGTTTCTAAACATAAACATACGTTTAAATTATACAGGCTTTAATGTAATTTCCTTTCCAATGTAAAAATACTATACAAGTTGTAAATTTAAAAAGAATCCAAAGAGAGGTAATTTTTTACAGAACTTTGAAACATTTACCACTTTCCCTCAAGCTTGAGTGTATTCCCTACCTTAAATATTTTTGTCTGGTAAGGAAGGTGATTAAAATTTGCTCTAAAATGTTTTCGTATTTGAGTTATACTTGGCAATTAGTGGTCGTTACTCATGAAAAATTAACCTTAGGTACTTTGTAACTTCCCTTTGAATATTTTTCCAAGTAAGGTAAGTGATTATATCTGCTATGGTATAATATTTAATATCTGATGGCTTAATATAACTTTTGTTTAAAAATTTAGAATGATGATTTGACCAGTGATTGACGAGGTATAGTTCCAATTCCAACACATTTGGTTGGTTACCATTTACTTTAGTTGTTTAGCGGCTGTAGGAATACCAAACTGATCGATTACTAACAGATTACACTCGTTTCTTTGTTTCAATGCAATATCTCGTCCATCAAGATCCGACCAATTTTTCAAATGACGAGATATCTCGTCATCAAGGTATTGCAGATTTTTGACGTTCATAAGATCAATACCAGGTCAGTTTTCTTCTAATGACGATATATCTCGTCCATCAAGATCTGATCAGTTAACTAATGGCAAGATATCTCGTCGAGGCAACCACTAGATGGATTAAATTAGAACAGGAAAATAGTTAATCGCTAGTAGATTGTCAAGAACTGGTTGACTACAGTTTAATCCTCTGGGCGTTACGAGATTTCCATGTCATATAGTATTGCTTTTGCACCACAATAATCTATTGGTTGACCGAATCGAGGAACGATTCTATTGGCTAAGAAAGATATAACTGGTTAGGGAGAAGTCACACGCATGCAGGGAAAATTGCAGGTTACAGAACCCATTCATAAAACAGATACAACAGACCATAGTTCCAGTTCTAACACACTTGGATGGTTAGCATTCTTCTAGCTATTCAGATTGTATGAATATCATGCTTAATGCTCATGGATAGACTAGACTCGTTTCTATGTTTAAATGAAAAATGTGAAAATGGTCAATTACTTGTAGGTGGTTTAGAACTGTCTTATTTACCCTTTCATCGCACATTTTAAACTCCAAATTTTTCCACATCTCTTCCAAGATCTGATCAATTTTGGTAACGATATATCTCGTCGAAACAAAACTGTCCTATTACTCCAAGGGGAATGAAGATCCAAGTAGAGAAAAAGCAAATTGTCCCTTGCCCAAAGCCGGTAACAGTTTGGAACAGGTTTGTGCACCAGAGGTCGGCTTTACAGGAAATGAAGATAAACCACAAGGGGGTTATGCTCGTTATTAACTGATGGACTTGATATGGTATTAATTTTGTTACCATATTAATATAATTTTACAGTTCTGTTTTCTGCAATTTGGTACAAATGTAGCAATATTTCAATACTTGTATTTCTCACCAATATTTTGTCAAGTGCCAGCGTATGGATGTCTCCTTAAGCACTGATTGATTATAAAGTGGCAGTTCTGCATTATGACTGGGCAACATGAGAGGTGCTTTCACTTCACACCCTCCGTGAGCTGTGATTGGGGGACATGCCATTCAGCTTGACTGGCGAAGCTAGCCCGAGTTAAGATGGACTTGAAGAGACCGGGAAACTTCAATCAACTTTGGCTCATACCAGATTTCAACTCGGAACATAGCACTTCAGTCTATCAGTTTCTTATAAGCTAAGCCTTTTGCTACGTGTCACCAATATTATCACATGCTAATATGATTGGATTTTTATTTTGAGCCCTTTTATTAAAGAATTTCTTTCCATACTACTTAATTTTATGACTTCGGTGATTTTATTATGTAAAAATATTTTACTTATTCCCATATCACTTATCCCCATGCAAAAAGTTTAATGCTTTCCATAAAAACGAAGGTAGTAATTAGGTAAAGTAGATAGAATTTACGTTACGGACCAGGATCAGTCCCGCATGGAAAGATCCGAGGACAACATCTTGTAATTTTGAACCAGGATCAGATGAGGTCAACACCTCAACAGACTCCCCACTTTCCAATCTTCCACATCACTCCAACGGGAGTGGAAGATTACGGTCTTTGGTTGACTCTAATTTCGCACTCTCAAATCTTTGGTTGCTAATTCGTAACTCTACCAGCTGGACTACCACAGCAGCATCTTAATTAGTACTAGCAACAAATTACTTGCTTGAAAAAAACGCATTAAAAAGTTGAAAAAATATCCAAAATACTTTTATCTATGCTATGAGCTTACTCTAGGAAAGTGAAGGATTTATAAAGCATCAGCAAATTTAATAATAATAAGCGACTTATCAACATTGTATTTCACTCAATATCTCCTAAAACTTCGTTACACGTAGTTAAAAAGAGACACAATTTCGGTAATAGGACTTAACAGAATAATCAATCGAGAGAAAAACAATATACATGCTCAAAGCCCGTCGTATAAACATTTCTATTTAAGTTCAAATATATCGATATTTTTTAACAAGAAGAAACTAATTGGATTAAATTACCTCTCTGCACATAAATTATCAATAACCATCAGACGTAAATGTATGCTCAGGTTTAACACCACAGTGACAGGCAAATGACATGATAAACGATGTGAGCAAGAAATTTGCTTTAAAAAGATTAAAATAAACGCTATAAGTATAATACATAAATTTAAGATTGTAGGAAGGTATTAAAGATAAGCGAAATGAATTGTGTATCAGTAAAATTTAAAGACAAATTGGATCTGAAAGGTTTGAAGTAACTGCATTTCTAAAATGAAGATGGTAGGTTTTATAAAGTAACTAAATTTATGTTACGCTGGGAGAAATACAACGAGCTTGTAGAATGAAGAAAGGGAACGTTATTAAAAAAGTAGCCATTACATAATAACTATCTTAAAGGTTGAGATAATTATAAAGATTGTTGTAAGGTATTAAAGATAAGCGAAATAGATTGTGTATCAGTAAAATTTAAAGACAAATTGGATCTGAAAGGTTTGAAGTAACTACATCTCTAAAATGAAGATGGTAGGTTTTATAAAGTAACTAAATTTTTGTTGCACTGGGAGAAATACAACGAGCGTGTAGAATGAAGAAAGGACACGTTATTAAAAAAGTAGCCATTGCATAATAACTCTCTTAAAGATTGAGATAATTATAAGTTTGACTGAACTAATAATTCTATATTTATTAAAGATATTTGAAAAGTAAGGGTTTTCTTATACCCTTGCCTGGTATCCGAGAGGATACTGCTATGGTCCTTCATTTGAAAGGCTCTGAGCTCTCGAGTCCCGGGACTGGTATGGATGTTTTGAATTACTTTTTTAGACACAGGATAATCAGCCTTTTCGAAGGAAAAAGTTTCCTTGTAGTGACTAACCAAAAGCAATGTATACATTTACAAAGAGTTTGCTATAAGACATGTAAATTAGCGGATGATGAAATATAGACGAATTAAGATTGATAATAATGTCAACATTGGAAGAAATGAATTTATTGCAAATGTAAGGATTGCAAGATATTCTAAATATGTATTGGGATTATAAAAATAAGAGAAAATTGTAAATTTCGATCTAACAAGGACACTATTTTTATTCAGAAAGAAATTGAAGAGTAAAAGAGTCATACAATAATTATAAGGTCAAATCTTTGTTAAACAATAACGAATAAAGGAATCAAATGGGGAAAAGGAAGGAATGTTATTTCAGAACGTTGCAATAACGAAATTACTAAATAATAAAGTACGTTCCCTAAGAATAGATCATTGTTAAGCGACAATGCATCAATGAATCAAATAGGGAAAAAACAGGACTTCTATTTCAAAACAATCATTGAACAGTGTCAAAGTCATATATAAGTTAATGTTAAGCAATAATAAATCAACTATCCAAATAGGACAAAAGAAATGATTTTTTTTTGTTATTTCAAAACATCCCGAGAACAAATTTTCTATGTTATACGCTTATCTTAAGACAAATTAAACAATAACAAATCAAAGAATCAAATGGGAAAAGAAAAAAAAAACATTCATTCAGTATCGTTAAACAATAATGAGAATCACTGAATAAGAAAAAAATGTTACAAAACGTCCCGAGAACAAAGTGTCTCAGTCCTATACAATCTTTGTTAAGCAATAATGAATCAACGATCCACAAATAGGAAAATAGAAATAAATGTTATTTCTAAACGCTCCGAGAACAAAGTTTCTATGTTTCGCATGCTTATCTAACAACAAATTAAACAATAACAAATCAACGAACTAAATGGGAAAAGAAAAAAATAAATGATATTACAAAGTGTTCCAGGAACAAAGTGTTTCAGAGGCGTATACAATCATCTAAGGACAAATTATTGTTAAACAATAATGAATCAACGAATGGGAAAAAATATTTTAAAACGTCCCGAGAACAAAGTTTCGAAGGTTATGAAGGAAACATTTCTCAGCCTCTGTCGGCATAAGATAAGGAAATAATAAGACAAGAAAAACGCCGCAATTTTATTTAAACTCTATTACTTATAACTTCCAAAAAAACCAAGAACGAAGTAAAGAACCAGCGATAATGCTCGAAAATATGAACGAACAAAATACCAAAAATCCTCCGGCTTCAACATTCGTTATTAAAGTCTCGAATCTCAAAAAGACTCCTCCTCCCTTCAGGAAATAAATCAGATAGAATAATCATAATTCAAACGGGCAGGAATCTGAATCAATATTTGCGAAAGCGCGCTAAAATAAAATTTGGGTTTGTATTTTCTCTTTTATTCTCCCCATAGTTGTGACGGCATAAATTTGCAACCGAAAGGGCTTATAATCTGATGAATGCTTTTGATAAGGGATTCTGTTGGTTCTTTTCTGGTTGTCCCGTGGAATCCCAGTGCCGGAAGTACGACGGCATATATACTCTTTCCCCTAAAGCTCTTCTGGAGTAAGCGAAATTGATCATTGGGTGAAAGTAAATGACGATAAGGGTTGGATGGGGGAATATATAGATTGTAGGGGGATTCGTATTATCATTCGGATGTTTTGGCAGCTGATAATATTCCGGGAAGTATTATGGTTTGGCGTGAGATAAAAAGCCAGAAAATATCATCGAATTTAATGCGTTGTGAAAATCATATTCGTTTCAGTATCGCTATTTGGAAAGAAAGTAATGCTGATTTTCCATTCAACTACGAATTTGACTGCTGCAAATTGATTCACGAACTTAGTTAAATTATTTCCGTGGTTGACTCACATGGCATATCAAATTATTAAGGAAATGAAATATTTTTTTATGCGCAGATAATGAATACACACACAAAGCCAGAACACTTAATTTAAACCTGCGAGGGGTTCACCCGCATAGAACCAGAAGTCTTCTAGGGTTCCTAGAATTCTAGTTCTTCCTAAGATTTTTTTTGTAAACAGAAAGAAACTAGAAGTCTATATATTGGAACCCGAAGTCTTCTAGGGCTCCTAGGATTTTTTTTTATGAACAGATAGAAATACAAAGCTGGAATACGTTATTTAACCCTTCGAGGGAATCACACGCATATAACTGTTCTAGGACCAGAAGTCTTCTGGTACCTTGGATTCTAGTTCTTCCGAAGATTTTTTATGAACAGATAAAAACCATGCCTGTGGTTTGGTACCAGAAATCTTCTAGGATTCTAGTTCTTCCAAAACAAATTCCGGGAAGTAATATGGTTTGGTGTGAGAAAAAAAGCCAGAAAATTTCAATGAATTTAATACGTGTTGTGAAATTCATATTCGTATCAGTATCGCTATTTGGAAAGGAAGATATGCTGATTTTTCCATTGAGCTATAAATTTGATTGCTGAGATTTGATTCAAGAACTTAGTTAAATTATTTTGTGGTTAACTGACATGTCAGGTCATAACTATTAAGGGAATGAAGCTATTTTTTTATGGTGAGAAAGGAATAAAAAGCCAGAAAACTTAATTTAACCCTCTGATACGCATATACCTGTTCCAGAACCAGAAGTCTTCTCGGGTTCTTAGGATTGCAGTTCTTCCTAGGATTTTTTATGAACTATGAACAGAAACCAGAAGTCTATTGTGGAACCAGGAATATTCTAGGGTTCCTAAGATTCTAGTTCTTCGTAGGTTTTTATAAACTGATAAGACTGCAAAGCTATAATACTTAATCTAACCACACGATATATTTGTTATGGAACCAAAATTTCAATATAATGAAAAAAGATAAAACGTTAATAGGTAATTATTTCAAATTTACGGTGATTTTTGTATGGGTTCAAGAGTTCGTTTCACTCAAGAGTTTTAAGGTATGAAGTCATTAGAAAAGGACGAATCATTTTTTTATCCAAATAAGATAAAAAAACATCAAATTGCAATATAGAAGTCCCGTCCAATTATCTCTCTGGATTGTTATTTATACTGAAATCCAATTTTCTAGCCTTCTCAAACAAAAGAATAACAGAGGTTAGAAGCATAAGGCTTTGTAAATATTTTCGGAAACTGTCTGGTATGTCCAATCCAGTTTTGTTAGTTAATTGCTTAAGATATATCTCAAGTATTAGATTAAAATAATCCAAAAGGGTTTCTAGAAAAATGTTGTCATCGGCCATTCGAAAGGTTTTTCAGATCCCTAAGCTTAATAACAATCGTAATTGCAAAAATTAATCAGCCTATCCCAAAAAAACTGATACTCGTATATAGTCTTCGCAATATTTTCTCCTTATATATAGGATTAGATATATTTCGCATCAGGTTATCTAGGTTCTATAGTCGGCAGATATCATTTAAATTTAGATTATGGTCCGTTATGAAATATAAAAAACGTATTTTAACCCTCCAAATGGTTTGAACGAGATATCTCGTTCGTCAAGATCTGACTGTTTGCTAATAAAGGAATTTGTTTTCGCCTTACGATTGAGCGATACACTTAGCAAATGGAGTTAATTTGATTTATATACGTATATACAAACTATTGTGTGAATTAAAATTTTGTCGATTCACAGAAAATTGCGAACTAACAATTTTTGCTAAAGAATTAAAAAAACTTTTGACCACGTTTTATGAAATAACTTCCGAATGACTTGATCTTTTTGAACCAAACTTTACACATAAGCGATTTAGTAGGGAAAAAAGCAATCAGTGCAAATTTTACAACAATTGAATAGTAACTGAAAAACTTTCTTTTGAATGTCCTCTTAAACTGAGACCGAGAATGGGTAGAGAATAGGTAGAGGTTGAAGTAGAATTTAGAAGCATTGTTGCTATGTCCCCTTAAAACCGGCTGAATACCAGTATGGACCAGATACCGGGAACGTTTGCTGTTATGATATGATCAAAAAAGTGCTGGATTAATTAATTTTCACTAAATGTAATGTGATCCACTCAATGAAGATAAATTGAAAATAATTTGCCCCAGTGAAGATACAATTTATTGTTCATCAATCACAACTGTTAAAGTTGGTTTTGAAAGTCCTGTCCGCTTAAACTGATGTAGTATAAAGTTAATTTAGAAGCACTGTGACTATGCCCATTCAAACAGTATTTACACCTGTATGGACCAGATACCACCACACTTGCTGTTATATGATCAAAACATTTGCTGTATGAATTGAATACCACTAAATGTGGTCCAATCAATCTAAATTGAAGATAATTTGCATCAGTAATGTTAAATTTTTTTGGAATAAGATTATTAATCGAAAGAAAATTGCATCTCAATTCACAAAACTCTTAACACCAGATATCAATGCCTCGGTTTTGTAACTCTGATCATTGAAGGTTCCTGTGTAGGAGATCAAGATACCTGCGATTCCATCCAACATGTTGCATCACCATACTCCGAAACCACTATCACCAAAATAGTCCCTTGCCTTGTAATATTGGGATCGTAACTGATGCACTGTTCCCTCAAGAGAATTGTTCAACGCAAACCAATCTATTCACTGAGTTTGTATTAATCAATGTAGAGCCCATTCCTCCACTCAATCAGAGTCGAGTTCCACCAGTTCTAATCAGGAGTCCTACTCCAATGAATACCGACCTTTCTCTTCATAGGGTTCAGTGAGGCCGACATGCAGACGTCTGGTATAGAGTCAAGTTGACTACCAGCAGTAGATAGTTGATCTTAAGACTTCCTACTATGGGGTCTAAGAGATCTGTAGAGAATTGTATGCAAAGCATCGTGCCGTGGATCTTGATGCGAAATTGATGATTCCGCTATGTCTTTAGGATGTTCTGCTATCTTATTCAATGCTGGGACTCCTGTTGTCCGGTTGGTAGAATCGTGGATTAGCAACAAGAGTATGCGAATTCGAAATTTGATCCAACCAAATACTGTCGTGCCACGTGGGGGTCGGTACAGTTTAAATCTACCGTGACCTGAAATGTTCTCACGCTAGCGTTGTGTGGAATTTTGATGAGTGCGGGTGCCAGCTCAGGTGTTGACAGTGCCATCTGACCGTATTTAAGAATTATGAGGCGCTGTCTATAGATCTTTCATCTAGAGATTGATCCCGGACCTTCACCAATTTACCATTGTGTTAATTCAGTTTGATGTAAATTCAATTACCTAACTCAAAGGAAGGCTATTTTCGGAATCGAAATTAACTCTGTCGCGCGACATGTAAATCGCCATCCCGATGTACGTGACAGCTGTTGATTTCCAGACTGAATCGTCCCCAAGGTCTTCAGACGTTTGTAAAATGCTAATAGAAATCACTGAATCCAAAAGCAAAAAGGAAAACTTGTTATTGCTGCTTAAGGAAAATGACATAGCTGGAGATATTGCTGCTGTGGTAATTTTGATCACAAATCCTCCGATTGCCGATAGATTCAGTCAACGTGTTCTGCCTGTCAATATTGGTTATTTTTTTTATCAATTTATCAACTACCTACCTATAAATTTATCAACTACCTACCTATCAATTTATCAACTACCTACCTATCAATTTATCAACTACCTACCTATCAATTTATCAACTACCTACCTATCAATTTATCAACTACCTACCTACCAAAAATAAAAATCATTATGAAGCATACAGCGCATAGATGGAGATAAATATGGGCATGAATTCACTGGGAATCTTTTGTTTACACTTGTACATAAACATATCCACCCTACCATACAGAACACACAAGATTATGCAACAACGAAGATGACGGATGGCGTCAGAAAATAATTTAAATTGATGCATATTAATGGCTGTCTCCTTCTCAACTTCAATCCCGTTGCTTCAACCCTTAAAGGAAACCTTCCAAGCCCGACCACTTCTTTTAACCCTTTAATTATTCACTCCGTCGTTTCGTTCAAAGAAAAGCGGCAGGCTGTGTGATCGATGGAGTATATGGGTCAATCAATGAAACTTTTTAAGTGATCGATGCTTGACCTCGGAATCTCTTGACATCCTCACACACCCTCTCCCTGTGAATGGAAACGGCATTTTTCACAGGAAGTGCATCCTTCATCAGTTCATTCATCACCTTAGACCAATTTGTTTCCTCCGCCTTATTTTTTGTTCGAGTAGATGGAGAGAAACAATTTAAAGGAGGGAATAAATTTGGTCAGTGTTGCAAATGGCCCGAGTGATCAGATTTGAGGAACGATTGATGAACAAAGTCTTATTTGAAGATATCAAGCTGATGAATGTTTGAAAACTCATAATTGTCTATACTATTTGAAGTAGTTAGTTATTGAAGTTATTTCTCAAATTTAACACAGAAGGAAACACTAAATAGAAATAAATGGAATGAAATAATTTGAGTTAGTATGATTAATTTTACATCGTTAATGTAAAATTGATTGAGAAGTTTACAAATTCCCAAAATTGGTTATTTGTATTGTCTAAAATGCATTTGATTTTAGTGATGGATGTTTGACTAAGGACCTCTAGAAGGATGCTTGATAAAGGAATCTATAAATGCTCTCTCACTGTGAACGGAAACTACATTTATCACAGGAAGTACATCCGTCATCAGTTCATTTATCACCTTCGACCAATTTGTTTCTTTCCATCAGTTTTTTGATTCAAGTAGATTTAGGCAAACAATTTAAAGGATTAAATAAATTTGATCAATGTTAAAAATGGCTGGAGATATATGAGAAATTATTGATGGAGAAAGTCTTATTTGATTATATCAAGTTGATGTGTGTTTGAGAACACTCATAACTATCTATATTAGATATAAATATGCTTGAAACTGTTTCCTAAAAATTCACTGCACAAACACGATGAAGGAAGCACTAAATAGATTTAAGTAGAATGAAATATAGTTTTATTTAGATAGTATGATTAATTTTACCTTGTTAATGTAATATTGATAGAGGTTTACAAATCTCCAATATTATTTATTTGTATTATGTAAAATACATTTGACTTTAGTGATGAATGCTTAATTTGAGACCTCTAGATGTTCTCTTCCTGTGAAAGGAAATGACAATTTTCACGGGAAGTGCATTATTCATCAGTTCATTCATCACCTTAGACCAATTTGTTTTCTTTACTTAACATTTTTAGTTCAAGTAGATGGAGGGACAGAATTTAAAGGAGGGGGTAAATTTGGTTAGTGTTGCAAATGGCCGGAGTGATGAGATTTGAAGAACGATTGTTGGAGAAGTCTTACTTGAAAATATCAGCGTGTTGAATGTTTCAAAACGCGAAAAATGATCTATATTAGATATAAATATATACGAAGCTGTTTCGTGAAAATTAACTAAAAAAGGATGAAGAAAACACTAAATAGACTTAAGTGGAATGAAGTAATTAGAGTAAGACAGTACGATTAATTTTATCTTGTAAACCCTCCTAGTGGTTTAGACGCGATATCTCGTCAATCATGATCTAAACAATTCTTCTAATGACAAAATGCCTCGTCATCAGGATGTTGCCGAGTTTTTGATAATGACGAGATTAAGATCTGGTCAGTTTTCTTCCAATGACGAGATATCTCGACCATCAAGATGAGGTCAGTTTTGCTGAGGATGAGGTACCACGTCGAAGCAACCATTAGTAGGGTTGATAGAAGGGTTTGCAAATTTCCAAAAATAGTTATTTACATTATGTAAAATGCATTTTATTTTAGTGATGGATACTTGAATAGGGGATTCTAGACGAATGCTTGACCAGGGGACCTCTAGATATTCTCTCCTAGCAAATGGAAATAGTATTCTTCACAGTAAATTCAGCCTTTATCAGTTCAGTCAACCTCTTAGACAAATGTGTTCCCTTTTCTTTCTGTCCGAGTAGGAGATAAATAATTTCAAGGCGAGAATAAATCCGGTTAGTGCTGCAAATTATCGGAGTGATGAGATTTGAGAAACAATAGATGGAGAAATAGTTTTTTAGATATCAACAAAAAGCATATTGTGAAATGAACATAACTATCTATGTTATTACTAAGAGTTGGAAGTCTTGTGTGTGTTCAGAAACCGAGAAAGTAAACAGTGCATGGAATTAATATTACCTATTCTGCTATAGTATTAGGGAATAATTGAAAATGGACAATAATGTTAATTCCGCATTGTTAATGTCATATTTGATAGGGATGCTTACAAAGCTCCTAAATTAGTTATCTACATTGTGTGAAAACAGATTTGAGTTTAGTGACCGATGCTTGATCTAGGGACCACTTAACATCCGCTCACATTCTCTCCAACTAATAGAAACTGTATACTCACATAAAGTGCATACTTCGCCAGTTTATTCATCACCTTAGACCAACTGGTCTCCTTTAATTTTTATGTTCAAGTAGTAGAAAGGAAACAATTTAAAAATGATGGTACATTCTATAATGTTGCAAATAATAGTTGGACATAGGAAATAAAGATACATCTGTGAAAAACAATGCATTTAAAGATATGCTTTGGTTTGTAATTTTTTACTACAATCGGCTATTTAAACATATAAGTTCGATTCGTATTAGGGAATACGTATATCTAACAATATTTAATGCTACTTTGCCAATTAAATACGAAGTCGGGGAAGAAAATACTTATTGGAATTAGTTTCGCCAATCGCGCTTAGTAGAAGAAAATTTGAATTGTTGTTAAAAAAAGTTGAAAAAGTTGTTAAAAAAAGTTGAAAAAGTTGTTAAAAAAAGTTGAATTGCTATGTTAATTTTATATTTTAGAAACACAATTATAAATTAATAAGTATAATTTACAAAGCAAATAAAAATTAACTGTTATTATTCCAGTGCAATTATAAATGTGATACCCCGTGGCTCATCTCACTTCCGACTCATCAATGGCGAACACCGTGGAATTCGGATAGGAGTCACGAGAACATTCCAGAAGTAGAACACGAGCGACTTCCGGAAAAGGGTTGAAAGAACATTCTAAGAGGAAAACGATTTCAGACGACAAAGGAGTAGGACGTTAATGGCAGACGGCCATCCTTTTTTGTGTTGTTTTAAATGTTTATTAATGTCCTGTCCTTAATTGTTATTTTGTAATTACATGTTTTACCTTTTAAAGAATTTCTCAGTGTTCTTCAAAGCTATGTTACACTACCACTGGACTTCACATGAATTAGTAAGTATTATTTATCGCCTAAATTATAAATTAACTGAACATACATACATGAATATAAATAGCTTGAGTCTTGTGTGGTGGCTATTTTTATTTCTTCTAGAGATGTTAAAACAATGTCAATCGTTTTACAATATTAATCTCCAAACATGCATTTTACATCACTTAAGATCTAAAGTTATCCCTGATTCACGATAATATAAGTTGACACCAACAGATAATGCACAGTGGAACGATTTATAGCAGAGTGAATTGGGAGGGGTGAATCAAGCACAATGATTGAACATGGGATGAGTGGACTTTCTGGAATTGGTCGGAGCATTGGGTATGAAACTGGATTTTATTGGAGTGGAACTGCCGAAAAACTACGAATCTCTCGAAATAACACCAGATACTTGAAAAATGCTGGGAGTGTATGACGGGAAACAGCGAGCTCCTCGACAAACCAAAGTGATATCTAAAATGTGTTTTCTGTTCTCGTAGTTGCGTCCTCATCTCAGCGTGTCCTGCATCAACGACACACCAGAGCCCAATGTCAAAGATCAGTTGACTCTGTTTACCACTCTCTTGAACTTCCCATCTACAAACATTTGACCACTCACTTGCATACTGTGAGTTCTTACATTCATTTAGTGACTGAACTTGGTTGAGTAAGTTTGTCCGTCTTCCGGTTCTGTTTGATTTTGTGTCTGTGTTTGTACAAGTATCACATACAATTTATTCAACACATTTTAATGCAATGTCCTACATTTGAAAAAAATATTTTAGTGTAGTGAGAATGCATTTTTTAAAATTCCTTTGCTTACGTATTAAAGCAATTTTAATGTTAAAATATCTGAGTAACTCTATTTATATCAACAATATTTTAGTAGTTTTGGAGAAGCTGGAATGCATATTGAGCATTGCAATTACTTAAATTATTCTACCAGTACTGCTAAAATCAATTATCTTTAAAAAACTATTTTTGCAGTATTAAAATTCAAGTACCTTTTTATTTTGAGCCTTATTTATTTTCTTTGCAAAATATAAGCTATTTCCGAACATTTGGGACAAACGATATTTTGCAACAAAACGAAAACTTGTGTTTGTTTGCCACGTGCAGTGATAATTTTTTCGCTCCGAATTAATTTCGTATTTTTAAATTCTACCTAATTTTTAGTTGTAAGTTTTTCTGATTTAAATATTTATTATTTTAATAAATTGCAATTCATTTTCGTCACACGCAACATCACCGTAAAGTATTCTGTTTAAAGCGACATGTAAGTTACAATAAAGCAAATTTTAAGTAAAATTTTGCTATTATTGAAAGAATATTAATATTAAAAATATCCGAACTAGGACTTGAAATATTACAAATTGTTTGTTATAGCGACAGATGGCCATGATGGCTTATTTTATGAATTGAAGTTATATTTATGCGACGTATGTAGGGAAAGTTTGTTTAAAACCATGATTTTCTTTAGAAGAAATGCTGACAAAGTAACTTACCATTTGAAAAAATGGTAATAGGTTACCTTTGCTTTATCACTACTGAAGATATTAAATTTAAAAACAAGTTCTTTTATTATTGCACGTTCTACGAAACAGAATTTTCAGCGAAAACGTATTCGCTTTTAAAACAAACTTAGCGATTAATATATTATAAAATTAGTCATCTTTCCCTTAATCGTATCGAAATTAGAAAAGAGTGCCACAAATAAAAAAAATATTGGCAGGTAAATTATGTGAGAGAGTATCCGCAGTAGATTCTTCATTCTTACGAATTGAGTAGAGTAATTTTACAATAGAACTTAAGGAAGGAAATTCTTAATTCTCACTCAAAATCATCTTTTATAGCAGTTACCTTAATGTCTCACCTTTCGCCAATTTGTACCTTTATCAGGGGTGCGATATAGTATATGAAATGTTTTACATGGATGGATTTGGATGTATAGAATTTGTGTCCAAAGTAGGTTGTAGAAATTATAAAAATGTGGAAAATTTTTTTAAATTTTTTTTACTCATACTTATATGATTTGGTAGTTTTCTACGAAAGAGGAACGTTATTATATTCTGGTCACTTTCAATATATATTTAACCAATTCAACCCGCGTGTGGTCGGGCAATTTTGCTAAAATAAATTCATTCAAATAAATTCATATCTTATTTTATAACCATTGTACGCCTCTATAACGCTTTTTATTCCACTTGAAGAATCTAGAAATATCCTCATGAAACATTTCCTATTCAATCCAATTAAAATAATCTATTGGTTATTTCCTAAATAATCCAGAGCTCATCAAACATTTTATAAATGACATTACATACTGGCACTTACGTTACGTCATTAGATAGTTAAAAAATTAAAATTTTGAATATTTATAAATTCTGTTTTTAAAAGATAAATAAAAAATACATCCTAATGTTTTGCAATTTGATTACAAACAATGTCTCACATAGTTTTTAAGGTACGTTTACATCTCTACTGATCTGTAGCTACATTTCTGTCTGCCAGTATATCCAGTAATGTATATACTGGCACTTAGGAATCAGGATATCAGGCACTTTGGAATTTATGTCTGACAATTATTAGGAATCTGTCAGACAGTTCTCTCTATAGTTCTATAGGCGATAATCTAAACACTAGCGAAAGTTGTCAGAACCTGTAGAACATTTAATTGAAAGTTGACCGGAAATCTGCTTTTCTGGTAGAGTGTTTGACAGTTTACTCGATGTAGTTGGATTTTGAGATTAATTCATAAGTTCGTGCATGCCTTTATTATCTCTGACGATAGGAAAACAGAATGCATGAATTTATTGTTATTAACATTCAATTAACATAATCCGAGAGTTGTCTTTTGGATTGACATGATTGTGAAACATCTATTTATTAATTTATTAAATAACGTCAATGAAGATAAATACATAAATTTCGTTCTATTTATGTAATTATTTTTAATTAAATGTATGTATTTGTCTTTTCTTTATGTATGCATGCAATTAATTTATGTGTGTAAAGAAAATTAAAACTAAAATTTATGTTTTGAAAATAAATATCAAACTATTACTTTCTCGAAGACAAACTGAATATTGAAGTCCGATAAGAGATAAATGTATGGCACAAATATTTCAAGTCAGTTTAAACGCGTCATTCATTTCCATCCTACAGTTCTGTACAGATATGCCAATCCGAACTGTATGAGGCAGAACTGTCATGCCAAATATGTTCAATGTAGATGTTCTTTGGAAACTACTGTCAGACAGTTGATGAAAACGTAGTTACAGACTGGTACAAGTGTAATACTTTACTTCCTTTACGAGTTTTATAATTTGTTATGTTTTATAATTTGTTTGCAACACGTGGAAATTGTTGCATGAGGTATTGTATATTATTTTTCGCAAGGAAATTCACAATCCTTACTCAACTGACAACTCATACCCAATACAAGATGTATATGAAAATAACTTAAGCCAATAATGATTTAAAATCATAAGAATTTAACTCATGTCAATAAATATAAGTGAAATGAAAAATGATCAATAAAGTTCTTATCAAAATACAAACTGCTCTGTTTCGTCGGACTATTTATTGAAGAATTTCGGCAATTTATGAAAGAAGCACTGCACGACCTCAGTGAAGAGGTAAATCAAGCTTGAAAAATAAACGTATTGAGAAAAATGAAATAGCTCTTTCATTTCTTTTGCAAAAATAAGTAAATAACCTTCTTTCCGTTGCCAATATGAAGAAATATCAAAATCGATAAACTTCAACAGCTTTATGACTTTCCATTTACTTCTAAATCGTGTAGAAGTTTTATTCAATCAAATAATACGCATCATTACCGCAGATCACTTTAATATATCTGAGATAAATATAAAATGCGTTATAACCAAAATGTTTCCCCTTTTTAATGCTTATGTTTTCACGAAACATTTTTGAAGTATGTCGACTTGGTTTAAAGGAGAGTTTAAGGAGAAAAGTATTTTGTCTTTTATGCCAATATTTTCGTCATTTTAAATATATGAATCCTGTTATAAAGTTGAGTAAGTAACATTTGTATAAATGATTATGAGATGAAATCATTTCAATCAAGTCAAATGTCAGGTAAATATTCATAACTCTCTTTAAATATTAGTTTTACATGCTATAGAGTGAATGATTCTTAGTGAAGTATATCAATCCAATTCATAATACTTCTAAAGTCTATATATTTGAAGCTATGTTTACGATAAATCGATTTGGTTGGCTACTTAACTTTTATAGTATTTTACTTTCACTTATATTTTATATTTCATAGTTTAGAGTGTTACATATTACCGTCAATATGCAATACACTAAAACTAGTCTATGTGCATAACGTTCATAAGCTATCAACTTCTAAAAACTCCTGTGGCGATAAAGATATTTCTCGTGTATCACAGTAATTACAAATAGCTTTTTTGCCACAAATAGGGTACAATGTTGATTGTTAACAGTAAATTGTACCTTCCTTTCATCCATTTAGAATTCTTTGATACACGAATTTCTAGTTTTAGACTAGACGGAATGCTTAAGGTGGTTTTGGAAAGTTTCCTGAAGAAGCACTTCTTTTTACCGGAATAGATAGAATTTGTTACAAGATCTTTTGACGTCAAAACGGTTGCACTCTTTTTTGTAAAATGACTTTTTCTCATTCAATTGTATACCTGTCAAACTAGTTGGATCTTTAACTGACTGTTGCAGATCTATAAAATGTACGTTCTCGTTAATACATTTGATATGTTACCCTACGGTAGACGTATCCTATATAAAAATAACTATACTCTATGTGTATATAAGTAATTTTTTATAAAACAACTTCTTACATATTCGATCACATACCTATCAAACTAATTAGACCCTTACAAGTCTCTTTGTGTTCATAATGTGTGCATCCCCGGGTAATATATTATTTGATGTGCTTTGTTATGGTTGACGTATGTTAATGTTTTGTAAAACGACTTCTTACATATTCTGTTGCTTACCTATCAGGCTAATCAGATTTTTAACTGTTTCAGTTCATAAGATATACATCCCCGAAGAATGTATTTGTTATGTCCCCCTATGGTTGACATATTTTGTTTGTAGGTAACTATGCTATGTATAAGTAATTTTTGAATAACGATGTTTTATTTACTCACATAGCTGTAAAACTAATCTGATCTTTAATTGACTCTATCAGTCCATAAGATGTACACCGCTGGTTAACAGATTTGATGTTCTCCCCTATAGCCAACTTATGCTATTTATAAGTAAGTATGGTATACCTATGTAGTTTTAGTAAAATATTTTATTTGATTGCATAGATCTCAAACTAGTAGGATCTTCCATTGATTCTTTGAGTTCGTGAAATGTACACACTTGTGAATAGATTTGATGTGTTCTATTGTCAATGTAGTATGATGCTTGTAAGTAACTAAGCTAATCCTAAGCAGTTTTGCAATTGTAAAATGATTATTTTATTCGATTGCATAGCTATCAAACTTCAATTGTCCCACTGTTTCTGTTCATAAAATATACATTGCCAATTGATAGATATTTGATATGTTCCGCTATGGTTGACGCATGTTTTTTGGAAGTAACTTTGCTATGTCAAGTGATTTATATATTATATATCAGTAACATTATGCACTACTTACCCTTTTATTTTACTTCAGTTCCGCAGTTCAGAATAGAAATAATGTACTAAACTTTGAATCACGCACTTTTTCTCTCCATGCACATATATATAATCATCTTTTATTCTTTATATGAAATAATAAATTCATGCAATCTTGTTTTGTTTATATATATATTTTTTAACACTATGCGCTACTTACCGTGCATTCTTAACAACACTCATCAACACCCTGCATTCTTAACAACACTCCCTCAGTTAAGAAAATGAGAATATTGTGTTAAAGCTGAGAATTATGTAAGTTTCATTTATATCATTCTTGTATTGCTATATAAATTCGTAAATACATGTATTCAGTTTTGTGTTGCTGTCCGTTGTGCTTGGTGTGCAACTTCACTGGATATTAAGCTGCTAATGAACCAGTGTTGTGAAACATACAGTAGCTAGGTTAGAAATATGATTAGTTATTTTAGTTATGAAATCTACCATTAAGTAAAATATTTATTCCCAAATGCATTTTAAATTCAAGTTGTGCATGTCAAATGTTCCAAAGTTCTGCGTTTCCCCCGAATTTATGCTTTAAGTTTTAGTATTTAATTGCATATGTTAATTAAGAAAAAGGAGCTTTTTTAATATGAATATACTGGAAAGTAAAATAACTATATTTTACTTGCTTCGAAAATTTCTTTTTGACGAAACTTCTTAATGAATCGTAATTCTCAACGTTTGGGGAATTCGTTACACTGCTGCACCACTAGCTATCCTTAATCTGAGGATTCATTATTTTAATGATTCCTAAACTTGAAAACTTGTTAGTGCATCTCAAGAATTGTGTAACGAACCATTGAAAAAGGTAAGCCCCATTATAGCTTTCAAGAAAATAATTACGATCTAGCAATAATTTACTTTAATTAATTGCAGTTCAAATGTTAATTATGGATTTTAAAAAAGTTATAAGAAAAATAATTGGATGCATGAAATTTACTCATGTTAAAGGATAACTTAACAAAGATTATCAGTAGAGAAATGACAAAATTAAATAAATTATATGCATTTCTTATAAATGTCTTGGGATCAACATGAGAACTTATATATTAATACAGTAATCGCACTATATATCGCGTTTCTTGGGAGAAAACAAAAAGTAATTAAACTCGCAAAAATTACTCAGTACATTAAAAAAGTAATTCAACTCATAAAAGCATTCAAGAATTTAAAAAAATAATTAAACTCATCAAGATTAAATTTGGATTTTAAAAAACTAAGGTGGGAAATAATTGAAAGCATGAAAATTATCCATTAATTGAAATTGTGAATTGCAATCATGTTTAGGACAATTTAACTAAGGGTATTAGTAAACACATGACTCAAAATAATTAAATTCTATGCATTTCTGCTAAAGGAATCAAAATTTGAACTTATATATTAATACAGTAATCTCACGACATACCGCGCTCTTGGGGAAACCACAAGAAGTAATTAAACTCAAAAACTACTCAGTATACCTCCAAAAGTAATAAAAAAGTAACTGAACTCATGAAAATTACTCAGGGAAATTATGAAAGTAATGAAAAAGTAATTGAACCATGAAAATTAAACTTAGATCTTCAGAAAAGTAATGAGAAAAATAATTGAAGGCATGAAAATTACTAATGAATTGAACTCGTGAACTTTACTCATGTTAAAGGACGATTTCTACGGGCATAAAAAGATGCATGACAAAAAATAAATTTAATGGCTTAAAATGGTAGTTGGATTGGCATAATTATCATTTTCTGTTAGAAGAGGGATAATTAGACCAATCCTACGACTGAAAATTGTTTCCGATCCACTACTTTCGTTTTCATTGGTAGAGGAATGCGTTGAGTTTTATGCCACAGGGGCCATATTGGCCAAGCTGTGTCAAATAACGTCCAGTAAATAGACATACGCATAAAATAAACGTTTTATTGACACAGGAGATAGACGTACACCCAGGGAGGAATCGATACTTGCCACCCATACATGGTAGAACAACATCATTGGTAGAGAGAAAAATAGAATTTAGGCTTCCTACAAGCTATTTCCGATTAATTCGTTTCTGTACACTTCCTGACCATGTTAGCTGACTGGTCCATCACTATTAGTAAAACTATCCAGACTTAAGATGGGCCATAACACAAAATCGCTATTCTTAATTGAAGTCTATCTGATGCAATACAGAAACGTGATACTCACAGCAGACATAGATAGCACAATCCAAATGAAAGGATGCAACATATGAGTAGTATATGTGAGCCATAGACTACCTTTTCGAAGAGCACCCTTAAAGAACCCACTGGTCATCATCATTCTAAGTAGTACATTACAGTTTGCAGTCTTAGGGATAATAGGTGAACTTACTAATGGACATTTTTTAATAAACCACTTCTCACGGATTCTTTCTTTGGTTACTGTTTGTGATGTTCGATGATGGTACAGTAGGATTCCATATTTGTTTTAGAATAATAAAAAATGATTTGATACTGGTGCATACAAGAGATATCGGAAAATTACTATTAATACGAGTATTTTTAAATCTGTACGATGGGATAATGCTCTCATGTATGTAGTCAATATTGTAGAGTCGATTACTAAGTATGTTTACATTCTAAACAATTTGTTGGCTGTTACAAATATTTTAAATCCAAAATGTCTGAAAATTACCATTATGATTTTATTTTTTATCTGTACGGTGGTATATGAAAACCCTCAAACATGTATTTTTAATTAGGGCCCCTCCACCCCGATTAGCTGAAGTTATTACGGATATAGGAAAGGCATCAAGGACTCTCAAGCATGTCGATGACGTTTTGGAAAAAGGTCGTAAATCGACGTTATTTTTGCGTTTTTGCAAAACTCATATATATTTTTTAGAATTATATATTCTTTGAAAATTAAGATACGGATATATATATAATTGATTAAAGGTAAGGGCTATAAAACTATAATTAAATGCACTGAAAAATCTTTCCCACTCAAACTGGGTGAAAACTTATTTCGCTTATGTAAAAATTTGCAGTTGTGGGTTACGACCTTTTGCCAGAACACCATTGGATGAATTCAATATTGAAGTGTTGCTTGCTACGAATTACTTAAATTCAAAATGTTGATGTCTGTTACGAGTTAAATAAATTCAAAATTTGTCTGATATTGCAAATTGTATAAGTTATAAAAATATAATATTATGAACTGTTTAAATTCAAAAAAAAATTATTGACCGTTAAGGGTAACTAAATTCAAAAGGTAGTTGATTGATAAGGGATTTTTAAATCCTAAATATTTTTGGTTCAGCTGTCCAAATTCAAAATGCGTTTGATTCTTACAGGTTTACATTAAAAAAATTATTGATTATTACAAGTTTTTTATATTCTATAGGTCGATCCTATAGATGAGTTAGTTTCTTACGTTCAAAGATTGTTGGCTGTTACGAGTTGTTTTCATTCATTTGTTGGATAAATAAGGTTCGATTAATCCCAAAGCTTTTGTTGGTGATTTTAAATCGATATTGTTGCAATTTCTTGAGTGGTTCCACGGAGTCCCTCACAGGTATTAGCAATATTTGTTAAGAATCGCTTGAATCCGAAAGATGCCAATTCCAAGAACCAAGTGCCACCACATCTCAAAGCGACAATCCTTCATAACGAAATATCATGTTCGCAATTACAAGGAAACGAATTTCAAAAATTAAAACACCCGAATGATTTAGCCTGAATTCACAATCGCAGAATTCAATTCCTTCCCTCCTCAAAGATTTGAAGTCACACACACTTAAATTCCTTGCGACGTAACCCCGGATTAATGAGATTTTTACGAGTTATTTACATTCAAAATATTATTGGTTGTTAGGAATTGTTAAAATTTAATAGTTTGATCTTAGAGACGAGTTGTTTGCAATCAAAAGATTGTTGATTATTATAATTTTTTAATTCTATTACTTCTGTATACAAATTGTTTTCATTCAAAGGATTGTTGGTAGTTTTGAGATTTTTTCAATAAACTGTTTCACATTGTTTACAGTAAACAGAAATGTTGGTTGCTAGGAGGTTTTTAAATTCTATAGATTGCTTCTATAGACGATTCACATTAAAACGATTGCTGGCTGTTATATCTTGTTTTCGTTCATTGGTTCAATGACTCATGTTTAGTTAACTGAAAGGTTTTGGTGATTGTTACGGTATTTTAAATTCAAATTGATGCATTTTCGTAAGAATGTACTATCGAACCAGTCCATCAGATTTGTTAGTAATATTCTTTGCGAGTTACTTACAACGATGTATCCTACTGTCCCAATACCAACAACCACATCTGCAATCTTTCAAAACCAAAACACATTGTTGGTAGTTATTAGTTTTTTTTTAATATTCTATCGCTTGCTTCTATAGACAATATTGCATTCAGAGGAGTGTGGCTTTTAAATAAATAGGTTTGCTTCTATAGATGTTGCTTACAGAAAAAAATTCGTTTGTCACGGGTTTTTTAGGTTCTACAGATTGCTTCTATAGACGAGTTACATTCGAAATATTGTTGGTGGTTGCGACTTGTTTTCATTCATTGGTTCAATGATTTTCAATTCTCGAAAGGTTTTTGTTGGTTGTTACGGTATTTTGAATCAAAATCGATTGAAATTTTAAATCGAAAATGGACGGTGGAGTCAGTTGTTCAAACCTGTTAGCAATATGTGTTACGTGTTACCTCCAACGATGTTTCTCACTGTGTCAATATCAACAAGCAACCACCACCACATCTGCAATCGACAATTTTTCAAAACTTACACAATCCCATGTATCCAATTTCAAAAATTAAAATACTCGATTGATTTCCCCTGAATTCAGAATCTGAGAGTGCGATTCCTGCTTCTCAAAGATTTCATAACGAAGTCGCGCACACTTCAATTCCTTGTGACTTAATCCATGATTAACGAGTTCCTTCATTACGGTACCAAGTTAAAAAGCAACCACCCACGGAGATCCCTTTCATTCAGTCTGCTCAGCTCAAAGGCAAAGTATATAGATTTCCACTAAGACCATCTGTGAAGTGAATCAATAAGTAAAAAAAGTAAAAAACCCGACTGCATTATTTTGGTTGAATTGATAAGAAAACAATGACTTTCCGTCAGGAGTGTGATTAAAAAGCTTGGGTCTGAATATTGATAAGGAATAAATCCGTGATCGATAAATCGAATTTCTTGGTATTATCCGATAGCTAACGTCGGCTGTTTTACCTCCTCCTCGTTATCTGTGTGAACGGATCGCTGCGGTTAAATTGAAACGATAGGATTCGCTGCGATTTATCTTCCCGGAGTTTGATAGTGTGCGGCTTTTTCTTAGGTGGTAATAAAGCATTGGAATGATTGCATTAGTATCCGGGATTCGTTTTTGTAATGTTGGAATCGTTGGTGGAATTGTTACCGGAGGATGAGAAATGATTTTATTGCGTCATTTAATAATTTATCTTACTGAGGGTCGAAGGATGAGAAGTTATGAAATGACAAATGAAAGAAAGGTGGGTGTTTTGAAATGTGTAATCTCTGATACCTGCATAAAAAGCACCAAATCCTTTAGATCTTAATTTTTAATGCAGTTCAGATTAAAGAATTGCATAGTGACGGTATCAACAACAAGAGAGCAATTTCCTATAGCCGATAGTTGGATGGAGAAAGGACAATAGATCTGTCGCTGTTTACAAAATGGTCCCATTAAAAAAACACGCTTTGAAATTTTTAGAAAGTCAATGGGAACTCCAGGCTGGCATTAATAAAATAGGATTGAAAATAATCTTATCTATTCTAAAATAATATTGATCATAATGGAGGGAATAAGTGATTGCAACGGTATTAACATTCCTGGTGGTTGTCTCGACAGGGTACCTCATCATTAGCAAAATTGACCATATCTTGATGGATTAAATATCTCGTCATTAGGAAAACTGACCATATTTTGATACCATCATAAAAAACACGATAGTATCTTGATGACGAAATATGTTGTGATTGGCAAAGTTGATCAGATCTTGATGGGCGATATATCTCGCCGAAACCACTTCGATGATTAAACGAGGATCAAAATGCAACAGCAACGTAAGGCAATTGCAATGCCAAGACGACTTTCCTTAACCACCAGAACAACAACTTTATACCGTCCATTCTATAAAATCATCAGTGTTTGATTACATTTGTGTTATAGTGCGACTCCCATTAGAAGGCGGCCGGTTTGGATCAGTTGATTTCTAAATAGGTGTAGAAGGTTGCTTCGAATAAGAGCCGCCATATGCAGAAGACCAAGAATCGCGGCGATTGTCGTAGATTTATCCCTTGATCATTTTGGAATAGAACGATCAACTCGCAGCCAGAATCAGCACTAAAGACTCCAATCGAGGAAGATATTTGATAACGTTTCCAACAGTCCCCTTATTCAATCAATAGACTCGTCCCAAACCACGTGACTCAATGCCTTTTCGTGAAAGCATATATGTTTAGTATTACCATGACTGCAAGAAAAAGATAAAGTATGTTGAACACATTGTACATAGTATATAGTTCAACGTCCCGAACGCTTGATTACTCAAAATAACGTGCAAACAAGCACGTTCTAAAAATTATAATTTTGAATTTAAAAACAATTGTAAAAATGCACTTTATTCAAAACTCTTGCGTGTGGATTCTTGGAGGAGCTTGAAGTATTTTATAAGCAGGTTTATTAATGTGGAACTTGACTGAATGACACAAGATCCCTCATAAGTAAATGGTTATGTAAATGGATCGTAAAGTAAATGGGTATTTTTCTTCTACAATTCAAATAACATAACATTAGAAACAATCACTTCATGTCTTCTTTTAAATAAAGGAAATACATTACCCATGTAATGGGTAGAATAAGGCGTTTTTACGATTTAACTTTATAAAGTTTCATGTCCCCAAAATTTTATTTCCTGCCTTAAAGCATTGAAATGATTGCGCTATTATATGGAATTAGTTTTCGTAATGTTGGAATCATTGATGGAATTGTAATAGAAATATGAGATAGGTATTTTTATTTTTCAGTTCAAGAACTCTTATTTGTTAACCGAAGTATGGAGACTTTTTGATTACAAACAGAACAAAGGTAGTTAGACTTTTGAAACTGAAATTACATTATTATGAGAAATTCACCGTAAAGACAATAAATATTTTCGGTCTTAAATGTTTAACTCATTTCTGATTAATCACAAAAGTATGCATTCCGAATCTCTGTTGCAAGTTCTAAATTAGAAAGTGAAAGATATCTTTTTCTTTCATATGGTCGACATTCTTCTTGACCTTCAGATTTCAATAGAGTTCGGATTAATAATAACAGTAAATCTTTATTTAAAAAATATGTGTTTCATCCTGTATGACTAGTATAATATTGTCAAACAAATTGAAATTATCTACGGATACTTGTAAAATATATCCGTAAAAAATGTTAACACCTACAATAATTTGTGAGAAGGAAACTATTTCGTGAATTCAGAAATTTGTAACAGCTATTTTAATTATAATTTAACTCAGAAATTATTACCCCGACATTGCTTTGAAGATAATCTCAATTATACAAGTTAAACACAAAGCTACAATTTTCAAGATATGAGTTTTTTGGCTTTTCTACACCAGCATGTAGTGATCATTTGCTGAAGTCCACTAAGTTGTTCTTCTTTGCCTGAAGGTTATAACTTTTCTCAAAAAACACAATTAGTGACTTTGGCTAGTGACCCGTGTTTTATTACTTTGGTTTTCTCAGAATTATGTTTTATGAATTAGTGTGTTTCATTTCTAAGCCGATGATATGATGTGTATCATTGTGATCATAATGCTTACAAATCTTACTATTCATCACTGACTCTGATAAAAAAAATTATTTAAAAACCGAAAATGAGTTTAAAAACATTTTTTGATCACTCTGCTAATCACTCCAAGTCCCCATAGTTAATTTCAATGTATGACATAAAAACAAACTTCACACATAAAAAACTGAAAACAAATATGTAATCCCCTACCCTGAGAAAAGGAAAATAACTCATTTTCTCCAGCGAAATATCAAGATGTTCAGAACTCGGGAAATAAAACAAACCGAACAAAAACACAATAACAGCCCAACACAGAGACACAAAAACACACAATAGAAAAAAATCCAATATCTTTTACTTTACTAGCGAAGATAAATAAAGAAATGGATGCTTCAATAAGCTAACATCATGCTCCAAGGAACGGAGGATTGGACAGAGAACTAGAGTCCTCCAAGCTACTTTTAATACCGCTTTCCAAGTGTCCATTATGACCCATACGTGGAATTAATGATGACAAACTCCTTAACTGAGAGCGAAATACAATACAAATACATCATTACCGCTTCTTTCGTGCTGTAAATAATGACGCAAATCAATGGAGATATCCGAAGAAGACTATTAAAATAGGGAAAGGGGAAAAACTTTTGTTCCAGGTTGGAAGGAAAAAGGAATAAAAAACGAAACTCGCAAATCCCTTGAGCTACTAATGCTGTAAGCACCTATGGGTATATTTGTTTTCATACCTGGGATTATAACTAAGCGTTGTTTTGTGATAAATAAGTTTGAAGATTATTGGTATATTTTACTTCACTCGATGCAGTTCATAAGTCTTATAAAATGTATGTATATTTTTCTCCAGACCTGTAAAAATAGTTGACAGCTTTATGTGTGTCTATAGATATTCATGATTCGGGAAGTTTTAAGTTGAAAGGGAACAATATATATGCATTTGGTTTAAAGTAGTTGGTCTTCAGGCTTGTCAGAGAGTGTCATAAGTCACGTAGAATGTGCGTACATTTTCCTTCAGGCTTGAAATAATAGTCGACAGCTATACATTTTCTTATCGTTAATCATGATTCTGGAAGGTTTAAGTTAAAAGGAAACATATATTCTTGTACATTGTTAGAAAAATGACCAGCATACATTTTATAAGTTCTTGTAACAGCTGATTTAGTGATATTTATCTTCTAAAATTTTAATGCAACATACATAAAATAATGTCCAATGTTTTGATTATTTTCCAACTGTATAGTTCGAAAGAATCAAAAACAGTATAGTTGAAAAGAATTAAAAACTGCATAGTTGAAAAGTTGAGAGCTCTACGTTTGATCATCGATATTCAAAATTCAGAAAGTTTTAAGTTGGCTAAAATTGAACACTATATTTATGCAAATGGTTTTGATACATTTGATATTCTTCAGGTTACATTAATAGTCATTAGCTCTATGTTTGCTTATCGATATTCATGAATCGTGAAGTTCTTAGTTAAAAAGGAAACCCTATATTTATGCAGGATTTTAAAGTATTTTGTCTTCAGACTTGTAACAACAGTCTTCAGGTCTACGTTTACTTATCGATATTCACGATTCGGAAAGTTTAAAGTTGATGTATGAAGTTGGTTTAAAATATCTGAACCTCTTCAGGCTGAACTAATAGTTGACAAGTCTCCGTTTGCTTATTAATATTCATGATTCAGAAAAAATAAGTTAAAAAAGCACTACATTTTTGCAGATGTTCTTAAAATGAGGTTTGTTTTCCATGCTTGTAAAATAACCTGTCAACAGTTCTGTTTCCTTCTCGATATTCATGATTCGGGAAGTTTTAAGTTAAAAGATAATTTAAATAGGCACTATTTATGCAGGATTTTAAGATATTCGGTCTTCAGATTTATAATGATATTTAACAGATTTACGTTTGCTTATTGGTATTCATGATTCGGGAAGTTATAAGTTGAAAAGAAACGCTATTTATGAAAGAGGTATTAAAAACAGGTTACTTTTACTCATATGATACTCTGGTTGATGGAGTTTGCTGTAATCACTTAAAACATGTTTATTTGATGATCAAATTTATAAGCAGTAGTTATATTTGTATTTATTTCTAATAAGTAACCACTTACATCTTCAGATTTAAAAGTGAACTGGTGGTTATTTGTAAAGGAGCACCCAGTGGGTAAGTCTCCCTTATTACTAATAGAAACAATCACCAACCTCATACGCTGTACAAACGTGATCTACTGGATAACTAACAAATTATGACCACAATGCCGTCTTGTTCTAAAAATTGACAAGACTGACATGAAATATCCAACCAAACCGACTCAACCTATTTTCTGGGATTATTGGAAATCATTCGCCATCAAACAACCAAGAAACCAACTTACATTCTGATATCGCTAATTGCAAAAGCATCGCATTTAAAACAATTACATCTAATTTAATTTTCGGACACATCTTGCAACTGCTCCAAATGTGCTAACATACGGATTCCTAAATACTTTCCTTCACCTTATCCTTGTTCCTCTATAGTTATACAGAAGAATAATGTTCGTACTGTACCAATCTGTGATCTAGATCTGTCACTTCACAATTGACAAGACTGACAAGCAATATCCAACCAAACCGACTCAACCTATTTTCTGGGATTATTGGAAATCATTCGCCATCAAACAACCAAGAAACCAACTTACATTCTGATATCGCTAATTGCAAAAGCATCGCATTTAAAACAATTACATCTAATTTAATTTTCGGACACATCTTGCAACTGCTCCAAATGTGCTAGCATACGGATTCCTAAATACTTTCCTTCACCTTATCCTTGTTCCTCTATAGTTATACAGAAGAATAATGTTCGTACTGTACCGATCTGTGATCTAGATCTGTCACTTTTACGTTACCTGTGATTTATCAAACTGTGATGTCAATTTATCACTGGTTAGAGACTACCATTTGTGCGTGTCTTTCAGCCGGCTTTCTTTACTTTAAGAAAGACGATTGACTTTCTCTCGCCATTTTTTTTTCTACCATAAAATACTTTTCGTCCTTAAATCGCAGCAGGAGAATCGGAGTTCAACGCTATTTGTCCGACAAGGCGACGGCATCGATTCTTGATGTCGGAATAGTTAGCAGTGGCTACTCTGGCTAATGTAATTTGGTAAAATCACTTGAAGAGGATGTTTAATGCTTGGCAATTTGTTTCTCTCTGAGAAACGATTTTCCTTTCAAATCCATGAATGAGATTGGTGTTAATCATCGACTATTAATGGACATATTACCAAAAACCCTCATACGATTGACTTGATTTAATAAAGCAACTTAATAGGTCTGGTATACCAGATACCTTTTTTTGGATTTTCCGGTCTTTTGGACAGGAAAAGTATCTCCTGAAATTTTTTTATGGAGAAAATTTTCGACTGAAATCAATTTAGAAATTTTGGTGCCAACCATGAATAAAAACCTTCGGAATCTGTTATTACTAGATTGTCCTGAAAACCTTTTTTGGAACTAATTTTCAAGAAAAACCTACGATTATACCCCTAAAACTCTCAAGGGAAAATATTAAAAAGCAAATAATAATATGTTTGGAACGATTGTTATGTGATTTGTGCATTTCGGTAAGCTTAAATCACAGAAATATAACATACTGTGTTTGGTCATGAACTATAATTCGTACTTTAAATGGATTAAATATGTATGATTGGTATATAGTGTTGAATCAAATAAAATATTTAACTTGTATGTTAGGTGAAAAATTCAAATGCGTATACTAACCCGTAAGTACAGGTGGGGTGAATAGAATCTTCTCGTGTCCTTTGGTTCTCTTTAGTACACGAATTTTACTTCTTTATGAATATCACAACACCACAGTAACCTTTGAATTAAACTTTATCCAGCGCGCTGAAGTTTTCCCTTTAGATTTTATTTGTTCCGGCTAATACGTATTAAAGGATCGTTAAATAAATAATTTTTGGTGAATTTAAAGTGTAAATTAGTCCATTAGTGTTAAGACAATAGTATATTAATTTTAATTATGTTTTGTACAATACTATAAGATATAATGATTATTTTATGAATAAGCTCACAGGTGCCTTCAAAACAGACGATTCATTTTCGTTAAGATAAATTTAAAATATGACTGGGTTGATCAAGTGTATTTTTCCTGTGAGTTAAATCGATTTTGATCTTAATATTTTCAGTAAGCAATTCAACAATCAACCCAATGAACGGCTGAAAATCCTTGGTTGAAAAATGTTAATAAACCGTATTAGAAGTATAAAGAACACCATGATTACTAAATGTTTTAGAAAAATATAACTTTTGTGAATTTAAAGAATTCAAATATTTTGAAATTATTAAACTTAAATTTGAGGTAATGAGGGCAGAAACGGCCTAACTAACGAATTTGACAAACATGAGGTTTCTGGCCTTGCAGAGTTATTGCCCCTCCTGATGGTTGTCTCGACGAGGTATGTCTCCATTAGATAATCAGATCTCGATGGAAGGGAGATTTCGTCATTAGAAGAAAACTGACCAGATATCGATGCAAGAGATATATCGTTATTAGAAGAAAACTAATTAGATTTTCATCTCGTCCTTTAATCATCAAACAGTAGGCAATATCTTGATGACAATATATCTTGTCATTGGCAAAATGATTTAGATCTTGATGAACGAGAGATCTCGTAGAAACCATATGGAGGATTGATAAAATAAAAACGCCTCGAATGTGTATAAATGTTACTCCGAGGATGACAGCATATTAACATTTTCTTGCATAACATATTTTGTATTTAATATGAGTTCATTAACAGTCTAAATAACTACGCCGCTTTCGAGATCGTCTTAGCTCTCAGTGCACTTTTTCTAGGTGAACTGAACTTCATTTTACACTAAAATGATATAACATACAGTATATGAAGATATATATCACGTTCTCGAGAACAGTTATGAGACTCAATAGAGGTTATTTTCACACTGCAATTAAAGAAGGTAAAATTTTAAAGCAAGTTTTCCTTAATTCCTTTGGCCGTTGTAGCCCGATTGGAAGAGTAGCGGATTAGCAACCAGAGGGTTTAGAGTTCGAAACTCGCTCCAGCCAAAGATCGTCGTGTACCTGTGGGGTGGTGCAAGTTAAATCTGTCGTGTTCTCATATGTCCTTAGGTTTGTGTGGTGTTTGGGTAGTGAGGTGCCAGCTCTGGTGTCAACCTCGTCATCGGACCTTGGCTCAAAATTTCGAAATGTGGTCCTCTGATCTTTTCCCTTCGGAACTGATCCCGGACCGTCACCAATAGCTCTCTATTGTTCCAGTGCGACATTAATTCAACTACCCTCCTTAAAACCTTTATATATTTACTAATATTCTGCTGCATGTATCATGATTTGATCACCATGGTTTGTTGGAGAAAATATAATCATTTTTATAATTGAAGATATAAATCTTCAATATGTGTTGGATCCGTTTCTCAAGAAGATGCATCATGCTAGTTAAAGTACTGACTTAGATCATTTCCACTCTTACCCACTCAAAAAACTTAGATCTGAGGAAGTAACACAACACCAAAAAAATGAATTTTCGATCAGTAATGTTTAGAAAACAAAAAAACACACTTATCAATTTTAAATTTTAAGAAATCCTTCAAATATTTACTATATTTTAGCAAGTACCCAAATTTGATCACCATATCGTATTTAAATTTAATAGAATCACTTAGTTTATAAAACGAAATCTTCAATTTGTGTTACGTCACTTTCTTCCGAGAAGTTGTTACATATTTGATAGAATACTGACTTACGTCATTTTCTTTCTTACCCACTCAAAACACTACAAACATTTCTTTATCATTAGATCAAGAACTATAAAAGAATTACAAAAAAATAATCTCATTGTCATTCTACTTTCATTACAACATCTTTGAATCCTAAAATCTTTGTACGTTTAGATACATGAAGCTATAAACTGTTAAATGGTACATTTTATTTATTCTTATGTATGATTTATATATGCGATTGCAATGCGTGACAGAATCATAAACGAAATTCTAATACACTTCAAATATTTGAAGTAACTCAACCATTACAGCCTAGACATTACGAGTAAAGAATTTCACAGCATTTATTCATTTTTATACCAATGTGATAAATAGAAGGAAAATAATATACACATCTTAAATTATTCATTGTAGAAACATTTACAATTCTATAGCAGAAATAAGTTTCACGTAAAATTGAATGTTTGGTTTCCGTGGGAACCATACATCCTATTTACATTCTTATTTTATACCACGTAAGATTATGGTTACGAAAAGGGTAATGTTCGCAGTTATGATCACTGAATTTGTATTAAGTAACAGTTAAAAGATCCAAGAATTCCGTAATACTTTGTATTCCTAAAACGTTTCTTGGTGACGCTACTTCATACAAAATTAATCACTCAACACGGTTTCTTTTTGATGAATGTATAGTTCTTTTTGGAAAGAAAAGTACTTTCGTTTCTGTGAGACTATTTATTTTATGAGACAAAACTACATTTTCACAATGGCAGTGGAATCAAAACTGTATACAGGAATTCATCATTCCTTACTCTTCATATGAATACATTCAGATTGTGATTTCATTAAATTGTAAGCTTCAGTAACTTGCAATTGATATATGGCATGGATTTCAGTAGCACTTTCATTTACTATCACACCAGAAAAGGAACTATTAGTAACATGATATTCGCATGGAAGTAAAAATCCTGCCATAATACTTTTAGACATGTGTGATGAAATATTTTTAAAATAAAATAAATTGGTTATTTCACAGACGTTGTTTTGCAATTAGCTGGATTCCAGTTGATAACAAAATTTAGCATTATTATAAAAATATAAAAAATAATGAATATGTATGCATGATTTTACATAACACTAGTATAGTAGACACTAAAATACCAGTACAAGTGAACTACAAGCGCAGTGCCAGCTGCGGAGCCATAAACCTCAGAACTGTTGCCGAACTAAAAGTGAGAACAAAAAGTTTTACGTCGGCTGTGATCGTGAACACATCCCTGTAACCTTTTTCCTCGAAATATTTTAATATTTGTGTATGTAAATTTTATGTTTTAACTTCTAAATTAAACTATTGTAAATGGTTAAAGCAACTCATGTTCATTCCATTACACCAGCTATATTCGTAAAATAGGAATTTGATGAAATAATGATTCTCAGTACGTTATACGTTTAATTTCTTGCATAAATCAGAAACAAAACAAAAATTAGGTTTTTAAATCAGAATTAGATTGCATTTTGTATACATTTTTGTTACTTTTGTTATGTAAATATTTAGGCAACTGTGTGATTTATTTACCCCTCAACAAATTTTGTCGTACTCAAATTGCTAGTATCGTACATACTACTCTTACCACTACTATGATCTACAATAAAATGCTAGCAATAGTCGTAAGATAGAAATTTAAATAATGTTTATCAGTACATATATTATGTTCCATTTTTAATTTCTAACATCGATCAAAAACAAAAATACGCGTTTAATTAGAATATGTTTGCATTTGCATAAACTTTCGTTAATTTTTGTATGTAAATATTTCGGTTACAGTGTGACTTATTCGCCCTTCAACAAATTTCATCGTACACACATTACTAGTACTACGTACTACATAGATCACGTACTACATAGATCACGTACTGCATAGATATGTACTACATAGGTGCATTTATGTAGTACTACGTACTACATGACGCTTACCATTATTATGGTATACGCTAAAATGGTAAGGATATTAGTAAAATAAGAATTCAAAGAATAATTATTATTTGCAATATCCACGGATTATAAATGAGACACACTAAGCCCAAATTTCAAGATATGTGTAGTTTATTTACCCTTTCTAAATCAGAATGTGGTGATCAATTGATTTGTGAAATCGAATAAGGTTTTCTTTTAAGTGAATTAGGTTTCTTGAGAAAAACATTTAGAGAGCTTCAAGAGTAGAATTTTTCCCTCTTTGTTTTCTCAGAACTATATTTTTTAGCGTTTCATTTATAACCCGAAGTTTCAGTTTTAATTTCCAGCATAGCATCATAATCTAAAATAAATCGAGTTAAACGGGATAAGGTTACATGTTGCATACATTTGCTGTACCTTTGTATGGAAATTTTTTTGAACGTTTTCACTTTAGGAATTATTCCTTTCTTCTTTCTTTGGTTCTCATTCGATACATTATTTCTATATAACAGTATACACTAAAATGCAATTCTTCCTTCTGGAAAATATATTACTGATGGAAAACTCATATAGAATTCAGGAAACAATTAGTAATGGAGCAAGTGATTTCAGAGTGCTATACCAAACCCTTGTTAAATTGAAAAAAATATTCAATAACTATTTAAGAGTGTCTTTCAGAATAGCAATTATGCGTGACGTCAAATAAAAAATTAATGGAATACGTTAAGATAATACTTATGTATTCTGAGTTGGTTTTTTTGCCTTCTTTTTTGCAATGTTTGTTTAGCTTTTGTTTTACAATTTGTCTATGAAGGTTTTGAGCAGAGATTTTGGTTTAATTATTTAAAAACTTGAATGAGCGCTTACTTATTTTTTTGACGTAACATATTTTGAGCTTGTTAAGAAAATACTCTTCTAAAAAATGCCATAAATTATTTTTGAGTTGATTTTATTTTTAAGTCTATTGAAAACATAACCATTGTTTAATTTATAAAAGATATTCAATAACTACTTATGAGTGTGTCCTTCAAAGTAGCAATTATTTTTAGTAGCGTTTCAACCCCTGTTAAATTGAAAAACGATATTCAATAATCATTTATTATTTTTTGTGTTGATTTTATTCTCGTTCAGTTTTGTTGAAAACAAAACCCATGTTGAATTGATAAAAGATATTCAATTATTATTCATGAGTGTGTCTTTCAAAGTAGAAATTATGCGTGACGTCAAGTGAAAAATTAATGCAATACGTTTAAGGCAATACTTATGTATTCTGAGTTGATTTAGCCTTATTTTTATACAATGTTTAGCTCTTGTTTTACAATTTGTTTATGAGGGTTTTTTTGGTGAGATTTCGGTTTAAGTATTTAAAAATTTAATGAGCTTGCGATTTTTTCATTTAATTTATTTTGTGCTTGTAAGAAAATATTCATAAAAAAGTACTGTAATTTTCTGTATTGACTATATTTTAGTTCAATTTTATTGAAAACAAAGGATAAAAAATATGCCCTAATAAAATAGAAAATTAAAATATGCAATTGAATCACAGAAAATCTTGATATTTTTATCACAAATAAGTTTGAAAAATTTAGAGCGTTAACTAAACGAGTACAGTGAGGAAAACATAGAAGTGCCTTTGTGCAACATCGATCTTCTACTGAAATAGAGGAGTATGTGGCCGAGTAGCTGTAGTAAGATATCAGAAGTGTAGGCCACGCGGTCTTGGGAAGCAACATGTGCCGATTAGCTATTGAAACGCAAACTAATGTTTTCTTATTACGCTCGGAAATGTCCTGCTTAGGATCCGTGCTTTCTTCCAATACCATGCGATCCTCAACTAAGGATCTTCAAACCGAGTGATCGGATATAACTTGAAGCCGCGGGCAAGTGCTACATCCATTTCATTAGAGGATCGATGACTTCGAAAGGTGTGAGAAAGCACGCAGTGATACCATATGGTACATTTTCAATATTAATGATAACAGTCGGGATTCGATTTAAAATTTAACTTTATTCCTCTTACATTAGATGGATGATTGCTAAAATACATCACGTTTTGGAGTTTGACAACCGTTTATTCATTTTTTTTCGTACAGAAACATAAAATTCTATCCTTAATTTATTTTTATTTGCGAAGTCATTTATGTATTATTCATCAATTGGATGAATGTGTATATCGTTATTATACGCATGGCATCCTGGTTAGCTTTAACCAATGCACTATAATATGAAGCACAGCAAAAATGTTTTGCTAGCCTCTCTAGTATATAAATTTTCTTATTTTACAAATGATTTATGAATCAACCTTTATACTTCACGGGGAACTAAGTCAGCTTATAGTTTACGTCGTTGTGTAACTCTAGCCAACTTGTGCATAAGAATTTTAAGCAACGTAATTTATCATTTTATGTCGGGCGCCAAAGAAATTACATTACATCCGTATCAAAGCATTTCTATTCCAAGCATAACAGAAAACAACCGAAAGTTAGAATTACATATCAATTTCTTTTAATCTCTCTTTGAAAAAGATATAACCCACCCCTATATAACATTAATTACATAACCCATATTTTGTCATAATTGATTTTTTACAGAAATCAATCAGTCGTGATTCAATTTATAAAATCATTTATATATTCTACATTTTTATTTGGATGGATGATTGTATAATGCAATATGTTTATAATTTTCTCAGCAGAGTTAAGAATAATAATTTCTTATTCACACAAAAATAAAAATTCTATTTGTAGTCATTTTTTTATCTTTAGATCATTTATAAGCAAGATCTGATTACCAAACTAACTAGAAAATGTACCATATCGACAACGAAAAAATAGTTAGCTTGCACAGTTCATAAAATTCACAAAGTTCGTTTATAACACAAGTAGAGATGATTTATGAATAAATAGTTTGTGTTCATCCATGCGTGTTTATAAATAACTTATTAACCTTAAAGCTTAAGCATTCTTCTTTTAAGCTTCATAATTTGTCATGTTATTTCATATAAAAAAGAAACAATATTCGAACCGTGTACAATATAATGCGTTTATAACTTTATCAGCAAAATTTTGATAAATTTCTTTTGCAAACAGAACTAGAAATCGTGCTGTTTTCTTATTTTTAATCCTTAGGTCACTTATAAGAATTGATCCAAGATCCAATTACATATGTAACTACATAGAAAATTTACTATAACAAAACAAAATGTTTTGCGTGTATAGGTTATAAACATGACATAGTTCGTTTATAATATACAAAGATGATTGATGAACAAATATTTTTAGTTCGCAGGTAACGTAATGCATGTATGTTTATAAATGGCTTATTAACTTTAGAACGCACGCGTTATGTTAAGTGCCATAAATTTTTCCATTTCATATCGTGCACTAAAGAAATTATATTTGATCAGAATCTGAGTATTGCTAAATTATGAAAATAGAACGATTATAGTTCTTAGGTAACTAAACCCATTATGCTTACAAATAGGTTATTATCCCAACACTTCAAATTATATATTACTATTTTAAGTGCCATAATTTGTCACTTTGCATCCTCTTTAGAGAAATTATATTTGATCAGTATCTGAACATTGCTAGATTATGAAAATAGCACTATTATAGTTCGCGGTAACTGAAGTCAGTTTATAAATAACGCAATACCAAAACTAGCGAACTTACACTTTATTACTTTAAGGGCCGTAATTAATCTCTTTATATTGTGCGTCACATAAATTACATTAGATCAGTATCAGTCCATTGCTATTCTGCGCATAGCAGAAAACAAAAGCAAGTTCATATTGCTTCCAACTCTACTTCCTGCAGCACGCAAAACACCCGAGCTCATATAACATTAATTCAATAAACCCAGCTCCAGCAAACATAATTAGGCCAATATTCTCGTCCTCTATTGGTCATAATTTCCGCAACAATTAAGAACACCTATCCTTACTTCTTTCGTTCTATTTTGTTTTTGCGTAATTATAATGCCGTACGGTATACAGTGGTGTGAATTACAAGTTGCTAAGTCGTCTAGACCATTATTTTCCCGCAGAAATGTTCCTATTTGCACGCCATGAAGTAGATAAAAATCCTGTTCTCGTCGAGAGATGTGAAAAAGTAGATAGTGTTAGGACGGTATAGTTTTTTTTTCTATGGTCTTCGTATGCTGAAAATGAAATTGGGAACGTTACGGAAAGTACCGTGAGCAAAGAATTCTCTGCATAACAAGGGTTTATAAAAGTAATGTTAGCGAGTATATTTTTTCTAAAATTTAAGTTTTTTACTCTACATAACAGTGATTTTCAACCTGTGGGCCGAAGGAACTAGTGTCTTACGCATGGTTGAAGGATATCAATCATGTAATATTTGTTTCATTTTAACGGTTTATAATAATTTCAAGTAACGCCAGCATTTTTAATGACCGTACAAATAATTTTGAATTTTTTTGAACGAAGTATCTGTTTAGAAAAAACGAGACTAGTAGTATAAGTCAGGTCGCGTCTCAAGTCTCACTTGACTCACAAGTTATTGAAAAGTAAAATTGATGGAAAGAGTTCAGCGATCGCGACTAGTTGTTAATGTGTAATTTAATAAATGCCTTGTTGCTCTTGAGATTCGAGATATGTTTCTTTCACATGAACGACAACAAAAACAAAATAAACTGTTTCAGAAAGATGCTTTACAAAGCAACTTTGGTAGGTAGTTAATTAACGTCACACTGGCGCAATACAACATGTTAATGGCGACAATTCGAGAAGAATCCTTAGGAGAAAGATCCAAGGACGCCTTGCAATTTTGAACCACGGTTAGATCACGAGAACAACGCCCCAGCTGGCACACCACTCTTCAAACTTTCACACCGCGCTAACATAGGGACATATGAGGCCACGACAGATTTAACCTGCACCAGCCCAAGTGTACACGACAGTATTTGGCTGGACCTAATTTCGAACTTGCAACCCTCCTGTTTCTAATCTGTTGCTCTTCCAACTGGACTACCGCGGCACTAAAGCTACTTTGGAGTGGAAAAAGTGTAGGGAATCAATATTATTTTTATGTAAATCAATCTCAATTATACTTAATTTTCTTCAGAGTGGCCAAAACTCAATATTTTGCTTTGCTGCAGCATTTCAGTAATTAGTGCTTGTGCCCTGAGTTGAAAAATGTTGAACATTTCTGATTTATAGTATACAGTTAAAACCTGGTGTATCATTTTGGAATGCATATTTGATCACTCTATAGCAGCGATTTTCAGCCGGTTTGCCTCTGCGGTAAATCACACGAATGGCACTGGTTTACGTTAAGGATGTTGAAGCGATTTAAATTATTTTTTATTACTTTCAGAAGGAAATTGTTTCAGAAAGATATTTTACAAGGCTAATTTGTTGCTCGAATATAAGGTAATTACTATTATAATGTTTTTGTATATCAATCAAAATTATAATTTTGTACGTTCGAAAAAAACAATTACCTTGGTGTACTGTAGAATTTTAGTAATTAGCCTACGTGCGCCATCAGATAGAAAGGCTTAAAATCGTTACTTTATAGTATGATATTGAACTCTGCTGTAACATTACTGAATGTTTGTTGTATCACACTATGCCAGAGATTTTCAACCGGTGTGCCTTAAGGAGGTTTACACTGTGTTAAATTTTGTTTTCATTTCAACACCTTGGTTTCGAACTTTTGAAAAGTGTATTCAAAAATAATTTCAAGTAATAACCGTATAAATAATTTTGTGTAGTATTTGTTACAAAGTATCTTACATAAATTGTTTCAGGAAGATTTTTTAAAAAGGTTTTTAGATTTTTTTAAATATTTTTTTGCATATCATATTCCATTGTAATTGCAATGTAATAATATATAATAATTTTGAAGGAATTGGTGGTCCTTTGTCATATTAGGAAAATCTAATAAGAAAAGCATTATATAAGAGTAGAACGAAAAGTAGATTTTGCATGGCACCGACGATTGATATATATCGCCCTCATATATTTCCTTGACAATGTAGAGCCATGGTAGCAAAGTTGGAAGAGCAGCAGATTAGCAACCGGAGGGTTGCGAGTTCAAAACTCGGTCCAGCCAAAGACCGTCGTGTACACGGGGGCTATTCAGGTTAAATCTGACGTGGCCTCAAATGTCTCCATGTTAGCGTGGTGTGGAAGTTCGGAGAGTGGTTTGTCAGCTGAGGTGGTTCCAAGTTGCCAGGTGTTGTCCTAGGATCATCCTCCCTCTTGATTGATCCCTGATCGTCCCCAATAGCTCGTTGTGTTGCTTCAGTGCGACGCAAATTCAACCAAACTACCTACCTTAAATAACAATGCATAGTTTTCGTGAAAACGTTTCAAAACATTTACTTATAAACCATTACAATTTCGCATCGTAAAATGCTTACCTCTAACTGAAAATTCAGATAATAATGCGAATTTTAACTCGTGTTCTCCAACAGGTCAGGTTTGGATCATCCTTTATCACACAATCCATCTGCTTATTCCCACACCACAATACTTTTCCAAAAAATAATGAAACCATATCATTCTTTGTCTCGCTAATCGATCTGGTTCAACTTTGTATTCGTAACTTTAGAATCGTCTCCTGGATACTGAAACTAATTGTAAACGGAGTGTGCTTGCTAATAGGAAATGCTGCGAAATATCACGAGACGAACGCACGAAAATGAACCCCATATACAATCGACGATTATCTTTTCAGTATTAATCGATAAATGTAATACCGGTATTCGCATGCATATAATCAAAGGATCCATACTGATTAATATTGGATGTCAAGATTGCGTGTTGGGTCCGATCAACCTATTGTAAATCTGTGCGGAAAAGAAGGTCCTACCAGTCACCATTTGCAATTTACAATTCCATGCAATAAAGAAAGTGTTGAGCTTTCGAATTGATAACAGTACGCTTTTGAGTTATCGGGAGATTTTATTATTAGCATGTTTCTTTAATAAAATATGGATGTTGTTCCGTATTATATGAATAATTCTGTAGCAGCAGGGGCCATGTATTACAACTGGAGCTGTTAGAAGTTTTCAAAAATGCGCTTTATCTAAATGTGCTTTATTGATGACTTTTCTTGTATTTAATATTAATGAAGTTATTATCAGAGGCGGCTGATGTTGAAATTCGAATGCGTTGCTATGAAACAATGCGTTAATTTTCGAATTTCGCATGACAAATTCGGAAATACCTTGAAACAAAGCGATGTTAGTTTCTGAGCTAAGCAGTTGTAAATACTTTAGTAGTTGCAGGAATGAAAACCTATTATGAATACTATCGAATGAAAGTTGTGTTTTTCTTTGTATTTGGTTGGTGTGAAATACACTGTAATTTGCTTATAAGATGGCTGATATTTTTGTTGGCTTTGGGAATCCCATTGTTGATAAAAAAATGTGGTAGCGTGTTTAGGGAAATATTCAGAACAAATGCAGAAATTGTGCCCTTACTTGAAATTTGCATACATTTTTAGACAACTTTTACCAGAAAATTACCTGACTAATTGCAGTTAAACTCGCTGAACATGTGTTATTAAAATATGCGACCACGGTAAAATTATAAGTACACCCACTATGTAAATTGTATTGAATTTTCTAATGTAAATTGCTCTGTGATGTGACGAGTCAGTTTTCCCAGTTTCTTGTTTTCCACACTATGCAGTTTGTTTCACCATAAATCTTAAACAATGGCATATAAGAAGTATATCCTAACTAAAGTAATTAGAAATTATTATTTAAATGTTATCACATTTCGCTTATATCTTGAACAGCGCCTTAATTATATTTTATTAATCGGGGTTTATTCATTTAACTTTAACAATTGATATCATATGTTCACTGACAAATTTCAATTACAAATTATTCTTCACAATGATTTAAATTTGTTTATACCTTGAACATTTATCATCAAATGAAAAATGTTTCATTATAATTAAATTTACAAACATGTTTCTACTTGCATTTATTTTAACTATAATTGTCACATATTTACTCAAAACAATTATTAACACATTACTATTTTAATGAGTTGAAAATATTATTTGCAAATTTGTGTGCTAAATTTGTCACAGAAATACATTTATGAATGTATTTCTGTGTGTGTACTTACGGAAATTTTAATGACGGCTGTTACTTATTAACTCGCAAAAGCATGACAATTAGAAATTACTCTTCAAATGGGATTAAATTTGCTGATATCTTTAATATTTATTGTCAAATCAAAAATAGTTCACCATGCGTACCTATATGAATCGATTTTTAATGACTTAAATTTTAATAAGTGTGTTATCTGTTCACTCTCGATAGTAATTATAAGTACTTATTTTAATAGGTTTTATTGTGAAATTACAAATTTGCTTGCAGTACCAAATAAACATATTTCACGTCACTTTTATTTATGAATGAATTTCTTTTTTCGTTATTTTAAAGTAGCATACTCACCCATGAAAATAAATTAGAAACGTCCCTTTAAATGTGTAGAATATCCTATTATGCGTTGCCTAATTTTGTATTAAATGAAATAATATTCAGCATGATCATAATTATTAACATCTTTCTGAATAAGTTAATTAAAACGATAATTGCCGCATATTAACTCGCACACACATGGATGTGTGATAAATAGAAATTACTCCCTAAACGGACTCAACAGTCTTTGTATCTTAAATATTTATCATCAAATGAAAAATAGTTACCATGCATATATTTATAATTCAATTTGTTTACTTTAATTTTAATAGGTGTGTCCTAAATAATTGTTTTAATAAGTTTTATTATGGAATTACAAATTTGCTTGAATATATAGTATCACAAAAATATCTCACACCACTTACATTTATGAATTAATTTCTCTTTGAGTTAATTTAAAAGTAACATACTCACAAGTGAAAATAATTAGAAACCTCTCTTTAAATGGGTAGAAAATTTGATTATGCGTTGCATAAATTCGTATTAAATGAAACATTAATCAACATGGTTATTTTTATAAACATTTTTGAGGTTAACTAAATTTTAACAATTAGTATCGCATATTAACACACACGCTAAAGTGTGATAATTAGAAATTATTCTCTAAACAGACTCAACTTTCTTTATATTAATATTATCAAATGAAAAATAATTAACCATGCGTATTTTAATTATTCAATTTTTGTGAACCTTGTTCGTGTTCATTTTTCGTGTGTGACCCTTGTTCACTCACTATAGGAACTATATTATTAATCCAATAGGTTTTATGCAATTATAAATTTGCTGGAATATATAGTATCAAATGAAAATGTCTCATAATTATATTTATGAATCAATTTCTCTTTATATCTTAAGCGTGCTTTACTTTAAACATGCGTGTTCACCCACAGTTATTATAAGAATTTTCTCTTTAAAGTTGGAACAGCATATGCGTTATATAATTTTGTATAAAATGAAGGATTTCTCAGCATGGTTACATTTATAAATCTATTTATGCGAGTGTGCTTACTGCAATTTTAATGACATCTCACTTGTCAATTCACAAAAGTATGGTACTTCGAAATTACTCTAATAATGGGATCAAATTTGCTTACATCCTTATCATTTACTGTCAAATTAAAACGTTTCATCATGTATAATTATTTACAAATTTATTTTTGTTTACCTTAACTGTTATGATAATTGTGTCACTTGCACACGCTCGTTAATGAAAAATTACTATTTTAATAGGTTTAGTAAGCACAAACTCGCTTTATCATTATTTGTTTTCTATTGCTTGAATTCAATTTCTCTTTACATTACTTTAAATTTAATATGTTCATCCACTAAAATGATTATGATTTTCCATTTATATGGGTAATATTTTATGCGCTGTAGCATTTTGTATTAAATGAAAAATTTCTAATCATGGTCACATCTTTAAATTTACTTCTGCTTACGTAAATTTTAACGATAAGTGCCACATATTAACTCGCAAAAGTATAATTAAAAATTTATCTCCATGTTGATTCAGAATTTTTGAACACTTATCAAATGAAAATTTTTTTACCATGCCTATGTTTGCAAATCTATTATTGCTCACATAAATTTTAACGATAAGTGAGATTTGTTTACTCCCGATAGTAATTTTAAGTTGCTTTTTAATAGGTTTAGCAAGTACAAATTTTCTTCAACATACATTATCAAATGAAGATGTAGCACGATGCTTATATTTATAAATCAATTTCTTCTTAAGTTTTTCTTTAAAGTAATCGTGTTCCCCTTCGAAATTAATTAGAAATTTCTTTTTGAAATTGTTTGAAATTTGCTGACCTTTTCACAATTTCACGTAAAATGAAAGATATCTCAGCATTCTTACATTCATAAATATTTATGTTAACGAAAGAAAAATGTTCATTTCATGCAGTAAAAAGTGATTATTTTCTTCAATAAATTTTACTTGGATCTCCTGAAAGCATTTAAAGGTAAATGGAAAGATAAATTTTTAATGTCACTCTTGATTTCAAAAGCGATAAAAAATTCTTACTTTGAATTCAATGCGATGTTTTTCAAGATGACACCATTCTAATTATTTTCAATTCCAGAATAATTCCATTTAAAAATATTTTCCATTTCAGAATTCAAAACTTATTTTATTCAAATTATTTTCACTTAAAAGGCGGGCTTGTGAATAATTGCAGTTCAATACATAATTTCGAAAACTTTATTTAAATAAAGAAAGTAATTTTTTTCATAAATAATAGAATATTTCTCTTTTCAAGTCTAATCATAGATAAACATATTTGGCTTCCGAAATGTTGAAACATTTTTGATCTATTTACTCCTATAGGATTCTTTATTTGGTTTACTGTAATCAATTACTGTAAGTTGCTTATTTTTAAATATATTAGAATTACTGTTGCATTCCTTATATTTACAGAAATAATAGTTACTTTAGATGAATAAAAAACTTTTATTTCAGATTTTAATGTGGTTTTATTACATTAAAAACTATAGATTTCAATCTGTAAAAAATTTACATCTCAGTCCCATTGACATATGCTATAGATAATATTTTTGCTAGCAGTGACCATCATTATATAATGTTCTCAAAATAGAATTACCTCCTGTGAGCCCAAAACTCGATTCATGACAGCAAATTAATCTCTTTAAGATAAAACGATATCATAAATTTAATCATGTCTTGATTTAAGCATGAAGCCTGGAAAAATTGAAATTTATTTAACGAACTTGAAACATTCATAAACAACTTATTTCTTCTAATAAGGTTTTGGTGTATAGTTCCCACACCAATTCCACCTCTCCCAAAATTTCAAGGAAAAAATAGCTTGCCAAAAAACCACTCAATTCGGTGTCGAAGTCTCTCCAGGCAAAATCCACAGTACTTCCAAACAGAGTAGGAAGCTTACATTTTTACTTCAGTATATCTTACATAAAACTCGAGTTGAAACATTTCATTCGAGTGGGGATCTCTTCCATGTTCTCACAATATTATGGAGCTCCACAAGTTAAATCAAATATATATGCATTCAGCGGCAAAATGGATGCATGAATCACGTAATGGTCGATTTCATATTGTTTATATGAGTTGTTGAAAGCATTTCAAATCTATGAGCGGTCTTTGATCTTTCCCTTCGGGATTGATCCCTGACCGTCATCGTCATCGATTGTGTTGCTTCATGAGACGAGCTTTAACTACCTATGAACCGTTGTTGCAATTCGACAATAAAGAGATAATGTCTATTTCTGTACCACATTTGTCAGATAAATATATTTATAATATTCTGAAAATTTGAAACAAATTTTAGGAGCTTGAGACACTCTGAAAGAAGTAATTTCTCAAAATGCGGCTTAGGTGCTTAATTCCTACATTCATTCCAACTTCCGCGAAATTAAAAAGAAAAACCCAGCATGCGAAAAAGTCACTCCATTTCCAGGCCGAATCCCGATAAAATCCACAGCAAAACAGAGTAAGAGATATACATTTATTTTAACCAATTTTTCATAAAAAGTAGGGTTAAAGCATTTCATTGGAGTTGAGGTCTCTTCCTTGTAGTTTTACTTCTATGATGCAAGTCTACGTATTAAATAACGAATATTTAAACTTTGTGATCAAATCGGCGAATAAATCCCGTAACGGCCGATTCCATATTGTTTATATCCGCTGTTGCAGACATGTTTCAAAACTACGAGGTGACCTTGAATCTTTCTATTCGTGATTGATCCCTGAAAGTCACCAATAGCCCTTTGTGAGACGTAACTTTTCAGCTAACTACCTCCTCACCGTTGTTGCAATTCGGCAATGAAGAAATAAAGGCGATTTCTGTGACACATAAGTCAGTGAAATATACTTATAATATAGAAACCCTCAAAAATTGAAACTCATTTCAGGAGCTTGAAACACTTTGAAACAACTAATTTCTCTGAATGTGGCCTTAGGTGCTTATCTCCTACACCCATTCCAAGTTCCAGGACATTTCAAAGAAAAAAAAACCATCGTGCGAAAAAGCCACTCCAATTCCAGGCCGAAGCCATTCCGGGCAAAATCCACAGCACTTCAAAACAGAGTAGCGGGCGTACATTTATTTCTGCACATTTTTCATAAAACTCGAGTAAAGGGAGGTAAGTAACGACCAGAGAAAAAAATCCAAAGAAAGTCGCAATATTTTTGCCAACCGGCGACTTTCCCACGCACCCGGAGAATTGCTGGCTTTAAAAATTTTTCTTCTGTAGATTAAATTCCATCAACTACCTTTAAAATAAAAGCTTCTCGCTGGGGACCTCAAAATCTTCTCTTCACTTCAATGTAAGTTCACTCCAGGGAGCAGAATAGATCTGGATTTGGAATTAAGTTTAAGAAACTGGAGTTGAAATTTTTGTGAAGGGCCGAAAAGGCCCTTCCTTTCTGAAGGAATCATTTAGAGAGGGAGATATGCTGAGAAGTGCTTGTCGAAATTTGATGTCTTCGGGAACTTCAAAAGTGAAAAAGGTACGTATTTATTTATCAGATTAGTTTTTTCCGATGAGTCATAGACTGCTCAATCTGAGAAAGAATAAATATATGAGAATATGTTTTTAGACTCTTTGATCCAGAGTTTCACTTTTGGTGATTGTCTGATTCTTTTCGAAGAAAAATTTGTGCATATTTATGAAAGAAGAGAAATTTTTCAAATACAAATAAATGGGTTTATTTTTGTTATTTCAGCTTATTTTTTTATTTAGTTTAGTATTTTATACAACTGTCATCACATTAATATTGTATTTTACGATGCCATCATAGAGATTAAATGCATCAACTGCCTTCGAAATAAAATCTTCTCGCTGAGGATCTCAAAATCTTCTCTTCCCTTGAATGTAAATTCACTCCAGGGAGCAGAAAAGATCTGGATTTAAGTTTAAGAAACTGGAGTTGAAATTGTTGTGTGGGAAAAAAATATTTATTTTCAGAAGCAATAATTTAGAGGAAGATATGCTGGGAAGTACTTGTCAAAATTTGATGTCTTCGGAAACTTGGAAAGCGAAAAAGTACGTATTTTTTTATCATATTAATTTATCAGCGAGTCATAGACTTATCAATCACAGAAAGAATAATTAATATGTTATATGAATAAATAATATATAAATTACAAGAATATGTTTTGGGAATCTGTTCAAGAGGGCTATACAGTTTTTGTGAAGGGCTGATTCTTTTCGAAGGACATATATTTGGGCATTTACAGAAAATAAATTTGCGAATATATATAAATGGGTTTATTTTTCTTATTTTATATTAATTATTTTATTTTATTTTGTATTTTAAGTGGAAATGAGTCAAATATTTTCATATATCTTGTATGACGTTGTTGTTCATATACCTTTTATACGGAGCATTTTTTTAACTCTTAGAAGGTTTTTATATGAAAAGTTTCGGAAGTATTCATTCAGTCTAAAAATTTTCTTTCAGACTAGTGATAGAATGGTCATAGACAAAAAAGCATAGCATTTTATGTAAGAATATTTTGTAAATGAAATAAAACAAAGAACATATAATGTAACACGAAAAACGTAGCTTTTTATGTAAGAATATTTTGTATATAATGTAACATAGAGAGCATGAAATTGATCTTTCATTAATTTTTTTTTCGTAGTAACATTTTGTGCATTCGATGTTTTATGTCAAAGAAACGAATAGAATTGGTAAGTAATTTTTAATAATCTGATTCGTAAATTTATTTTGTATTTTCAATATAACACAAATAAATTTTCCTAAAGCGCCAAAAGGTTGCAAGCTCTTTTCTCGGAGAAATGAATTTGTAGATTCATGGCTTTGCATTAACGCTCCTAGTGGTTTTCTTGACAAAGTATATCTTCGTCTGTAACCAAATTGACCAGATCTGTCAATTTCGCAGCCCTGGTGGTGGTGCTTACTACACCGAGACAACCACTAAGGGGTTAGATCCAACAGGAACGCCTACATACAAACTTAACTCTAAAATCACTGCTTTGGAACGTTCACCTTCTTCCATATCCCCAAACAGTTTAGCCACCTTTTTCCACCAAGAAACATAAATTATTTTACCTGAAATGAAATTCAATCACAAGCCGTAATTTTCAATCAGCCGAACATGGCATTTCGCGGGAGCTTTTTAACGCGCCTTCGAGATAAAAAAAACTGAAAGAAAAAGCTAAAGAAATAGTCCCCAATTCCTCTTCTTAATCATCCTGCATAATTGTATCTTGGATATGTTCTTTATTTTCAGCCTCTTTTAAACTCCCTTTTCTCCAGGGAGATCCTTCGGTTCCCTATTTTAAGTCCAAAGGGGCAACAAGAGGATCCTTTCTTTCAAGCGGCCAGAAATCACACAGAGCTTCACAGCAGCAATCGTAAGCCCCCTTTCACAGGGATATTCCACGTCCATTGGCGCAGTCTTCCCAGTAATCGCGTTTTCTGGTCCGAAAACTGCGGGACATTTCCCGTTATTCACGCTTTGTGGACCTCAATTCCTGGGGATATTTTTTGTTTCTAGTTTTTGCCTTTACCGAGGGAAACTTTTTTCCGCGTTTTCTTGTTAACTTTTTGTCTCATTCTTCCCCGTGGAGATGTTTCCTTGGGTTCATTTTCAAGATGGGGTGGGTCGTTTTAGTCTGCGTTGAGAGGTTCGGTTCTTAAGTCTCATATAATGACGGTAAATCAATTAGTAGATTGGCTTAGTCCCTTCTCTCTGTATATACATGTATATAGATGCATCTATTGTGCATCGGGACATTTTTTTTTGATTAAGTCTTTTGAAGATGTGTAGTTATTTTTTCGATATCTTCGTAAAAAATGCTTGAAGAACATTGCAAATTCTACTGATGCATAAAAAATGTTTTTGTATTTCGCAAGAAAAGCTCTTAATGAACAAATTAAATAATTAAGTAATACCACAGATATTTTTTGTGGTTCTTTCGTAATCTCTTTTGAATGATATAGAATTTTCAGAAATCTCTGAGGGTGAAAAAACTATTGCATTCCTTTTTTGTATTTAAAAAAAATGCAGAATTTATCTTATGCTTGAATTAATATATACAGACTGCTTTCAAGTGTTAGAAAAACGTAATTCTACAAATTAAAAGGGTCGGATGCCTGTCTAACTACAGCGGAGTTATTTCTATATAATCTATATCGTGTGTATCAACATTCCAATTGGTTTCAACCAGATATCTCATCCATCAAGATCTGACCAGTTTTGCAAATGTCAAAATGTCTCGTCAAGATATTGTCATTTCTTGATGATGGCTAGATCAAGATCTAATCAGCTTTTTCTCTAATGGCGAAATATCTCGCACATCAAGATCTTGATGAACGATGTATCTCGTCATTAGCAAAATTTGTCAGATCTTGATAGACGAAATTTCTCATCGAATCCACTTTGAGGACTAAGAATTTTTCAGTTCTTGCTCATTTATATTTTCCACAACCAATAATAGTTGTTCCTATGCAGGAGTAGAGGTTCCTATAATCATTTTGTCTACGGCATCCCAATAGAGCTTAGCGATGTTCTGGCCTGCTGTTAAAAGGAGACCAGGCCAGGAAGAGACCACGATCCCTTAACCCTCTGACATGTTCACAGATACATCCTTTCTGTAATTTACAATCTTCCGTGCACGATTTTGAACCAATTTTTACCTTCTTGACAGATGGAATCTTCCCTAGAGTTCCTTCAAGTAGTAGACAAGGCTATTTAATCATTATGTATGCTGCGGGGTTAAGCAAATACTAAACTTCTCAGAAATCTCGTGAAGTCTTGAGGGTTAATCTGATGTTAGTGGCACAATCAGAAACTATTAGCAAAAAATATCCCAAGAAATTGTGGTCCACAAAGAAAGAATAACAGCAAAGGTTCCAGTTTTGCAGCAGAAAACTCGAATGCGGAGAAAACAGATACGATGGACATAGATTGATAAAGTTTGTCACTGTACCACAATGTTTTTCATTGCACCCATAAGACGTTAAAAATAACAATGATAACGCCCTTGTGGTGGCCCTACTTTAGCAACACTCGTACTGACCTATGAAACAGTACGAATGCTAGGAACTCTACGACAACGGATACAGGTTGGTAAGGTGTGTTGCTTCACGACCATTTTTTTTTACTTCACGAGGGCTAGTAGACCACATGAATTCATAATTGCGGTTTTCAGAGAATGATTAAAAGCAAAGGTCCTACAATCTTAGGAACAAAAAACACGAGTGCTGGGCACACTGTGGCAATAAACAGATGGTTAGGTTGATGTCTTTACGGTCACTTTTTACTATACGAGGACCTATAAGTCTAATAGTTTTCCTATTTAAATGGAACCATAGCTCCATAAAGATGAATAGCAGCAAATAATCCGCAGTCTTAGGTGTGCTGGGTACAGTGCGACTAGTGAATATAGATTGGTTAGGTTTGTCTCTACGGCCATTGTAGTATTTGAGGGGTAAGTATATCAAATGGACCTAAAATGTAGTCCCACAAGGAATGAATAACATTACAAGGTCTTGCAGTCTTGAGAGTGATGGGTACATTGCAACCCGATGAACATACATTGGTCGCTTTAAGGCCATTTCTTATTATACGAGTAGGGCTAAATAAATCAAATCGATCCGTAATATCCATGAAAAACAGACGGATCTTTTCGTTGCCGCTTAAAATGCAAGATCTAAAATTTATCTCTGATATGGAGTATTAACAAAATAAAAAAATATCCCAGATACAATTATTCAGGCTGACTAAGGGAGGAATGAGGACTATTTCTTTCCCTTTTTTAGTTTTTTTTAGTTTTCCATTTAGAAGATGCATTCCACAAATACAATTATACTGATTTAGAAATGAATAGGGGACAATTTCGTTCGTTTTTTTTTTTTGAGTTTTTAGCTTTTTCTTTTGTTTTGTAGACGCATTGAAACCATCATGAAATATGGCTCAATTGCTTGAAATCACGAGTTTAGATTGCATTTCCTTTCAATGCAAATAATTTGCGTCAAAATAAAAAAGGAGTAAAATGCAGAGATGAAGGATAATAGTATGGAAGGTCCCTTGATGATTTTGTTTGCCTTTGAATGTTCTCGTTAATTTAAAATTGTATGATGCTATTTGCAATATCTTACATATAAATCCCTTTTCCAGTATTCATTTTGCCGAAAAAACATCGCTTCACCAGATTTTGCCTTTGAGCAGTAAAGAACAACTTAATTTTTGCTCAGTTTGTAATTCAATGGTAATAATTAGCTATAAACACATAATTAGATGCGTCAGATTGTAGTCTATGATCATGTAAAAATAAAACGCATTGATTTTCTTTGAGATTTGTCTAAACAATTAAATCTAACTAAAAGTTAATGAATTCAAGCCTTTTGATATTATGGAATTGCGTAGGTAATTAAGTCAGTTACTTGATAGGAATGATTTGTCGTGGCTCTTTTTGACTTAAAATACAGAAATCAAATAACATCCAGAAAAATATTGAAAATCCAAAAAGAAAATATCGCAGATACAATTATGCAGACTGATTAAGAGAGGAATTGGAGACACTTTCTATTTCCTTTTTCGAGGTTTTGGAATTTGTTTCTTTCGTTTTTTTTTGTTTTGAAGATGCATTAAAACTGCAGCAAAATATCACTAAGTTGATTGAAAATTACGGCAGATGAGATTGGATTTCCTTTCAATGCAAATAATCTTTCTGAAGGGAAATTTGGAGCAAAAATTTTCAAAATCAAAAAGGAAAACTAGAGTGTTGATGGCGCCTGTTGGTGGTTGGATTTGTCTCTGAGAATTGACGCTCATTTTAATTTTAATAACGCGGTTGGTGTTATTTCGGAGAGCTTTAATAAAACATCTTAGAACTTGAATATGACGAATGCATTAATTTTTATTTATTAGGGTAGAAAAAGGCAGTATTTATTTCGTTAAAATTTATTTAGATAGCTTAATTTGAATATAATTTATCAAAAGCAACTGGTCTTTTAAAATTTTGTTATTGTCTGTTTGAGAAATAGTTGTTGTTCTCGTCGGGGTCAAATTTAACCATCCCATCTACAAAAACCCGAACACGTAAGGTAAATTGTAGAGAATAGATTCATCTCAGGACAGGAGACCAGAAACGGGCTTCTAAATATTTTTATCAGGCCCGTCAGACCAAATACAGAGATTAATGTATCTCTGAATAGGTTTACCAAGAATGCATACCAGATAAAGGCACCAAATAGTCATAGAGCATACTCATTCATAAAAAATAAATACTAAAAAAGTGACAAATTGGAGCCTAGCGTTATTTCGCAAATATTTGGATTGTAATTCGATCAAGCAGATTTATATTAATATTATGACTTAAACCCTTCTCGTGGTTTGACTTCGAGTCGAAAATTGCCCTATTGTAGCCAGCCTCTGGTAAAAAGACCAGTTCCAAACTGTCATCAATTATGGGCAAGGGATAATTTGTTTTTGCACTTGGATCTTCATTCTCCCTAGGAGTAATAGAGCAGTTTTGTCTTTACGAGATATCTCGTTCAAGATCTGATCAACTTTGTAAAGGACGATATACCTCGTTGAAAATCACTTGGAGGATTGAGATTGCTTAGATATGAAATATTACTATCGTATCTAATGGTTTTGTGTGAAATTCTAAAGTGTAAAGACACGTAATATGGTATATCTGATCTTGAAAGATTGCCAAAAGTAGGGGTATTGTGTTTTTAGTGAATCAAATGTCAAATCACGGCAAAATAATGAAGTCTCATGAGTTAATAAGGAATAATAATTAAAACATAAACTGACTGAAGCAATGTTTTTACATAGCAGCTGTTTCGAGACTAACTAGTAGTTCTATGTCAAGAAAATAAAGTTATAAGCATTCTGATTGTGTTATACTTCTTTTAAATAGATGAGAAAAGGTAATGTAATTCTTATCATCTTGAAAATGAGCATTCAATTTTTCTCCGAAAAGATCTCAAACTATGATATTTTTCTCTTTAAATTATACGATTTATATACGGTACGAAAAATACGATTATATTTAAAATACGATTAGCTTACAACACTTTTTACACTAAAAAACGTAAAAAGAAAAATTCAAGGTATTTTATATGGAAAATCAAAATCATTTGTAAAGGGAAGGACACAAATAAGTGTATTGCATACAAATGTTTATTTAATTAGAAAAATCACATGACATTTACCTTTTTTTGAACATAGGAAGATATTTGGATGCATTTTGATACCTCCATTATCACAGGAAACTCTTAATCCTCAAACAAAAGAACTCTTATCCATGCCAATGCTGGTCCGTGGTAGCCCGGTTGGAAGGGTAACGAATTAGCAACAGGAGGGTTGCTAGTTCGAATCCAACCTAAGACCATCGGGTACAAAGAGGGATGGGGCACGTTAAATTGGTCGTGGTCTCAAATATCCTCATGTTGGTGTAGTGTGGAAGTTTAGAGAGTGGGTTGCCTGCTCAGATGTGACCTCGTCATCTAACAATGGTTCAAAATTACGTATGGTGTTGTCCTCGTATCTTTCCCTATCGGGTTTGATCCCGGACCATCGCCAATAGCCCGTTGAGTAGCGCCAGTGCAACGTTAATTAAAATACCTACCTACCATGTCAATGCTACATTCAATAATTTTTGCATCTAAAACCCCAGGCAATATCGTTTCTTTAATAATGGGGAATTAACTAATTCTGATTGTTCAAGATCCGGATCCGACTTTACCAAGCTTAGCGGAAAGCATGAATTTAAAATTTCTATAGATGTTCCCTAAATTGCAGAAGTAAATAATGTAAGAATAAAAGTTAATAGAAAGTCACTAAAGAATAAGGTTAGAATTTAATAACTAAACTTCTGTTATAGTTCTCTCAATGTGACAGGAACTACGAGCAATCCTTATACAAATAAAGAGTTGGCCTTCTAAGAAAAATATTTAAGTACGAAATTTCATTACTGCTATTAAATAATATTAATTCAAATTGATAGTTTCATTTGCTGACTTAACAAAGACACTTAAACAAAAATTACTAGTATCAGGCAAATAATTAAATGTTTCGAGAAACGACGTGGTAATTTGACTCTAATTTCAGCTTCTAAGCAAGCCTAATCATTCTAGGAACGTACTTCTCATTAAATGTGGAAGGAATCTCCACAAAAGACGTTACGGAATAATATTTTACCATTTAATTATGCCTTTGAAGTTGTGTGACAAACAACGGATCATAAAATGCTCAAAGAAGCTAATAACCTCCGTCTGTAACAAGGAGTCTGGTTGCCGATCAAGGGAAATGACGTTCAAACGAGATGTAACGACAATCTTCTTTCTTTAGAATGGCGCACGGAAACACAAATTGAGAGAATATATTTTGTCATTAACTCTGGTAATGAAAAACATCCAAATTTACACTCAAATTTTGTATCTTGAAGTAAAAAGTTTCATATCCAAGAGAACATATTAAATGTGATTAATTAAAAGTGATATATTATTATGCATAAAATGGAAGATCATTCGAAACAATGTAATAGTGTAGAGCAAATGATCATAGGAATTACGAATACTCAGAAATCTCGTAAGAGTTCACAGCCTAAAACATATTTTCCCCATAAAAAGATCCGGGTGAATAGAAGTTCCACAAAAGAGGTTACAAAACAACATTACCATTAAAAGATGGCTTTGAAGTTGTGTGACCAATTCAGGTTCAAAAAACCCTCAAAGAAGCTGAATCTGCTTTTAATAAGGAGTATTCTTGCTCTTTAAGGAAAGGACATACAAACGAGATGCAATGACAACTTTTTTTGTTTAGAGTTCCCATTTACTCGAGTTGGTACCGAAGAGAAGGAATTACAATCGAGTTTCCATTAATTTTGGTGACCAAGAACAGACTACACGAATATTGCATATCTGTATTTACGAAGTCGTTTCATTTTAGAGAACTCATTTAATAAAGTTAATTTAAAGTGATATGGCTATTCAATGGGCTGTTGTCACATGGAAGGTGATTAGGAACATTGTACCTATAGCGTGGAGCACATAATAACTGGAGCTACAACTGTTCAGACATCGTAATATCATTTTAATTACAAAGACCCAGAGGCATATATCTTTCATAGTGGAACAAATCTTCACAAAAAGACGTTACGAAACAATATCTTATCATTCAAAGATGTCTTTGAAGTTGTGTGACATATGATGAATCATAAAATACTCAATGAAACGGATAACCTCTCCCTGTAGCAAGTAGTCTTCCGGCCAATCAAAAGAAATACATTCAAAGCAGATGCAATGAGTCTTGGTTTAGAGTCAACCTATGTCCGAGCATGCGCTGAAGAGAATAAATTACACGCGCTTTTTCACTAACTTTGGTAAGCAAGGACAATCAACTAAGAAGTCTCATCTCCAAGAAAACTCATCTATTGTTGTTAGTCGAAATTGGTATTTTATTCTATGGATTGTCTTCATATACGGGATATCATTCTGAACAATCCACTAATAGTGTGTAGGAAATAATCACTGAAATCGCAATTACTCAGACATCGCTCTATACATAACTACTCCAAAACATATTTCCCTCACAAAACGATCCCTTGTGAAAGGAAACTATAAAAGACATTGCTGAACAATATTTTACCATTAAATGATGCCTTTGAAGTTGTGTGCAAACGACGGATCATAAAATATTCAAAGAAGCTGATAACCTCTGCCTATAACAAGGAATCTTATTACCAATCAAGGAAAGGACATTAAAATGAGATGTAATAACAGTCTTTGTTTGTAGTATCCATTTATTCGTGTAGTCATGGGATATAAGCAATTGCACTTGCTTTGTCATTAACTTTGGCAAACACGCACGGTCAACTTTGCATTAATACTTTGTATCTTCAAGAAGTCTCAACTCTAAGACAACATATTTGATGGAAGACATTTAAAGTAATGTTATTCTATGAGTTTTACACATATAGAAAATGATTAGGAACAGTGCATTGATGGCGTATAGCAAATAATCACTGGAACTACAACTGTCCATACATCGTAATGGCCCTATAGCCTAATTACAACCACCCTAAAACATATTTCCCACACAAAAAGTTCCCATGTGATTCTCCACAAAAGACGTTACGAAATAATACTTTACTATAAAAAGATGACTTTGAAGTTGTGTGACATACAACGGATCATAAAATACTCAAAAAAGCTGATAATCTCTGTGTGTAACAAGTCTTGCCGATCAAGGAAAGGACATTCAAACGAGATGCAAAGACAGTCTTTGTTTAGAGTGTCAATTTACTCGAGTAAGTATTGGAGACCAGGAATCGCGTTCGCTTTTCCATTAACTTTGGTTACCAAGGACAGTCAACTTTGCACTAATATTGTGTATCTCAAAGAAGTTTCATCTCTAAGAAATCACATTTATAGTGATACATTTAAAGTAATGCTATTCTGAGTTTCCGACACAGAAAATGATTAGGAACAATGTACTGATAGTGTGTAGCAAATAATCACTGGAGCTACAACTTCTCAGACATCGTAATCGCCCTAATTACAGCCACCCTAAAACATATTTCCCACACAAAACGATCCCATGTGGAAGTAAGCGCCACAAAAGACGTAACGAAACAATACTTTACTATTAAAAGATGCCTTTGAAGTTGTGTGACAAACGACGGATCATAAAATACTCAAAGAAACTGATAACCTCTGCCTGTAACAAGGAGTCTTGCCGATCAAGGGAAGGACATTCAAACGAGATGCAATGACAGTCTTCTTTGTTTAGAGTGGCCCTTTGTTCGAGCACGCGGCGGAAGAAGAGAAAGAAAGGCAGGGGCGTCGTGATGGGTGCGCCCCTAGAAAAGGAAACCTTCTTCTGGTAAATGAGGAGGTTCTGTCAATTTTCGTCATGGCCTCTGAGATAAACATTTTTTTTTGTCCGCCGTTTTCTTCTCGAACAGGAAAAAGGAAGCTCGCAGCTGAAGAATGACACTTTAGGACCGAGGGATGGAACCCTTTGTATGTATATATGTTTTTTTTTTGCCGAGATAACACAGCGGAATGAATGGGACGGATTTTCTTACGAAGTTCCGATTTGAAAAGTACGTAATGATAACAGAAGGGGCGTCATCGCTGCAAGTTATTTTCGCGTTGTCTACCTTGTGTCTTTGTCTACGTTATCGTTTACTTTCAGCGATGAAAGAAGTCCGGGGTAGCTGCAAAAATAATTATCAATATCGTGTTTTTTGATTGGAATGTCGTGCTTTTTAAATTATTTGATAGGAGAGCTTTTTCAAAATTGACAAGCTGATCCTTAGCTTACTTTGAACGTTTATAGGAACATAATCTAATCTTTATAAGAATACTTTTTTTAATTTCACCGCTTTTTTAAATGTTTAAGGTTGATGAATATTAGTAATTGCTGATATTTGTGATAAAATTTAGGAACTTTTATTTAAATATGATTAAAATGGTAGTTAACAAAATATTGGTTAATTAACCATTGAGTGTCACCAAATTTTCGGGTCGTGCAGTATTGATTTTACACTGCAACACGCATAACGATTAAATAACTACTTATATTGGTTGAAAGAATCCTTAGAAAAATTGCACTGGTCAAAGAGTTCCAAACTGGTTAGAAGTTATACAGAGAAGACTGCAGGTTGTAGAACGGATATATGCGTGAGAAATCCTCAGAGAATTAAAACAGTTTGAGCAGAAGTTTCATTACACTATTATATTATAGTTGATTATAGTACATTATCCCTTCAGGCGGCCACCCCGAGATATTTCGTAAACCAAAATGCCAGTTTAAGTGTCAACCCCGAGATATCTCGTAAACCAAAATGTAAGCTTAACCCCGAGAATCTTTGAACGGTCACTTTTCCTTCCCCTCTACCACCCGTGTCCTCTAACGAGAGGGCGTGACTGGACACCTTTTGTGCGAGGGGTCCTGATGGGAACGGACAATCCCTAAAATGCTTCCCTCAAGTCACTGCCTTTGGCGTGTTCGTTGAGTATCACGACGGCATTCCTGTCTTTGTTAAGCTACACTTTGAAAGCGTCCATTTTTGGGTTCTTCGGGAAAAAGAAGTTGAATTGGAAATTTGGAACCGACACGCACTTTTCGAAAATGTATTCTCACTGCTATTTTGCTTTTACTTTTTGAGATGAAAACATTTTTAAATGCTTCATTTGAAGTACGATTAAAATTTACCAAACAAAAGCGAAGGACATGAATTCAGGGAAAAAGATTGAAAATTAAAAAGAATTAAAGGTATGATTTTTGCTGCAGCCAAAATCACAAGACATACATTTTAAATTACGCACAATTGTTTATTTTAATATTTCTCTACGTATTGGAAACTTAATGAAGTGCGATAGTTGACGGAGTTCTAATAGGTTTGGTGAAGCCGGCTACCTGCGGGCCATCGATGCGATAAAGAATTAAAAAATTCCAAAACCTCTAGTTTGGTTCTTTCTCACAAACATTAATTAACAATGGATAATTAACCCTTTGAAAATCATGTTAAATAAAATATGTTTTGCAAAAAAAAGAAACTATAGGTAAAGACCTTTCGCCTCGTATGAATGTAATTTGCGCAAAACATAATTTAGTTTTTTAAGGGGTGGTGCGCTCTTGTATGTCACTTCTAGAACACCTCCTAGATATCACTATCAAACGAGAGAATATAGTCTTAATATGCCTAGAACATACCTATATCGAACTTTTACCATTTGAAGGTAATGAGACGTCCTACCGCCCTAAAATCCTTAACATTTGCCAGTCTTGGCAAATGTACTTCGTACTTGTTCGTACTTCCTTTCGTACTTGTCTTGAAAATTCTTTAACACCGCCATGCTACTAGCAGGTGCGACTAAATTTTTTTTAATCTGAATTTCCCAAATCATCGTATTTGCATAGCTTTTCTTATTTTACCTGCAGTATTCTATTTAATTATAAACATTTCAGATAAGAAATAAAATATATTTAACGCACATAATGCAACAAGGGGATAGACATCTGTATACAAAGCTGAGTTGGCGTCTTTCTGTCCTCTATACAAATCTACACCGTTTGACCTATCCACATCAAATTTGGTACACTTATTCTTCAGAACCCTACGGGTAAAGTATGCTACATATTAACCCCCGTTCTATTTTTCTTGGATGTGGAGAAGAGGTAAAACAATTCGAAATCACCATAGGAATAGCGTTAAGTATTTTTACGATCACTGTCTGAACAATTCACACCAAATATATGGTACATTCATTCTATAGAATCCTGCTGGCAACGTAGGCTATATATTAACCCCGTTCAATTGGTCCTAGATCTGCAGAGGGGCCAAAACAAATTTGAAATCCACTTAGAAATAACATTGAATATTTTACGATCACTGTCATACCAATTCACACCAAATTTGGTACATTCATTCCTTAGAATCCTGTGGAAAATATAGACTACATATTTAACACGTTCTTTTGCTTTAGGTCTGGAGAAAGGCTAAAAACAATTCAAAATCCCCACTGGAATAACATTGAATATTTTGAAGACGAATTCACACCAGATTTAGTACATTCAATTTTTGGATGTCTGCGGGAAACATAGGTTATACAGGATATTAATCCCGTTCTATTTGTCCTGGGTCGGGAGAAGGGGCTAAAAACAATTCGAAATCCAAATGGGTAGGTAGTTAATTAATGTCCCCCTGGATGTTAATTAATGTCCCCCCAACACAACGGGCTATTGGGGGATGTTCCGGGATCAATCCTGAAGTGAAAGATCCCAGAACAACGCCTCATAATTTTGAACCACGGTCAAGAACAATACTTGAGCCGGCACCCCACTCCAAACTTCCACACTTCGCCAACGTGAGGACACTTGAGGCCACGACAGATTTAACGTGCACCAGCCTTCGTGTATCCGACGGTCTTTGGCTGGACCGAGTTTCGAACTCGCAACCCTCTGTTTTCTAATCCGTTGCTCTTCGAACTGGGCTACCGCTGCCCTCGAAATCCCCATAGAAATTACCATTGATTATCCTTACTATGACAGTTTGATCAACTCATATCGAATTTGCTACACTCATTCTTTAAAACTCTGCGAGAAACATAGTCTAGATATTAACTCCATTTGATTTGTCCTGGGTCTGTAGAGAGATCTCAAAACAATTCGAAATCCCCATAGGACTACTATTGAATATTACGATGAGTTACAAACAATTCGATCGACGCCGGGTAATTCAGATAGTGTTTTATAAGAGGGTCCGGTTTCAACAAATTTACTCGTAAATACCTTTAAAATTCTTTTAAAGTGCATGCATTAAAAAACAATTATTAATTATGGCATGGTTATAAGGAAATGGAGGAGGAAATTAGCTATCAATCACTGAACTAATGAAATCTTGTAACGCGTTGTAAATTTTTTCAGGCCAAAATTAAAATAATTTGCGCTGATTTTCATCTTATTCTGTTCACAAAATATTTATATTTGTTGGGCTATAAACACCTTCCATACGAGACTTCTGTACACCAAAGTTAAACGAAATCCCTTGTCTCTTATTCATATTAAAATTTTAATCTTTAGGGCTTATTACTTTAAAAAAAATCACGTCACTCGATTTTCGAAACGAAAACTTACACTGCTAGGAGAACTTGCGAAGAAACAGTATTTAGTATTATCAGATTTGAGACCCCGATAGATGATTCATTTCCCCTTTGATTTTCATTTTCAGTGGAGAAATTTTCTTTACTGTTACTTGGTCAGTGATGTTATCTATACAGATATTATTAAGGCTTTCTGATTCTGAACATTTTGGCACCATTCACGAATATTCTCAGAATATTATCACTATAAAATATTTCATCATAAAAAATCCTTAGATATCAAAAATGACAAATCCCAGGATAACCTCTTACGACCCGATATAACTAATGCTAGGGCAAGGTAATTGGCTGAGACCGGCGGTTGAGAAACACTTCATTTTCAGTGGATAGGTATTTAATTAACGTCGCACTGGAGCAAGACAACGGCTATTAGCGACGGTCCAGGATCAAACCCGAAGGGAAAGATCCAAGGACAACACCACGTAATTTTGAAACACGGTCAGATGACGAGACACAGATCCTCGAAAATGCTGGTTGAAATTTAGGTTTTTTTTATGTAAAACTGTTGAGGGCTACGTCAAACCATTATCACTCAAATAATTTGTATGGATTTATAAAATTATTTTCAACCATTTATATGAAACAAATCGCAAATGTTTCGGGATTTACTTAATTCCTCCATTTTTGTATTCTGTATCTTGCGCCTATATACCCGGATAATTAACGGTTCGTTAATTATCCGGATGCCATTTTAGTCTATTGGGGTTCTCAGGGATTGTCTGAAATAACTAGACCATTAAAATTTAATAAAAATAATCGTTCAAAATTGTGATCAAGAAGATTCCAAACGTCCCATACTTCATTTCTTTAAAAAGTTATTGGTGCAAAATAACTCAGTTTACCATATGTGTACGGTTTTGATTCTACTCATTTCTTCACGGATATGTGAACACCCAAAATCTGAAAACCTTTGGGGTAATATCCGTTGTGGTTACTCTTTAGGATATTTTACATTAACAAAGCAAGTATTGAATATTTTTTGTTTAGCTTTGCTTTAAGTCTCTCATGTCTAACTCAACTGCGATAAATAATTTCATCGCTTCATTTATACAAAAATTATGCTGTAAATCTGTGTAATGGAGGCAAACTTTTGTGGGCAAGAAAATCAATGCTAGAATTTAACTTATTTACAATTAGTAGAAAATTACTCATTAAAAGAAAAATATATAAATTTATAATTTCAAAGTTTCCCATTGTTACAGTAAATATTTGTTTTTTCAAACACGTATAAGAAAATTTGTATGGATCAGTCGAATGTATCTTGGGCCCCTGAATTATTTCACTATTTGAAAGTCGTTGTACAAGCATTTGAGAAGCACCCTCGAGAAGGTATACTTAGGGTATTCTGGGAAGTAGCCCGTGGCTTTGCTATCTATCACTGTCATCGCTCTCTTTGATGGTCCGGTCTAAATAGACCACTGCTGAGACCAATTGACTGAAGAAGGGGAAAGCACTCCCTTTATCCAAACCCTGACACTTTTAAAGGGAACTTGCTTTTTTGGGGTGCCGTTTTCGGGAACACAACTTTGAGATGCCTCGCCGCCAGGAGGGTTATATTGCTCCTGCCCTCTGTTTAATTGTCTTTGAGTTCCAATTCCTGTCACTTCGTGGATGTTCGAAATGTTTCGGAATCTTTTTTAAACCAGACATCCCTGTGTAGTTAGCCCTCTCGATGCCTTGGGTATATCTTTTCTTAGGGCAGACCAGACCTATCTGAAGGGCGGTGTTTGTTTTGCCAGTCAGGTAAACTCATCCCGAGGGCCGTTTTCTAGACTGTAGGCAAGGTAAACCTATCACAAAAACCATGTCTAATCTATCGACCAGGTAAATCTATCCGGAAGTCAAATAAACGTATGTACATATGTAGGACGGGTAAACGTATCGGCAGTGCCGTTTCTACTCTACCGGCCGATAAAACCTATCTGGAGGGGCGTATCTGGTTTACCTGTAGGATAAACCTCTCCTGATGGCGGTGTCTGGTCTGGTCTACTGGGAAAGTCCGTCCACAGAGTCGTATCTGTTCTGCCAGCCGGGTAAACCTATCCGGGGTGTTTTGCTTAGTCTGGTCTATAAGAAAAAACTAGCCTGAGTATCGTGTATGGTTGGCCGCCCGGGTAAACCTATTGGTTACAATTCCTTTATTTTACTCCGTGGTCAGTGCCTGGTCTACAGGGTAAGTCTATCCAAAAGATCGTGTCTGGTCTGTCGGGCAGTTAAACCTATCCTGAGGGCAATATATGTTTTGCAGGCTAGGTAAACTTACCCGGCGGGACGTGTCTGGTCTGTCGGTCGGATAAGCATATTCAGAAGGCCATGTGTCGGCTGGTCTTCAGAGTAAACCCATCCTAATGACTATGCCTGGTCTGGTCTACAGGGAAACCTAGCCAGAGGGTCGTGTCTGTTCTACCTGATCGGGTAAACCTATCTGGAAGGACGTGTCTGGTCTGCAGGGAAAATATATCCAGACGGTCGTGCCTGGTCTGCCGGCCAGATAAACCTACTGACTACAACTCCTTTATCTTGCAGACGCCACCAGGTCTATTCCAGGACAATAACTCTTTCACAAATTAAAAAAAATAAATGCGTACAAGAAATAAAGAAAATAAAATCGTATAATTGAATTCGAATAATCAAATAAAATATTAAAATTGTTCAAAATATCATTACGACAAAACTCATAACTTATTTTAGATTCTTAATAAAAATATGACTGAATTTTTTTGCAGATTTCCATATTTATGTTCTCATTTTGCTGGATTTTTCTCTTGACATCTACTTTTCGTATTTATTTAATTATCCTGTTAGAACCATTGACGCTAAATTCCCTTTAATAATCTTTAAAATAAAGTTTAATTTTTATGCCAAGTTAATTAAATATATTATTTCTCTTTCACATCGATGCAGGTGTTGAAAAAATATGTAAATTCGATATTTCCTCATTAATAACGCTTCGATTTCCGATGAATTATGTCCTTGTAAGACAAAGCACCTCATTAAAATAAATCATTTTAATCTGTCTCGTAAGGTTATCCGAGTCACGCGAAATAATCGCTGAGATGTTCTTATTTCCACAGAGACAAAAATTAGCACCATACCGCAGCGAATTTAAAAGATATGAAGTAAAGTTTGTATGAAGTAAAGTATAAGTAATATTAACATATTTTCGTTGTTTTATTGATATAAAATTCTTCCCGGATTTCTGACATAATTAAAGTTATAGAAGATATTTTAACAAAATATTACAGTAAAAGAAGGTTTTTAGACGCACTCCTCTGAGAATTCATTACAATGGTGAAATTATAAGGTTCAAAATCTTTAAATATGTGTACAAATTTTTTTTTAATAATGTTTAACAGAACATAAGCAAACACAGACATGTATTTAACTCATACTTATTACCTGGAGTGATATATACAACAGAATATCATAGCAAAGTTAAATCCACATTTCGTTGCTAGAATTTGTATTCTATTTGTATGTCCTATTAAAATAAAGCAGTCATGTGCTTTATATTTGATCGACATTTTTTATTTTTGAGACATACTAGGACGACAATATGGATATAAATTACGAATAATTCAAGAATTCTGCAACAAGAAAAATTAATATTTCACCTCCACAAATTTGATAGATCTATTTCATTGCAGTTAAGTTTTAACATAACTTGATGCATTTACAATTTGATATACGCTATTTATATTATGTCGCTATTTTAATAAAATATAAATCCATCCCGTTTACCTGGTACGTAATTAACCTTTTAGATTAAACAAAATATTTCATTAAAAGAAATTTCGATACGCACTCATTTATTACAATGATTCAAAATCCATTACAATGATGCGATTGAGATATAAAAAACTTAAAGGAGTGTAAGTATATAAATGTTTCTTAAAAATATTTAACACAATTTAAGCAAAGACCGTACATTTAGTGAACCTATACTTATCATCTGGATATATCACAAATATCACTTATGAATTAAGTACTCATTTCGTTGGTAGAATTTGATTGTACTATTTGTATATTCTATTAAAATGAAATATTTATGCACCTTATGGTTGACTTAAAAATGTGATTTCTTGAGAGATACTATCACATTAGGGACATGAATTACGATTAACGGACTCAGGAGATAGATCTCCAAGCTCCATGGGCATTATTGACTGGAGAAAGGGATAGAAAAGTTTGTGCGAAATGGGAAATGCAGGAGGTGCACAATTAAATTTAAGGTTTGGTTCCCGGCTTTTGGGAGGAATACAAATTAAATACGAAACAATGAATTAGCAATGAGTTTGTGCCTAGGAATTCGTTAATTGGATGAGCGCAAGGCAACGCATGGCTGAGATGTGCCAAATAACGTCAAGTACTCGTAAATAGACATCCACACACAAGAAAAATATTACTGATACAGAATACAGAAATATACCAAGGGAGGAATCGAGCCTATTCTGCCAACAAATTGCAGGTTCTAGTATAGGGGCAAATCCACTGAGCTGCTGCGATACCAGGAAATTCAATATAATAATGAATAAAATATATACGTAAAGTGTGGTTACTTTGTGAGTCACAAAATTTACAAGTAGTGTAGTATGGCTTTTCCTCCACAACGCACACAATGACTATATATCCATATTCATTGGTAGAAAGAATCCTACGTAAGATATCGGTCAAGATAGAAACTGTTTCGAAATCATGCCAGGATGACTGCCGCTTTTAGAACGGATATTAGGCGTGCCAACCCATCAGGGGGTTAAATGAAATTGTGTCGGGATTTTGCCACAAGTATAAAACATGCGATAAATTCTTCTTTATCTGGGTTCAGTAGTAACCTTCAAATTATGAAATCTCGCTTTTTGTCATCTGATGTTAGAAACGCATCTCGTAGTTGTAAAAATACGCAATTTAAAAAATAGCATTTACTTTACCGTTTTGAAACATTTAATAAATGTTATCAATGATTGACAGGTTAAAATGCGTTACGGTCGTAATTTGTATAAAATTATATTAATTTGACAGTTTATATATGATAGTTAAATGGAAAATATTTGTTAGTCTACCATTCATTTAAAAGTAATATTAATTACATTTTCACAAGTTTCTAGCTTCCTTTCAAAAAGCGACTCATTTATCATACCTTTCAGCGAAATGCAAATGGGATACAAAAAATTTATAGCAGATTATGTACACTTCACTATCTTGTTAAGTCCGTATCAGTTCTTTCATATCAGTCAGAAATATCAAGCCGCAGATAAGCGCAGTTGAGGTTTTTATATAAAGCTGTTAATTTATATACTAACTAGCAAAACTATTCGGCTGTATTGCAGAAATTCTGCATAAAACTTTTAATAAATGTATATTAATTAGTTTTTGTTAACGCTTCAAATTTCTGTAACTCAATGCCAAAACAGAGAAGAAAGGTTTTAATAACTATCAAACTGTCAAAATAACTTGTATGCAATATAAAATTGATCCTCATTTGGGATATGTTTTTACTTTTAATTGAATACGTTCAACAAACTTATTAATAACTTGTCAAAGATATGAATTTAGGTTAAAAATATAAAAAGCAATATATGCAGCACTTCCTTATAAACCTGAAAAATGTATTTCAATATTTTACACTGTTCGATTTCCAACTTTGCCAACAATTTTTGGATAAAATTGTTGCCAGAATATCACGTGTTCAGCGTAAACCTCAAACACATTATACTGAAAGTAATATAGGAAATTATCAATGGAGCCACTTTAACTTCATGCCTCTAGTCACAACGTTAATCCTTGTTAAAATAGTACAATTATTAAATTGAATAGCCAAATACAAATAAGACAATCCAATTCCTGCATTAATAAAGACAATATGGTTTATCTAGGAGTAAATCAACCTCAATGTATTCAATTTGACTCAAAAAATCAATGCAGTCAATTTGAAGCCAGGTCTGTGCAAACATAACAATAATCCTCATTAAACTAGTATGCAGTTAAATATCAAAATATTAAACAATCAAATATTTTATTTCTTTATTTTTCTAATCTCCTCCCGATTGAACACTAATCGTTGTGCAACTCAAGGGTATATTTATGAATTACATTGTGATTCTCTGATACACCACATAAGGTGGGTTAAAGTTACATCTAACAAATATACCACGGAGACACAACTCATTTATAGAGAGGTTACACATTTTTCCAGACAAATATCCATGCCTAGCCCCGAATTCGAATCAGATATTTTTCGATCCAAAGTCTAGCTTCCTGAACACTAGACGATTGGTCGGTTACATTTGCTTTAATACACGCAATATTTTTCATCTAGAAGTCAATCAACCTCAATGTAATCACTTTGGTTCCATGTCTGTGCAGACATAACATCTATTCTTGTTAAACTAGTACAATAATGAAATTAAATAACAAAATAGTAAACAATCCAATATTTTCAAAACAACACAACGTTATTTTATTTAGATGTCAATCAACCTCACTGCTTATTTAAAAGAATTGGGTGAACTAAGCCATTCGTATACCGTATGTGGTCTAATTTTACTCCCAAAATTGACATCCACTGGAATACCATACAAATTGATCTCTACTTGAAGCATGTATTCTCATAATTTGCATTTATACCACTTTCTCTGTGATCTCTGATGCTTGTATTATCATCAGTATAAAACAATGCAATATTTGTTTTAATGCATTAAAACATTTTCATCGAGGTCATCAACTTCAAAGCGCAAATTAGGGGAAGAATTTACTCTTATGCCATATGTGGTCTAAATTTAACCCCGCAAATTGACAGTCACTAGAATGTCATGAAGAACGAGCTACTCTAAATTTGTAATCCAACATTTGCATTTATATCACGCCGTCTGTGATAGCACAAATCCACAGCTAATCCGGAATCATTGCGACAGAACAAAACCGCCCTTACAGCCATGCATACCGAATGTAACTTTCCCCTAGACACTAGTCTCTCCCGTTCACAAACGCAGTCCTCGATAAACACGGAATCTAATATTCATCTTTGCTGAGCTTGTTATTTCTGGAAAATTGTGACATCTCACGGAACGGTGACAATAATGTGCGAGCACTGTATCTAGTTTTCTGAGATGGATGTTGGTGTTGCCATGGTGGTTGCGAGATCTAATTGGCAAACATAATTTTACGGTCCTTATAATAAAATTACAAGTGTATGGTGCCTAATTGAGTTTTATCCGGTGAAGCTGGTGAGGGAATGGGTAATGATTTTGGTTGGAAAAGCACGAATGCCTGTTGTGAAGATGAACAGGCCTGATTGCAAAAGCAGAAAGAGTATAAGAAACGATGATAAGAACAATGTAATTTTACTATTTTGTACATGGAATGCAAGATATGTATTTTGGATTTGGAGCTGTAGAAGTGGTCAACATATATTTATGGCTTTTCCGGGCACAGAATAAGCGAAATTACTTTGTTTTTCACTGTGTCTTGTACTAGTTCGGTATTTATATTACATCCTGTTCATCCTCACAATCGATATTGATGCTTCTCTATCCAAAATATTAAAACGGAAAATTGGTGATGGAATGGATAAGGATTTTGGATGGAAATGTGCGGATGTCGATTGTGATGATGAATAGGTATGGATGTATAAAATAACTAGTATAAGAAACAGTGATAAAGCTATATAATTTTGTTATTATTTTCCTGCAACACAAGAAATATATTTTATTTCATGTTCGAATTTCACTGTGTCAAAAAACAGCGAAGTATTGTAATAGTTTTAAAGTATTATAAATGTTTATTTTTGCAGTGATTTTGCTATTGTTTTTACATGAATATTTTATTAAGGGTTTTGAAATTACTATATTCCTGCATTGATTTCGACGTCGAAATATGGCAACATACAAATATAAGGTTTCCACTATCGACTTAACTGCTGTTGTTAACGAATACCGGTCCATTGACCACTAAGCCATTCGATCACGTACTCTCCAATATTTTCCCCGCATTACTACTAAATTCCACTAGTACAGGGCATTCGTCCAAAGGTTCACCAGACATAGACTGCTCTAGATCACACAAATTACAGTCTGGGGTTAACTGCAAGTAATATCGGTGAAAATGGGCCAGTATACACTCATGGTCAGTTAGCAGTCTGAGCATGGCAATCGCTTCTCGTCTAGGAGAGTTTCAAACTGCTAAAATGTTAATACACAGGACGACCCATTGCTTCCCTTTAAAGACAGCGAGAGACTCAACTTCTCTTAACCTAGAAGTCAATCATCTTGAAGAATAGATAAATCAAGAAGTCAATCACTTTAGGGAATAAATAAATCAAGACATTCACCTTAACGAATAAATACATAAATAAGTCGATCATCTTGAAGAATAGATAAATCAAGAAGTCAATCACCTTAGGGAATAAATAAATCAAGACATTCACCTTAACGAATAAATACATAAATAAGTCGATCATCTTGAAGAATAAATAAATCAAGAAGTCAATCATCTAAAAGAATAAATAATATCAATGGGTATATAGCATAGGGAATCAACAAGTAATGGGCACCTAGACATCCGTGGCCAATAAGCAGGCTAAACTTGGCAATCACTTTTCGGTTAAGGGAGTGAGACAACTGAAATGTTATTGCAGAGGACGCTTCAAAGTTTCCCCTTACAGAAAGCAAGAGACTCCACTTCTATAAACCAAGAATTCAATCATCTTGAGGAATAAAGAAATCAAGAAGCCAATCACCTTTCAGAATAAACAAAACCAGAAGTAAACCATCTTGAAGTATATATACAGGTTTGGCCATAAAATAATTCACTCTTTCGAGTCATCTGTAACTACATTGAATAAGATACTCAGCGGGAAAAATTAGTACCGAAATGAGCCGATAGGGGGAAATTTGGTGCTGTTGGAGTTGAGGTAGGTAATTGAACTGACGTCACACTGAAGCAACACAAAGGGCTATTGGCAACTGTCCGGGTTCAATCCTATGGCTGTTGAAGTGGAAATTAGTCGAACCTTTGCATTAAACAGATAAAATGAATAATGCAAAGTTTCGACTGCAACAACTACGTCGTTAATTCCAGCTAGATATGCGGCGGGTTGTAATTAAAAGATGTCAATAGACACACAAATTAAAATAGAGATCCAACTCACAATAAATAATAATTTATTCACCAGAATCAGGTTCCCCTTGACCGTATACACTAATTTCAATGTGCCGACCTTTCTCTGCTATTACTTTCTGGGGTGATGAACACATTACGCTCAGCTGTAGAGCATACTGCGTACCAGATGCAATTTATGCACATGAAAGGTCAGAACATTAAAATTGATCTCTGTGGTTAAGGGGAACCTGGTTCTCGTGAATAAATATTGTTTCCTGTGAGTTGAATGCCTTCATTAATTTGTGCATCTATTACCAAAGGTTTTCTAAGTTGCAACGGGCTGTAAATCCCAAAGTCAATCAAATTCTTTTTCTTTACCATCTTTGTTTCTCCACAATCTGAATCTGTGGTTGCAATGGGTTTCAGGATTGAATGCAAATTCTGCCCTGGGGTGTCAAAAAGGCAAACATTCACTTATGCCAACCTATGGGAAAAAGAGACTTACTGAAATTAGGTAAAGGGTATTGGCTATTACGCCCTATACCGGCTAATTTTAAACCCGCAATTTAACATCCACTGAATATTATGAACAATGCCCTACTCGGAACTTGAATTTGCGTCATTTGCATTTATATAATGTACTCTATGATTGCACCAATCCGCAGCTAATCCGAAATCATTCTGACAGAACAAAACCGTCGTGCAGCTATGATTACCGAATATGATGAGCCTATTGACATCAGTGTCTCCCTCTCCAAAATGCATCTCTAGATAAATGCGAAATCTATACTATCAATCTTTATGCAGAGAGTGTTATTTCTGGAAAATCGTGACATCTCACGGAACAATGACAATAATGTAGGAACAGTGTATCTACTTTTTATCAGATGGATGTTGATGTTGCCATGGTGGTTGTGAGATCTAATTGTCAAACATAATTTGAGGGTACCTCTAGTAAAATTATTTATGTATTGTACATAATTGGGTTTATTCTGTTTAGCTGAAGAGAAACAAGTAATGATTTTGTATAGAAAAACCGAAATATCGATTGTAAATATAACGAACGAATTTGAGCGAAACAATTTTTAATGTATCATTATATATTACCAAAGTTAGAAGGTAGCATATTTAACCCCTCTGAGAGTCGCCTTTCCTTTGAATTCTCCTTTCTCGCCTAAAATCCTTAGTAAAGATCCCATTTCTCCTTTCCTTAGTTTATAATCCTCTGTAAATATTCTATTCCTCCTTTCCTTAGAATATGTTCTTTTGGAAAGATTATATATCTCCTCTCCTTAGTAAATACTTTTAAGTATTCTATCAATCCCTTCCTTAGAATATAAACGTTTGAACACATTTAATGTACCTTTCTTTAGATTAGCGAGGTGTGGAAGTTTGGAGAATGGAGTGCCAGTTCATGTTTTGACCTCGCCATTGTTCGTTTTTCAAACTGACGAGGTGTTGTTCTAGGATCATTGCCATCGGGATTGATCCCGGACCTTCGTCAATACCCCGTTTTGTTCCAGTGCCACGTTAACCTCAATTACTTACCTACCTTTCCTTAGAAAATTACTTATCCTTTTGAAAAATTCTATCTTTCCTTTACTTAGAATAAAATCCTTTGGAACGATTGTATTGATCCTTTTCATAGATTAGAATCAATGGAAATATTTATTGCTGATTTCCTTAGAATATAATTCTTTGAAAAGATTATATTGGTCAAAAAAGGTCAAAATTGGTTAAAAGTCATGCATGGAGAACTGCAGGTTGCAAAATTGAAAGATGCGTGTGAACCTTTAAGAGGTTTAATAATTAGATAATGAATAGTTTAAAATAAGAGATAGAAAACTACAAGTAAGGCTATGAATATGCTTACAAAATCAAGAACTGATCATAGAGGTATGTACATACTTGGCCTGAGAAATACTAATCCAATTCCTATGAAATGAAACGTGGCATTCCCAGATATATACTTCAATGCTCCTTCACAGAACGAAACTAGCATCTTACTATTCTTTCGACATTCTTATAAGTATCACTTTTTAGAAGGCTTAGACCACTACATTGTTGTTAAAAAACGATTAAATATGAAATACTTTTCTTTAGTCTAGTGTTAATGAATTGTAAGACCTTCACGGGCTCGATAAAAATAGTATGCGAGACGTATGATGTTCACTAGTGTTTAACTTTAATGTTTTAATCTAAACCTCTTTAAACATCTTTAATGGTTTAATCTAAATCTCTTTAAATGGCATTTTATTAAGTATAATCCATTAATTATATTATTGATTTTATTGAACTTATGTTACTACTGAACTCTTTTACAAAAATAAGTGCAGCACTTCGCTTCAATTTTATTCCGAAATAATTATCATATTGGCAACAAAACATGAAAAAGAAAAAGATTAAATTAAAAGGTTTATTTTCCTGATATGGTTTTTATCTTCACATTTGTACGAAAGCATGCATTATACCATGGACAGAACAGGTTAATATATTATTTTATTCTTTTAAGAATTGGCACACATGGACTCTATTTGCTTACAGTGGATACCATCCCTTGCAAGCAGGTCATCCCCCAAAATAGGGATCTCATCGTAATTACTCCCCGTAAATTTACTCCTCGCACAAATAAGAAATAAGAAAATATGGTCTGTTCGTACCCCACATTTTTTGCTATCCTGCAAAGTGCCCTGGACAGTAGTTGTATTTTAAGGGGGCAAAATTTCTCTCGCAAGACTTAGAAGCGGGCACACAATATGTATAGCATTTGTCAGAGGAATTAAGAACTTTCCAACTTGTACGTGCTTCACAATTTCAGCAACTGCATATTTTGGAGTGTATATCTGTTGGACATCTCTTGAATGAACCATTGATGTACCATTGAAAAACATGAACGTGTTGGAACTTGGAATTGTTCTAGGTTTTGCCTTTGCCGAAGGCATTAGTAAAAAACACAAAAGATTTCGAAATTCATATTCATAGATAAACATAACTCTCACTTAAAAAGTAACATGCCCTGCTATTGATTATCATATAGAATTCGCTTCACAAACTTTTCTTAACCACGGAAATTTCAATTCGTGAAGCCTAACTCACAATCTCATTACCCTTACTTGCATTCGCTTGTATTGCTTGTCCATTGCACGTCCTAATTAATTTTGCCTTGTAATGGTTTTTGAGGATGTCATACTCATGCATAAACATAACTCTCAATTAAAAGGTTGCCTGGTTCGATTCTTCCTTGAGTGTATTTATCTCTTCTGTGGCTGCAAAACTTTCTCCATTTACTTAATGTTGCTTATTGCAGCTTGGCCAATCATTGCCCTAGCACCATAAAACCCAAGAAATCCAACAACAAAAACACTTAAAAAGTAATATTTCTTGCTATTGTACCATGTATTGTTCATATATCATCCATTTCACAAAATTAACTCTACCAATTTCATTCATAGAAGAAATCTAACTCACTTCGTTTCACCCTCATAAGCATTTACTTACACCCACCGAATACGTTATATGTTCTGACTAATTTTGACCACGTTTTTGATGGATTGTTTTTGAGAATGATCAGGATCATACATAAACATAGCTGTCACTGAAAAAGTTGTCAAGCTTAATTTCTACCTGTGTGTATTTCTCTTGTACGTGTCTGTAAAACCATGGGTGATCATTTACTAAACGTTGTTTGTCGCATCGTGTTCAAATATGACCTTTGCACCATAAAATAAAAGAAATCAACCAAGCACTTAAAAATTAACCTGTCTTTCTCATATATAATCCATTTTACAAAATTAGCTCAACCGCGTAACTTTCATTAACAGCAAAAACCTAACTCACCCCGTTTCACCTCACAAGCATTTACTTATACCCAACGAATACATTGTACCTTCTGATTAATTTCGCCCCGTAATCGTTTTTGATGGAAACCCCAGTTTTTTCCCGGGTAAAATATTCCGCAGCATGATTGACTTTTACACAATGGCAGCGCATAATATGTGGACCGAAAGCAACAAAGTTTGAGAAGCAGGAAACTCATTAATAATTCATAAGACCGGCTACATCTTGCTGCGTAAATTATTTCTGGTGGCGGAATAATCAGGACAGGCGACACCTATGCCTGTCGATAACAGCCGAGCTCAGCTAAGACGGGGATAAGCCCGGGATCAAAGTTTCACCCAAGCTCCGGATTTCTCCCGGTTCGGAATTGTTCACGGATATTGTTTCGAAATATAAGGTATTACCTATAAACCTCCCTATGCTTCGTGTGAAATACGCCTGGCTCATACTTTATATGTTTCGGGAAATACCCGGAAATACTATTATATTCATGTGTTATTCGAATATAATATTATATATACATAAATATATATTATGTACCTTTATAAATTAGGATATACAAATTCATTACCTGTAAATCCAGACATAAATTCTCAATGTTGGTGTAAGCTCTAGTTTATCCTTTTGCGAACTGCTTTTATGCACAGTTCAAAAATGGCTGCAATTGATGTGCTGAAAGCAATAAAATGCCTTCATTTTTTTGATATGTGTCACTTCGACAGTTACGATATTATTGAAAATAGAAGGACTTAACCTTCCATGTGTTTTCAACTATTTCCAAGACTAGACCACGTTTGCTAATGAAGAGATGTATCGTCTATCAATATTTGATGAATTTTGCTAATGATGGGATACTCGCCATCAAGCTATTAGGATTACAGCTTATAATTACAGCGGCATAATATGTAATGCTTATAGAAATGTACGAAGAATGGTGGAATCCATAAGTTTGTGACAAGTTTATTTAAAGTTGAAATATGAGTGAAACAAGTGTTCGAAATATGTTTTGAAATCTAGTACTGCTTGAAGAGTTATTAAATGATGAGTATTGATATAAACTTAATTATGTAAATTTAAATAATTTATATTTATTTACTGTAGTAAATTATGTATTCGAAAAGTCTAGAACTGATTTTGTGTGCTTGATTTAATCAATGAAAAGTCGATTTTATAAACTTGAGTACTGTAGTAAATATGAATTAAATAAATCGGCTCGTTCCAACGGGATTGAAATCAATGAGACATAAAAATCATTTTTGAAGCCAAAGCGGAAATGTGAGAGACATTTCTAGATTCACGCAGTTCCACTTGTGTAATCTACATAATTTTGAAAAACGGTTTGAATTTTATCGGCCCCGGAAAATCAAAATGCGCTGCATATCAGTATGACAGGCGATTTGCATACTTAGTAGTGTCAAAAGTGTTCTCACTGCAGAAAATCCATACAAGTGAACAAGTCACTTCGAAATAATGCGGCTTTCCATTGCGTAGCGTCTGAAATATAGAAAATAAAAAATAAAATTTGTGGATAAAAAGTAATGAAATAGGAAGTGTGAATGGAAAATATGTATTTTGATACTCGTAGGGAACTGGAAAGGAAATTAAATACCTGTTGTCGGGGCTCACACTTAAACATAAACTTTAGTTGACTGTAATTACGTATATTTCCATTCCTTGAAATATGAACTATTGTAGATACACAAGAAAGTTGTGCAGGAGAGTTGTCCTAAGTGACACAAAATGGTTCCTTGAACGGAAAGCTGACAATATCGTCTTATCTCGCCAAAAGATCAGGAACAAACTGAGAAGTTGGCAACGTCAATGGCGCTAGCCAAGTACATGAAACGTTACGTTAATTAAGGAGTACCGCCAACAACTAACACAGAGATACGCACGGCGCGAACACCTGTAAAAATCGGTTTTGGAATTTAAGGAGATATCATATTTTAGAGCTGAAATTACATTGCAGGTACTTAACCCTCTGGGTACGGGAACCGGCTGAAAGTTTCGAGTTCCCTCGATGCGAAAGGCTCGGATTCTTTCAGATCTCAAACTCCTGAAGAATCGCCGAAGCCCATTACGATTTCCATCCCCTATTTTCTGTGTTGCAAAGAGACCCGCGCGTGAATAGCCTTATCTCCCCATTGACAAAGATGTCAGGGTTATCGATGGGAGCCTCGCAAACTGTTTATCCTCGAGCATACAATATTGAGAGGTTGAGTAAATGAAAAGAGATACCCTTCAAAAGTCACCGCCTCCCTTTCACTTTACCTGGGAAGAATCTGTCCATTCTAGGCACACCACGACCCGGCAATAGAAACCGGCACATTAGGTGATAATGGGACGACACATATTCCCTCTCCTCCTGGGAGAAAGCATTGTAAGTTGCCTGTAAAGCCGTTGGGCCGTCTGCCGTAACCAAAGAAGGAAACGATATTCTCCCCCGACGTATGCAGAGGGTTAAACCACCTGGTGATTGTTTTGACGAGATATATCTTCAAACTGACAAAAGTGGCTAGATTTTGATGGACGAGATATCACGTCGTAATCAGAAAACTGACTAGATCTTATCTCCATCGAAAAATCGGCAATGTCTTGATGACGAGGTATCTCGTCATTAGCAAAATTGGTCAGATCTTGAGGGATGAGATATCGTGTCGAAACCACTTGGAGGTTTAAGAAGTAATAAATGGTAAGACATGGTTAATAAGTGGTAAGACATATAGTACTTAATTGCTGTTATGTGTGTAAGGTTACTTATATAAGATGATACGTAAACGCATATATGTTTCAAACTTTTTGTCATAGTACCCTTCAAAGGGTTATTTTACCTCTTAGGGTGTGCTCACATATATCCGTTCTGCAACCTGCAGTCTTCCTTACATCTTAAGCTCTTTACTTAAAGGAATTGACGGAAGCCTGAAGTACAATACTTAAAGGAGTTGACGGAAGTCTTAAGCTTAACATACTTAAAGGAGTTGACGGAAGTCTTAAGCTTAACATACTTAAAGGACTTGACGGACATTCTGTGTTGGCAAATGGCGATTTAGCTGGGGATGTCCAAAATCCTCGATAGTGCTGCGTTGCACTTAAGCATACGTAAGTCCCTGCTCAGCCAACCATGCAGGGTTTTTGCTGGTTTCCCCTCCACGTAGTGCAAATGCAGGTTGGATTAAAAGACCTTCCAGAGGAGGCAACAGTCCCTAGGAGATGACTATTTAGTCTTAATCTCATCAGCTCTCTACATAGCCAGCACGCATTTTTATGCATGATAGTTTAATGTTCCAGTGCATATTTGCTTGCCCTTCCAGTACCTTGGTACCACTTAGTGCTGAATACGATGTGCGAACACCGTGCGAAGCCATATTGTATCGAATATCTTGTTAGGAGGAAAAAATGCGACTGGGACTCATTATTCCCTCCGGTTATAACTTGATAAGAGATGCGATAATACTCCTCTGCCCATGTGGAGGAACCGCCGTTGACTGTCTTTAAGATCTATTGACTAACGAGTTTCGTCCTTGCTTTGAGAGACCACAAACCGTTACTTTCAGGGCCGCTCCTGACAATCTATAATAGCACATGTCGGAGTACAGGAGGCTGCACCCCCAACTACTATTAGTAGTAGTCTTCCTTAGATGACGTCTAAACAGTTTCGATCTTCTTGACCCATATAATCGTTCCTAGGATTCTTTTATCTAATATATGTGGTTAGTTAGTCATTCTGTGGGTTATGGGGTAAAAGCTACGCTACTCAAAGATGTTATGATACTCAGAGGATTAAGGAAGCATAGTCTATATTGATACAGTAAGATGTCAGAAAATTATTTCTCCCTCTCTTGTTAAACGCTCAGTTCTTTAAATGTTGAGCATTTACGTTTCTTGGAGATAATAAAATATTTCTTTATTAAATTCAAATGCTGAGAATTACAAAGCTTCAGTATGAACTTATTAGATCGATGTGAATTTGTTCAGAAATTTTTCAGGGCTGGTGTCAAACTTCAGAATTTCTGATTATAAGGAATGACGTTTATTTATCAATTCATCAAAGCTTAAAATACTTTTGTACAAAGGAAATAAAAACCTTTCTATTCTAGCACAACACATGTTGTGAGAATGGAGGAGACATACGAACGCATGAGAAAAATTCTCACTTGGGAGATGACTACTTTAAGTGACGAATATTTTTTGCTCAACCGCTTTTCATATAAACGGAGGGTGATGAAAAACTTGAGAAGGCCATGTACAAATGAAAAATGTATTGAAGAAGAATTGAATACTAGAAACATCTGTAAAACTATCTCTAACTGCATTTCCCATTAAACATATAACAAGGACTGAAGATTTATAATGAACTTAGATCAGCGTAAAGAAGATATTAATTAAGCAATATGCCGCGATATATCCATTAGCATAACACGACCGGGAGATTTCTGGATGAGGTATTTCGTACTATAGAAATCTTGTTTTGATGGTCACTTAAGTAAACTGGAATAATTCCTTCTTCCTTTTATCTGTATTTCATAATGGCTCCCATTTTTTTTCAACAGGGCAAAAAAACACGAAAACCCATTAGTAATTAGGTCCATTTCAAATTGATTTTTTAAGTGGATATGAAGTTATTATTTTCTTATCTCAAAAATCTCATGTGCTGTTTTATTCAATAGAAATAGGTATATTATATGAAGATGTGGGTATACATATGTACATATAGTACCTACTGTAACTATATCTAAAATATTTGACGAAAAAGAAACGATTACCATTAAATCTAACGTTGAAAAGCTTTTTGAACAGAATTGGTAGACAGAAAATGTGATAATAAGTAACAAATCATTTCAGTTAGAAAACTTTCTTTTTGCTTGTAAGCACTATTTTTTCTCTTTTAAGAAAGAAAAGGCGAAATTACTCTTTAGGAGCGCTTTTAAACATAAATATTTTCAGTTTTGTTTCTACTCCACTTTTATAAGTGGCTTTTACATTGGAATATTTGTTTTTATCTAAATAAAAACATGTCTCAAATTTTTATTTTTGTATCTCCAAACTCACTTGTGTTTTTACATTAGAAAAATATGAAGTAGCGTCAACTTATATGTTATATCAACAATGCATCCATTTTCATACTTCTTAAAATGATAGGGAAACAAGGAAAGTAAAATTCTGAATTTTTAAACAACGCTAATACTATCATAAGCTTATGCAAAAGCGGCATTCTAATAAAATAATACAGATCAATATTGATCAGAAATACCTACATAGATTTGAAAAACTGTACCAAAAATCAGCCTCAATGAAAAAGCAGTCGCAGATTATTATTTATCTTCAGTATCATTCCAAAATGTAATGTGAATTATTTAACGTAGCGTTGATGCAAAACAACAGGCTATTGGCGACGGTACAGGATCAATCCCCGAGGGAAAGATCCGAGGACAGCTTCACGTAATTGTAAACCATGGTCAGATGACGACAACACCTAAGCTGGAACCCCACTCTCCAAACTTCAACACCATACTAACATGAGGACATTTAAGGTCACAATAGATTTAACATGCACCAGCGCCCCTGTGTACACCGAGTCTCGAACTCGCGACCCTTCGATTGCTATTCCGTGTCCCTTCCAACTGGAAAAAGGGGTTGAATAATATATATATTATTCAACTCTTATTTTATTATATTATCTTATTTTATCAATATTTTATTGTTTATTTGAATTCATCATGTAATGTCTCCGAATTAAATCTTGCGTAATAACAGTAGAATAAACAACCTATAACTGATGGGATGGTTTAACATTATATGGTTATTTATATCGAACTGAAATCCCCATTAAAGTTACGTATTTCATAACATAAACCGATTTCGTAAAATCCATGGAGTTGCTTCGTACTGCGTGCCTCAGCATATCTGCTCTCCCAAGAATGATAGGATATTACATCCGCACATATCATAACTGGCAGGTGGATAATAGTATCCAGAAGGAATAGGTTTCTTGCTGACCAGACTGTTCATTTATTAGCGATTTTCTCAAGACTCAATGACAGCTGGCATAAATCTTAACAATCGGAAGAATTTTCTTAGTCTTTTAGTTTTGAGAAGAGAACTAGGAAATCCTTTATATTCTTCAAAGATGGATTTAGAATAGTTGGCATAGCTTAAAAGAGCCTGAAAAGCATCATCATAAAAATTAATGCATTTATTATTCATTTAAAACTTATATTATTTATTTATTATATAATAATTATATATTTTATCATAAGGATGGACGTATGCAATCATTTAATTGTGATAGAAACAGCCTTAAATGAATCATTCGACCTGGTACGAACGTTGGGACACAGAATATAAAAGAAATATTTGTATAAATTGTATGTGAATTATTAAAACAAAAGGATCCAATCTAATTCACAGTAATAAAATAATATATTATAAAGGTTGGAGCAGGGAATAAATGAATAGAAATAATATTGACAAACTTTTCAAGATTTCAGATCAGAGCTTATTGTGATGTGTTGTTTACCTTAAATTTGGGAAAAGTATATTTTGCAAAAGAATACACAATTGAACACAATAAATTCAGTAAATACATGTCAAAAGTTTATGCTGTATTCTTTCAATAAACATGCTGCCAGTTGTAGTAAGGATTTCAAATTACAGATACATATCCAGTTCCGATCTAACATAAACATTAAATAACGAAGTTATCATATTCGTATTACAAAAACCTCTTGTTTTTCTCTCGATTGAACCAAATTTTCAATATCAAGAGCTTATAATAAATATTTTGTGGTAGTTGAACGAAAAACCAGAATCATAATGTGCTGCACGTTGGCGTGGCGTGGAAGTTTGGAGAATGAGGTTATCTTAAGTGTTATCCTTGTCATCTGACCATGATTCAAAATCAGAAGGTATTGTCCTCGTACCTTTCCCTCCGAGATACATTCCTTACCGTCTCGTCAATAGCTCGTCGTGTTACTCCAATGCGACGTTAATGCGACTACCTACCTACTATAATGTTCTGTATAATTGAAAAGACGAGACTAGTAGTGAGAGTCACGTGCCAAGTCGCACGCCTCGCTTGAAACTCGCGAGTTATTTAAAATTAAAAATTTATAAAACGCAGATCAGTCACCAGCGTCTAAATGTTAAGTATGGGGTTTAATAAATGAATTCCTGCATTTTGAAATTCGGTTATCTTTCTTTCGCCCACAACATAATATACACCAAGATCAGCTTTATTTTTAAAACGATGCATTTACAAAAACCCTTAGTAGTTAAATGGAACTACTAATGGTTCCACTGGGAACTGCTGATAATAAATGTTCAATAAAAAGTGCTAAATTCAAAGAACTGCAAAGGAAATTTCGCAGAATGAAGAGGAGCTTTTATGTTAATGCATTAAAGTGTGTATAATCTGGCAACACAAATGTGATGTTTCTTGTTTACTTACTCAATTGATGTTGAGTAGGTGTATTAATTATTATTTTGTTTAGTGTAGAGAAGTCTACACATATATTTGTAAATACATATTTTATCCCAGCCTATCTCTTGGTAACTACGAACACCATTGATATTCTGATGAAAGAGACCGATTATGTGGGAGGAGTATCTGTCGCAAGATCTCAGAAGGATAAGTGACGTGGGCTTACGAATCGACTTTGACCATTGTCTATCGAAGCTATTACTAGTGCTTTTAATCACTCTGGATAATCACTTTGACCAATCAATAATTTCTCCCACGTTAGGATTAATGCTTTTACACAACTACGTGACAGATATTCAAACCGAGAGATGGGAAGAAATATCATATAGCTGTACGCACTTACACCGTGTACTTCATTGGAAGGTCTTTGTTTGCAAGTGCGTCTGCTGTTGCACGAGCACAGTTTCTTTTTGATGAGCCCGATAATCAAAATCTAAATATTATTAGTCGAAAATCTACCATTATGGAGGAGTAAAGTGAATATAGGTACAGGGGTAGACACTTAATGTGGCTTGAGTTATGAGGAGAATGCTTTTCTCGTGAATAACTTTCTTCGTGGTCATTTCATTTCACGTGTCTCGTCAAAATGAAATATTTTAGTCTGCTGTTGCACGAGCACAGTTTCTTTTTGATGAGCCCGATAATCAAAATCTAAATATTATTAGTCGAAAATCTACCATTATGGAGGAGTAAAGCGAATATATGAACAGGGGTAGACACTTAATGTGGCTTGAGTTATGAGGAGAATGCTTTTCTCGTGAATAACTTTCTTCGTGGCCATTTCATTTCCCGTGTCTTGTCAAAACGAAATATTTTAGTACCGATGTCTGGAAGAAAAACTACTTTTGTCGTGAACATAGTTTTGTATCAGCTGGGTTAAAATGAGTTGTGTACTGGAACAAAAATTGTGGTCCTCAAACCGGGTGATCGGAAGAAATACCATAGTTGGTTGGTTTTTTATGGCGGAAGGGCCAGGTCTGGCTAAACTGTGCTAAACGCTGTTTATTTTTTAAAATCTATGAATTTAAGGATGAGGTAAGAAATACCATGAAGCTGTGTGTACATACCCAGTAGTCTATTTCATTAGAGGGTCGATGACGGACACCTCCAACTCTCCGAAGATGGAGACCCGGACGTGATTTGGACACGCAACCTCCCGATGCACTCCTGACAGAATCTCGCGAGGAATCTCAGTTTTTCCCTTTAACACTGTGGTCGCAGTCTACATTTAATCTCCACACCGCTAAATAAATTCCTCTCTCGATTTGTCCCACCCGCTTGGGCATACAATGCGAAGGACAAAATAAATTCTCACTTTCATCTGCGCAATAAGAAATATCCCCCGATTCTTTTCAACAGACAAAACATCTCTGAGACGAGTTACAAAAAACACAACAAAACTTGAGAAATCCCAACATCCTTTTTTGTTGCAACATCCTCCCACACTTGCCAAAAAAGCCCGGGAGAACCTCCAAGTAAAGAAACAGAAAACAGTATTCTCTTTCGAAAGGAGGGACGGACGGACACACGTACTTGATCGGAAACAAGACCTAGGATAAGCTTCAAGACCCGGCGTAATTACTTCGATAGAGATTTCGTATACTAGTCTGTCTCTCTCCAACCTGTTTTTTCTGGGTATATAGATATATCTATAGGTTTTCGTCCTTGCTTTTACCCCCACCCCTGGCTTCAACCCCCACGCAGTTTCTCAGAATGTTTTCTTTAGATCAGTTGATTCTTGATTGGTTGGTTGGTTTTATCGCTCCCAAACCGGACATGGTCCATAAAACGCAACAGCGCTCTGTGATACCGACAATGCTTTAAAACTTTTTCTCCCCGAAACCACCAAGAAATAACTGGGGTGCGTTATATATATTTATTTCTTTCCCTTGTTATGGAATGATATACCTCATTTTTGGGTACTCGCTCCTAACCCTTCCTGAGCGTGGAAGTGAAATTTCATTAAAGCGGACTCGTAAAAAATGATTCACTCTCTTTCTTGAAGCGGTGTATGGTTTTTGCTTCTGTGTTGGAAATCGGCATTGAGGGGAGATATAGACGCATTTTTTATTCCTTTATTATTTCAACGAGTACCTGTCACGCCGTTTTCTTATTCGTCTAGGGACCATGTTTCTTTTTGCGATTTGAAAGTTAATAGCGTTTCGAGGTAATGGCGTGCCAATCATTTTTATTGGGACTGTACAGAAAGACTATTGATTTTCAATCAAAATGAGATTGAGTTTTGAATTTTAAATCAAAAACATGGAACCGTGATTCCCTTGATGGCTGAATTTCATCTTTTTGTTATTTACTAAGAAAATATATTTTAAATTTCAAATTATACCCCAAACATGAAAAGTTATGTAATAGAGTTTTATAAATTTATCAATGCTTGGTATAATCACAATCCGCTAATATGCTTGAGTAACTACACACGGCAGTGTAATTTCATATTTTCCCAATTTTGATTACAACAGTGAACATATTTAGGAAGTACGTTGTGAATATCGTATTAAATTGATGTTTAAGAGTTGTAAAAAAGTATTTTGAATGCAATTTCGGTTTTTTTGAAAAGTCATTAATGTTTCATGAGTAGCGTGCAATAACTTCGAATGAACATTAAAACAAGTAAACTAGACATTGTATTTATTCAAAGCTATTTTTATTTCAAGTTCACATTATGATGTTCCCAATTTTATCTACAGTCTAACGTAACGTAATTTGAATATTCCAAAAAATTGATGTTTTGAAGTAAATAGTATTTTGAATGGAATTTCGATATTTGGAGAAACTAATTAATGTTTAAAGAGTATATCGATGGACAAATGATTCATGTAATATTTTTAAAAGTGGCAATATTTAGAAATTATCATAAAAAAATACTCTAGGTCCTAACCCTCTGAAGCATTCTCAAGCATCAATCCATTCCGCGAACCGTAGTCTTCCCTGCGTATCTTCTATCCAGTTTTGACCTTCTTACTCATTCATATGAATCATCATTCTTGATCATTCATATGAATCATCATTCTAATTCAGTCATATGAATCATCATCCTATCCTTCTGAAGCATTCTCAAGCATTAATCCATTCCGCGAACCGTAGTCTTCCCTGCGTATCTTCTATCCAGTTTTGACCTTCTTACTCAGTCGTATGAATCATCATCCTAACCTTCTGAAGCATTCTCAAGCATTAATCCATTCCGCGAACCGTAGTCTTCCCTTCGTATCTTCTATCCAGTTTTTACCTTCTTACTCATTCATATGAATCATCATTCATATGAATCATCATTCTTAATCATTCATATGAATCATCATTCTTGATCATTCACATGAATCATCATTCTAATTCAGTCATATGAATCATCATTCTTAATCCTTCATATGAATCATCATTCTTAATCATACATATGAATTTCATATGATTCTTTCACCGATTAGATGTGGCTATTCATTTATTGCATATGTTGTGTAGGGATAAAGCAATACTACACTACTCGGTAGATAGGTAGGAAGTTGAATTGACGTTGCACCAGAGTAAACACGGACTATTGTCAACGGTCCAAGATCAATCCCAAAGCTCAAGGTCAGAGGACAACACCTCGTCGTTTTGAACCATGGTCAGGCGACGGTCAACATCTGAGCTGGCACCCCATTCTTCAAACTTCCACACCGCGCCAACAAGAGGACATTTGAAGCCAAGACATATTTAATGTGCAGCAGCCCATGTAGCGAATTGGGTTGGATTTAGTTTCAAACTCGCAGGCCTCCGGTTGCTAATCCGCTACTCTTCCAACCGGGCTACCGCGGCTTCTGCTACGCTACTCTGGAATTTCGTAGTGATCAGAGGGATTAAGCACGTAACACTTGTTTCATAGCCGCTAATATATGTAATTTATCATATGGACCTTCAAAATGACTTACATGGTCTATAATTAGAAGAGTGTATGGATATAGATTTGATAAAAATATATAATCAAATACAAATCATTAACACTGTATTATTTTAATCTCAGAGTTTTCATCTTTACGCTATGTTTAATGTTTATCGATTGGGTTGGGTTTTATAATGCAAGGACCATATTTGAACGAACAACTTGAACTAATTGATACACACAATGTTTTAGTGATACATAAGAGAGAAATGCACTCAGTGTAAGTTACTGTAATAGAACCTTCGCCACCTACTCCTTACAAAATTATAGAATTTGAGATCATTTTCTCATTCTATAGAAATCGCCTATGGATTTATATAGAATTTTTTTCTACAGCAACGAAATTTCGTTTCTACATAGAATTCTATGGAGCACAATTAAATTTTTTCGTAAGGGACAACTCGCATTTATTTTTGGAGAACACTGCATGCCAAACGAAGATAATCTAATCTGAAAGATAAAATTACTGAGTTCGATTGAACAATAAATGCTTAAATAAATATAAGACGGGTATTTTTCCAAATGCTGAACATAAAATGAAGAGCTACTGTATACTGAGATTTATCTCCTGTTAAACATTGGCAGTCTAGTGCTTATAAAATATCTAAATATCACGAAGAGTAAAATAGAATAAAAATAATAATAAACATAAAAGTATTCTGAGACATATTCATGCGTCTACTTCACAAACAGAAAATTGAATACTGAGACATATTTCGAAACGCTTTACAGTTTAATAGGAATGATAGGTCCTGAGTGTGTTTTGGGATTTTTTAAGCATCTTTATACCTGAAAACTAGGAAAGTACGGCAGAAATATAAAGAACCCATAAAACCTTTTGAAGTTAAAATTGTCCATACATTTTCCATACGTCAATTCAGTAAAATGAAGATTATTCAGATATAAATAGAGAAGAAAATAGTCTTTAAATCTTAATGGAATTATTTATAAAAGATCATCGTTTGAGGGGACTAATAGAGGAATATAAAAAATAGTGCAACGAAATTTCACATAAAAGTGATTTGTGTGAAATACTAAAATGCAGCATGGAAATTATTAAAAAATATATTAATGCGAAAATAATAGTGCTGAATTTAATAATTTGCAAATGTCGCAAAATATAATAAAATGTAATGTATTTTATACACTCTCACACATTTTAAAAATTCAAACCTAGTGGAATAGGAAGGTAGTTAACTAACTTTGCACTAGAGTTAATACATAGGGCTATTGGCGACGGTTTGGGATCAATAACGAAAGGAAATATCCGATTTGGTTATCTCGGCACGTATTCCTGTCATCAAAGCAAAACTGATCAGATAGTGATGGACGAGATATATCGTCTTTAAATGGACGGGACATCGTTATTTCAAGATCTCATCGTCTGTAGTCAATTGAAGAAAATTGATCAGATCTTTATTTCGTCATCATAAAAAAATCGGCAATATCCTAATGGCGAGATATCTCGTTAGTGGTCAGATCTTGATGGACGAAATATCTCGTCGAAACAACTTGTAGGGTTAAGTGGGCTGCTCAATGCTAACACTTTTGATATTTCATTTGAAATATATTCAATAGTACCACCAAGAACAATGGAAGTCATGGGAAAAACCATTGGTTTTATTTTAATTGATTTCTATAAACGCCTAAAATAGATCGAAGCATTTCCAGGTTAAGAATAGAATTAAATTTGGTATATTATAAATTTCAATAGGAACAGTGAAATGTTTCATACTGTACTAACCTCACATGATACAAATATAAGAAAGACGCTGTCAATAAGTACTGAAAACGATTTCCAAGCACAGAAAATACATTTAAATAAGTAATGTGTGCTTGCAATTTTTCAATCTGTTTTGATCTTGTTTTGAAATTAAATGTCTTTAGATTATCACCAGCTTCTAAAACAAAGTTCGAATTTAATTTACAAATAGCGAAATAGAAAAGATATCAGTGAAGTAACTTTGTCTTTATATCTGCTAAACGAATACAAAACTCTACGTTTGCACTTATTGGTCCAGCATTGCATTGAGTCTTGCTCTATACGAATTTTAATTAGAAAAGTTATTCTTTCCATTATGTATCAACATTCGTATGGTTCAATTACATGGAAGCCGCGTTCATCATGATAAATGTTAAAAATTTTAAATCTGTTTAAAATTCAGTTTTCAGAATATCAATAACACCAGTTTGCAAAACAATCCTCAAATACAGTTTACAAACGGCAAAATAGAAAATGTATCAATGAAGTAATTTTGACTATGTGAATGAATAACATAAATTTACTTCTGCACTTGTGGGTTTAAACAACATCGCATTTTGCACGGTACAGATTTCAATCCGAGCAGCTATTCTTTGCATTATGGTCTAACTTTCGTGTCATGCAAACTCAAATACGAAATAATTACCAAGCACACAAAAAGCATATCAAGGTCATCCAATAAGTAATACAAAATAATTAAAATATTTCAATCTATTTGGACCTTGGGGAAAGGTAAGTTTTCAAAATATCAAGTTTCTGAAACAGAGTTTACAAATGGCAAAATGGAAGATATATCAAAGAAGCCATGTTGACTATATCAAAGAAGCCATGTTGACTATATCAAAGAAGCCATGTTGACTATATCTGAGAAAGCATAATATAAAAACATGTTTACCTTTGCAGATTAAATAAAACGTTGAGTTTCGCAATCTGCAAATTTGAATCGGAACAGGTATTGTTCTCATTGTTTACCAACTTTCGCATAGTATACACGAAAGCCACATTCATCAAATGCGAAAAGAATTACCAAGCACACAGAAAATACACTAAGGTCATCCATCATAAAATTTGAGTTTAAAATATTTCAATGTATTTAAAACTTGTTTTGGAATTAAGTCTTGAAAATATCACCAGTTTAAAATAAAAGTTGAAATAGAGATTACAAATGGCAAAATAGATTATATATCAATGAAGCCATTTTTACTACATTTGGGAAAGAATAATTTTAATACACTGCCACTTGCAGGTTAAATATAACGTTTAATTTCGCACTTGAAAATTTGAATCGGAACACATATTATTTCCATTGTGTACCAACTTTCTCATCACACAGAAACACGAAAGGCACATTCAACAAATACGAAAACAATTACCAAGTACAGAAAATGCATCATGATAAGTATTGTAACCTAGCTCATTTACTTTTTCATTTCCTTTTTTAAAAAAATATGCTCAAGGGTTGCTCCTGACGACAACTAGTCACAAATAAGCTTCCTCTTCGTCGATGTATTCCTTCCACCCTTTACCTGCTGTCATGACATCAGTGCGAATGGACATCTGTCTTCAGTCCGCCATCGCGCACAATGGCTGTCACCCGCAGCTGGTCTAGAAATGAATAACATTATCTCCCAACTTGCATTTCGAGCAAAACAAAGGAGAGGAGATATTACCGTGAGCGGACAACACACAAAACAGAGGAGGATATAGCAGGAAGAAAAAACGCAGCGTTCGTGCGGTATCTCTGGCTGTGGAAACATTAGTCTTCCTTCCTGGTACGGATGTCTTACCTTCGAGAAGGAATTTTTCACTCCTAGAAGTGACACTCGCATTTGTCTGCTGCACTTGAGCTCTGAAGGTGATTTTTAAAAGAAAAAGCCCTCGCGTTTCTGCTAATGTTTGCGAGAGATACGTTTCGGGAAGTCATGTGAGGCTTAGGTGAAGAACGACTAAGGAGTCTGATTGAGTAGAGGCTTGTTGGCGAAACAGGATTCGAGATTTCTTACGGGGTTTGGAATAAATTTTGTATGAATCTAAGGAGCAAGCTACAAGTGAAAATTTCCCTTTAATATATCAGTCACCTCGAAATATGTATTCACAAGGTGGCGCATAAAGTCATTTATAGAAATTACGCATAACTTCATGTGTCACATGTGTTCTCGTGCGAATAACTTCACCTGTCACATGAGTTCACGTGTTATACACATCATGTATCACATATGTTCACTCGTGTTACGCATCATGTCACGTGTGTTCACGAGTGTTATGATCCATTTGTCATGTGTGTTATGCTTCATGTGCCACACGTGTTTACGTATGTTATGCTTCATGTGCCACACGTGTTTACGTATGTTATGCTTCATGTATCACTATGTGACCTATGAAGTTAGAGTTAAAACACAAAGAAAAAAGATATCAAGAATCCTGCTCTTCTAAAGTTGTATAGCCTTTCAAAAGGGTGGTGGGCGCCTTTTCCTGATAATGCCGAGCATTCCAAAAGATGGTTACACTCCATGTCAATCATCCCACTATAATTCCAGCGTAGAAGAATATTTAATATGACACTTGTGAAACATTTAGACCGACACAAATCATATTCAGAATATGATTTGTTACGGTCATCATCACATTGAATAGTGAATATGACACTTGAAATTATATTGAATCTGATTGAATTCCATTGACTCACTCACCTTCACATTCACATTCGAAATTTAGGCCTCGTACTTTGGATGTGGGGAAATTTTAACCAAGTAGAAAAAAGGGGAAGTGATTTGTTTGGTCAGTGGGTCGCTGGGTGGGGGAAAATATCTGATTAGGGAAAAAGGTTGATGTGATTTGATTGCTTATGCAGAACTTTCAAGTTTGTACTTTTCGAAAAGGTAGTTTGCGTATGAGTTAGTTTAGTTTGGGAATATGTTTAGCATAGTACTTTCTCGAGAAGAGGGACGCAACTCAAATTCAATACTTCGTCGACTTAGAGCAAAAGCTCATTATATGCCAAATTGCTTTACCTACAGTACTGCTGTTTAAAGACTGGCTATTAGATTTTCGTTAAAATATAAAAATAAAGAAGTACTTTTTATATATATTTTAAACATGATACAATATTTTATTTTTTCATTCACAAGCATTTATCATCAGCATGAAAATAAGTGTTCAGTGTCTCCGAAAAATGTAAGTAAATATGTTTTTGCTCTAAGTCGATGGTTTATAATTTGTCAAATAACAGAATCAATGACTAGAAATCTATAAAACAAACAAAACATAACCAAACGAGTAATTGTGCCATAATTTTAACAGTTATATGATTAAATTCAAATTAAATTGAGCAAAAGACGCTTAGTTTATCAATTATTTGTTTGGCTATTCTATAATATTCATTGTTTTGCGTATTGCGAAGGCGCGAAATAATACAATTTTGAACAATATTGTTCAGTGAATTATGAAAAAAATAAATTTAATCATTACGAAGCTTTTAATAAGATAAAAATTTAAATGTCAATTTTCATGTCTTATGATGAAATATGCACTGTTGTGTGGTAGTATTACACTAGTGTTCAAAATTAAGAGAATTTGCATATTGTGTCGAATTTTTCGAAAATTACTGAACTGAAGGTAACATTAATCCTTCCAAATAAAGATGCAAATTTTTAGTGTCGAATACGTAAGCGTACACGTGCATGTGGGCCGTGTATTTAGAGGAACAATTTCAGCGATTTGTTCGTTGCCACACCTCGGCGAATTAGGGAATCGTGGTATCATCGTATTTTGTTTGCAACATTCGGGGAAATTCAAACGCAAGCAGTTAAAATGAGTAACCACCAGAGTTTGGATGATGGAATGAGGTGGCGAATCTTTAGGAGAGTGGAAACAGGGCAGTCTTAAATGCAGATTGCTAGAGACTTGAATGTAACGCCCAGTGTCGTGTCCAACTTATGGAAAAAGTTTCCAGAAGACTACATGAGAGAGGTCTGTTTGCAAGAAGACCTGCTGTTTGTGTCCCGCTCACTTCTGCTCACAGGAGAGCCCGTTTAGCATGGTGCAGATAACATCGACTTTGGACCAGGGATCAGGGGACCGTTATATTCACTAATGAGTCCTGGTTCAGCCTAACACTGATTCTCGACGTACGTTCATCTGGAGAGATAACCAAGGACCCGCTATCTGTCCTCCAACAACCAAGAAAGAGACCATTATTGTAGCAGAGGTTTGATGGTCTGTTCAGGCATCATATTGGATGGGCGCACAGACCTCCATGTCTTTGATAGTGGCTCTGTGACGGCTGTGAGGTATAAGGATGGGATCTTGGTGACCTAGGTTCACGTTTTCATTGGTGCAGTTGGCCCTGATTTCATTTTAATGGACTACAACGCTCGTCCACATAAGGGTCATCTGATCGACGGATATCTGGAAAATGAGTATATTAACCGGATGGATTGGCCAGCCAGATCTCCAGATTTAAAACCTGTAGAGTATATGGGACGCTCTTGGGAGGGCAATTGCCAACTCGCCTTCCCCCTCCTAGAATCATCCAGGACCTGAAAATAGCGTTCCTGGAGGAGTGGGACCGATTGCCACAGGGATTCGTAAACTGCCTCATTTCAGTATGAATTCACGCTGTAAAAACTCTATAACTGTAAGAGTAGACGATACCCCCTATCAACCCATATTTTGTGTCGATATTGTAACCTCTGTTTTAGACTTTCCAGAGCTGATGAGTCTTACTCACGATCATATGTGGGAACCATAATTGTTGTACGGTTATTTTTTCGTGTTATTTCAACCTATGTACATAACTAATTTCATTAAAATATGTCCAGTAGTTCTGGAGATAATCATCGATTAAAGTGACAATTCTCATAATTTTGATCACCAGTGTATATATATATATATATATATATATATATATATATATATATATATATATATATATATATATATATATATATATATATATATATATATTTCTTGGTTGGCAATATACAGCAAGTGTAATGCCGTTTTAAATAAATATCAATTTTTAAAATGAGGCAAAACCTAGTAGATTTCTTTTCACAGAAAGTGTCTACCTTGCGGAAATACAATTCATGAATAGATGAAGGACATAATTCTTGTCGAAGAAAGCTATGCTTAAACTCCTAAATTCGTGAAACTAAATCACCGAACTACAATTCCACACGAAATTGAGGAGCACCATTTTAGATAATGGCATCCAAAAAGGATATTTGATTTTGTGTTACCATTGGAAGTCAGATATTTCTCTTGGACACATTTCCCATCTGTGTGTTCAAAAATAGGGAATGATCTTAAAGCACTTGAGTAAAATTTACAAAACGAAACATGTTCTAGAAGATCTGGTAATTCACTGAATCCTTCATGATACGCAATGGGATTGGCACCAATTTAAAAATATCCGTTAGGACCGTTACATATAAACTGCACGAAGCATATCAATCGGTTTATTTTGCGGATTCATACTCAATATGTTTTGTTCCTCCACTGGGAACCCCTTTAAAAACAGCAATACTTTTCCAAGCCTAAATCTCTGAAATTATAGTAGCAAAATATGTGAAAAAACTTCAGTATCATGAGCCCATTCGAAACGTGATTTTCGACTGATTTTTAAAGTGGTAATATACTTTCTGTAGAAGAGGCCTTTTATGTATACAGATATGAATAATCTATAAATTTTATTTAGCTTAGGTAAGATCATACGTTTCTACCAGACTCTTAAGTTTAAAAGGTACATTTCGATGAATGAGAAGTAAATTATTTGAATTCACATCATTCCCAATCGCAAGATATGAGCAGATTTTTTGTCTCTTAAAGTGGCGTGCATCTATGTATCGTGCGCCTAATAACTTGTGTCTAACTTCATAGAGTGAACTGAAAAGCCCACTGAAACTTGAGTAAGGATTATAGAATCTATATAACAAATAATACTATCAAAATGAAGTTGAATGAAGTAAAAAATGAAAATTACAAATTAATGAATAAAAACTACATGCATCACGAAAAATGTTACAAAACGTATTTCACTCATTTATTATTTGGATTAACAAGTAATTAATATTAATCAACAGAAAGAATAAGAAATTTGTTCCGTGATAATGTTTTGTTTTTAACTGAATACCTTTAGATTTTTATTATTTTTCCTGTGTTATGGCATCTAAAACTGCGACGTTAATTAAAATACCTACCTACCTAGGGCATCTAAAAATAATTCATTGAAACAACAAAAAATCAAGGTTTATAGGGTTATAACTTGGCACCACATATAAAAATCTTCCTTTTTCTTATGGTTACTGTGCAATATCCTTTGTTGAAGATGTCTAAAATGAAACCGGTCCCAATGAAAAGTACGTTTATCGTTGCTGTGATATTAATTTATTTACGTCATATGACTTTTAGAATATACTTTAAATATATTTAATCTATACCTTTTTCTTTAAAGTTTGATCCAACTTCAAATAAAAAAGGTAAACACGATCTTTTTCAACTTGCAAGTTAATATCCAATTAGATTCCTCATGCTGAAGATCTAAAAGGTAATGCGAGAAAGTATATCGTAATCTATTTTCGCAAATTTCGGCTCATCTTGAAATCTAATATGAGATTTCAATACAAAATGATTCATTTTCCGGTACGCTGCATGAAATGAAACGACAAGACTATCAAGGACATCTGTCCCGAAATTCTGATTCCTGTAAACATCTCTACCTTAAACTCGTATGAATGCGACAGAAATCGTAATTCAAGAGTTACCTTACGAATGTCTGGTTACTCAGACTTTGAAATGAGGCTACATTCGTTGAAATTCAATACATATTTTCAATCCTGATGAAACTAACGTAAGATAATCTCTGCATCGTAATGTTGAATTCGCAAGTAGGCTTCCTGGCATATTTATTGTTTAGAGTTACAATGTGGGGATTGTATTCCAGGATTCTGTTCAAAGTTTAAAATCAGAGCTGTTCTCTTTTATGGATACTGTCTATTTAGCATTCATGTACTTGCCTAATCCATTGATAAAATGAGTCATTTAATTGTAAAAAGTTATTGGAGTGCTTATAAGGATGATGAATTCAATGAAACAGATTTAGGTAGAAGTTTATGAGAGGAAGAGACTGGTGTACGAAAATGTTATCTTAATCTCCATTTTAAATGCATTTATCCTATTCAGAACATGTTACTTGTTTTAACTATAGTGATTTAACATGTAAGACTGATTTGAAGAAGTTTTATTTGAAAGTAAGTAGTAAATGAATAATGCAATGATATATTCAAATTATTTATAAAGCAATTTTTATGCAAATGGGAGAGAACATTAGATTTCGTTTCGATTCAATACATAAAGTTAAAAAAAATAGTAAGTGGTGATTAGTTAAATATTACAGATTAGTTACATTGATAGGAATGCTGAATGAAATATAATCTCATTAACAACGAAATTTATGAATATTATATTTAGCAATAAATGTTGCAATGTAGTTAACAAAACCTATATTTTGCAGTTTTGTGTGTTTGAATTGAAATGATGTTTTAAAGCAACATTTATTAATTCAAGTTTAAAAATTAATTTTGTAATAAATTTTACTATTTAGTGTATTTTAAATAAAAATTACTTTTTATCATATCTGTTATAGAAAAGATACAATAATATGCGACTACAACTCTATAATCATATCGCATAAATAATCTTTATCAACAGTTATGCTAAAATTGAACTTACTTATTTATAATGAAGACAGAATGATAATTTTCACTGTGAAACGTGAATCCTATTACTGTTATAAAAATAACTATCAGAAAAAAACAGTAGTTAGGTCATAAATATTTTTCTTTATATGTTACAAAACGTGCTATTATTACATAAAATAAATATATTACAAAACATTAGTAAAGACAAAATAAAATATTATTTCGTTACTACTTTAATCTTGCTAGAATGAAGTATACTGGAATTGTAAGTATGTAACACTTGTTTTAATTAGCACTTTTACTTTAATCTCAAAAAATCAAAGTAATTTAACATTGTATTCAAATCATTTTTGAACACAACTTACTAGCTTGGAAATATAATCTCTTGATGGTGGAAATGTTTATCTCGTTTGTTCAATGATCCCAAAAGTAATCGAAGATAAGAAACATTCATATTTTTTCATAAATTACACTAGTTACTATTACCTGAATAACCTAATGTAATCGAGTAATTTTATAAAATTGCCAATGACCAAGGCAAGATATAGACAGAAGAAATACAACGCTACAACACAAACTACTACAATACCATGCAGACACGTACAAAAAAGGGGAATATAAAGTTATCGCCTTAAACGTTCTTTCGCTTTCGAGTATCTGGAAGGAAATCTCAGAATCTGAATGATTTGTTTTGCAGTAAAGCAGGTGGGATCTGTCCATAAAATCTGGCTGTTTGCAAAGCTAGTAGAGAGATTCGGTGACAATGCTATTCAGCATACTAAACCAACTTCCATGTAGTCCAACCTGGGTAATGACTCTGACAGTTAACTGGTCTACAGTTTTCGGCAGCGATCTCGTGCTTTCCCCGATCTCGAGCTTTCTTGAAGATCAATGGGTTTAGAATTGAATATACTGCAACGGAATACAGATGGCATGCCTCGGTGTAAAACATGAATAAATTAAAAAAGTCAAACATTATATAGTCAAATTACAATAAAGGGAGATATTTAAGGTTGCTAAAATAATGTGAAATGGTTCTAAGTATATAGCACTTGCTTCAATTACAGTTAAAATTACTTTCGATTGATACAATTGGCATGGTCTTCCACAAAAATATCACGCAAGTCTGTGTGCAAGTGCACGAGTATAACACTAATGTAATTTGACACGAACTACAAGCATGAATAAGACATATTTTATCTCCAATCCTTCACTGAAGCTACACACCAAATTCTAATACCTGTGAGATTATTACCGAAATGACCGAATGTAATCGGAGCAAATTACGAATTAAGAAAAAATCAAACATCGTTAAAATACGATAAAGTTAGGTGTATAAAGAATGATTTAATGGCATCTAACTACGTTTGAGAACAATTGACATGAACTGCTCCAAAACAATCACATCAGTTTGAGCGTGGAATGTCCAGGAATTTCCCAGGAGTTTAACACTAATTCTAGATTCTATTTGATACGAACTCAAGTACGAACTCAAAACCCTTTCATCTCCAATCCTACAATAGAACTACACACAGATAACTTGTATGTGAGTACCCGAATGGCGAAATGGTATCAGTGTAAAATACGAATTAGGAAAACAATCAAACCTCTCATTAAATTACAACAAAAATGGAGCTATTTAAACGTGCTAAAGGTTTACAAGTTGGGACTTCAAGTATAAAAAGCATGCTTCAATTACACTTAACTGTTTTTGAGAACAATTGACATGGACTGCCCAAAAACAATCACACCAATTTGTGGGTGGAAAGTCCAGGGAGTCTAACACTAATTCAATTTGACACGAGCTCAAGCACAAATCAAAAACCTTTCATCCCCAATCCCGCAATAAAACTACACACAGATACCTAATTCTCTTTTTACAGATTTCCTGCACGACTGAGTCTTCCGTGCAGCAGATTCACTAAAAGGACATCGGAGCAGAAGACTTGTGTCGAGCAAAACGAACAAGTGTCAACCCAACCTGTGCACGGACGGTCAGACGTCGATTACAAAAGTTCCACTCATGAGTATTTAATCTTGCCGGCGCACGGAATAGTTCGTGTTCTGCGTTTCGTGAAGACGTTTTAATTATGCATATCAAGTTCTGTGGTCCCCCAGTTTGGGGCTTCGTTGATATGCGGGAAGTTTACGGCGTTTAGTCGGCTGTGTAAAACAGGGATCGGCATGCTTAATGGATCCATTAGGCTTCAGCAGTGAGGTGATGCTTATCTTTAATACAGCTATCTAGTTGATTATTACCTGTGTCTTTTAAGTTCCAGTCGTGTTAATTTTAAAATTCTGAAAGGTGCTATGCTTTACTTATCGCGATCATCTTAGCTTGTTCAATGAGTGCAATTTTATGTCAAGCTAAATATAGATGGCGGTGGTACGCGGCGATACGTGTTTCCTGTACGAATCCGGAACCTGAAAGCAGTGGCTTGTTTTCGTATACGATTTCAGCACAAATAAGTTAAAATCATAAAAATTGCAAAGGATGAATTCTGAATTTATATATGATCGTTGAATAGCCACCACTAATTAGATTAAACGCCAAACTCTGCCAATAATACATTAAAATATATTTTTAGGTAAATTCAGTGCGTGTCATGAGAGAACATTTGAATAGCTGAAGAAATATCTTCACTTTCCGTCAGGTTAAATTCCACTACAAATCTCTGCTTTAGATATATCAATTTTTAAATTTCAAATTCGTGCGTTTGTAAATTTAAATTATGGTATAACAATCTAAATCTTAAACCTACTAATGGTTTTTCCTTGCGTCGAAAATTACCCTGTAGTGGTAAGCCTCTGTGCAAAATGACTGTCACGAGTTCTGGTCAAGGGACAATGTTTTTTCTACTCGTGTCTTCATTCCCCTTGGAGTACTAGGGAAGTTTTGTCTAGACGAGATATCTTGTAATTAGCAAAACTCGCCAGATCTAGATAGTTTAAGGTTTGCACCTTATGTCCTGTAGCATCTACATATTCCTTAACTAAACTAGTACTTTGCAACAGGTAATGCAGAAATGCACAAGACTAAATTCACCCTTAACCCTTCACTTAAAGAGCTCTTGCGTAAATCTGTAAAAATGAAAGTTTTCGTAAACGTTTTCAATAAAATATTACAGCGCTTTTAAGAGAATAAATGGAAAACAAGACTCATACAGCAATGTTAACTAAAACCTTTTTGAATTGCAATTTACAAAAAGCAAAAAAATTTAAAAGATCCCTTTTTAAGAAAACAAAATTTATTCAATATAGACAGAACATAAAAAGTAGGCTTATATTCTTCAAACATTCGTAAGTATTGCCAGCACTAAAATGTATTTAAAGAGACATTTTTAAGCTTGATACTGTTTTTTATAAAGAACTGGAGTTGAAGACATTTGCCTTTGCTTTTAGACAGTTAAACAATTGAGAGTTAATTTTCAAAGATACAATCTATATAATTAATTTTATGGAGTCTCAAATATACATGAACAATTAATACCTAACAAAAATTGCACTATGCATTACATTAATTTGTCAATCACACGCATATCTAAATACTTAAATCCATCATTAACTTAAAATATAAATAAACCTTATGTTTATTATTATAAGAGGAGTTATTGAGAGTGAAACGTTAACTCTTCTCAGAAAATTACAAGAGAACAGGACTCATGAAATTATTTTAACTAAAATATTTTTGACTAACTACGCTAAAAACAATAGTTAACAACAATGACAAAACAAACTAATTTTTTACCAAAAACTGAAAACAACTTCCATGATTCTCTTTTAAGAAAAATAAGTTTAATCAGCATAAATACAGAAAATAAACAAAATAACCGTACCTTCTTTAAACATTCATAAGTTCCACACTAAAACGTGTTTAAAGGGACAATTTCCCATGCTTGATGGTGGATCATTCCTGGTGCCTTTCAGTATACTGCTTAACGGTGGGAACACTACTTTGATTTCACCTAATTGCTGTATTAGACTCAGTGTAATTGAGATCCAGGAAAGGTAAGTATTTTTAGAATGCCTGGAGTCAATGAAGAATTTCCCTTGCTTTCAGAGAGTTGAAACTTCTTGGAAATAATTTTCTTTTCCTCTTTCAAATAATTACGATGTCTGGAACCCACGGATTATTTCCTTGGAAGAAACTCTCTCTCGTGAAAACTGGGCTTTCTCGATTGTTTTTAGCTATAAAGCGCTTAGAATGAAGAGTTTTTAGTTCTATGCCCAGATTTAAATTTTTAACTATAAAAAGTCTTCAAAAAGAAGTGAATTCAAGTGGAGTAAGAAAGGGTGGTTAGCTGGTTGAGTTGGGTTGGGATTTAAGTTCCACGGACCATATTTGGCCAAGCTGTGCCAAACATCAAGTGAACATCAACCTTCTAATGAAAAAGACAGTATGTGTTCGCAGCTTCATGATATTTCTTCCGGTCGCTCGGTTTGAAGATCTGTATGGTGGTTGTAAGAAAAAGCATGAATCCTAATGTGGGACACATTATTTGGTATAAAGCGATTATCTAGTGATTATTAAAAACATTAATCTGCGCGCTTCTAGCTAATCGGCTCAAATTAATTCGTAAGCCCTTGTGACTTACCCTTCTACATTACGACTACGACTCCGCTAACATGCTCTATCTACTATTTCATTAAAAGTTCGATACCAATGAATGGACATACACACAAGGTTTAGCTAAGGATACTAAATGTTTGAACACATATTTTAAGGCAAGTTTGCATCATTTTCTGTTTATGACATAACTCTTATTGTTTTAACAATCAAGTCAATGCGGATCCTGTAAATGCACCGCAAACAGAAATAATTGATTTTCTATGCTCAAAAAAGCAATAAGACTGATGGTAGACGATATTTTAGTGAATATTTTTTCCCCAAAATTTATACATTTGATTTTGTACTTTTGGTAATAGCATCGTAAAAGTTTAAAGAAGCAGATTGCAACGAATCATACAAAATAAAACATTTATTATTATTGTTTTATTATTTATTTACCATCCACTACTTCTCTTGTACTTTTTGTCATATTTTTCTTTTCTTCCTTCGACTTTTTAATAGTTTCTTCGTGACAATAGATTCTTATACTCACAATTATAATTGTAAATTCAAACATAGGAACTTTTATCCGATTAAGGTTTAATGTTTATTACCAAACAAGTGAAACTTGAGATTTTTAACTTTAAATATACTTTATTTGCTTAAAATGTAATCTTATTTTCAAAATTATCGTAATTCATCATTTTCAAGAATACATTCCATAAATTTTTCAATTATCGTAATGCAATTATGAAACTATTCGCTTGGGATATCTGTAACTAAATTAATTGTTTATTTTATTACTCTCCATGCATTTTCTGGTTTAGTTTGTAGCTATACCGTTATTTTTTACATGAATGCATTTAAAAAGATTAAAACAATAATTTACCTGTGCTAGCACAAATTTTTAATTATTTCATTGTTATCCATTAAGCCTTAAGTACTTCTGTGAGAATGAGTAAGTATTTATGTGTGATTACCGAAGGTTGAGAAAATAAACAAATTCCTCTGGATTAAAAATGAATCTCCGGTTTTTTATTGCGTTTTCAGAAAGCAATGAAAATATTTGTTTTAAATTGAATGAATAAACAGAAATCCGGTTTTGGAAAAAAATTATTCATGAAATTATTGCTGAAGAGGTTTTTCCCCAGAAATATGAGGTATCCGCATGGAAATGAAAACAATAAAATAATTTTCTCCGTTTCTTATTGAATTTTTTTTTCATTGTATTTTAGAGGAATTCGAATAAATCGGATGCTAAATCAGATAAAAGGAATTGTATTACCAATTTCGGGAAAAAATTAAACTTCGATTAGGTTTCTTTCGAGGATCTAAGACAGTCGTGATTTGCATGTTTGATTTAAAAACAATTGTTAACAATGTATTACCTGAGATCGTTTCTTTTTTTTTCTCGGGGGTTACGAAAATAGAAAAATAAACCACGATGTATGACATATTTTAGATAATATCTTCTATTACCGTTCACCGGATTGTTTTTCTACAATTAATATGAACACACTTTTAACTAAAAAAATTCTACTATTAACATATTCTCTTCTGGGTCTTATATAATATATACCTGCCAGTTTTCTTGATGGCTTCCTCATCAAGACAACCACTAGGAGTGTTAAATGAATCATTGCTGAGTAATTACTGAAAATCAGCCTTTATTGTTCCCATTAAGATTTAAAGTATATATTTGGATTTCATTAATATTATGATTTCACAAGTTAAGGGTCGATTGATTTATGAATTACAGTTTTTAGATACATACTGTTTATTACATTTCAGAGCTGTTCTTTTTCTCTGGTTCAAAACTTTAAATTGTTATCGTTAATCCTTAATGTAAAGTTTTGACTTTTCGTAATCTATCTGACAAAGATATAAATGCCTTACAATAATGAGGTTAAACATGAGGATCACAATGGTCTTATGCAGGGCCCTCCAATTTAATCCTCCTGGTGGTTTCTACGAAATATATTGTCTATCAAGATCTGACCAACTTTGCTAATGAGGAGACAACTCACAATAAAGAATGCCCATTGAGTTCCGAATGATGAAGATATTGTCATTTTTTTATGATGATGAAAGCAAGATCGGGTCAGATTTTTCTAATGACGATGCATCTCATCCATCAAGATATGAACTTGATGTGCTAATGACGAGATATCTCGTCGAGACATCTACCAAGAAGGTTAAAATTATGATCTCAAGGGGTTCGTGAAAAATTTTCATTTTCAAGCGGTTCATTGGACTGAAATGTTTGAGAATTACGAAACATATCAATATTTAAGAATAAACGATTTAATCGTAATATTATTTCTCACAATTTTTTCGCCAAACCAATGTATTTACTTTTCACCATGTAATGTAGTATCCCTTATACCCCACAACAAACATAATAATGAGGCTTTCGACTGTTTTTGGGAAGCATCTGGGCCGAGGGTCCTCTATCTCCCCGTAAGAGTAGATATTTCAGAACGAAAAGTTTATATACAGAAGTTCGGTGAAGGAAAGCACAAGAATTGTAAGAAAGTGGGTGGAGCTTGAATAGGTTGCTTTTCATTGGACAACGAGAAGCATGTGACAAACCTAGAAACCAGAGTAACAGAACGACAAAGCTGCTTGAGTTAAGAAATTAAATTAAAAATGATTGAATGGTCTAAAAATTAATCTGAATATTGCAAAAAATAGATGAAGGGGTGAGGAACAAACATAATAATTAAACAACCACGAAATATTAGTTGGAGGAATCTGATGAAAGATTCTATTAGTCAATAAGATCTAAAATTGTTAGAAATCATGCAGGGAGGACTGGACGTTGTAGAACGGATCCAAACCTCTCAAATGGTTAAGAGTATAACATATACATCCATATCCCACAATATGTTCACTCTTAGTATGTACCCGATACACAATGTGGCATTGTTCTGATAAAAAATATAGAATTGGACCAGTGATACCTTTCGCTTGAAATAATCTTAGGAAAGAGTCTCACTGTTAAAACATTCAAAACTGGTTAGAAGTTGAGCATGTATCTAGTATCTAGAGCATGTATCTAGTATCTAGAGCATGTATCTAGTATCTAGTATCTAGAGCATGTATCTAGTATCTAGAGCATGTATCTAGTATCTAGTATCTAGAGCATGTATCATGTATCTAGTATCATGGATGACTGCAGGTTGCAGTCATCCATGATACTAGATAGATATTTTTGATACTTGATCTTGATTCATCCATGATTAGATATATGCTTGTGTACTCCTCAGAGAGCTAAACATTATTATAATTATCCTTCTAAGCATCCATATCCTTACACACCGTCACCCTTTGTTTGTATCCAATATGCAATGTGACACTGATCTGATACTAAAATAATGTGGACAAACCAATATTGTGTGTTTATTGGAAGAATCCTATAAATATTCAATTGGTCAAGATTAAAACTGATTAAAAGTCATAAAGGTCGCAGAACATATGCGTGTAAGCCCCTCAGATGGTTAACAGTTACTAGAAAACATCCATCTAAGCATCCGTATCCCACGATACATCCACTTGTTTTCGATATGCAGTGTACCAATAACCTGATACCAAATAAAAACATGGAAGTGGACTACGTATCGAAGAGCACACATTCCAATCGACTTACTGATAGGATGGACTTTTCTTTTTTTTTTTTAACGGAGAAGTTCTTACGGATACTTCTTGCCCCTAACGAAGTCTGAAGGTTTGGGATCCTGCCAAAACTTCCCTTCAAGTTTCCGTAAATAGATTATTACACAGCAGAGCCTGTCAAAATACTAGATAAAAATGAAGATTCGATCTCGAGTACATAGCAGCACGTACAATAACTTGAGAGTATCGATTACGGTATGGATGTCTGAGATTAAATGTTGGAATATTGTAGACAGTTCGATGCAAGCAGTATATTTTATTCAGTTATTTTTGAAAACGAAATGAAAATCAGTTGTGTGCGAATCATTTAAGATAAAATTCGTGGAAATGTTATTAGATTTCAATGCTTGGTATGTAGAATGCCTGTGTTGCTTTAAATAAATATATCGTCACAACTAAGAATACATTAGAATGTTTTGATCATAGAATAAATATCAGTACATAGATAAAGTAAACTCCCCGGTACGGTTCTGTCCGTTTGTTCGGGTAAATCTGCAGAACCACTTTACGGAATTTGATGCCGTTTTCACCATTCTATTGAACGTTTGCCACAGAAGGTATATGTGCACATAACATTAATTTATAAGAAAAGTGAGTTGAGCAACGACGATTTTAGTGAAGCAACTCAAACAAACAAACAAACCATTGGTAGGCTGTGTCGGGGACATGAACCGTATTTTGACAAGAATACTCGATGCCGATTTTGTATTGAGGAATAAATGAGCTGACATAGGAAGTTTTAATAATTGTTTATTGTGAACATTCGACTATTAATTTACAATTTGAACGATTAAATTGATATTTGATATAAATATTGAAGGATAATTTGCTTGATTAGCCTATTATTGCAGTGCAGTTCGATAGTTTTCGAATAACACTCTTTTGTGCATTCCTCCCTCCTCGTAATCCAAAGATACACTGTCTCAAAGCTTGCCCAGCACCGTGGAATTTTGACAGATTGCGGACCCTCTCCCCAAGCACAATACGTTTGCCCACTCGGTCCGAAGGTCATGTCAGATACGGACATGCTTTGTCTACATGATGTTATATTAATCTTCTGGATGTTTCTACTAGTTGTGAAATCATAAGACAAAACAGTTGAAATGCTCGACTTTTCATGCATACTTCCAAGTACAGCTCATACTTTAAAGACGTATTCACGTCAAAAAGGAGCTCTTTCTTGACATATTCTGTCGAGGACTGAGGCGCATGCTCAAGTGTAAGAGTGTACACAGCGCTCACCCATAAAAAACTACGAACTTCTAATGAAATAGAGCATGTGGGCTAAGATTCTATACTTGATATAATGTCAAACGCGAACAATCAAAAGCATATTTGTGACAAATGTGCTTCAAGCTTAAATTCTTGTCTATATTTAGAGCATTTCTGTCTTATTAAACACTGACTACAAGAGTCGTAGTATTGTTTTATAAGTCCGACACTGTTATCGAAACATTCAAATGATATCTACTAGTTAACTTCATAGTTGGAGGATGAAAATCTTAATAGATATTCCACATATAACTTTACAATTCAAGTAATTTCTTTGACACTTCTAGTATAAAATGTATTTGTATAGTAAATCTTTGGCAAAAGTACATTAATATTTTTATTCATGTTTATAGTTCCACATCTGTTCCATTAATCTTAGCACAATTATAATAATTGCTTTGTGTACGACATAAATATTAAAACATTCAATATATTTTTTCATGACAGTTATTCGAGGATAGAAATCTTTTAAACACTCAAAATCATCACACTTACACTTTAATTAATTTCTCAGACGCCTGGAGTTCAAGGCGTGTTTCTGACGTAAATCTGTGACAAATGCGCTTTAAGCTTTTTATTCATGTTTCTAGTTCCACCATTTGTTCCATTAATCTTAACACAATTATAATAATTGGTTTATATACGACATCAATATTAAACCTTCAATTTGTTTACTTCAAAAATTTAATATGAGGATAAAAATTTTTATATATATACCCACAAATCAACCGTACACTTCAATTAATTTCTTAGAGCTCTGCTTTTGCAGTACAAGGAGTATTAGCATCATAAATCCACGACAAATGTGCATTAAACTTTGTAGTCAAGTTTCTATTTCCACATTTATTCCATTAATCATAGCACAAGAGTCGCAAAATCGTTTTATCAGTCCGGCATTAATATTAAAATATTCAATTTATTTTCTTCATAACGGTTATTCGAGGATAAAAATCTTTATAAACACACACAAATCACACTTACACTTCAATTAATTTCTCAGACACCTGCAGTACAAGGCGTATTTCTGTCGTAAATCTGTGACAAATGCGCTTTAAGCTCTTATTTACGTTCATATTTTTCCAGCATTTCTGTCCCATTAAGCCCAACACACCAAGAATGGCAAAATTGTTTTATAAGTCCGATTGCCCTTTACCTCAAATCAACTTTCCTGGCACGTATACTTTCCGGATAAATTATTTTTTCCCTCGCATTCCTGCGTAATTCTTCAGTCTCCGTTATTTTTTACTTTTTCTATATATTCTCCTTCAATTAATAAGCCCAATGTAACACTCCTTTAATATACACCATTCTCTTTTCTCTTCCTTTCTGAAAAGCGTATCACGCAAGTACAAGTACATGTTTAAAGAACAGTTGTTAATACATATCCTCTGCATGCATTTTACAACCCCCGTTTCTTTCTGAGGTTAATGAAGTTGGGCTTTTCTCCGAGTAACTTTAAGTAATGCCAGAAATATTTTGCTTTCCGAGTTTCTGCGTTAAAGTTTAACGCGAAAAAAAAACCTGAGCTTTCTTTTCAAAGGCAACTTGGAAGTCAGTTAAAATAATGACGTTTAATGTAAAAGTAAAAATTCTTATTTCTTTAAATAAAGCCAGTGGAAAAACACTGGCGGCCATCGTAAATGCAGCACCGTGAAGGAAGCATCCAATATCCGTGAAATATGCACGATGCGGATTGTGGAAGAATATGCAAATTATTAGCACAGGGCTGCCACAAACCAAACACTTGTGAAACAGTAGATTTTATAGCATAAATTCTTAAAAATAGAAGAATTAGTCTTCAAGCATAAGTTAGGATCAGTTTTAATTGCCGAGACACAGAAGGAATACGACCAAACACAAAATGTGTTTATTAAGTATGAAACAAATATTAAACTAACAAACAAATTAAACTTTGTTCGTAATTTGTGTTGCTATAAAGCGCCGCCTTGGCGACCTTTAGAGGAGAAAAGGACATTCGGTCGACAACTTGGCGAGCGCACCGTTTTATCATCAAGTGGGATTTTTCATTATTCTCCTTAAGGCTCCTAATCAATTGCGAAAGTCTCAGACAACCCAGATAGAGATTAATGCTATAGGTTAAAAAAGGGGTAATTAATTTCGTCATCTGTTGAATTTTAAAAAGTAGGCAACATTTTCAAAAAGTCTCCAAAACTTTGAGTAAAGGAGTTTTAGGAATCATTTTGCTTTAAAAGATGCCTCTTGTCGCCAAGGTTGAAAGAGTAGCAGAACGTTGCCTGTGGCAGCCCTGTTAGTATTGCAACGTATATGCAAATCATGTGTGCCCGTGACGCCCTCTTTAAGCAGTATACAAAGGGAGGGAAGAGAGCCTGTTTTAAGTTTGAAATTGTGTTTCCTCGATGTTTATGTGTATAGGAAGTTTAATTATACCTTGTCGAAAAATACGGCTGTCATGCTAGCACGTTTCTGAGATTGACAGAGAAGGAATTGTGGCTTATCGAGACTGCAGATTTATTTTTCCATGTTAAACAAAATCAAGCAACAGCCAAGCGAATATGGAATCGGAGGGTGCATGTGAAACGAACTAATCGAAATGAACGATTACAGTAATCGCGTCATTCCATCGGAAGCGAGGCCACACATCTTGTGTTCGTGGCTACTACAGATCGTATTGCAACATCAAAAACCATAGTTTAGAAATTAGGGTGTGTTGCACAGCAACCTGTGCGAACACATAACATTCGACCTCAAATTGTCTGTCGTATGCAACAGGGGAATTTTTCAAGACATCAATTGCTGCAATTATCTTTGAATATACCACAAGCGTCTGCTGCTGAAATGGTACATAAAAACCACACATGGACAATCAGAATCTCGATTCTGTCTACATCTCTACGATGGTCGCATCCGAATCTGGCGGCCCAAACGGGACAGACTGCATGACTCTTGCAGTCTTGCAGACTCATGACTGGTTCACCACCTGTCGTTATGGTATGGGGTGCAATTGGATTCTATTCCCGCAGCTGTCTAATACGCATTACCGCTACACTCAACAACCACCTCTACATCCAGGGCGTGTTGTTAGGGCTAGTTTATTGCCAAATTCAACAGCACATGGAATGCCCAGAACAATTCCTAAATTTAGATAAAGATTTGATGATCCAAAGATTTTTTCCTCTTTCATGACCCACCAGTTTACCAGATCTGCCGCCCATCAAACTCGTTTAGTCGCTGATTACTCAACAATTGTCACAACACAGACCACCAGGGGCTACGCCAGAAGAACTTTGGCAACATGTGTAAGCGAAATTAATTGACATGCCTCAATCATACATCCCAAGCTACTTTCTTTCAATGCCGAGATGTGTGACAATAGTTATCGCCATCTTATATGCTGCACAAAATGCTGATTTCTTCGCGTTCCGTTAGCGTAGTTCTAATTTTAATCATTTCATCCTTCTCCCTTTCGTTATTTGGATAATAAATGTGGTTTTTATGTTCCTTGTTTTTCATGGTGTTGCATTTTCAATGGCCAGCAGTGTTCAGCAAGATCTACATTTTGTGTTGAAAAGGAAAATTCAATCGGAAAGCTGTGTGGAAATACACTTTAGGTAATAGCTTTCCTGTACTTTAATTGAGAAGCTACATTGTGAGATTAATCCTCAGAGGGCTTCACAAGTATTTAACTATTCGACAATGCAGTATTCCCTGGATAATTTCTAACCAGTTTTGACCTCCTTGATCAATATAATCTTTCAGAGATTCTTTCAACCAATAGATGTGGTTATTTAGTCAATACGCTTAAGGGGGAATGAACAATATATCATTGCTCGGATATCTTGGCTCGCTCAGATGGATAATACATAAACAAGTTTTCCACAATAATTCACAGCCATAATAAGATTTGTTTATTGGGACATCCAATAGTAAATAGTACCAGAACTTCGCAATAAAAACCTAGTTAGATTTTAAAAGATGCTTCCGTTCTGTTACAGCGTTAGTTGTAATAGCGTTTAGTCTGAACAAAATGTAATAGAGGAAGTTGCATTGGTGATAATTTTGGTTGTGTTTGCAGTAAGAGCGTTTGAGATAATTTATACGAGACGTTATTTAACTGTTATTTAATTGCTTTTTCATGACTATTATTTAAATGTTATTTTAGAAAGGTTATGTAAATATCCTAAGTAAAATAAAGTTCCAAAGGAAACAGAAAACCATCCTATAATAATTTTTAAAATGATAAATACTGTATTTTTTCTTTGTGATGCAGTATTCCCTGGATAATTTCTAACCAGTTTTGACCTCCTTGATCAATATAACCTTTCAGAGATTCTTTCAACCAATAGGTGTGGTTATTTAGTCAATACGCTTAAGGGGGAATGAACAATATATCATTGCTCGGATATCTTGGCTCGCTCAGATGGATAATACATAAACAAGTTTTCCACAATAATTCACAGCCATAATAAGATTTGTTTATTGGGACATCCAATAGTAAATAGTACCAGAACTTCGCAATAAAAACCTAGTTAGATTTTAAAAGATGCTTCCGTTCTGTTACAGCGTTAGTTGTAACAGCGTTTAGTCTGAACAAAATGTAATAGAGGAAGTTGCATTGGTGATAATTTTGGTTGTGTTTGCAGCAAGAGCGTTTGAGATAACTTATACGAGATGTTATTTAACTGTTATTTAATTGCTTTTTCATGACTATTATTTAAATGTTATTTTAGAAAGGTTATGTAAATGTCCTAAGTAAAATAAAGTTCCGAAGGAAACAGAAAACCATCCTATAATAATTTTAAAAATGATAAATACTGTGTTTTTTCTTTGTGATGTAACCCGTTTCTATTATCCGCAATATATATAGACAACTTTAGATTGTAATATTTCTGAAAAGATCTCTTAAGAATAATTAATAACAAATTGTATGGGAAATGAGATATTACGAAAATAACTTACAAAATTTGAAAATTCACATATTTCTTTTAATTGTAACTATAGATTTCTATAGGGAAAAGTACTTACACTTTCCTGCTTAATTAATTGTTTTAATTATTTTCTTAATTTTACGTTTTTCATATATTTTGTTAGTAATTACTACTTTCACAGTACTTTTATTACACATATTCATCGCTAACTAAAAAACTTTTTCTAAAATATATTAATAACATTAGAATAATGAAAGCTAAACGCAGAATATTGAAAATTTTAATTAATTTCTTAACATAGATAAGAATAGGCATAAAATGAATTGTATGCATCTTCGATTAAACGGATTTCGTAAAAGTATATTCATGACAATTGTATATCAAAAACTAATTAAATAAATTTGTCACTTTTAATTAATTAAAATATTTTGATAAACATGATTCTTATCCTATAACCTTATATGACATCAGCTATAGTGTAAATTCTTTCACGGAATGTGAAAATAAACTTCAAATGAAAAAAGCTGAATACAAAAACCACTGATATCCTCATGTCAGGAGAATATATTCAATCGGAACGGGACAACTATGTGAATAAAGTCAACGCGCTTAACACCTTTCGTCTTCTCTTACCTCCATCAGATTCAATGTTTTATCATCAAAACAAACGTGTTATCTATGTTAAAAACAGCACGACAAAAATCTATCCCCGTAAAGTTAGTTCTTTCACTTTCTAGTTTATAAATAGACTAGTTTGTGACAAAAAGCACCAAACATTTAGCAAATTTCTGATAATGAGGTCTCTTGAGAACACTAATGTACACAGTGGATAACTAACGAAATATTTGGAAAGATGAAAAGTTATGACAACTTGCAAATTAATTAAGTACAAAAGTATGTTTTTCACTACAGTTTAATAAAATTATAAATAAGCATGTGGATTACATACACTTTATTACATATTTTCATCATACAGTACTTTTCAAAAATCTATTAATAACATTAGAAATTTGATGAGGTAAATGAAAATTATCATAGAAATGAGTATAAAATTGACACCATATTAAATTTCGATTAAATTAAGTTTTTTAAAAGTCTATATGGTGAATCAAAAATCAAGGAAATGATCTTTTCATAATTAATTAACTAAACTTTTATTAAAAAATGGGCACACCAATCGAATCGTATATCCAAAAATGACATCAGTTCTAGCGTAAATTGTTTCAATAAAATATGAATATAGACCCGAATAAAAAAGAGTAACCTCTCACGCGAAATACAAAAACTGCTGAAAACCGCTTTTCGGAAGAATATATTCATCCGAAACGGTGAAAACCATGAATAAAATCAACTCTCTTAACACATCTTTCATCTCACTAAACCCCATCAGATTCAATTTTTTACCATGAAAACGAACGTGCTAAAATTCTATGTTAAAACACAGTACAAGAAAAATCCATCACCGTAAAGTTAGTTTTCCTTTTACTTTCTGGTTCTTAAATTGGCGAGTTTGCGACAAAAACCAAAGAATATTCGCCTGTAGTTGAGTGCGAGGCGATTGACATTTTTGACGTCCTACAACTTTTACGTCTTAAGGGAGAACGTTTTTTCTTGAATAAATTGAGGTTGTGTGTGGCCCGGACTGGTCTGGGAGACTTCGTTATTTTTTTACGGAATTCGTTGTCCCTAACCTTCGCTTTAATTTTTTTTTGCGTTTCAGGGCTGCTGTAAAAAGTAGAGTGAAAGAAAAATTGTAGTGGCGCTGAGTTCGCTGGATTTTGGCGGTGTTTGTTGTTAAACATTGAAGACCTTGGAAGGGAAAAAGTTTTGCGACGCGAGCAGAAAGCTTTTGCCCATTTGGCTGTTTAATCCGCAGGTAAGTGAAACGCTTTTTGCAGTGAGATAGGATTTGGAACCGAAAATAAAAAAAGGAGACATGCATTATTTTGAATTGGATATAAAATATTTATAGAACATGGGAAAGGGAATATGTAGATAAAATTATATTTTTCGTTCACAGTATAAATCGATACATAGTTTCTATAATAATCGATTATACTTGTATCAAATTGATAAATAAGCGATATGTGGCTGTGTATCGCTGGCGACAACTCGAATGTATGCAATTTTTGATTATGAAAATTACCTGTTTTTTTAATCCACAGGAAAAAATTATTTTTTTTGTATTCGATGGCACAACAGCCATATTTGGTTAAGCTGCTGAAAGGGACATACACACAAGGAAAGCTTTACTGATACGGAAGACAGAAATGCACACAGGAAATAATCGAATTCCCTGTGTCAAACAACGGACTCATTGTTTTGTTGTGGATTGTAGTAAATCGATTTGGATATGAAAACAAAAAGTGTAAACATGTGTGGTGTTAATTTGGAAAGAAAATATCTACGGAACAGGTAGGTATTTTAATTAACGTCGCACTGGAGCAACACAAGGGTCTTCGGGATCAAACCCGAAAGGAAAGATACAGCCTAACAAATAATTTTTAACCACGGCCAGATGACGAGGTCACACTTGAGTGGCACCCCACTCTCAAAACTTCCACGCCAAGCCAATGTGAGGGCATTTGAGGCCCCGACAGATTTAACGTGCACCAGCCCCCTTTACACACGACGGTCTTTGGTTGGATTCGAACTCGCAACCCTCCGGTTGCTAATCCGTTAATCTTCCCACTGGGCTACCGCTGCCCTCTATAGAACATAGGCAAGTGAATATGTAGGTAAAATTATGTTTTCATTAACTGCATGAATCGATATTTATTTCCGATAATAATCGATGTTATTGAATGGTGATGAGCAATTTCCGCTACCAAAAACTTGAATGTATACATGTTCTTTCTGTGAATGTATATATTGAGCACGTGTAAAGTATAAATACATTAAAACCACCTAGATGTTCATTTTGTTAGTTGTATTTAAAATGTGAACTTTCAGTCGTGTTAAATTTTAGGTTTGTTAAATAAAGCTCAAATTATATTATTTTACTTTCTCATGTAGTTAAATGAAGGACAGTATCAGCACAAGTCAAGAAAACCTTCTTATGCACGAAATAGGGGTCAAGATATATAATCCCAAACTTATACACTCACCCTGGGATATTAAGTTTCGGTTGGTAAAAATATGTTATTGAAAATAACATAAGTCACATTATTTAATTCAAACGAAACACATATCTAGGACATACATACTTAGTACATTTAAATATTATAAATACTTATTACAAAGGACGATTTAATTGCATATTTATGTATATTAAAATATAATTTGAACTTTAAAATGACTTTTGAGGAATAATATTCGAAGATGCTTACCGAGGTAAGCACTTTTCTGGATGTTTAGCAATCATTTTATTGTGTGGTCATCTAAAATGGACAATACCCATAAATTTATTGCTCCATCTAATGCCGAGTACCAATGAAGTCTTGTCGAAATTGGTCTATGGAGGAATATGATATTTTAAATCAAATCCCTTATCAAACGCTATGAGAATGATCATTTTGTATTCTTAAGAATGTAAATTAAGATTTTCACTTATCCTACAGAGCAAACTAGCCGAATTTCTAGATCTGGACTTGTTTCATTAATTTGTTTTATCACCGCCAGGGACTGTATATACAGTGGTACGTTAATTTTGTATTTGAAAGTGGTTGAAATCTCATGCCATGAATGATTTCAAATCTAAACTTAGAAATTCTCCTTCCTATTTAATTCTACTCCTCAGATTTCAGTTGATTTGCGAGATACTATTGACATTAATTTTTTCAAATTTAAATCACCTTCATTCTGCTTCTGACTTTGGGTGGGGGAACTTTTTAAAAGGAAATGAAACAGTCAAATATGAGAGTATTTTTCAGTGTAAACATAAACAAACTACCATAAAAATACTCATGTTTTAGAACTAATTTGGTTTATTACCACCAGTAAATATATAGAGTTGTACACTTCCATTTTGTATTTAAACTGGTGCAAATCTCACGCAATGAATTATTTCAAATCTGATGAGTGGAATTAATTAGGGAATAGGAATTAACCTTTTCCCTAATTAATTCCACTCATCATATTTCAGTTGATTTGTGTGTTTTTTAGATTTGGATCAACTTCACTCTACTTCTCATTTTCCCCACCAATGGTTTGGACATTTTGAAACGAGGTGAACCAATGCTGTAATGTTTGTCTACCACCAGAACTCCAGGCGCCAAGTCTGGGTGATGGCGATCAGTATAGAAACCGGTCTCGCTCATTTTGAATAGGATGGACTCACAAGGGTTTAGTTTTATTTTGTTTTCCGGGAATGTTATTGGTGGAAAGAGGTAGTTTCTAATAGAGATAGTCCCTGGGAAAAGTCTGGGATCTTAACACGTATTTCTAATTTGTCATTAAGTGTGTCAATGTGATTAACTGGAAAACATTTCTTCGAGCACTCCTTATGAAAAATGTGAGTCTCTCCAGCAACAGACTGGGTAACAATTTATCTCTGGAACAGTTCTTGTGGTAAACAGACAGTATGTCAGCGTTCTTCAGTGTAAACACAAACAGACAACCCGAAGGAGAAGCAATTCTCCTGTGTAAAACGAATTTGATTTATCGCCGTTTTGGCGATGTTTGGCGAATATTTTTAGTATAAACGACATGATCAAATACTATTTGAGTACCTTGAAATGTTGCGTCACAAGTTATAAAAGAGTGTACCAAAACACTAGCACCCCTTACATTTAGATTTACATGTAAATCTTCTAATAACTGCAGTAAGTATTCATGTGTTTATTACTTGATCTATTTGGTATAGGTATTTTTTCGCATGATCATAACCGGATTTTACTTAAGAAGTTTTCTATTTTATGAAATAAAGATTAAGCAAAACCATTGAATTCAATATGATTTCTACTCCTCCAATGAAAATGCTTAAGTTCCTAAGAAGGAATTTTTAGCGTCCAACGATACGTTAATTGAAGTAAATAAAAATGTTCTGATAATGATGTCAGCATTGCTCGAACAGAAACCGGTTAAACCGATAAAGCGAAATCCCAGCACGAATAAATGCTTTTATTTTCTAATTCGTTGGTTTTAAAAAACTTAAATATTTTAGGAAAGAAATTATTAAGCTTCGGAATGAATGAATTGCGTGTGTAGAAAGGAAACGTTGTAACATTTCATGGATTTGAAACTTTTGCTCTCTTGGAATAAACTAATTTTGAACATTCGAAAGAAAAATAAAGCTTTCTCACGTATATTCGGATTTCAATCAACTCATTGAAATGCCATTGCTTTTAATTTTGTCCTAGAAAGGCTATGATTGAAATAATTTCGGAACAAAATAAAAATTGCAGATTTTAACTAAAACTGTCATCTTAAAAATTATAATAACACATTTTCTATCAATTAGTTACGTAACTGCAAATTATTCCTTCAATGTGAAAATTGCTGCCAAAATATTTATTATACTACTCATTTTAATAATGCTCATTGTTCCAGACTTGTTAGGCCTAAGTTTTGTTACTAAATTGTGCCTTAATTATCTGAAATTTATTGCACTTTCTGAAAGTCATTGCATAATTTAAAATTTGACTCATACAAAATAAAAGAATATGTTTTCGTATATTTTCTAAGTAAAAAACTGTAGAAGTGCGTGTCGAATTTATTAGTTGTTTTTGAATTGCAAGAATTTCCGGGTATTTCCTTGAAAATAGAGAGGAAATTTAATTAATTTTAATTCCCAGAAATTTCCTTTTTTCAATGAAACTGCTGTTATTTCATTTTAGAAGGAATAGTTTGTCTGCTCTTTCTGATATTTCTGCCTACTAGTTGTTTCTTTGAAAAATTCCATTTTGAAATGTAAACAAAACGATATCACATAGGAAATATTTTTCATAAAGGGCCATATATATGCATTATTTAAAAAAAATAATATACCGAATGACGGTCTATTTTATGTTAATAAAAACTTCAAATAATGTATGGGTAGTTTGGTAGGTAGTTAATTAACGTCTCATTGGAGCAACACAACGGGCTAGTGGCGAAGGTTCGGACCTTCGCCACTAGCCCGAAGGGAAAGATCCAAGGAGAACGCCTCGTAACTTTGAACCACGTTCAGATGACAAGGTCAACAACTGAGATGGCACCCCTCTCTCCAAACTTCCACACCATGCCAACGTAAGGATATTTTAGGCAACGACCGATTTAAGGTGAACCAGCCCTCACATACATGACGTTCTTTGAACTAAGTTTCGTACTCCTAACCCTCTGGTTTATGATCCGTTGCTCTTCCGGCTGGGCTACCACAACCGAATGTACTGCAGGTGTTGGACGTCATGTTGGCATTTACTGTTTAAAAATGTTGTAGATCCTGCAAACGGTGTGGGATAAAATCTATATCACTATGAGGTACCCTATTGTCAAGTAGAAATATTTTGAAGTAGGTAGGCAGTTAAATAAAAGTTGAGCAGTAGCTACCAATGGGCTATTGGTGACGGTCCGGTTTCATTTCGAGGACAACGCCACGTAATTTCGAAGGGTCAGATAACGAAGAAATATTGAAAAATTCAAAGGAAGGAAAGTCAAAGTTTTATTTGGAAAAAAAAAGAAAAATAGCAAAGCGTAACATATGAAGCGGAATGTAATGATAAATTACCAGAAATCAAACGTTGTATAAAATATTAACCCACCCACCTGGTGGTTGTGTCGACGAGGTATCTCGTCATTGGTAAAACCAACCAGACCTTGATGAACGAGATATCTCGTCATTATAGTAAGAAAAGTAATCAGATTTTGTTATCGTCACCATAAGAAAAATAGGTAATATCATGGCGACTAGATACCTCTACATTGGCAAAATTGGCGAGATATTGAAGAATGAGACCACTTTGAGGGTTAAACATTTTTTGAAGTCTTATGATTCGTTACAAAAATGTTGCCAGCAATCAAAATATAATGGCGTTTTGGAACGTGGAATTATTTTTTATTTTCTTTTAATTATTTATCGTCTGCAAAAGGGCATTATAAAAATGATGAATAACAAAGAACGCTATTATGAATATTCTGATAAGAGCTATCTAACTACTTACTCCTTTTGAAAACGTACATTTTTATTCAAAATGCGACCATTCGTAGCGTTAAGTCTCAAATCTTTGTTGTAACTTAATCCTGATGCCGTAAAAGTGCACCAACAACAAACAGCTCAGTTTTAAACTTAAGCCTAGGTAGGAAATGGATAAACGTCAACATTTTGTGACAGAGACGGTAATAGTATCTCTAAGGATATCCCAAAGGGACTTTTCGTATAAACTTATTGAGAACGAAACTTGAAACAACACAGATATCCTTTCACGCCGTTTTGAAATACTCTACTTTAAGTTATATACTTGCTAAACGAGTGTTAGATAGTAGTGTGTAACATGCATTAACGCATTTCATATTTATCCGCATATAATTTACAAACGGAGATCTATTCTATACAGCAATTGAACCATCTTTATTTTTCCTAGAAATTTTCGGTAGTTTATAAATTCAAGGGGTAAGGAGTTTTAACAAAAAAAACAATTGATTTTTCAAAAACAGAAATTAAATATTTACTAGTGGTCGCCCAATGGTCGAATTTCGACCATAATTCATTTAATATTTAAGTTGAACGTTAATAAGTTTCTTTTGTAAAAGAGTATACCTCTATATTCATTGCATATAATTTATTTGAATTTTGTTCTATTACGTAAGCTGCGAACATGTACAAATACATCATAGGAAAAATGCGGTATAGCTTGGTTAAGCCATATCTAAAAAACAATAACGCGTTGTTTGACATTTTCTTGGGTTTTTTTTATTGCTATACGGGCCACAGGTTTCGCCAAGGCTACACGGTTAATTTGCCCATCTTTTCCAAATTATATAAAATTTAAATAAAAAATATATCCAAAAATGAAATAAGGAATACGTGCTTCGTATTTTTTTATATATTTTTTATTGAAACAAAAAAAACAGGTGGTTAAAAAAATAAATGTTGTCCATTGAACTTGAAATAGTTCGACAATGAATTTAATGATTCAAAACTTCTGTGTAGACTATGTTTTTGTAAAAACTCTTTCATCGTTTGATTAATGCCCTTGACTGTTATATTCCGAAATATTAAATCTCAAACCATCGAATGATCGAACTCTACTTGCTGCGACGTACAATTGACCATGTGTAAAAACTGGCTGCCTCAATAAAATTCCAATTTTTTCGAATGTTTGTCCTTGAGACTTATTTATTGTCATCGCAAATGCAGGTATAATTAGAAATTGAGTTCTTTGAAAATTAAATGGTAAAATAGTTCCGGAATATGGTAAATTTATACGTGGAATCAAAATTCTTTTATGGCGTGCGGTCCCAGTTAAAACTTCGCAATCAATAGTATTACGATGCATAAATTTGATGCGCATTCTTGTTCCATTGACTAATGCTTCCTTTGTATTTAAGTTTCTGATCAGCAAAACGATGCAATTAACTTTCAATACTAACTTATGTGGTGGCAAATTATACCAAATCTCATACTCCTCCGTGCGCGAAATGTGCTTAAAAAGGGGTACAAAGTTTTTTCTTCACGTATTAATATATAGATTACAGTATATGAACGTAAACAATGAATGCTTTATTTTGTTTAATTTAATATATTTGTAACGCATATTATACATTAATTTTATCTTTCTGCACTCCTTCTCCATATGAACTTTAATTATGCCAAATCTCATACTCCTCCGTGCGCGGAATGTGCTTAAAAAGTGGTACAAAGTTTTTTCTTCACATATTAATATATAGATTACAGTATATGAACGTAAACAATGAATGCTTTATTTTGTTTAATTTAATATATTTGTAACGCATATTATACATTAATTTTATCTTTCTGCACTCCTTCTCCATATGAACTTTAATTATGCCAAATCTCATACTCCTCCGTGCGCGGAATGTGCTTAAAAAGGGGTACAATGTTTTTTCTTCACGTATTAATATATAGATTTACATGCAATCAGTGGAATATTTTTGTTTCAAAATTTATGAAAAATGCACCCGAATCACGCTCCTCACTTTCATACACTATTTGACAGTTAAAATATTTTATTTGAATCATTAGAAGGCATTTTTTAAAAAAAATTAACAATCCAAGTGTTTTCGATGAGATATCTCGTCCCTAAAGATATGACTAATTTTGATAATGATGAGATATCTCTTCATCAAGATATTGCTGATTTGTTGTTGATGACGAGTTCCAGATCTGGTCAGTTTTCTTCTATTGAAGAGATAGATATCTTGCCCATCAAGATCTTGTCAGTTTTGCTAATGCCGAGGTACATCGTCGAGACAACCACCAGGAGTTAAACAAACTGCACTAAAACTTAAAAGATAGTTTTACATAGATTATCGAAACTTAACATCATGGAAAACACCATTCAAGTGAAACTTTTACTCTGTTGCAAGTTACTAAAGTTAGGTACTCTAAAACCAAGTAAATACTTCAAATGAAATTCTAAAAGCCACTTCAACTGATAAATAAAAATTTACTACTCCATAAGTACGCCTGTATCCATAAAACATCCTCTTCTAAAGTGTCCCAACAAGCGTTTTTATGTCACTTAATACATACAAGAGTCCCCAGGCTAATGTCTGATCAGCAACATGAAAGCGATTAAAACACAGACCCTGAATAATTAACAACACCGCTCTTTTAACTTGATTCAGGCTCATTTATAAAAATCAAGGGGCAAATGATTCCGAATTTAAGCACGGCTATGCAAAACATCCGGTGAATTATGTATGAGCGGTTCGAGAGTAATCAAACCTAAAACAAGCGATAAACTGCCAACTCTGGACACACCGCTTGCTTCCTCACCATGCAGTCCACGTCACCCACCAACTCTGTGTCGCCTCGACTTTCTTATTGAGTGTGACAAAAAAATCAGAGCCCCAACTCCTGTCAAATATTACGTAACGGTTCCGGAAACCCCCGCGTCACACATTTCCTGTTTTCGCAGCTTGGGATATACTTTCATTAAATATTCAGTGGGGTTGGCTCGATGGTTTTTCGAATTACGACGATAAATCGCAGGAATGGGTGAAGTTATAGTTACCTGTCCTTTTACAGCCCCATGCAATTTAACGCGCCAATGCTTATTGCGTGGAAAAAGCTGCCCTATAAATCCACCGAGCAATATGTGGCTTGAATGAGATGCGTTTTGTAAGTCTTGATGTATGTCCCAGTAGGCAGTGTTTCGGAGGTAGTTAGAGATATATAGTTGAATTACAAACCAAAAAAAAACAAATTTTGTTTATGGTTCGACATGAGAACCATTCGAAAATGCATATTTACCAGAATGCCATTAAGAAGTTGGGGATATATTCGATCATATATTACTCTCGTTATGTGGAATTAGATGCTTAATGCAACCATCCTCAATTTAAGGAAAAACAGATGTCAAGTTATGAATTATGCATAAATATGCTTTCAAAGTCCGATTCAGTCGATAATTTATGCAGCAAGAAATTTGTTAAGCTGATTCATCGAACATTTCCCAGAACCTGGAATGCTTGCTGTCTTAGAATACTTTATGGACCAGACTATCGAATTGGAATCGAATAACTTATTCATAACAAACCCATGTTAGAATAATTAGGTTTCATTGACTTTACATAATTCAAAGAGTTTTCAGAGATTTTAGATTCAGGTTGAAGGCATAAATTTTCTCTCTGAATGGTCATGGAAAATATTTCCTCCTAAAGAGAATGTTTTTAAATATATTACATTGATAATTAAATCTGGTCAATACAGTTATTTACAATTACTTCGGATATAACATAAATTAAAGAACAAATAATAAGTTTTTATAGGTGCTTTGAGACTCAATGCTTCCATGCCTGACATAATTCTATATACAACCGTAGTTCTACTACATTGAGATTAGGGGATAATTTTCTAAGTATTTTCTGAGTTTTTTATATTTCAAAGATAATATGCATTATACCTTATATATTGAAAAGATAAATATTTGGAGATAGCTTATGTAAAAACCGTGAAAGCACTTTATAAAACTTTAGACGTTTTTTCATAAAATAACCCAAGCATGATCTAAAAACGAAACAAACCTATTTGTATAGAAGACTATGAAAATAAAATGGAAAACAGAATTGTAAACACAGAAGCTTTGAGTTTTGAGTGAAAGAGAAAAATCAGTTTGGTTATCAGACATTTGAGTTTTATAGTTCCACAAAGATTGTAAGAGAACATATCTTTGGAAATGCATTAAAAAAGAAAAGAAACGTTTATAAACTACTAGTGCGCATTTCATGTTTCTGGAAGTTAAAGATATAGATTTTATGCACTCTAAATATGAAAGAGTAAAAATCGAATTTGGAGAAGTTTTGAAAATTTGAGTTTACTATTACTTTCTATTATTTGTATTTCTCTCATAACATTCTTAAGCAATAACAAATATGTTGTTCAATCGAAGTCTTTTATTCGCAGTGATATTTAATGTGAAATGGTAGTAGATAAAATATGTTCAATTGTAAAGCTCATCTAATTACGTGTTATTTTCTAAATATTGTTTAATTTAAGAAACGTGTTCTAAATTTCTTACATGCACATTCCTCATAAAATTTTCTCATATGCAAATATCCAAAAAAATAGTGTATCAAGAATTGAAATAATGTAACCAAAGTCCATAAATCAAATTTAATCGTCTTCAGGCGTTTGATGAACTGATTAGTAGTTTCATAAAATAATCATCGCTAATAGGATTACTTTTCCTAACAGATTTTCTAGCATTAGATTAATCATTATTATTTTTCATTGTTTGTTGATGCTATTTATCATTAAGCTATCTGATATTTTAGAGTAAAGTTTTTGTTGTTGAAGCGGTTTTAATATAAACGGCTTATGATCTTAATGTAGTGAGTGAAAAAATACTATGCAGTATACTCATACTGTGTATTCTGAAAAAAAGAAATCATTTAAAAATCCTTCCGCTAATTGTATATTTTATGATAGCTTTTTAAAGAAGTTTCTCGATATTTTAATGATAGGTACAACACTCAGTTGGATAATTCAACGAAAATTTGTAATGATAAATCTTATACAACCCTTAAAGGAGTATTTTTTAAAAAAAGGTTAGTTGAGTATTATGGCACAAGGATCATATTTGGCTAAGCTGCAAAGACAGACAACGTCAAGTAATGGACATTCACATACAAGGACAATTTTACTCACACAAAAGGAACACCTATCATAGGTTACACGTTACAGGAATCGGAGCTTTGTAGCCTACAACTAGCAGATTACTTGCAAAGTGGGCAAATTACTGAACCAGAAATCCCCTTAATTAATGGAATAACCTCAAAGCTTTTCAAGCTCTAACATTGTTTCTATTAAATATAATAAATGAAATAAAATGTTACATGTATACTACTAATTAATGATCCAAAATTTGACTTACTTGTAAATTTAAAAATAATTATTAATATCACATACCCTATCAGATTCAAGTGAGTCAAAATGATAGTAAATCTGAAATTGTTTCGATAAAGTTAAATATTTATTATTTTTGTACATACTTTATCTAAAGTACTGTACATACATATTATATACTTTCAACTATATTCTCTATCTAAAGTAGTATACATGCATGCTATATAGTTTATCTAAAATACTATACATGTATAGTACTTTATCTAAAGTGCTATGCACGCATACTTTATTTAAAGTACTATAATTACATACTATACATATTCATCATCTGACCGTGGTTCAAAATTACGTGGTGTTGTCCTTGATCATTCCCTTCGGTTTGGACCGTCGTCAATAGCCCGTTGTGTTTCTCCAGTACGACGTTAATTAAAATACCCTTACCTACTTACTATACATATATACTTAGTATAAAGCAAACATAAAACTATAAATAGGATATATTTAATTATACGTAAATTATTATGCAAGTAAGTAATGCATTACAAAATGTAATAAATGTATCTAGAGATTATAAAAACGTGTGTACATCTTTAGAATAACTGTTTGTACCAAAACACATGTTTCATATTTCATTTAATCAGATATTGTCCCCTTTTAATAACCAAGAACATGCGGAAAAAAATACACGTTTGGTTCAATGTACAATCATTATCAAGCATTCATCCTTACATAAATCTATTTCATAACTCAAACTTTAAATTTACAGGTTATTAAAGTTTAAATTATCTGCATTATTTCATATGAAATTTTCAGAATTACCTTCCCTATAATTTCAGTAGACTTATGTATCTACTAAATATGTATCTAAGCGTTCTGTTAGGCATTGCATTGTAAACAATTGGTGTAAACATTCCAGTTAAAAGCTTGAGAAACATTTAGTAAAAGCATTGCAATTTAAATATGCGAGAAACACAACTTTGTTTTGAATAACTCGAACTCCATTACTATAGCTACTAAAAATGAAGCTTGAATATACTAATATTTGAAGGTTAGACAAAAATTAACTGTGCATTTGAATAATTTAAACTCATAAATTTTTATATTAACATAGGTTGTACTGGTGTTTTACTGTAAATAACGAATACATTTTTAAAGGTTTGTAGGAATGTAGGACGTGTTAGACGCTAGCTGTTAATAATCTCATTTGCTCATATATTCTCATTCATGTTGATAACGCGCTATGTGTAAATATATCACATTTTTAGTCTGAACCACAATCCCTATAAGTTTCATTTTAATACGGCAAATATATACGACACATTTTGCAATCATTCAACAACAGATTTAACCCTCCTGGTAGTTGTCTCGACAATGTATTTCGCTATAAACAAACCTGAACAGAACAATTGACGAGGTATCTCTTCATTGGAAGAAAAACGACCAATTTTTGATCTCGCCATCATCAAAAATTGGCAATGTCTTGAAAGATGGAATAACTCATCATTAGAAGAAAACTACCATATATTGATCTCGTCATTATCAATAATTGGCAATGACGAGATAACTCGCCATTAGCAAAATTTGTCAGATCTTGGTTAAGGAGACTTCTCGTCAAAACCACTTGGGGGTAAACACAACGGATCCTAATTTCATCATATGAACACTATAAATAAGGATATCGAAACATCTTGAAGCATACTAGATCTTGATTGACGAGATATCTTGTCATTAGAAGAAAACTGACTATATCTTCATCTCGTCATCATCACAAAAATTGGTAATATCTTCATGATTCATTGGAGATATCTCGTTATTAACCAAATACGAGATACCTCGTCGAAACCACTTGGAGGATTAGCATAAGGGATCCAAATTCTATCCTTGAAACCCAATAGAAAAGGATATCGAAACATAAACTAACGTAACATTCTTTCAAAGAATAATCCCTTTCATCCCAAAAAGATTCATGTAGCTGTAAAGAAAACGATTTTCGTCATAAAAGATACTTCATGCTTGTGAGAAGGAAAAATAAAGAATATCACCTATGGAAGAGAAGGAAAAATGACTTTGGCTATAATTTAGTGCTACGAATTTCTCTTCAGTTTTAGAGACCCCCTGTAATTTAAAACACATTAGAAGGCCGTCTTCACCTCGCCGTATTGGGTGAAAAGTCCTAGGAATTTTCTCAGCAGTGTTAGTACCCAATTTTCTAAGGAGTTTGAATTGATATTTATGACTTCTACAGCCGGCAGAAAAGTCCTTGGAACTCTCGAAATAAACGGCGTATTTTTTCCTTGACCTAAAAACAAATTCCTATTATTGAGGCGGATGATGAGTTTGAAAAGGGTTAAATCTACGATCCTTTATAGTTTTGTATTGATGAAATTCGTATAACACACTAGCTGCATTGGATGTATTTTTGTCCAAAGCATTCGGGAGACACTAAAGTTGCGTATACATTATAGAAAAGTGTTAGTTATTGAGTTGATACTTTTCGAAAAACGATACATAATAACCCAAGATATATCAAGCTTGTTGAGCAGCGAAAGAGGCAATATATTGTGAATAATGGCATAGCGAAGGTTATGAATTCTCCTAATTCATCCTGATCTATACCAAGTCCAACAAGTCCTTCGATGTTACTTCAACTATTACCTATCCAATTCAGAAGATAATATTATTACTTGAGGCGTATTCCCCTTTGCCCTTAGGACAAACTGCAAAATATATGCTTTTTTCGAAATGAAAAGGCACAAATTATACCTTAAATTGCTCGTTTATTTATTTGCTACTTCTAAAAACTACTAAAAGCAATAACTTAAAAAATATGCAAAACACAAAATAATGATAAAATTCTTTGCAAAAACATGCATATTATTTTCCACGCCTGTTTATGGATAGTATGGTTCTTCAAGCCTTAAGTCCGAGAACACAATATTCTCTGTATAACCCTGGGGCACTATGGGATGTGCTACCTCATCGTAACTTCCGTGAACTGTTTGGGAGAACATACTTCCTTCGAAGTATTTGAGGTAACTGATCCCATTTACGTGTAGAATTGTAGAAAGTAGTTAACTTCAAGCCTTCAATACCGAGCCACATACGAAATTTGAACTCGTAACCAAGTGATTGAGTCTACCAGTTTCTTAAGAGCGACGGCCTAAAGCCGATCGGCCCGTGGTGAGGCTTTTCACCAATATTATTATTTCATGCAAATATTTTTGGAAGAGAAACGAACAATTCATTATTACTAGGAATCTGTTCAGTAAATGATTTTTCTATCCTATCTTTCCGAAATACCACGACCTGGGTCAGCAAGGCTTTCCTTGTGTGTGCCTATATACCTTTACCTGATGCTGTTTGATGAAATTTGGCAAATTATCATCCAATGGTAAATATGTTCTTGGTAAAATATGTTCTTGATAAAATATGATTTTGTTAAATGTGGTCCTGGCAAAATATTGTATCTAAACCATACAATTCGACCTAAATACTGAATTAGTAACCGAGTTCGTTTTTTGTTGTATTTATGATCTCTTTTTGGTTAAGACACTAAGAATTCAATTTTATCGTCCCAAAGCATGCATCTGAAAACCATTCGACATTCAATAAAACCACAAAATATTGTATAATCCTTCGAGACAGGATGTTACTGGAACGATGGAAGATAATTATTGAGAAAAATAAAGAAACCTCTAATCTCAAATGATAAGGCTCCTGCAGACAATACCGTCTACCCGAGGATTTTCAATAGACCTCTGAGTGACGATCAAAGAAACAAGCGTACTTTTAACCAGACTTTTCTGTTGCTTTGGTCCCTTGAAAAAGTTGGCTGCTTTATATAAGAACCAAGAGGAATCATAGCAACAAAAATAAAACACAAGAATAATTCTTTACAAGCTATTCAATAAAAATATTTTTATAATAGAAATAAAAATCTTCTCTGGATTCATAAACTAACATGGGATTTCCTGTTTCCTAAGGAAGGGATGCCTTACAACCCAAAAAACCTTAGTTTACTTTATATAATAAGTCTATGGATTTAGTTTTCAGGGAGGGTTCCATAAATGCAAAAGCTCTGGTATGCTTTCGGAAGAGAAAAAAAAAGCCTTTGTTGGGAAATGTTGGATTTTGTGCAAAATCCTTGGGATCCTTGTTGGTCTTCAAATTTCTGCAGGTTTACGTAGATATGTTTTTAAATCATGTTTTATGCAAATATGTATGGAGCATAAGAACAAACTAGTTTATATTAATAATGTACTGCAAACTTTTTATTATGATCCCCCATTCTTTAAATTTCGTTATTTAGAAGTAATATTTATGAGGGATTTTTACGTGTTACACAAGCCCTTATTTTCAATATATTTTACAAAAATGTTTAGCATATGTATAAATTATCGGGGGGTGTAGACTGACTGGGGAATTTTATCTATCCGTTATTTTACCCTTACCTTCTAGAGAAAATGGCAGAACCGAAAATAAAAGTTTGATGTGTTCATTAAACGTGCAAAAACCATGAAAATCAAATCCTTAAATTTTAATAGGATTTAAAGCTGGTAACCGGTAATTACCAGTTTGGTGAGATAAGGAATATAGTTACCGAAACATCAATAGTGTCGTTATGATATTTCGTTATTTCAGATTTACTAGCTTTCTATTTAAGATCATACTTTTGACATCAATTATACGACAGTAGCTGCGATTATAATATTTAAGGCATGTTAAAGATAAGGCAATCTTTAATATACCATATGGGTGACAAGACACATATGGTACTAAATTGCTGCTGTGTGTGTGGTCATATAAGGTTATTCATATTCATTAAGGGTATTCATATAAGCCCATACATGTTTCCAACTTTTTTTCATAGTAATCTTAAGGATTATTAATTCTACGAGTGGTTCACACTTATGTATCCATTCTTCAAACTGTAGTCTTTCCTGTATGACTGTACAAGAGTTTGGGCCTTCTTGACCAATTGAATCCTTCCTAGGATTCTTTCAACCAGTAGATGGGGTTATTTCGTCATGTGTGTTGGGGAAAAATAATGATTCTCTACTCAGAAATGGGGGCCTCGGTAGCCCGAAGGGTTGCGTGTTCGAAACTCGATCCAACCAAAACCCGTCGTGCACTTTAATTCTGTCGTGGCCTCAAATGTTCTCACGTTGGCCTGGTGTGGAGGTTTGGAGAGTGTGGTGCTAGCTCAGGTGTTGACCTCGACATATGACCGTGGTTCAAAATGAAGAAATGTGGTCCTCGGATCTTTCTCATCGGGATTGATCCCGGGCCGTCGTCAATAGCCGTTATATTGTTCCAGTGTGACGTTAATTCAATCACCTACCTACCTAATCGGAAATCCTGTGACACTCAGAAGGTTAATTAACTCATGGTCGAAGTTGGAAGTTCCACCTTTAACTTGATATGTGATCACATTATGCAGTGAATATTTGTGTTGCTACTTTTTCTTAAAGGCTTAGCTAAGCCGTTAGATCATGTCCGCGAATCCGAATACGCTAAGAACGCTCAACACTAGATAATATCTTCTATAGATGCTTTACTTGCTAGACCAATACAGGCCGGAAGATGAAAAGTCTTGCTCAGCGCTCATTTTAAGCTAGTTGGATTCATGGTCTTAATTCGAAATTCCACCTTTAACCTGAGTTAGGATTGTTATGCAGGGAGTATTTGTGTTGTTGCTACTTGCATAAAAGCTTAGCTACAATGCTAGATCAAGGCTATGAGACCGAGGACGCTAAAAACGGTTTACACTAGATCAGAACTTCTAGAGAGATCCTCTATTTGCCAGACCAACACAGGCCAGAAGATGACTGGGAAGGCTTGTTCAGCATTCATTTTAGGCTAGTTGGAAATGCGTTACACACCAAAAAGTCAATCAAACCAAAATAGTCATTTTACTTGGAATAATGTCTACTGTAAATAAATGTGATATTTATTTGAGTAAGGGTCCGTCGTTACATTAAACTTTGTATCAACTCAATTTTTTGAAAGTCAACCTCTTCTGATTACAGATTCTCATTTTCTCGATCCAAATAGTCAGAACTAATATAAAATACATTTATTTCGTTCAAATCTATGATGAGTTATGAGTGGTTGAAATTCAGATCTTCTAATGTTACATGAATTTATCGATCGTTGTCTTTATCCTTCTATAAAATAATTTGCCTCTCGAAGTAATTATTATGTTATATTTAAACTGTTGAGTTACTCAAAGAAAATCTATGCCTTAAAGAAATGTTATTTTAGTTTCAAACCAATTTTTAATGTCTCAAACCTAGGTAGGCAAAATTTTAATTCATTCCTTTTCGCCAGTCATTTATTTAAAACCATCATTTCGACTTGTTCTTGTGGTTGTCATAAAATGGAATTTTGAATTTATTTGGAGAAACTTTTTTCTCTATACTTAAGGTCGACTTACTGTGGATATACACAATACGATATTGATCGGTAAAAAGTGTCACAAGCATAAATGATACGTGAATCTAAAGTAAAGTGTTTTTAGTTTTTTGTTACTTATTTATCATGCAATTAATAATTTAAAACAATTTCAATATGAACAGGCATTTTTTTAATTAAAATGAAGCCTAAAAGTTCAAGAAACTGAAGAATCACCGAGTGCAGACTGGAAAATACATTAAAACAGTGAGACCAGAATTTTAAAATTATAAATATTGAAACTGTCCCCGAACGGTCTTTTTCTTACATTTCCCCCGGCAATTATAATAGTTCGATTTGCCCCCAAAATTACGTTTAGCGTAATTTTGATATGGGAAGCATTTTACTGACATTATATGAAAGTGGCTGTTAGAATCCCTTGTACACATTTATTGGTAGTGGACATTATTCCAAGTCTAATGACACCTTTTGTTTGACTTTGCCATTCTAGGGACTGGAATAACAAGAGGTGTTCGGATATATTTTTGACCGACAGTACAATATGTGTTCTAAAACAAAATAACTGTTTATCATAAGTAGTAGTATTGTTTATCAGAATCTACTCGAAGGGAAGTAATTGCCGAGTTCAGACTGTTGATTGGTCCCGACTGTCTATGAGATCATCTTCATCACATAAGACTTGCTGTATTGCTATATGACAGTTTCCAAGTCCATCTCCAACGAATAAGACTTGCTGATTGGTCACGACTGTCTCCAAGCCCTTCTCCACTGAATAAGATTTGCTTATTGTCCATGACTAATCCCCAGATTATAACTTGTCTGAGCCTATCTCCAGTGAATAAGACTAGTTGATTCCTCAGGCTCTAACTTGTGAGAACCTAGGACCATCGACCTGAAAATGAAATGGACGGAGGATATGTCCTCAGCTTCATGTTATTTCTTCGTTGCTCGGTTTGAAGATCTGTCAAGTTGTGGGTAAAAGTATGAATCCTAAATTATTTATTGGTTAAAGTGATTATCCACCATGATCAAAAACACTAGTATGCGCTTCGACAGCCAATCAGCTAAGGCGAGTCGTAAAGTCCACGTGTTTTAACCTTCAGAGATCTTACTACGACTCCGCTAGCATGCTCCGTCTATTTCCTTAGAAGGCCAATGCCTAGTACAATCTGTCTTTTGAACGGGCGACCTACACTAATTGTTTTTAATTTTACTATTTGGAAGTATTGGGAGAGAGCACGTGGTCTAAAGGCTTAGCGGAGAAACGAATGACATTTGTCAATTACATATGGTTTTACATCATATTTTTATTTGATTATTTGAATTTATTTCATAGGATTTTGTAAGACGTAACTCGTTCAGTTCGTAAGTCCAAAGTAGTTCGTAACTCATTTAAGTCCTATAATGGTTCTTTTCAAACTCTAATGTTTAATAAACATGCATTTGAAATTAACCTATCAAGTAATTTTGACTACACTTCGTCTATCACGATTTGGTCAAATTTGTCAATGACGAGATATCTCGCCCATCAAGATTTGGTCAGCTGTGTTAATAACGAGATACATCGTCTAGACAAAACTGTCCCTTGTTCCAAGGAAATGAAGATTCAAATAAAAAGGTTTAGTATCTGAGAGAGTCTGGGTACTAAAAGGTAGTTTTCGACGTGAAGATGAACCACCAGGATGGTTAAAAAACAAAAAATGCTTATTTTTTAAATTCTTTCGGCTTCCCTGTAAAATTTACTTTTCTATTAAGATGCGTCACTTTTTAACAAGTATCTAAATAACTAAAATCTTATAAGTTGAGATAAATCTACATCATATTTCAAATCACGATTTGATTATACACTGCTGGCCACCGTAAATGCAACACCCTGAAGGAAGCATGCAAATAATATGAAATTTACAAAATGCATTAGCGGAGGTGAGATATGCAAATGATTAGAATTTCAGCGCAGACGCACATCACGCGCGCCTGTGGCGCCACTTCAAAGCGCTATTTAAGGCTTGGAGATTTCGACGATTTCAAGTACGGCAATTGTGTTTTTCTTGTGGTTTTTTCGAAAAAACGATCAATTATGCCTCGTAGAAAACAGCGATCATCTTTTGATCAAGTATCCGAGTTCGACAGAGGAAGGATAGTGGCCTACCGAGATTGTGGATTATCTTTCAGGGAAATCGGTAGTCGTGTTGGACGAAACCAAACAACTGTAATGCGGATATGTGATCGTTGGATGCAGGAGGGTACGACGGACCGACGTGTTCGATCGCATCCACCTCAGTGCACCACTTCACGTGATGACAGGCATATTGTGCGTATGGCAGTGACGGATCGCTCAGCCACATCACGAACCATAGCACAGCACATTCAGTCTGTACCGCATCATCCAGTGTCTGCGCGTACCATTCGACGCCGTTTACAGCAGAGTGGTCTGTCCGCAAGACGTCCATTGCTTCGTCTACCCTTGACGCAGAACCACAGACGTTTCCGCCGCCAATGGTGCGATGAAAGAAGGATGTGGACGGCAGAATGGAATGAAATGGTCTTTACTGACGAGTCACGCTTCTGTCTGCAACACCACGATGGTCGGATTGGAGTCTGGAGACACCGTGGAGAGAGGATGCTGAACAGCTGCGTTATGCACCGCCACACTGGTCCTGCACCGGGTATTATGGTATGGTGCGGTATTGGATATCACTCTCGCACTCCTCTAGTACGCATTGCCGGTTCTTTAAACAGCCAGCGCTACATCTCCGAGGTGTTGGAGCCAGTTGTCCTTCCTTACCTTCAGGGCTTGCCCACAGCCATATTTCAACAGGATAATGCGCGACCACACGTGGCACGCATTGTCCAAGGGTTCTTCGTCAATCGCCAGATTGAATTGCTTCCCTGGCCAGCTCGCTCTCCGGATCTTTCGAAGATAGAAAACATGTGGTCCATGGTTGCTCAACGATTGACCCAGAATACATCCCCAGCTGCCACACTAGATCAACTTTGGCAACGTATGGAAGCTGCTTGGTCTGCTGTACCCCAAGAACACATCCAAAGTCTCTTTGAATCAATGCCGAGGCGTGTGGCAGCGGTGATCTCCAACAATGGCTGCTACTCTGGCTACTGATTTTGGCAGGAACCACACTTCACAGAAGTCTATAAATTTAATCATTTGATACTTGGTCAACATGTTATCTACAAAATAAATTTTGTTGTGATATCTCTTGTCTTTCTTGGTGTTGCAATTTGGGTGGCCAGCAGTGTATATCGTCAAAACATTAACAATAAATATAACATACTTTTAACCTTATTTTACAGAAAATTCAAAATTTATTTGAAATTTCCCTACAGAAGTAAATCAATAATGAACTGTGACGAAACAGAAATAAAATTAAAGGGAAAAAATAATTATCACACAATTCAGAAAATACAATTATTGCAGCGGAAAACGAAAATTTTGATTCCGAATAATTTGAAATAGTAATTTTGAAAAACGAATTACTAATGCTTTGAGACCATTCATTAGGTAATCAAAAACCTAACTATTTATAAGTTATTCGTATTCTTACATCAAAAATACGAATTTAACTAAAAAATAGTTTTTTTAAAAAAGCAAATATATTATGTGATTTATGCTTTCCTTAGAGAATGAAATAAAAATAAACCATGAAGAAAACAAATGCTGTAGAAAAATTATGAAACAATATCTCTTCAACATAGAAGTATATTTATTACACAAGAATTCCGAGTAAAAAATGTGTTAAGTACTTACATAACGTAATAAAAAATACAACTATTCACAAAAGTATTTTTCAATCCTAATATTAAAGATGCGAATTTATTTACAAAAAATTGAGTTGTATGAAATTTATGGCACAGACAAAAATAACGTACGACCACAATACAGAAAATACCACTGTCTCTTCCAACCTGGTACACTATAAAGTTTATTCCAAAATAAGTAGCATTGCGTCGTATTTTTCGACCAACGCTTTCTCAATTTCTCCGTAGTGTCATAATTCTTCATTTTTCTCCCGAGTTGTGGCAGGTATTCTTCACATTTTGACTGAGAATGGTGACGAAGGAAGATTTATAGTTCGGAAAGACTTTTTTTACTGGGCGCACATACCGCAAAATGTCAAAGAACAAGGGAGGGTTTTATTTGAATGCCAAGTCAAACAAAACGGGATTGCATAGCGCAGTGAAAGAATAGTATGCTAGAATTCTAAGGGAGGTTTGAAGATTGAAAATCGTACAGCCTATATTCATTAAAACTGTAATAAGGCATATGTGGTTGCTACCGTGTTGAACTATTGAATGTAAAAATATATTTTCATATTCGCTTACCTTATTTTTTCATTGGAGAGGTTGTAAACACATCATCACACTTGTACACATACTTTTTCCAGATATTTATGAAATAAAGTATCGATTAAAATTTATCACTATATATCAAATAAACTTTATCTCTGTTCTACAGTTGACAATTTTTATATTCTGAATGTGGATATTTCTGAATGTTTTAAAGTGATGAATATAACAGATTCGTTATATCATATATTCGTTTACTTAACACTCTAAATAGTTTCTTGAGGTGGATCTTGATGGATGATATATTTCTTTCATCAAAATCTGACTAATTTGGCTACTGACAAGATATATCATTCACCCAGATCTGACAGATTTAGCTAATGATGAGATATCTCGTGCATCCAGATCTGACAAATTTAGTTAATGACGAGATATCTCATCCATCAAGATCTGACCAATTTAGCTAATGGCGAGATATCTCTCCCAACAAGATCTGACCAATTTAGCTGATGACGGGATATTTTGTCCATCAAGATCTGACCAGTTCAGCTAATGACGAGATATCTCGTCATCAAGAGTTCCGATTGAATTCCTTTTGATGAAGATATTGCATTTTTTACAATAACGAGATCAAGATCAGGGCAGTTTTTTCTAATGCGAGATATCATCCATCAAGATCTGGTCAGTTTTGCTAATGACGAGGTACCTAGTGTAGACAACTACCAGAAGGGTAAGCATGACAATTTATCCATATGATAACCATATGCATGGACTGCAAAGTTTCAAATATGCTACATTCTAATGTTTAATATTGCCATTTTCTAATTGATTGGATTTGGGTACAGGGGACTGCATTTTGCTCATACACACATCTTTCACAAAATGAAGTAAATAAGCTATCAAATATATCACCTTTAAATACATTTTACTTACATTTCCGAGAATATGGGGACAAATTACTTAGCGTTCCGTACATTGGAATGTAATAGTGTCATATTTGCCCATATTGATATTGAACATTAATAGTTATTCAATTTTGAAATAAACTGTACCAACGAATACATTTATAACGGTATAAGACAACTTAATAAAGCTCCATTTTAGTCTATTTTATTGTAGACAAAGGCTGGTATAACATAGAAAAAGAAACTTTTAGATGTTTTACCAGAGATGTGCAACCGCTGAAAAATGGAAAAAATAATAATAGTTCCGTTACACTTTAAACATTCATCCTAATCCTGAAGCTGTATTAAAAGTCCGAACTCGTTTAATATGCAGTAATTAACCATGTTAGAAAAATATACCTTTTAATTTATGATTAAATCTTTTTATTTTCCATCTTTTTCCTACTAAGACAACTATATCGGAACAAAATCCGAGTGTTAAATGTAATGCTTATTGTGCTACAGAGGAAATAGTAGTGTTTTAATATTTAATAATATTTAATAAAATGTAATTTAAATAGATTTAGAACACTGGTGTACAGCGTACAGCCTGCAGGCTACTTTCATCTAGCTCGCGAAAGTCTCACAATATATTAACCTGGACTAAAGAATTTTTTTTATTTTAATCCGATTGGAAAATTTAGTGCCCTATATTTTATTAAAATATAGTTTACAATGACAGAAAAGTGAGTATAAGTGTTAGTTGAATTCTCTCTCTAAGAAAACACAGACAGGGCATTATATTATATGTCTGAGAAAGTCAAGTTTCTCTTCCTAGGAATAGGATCAGCGTTTCTCAGTCCAGGAATGCTCAGACCTCAAACTGGAGATAATTTAATTTCAACATTCAACCATATATAAGCCCTTAAAGTTAAAACAATTCTTCTAAACCCTCTGAGCGTAGAGAGATTTCAGAGTAGTCTATTATCTCAGAGTAGTCTACCTCACAACACACATAACGACTAAATAACTAGGTCTGATGGCTGTCAGAATTCCATGTTTTTCCCAACGCTTAGAAGGATTCTATTTTCCCTTTCCTTAGAATGGAATCATTTGGAAATGCTATATTGGTCCTTTACTTGGAATAGATTCTTTTGGACAGATGTTATTGCTCTTTTCCCTAGAACAGAATGATTTAGAACTAGTCTATTTACCCATTCAGTTGAATAAAATATTTTGGAAATATTTATTGTTCATTTCGTTACAATAGAATTATAGCCCGTACACATCTTCCTTAGGTTGTACAGACATCACAACCCCGAGGTACCTAACCGTCCTCTCGTCTTTTTACCCTCACCAATCCTTTTAGTCACCACACCTCCAATCCAATCCTTTAGTTACCCTCCTTTTCAGCTTTTCTTTCGTCCCCGTTATTGTCTTAAGCTTGACCAAATATGGCCCTTGCACCATAAAACCCCCAAACAACCAATAGTTTCGATGAGATATCTCGTCCATCAAGATCTGACAAATTTCGCTAATGACGATATATCGCATGATCACGTTGTTGTCGATTTTTTATGATGACGAGATCAATATATGGTCAGTATTCTTCTAATGACGCGATATCTCGTCGATCTAGATCTATTCAGTTTTGCTAATGGCGAGATACCTCGTCGATCAAGATCTCTTCAGTTTTGCTAATGGCGAGATACCTCGTCGATCTAGATCTATTCAGTTTTGCTAATGGCGAGATACCTCGTGGTTCAAGATCTATTCAGTTTTGCTAATGGCGTGATACCTCGTCGATCTAGATCTATTCAGTTTTGCTAATGGCGAGATACCTCGTCGATCTAGATCTATTCAGTTTTGCTAATGGCGAGATACCTCGTCGATCAAGATCTATTCAGTTTTGCTAATGGCGAGATACCTCGTCGATCTAGATCTATTGAGTTTTGCTAATGGCGAGATACCTCGTCGATCAAGATCTATTCAGTTTTGCTAATGGCGAGATACCTCGTCGATCTAGATCTATTCAGTTTTGCTAATGGCGAGATACCTCGTCGATCAAGATCTATTCAGTTTCACTAATGGCGAGATACCTCGTCGTGGCAACCACCAAGAGGGTTAAAAATTTGTTTTCTAAAAAATGTATTCATAAAATATACGCGTAAATTGAAGATCATTGATTATGCCATTTTTACAAGAATAAATGACAAAACGGTTTAACATTACTTTCAATTTTTTTTATTTTTCCCACGCATTTAAATAGACGTATGCAAATAAATAAATAACACAAGTTACATACATAAATATCACAAAGCGTTTTAAGTTAAAGTCAGTATTTGTCAATATAAATGAAAATTACATTTAAAATTTAAATGCATTTACTAGTTAATTAATGGTTTTATCTACATATTTATATTTTTTCCATATACAGACATTTACATAATGTTGATTTGCATTTATTGTGGATAACTATGATTGAGATGTTATTTTGGGAAAATTTTAAACTCTTCATTTTTAAAACATCTAAAGTTGAATACAGATTAAATTAAAATAATTCATTGTATCATTATTTGTTATATTTAACCACATTCACCACAATAAATATTTATGCCTTCATGCTATTTTTAGGAAAATACTTTGACTATACCCCTTGAGAATATATTTCAATTATAACGTATTCAGTAGTTAAGTGTTTTAAAATAAATAAAAGCAGTTTATATTAGGAAATTCTTTATTATTATATATTTTAAATTAATGAAAGATACATTGTATTTCTAAAAATATTCTTCTTTAGAGAATACGCTGCACGTTGACTTAACACAGATTTCATCTTACTTAATATACACACATTCAAATGTATTGCTGAATAAATTAAGCATGCGGTTTTCTATAGTATTGACGCTACTTAGAATAAAGTAGAATAATGTTCTAAAGTACCCTCTTAGTCAACGAGAGAACAACGTATAAATTTGCATTCTTCCAAATTTGAATTGTTGAGCTCATTAAATCGTGATACGTTTTGTAAAGTTATTTTGAGGTGCAGAAGTTAAAAATTCCCATTGAAATTTTAATCATATTTCCAGACTTGAATTACTTAAAAATAAAAAAAGTAATGCAACGTTGAAGATTAAACTGAGCATGTATATAAGTACATCATTTAATACTACAAGGCGAATCCAATTAATTGCACGTGTATCTCAGTCAGAGAAATTTCAGTAAAAAATATGCAAATATGAATCATTCTCTTACAATTGAATAATCTCTTTGGATTCAAATATTCCTTTTCATCAATATATCAAACACTATTCCTATTTGAATGACCTACAAGTTGCTGTAGCTGCGTATAAAGAACGAATACTTTAACGTACTATGAAATCTCTGCGGCAAAAAAAATATTTTTTTTCTTTCTTACTAAGATAGGAAATTGTGAAAATAAATCTTTTCTACTGTGTCTGCAATTAAAGTATAATATATGGAAAGTTGTATCACGCACTGACTTGTATGAGGATATGTAAATCATGGCAGCGTGAACTCAAGCATTATACACTGCTGGCCACCCAAATTGCAACACCAAGAAAGACAAGAGATATCACAACAAAATTTATTTTGTAGATAACATGTTGACCAAGTATCAAATGATTAAATTTATAGACTTCTGTGAAGTGTGGTTCCTGCCAAAATCAGTAGCCAGAGTAGCCGCCATTGTTGGAGATCACCGCTGCCACACGCCTCGGCATTGATTCAAAGAGACTTTGGATGTGTTCTTGGGGTATAGCAGACCAAGCAGCTTCCACACGTTGCCAAAGTTGATCTGGTGTGGCAGCTGGGGATGTATTCTGGGTCAATCGTTGAGCAACCATGGACCACATGTTTTCTATCGGCGAAAGTTCCGGAGAGCGAGCTGGCCAGGGAAGCAATTCAATCTGGCGATTGACGAAGAACCCTTGGACAATGCGTGCCACGTGTGGTCGCGCATTATCCTGTTGAAATATGGCTGTGGGCAAGCCCTGAAGGTAAGGAAGGACAACTGGCTCCAACACCTCGGAGATGTAGCGCTGGCTGTTTAAAGTACCGGCAATGCGTACTAGAGGAGTGCGAGAGTGATATCCAATACCGCCCCATACCATAATACCCGGTGCAGGACCAGTGTGGCGGTGCATAACGCAGCTGTTCAGCATCCTCTCTCCACGGTGTCTCCAGACTCGAATCCGACCACCGTGGTGTTGCAGACAGAAGCGTGACTCGTCAGTAAAGACAATTTCATTCCATTCTGCCGTCCACATCCTTCTTTCATCGCACCATTGGCGGCGGAAACGTCTGTGGTTCTGCGTCAAGGGTAGAAGAAGCAATGGACGTCTTACGGACAGACCACTCTGCTGTAAACGGCGTCGAATGGTACGCGCAGACACTGGATGATGCGGTACAGACTGAATGTGCTGTGCTATGGTTCGTGATGTGGCTGAGCGATCCGTCACTGCCATACGCACAATATGCCTGTCATCACGTGAAGTGGTGCACTGAGGTGGATGCGATCGAACACGTCGGTCCGTCGTACCCTCCTGCATCCAACGATCACATATCCGCATTACAGTTGTTTGGTTTCGTCCAACACGACTACCGATTTCCCTGAAAGATAATCCACAATCTCGGTAGGCCACTATCCTTCCTCTGTCGAACTCGGATACTTGATCAAAAGATGATCGCTGTTTTCTACGAGGCATAATTGATCGTTTTTTTTGAAAAAACCACAAGAAAAACACAATTGCCGTACTTGAAATCGTCGAAATCTCCAAGCCTTAAATAGCGCTTTGAAGTGGCGCCACAGGCGCGCGTGATGTGCGTCTGCGCTGAAATTCTAATCATTTGCATATCTCACCTCCTAATGCATGTTGTAAATTTCATATTATTTGCATGCTTCCTTCAGGGTGTTGCATTTACGGTGGCCAGCAGTGTACTTCATTAGGACATATAAGGAGTTTTTCAGATCAATTCCTATTCTACGAATGCCCGAATGATTGGAAAATTATAATTTTGTTTACAAAGCGTTTCTTTTCATCTGTAAAGTAAAGAGATTTCATGTAACAAAATAATTTATATTTGTACAAATAAAATGTATATTTAAACTGAAAAGTAAATGATTGCATTAGTTGAACCATAACATTTAAGGTTTTCTCTATTTTTTAATATCCAACTTATCTATTTTAGTGGTGTAATGTTTGCCTTTTGATTTGTTTGCTTTTGAAACTTAGTATCCATATTATTTGTTATAAATGAGTGGATGACAGTATGCTCTATTAAAAATGCCTGCTTGATGTCTCGTCTAAACAATCTGGAGGAATAATTTACATCAAAATTACTAGTTTACATGACGACCATCTGAATCATTCGATAGAAATTTTAGTAAGCAGTTCAGAATTTCAAAATGTGACTACTAAAGATTCAAAACGTATGAAAAAATGATGAATAGCTATTTCGATGAAGTAAAACCTCCACCATTATCAGGCAAGAAGTAAACAACGAGAGGGAAACACTAGGAGTTAGAATAAGTTATCTTGAAATAGTGTTACCACAACTCACAATTTTAACAAAGCCCTTCCAGTCCGCCACAAGTGTGTTAGATAACATAAATATACGAAATGTTTCTCTAATGTCTATTCTCTAATGTTATCTAACACAAGTGAATGACACTATTGTTTTCCCGCCTTTACATTCAGCCTAGAAGGGCTTAGTTAAGCACGCGCCAGTTATGATAACGTTACTCTAGGACAACATGTTTAAACTCATTGGCGTTGTCCTATCGCTGCTTACTTCTGTTATGATAATGGTGGAAGTTTTGCTCAATCTAAATAGCTAAATAGCTATTGACCATTTTTCCACATGTCGAATATTTTTTAGTTACATGTTTGAAGTTTTTAAATTTTTACTATTGGTTTGCTTAAGGTCTTACTCATGGTTTGATTAATGTTAGATGATTATGTTTCTCTATATATACGTCCGTAACACGTTGTTTGAGCATAAGTTAGTTGTCACTGAAACAATCAATATTTCTGTCCCATTTTACTAAGTTTGAGTGCAAGGGAGAAGTAACACACATTTGATTACTAGTATTCACTTCACGCAAGGCACAGTCTTTAAGGCAAAAACAACTTAAACAAAACTTTGCATTACCTACCTTGAAATTAAGCATACGTTTGTCATACCAGCGTCCACGGAAATCCTGCGCCTTGGACAGACCACCGATTGCGACAGTAATTACTTCCTGCCTCGTGACAGTTTATTTAAACTCAGCATTTCACGGTGACAGAGGAGTTCCATGATTGAGAACTCCTTTTCAATAATTGAGCTATAAATTACTCCAAGATCGCAATGATGTATTTCTGTCCACCCTCAATTCCCATTACGATTTCCAAGCTTCCACGATTTTTTGGATTGCGAGTATTGTCCATTGTGAGGCGAAATGATATTTGCGTTTTATGCAAACATAAATCACGGATTAATATCGTCCGCTTGAGGCCGGATAATGAATCGATAGTAATGACGATAAATGTACCGGTGTAATTAGTGTACCACGGGTGATGAGTCCGGATACTTCATACCCATAATTAACCTGGAATGGTCGGATCGACCCGCTTAGAAGTTCGACGGGACCATTACGGATTTGCTATCTGGAGGTATTGCCTAATCGCTTACGCTACTACTTTTCCAGAACTTGTGTGAGTGCTTCTTGCGATTTTGAATGGAAAAACTTTTAAGTCTCGCACCTGGAATTGATTAGTCTGCCCTCATTTACTTAATGTAAGTATTCATAGATTCGTTTATTTTTAGGGTCACTAGTTTAAAATCTTCACACTTATAAACTAATATAAGTGTATTTAACGGAATACGATAATTTTGTCCCATTAGTGACAATGGTTGGTAATCGCTTATTGTGATACATTACCAAAACTTGTACGAATGCTTCTTGCAGTTTTGATCGAGAAACATTGTTTCTCAGCTTGTATTGATGGATTCGCACTAAATTACTCAAAGGAGGTATCAATATATTTGTTTAGTAGTTAATTAGTTAATGATCATACGTTTATTACTTAATGGTTATTAAACGAGTACAGTTTGCAAATTCATAACTTAATATTAGAATAGCATTTGCTCAATTTGTTTGTACAATGGTTACTAATAGTTATGATTAAGGTCTTAGTTTTAGGTGTGTAATTTTTATTAATTTCCTGTTTTCTCGCATTTACGTTTCTTGATTTTATTTCGATATAAATAACAGTGTAATTAGAGTACCACAGGTGATAAATCCAGATAGTTCATACGTTGTTAAATATTAAAGAAGTAAAATCGGCTTATTGGATTCTAGAATTAAAATCTAATAACAATATTACAAATATATTGTGTAATTAAGTGATTTGTTCTAGGTGAAGACGTCAGGGGTTTCGATAAGAAAGCAGATGGTCTAGGGGAAGTCCATTTATGCAATGACATTTAATCATTCTGGTGGTTTATCTTCACGTCATAAACTGCAATGTAGTACCCATCCACTGCTGCAAAAACCTTTCAAAACTGTCACCAGTTCAGGGCAAAGATCAATTTGTTTTCCAACTTGAAACTTTATTCCCTTTAAAGTAATATAACAGTTTCATCTTGATGAGATATCCCACCCTTAGCAAACTCGACCAAATCTTGGACTAAATATCTCCACAAAACAGAGGATTAAGTGCACTCGTTAAAGGGCTTCAATACTCAAAATCATGCATGATTATCAGCAAAGGTTGTTATATATTTTTTGACAATTTATAATCACTGGTATGGAGTATGAGTGACCCAGAAACCACGCCAAGGACGCGAATTGTGGAAACGCATTGCTTACATTAAACATACCATCCAGTTTAGTAGATAGATTAACCCCAAACTCAAACCATGACTCAAATGGTAACTTGCAGGAGTCACAGTACATTCGGAGAAGGAAATTTAGGATGAAAAGCGAATCACTGTGCTTGAATATTCACTCTACTCATAACAACGACTCTCCATGATTCTTTCTAGACCCAAAAGTTGGAAGTTTTACTAATTGAGAAGAACTTTAAATCGGTAGATACAGTGGAAAGTAAACCGACAACTTTTCTCAAACTGCTTTTGAAAGATGAGATGTAACATGTTTCAATCAGTGTAAGTCACAAATGCTGGAGCGTGTAAAAGTAAGAGAACACTTGGAAGGGGTAAGAGCTGAAAAGCAAATTTTCCAACTTAAAATATTTTTACCACATAAAATCCTGTTATTTAGAGCTACGTGTCCACATGCAAGAAAATATATGCTTAAGTAACATAAGGTATAAATTACTTGTGGACACGTACGAAGTAAAATGACTATGAAATTACGAAGCAAAATTCCTTACAACTTTTGCAAGCGTGTAAATATTATTTTTATAACGTATAGAATAAATAAGTGCGAAATATTATTTATATTGTTGAAAAATGAGTTTTAATAGAAAGATAGTTGGTGGCATAAGGGTTGTGTATCAAAACATTTAGAAAATTCATGTCTAGCATATAAATGTAACAGATGCTTTGTATTATTTTTTAATAATGCCCGACTACTGGCCTCGCAATCATCGCCATTATAAAGGGCAAACTGGCGACTATTGTTTGTGAAGGAGCTCTAATGTGTGGGTGTGCAGTTGCTACTCCCACAAAGACAATCACCAACATTCATATGCTTACAAACCAGGTTTGAACCCGAGGCCTACTAGGTTGCAAACAAGCGGTATGATCACCATACCAGTTAGGTGGCCTAGTTGTTATACTGGTTAGATTTGACTTCTATTTTCATAATTCAACCAATCTTATTTTAGTTACGTTATTTTTAGAGAAAGTTTAATAGAGAGAAATTATTTAACGAAACATTATTTATGGTTTTCTGAATTTTTATTTAAAATTGAATACAAAATGAACCATAATGCAAATTTTGCACATAAATGTGTGCAGACGAAAATCATAGCAATACGTCGCAGCAAATGTTTTATGTTTTAGAAACATTTCATAACTATAAGGAAGCCTTCATTAAATTCCTTACCTGAAATATACAAGTCATAAAAGTACTATCGTAATATTACGATAGTACTTTTATGACTAATATAATATAATAGTAAGTATAATATAATAGATTATATATATATATATAATATATCTAAATAATATATATATATATAATCTATTATATTATACTTACATTTTACATTGTCTAAACATTTAAACATTATATTTTATTGATAATTTTTCTAACGAATGTTACTGTTGTAACCAAAGAATTCCTTCAAATTAAGTAATTTTTATAAAATATTATACTATTTAGTTCTGCATTTATTACAAATATCACAACGTGTGGAGAAATAATTTATTCGTAACTGCTACACTTATTTGAATGCATCAAGACCAATGATTGAGGATCGTCACAGTCATTAAACTGAAATAATCTCCTTTGCTTCCGTTTTAAAATCGCTAATCTTCACAACCGTATTATTTCGCCGATCAATACGATTCTATCATTCTTCAGATAGAGAAGACTGTCTGCTATGCTAATTTATGTTTCAGAATAAGTTCTCTAATCCACGTCAAATAGAATTCAATTGAAAAGGATTAAAATAGAAGAGCCTGTTTATAGAAGTAATGTATGCGGTGGGCTACATTTGGAGTTTTAGCATTCGAATTGTTTGAGAGCACATCTACATTCTGGTTTAAATTTATTTCAATCATTTCCATCTTAATTAGACGTAGTGTATTATAATACACACACTTATGCGCAATTCTGTTTTTCATGAAATACTTTTTACTAGCTTTACATATTAAAACATGTGGATATCTTTAATTATTTAAATAATCTTTATAATGTGTGCTATTTGATATTTTACTTAAAATGATGTATTTTTAAAGTTCTTTAATGAGCATAACAAATTTATTTCACTGCAGTTCCTTAAAAATGTTTGCAAATATATATAAATTATTACCTACATATAGACTGTTTATTACTTAAAAATTTACAATCATTATAATTTTAAATTATAATATAATGATAGTTAAAAAGTAATAAGATTTCTCTAGTAAATACTGATAAAAGTTGAAACATAATTAGAAAATGTGATTAAAACTTTTCCAGCCTAAATTATTTTATAAGAAATTAAGCATATTAAAGTAATGAGGAATTTGGTAGGTAGTTGAATTAACGTCGCATTGGAGGAGTAACACAATGGGCTGTTGGAGACAATCCCGGATCAATCCCGAAGGGAGAGAACTGAGGACAACTCTTAATTTTGAACCAGTCAGATAACGAGTTGAAACCTGAGCTGACACCCAATTCTCCAAACTATCTCACCACGTCAACGTGAGGACGTTTGAGTCGACAGCAGATTTAACCTGAACTAGCCCCCATGATGAACTGTAGATCGAGTTTCAAACAATGAGGAGTTTGGAATGAAACTAAAAAATACTGTAACGTTAATTATTCTAATATGTCGTTTTTAAATCAAAATTGATGTCTATAATATTATTTGAACATAGGTATATAAAAATTCAATTTCACTTGAAATATTTTTCTTATAAATTACGCTTTTGGTTTAACTGGTGAATCTATAATTGCAATTCTTACAAATTTATTCCATTGCTGAAAAATCTTATTCTATAAATTCCCTGTAACGACTCTATAAATATACTATTGTAATAATTAAAGCTTAAAAAATTATTCGTCAGATATCTAAGTGGAACAGTATCTTTAAACGCGCATGCTTCAGTGAACGAATTACAAGTTTATGTACCTATAAAACGAAATATAAATATAAGGATCGGTTTTAAGATTTTTTTTATTTATGGATTTAAAAACATTCATTTGGTTTGAACATTTCTAAACTATAATCCTTAGCTCATTGACGTACACATCAGAATATTATTGCAAAAAAATCTTAACTATTTTAAGCTAAGACTAAGAATAGTTCATTTTATAGCTAATAAGTCTTATTATAAATGGGCAAAGTTTTATTTTTGAAAACTAATTATTTTTGGATTTATCTTGCGAAACGCAAAGCAACAATTAGCCAGAATTGGTTCTTATACTTTTGTTCATAAGAATAAAAATTCAAATGATAGCTTTAAAGTGTTTTCCTTTTCAAATATAACATCCATACTATAAAAGAACTAGAGTTATAAAACAATCACGAAAAATAAATTTTTTACAGAATTTGAAATGTCTCTCTCTCTCTCTACCTCTTATAACAGGACCTAGAGAGTAAGATAGTGTACTCTCAGCTCGCTTGGTATCTTTGGATTAGTTTGTTTTATAATTTATCATTAGGTACATATTTTATAATTTAATTTTTAACCTTTGCAAAACATTAAAATTGAGGAATGCTGACCACTTTCCCAAATGTTCGGCCTACCTTGATTGGAAGAATTCTTTTTCCTTACTAGGAGGTTAAAGATTTTTTGTCCAAGTAGGGCTTTTTACTGGCTTTTTCCCGTACAGTTTTATTCTCATGGTTGAATATTCGTTTATATCGGTTCTGTATTTTTTTATTGTGTATTGAGTCTGATCATGCTGGTAGTATCTACTGTATTAAGAAAACATTTACATTTATTATTCCTTGTGCTGTTTTAAAATATTTCTTTCAGACGGGAATACGTCTACAAAATCGGAACAGTACTGGGGCATGAATGAAAAGTCGAGTGCTACAAAAAAGCGTTACAAATGTTTTGTCTGATGATTTCAAGACTAGAAAAAACTTCCAGAATATAAGTATAGCGTCATGTAGACGAAAGGTGTCTGTTCCTGACATGACCTTTGAACCGGTTGAACAGGCGTACTGAGTGCGGGGAAGGCGTTTACAATATTTAGAATTTCTAAGCGGGGCGAGATTTGAGCCAGTGTTACTTTGTATTCTGTGGAAAGAGGACTATGTAAGTGGTATTATGCGAAAGCTACTGATCTGCTCTACAATTAATATTGGACAACAACAATCTCTCGAAAACCATTAATATCAAACTGCACTTAAATCGTTCAAACTGTAAATTATTTGTTGAATATTCACAATAAACAGTCGTTGAAACTTCCTAGGTCTTTCATTCCACAATCCAACATCAGGCTTGTGATTCACTTCAAAATTATAGTTTGTGTTCTTGACACAACCTTCTAATTCTTTACAATGCTCTACCAATAACCTGTTTGGCTTTTGGCAGTACAAAGGATGAATTGTCAACGATTTTTAAGGCAGCATACCAGTGGGTTAGTCGCCGTTATTCCTAACGGCACAATCATCATCACCTATTTGCTTACAAACGGGATTCGAACCTATGAATTACTGGATGGCTAAAAACGCAATGACTAGATAGGTGGTTTAAAACATGCACCGAGGTAATTGTAATGAAGTGAATAATTATGAGTTCAGATATTATGATGATCCGAGATCTACACACGAAATAATAAAACGAAAACCAATGATAATTATTCTAGATGTTTACATGGATTATACAGAATTTCATTAAAACTCCAAGTATTGTCTTCATAAAAGTGATCGACGCAACAAAAAAAGTAAATTTTATAGAGCACGTGAAAGGAGATTGTAAATTGCTAAGTATGGCTTACTTCACCATCTCTACAAGACCCTGTTCAAGTTCAGATATGGAGCGTTTTTGATGTTAAAAACCCTAAATATCAAAAATGTTCTAATATTATTTTCTTTTATTAGAATATTTTTCTCACTCAGGTATGTTAACCCTCTGGATACGGGGACTGGCCCAACCGGCCAAAAGTTTCGAGTCCCCTCGTTACGAAAGGCTCGGATTCTTTCGGACCTCAAACTCCTGAAGAATCGTTGAAGCCCATTACCATTTCCATCCCCTATTTTCTGTGTTACAAAGAGACCCGCGCGTGAATAGCCTTATCTCCCCGTTGACAAAGATGTCAGGGTTATCGACGGGGAGCCTCGCAAATTGTTTATCCTCGAGCATCTAGTCTGTGAGAGGTTGAGTAAATGATAAGAGATAAACTTAAAGAGTCACCGCCGCCCTTTCAATTTACCCGGGAAGAATCTGTCCCTTCTAGGCATACCCACGACCCGACAATAGAAATCGACGCTTTAGGTGATAATGGGATGACACATATTCCCTCTCCTGCTGGGAGAAAGCACTATAAAGGCCGTTTCGGTCGGTTTCAGTAAGTTGCATTCAAAGTCATTGGGCCGGCTGCCGTAACCAAAGAAGGAAACGATATTCTGCCCCGACGTATGCAATGAGTTAAACAAAACATATTGAATCTTTTCGACTAAGGTGGTACACCTATGAAATGAGGATTTCATTTTTAACCCTCCAATTGGATTCGACGAGGTATCTCGTCCATCAAGACCTAATGTCGAGATACTGCCGACTTTATTTTATGATGACGATAACTTGATCTGATCAGTTTCCTGCTAAATTTGAGATGTCTGTTCCATCCAGATCTGGTCAGTCTTGCTAATGAGAATTGTCAGTCTTGCTAATGAATAATACCTCATCAAGATCACGTTGGCGTGGTGTGGAAATATGGAGAATGGGGTTCCAGTTCAACTGTTTACGTCGTCATCCCACCGTGGTTCAAAATTGCGAGGTGTACTCGTATCGTTCCCATCAGTTTTGATCCCGTTGACTTGCTCCAGTTCGACGTTAATTAAAACACAACAATCTCATCGAGACAAACGCTTCTTTAAACCCCCACACACGATATAAATCAAATCAGGATATATCTGCTAAAAATTTAGATAAATCCTTCAAATATCTAATAACTGATTTTGGGCTTAATGGCGGCCATATTTGACCAAGATGACACAATCCAAAAAACAGACAACATCGAGAAATGGACATACACACACAAAGAAAGTTTTACTGGCACATAAGAAAGAAATACATCCGTGATATGTTATAAGAATCGAATCTTCGACGTCTACAACTCACAGGATTGCTAGTTGCGTGGGCAAACTTACTCATGCACAAAATCAAATCGGCTATATATGTTACAAATTTTATCACCTCTTACAAATTTCAAATGGTGAACTATACTACACTTAGCGAATTTCATTCTTTCCTACATGGTCTGTAAAATTTCCTTTTTGAGATATACCACTTTTCTGGAGATGGTGGGATTTGCCATTTAACGAAAATACCCTAACAAAATATCAAGAGTTAAAGCCACGAAATCGTGATGCTCTGAATCCATCTATATGTAAATGTCATTAAATCTTATCGAGAGATATCTCTTTTACACGCTTTGTCAAACTTGGCGGTCCTGATTTAGACATTTCTCGATAAAAAGCATAAATATCTAATGAACTCCTTTATGGAAACGACAAGACCGTACTGAAACGAAGCCGTGGGACAAATCTCAATAACTCAAGCTTAACAGACCAAATTATCAACGAATTGGCTACTGTTGTTTTCGAGAAGGATATTTATGAATGTTCCATTTTTCATGAGCGAAAGCAAATCGTTGATGAAGTAATTATTTTGCAGTTAGTAAATGTACACAATTATAAAAATCCGTGTCTCATTTACATTGGTGCATATAGTTATATCAGCGCAAAGTTCTGAACATAGTTCCAAATTCTTATTTGACAATATACGCGTATTAAATATTTATATGTTACAGATTGTGATATAATTACCTGTGATTATTTAATAATCACAGGTAATTGTATAACAAACTTTTAATTCTTAAATTTTATAAGAACTCAAAACATGAAATGCTAAATATCGTTTTCCAGTTAAATTCTAAATATAGCCACAATGTGTGGGAGCCGCCATGATTGAGTGAGTTGAACCATTGCGCCTGGCTAGCAGTAGGTGGTGCAGATTCGATTCCTGTAAGCTGTCATACATATATTTCTCGCTTTAATATCAGAAAAACCTTCCATTTGTGCATGTTCATTCGATTTAACCCTCCAAGTGGTTTGACGAGATATCCCGTCAAACAAGATCTTATCCATTTGATAATGACGATATATTTCATCATCAGGGTATACGGACAATTTTTTATGATGGTGAGATCAAGATCTCGTCAGTTTTATTCTAGTGACGAGATATCTCGTCCATCAAGATCTGGTCAGTTTTCTTCTCGTGACGAGATATCTCGTCGATATAACCACCTAGAAGGTTAAAAACATAGCTTGCCCACATCTGGTACTTGAGACATAAAACACTCCAAACAATCGCACTGTGTGTCAGGCAGTGAAAGTATACTGTGGTACAATTTTTATTGAAATGCATAAAACTAAAAGAGCTCATTTTCTTTATCTATACTTTTTAATTTTGCATAACATATACTAGATCCGTTTCCTCTCTTGTACTATTCAAACACTTTTTTAAATATTTTCAGCATAAATACATGTTACAAATCTTATTTCATGTGAAGTTATATCGGGATAGTTAGAGTTAAACTCTTTGAATTAGGAAAATTAGACATACTTTTCTATAAACTTAATAATCGAGAAAATAATTTTAAATACAGAAAAAATGAATTTCTCACACAAAGCACTTTCTCGCGAAAAGAGTGATCAAGAAACGACATTTTAAGTACTTTGTAAAATGTGCATTTTATGTGAATATTTTTTGGTGACATTTGTATTTATTTGAAAGATATTTTTTATGAATGAAAATAATTTTCTTTACATTGAATATTCAAGAAACGACGTCTTTTAATACAGAGAAAATAAGTAACTCGCATAAGGCACCTTCTCGTGAAAAGAGTAATCAGGAAACGAAATTTTAAATGCAGAGAAATGAATTATCACGTAATGCACCTTCTAATGAAAATTGTAATCAAGTTCGGACAATCCAACAATTTAAATGAAGGAGAAATGAGTAACCTGCATAACGCACCATTTCGCGGAAAAAGTAATAAGAGAAAGAATGCTTAAAAATGCAGGAGTAAACATTACTCACATAACGCACCCTTTCATAAAAACTGATAGCGATGAACGATAATTTAAATGCGGGGAAAATGAGTAACTCGGATAACGCACCTTTTGGCCGAAAGAGTAACCGAGAAACATTCAAAAATTGCTGAAGAAATGCATCACTTACATAACGCACCTTCTTATGAAAACTTAGTAATGAATGATAATTTAAATGCAAGGAAATGAGTAATTCGAATAACGAACCATCTCGCGAAAAGTAATCGATAATTGACATTTTGAATGCAGGGGAAATATATTACTCACATAACGCACCACTCATAAAAACTGTAATCAATGAACGACAGTACAAATTCGTAGAAAATAAGTAACTCGATTAACGCACCTTCTCGCAAAAAAGTCCACAATTCAAGAGGAAATTTGCAATAACAATTAACATTGTTAAAGTCAAACGAATTAAGGGAATTAAAACAAGAAATATTCATTATAGCTATAACGGGATTCTGAAAAATAAAATTGATTCATGAATTCCGCACAACCTTATATTAGTTCCGGAAAAATTATACTTTTTGGAGTAACAGTCTTTCTTGAGAACCTGCGATATCTAGTTATAAGTTCATAATAAAATATATATACTAAACATTTCTTTAAAAGTATTAAATATGAAATATCTTACCTTGTCTGGTGAAGATGATGAAGAGGATGTACGATATAACCAACATTTCGGAGGATTCAAAGTCAGTAAAAAATTGTCCTCAGAGCAGCACTGTTAGAAAGAACACTTTTGTTCTATATATTTACCGTATCTAAACAGCAAATAATTCTTCGTCAATACAGTAAAAATCAAATATGTTTTGCGTCATTCAGCTCAACCTGTTGATAAAATTTGGCAAAAGATTTCATTTGGCATCTTCAACGACTAATATATTTTAGTTTATCTACACTTAAATATATTCAACAATTCTGGTTCAAAAACGTACAAACAAAATTTTACCCTCTCTATGTGGGTATTGTCTAACAATCTTTTCTCAATGTGTACATAGATCATCAGAAATCTGTTCTACACTCCTGATTATTTTAGTTAAGTTAGATACACTAAACAAACTTGTGTATTCTTTAGAAAAATGAAAAACATTTATATATTAAGGTGAGTATATTACAAAGTTACAAACTTTAAGTGTTCAATTTGATCTTCAATCAGTCATTCACAATTAGTGATTTCAGTAATTCAGTTGTTCAGAAATTCCAAATTCTTGAAAAGTTGAACAATTTGATCTGCATCAATCACCCGTAATTAGTAAGTTCAATAAATAATTTATCCAATTTTTCAGTAAAACACTTGGAAAACTGATCTTCTTGATCTTCAGTCAACCAACCACAACCACTGAGTCCAACACTTAAATTTTAAGAATCTTCACAAAAATGAATTACTTTATCTTCAATCCAACATCCGTAAAGTTCAGAGATTCATTTTGTTTTCAAAAGTTTCAGAACTTTTTATAAAAGATGCAAAATACCCTAGTCTATATAAACAATATTTACTTACGATTTCAAATTCCTCAATATGTTTTTAAGGAAATTCGAAACCAGTGGATTAATACTTATTCATGGAAATTTTAAATTCACTTAAATCACACGTTCCGAAATCAAAGACCATCAAATCTTGATAAAAACTACAACATCTAGAGTCTGGGAATATCAATCCTTTATACCGTTCGTTCAAGACTTCAACAATCGAAAAATTCAATTACACCGTCTCTTTCAAAGTCGCAAATTGAGTGATATTGAAAAAATAATCATAAACTGATTGATGACAAAGTCTAACCGAGTCCAGAGTCCGGTAGAATCCGTTACACAGTTCATTCAAAACATCCACTATCCAAAACTCAGCTATATCTCTCTTTTTAAAATCACAAACAGCATGATCTTGAAGAAAAAATTACAAACTTATTGACGACAACGACCAGAATCCGTTATTCAGTTCGTTCAAAACTTCTACTATCCGAAAACTCCGTTACATCTCCCCTTTCAAAATCATGAAGAGATGATCGTGGAAAAAATAATCGCGAACCGACTGACAACAGCGTCCGGTCCAGTCCGGTCGAGTCCAGAATTCGTTATACCGTTCGTTTTCAAAACTTCCACTATCCTAAGCCTCAGTTATATCGGAAAATCCCAAACACACACACACAGCACGGTCGATCAAACTTCGAAAACAAAACCACTAGCTGACTGGCACCACAACGCCCGGCCGGGTCCAGAGTCCAGCAGGATCCACAGTCCGGCAGCAGCGCACCTCGGTGAAACGTGCGAGCGCAACTCAAGTTGGGAAAACTTGGGAAAGTTCGTCGGAATCCGGGAACATGCGCCGGTGTTCACCGCCTAGCTTCGGAGAAGGCGTCCGGCCGGGAGAAGGCTAGACTCCGGTGTGCCGGACTGCGAAGAGAGAGTGGCACGTTGGGGTGAAGCGAGCGCTGGTGTAGCACAGGAAAAGTGCAGCGCTGGCTCCGGTAATTTACGTTGAGAGCCCGATGCGATGGATAAGCTTGAAGGTGCTATGAACGCATGAGTTTTGAAATGTAGATGAACGTGGGTGTTGTGTGAATAGAGAGGTGCTTAACCCTCCTTGTGGTTGTCTCGACGTGGTATCTCGTCATTAGCAAAACTTTTTCTGACATTGATGGACGAGATATCACGTCATTTGAAATACATACCTGATCTGAATGTGGTCATCATCAAAAAACGGCAAAACAGTCATCATTCGGAATTCAATCGGTATTCTTTATGAGGAGTATTAACAAAATAGTGCGTATGTTGATGGACGAGATATCTCGTCGAAACCACTTGGAGGGTTAAGTACGTAAGGGTGAAAGGTAAGGGTGATTACATATGATTAAGGGTGATTACACACGATTAAGGGGTTGTTGTACCTTTTACTTAAAAAATAGTATGTTTCCTAAAATGTATCTTATACTCGAAAATTACTTTGAAACAACAAAGAAAAATAACGAAATAACGAAATCAAATACAAACTGCATTCGCAGCAGTAAAAGAATTTTATGCTGCATCAGTGTTATTATACAAGATTGTGATATATATATATATATATATATATATATATATATATATATATAACAAATTGTGTGGTTATACTAGATTGTGTGATTATACAAAATGTGTAATTATACAAGATTGTGTTATAAAACAAAATGTGTGATTATACAAGATTGTTTGCTTATACAAAATATGTGATTTTACAAAATGTGTGGTTATACAAGATTGTGTAACTATACAAGATGTGTGACTGTACAATTGTGTGATAATACAAAATTTGCCATTATACAAGATTATATGATTATAATCACACAAAATGTGTGATTACACAATAGTAAGCTTACATTCTTACCAATATAATTGTGGGAATGATGAGCAATGTAATAAACAGACTATATTCTACGTCTATTGGTCTAGTGATCGGAGTTCTAGATTCTAGATCGAAAGGCTCCTCCTGGTTTGAATCCTTGGTAAGACATGAGTGTTTGTCCATCTGGAGTGAATGTGTGGCCCTATCTATAAACGGGTTTTGCCTTGAACGTATGGTATGTATGTGAGGGGCAACTGGAACCCTCTCCCCATAGTGCATAATGGGGTTCACATTAGGTGCATAGCAGTTACAATAAGTAATTTCATGCTGCTATAGATATGTGATTATATACGATTAAGAAGCGGTAGTACTTTTCACTTAAAAAATACCATAAAAGTATTTTAAAAAACATTTTATAGTTTGAGATGACTTTGAAAAAACACACCATAATGGTTTCCAAATTATGTGCACATCAGTTAAATAAGTAATTTCATGCTGTAATAGCACTACAAATATGTGATCATACACGATTAAGGAGCGGCTGTACATTTACTTAAAAATACCTTTTAAAAAATTATACGCTTTTTAAAAAAATAAAATGTATTTTGAAGAACATTTTGTTACAAATCATATAAAAATTAGAAACAAATTACGCTTCTAGCAACTAAAAAACCCAATTGTTTTATGCTACAGTAGTATCATTTACCCGAAAAGCACAACGTAGAATTTTTTCTATCAAGTTTCTACAAGAATTCTAAATATTCAGGAGCATTCCTATTTTGGTTTGATGCATCGATGCACAAAAATATTAGATGAAAGTTGACAGATTAAATTCCGTCGATTGTAAACAAGTTTTTGTAGGAAAGTGATTAAAAAGAAGTCTATTTTTTCACTATCTCATATTTTATTCAAACACAATGTTTTGTTTTTAGTATTTTTATTATAGTTTAACCCCAAAGGAACATTTTATTTATAAAAAGCTTTAAATATTTTTCAACGATACCAATCCAATTCTATTTTACATGTAGAAAATAAATATAAGTAAATACAAGGCAAAGTCAATTTTCGAAACTCGAGAATCGAATCATAATATATTATAAAATATTTCGAAATGCATACTTTAAATACTTTTTCTTCAATTTAATGACTTAATACTTTACCCCAGGTTTTAGCACAACTTTATGTTTTTTTTAATCCCAAGCACTTCTTTTTTGTTTAAATACTTATACTCTTTAAATTAATTTGTATTTTAGTCGGCTGTGTGAGAAGTTAATACCTTTCAAATGTAATGTTTTAATAAAATTTTATATTTTAATGCTTAAATACTTACAATTATTTTTAACAACTATCACCCAGCACACATGTATACGCATAGATAAATGCATAGAAACTGTCTTTCAAACATGTTTATTAAAAAATATGTACAGAAGAAAGCTGAACTTTCTAAAAACTATTTTTCAGAATTTGTATATTCTTTAAGGAAATACCATTTACTTTTCTACATAAGTGGCATACATATAAAATATATGATTCTTACGAGATTGGTGAATAGTATTGTATTACTTAAATCCCACAAGGGCGTATGACTAAATAACCACATCTAGTCGTTGAAATAAGTCCAGGAAAGAATATACGTATTGGTCAAGAAGGTCAAAACTTGTTAGACATCATTCAGGGAAGATAGCATATAACAAAACGGATATATGCGTGATTTCCTTAAAGTGTTAATGAGCTATGGGAACTCGGTTACTAAATGTTCTAAAATTGCGATGTAAAACGCTAGAATTGACAAGTATGATCAAATTAGGTATGCAATGGGTTTATTTCAGTTTAGATGAGTTTAATTTCTATTCAATGTATTTTTTAATGTAATGGATATAATTGTTACAGCTTAGATAAAATTTTATGGTGTATTTATAATTTTATATATTTATAATTATTTATAATTTTATATATTTATAATTATTTATAATTTTATATATTTATAATTATTTATAATTTTATATATTTATAATTATTTATAATTTTATATATTTATAATTTTATATTTTTTTATGTAAAACGCTAGAATTGAAAAGTATGATCAAATTATGTATGCAATGGGTTTATTTCAGCTTAGATGAGTTTAATTTCTATTCAATGTATTTTTTAATGTAATGGATATAATTGTTACAGCTTAGATGAAATTTTATGGGGAAAGAAGTTATCTTCTGGTCCATCACCCTTACCCCTGGTGGTTGTATTGATGAGGTATCTCGTCACTAGCAAAATTGACCAGATCTTGATGGACGAGGTACCTTTTCATAAAAAGAAAACTGACCAGGTCTTGATCTCGCCATCATAAGAAGATAGACAATATTTGATAACGAGATATCTGGTCATTAGCGAAATTGATCAAATCTTGTTGGAAGAAATATCTCATCGGAACCACTTGGGGACCGTCGTGGCACAGTGGTTAGGTCCACTGCGCTAGCAACATTTGAGTTATAGGCGGCACAGATTCGATTCCTGTTAAGGGCATTCCTCCCTGGATGTATGTCTCTCTTCTGTGTCAGTAAACCTTTAATTTGTTTGTGTTTATTATTTGATATTGGATGTCGTGTCTGGCGCAGCATGGCCAAATATGGCCCTTGCGCCATAAAACCCCAAAACCAACCAACCAAATTCAAAACCACTTGGAGATTAAACACTTTGTAATAGCTTTAACTTGCACTTTCACAAATCGTAAATTAATTCGTGAATATTGCGTTAAATTGCGTAAATTGATAAATAAATTATATGGTTCTACACGAATTACCGTGAGTACAGTGTACTAAAGTACATTTCGCTACATTTAAAAACACTTAGAACTCTGATTGGCACAAAACTCTGAACAGTTTAGTATTTCTTTTATACCACAACACACATTATAATTAAATGATCGCATCTATTGTTGATATAATCCTACGAGAGATTCTATTGGCCTAGAAAGTCAAAACTAGTCCGAAAGCATGAAGACTACAGGAACTGCAGAACAGATAAATATGCGAATGAACCCCTCAGAAGGTTAAAAATATGTATTGTTCATACTCATCAAAACGTTGAAAGGAAAATACGTCATGATAAAACCTAACTGTATAATGGGGAAGACTAAATTAAAATTTTAAAGAAATATCTGAAACAATATCCTTCACACGGATTTATATATTTCCATCAAAACATTTGTAAAATAATGGCTATAATTTCTTTCTTCACTACATATATACGCCGCGAGAGCTGATCAAACAGAGGCATAACCATATAATGAAAAATTCAAAATAGGATTTAGTTTTATATTTGAATAACTGAACTTTCTTCATTCTCTGGCTGTATGGCGTAAAAATATAAGGTTATTTATTTATAAGAGTATGGTTTTTCAAAAAGTAATTTTCGGTAGAGAATTTAATTGGTTTTTGAATTTTATCAGACAATCCAATACTAAATTTCTTATTTTTCTTTAAACATGTCTGGACGATGAAATGAAAGAAGATATTCTTCTTATCTTCTGTTATTTTATATGGAGAGTATGAACTCTCCATCTAAAAGCGAGCTTAATCAAATACTCAATTCGTGGGATTTTATCTATTAGGAAATACTATTTTCACTACTTGGTTAAAATGATTTGAACAAGACAAAACAAATTTTATTTCAAGAGTTCAAATGTCGGTGAACGTAAGATAGCCATATTGCATGTCTGGATTACAAAACAAAATGGTGAAGTCTCATTTTGTTCTACGTCCATGTGCTTCGGGTTTGATCCGGGTCCGTTGCTAATAGCCCATTATGTTGCTCCAGTGCGACGTTAATTAAAATACCTACCATCCATGTCCATGTGCACAATACTTTAGGTATACGCCATACTATTATTCAGACACATGGAATATTTAATAGAATTATAAACTACTAAACCTATTCTATTATACCCCACGATTTGAATTTAAGAGAATTAGATCAAACAAACAGCAATAACATTGTTATCCTCAACAAAAAGAAATTAAACACTATTGTCAACAGAAACAATAGTACAGTGCAACGCTGGTGAAACTGCGGGTGACCTTGGGGAAGTCTATTTGCACCATTCAGCCTACTATCAAGGGCTTAAAGTGGGACAAAGGTGGCCGGGAGGGGACAACACAGAAATCCACAATAGGAAGCCGACTTGCAGAAATGTGGTAAGGTCACGAGACGAAAGGGTTAACACACTCAAAACCATTTAAGGTGACAGCTAAAGATGATTATTTACTTCGTCAACTTGTAATCATTGCTATGGCTTAAGCTATCAAAAGTTAACTACGGAATACGAAACCACGCTTAAAATTGCGTTAGCTGTAATGCATTGATTGCGCTAACCTGATCCTTAATGTTGCTAAAATAGATTCCTTCAAAACTTCGCGATTTAGATGCCACCCCGCCAAATATTTGATTACACCCTCACCATTCTCCTTTATAAATTTTTCCCGCCAAATTTTATTATATATATAATAAAATATATTATATATATATATGTATATATATATATATATATATATATATATATATATATAATAATAAAATATATATTATATATATATATATAAAATAAAATTTGGCGGGAAAAATTTATAAAGTTATAAATTCATGATTCTTTTTTATCTATTGATCTCGCACTGTTACCACAACTTACAACGAAAAATTAGATAGAATTTAGAAATACGAATTGAGTTCGGAACGAAAAAATATATCACTGCACGTGGAAAGCGAACACGAGTTTCCGTTTTGTTGCAAAATATCTTCCGTCCCAAATGTTTGGAAATACTTTAAATTTGGCAAAGAAAATAAATAAGGCACAAAATAAAAAGTATTTGAATTTAAATTCTGCAAAAATAGTTTTTAAAAGATAATTGATTTTTCAGCAGTACTTGTAAAACAATTTAAGTAATTGCAATGCTCAAATATATTCCCGCTTCTCCAAAACTACTAAATTATGGTTGATTTAAGTAGAGTTACTCAGATATTTAACATGAAACTTGCTTAAATACGTAAGCAAAGGAATTTTAAATAATGATTCACTACACTAAAATATTATTTATCAAACGTACGACATTGCATTAAAATGTTTTGAACAAATTTCATGTGATACTTGTACAAACACACAGACCCAAAATCAAACAGAACCGGAAGACGGACAGACAAACTTATGCAAACAAGTTCAGTCACTAAATGAATGAAAGAACTCACAGTATGCAAAGTTTCATGAAAGTATGTTCAACCGTTTGGACGTAGAATGGGCACACACATACATACAAACAGACACCAAATGCGGAAGTGACGGATTTTGCATCAGAAGGGTCCAAAACGGATAGAAAACTTGAGATGGGTCGAAAATACTGAATGTACAAACAAACGCTCCATTTGTATTTATATAGATATATGTATATAGGCTTCTTCCTGTTGATGCTCTGATCCACCAACACCGCTTTCTTCTTTTAAATTTCCTTTTAAATTTTAAATATCACAAAGAAAAAAGGTTGAACGAAAATAAATTCGTTGACTCCACTTTGACATTTTGATAGCTTCTACAGATTACTTTGGCCGAAATGAAACTAATCTTTAAATGAAATAAAACTCTCATTATTTCTATAGCCTTTTATTCTTTTCTAATTGAGCTGAGATCACATTAAACAATAAATGGTCTAAAATCTAGTATTTCATATCATGTACTGCGGAGTAATATGAATAAGGATATAATTTCGGTTTGATTACATTGGACAGTAAGCTGAGATCTTATTTTTGTAGAAAATTTCCCTTCATATTGTTTCATGGTTCATAATTACTCTCTTCGTTAATTCCGGAGATCATAATTTTCTTCTTTTTGTGCTTCGTTAATGTTTGATTTACTTGAAAGAAAGATGGGAATGTTGCGATTTAAGCAAATTGTTTCTTCAGCTATTTTTATTAATGATTCAACGGATTACCCGTAGGTGGAAAGATAATGCATATATATTTATTTGTAAAACGACGTCCTACCAATCAGGTATAATTCATCTTCTTTATAAAATATTTAATGTACGGTATTTCAGTTTTAGTTTTTTGTGAAAGTTAAAAACAAATACTCGAAAGTTTCTTGAAAGCGTCAAGTTGTTAATTTTTGTGAAAATTATTTTTTCTAAAAAACAGCTTATTGAAATATAGTCCTTGAAGCATTTCGTTGGATTGAAAATGTCAGTCTGTGTTCGATCCCGGGCACCAGGGGGGTTGCCACATCACACTCATAGCGAACTGGAGGGACACATGTCTTGCTGAAATATTTCAAAGATGACCAGCAAGTGTGTCGGAATCGAACTTCTGACCAGGCAACTCAGTCTGTTAAATTGTTAAAAGCGTCGCTTTCAGCGACTTGCCCACTGGTGGGACAAAAAGATCTCATTGATCAAAGTTATGGATTCAAAACGTTAAGTTATTATTTAGTATATACTTCATTTATTATTGTAGTATTTTCAATTGACTGTAAGTAATTATATTCGTGTACGTATCATACAACTTCTACGAAAACTTAGAAAGGATATTCTTAAGAACGAACGAATGCAAAAACCAGTCTTTTCACATATAAGCAAATTAGTTTTCATCAGACCTCAAAAAGTAAACTAGAAACAATTAAACTATCACTAAAGCAACCAAAAAGGATGCATTGCAAGTATAATGATTTCCTAGATAGAAACAAAATTCGTGCAAAAGTCAGGTCTTAACAAATTAGTTTTAATAAGACTTTAAAAACAAATTAGAAACAATTAGAAAGTATAAACTATCACTAAATAACCAAAGATGATTATAATTATTATGTACCTTTCCTAGATAAAAACACAATCTGAGCGAAAAACGTACAAAAATCAATCTTTCAAAACCTAAACAAATTAATTTTTTCACACCTTTAAAAACTAGAAATAATCAGGTTGTATAAGCTATCACTAAAACAACCAAAAGCGACTGCTAATAATTATAATGTACTTTTCCTAGATACCGATTCAGTGCGAAGAATGTGCAAAAATCAGTCGTTGAAAACCTTAAAAAATGAATTTTCATAAGACCTTAAAAAACTAAAAATAATTAGGTATTCTAAACTATCACTAAAGCAACCAAACGAGGATTGCAAGTAATTATAATGTACTTTTCCTAGATATAAACAGAATCAGTGCGAAGAACGTGCAAAAATCAGTCGCTGAAAACCTAAACAAATAAGTTTTTATAAGACCTTAAAATCAAACTAGAAATAATTAGGTATTGCAAACCATCTCTAAAACAACCAAAAAGAATTGCAATTAACTACGATGTACTTTTCCTTCATTCAAACAGAATCAGTGTGAAGAACGTGCAAAAATCAATCTTTCAAAACCTACACAAATTAGTTTTCACAAGACCTCCAAAACCAAACCAGAAACAATTAGGTAAGAAATACTACCACTAAAACGACCAACGTCATTGGACGCGTTGTTAAAATTCCGTCAAAAGAACTTCACCTTCTACAAACACTTCTGGGTATCTTTTACACAACATAGTGGTGCAGATATTTATGTATTCTATCTCACTAAGCAGTAATGACCCTCCATGCATGAAGATGCCAATGTACAGACTGATTACGCTTGAGTAGGACTGTAACTGGCATCCAGCCAGGATGTCCGTAAACTATACTTCTGGATTAAAGGGGAATGCTATTCTAATGACTTTCTATTTTTTATTTGGATGCAGATTTTATGACGGTAATCCATATAAAACTTCAAATATAGGGTTCTTTCTTGGGCGAGCTTCAACTCCAAGACAAGTCATGTGTAACGTAGGCATCCGAGATTCTCAGATATTGTTTGTAATCATTAAATGTGTGTCCTATAAATTGGCTGCCATTAAAGACTTACTTTCTAAAAATTATTTTTATGTCGTTATAAGAAACTTGAATTTAACAATTGTTTTGTTACATTTGTATTTTATGGTTTATAATGTTTAAAGTTTTATTTTAAATTATATTAGTTTAAAGTTTATTAGAAGATTAATAATATTTCATTAGAAAATCAATACATTTATGTAATGTTACATGTTTTATATAAGAAGTACAATATATCTCTAAGTATCCCAATTTATATTAAACACTCAAATTTGATTTTTTAATGGTATCTTTTGGTGGTGTCTAACAGTAATACGCTTATGTATTCTCATTTTGATGCGTTTGAGATAAATTTAAAGAATAACTGAAATTGAAGACTTGATATATGTGTGTGTGAATACTTATGTTTAATTAATTTTTCATTGGTATCTTTTCTGGTGTCTAAAACTCGTGCGCTCATTTTTCTTCATTTTAATGCGATTTAGTTAATTTAAGGAATAATTAACATAAAGTGATTCTAACTCTCGTTTGTTCCTAGATGCAAGCATGAAATTTGTACAAAACTTCATGGAATGCTAGAGGTGTAATAATTTTAATATTAATACACATTTTAGAAGTGAAAAAATCAAAAATGATTTTAAATGCTCATTTTTCTTCATTTTAATGCGATTTAGTTAATTTAAGGAATAATTAACATAAAGTGATTCTAACTCTCGTTTGTTCCTAGATGCAAGCATGAAATTTGTACAAAACTTCATGGAATGCTAGAGGTGTAATAATTTTAATATTAATACACATTTTAGAAGTGAAAAAATCAAAAATGATTTTAAATGCTCATTTTTCTTCATTTTAATGCGATTTAGTTAATTTAAGGAATAATTAACATAAAGTGATTCTAACTCTCGTTTGTTCCTAGATGCAAGCATGAAATTTGTACAAAACTTCATGGAATGCTAGATGTGTAATAATTTTAATATTAATACACATTTTAGAAGTGAAAAAATCAAAAATGATTTTAAATGCTCATTTTTCTTCATTTTAATGCGATTTAGTTAATTTAAGGAATAATTAACATAAAGTGATTCTAACTCTCGTTTGTTCCTAGATGCAAGCATGAAATTTGTACAAAACTTCATGGAATGCTAGAGGTGTAATAATTTTAATATTAATACACATTTTAGAAGTGAAAAAATCAAAAATGATTTTAAATGCTCATTTTTCTTCATTTTAATGCGATTTAGTTAATTTAAGGAATAATTAACATAAAGTGATTCTAACTCTCGTTTGTTCCTAGATGCAAGCATGAAATTTGTACAAAACTTCATGGAATGCTAGAGGTGTAATAATTTTAATATTAATACACATTTTAGAAGTGAAAAAATCAAAAATGATTTTAAAAATTGATAAATTGTGTCGAGGACGCAAAACATAGTTTTAACATGAATACTCGGGCCTGGTGTTGGATTGATAAATGAATTAAGCAGACATATAAAATTTGAATGAATGTTTATACTGAAAATTGCACAATTAATTTACAGTTTGATGTTAATTATTGTTGGGAGATTATTGTTGTCCAATATTAATTGTAGAGTAGTTTAGTAGCTTTCGAATGACACCACTGCGCAGTCCTCACTCCACGCAATCTAATGTTACAGTGACCCAAAATCACCCAGCACCGTAGAATTTTGACATATTGAGGACCCCTACTACACGCTCAGTACGTCTGTGCACTCGGTCCGAGGATCATATTTGGTACGTACATCCTTTGCTACATGACTCTATATGTATCTTCTGAGTGTGTCTTCTCTTTCTGAATTTGTCAGATAAAACAGTTGTAACGCCCGACTTTTCATGCATGCTACTAGTAATGTTCCTATTTTAAAGATAAATTCACAGCAATAATTGTAGTCATAATTGTAGTCAATAATTGTATTCATAATTGTAGTCAATAATTGCAGTCAGCACAGTCATAGGACATCAAGAAAATAAATAATTGGGTTAATCTGGGGCAAAAACGGAGAAACTTTCTATTAATTATTAAGTAACAGATTCGCGGTGATAATTCAGCAGAATTTTTTTTATTTAATTGTTCTCTAGTTATATCGAATAGCTTATTCCAATGCTACCATTATTCTTAATTACCAATTAAATGTTTCTACTTTAGGACGAATGCAATTTTAAAAGGTATCGTTAAGTGCGAATTAGATTGTTTTAAACTTCCTCTTTATGGCAGGAATAATTGTACATAAAAGTCTTCCTTTGTAGAATGTTGTATTAATTATCTTATTTTAATGTGCTACATTGTAATTGGAATACCTTAAATGTATCCGTTTATATTACTAATTAATTTCTTAAAAATGTCTCCATATAATTATTTGTTTGACTTAAATGTTATTCACGGTTTTATGAACTATTTTATCAGTTAATTCTTATTAGATTCTGAATAATTTTATTTTAAATGTACTCATTTTATTGATTGTTCTTTGATTTGTTATTTCATTGTATATTTGTATACCAAGATACAGTTTGTTCTAATTTGTAAATCAATCCTCTAAGTGGTACACGTGCATATATCCGTTCGGGAACCTGAAGTCTTCCCTGCACGATTTCTTGTCAGTTTTGACCTATTTCAACATTAGAATCTTCCCTATAATTGTATCATCTATTGTGTGTGTAGGTTTTAGTAATCATGTGTATTGTAGGGTGAATTCATGCTACACTACTCGTAAATCTCGAGGCACCTTCTTGGATGTAGTCTCTTTCTTTGGTTGGATCTTTATGGACGAAATATCTCGTCAGTAGCAAAATTGGTGGACGAGATATCTAATCGAAATCATTTTGGAAGGTTAACCCTAAAGTGGTTTTATCGACGAGGTATCTCGTCATTAGCTAAAATGACCAATCTTGATGGACGAGATATCTCGTCATAATATTTTTATCTCGCCATCAGAAAAAAATCGTCAATATCTTGATGACGAGATATATCGCCGAAACCAGTTCTTAATAAGTATTATAGATAACGGTTTTCGAACTGTGGATCAGAGATTTTATAAGTCAATATCTTCCCCTTCAACTGATTAGTACATCAATTGGTAAAGTGTTGATTATCCTTAATGTAATAATTACTTTATTTATTTTCAGTCATAAACTGTTATAGGCTTAGTAGCTTAGTAGGTTTACCAACTGCGCTAGTAAACTGCGAGTTACAGGCGACGTAGACTCGATTTCTCCGTGGGAATCTCTTGTGTCAGAAAAGCTTTCTTTGTGTGTGTATGTCCTTCTTTTGACGTTGTTTAGAGTAGCTTGTTCAAATATGGAGAATAAAACACATATATAACCAATATATCATAAACTCTGGAAAAAGATCATAGATAGAACATCAATTAGAATCAATGTGACCTTTCCAGAATATAATGGAGGATAAACTAAGCTACCAATAGCTCTAAGACCTTTCAGGATTCTTGTTACTGACATGATTACTTTGCATTTAGCTTTATTAAAGTAGACTTAGGTGAATAAGTCTGAAACTGTCTATGTTGTCTAATCTGTCTAAACGCGTAATGTCATATTTAATATATTTGCGTACGGGTGCATTATTAATTTATTATATACATCCAGGCCAGCGTATTTTACTTAAAGCACATGTCATTAATGATAATAAATCCAAGTTTACGTCCGCAACGAAACTCGTAACATAGAATAATTGAATTTGTAAGATGAGTTCAAACTATACTTTCTATAAAGCTGCTTCAGTCAGCTTAAATTGTTAAAACGGATAAAAGATTCCCAGTGATGTCATTAGTGAATAACTTGAAGAGTACTGGTGCAAAAATTAAGTTCTGAACTTAATAGTGATAAAGCTTAATCTATTTACATCGTAGTGTTTAAGGAAAGACAACGGTCAATAAATGCTAATAGATAAGCTGATGCTGTAAATTTCATGGTGACTTACGCGCCATCTGGAATGTGTTTGGCATCGCACATCTTTCAGCAATGAAATATTTCTGGAGTAGTGTTTATAACAAATCCAATATTGCAGATGACTATTAAATTATCGAACCTTAGGGTTAATTATAGAAGCATCGTAAGAAATTGAAGGAGTCAAAAAGACCCTTCCTTAAAATTAAGAAATTAAATTGACCACTTCACTGTTTCGTCAATGCTTTCTAGTTTTCAAGATTAAGAGTTTTCAAATTCACAAGATGCATAATTTACTGAATGAATTTGTTTAAATTTAACAAGTGAGTCAAATGTCCATTTGAAAATTTTGACTTAAATTATTAATGAAAAAATTATTAAATGAAAAAAATTATTTTTTCGTTTTATCGCTTTTCCTGAAATGTTTATAAAATTAATTTAGTAGTATATATATATATATATATATATACTACTAAATTAATAATTAGTATATATATATATATATATATATATGTTACCGTGAAAGACCGAAATTGGAGAATGTCGACTTTCACCGGTGAATGTCGACACATACCAAATACGTCGGTGAAAGATCGAATATTTCATTACATTCTTGTACATTCGGACCCTCACCGGTGTATGTCGACAATCACAGATATGCTCTGATGGAGGTCGAAATGAGAGGAGCCGAGGTTTTTTTTCCGATACCCTAATTTATACTGAATGGATACTGCAGTGAATCGTGATCTTTTTCTTGAAAAGTTAAATGCATTAATTGCGGGTAAACGAGAAGACAATTGTTTTTATTTTTCTCAAGAAAAGTACTCTAATACTTTCTGAAATGTTACGAACCTCACAAAAACAATTTCCTCCTGCTCAAATTGGTGATACTGTACGAATACAAGTCCCTGATGTCGACCGTGGTCGTACAGATAGCCGAAATGTGTTAGCGGTTGTTGTTGGAATAGAAGACTCCGATTTCTATAAACTGGCAAATAAAAATGGTACCCTCAAGCAGCTTTACACACGTAATCAGCTCGTAATTTGTAAAGAAAAGTTACTTTCCATAGATGAGATTTCTTTTCAAGAAATGTCGCTGAGAGAAGCAGCTGCAGCTAATTCGAGAAGCGGGGGGCAAGGCTATACACGCTGTCATTGCAAAAGGAAGTGTTCCACAAATAAATGCAGTTGTAAAAGCAAGGGATTCTTGTGCAATTCAAAGTGTCATAATAGTTTAAGTTGTTGCAATAAATAAGATTTGAATCACATAATTAAGTAAGTTTTTTATTACTATAATATCATTTTCTTTTCTTATTTAGAATGTACTGTATAATTAAGTAAGTTTTTAATTTCTATTATTTTCTTTTCTCATTTAGAATGTACTGTTTGTTTTAAGTTCTTGGTCACTCCTCTCAGAAAGAGAGGCGAAAAAGTTACGTCACCCTTGTGACGTTTTATCGCGACTGAAATACGGAGAAGAAAATATAAATCTCCGACATGTTCAACATTCACCATTAGCGCATGGTGAATGTCGACATTTGCCGGTGTAAGTCAGAAATAAGGGTATTTAGCAAATATTTCGGACATACACCAAGCGACTATGTGAATGTTGACATTCACCGGTGAAAGTCGACATTCTCCAGATTTCGGTCTTTCACTGTAACATATATATATATATATATATATATATATATATATATATATATATATATATATATATCTTCACCTGTCCCTGCACCTGAAGGGCCACAGTAACCCTAAGGCTCAAAACTCGATCCAACCGAATACAGTCGTGTACATGGGGACGGGTGCACGTTAAATTTGACGTGATTTCAAATGTCTTCACTTTGGCATGGTATGGAAGTTTAAAGAATGGAGTGCCAGATCAGGTGTGACCACGTCATCTGACCGTGGTTCAAAGTTACGAGGTGTCCTTGAATATTTCCTATCGGTATTGATAACGTGCCGTCGCCAGTAGCTTGTTGTGTTGCTCCGGTGTAACGTTGTATCATCTACCTACCTACTTTCCTGTATCCGACATATGTATGAAATATACCTACTTCTATCGTAACGGGACATTTGACCGGTTTAATATTTTACTTATTTTTCAATATTGTAAACTCTAAAACCATTCCAGATACACTGTTAACGTACTGTGCAAAATAATAAGCAGATACACACACCACTATAAAGAGGTTCATGAGTTTTTGCATCCTAACTGTAACGCGAATTCTCAACTTTGCATTTTTTCGTAACGGTATCAAATAGAGATAAGATCCACACAAATAGTGAAAGCACATAAATCTTACATGTGTAAAACAATGCAGCAAATAAATCCATATTTTATTATCGAATTCTCCGAAAAAGTGAAATACTGAATAAAAAGTCAAAATAATACCAAACATATAAATTTTTATTTATAATTATTAAGATTATTTTTTTATTATGTTATGTACTAATTCCACTGCTATCTGCATCCAAGTATAAAATGGAATATTTAACTTGTTTCGGTCAAAATAAGTACTTACAAAAGGTCGTTAAATTTTGTGTTAAAATAACGATGAACAATTACAAAATTACTTAATTCCCAGTCAGTTTCAACGTTATTTGCTGTTTATGACTTCTTTACAACCTTGAGCATGTTATTTCAGAAGATAATTCCACACATTTATTGTGTGGCTTGTTTTATTTTTACTATTACAGTGATCGAATTATACGGCACAAGGGATAAATTTTTACCTAGCTGCGCCAAGCAAAATCAAGTAAAGGGACAAGCATACAAGACAAGTTTGTACTGAGGTATGAGAGGTAAAAACAACAAGGGAGGAATCGAACCTGCACCGCCTACAACTCGCAGTTTGATACCATAGTGGGCAAACCCAATGAGCTACGGTGGCCCCTTATCAAATTTGGAAATTTTTTATGACTGGTCAAGCATTTCCTCTCTACTTTTGAATATTTTAATTCTGTATGCGCTTTTCGCTTATACGCTTCACTTGAAGTTTACTATATTATTTAGTTCTCTCTTTTTGCTCATTTTCACTCTAGTAGTTAGAAATTTATCCATGCATTTAGAGTAGCTTAGTACAGTGCATTATAAAGTACGTGTTTTGAATGTTTACTTGATGCGGCTTTGAACTGGATATATTGAGACACGCATGATCAAACACCGAGACAAGTAGATCAAACCTGATTGTGTTTAAGCCTGCATTTGAGGCCAAACTGTCTTAACCCTCCTGGTGGTTGTCTCGACGGGGTATCTTGCCATTAGAAAAATTGATTAGATCTTGATGGACGAGATATCTCGTCATTAGAAAATACTGGCCTAATCTTGATATCTTCATCCTTCGGAATTCAATCGGCATTCTTGATGACGAGGTATCTCGTCATTAGCAAAATTGTCGAGGTCTCGATGGACGAGATATCTCGTGGAAACCACTTGGAGGTTAATATTGTTCTAGGAATCAGTAAGGAAGAATTCTCCCACTTGCCTGGTTCGTTAAATTATCATGGTATGGATTTAAAGAACAGAGAGATCATGCGCTAACAATTAAACGTAGAAAAGACTACGGCGTTAAATATCCTCCTATGATCGTCAAATACCCTCCTATGATCGTAGAAAATGAGCTACCTTCTAAAATTTAAATGTTATACGAACTTATTGAGGAAGATATATGGTAATTTGTTTAGGAAAGTCACTGTGTCCATGAAATCAGGCGATCTCATAGAAAATACGAGGACTCACGAGAAAAATGAAAAACTCCATTGCAATTAAACAAGAAAGGTTTAGCAATGAATTTGACGTATTTATCTAAAACTTTATTATGAAAAATCAAGTAGGTAGGTAGTAAATTAACGTCGCACTGGAGAAACGGATAAGCGGCCAGGCAATGCCACAAAAAACCCAACCAACTTCGAGGTAGGTAGTTAATTACCGTCGCACTGGAGCAACACAACGGCTTATTTGCGACATTTCTGGATCCAACCCGAAGGGAAAGGTCAAAGGACAACCCCTCGTAATTTTGAACCGCGGTCAGTTGACGAAGTCAATGCCTGATCTGGTACAGCACCATCGAAACGTGCATGCCACGCCAAAGTGATGATATTTGAAGCCATGAAATATTTAACATGCATCAGCCCCCAAGAACACTACGGTCTGTGGTTGGATTGTGTTTCGAACTTTCAAAACCACCTGTTGCTTATACGGTAGTTTTACAACAGGGCTACAGCAGCCTGAATGGAAAATGAGAAATTGTATTCTTATACACTTTCCACGATCAAATGGCCGTGGTAGCTCAGTTGAAATGGTAACGGATTAGGGGGGGGTATTTCAATTAACGTCACACTGGAGCTACACAATGGGCTATTGGTGACGGTCCGGGATCAATCCCAAAGGGAAAGATCCGAGGACAACACCACGTAATTTTGAACCACGGTCAGATGACGAGGCAACACCTGAGCTGGCACCCCACTCTCCAAACTTCCACACCACGCCAACGTGAGGACATTTGAGGCCACGACAGATTTAACGTGCACCAGCCCCCTTTGTACACGACGGTGTTTTGGTTGGATTCGAACTCGCAACCCTTCGGTTGCTAGTCCGTTACTCTTCCAACCGGGCCATCGCGGCCCGGTAACGGATTAGGAACCGGAGGGTTGCTATTTCGAAACTTGGTCCAGCCATAGACCCTCGTGTACACGGGAGCTGGAGCATGAGAGGTCTTGGCCTCCAATGTCCTCACGTTGTTGTGATGTGGGAGTTTGGAGTGTGGGGTGAAAGCTCATGTGTTGTCCTCGTCATCTGACCGTGATTCAAAATTACAAAGCGTTGCCCTTGGATCTTTTCCTTGCGGATTGATCCCGGACCGTCGCCAATAGTCCGCTGTGTTTCTACAGTGCAATGTTAACTAACTTCCTTCCCATAATCAAAATTACTATGTATGAAACGAAGAAAAAAACAACCTATAACTAATATGATAAATACAAAGCGCAAAAATACAAAGCATATAAAGAGTAAAACAACGAACTGAAACAATCAACATAATACTCCTATTTATTAATACAAAAATTATTATTAATGCATTAATACTTATTAATACATGAAACGACAAAAAACGTGTACTACCATTACGATCATTGATACAAAAAAACGAGAAAAAACGAATATATAAACACTTAGGTTCACAAATAAAAACAATGAAATAAAAACTCACTCCACATCTGCAATCAATAATGGAAAAATGTGGAGCAAAAATTCAGAATATTGTCCTTTGATCATGAATATAAAAAAACGTCAAGTAACCAATATATAAACTCTTATAATCGTTAATACAAAAAGCGAGTAAGTTGCCAAGATATAACTCTTATGATAATTAATACAATCAATGAAATATAAAGAAAACAGTATACAACTCTTATAGTCATTAGTACAATAAGTTCACACTACTCCTACAACCATTGATAAAAAATATGTGAAGCAAAACGTAGCATATCCTCTTATGATCATTAAACCTCCAATTGGTTTTGAAGAGATTTCTCGCCAATAAAGATTTGATTAATTTCGCCAATATCCTGATGAGATATATCGTCATCAGGATATTGCCTATATTTTATGATGAAGATATCAAGATTTCGTCAGTTTTTTCTAATGTCGAAATCTCTCGACCATGTAGATCTGGTCAATTTTTCTAATGACCAGATACCTCGTCGAGGCAAGCACCAGGAAGGCTAATAAAAATAGCGAATTAAAAGCCAACTTATAAGCTGTGGTGGTCATTAATATTAGGTGTACTGGAAAGTTCTGTCCGTTCCTGTTACAACAAGTTTCAACAAGTATGCGCATATTCATTTGACGCATATTTGGCTCTCTCTTTTTATCACTGAATGTATACATACTAACCTAGCAAATTAACTAAAACGAAGATGATTCATGTTAGTATTAAGTGAGACTCGATCGTGTACCCATGGTTACTGATAAAGTTCATTTACGCCACTGTATTTTGTACGAATTCCAACAAGGAATAAATGTTACAGAAGCGTGTAGAAATTTATTGAAAGTGTTTGGTGAAGGTAGTTTCTGAAAGAACATGCAGAATATGGTTCAAAAAATTTCAAATAGGTGATTTCGACCTTTCTGATAAGCCACACTCTGGGCGACCATCTTTGATCGACGACGATACTGTCAAGATCATGTTAGAGCAAATTCCTTTTTTGACAACATCGGAGATTGCGGAAAGGCTTGATTCAGATAACAAACCATTTCGGACCATATTCGGAAATTAGGATTGGTGTGGAAATATTCGAGATGGGTGCCACATGAGTTAAGAGAATTTGAATGATCGAGTCATCATTTGCACATCTCTGCTTGCACGGAACAAAATCGAACCCTTATTGGACCGGATGATAACTGGTATGAAAAGTGGATTACATATGAAAACATCGTAAGGAAAAGGGCATATTGTGATTCCGGAAAACCTGCCCCCTCCACCTCTAAACCGAAGTTGAGCCTGAGTAAGAGAATGTTGTGTTTATGGTGGGACATTCGAGGACCAATACATTTTGAGCTGTTGAAACCGAACGAAAAGCTGAATTCGGAGAGGTATTGTCAGCAATTGGATAATTTAAAAACAGCACTCCAAGAAAAGAGGCCGGCGATGTTCAATAGAAAGGACATCATACTGCTTCATGATAATTCCAGGCCACATACTGCTTTGGGGACTCGTCAGAAACTCGCAGAGCTAGGCTGGGAAATTCTGTCGCATCCACCATACTCCCCGGACTTAGCACCCTCCGATTATCACTTGTTCTGTCCTTACAAAATTTTTTGCAGTGCAAAATATTCAAAAACGAAGAAGATATAAGACAAGCACTGGTTCAATTTTTCGCCTCTAGGGATAAGGCATTTTTTAAAAATGGGATATACAAATTGCCATCACGCTGGCAAGAAGTCATAAATAATGATGGAAATTATATTATTCAATAAAGTTTATTCAAGGTATGAAAATTTATTCTTTTGTTTTATTCTAAAAACGGACAGAACCTTCCGGTAGACCTAATACAAAATATGAAGTAAGAAAAACAGTATAATTCTTCAATGATTTATAAAAAAACAGTAGTTAAAAATAATCATACGCTCTTAAGATCATTAATACTAAAGAACGAGTTACTATTATCGTAAAAATTATTAACAAGTAAAAATGATCGTATGAATTTATATTTTGGCAACATAAATTCTTTCGATCATTTATACAGGCAGTGAATTAAAAACTGCAGCATACAACTGCTACAATCATTAGTACAAGAAGTGAAACAAAAAAGCAGCACACCACTCCTATTATCAGTAATAAAAAAAGTAAAGCAAAATAGGAGTTAGCATTCTTATGATCATTATATAACATACGGTAAGAAACCAACATATAAACTCTTACCCTCAATAGTACAAAAAATGTCTAAGAAATCAGCATATAAACTTCTACGATTAATATAAACAATGAAGAAAGAAAAATTCATGTAACTCCTACAATCAAAAGTGAAGCAAAAAGGCAGCATACTTTTCCTATGGCTATTAATACAAAAACTAATCAGAACGCAGAACACACATTTTTACGATCATTAACACAAAAATTGAAGTTAAAAGCTAAATGCAAATCCTACGATATCATAAATACAAAAAGTAATTAAGTGTAAAATAGAACATACAATTACGATTCATTATTACAAAATATGAAAGGTACAAACAGCATCCTATTTCTACGATCAATAATATAAAAATCCAAGTAAAAATAGTCAACCATACATCTACGATTCTTTAATACAAAATATGAAACGTAGAAAACAACATACCACTCCTACAATCATTAATAGAAAAATGAAGTATAAACACAAGTAGCATACATCTCCTACAATCATTTATACAACAATGAGGCAAAATAGCAGCATAAACCTCCTACAATCATTAATAGAAGATTAAGCAGTCATTATGCAAAACTCTAACGATCATGACTACAAAAAATGAAGGAAAACGCAATATGCAACTCTTATGATTATTTATATAAAAAACGTAAAAAGTAGCATATACATTCATACGATCAACACAAAAGTGACGTAGGAATGAATATTAAATATCCTAAAGGAAATATAAGAATTGAAGCAAAAAAGCAGCATACATTCCTATGATCATTAATCCTTCTGGTGGTTGTCTCAACGAGATATCTCGTCATTAGAAGAAAATTGACATCTTTATCTCGTCATAATTAAAAAATGGGCCTGATGACGAGATATCTCGTCATTGTCAAAATTTGTCGGATCTTGATGGACCCGATATCTCATCGAAACTGCTTGGAGGATTAATACAAAAAACCGGATAAAAGCTAACAAATAAATTCCTATGTGATCATTAAATAAAAGAAATGGTTAATCCACTAACGTAAGAATGAAGCAAAAAGTCGGCATACAACTACTACGATCATTTAATACAAAGCAATGCGTCTTTGATCTTCAAGAGGGATAGTTCAATTAAAGGAACAACACAAGCTATTGGCGACGGTTTGGGGTGAATCCCAAAGAAAATAATCCGTGGACAACAAATTGTAATTTTGAACTACGGTCAGATGACGAGAATCTTCAAGGGGCAAACAAATATGTACATGCTTGCGAAAACACGTCACGATGGAACACAGAATTCAACATACTGACGGAATAAAACATACAGCGCAAGCCTCCCGCTGCTGCACTTTGAACAGTATTTTAATACCAAGAATTTCAATATCCTAAAATATGTCCCTTAACTGGAAAATGCTACACTCTCAGGAATATATTCAACTACAACATTCTATCTCAATATATTTTCTAGGCGTTCTCTTTTCTTATATGTATTACTGGGCTACAGTATAAAAGCATCCCTGATGTCATGCGTCAATCGGTATACTTATGGATTAAAATAAAAAATATATAATTCGTGGCAAGTTTTGTGAATTTGACCACTACATGCATATTTACTGTGTGTGCGCAGATAATAGATTAATTCACTTCCATGATGTATGCATGCACATGATTCAGGAAATCTAGTTAGCATATACGTGTGTTCTGGAGTGTACGAAACTCAAATGAAATTGAACAGTTTCAAGGAGTAAAGTTATTTAGGGGTTGCGTGACGAATTAATCCAAACTTTTTTGACATTAAAAAGTTACATTTATTTTTACAGACTTAAAAATGGGGTTGACAATGGACGCGCGAAACAAAATACTTCCAGCTTAATTTCTTATTTAATTTTATCCGAATTGCTACGAAGACGTCTCAACTTGATGAATACGTGAACTAATTTTTTTTTTTATCCTCTTCGCATGCGCAAGCGCATTAATCAAGGACTCTGAACAGAAAACTTCCGGGTCTGCAGCCTGCCATCCTAGACTCTTGGGCGCTAAGATGTCATAGGGTTTACTTAATCGTTTATGGAAAAACCTATTGCAGATATGAATATTTGTAAACATGCGTATCAATATAAATAAGAATGGAGCTTTCTTTGTACTTTGAATATTTTAGTCCCCATTTCAAGTTGCTCATTTAATTTGAATTCTAATGCAAAATTAGTAATTTCAACTTTTATTGTCTGTATGTATGTGCCCGCAAAACGTTCAAACGGCTATGTATATTTTCATGAAACTGTGCATACTGTAAGTGCTGAAATTAATTTAGTGACTGAATTTCAATGCGTCACTCTGTCTATCCGGCTTCCTGTTTTATGTTTGTTTTTGTATTTGTGTCTTTGTTCAAGTATCACAAATTGTATTCACTAAATTTTAATAACTGACTTAATATATTTTTTGTGCAATATATTTTAGTTTAGTCCATACATTATTTTAATTACCTTTACACTTAAATATTTAGGCAGTGTTTAATACTAAAATATTTGAGTATCTGTAATTAAATCAACCATAATTTGGTAGTTTGTGAGAAGCTAGAATGTATATTGAGCATTAATATTAGTTGGATTATTTTACCAGTACTGACGAAAAAGAAATGATTTTTCCCAAAATTATTTTTAAGGAATTAATATTCCAATACTTCACTTATATATTCTTTTCGAAATATAAATAATTTCAGAATATTTGTGACAGGGGATAATATAAAGAGAATAAGACATTTAATTTTGCACTAAACGAAGGTAAAAATTAATTTTCCTGTGCCCAATATTTCTTAATTAGTTAATCAATTAATTAAGATTGATTGAGTTAATTAATTCTTGTTTTCATTTCCTGGACGATAATTGTACAATTGGATTGACTTTCCACAAACGTTCTTGGTTTAACACACGCGATGCTTGAATTCCTTTTTATAAAAGATGTAAACATACAGCACTAAACCTTTTGAACTAAGACTGGTAGCTAATCGAATTTATTCAAAGTAATTTGAAATTTTGACTTAGGTTTCCCTTACAAAACGATTAAACTCATTAAAATTCCATTTATTTTCAATGCTTCAAACAAATTTACTTGTTTTCATTGTAAGCTGCGCTTAATAGGTAAATAACACCATCAGTCTTATTCTAAACGGTACCTGTTTTTCATTTAAAACTAAATCTCTGAATTGAAAAATGTACTTCAAAATGTAGCTCGATCTCAAAGAAAGGAAACTCGTGTTTTTTGGCCACATGCAGTAATTTTATTTTTTTTCGCTCTTGTTTAATTTTAAAATTTCAATTATTTTTTAAATTTATTTATTTGTTCTATTTTTAATTGTACGTTGTGGCAACTATGCGAGATCACGAGATAGAAGACAATCATGAATTAATATGAACTTTAGAACTGTTGGATCCTCTCGTCGCCACTTCGAGCTATAACGCGCCAATCTTGGCGCAGTGTGGGAGTTGTGTGATTTTTATATTTGTTCTATTTTTAGAACATAATTGTTTCTCGAGGGTGAAGGTGGTCTGGTCCATCTCTCTTCTCTTTTGAGAGCTCTTGTGCTCATATATATTTCATGGTATTGTCCATCTCTAGTCATCAGAGCTATGGTGCTCAAAATTATCATTCAAGTTGGAAATAAGTATATAGCAACTAATTAAACTAAATAAAAGCTATAGTCCATTTTCATCGACCTATTCCATATCTTTGAATCGCAAAGACAGTGGTCATCGTCGAGCCTCAGTACAGCTACGTCGCTATTAAATTAGGACAGATTGCAAATTCTCGCTACGCTTTCGATTCATCGAATAGTGCTCAACTCTGTGACTTGTGACCGTGTTTCATTGGAAATCACGCATTTTATCATGGCTACGGGAGTCGCTAAAACCGAAAAGCTCAAAAATTTTGGACTACTTGAGAAGTGAAGATGTCCAAGATGCTGATTTGATAGAAATCGATGTCAAAGTGAAATTTTTGACCTCTTCAAGTAACACCTTAAGGAATATTCGAGAGGAATACTACACTTTATTGGATGAAGAGAATGTTCAAGCAAACGAGGAAATTCTGGATGAAATAGAGACAGACTTCGAAGATATGCAGGTAAGATTTCCAGAATTAAATCTGCATTACCTTTAAATGATGTGCCTCATAAGTTCTCTAAGGATGTTGTGAAAGTAAAAGTACCTAATATTCCTCTACTAAAATTTTCTGATCAGCTTGAAGACTGGAATATTTACAAAATACAATTTAATTCTCTCATTGATGCTAATGATCAATTAAACGAACCACAGAAATTGTATTTTTTACAATCGTCATTGAGCGGTTCTGCGAAACAAATTAAAACTATGGAAGACTCTTAAACTTCATTGTTCAAATCATTAGCAGAACGATATGACAACAAGCGTTTAATCGTAAACTAGAAATTGTAAATAATACAATTTAAATGCCCAGATTTGTTAAAATTGAATGCCATAGAAAGATGTGATGTGGTTAAAAACATAATTTGTGTTTAAATTGTTTGAGTAGTTCCTCGCACAGAGTTATTAACTGTAAATCAAGGAAAGGATGTTTTATCTGTCACAAGCGACACGATACCATTCTCCACGATTCGGATAAAGCGCAAGAAAAAAGATCTTGTGCCAGTAGATAAAGGGAATTGCGAACCGAAAAGTAACCACGAACCTTCGAGTGGGGACGATGCTTCCTCTAGGGCCATCTGTGCGAGCAATTCGTGTTTACAAATAAGCAGCGAAACAACAGTTCTAGCCACTGCCGTTATTTATGTGAAGAACGCGTCAGGACATCGTCAACCCTTACTCGAGGTTTTAGATTCGGGCAGTACGATTAACTGTCTTACAAGGGAGAGCGCAAATTTCTTGTCAATAAAACAAGAAAAAGTAAATACACCAGTGTCAGGATTAAATGGTGCACACAACTATTTCCGTTAAATCAAAACTATGTATTGAAATGTCCAATTATGCTGGTGATATAAGAACTTCTTAATTTTTAGTTGTCCCTAATATTACAAACATTACACCAATAAGAAGCATAGAATTTAACCTAAGGAAACTTCCACAAAACATTCGATTAGCGGACACGGCATTCTTCAAACCGGGCAAAATAGATGTTTTATTAGGAGATGAATTGTTTTTCGATCTCTTAAAATCGGGAAATATATCTATCGCAGACAGCAGGTTAATATTTCAAGAAACAGCATTTGGCTATGTAGCAAATGGTTCTTATCCAATTACTAATCCAAATTTAGGAGGTGAAATGTACTGTGGCCTTTTGAAGGAATTTGGCAATATTGAGAAAACTCTACGGGATTTTTGGGAATTGGAATCGGTAGAACCAAGCGGAAGAATTCTAAGCAGGGAAGAAAAGGATTGTGAGATTCATTACGAGAAAACTCATTCCAGGGCACGGGATGGTTGGTATATTGTACAAATGCCATTGAAAACAGATAGTGTTGGACGAATCGAAAAGGATGGCATCTAAAAGGTTAGATGCTCTGTGGAGACGACTATCGCAAAATCCAAATATGCAATTTCTGTACACAGAATTCATCCATGAATATGAGCATCTGGGACACATTATTAAAGCGCATTGCATGATGAACAACAAATTTGCGAGTTGTATTTAATGGATCTGCAGCAACCACCAATGGGATCTCCTTGAATGCACTTCAACAAAATAAACGAATAGTACAGCAAGACCTATTTTTGATCATGCCTCGTTTCCAAAACCATCGCTATGTATTTACTGCGAACATTGAGAAAATGTACCGACAAATTTTAATTCATCCATCACAAAGAGACTTGCAACGAATTTTGTGGAAGGAAGGTCAAGAACAACTCAAGGTCTACAAACTTTGTATTGTCACGTATGGAACTACAAGTGCTCCCTACTTGGCAACCAGAACTTTGAAAAAATTACCAGATGATGAAGCGGAATACTTTTCAGAAGCAGCGGCGATCTCGCGGGAAGATTTCTACATGGATGACATTCTGACTGGATCTCACGATTTAGAAACTACTAAGAATTTGCAGTCACCATTAGTACAATTACTAGATAGAGGTGGCATGACTCTCCACAAATGGTATTCGAATGATGCTGGACTTCTCAAATATAAACTTTAGTAATGAGCATTACTCTTTCGATGATTCAAAAGTCACAAAACCTGCCAAAGCCTTGGGTGTATTTTAGAAGCCCAATACAGACTGCTTTTCATTCGAAGTAAGCTTCCATTCGCAACCTACACCAAGATAGTATTTTTTTCGGAAATTGCTAGAATTTTCGACCCTCTGAGACTGATAGCACCATTTATAACAAGAGCAAAAGTGTTTATGCAAACTCTTTGGCTCCTAAAATTGGACTGGAGTGCCCCCATCCTGAAGAGGTCATAAGAAGTGGCAGGAATTCGTATCCGAATTCCCTGGTTTAGAAAATCTTACATTCCAAGACACTTTCCCAATGATGGTAGTATAACTTTCCCAATGATGGTAGGTATGGGTTTTCAGATGCATCTACATCCGCATATAGGCAGCAGTTTATGCGTAATGGAACCCATCCAGTGGAGCTAAATCTGTTTACTTACTGTTCAGCAAGTCCAGATTTGCACCAATAGAAACATTATCGATTCCTCGCTTGAAGCTATGTGCAGCGGTGTTGTTATCACAGCTCACTGTTAAAGTTGCGAAAGCCCTCAATATGTCTATTGAAGGAGTTGTTCTATGGTCCCCTTCTCGAACATTGCACTCGCATGGATAAAAAAGCCTGCCCATTTGCTGAAAACTTTTGTCCACCATCGAGTGGCAAAGATTCAAGAACTAACAAGGGACTTTCAGTGGAAACATATGACTTCGGAGAACAACCCCGCCGACTTTGTGTCCAGAGATGCATCTCCAAATTAACTACAAGTTCTTGACTTGTGGTGGAATGGACCACAATTCCTTTCGAACGAATTGGACAAACACGAAATTTGTTCTTTGAAGCCAGTGACAACTAATAGTGACTTCACTAGTGAACTAAAACAGCCAATGAAAGTAGCTTTGACTTCATTGGTCAATGGTAACTCAGTACTATCCAACATTATTTCTGTTTTTAATAATTATGGTAAATTACTTGTAATTAGAATTATTATTTATCTTTTCAAGTTTCTACATAATTCATTAAATAAGGATAATCGAAAGAGTGGGCCTATTTCTAAGTAGGAATTTCAACATGCTGAAATTGTAATACTACAATGGATTCAGCAGACAGATTTGTCTTAAGAGTTTATGTGTATTAAGAAGGGTAAAACCCTTCCTAGTAAAAGCAGTTTAATATATTTAAATGTATTTTGTGACAACAATAATTTGTTAAGAGTTGGTGGAAAGCTTGCTAACTCGAATGTAAATTTTGAACAAAAACATCAAATTATACTGCCAGCTAAAAATAAGATTACTCGTTTAATTATGGAATATTTTGATCTAAAATTTCATCATATTGATCCACAAGCATTATTATACTGTATGAGACAGAGATTTTGGCCTATAAATGGCAGAAACCTATCTAGGAAAGTAGTTCATGAATGTGTTGCATGTGTAAGAAATAAGCCAGTTATAGTTTAACAACTTATGGGTAATCCTTCTGCAGAAAGGGTTAATGTTAGTTCTCCATTTACTAACTAAGGTGTGGACTTTTGTGGCCTATTTTTCGTCAAATATAAAGGCCAGAGAAAAGGCACCCTTCATAAAATCTATGAAGCAATTTTTGTGTGCATGGCCACCAAGGCTGCATATTTAGAAGTAGTTATTTAACTTCATAATCCTTTATAACAACATTGAAAAGATTCTTTGCTAGGCGTGGTAAATGAGCCACATTAAAAATTGACAATTAATTCAGTGCTTGAAACTATTGCAGTTTTATGATTCATTTATATTCTGTTTAGTATTGATTTGAAAATTGTGTCTATTTGTATTACTCTTGAATTAGTTATGTAAGTTAAAAATTACGATTATGGTGTTATTTCAATATTCTAAGGATTGTGCTAGTATTTTAGAATTTGTGTTTTGTGAAAGTATATTGAGTGGTTAATTGAAAAGTTATAACCATGTATTATAATTGTTTAAAAAAGTGTACAAATTGTTGAATGTAAACATTCAATTGGGGGTATGCAGAAATTTTATTATTTTTTCGCTCTTGTTTAATTTTTCAATTTTAATTCTTTTTTTTATTTTATTTATTTGTTCTATTTTAATTGTACATTGTGGCAACTATGCGAGATCAAGAGATAGAAGACAATCATGAATTACTATCTTTAGAACTGCTGGAGCCTCTCATCGCCACTTCGAGCGATAACGCGCCAATCTTGGCGCAGTGTTGGAGTTGAGTGATTTTTTATATTTGTTCTATTTTTAGAAAAGAATTGTTTCTCGAGGGTGAAGGTGGTCTGGTCCATCTCTCTCCTCTTTTGTGAGCTCTTGTGCTCATATACTATATTTGATGGTATTGTCCATTTCTTCTCATCAGAGCTATGGTGCTCAAAATTAACATTCAAGTTGTAAATAATGCATATAGCAAATAATTAACTAAATAAAAACTACAGTCCATTTTCATAGATCTCTTCCATATCTTTGAATCTCAAGTACAAGAACAACTTTGTTTTTCCGCCGACTTTACTTACATTTTATTTTGGTCTGATTTCTGTGATTGCATATTAAAGAACTATTTTTATTAATGTAATTCCTATTCATCCCACGCAACAAACACGCAAAGAATTCGATTTGAAACTGCATGCAAGTAAAAATAAGCAAATTTGAAATGAAACTTTGAGGATATTGAAAGAATATTAATAATAGAAAAATCTGAACTGCTACTTCTTTGAAATATTAAAAGAATATTTGTTGCGGTGACAGAATATAACTATTTGTGTTTGTTGACGCAACAAAGAATTCTTTTATGAGAATTATTTATTGAATACAAAAAAGCAATCATCCAACCCACTTGGTTAACATGATAATAAATTAAGAAAACATGCGGTCTTTCCGACCAATCTCTAGAATAGAGAGAACACAGACGAGTACAGAATAGTTCAGACAGTAAGAGAATACACACACACATATATCTATCTATCTATCTATCTATCTATCTATCTATCTATCTATATATATATATATATACGTTCACAATTGCCACAGCCAATAGGCCAATAGGAACCGGTGGAAGGAAAACTGTCTGAAAAAGAATGATACCAGACGGCACAAACTACTAATGCATATTGGGCTGAAAACGACCGACCCTGTTTAATAGAAACAAACAGTTACGAAGCTTAATTTATAAGTTTAAGTTATATTTAAGCAACTTATTATACATGTTAGGAGTGGGGCCGTCCTGTTTCAGTGGTTATGCTCACTGCTCTAACAACCTTCGAGTTTTAGGTTTTAATTCATGTCAGGTGCATTCTTCCCTGGGTGTATTTCTCTCTTCTGTGTCAGTAAAACTTTCATTGTACGTGTGTCTGTTGCTTGATATTGTATATCGTGTCTGGAGCAGCATGGCCACGTACGGCCCTTGAGCCATAAAACTTCAGAACCAACCAGCCAACATGTTAAGAGTTTGTTGAAAACAGTGATCTTCGTTAAAAGAAACGCTGTCAAATCCAACTACCTTTCTTTTAAAAATGGAAATCCGGTAACCTTTTCTTTGTATTGAAAACATTCAATTTTAAAACAAGTTCTCTTTTTTATTGAAACGTGCTACTAAATTTTCAAGAGAAAATGTGCTCACTTTCGAAAATAATTTGATTATCTTACTAAATTCATTTGGCATCCTTCCCTTAAGATGACGAAACTCAAAACTGTTGTATGCCTGATGTAAGAGTGCCACACGCCAAAAAATAGTGGTTAGAAAACTATGAGTGGTAGATTATTCGCCCTAGATTCGTCATTTTTGCCAATTGAGTTATGTCAGTTTACAGTAAACGAACATGAGAAGGAGCATTCTTAATCCCACCCTAAAACTCAAAATCGACTTTTGTAGTAGTCACTTCAATGTTACCATTGGTAGTGTTCTCATGCATGACGGGTTCAATGTATGTGAAATGTATAATATGGATATACGATTTGCGTCCAAAGTAAATTGTGAATATTATAAAAATGTAAAAAGAGAGTTAAAAATTATTTTCTCAACACTTATATGATGTTAGCATTTTCCTACGAAAGAGAAAAGTGATAATTCTGGTCACTTTTTTCAAACTACGGTTAACCAATTCAACTCGAGTAATTCTACTACTGTAGTGCATTTATATAACAGTGTGTATAGCGTACATATTTATGAATCATTTTGTATTACTAAAAGAATGAATACAAAAGTTCTGTTCATATTCATATTCTAATAATTTGTCATTTAAAAGAATGCTTCATGGTTTCCACTTTCTTAGCAAAACCAATTTAATCAAGGAAATAAATGAAAAATGCCTTTTATAACTTGCTTTATTGAATTGGAAAATGCCTTCCAAAAAATAATTTCAAATTGACAGTTTTTGGTCCAAATAAGAGAAAATGAGTTGTTTTTAAATTAATATTTAGTTACTCAGAGAGGGGATAAAGGATATTATACATGAAAATAACTGTATTTATCTTTACATTTTTAACACATCTGCATAATTCTCGAACTACAATTATTTCAACTATTTACATAATCTTTATGTAGTGTTTTCTAAAAGATTTTCCACGGACTAATCTTCGAAGAGATTGCTAACAATATTAATTTTCCCTGTTAGAGCAAATATAAATCACACAATTAGGTAGACATTTTTTGTTGGAATATTGATAGCTCTGTTGATTTTATATTGATGGTAGCTATCTATACAGTTTCCGCATAGATAAAATATCGGAATCGGAGTATTTGTTTTGGTGAGCAAATATTTAGTCAATTTCATCTAATTGTTTTGATATGACGGTTGTTTTCTCAAGAGGGTTGACGTGAATATAGTTTATGCTTGAGTGGGAGGTATAATTATTTTGAATATAGTGCGATGATGGTGTAAAAATTTCTCGATTATGAAGTTGCCCATAAAACCAACGAAATTGCAGACAAAGTATCGCAATTAATAGGCCAGACATCAAGATTGTATATTCTAATGCAACAAAAATCAGTTTGCCATCGTTTTTAATTTATTTTCACAACCATATCCTTTTCATTTCTACCCACGACAGTGTTTGATTTTGCTTCACGTTCAATTCTATTTCAATGATTACATCAATTTCATATGCAACAGTAAGCTTTCTGTTAATACCCCGAATTGGCTTTGTATTTTAATGATATTTTTAGTGCTTAATTTATCACTTCGCTACAGCAAAATCACATGGTGAATTTTTACGACCGGGGTTTGTTTAAAACAAGTCTTATTGACATTCTTTATTTGATTTTGGGGTTTGTTTTGCTAGTTGTATCTCCGTAGTTTCTTTCCTATTTTATACCGGGGTGTATATTCTCAGGTTTTCCCTTGGGATTCAGCAGTGTGGACATACTCCTACTAAAAGTCCTAAAGGCTTTTGTAGGATCTTTTTCTCCTGTATAAGAAGTAAAAAGTTACATTCATCGAAGTTTAAAAATGCACCGATACAAGATAAAAGTATTTTGTCAGTGCTCGATTATGAACCATCGAATAGAAACTAAATGATATATCATAAATTATATTTATTCACTACAAACGTATAAGTTACACATACTTTGTTTTCCATACCTACAAAGGATTTAATACTGGAAAATAATATATCCAATACCGGAAAATAATATATTGAAGTCTAAGAGGACTGGAACGCAATGTTGGATTGGAAATAATAAGCATCTAATATAGACATAAATATTATAAATATTATTACAATGAGCATAAATTTTGTGTAATTCTATTTTATAATTAGCAGAAAAAGTAAATAGATAATGTTGAGTAAAAATCCTTAAGCCTATGAAATTCATCGGTGGGAGCGATTTACGTGATCTGATGTGTCATGATTTACATTATTTACCAATTTATAAACCAGTTGAAACTACATTATTTCCGATGCAGTTTATAAGCTGAAAGAGTGTCTTATTAACTATGAAATATGATCGTTGTTTTACAATGTTCATTTTACGGCCGTAATATTATTTTTTCAGATATCATTTCTTAAAGAAAAATAATCTTAGTAAACGCAAATGATCGCAATTGTTGGAATAAAGAAGAGTAAATTATATTGATTACAATAATTAAGGTGTGAAATTCTACGTTTTCGAAGGTTGCTATTCATTCTAAGATGAGAGCACCTAATACGTCATATGACGTTATCAAGCTCGGCAACATGATACAGAAGTGGTCAAGAAATAAAAAAAGATTGATTTAAGTCGGACTGAACTCGATGACATTGGTTACGCTGGGGGTTGAATTGGGCTGGTGCCTTAAAGCAAATAAGAGGAATGTGTTATATCATCATTAGGGGTGGGAGGATTTTATGTTTCTGGTGGTTATGAGTGTGCCTATAATCTGCTTCCTGTATTTCTGCAGAGTGGTGGCCACCGCAACTGTATTCATGACAAGAGAAAAGAGCGTCCTCAACAGCCTTCCTTCGACAACTCTCCTACTACAATGCAATTTGAATGCTTTCATTGAACTCCCATTAGGTGACACAACTTCAGGGAACCAGTACGTTTCTCTTATTTGTTTTAAAATTACTCTCATGGTCAATCACTATTTCAAAGAATACCATCGAGTTCAATATGACCTTAGTCAATCGTTTTCAGTTTCTTGGTCACACTCATGTTGTTTTGCTGAGACTGTTCATGTCACTGTGTTCATGTATCGACGAAATATCTCGTCATTAGCGAAACTGATTAGATCTTGATGGACGAGATATCTCGTCATTAGAACAAAACTAACCGGATCGTGATATCGTCATCATAAAAAATCTGCAATTTTCGATGACGATATATCTTGTCATTAGCAAAATTGGTCAGATCGAGACGGAGGATAGGATCAGGACGATATATCTCCTCAAAGCCACTTAGAGGGTTTACTACAGTAATCAGTATATTTTATTTTTGCAATTAAGATGTAAGGAACTTCTAAGTACATATTGTTTCGTCCAATTTTTTTGCATGTATAGAGGCATTAAGAGGAAGTAATGTAGAGTTTTATTAGCTTTAACAATGTTAACAGATTATAATTAAAGACTAATATTGCTTATATTATTTGTTTTGGATCAAGTTTTCGCAGAATTGTAAACAGTGCTATACTATATTGCCATAATAACACTACCAGATTATCACCCATAAAATATAGAAAACTAAAAGTATTGATTAAATTCTGAATGAACACACTGGAATTAATCACAATATTAAAGTTACCTAATGGGTGGACTCAGGGATGAGTCTAAGCAGTAAGTATTTGAAAAGTTTAATTGCAATTAATCATTAGATTTTACTACTATTATTTTTATAGTTTGTATAGGTAATCAAGACTAAAACCGAGCATGAAAATTATAAATAATTTGTAGGAAAATAACATTATACTTATATCTACCAATACAAATCTTCTGCCCCAAAAGAATAACGAAAGAACCATCCCTTTGTTTTTACACAATTATTGATTTAGAACATTTATTTTCATATTTACGAAAGTATATTCAGCAATGTATGATTGAAGAGCCAAGAGTTTCATTTACTCTCTATGAAACGTTTGCCATCTTCAAAAGTGTGTCAAACATAAATATCATTCAAAGTTCAAACGGTTTCCAACCATTAATGTACTATAATTGTCAATCTCTAACTTCAACAACTATAGAATTCGTTTAGATTTCAATTAGCCATAATCGTATTTACAATACTTGTACCAATGTGTACTATAACGAATATTAATTAGCAATGTTTAATTTTCGAGTCACTTAGCATATAGCTACTTCATTTACACATGTATGAAATGTATATCATTTTCAAAAGGGTATAGTACATAAATTTCTTGAAAATTCACTAGTGTCAATTGACCATATACATATTTACAGTTCTGTAATCAGCAGTGGGCAATTGTCAAGTCACTTAGCATATAACTGTTTCATTTACTTCTCTAGAAATGTATATCATTTTCAAAAGGGGGTCATATATAAAACTTTAACCGCTAGATAATTACAGATTTGAATTAATCATATTCAAATTGTTGTACCTTGGTAGGAAGAGGGCGAATGTCCAAATTACAGGAATTGGAGTTAAGACCACAAATCACACTCCAAGGTATCTAAGGATTAAATAAAGAACACATTAAATAGCATTTTTGTACACTGTATAAAAAATTGAAAAATAGAAACTACTAAATCAGGTATTATCAAAAACGTCAAAATGGATATTTGCCCTTTTTCTAACATGGTACAGATTTACAAACCTGTAAACAGCAGTAAATAATTACGAGTTTCTTAGCATATAAATTCTTCATTTACTTCTCTTTCAAATGCATATCGTTTAAAAAAAAAAGAGTCATATACAGTCTTATTCTTGAATATACACATACATACTATCCCCAACTTTAATCACTAATTATCTGTAGATTTCAGTGAAATTGATTCATATTTATAGACCTTATACCCTCCAAGTGGTTTCGATGAGATATCTCTTCCATCAAGGTATGATCAATTTTGCTAATGACGAGATATCTCGTCATCACGATATTGCCGATTTTTTGATGATGACTAGATTAAGATTTGATCAGTTTTTCCTAATTACGAGAGAGGATGACAGATATTGATGGACATGCAGATCTTGACATACAGATCTGACATACAGATCTGACGTACAGATCATGATCTGACGAGATATCTCGTCCATTAAGATCTGCTCAGGTTCGCTAATGGCAAGAAATCTCTTCGAGACAACCACCAAGAATGTTAATCGGTAATGGTCAATTCTTGAGTCACTTAGCATATAGCTCTTCCATATAGCACTTAGCATATAGCATACATGTATGAAATGCATATCATTTTCTAAAAAGGTTTATATATAAATTATTTAAGTCCAAACAGTTTCCATCCCGAATGTACTAATACACTCTATATCTCCAACATCAACCCCTACTGAAATGTAGATTACAATTAAATTGATTCATATTTATAGAACTTTAAAAAGTCATGAGCAATTCTCGAGTCAGCATATAACTGTTTTATTTACACATATACGAAAAAACCATTACCATTTTCGAAAAAAAATAATACATAAATTCTCTGCGAAGTCCAGACAGTTTTCATCCCGAATGCACCAAAACACTCAATCTAACTTTAACCACTACCAATAGCCACACAGAATTTCAAATGGAACACCTAATCACAAACCTGTCGATTACCTGTTAGCACAGCTAACACAATATCCCTCAGTTTCAAATTGAGCGCAGAATCTAAAACAGGAATCAACCTCGATGAATTCCTTTTCAACGCGCCATGCCAATTCCACATCGATGTTCGAGTGATTGCACACACTTTGCACGTGCTTTTAAATCTATTTATGCCATGGTCCTTCACAAGAAAACAGCGCTGATCATCCGCATTTGAAATGCAATTAGCTGCAATAGCGTGTTGCCGATGCTGTTGCATTTCATTCTGATAAGCCCTCAGGGCGCATAACTAAATGCTGATTTTCACTAGTTTGTGTAATTAGAATGCATACAACTGTATCTGGCGAATTATTTATTAATAAATGCGACTCCTGAGACAAGTGTGTTTCAAAGTGAGACCGCAAAGTGAGCTTGAAATATTCGACAAGTATTTGCTTACAGAGGAACAGAATCATTTTAATGTCGTTTACTGAATTAATGCAATGATGTTGACGTGGAATGATATCAGATGTTTCAAAGTAATGAATGCAAATACATACTAAGTTCATTGTATAAAGCTTATTGAATGCTATTTTCCCGCGTTTATTATATTACTGTGTTTTATACTGAAATGCGTGGTATGAAACAGGGTGCATTATCAACCCACTGAGGGGTTTACATGCATATATTCAATCGGTGATCCGCAGTCTTCTCTAAAAGGCTTTTAAGCAGTTTTGACCTAACAGAATCTTTCCTAGGATTCTTTCAACCGATCCCTATGGTTATTTAGTCATTATGTGTGTACCATGAGTATAAAAGCTATAAGTTTTAATACTGAAATGCGTGGGGCAATGCTGGCAGAGCATAATTAAACCTCTGAGGGGCATGCACTTATATATATTTGTGGGTGAATTGCAATCTTGTCTGTAAGACTTATTACAAGTTTTGATCTTTTTGACGAATGGAATCATTTCTACGAATCTTTCACCCAGTCGCTATGGTTATTTAGTCATCACGGTGTGTTAAGGGGGAAAGCAATACTACAGAAGTCGGATTTCTCGTGACGCTCAAAGAATTGAAGTTCGTTTTTCAAGTTGGATCTCTAGTACGGACAGAATGACTTCAAACTTTGCATGAATATTCTTGAAGCAATGGCATTTATTGTAGAAGAAAACAGTACTTCAAAATGGACCGCTAGGGGATCAAATGGCTCTTTATTATTGTAAAGAGCTATACCTTTAATTAAAAACACAAAAATCTCCCATATCTAACGTTTTCTTTCAACATGATTGCATTGAATATCATAATGTCACAGATCATCATCTAATGCTTGAAAACAAAATTGTTCAGTACGTGTTTTTATCCAAGCTGTAATCATCACTTCGTGTCGTTTTTGATCGTAAAACAAAAACTGGAGTTGTTCTACTCCATTTTCCACGGTGCATTAGCTTATATATATTAGCGAAATATATGCACTTTCGGTACCATCTCTATACAACATGCAATACATATATTATTCAAAATTTATCAAATTGATGGAATAGAAAAACGAGTAAATGCTCTTTTAAGACTGTAACTTTTCAAACTTGTTAACTTAGGACAAACACGGATTTCATATAACCGTATTTAAGGTTGACAAGTGCGTGACTCAGTTTTACAAAGCCCATCAGTGGGGGATAATGCGACTCATTTCATTACCCCATTGTTGGGAGACTATTTTTAGTAGACATAATATACTTAATGATAGAATTTAGCTCCCATAGTTTCAGATATTAAGCTCTTCTTTAGTCTCTGATTTGTTAATCAGTTCCTATACAGGGTGTCCCAAAAAAGTTGTTCCGCAATTTATCTTTTTACCATTTGGAGATAGGTAGGCAATGTAAATTGCAAAAGTGCACCAAATAAGATAAGTAATTAAGATATGTGAATGAAATTATCACTTGATAACAATTTAAGCGGATACAGTTTTTAATTTTTATACAACCCCTTTAGATAAAAATCCGAGATGGCAGAAATGTTCCTTACCTGCATCCCTATCGTTAGCAGAAAACTGCATTTCTGTAGGTTGAACAGTAACGGAGGCATAAGGGCGCAAAAAAGTTGATTTATACCCCTTGTGCACAGCTGTTCAAGCAGTCAGATTAGGGACCGCATACACAATGCTAAAAAGCATTTTTTTCGGTCAGAAAGTTCAACATTGTGCAAAGTAATGTAGTATTGCAACTGCAGATGAAAATCGCAATGCATAATAGTAGACATTGTAATCTTTAATAAAAATATTGTAGAAAAAATGGTTTAAATAAAAAATAAAAGGAAATTTTTCCATCTGCAGCAATGCAGAACTTAGCTCTTCATTCTTGGCCATGAATCAGTTTCCGTTCTAGATTAGATACGGCCCCCATAAAATAGAAACTCTTGTATCTCCATTACTATTCAACCTACAGAAATATGGTTTTTTACTAACGATAGGGATACAGGTAAGGAACATTTTTGCTATCTCGGATTTTTATCTAGATGGGTGGTATAAAAATTAAAAACTGTATCCGCTTAAATTGTTATCACGTGATAATTTTATTCACATATCTTAATTACTTACCTTATTTGGTGCACTTTTGCAATTTACATTGCCTACCTATCTCCAAATGGTAAAAAGATAAATCGCGGAACAACCTTTTTGGGAGTATACTATATAATAGAAAATTGGGTTTTAATTTAAAAGGACTTTAAGGCTTAAGCTGGCCAACTTAACGTCTTTCATTTCAGCTTGATTTTTTTTATTTAACTTCGTCTTGTGTTTGGCGCAGCTTGGCCAAATATTACCCTTGTGCCATTAAACTCCAAACAATCAACCTTCCTAAACTAATGCAATAATAAATTGATTGTGATTAACGATGAAGTTGCCTAAAAGATTCTAAAGCGACCATCTTGGAGTAAACTCACAATTAAAAAAGAACAGGATAATACATTTGAAGTCTTTCTACACAATTGAAGGTCTTCGAGCAATATACTGATAAATAATTTAAAGTCTTTTCCAGGCTAGCAATTTTCGAGTTTTAAAATTGTAATATATATAATGTGTTTTATTCTATTCAAGTGGTTATGCTACTTTAAACTTTCAAGAATTACGCACTCATTAAGCAATCAGAAATTATTTTGAACGTCTTATATATTTTGTTTTAGATTTTTCTTCGTTATGAAATTTTCCGTATATGGCTTTCCACTATGTTGCCTGGAGCCTTTCTATTGCAAAACAAATATACACTAACATTCATAAGTTTGAAACACCTTGACATTTCCTTAAAAAACAATAAATATCAACATAATTATGATGTAACATAAAATATTTAATTATTCATATTAAAGGAAATTTTGCATAAATTACTCATCAAATAAAGAAGTACCACACACATTTTGATTTCAAATCTTTGATTCTTCAAAATATTCATATCGAGTTATATCCTGGCTTTGTATACTAGAGGCATTTTAACAAGGAATGTTTCCGTATTTACCGGCATGGTTTGTTCCCATACTTTAATTAAAGCTTCCTACTGCAGATTTATGTTCAAAAGAGAGGTTTCGAATTTTACGGTCATTCCATAATAACTGTATCCAATTGTGATACAAATTATTGCATGGAAACAACAATTCCAAGAGCGAGTATTTCTTAGGTACAGCGATAGTCCAGTTAGAAAGAAGAGCAACGGATTAGCAACCGGAGGGTGGCGACTTCGAAGCTCGGCCCAACCAAATACCAGCATGTACACGTGGACTAGAACACGTCAAATCTATCGTGGTCTAAATTATCCTCACGTTGGCGTGGTGTGAAAGTTTGGACAGTGGAGTGCCAGTTCAGGTGTTACCTTGTCATATGACCGTGGTTCATAATTACGTGATGTTGTCCAGCATTATCTTTCCCTTCGGGATTGATCCCGGACCGTCACCAATAGCCAGTTGTGTTGCCCCAGTGCGACGTTAATTAATTACCTCTAAAAAGCAACCACAAGATGTAGAGCATTTGCTTTTTAGTTGTCCTGCATTTAAAACTTCAAGAATGTGCCTGAAAAACGATTTGAGAAAATTAGGTGAAACGTGGCCAGTAAAACTCAATGTTTTTGTAAAATCTAATCTGCTTTTCTACTCATTTTTCAAGTTCATAAAATCTTGTAATTTCAGTTAAATTGTTTTCCATTGTTTCTTTGTTAAATCAATTTACTTCTGTAAGCCCCGTGTTGTACTTCTGTGGTGCACGGGGAGTTTGCTTTTGTTCAATAAAAAAATTAATTACCTACTTACCAAGCATTTCTTTTTTCTTGCAATATAATTTCGACAGAGCTTAGAAGAATGTATCATTTTATCGTCTTAGTGGAAAACAAATCCACGACCAATGAAGTGTTTCCCACATGGAATTAGTTGCTGTTGAAAAATAACATGGCAGCCACTCTGATTCAAAATTCCATCGATTTTAAACACATTATAAACTACATTACCTTTTAAACATTCCGCAATATCTCAGTTTCATCTCCATGCTTCACAGTGGGGCATAAACACCGAAGTAGCATCCGTTCACATCGTGTCAATGGACATAACTTACTTTTCTTGACCCTCCAAGGGTTTTGATGAGCTATCTAATCCAAGATATGTTCAATGTTTCTAAGGACGAGATATCTCGTTCATATATATCTAGTCAATTTTGCTAATGATTAGACTAAACTGCTCTATTACTCCACGAGTGAATGAAGATACAACCAGGAAACACAAATTATCTCTTGCTCAAATCTGGTGACAGTTTGTAACCTATCAGAGGTATACCAGATCAAAAACGATTTTTATTCTACCCAATTTCAGCAAAACATTTAGTGTGTCATTTACACAGTATTTGCCAAAACCTTTTCAAAAAAGGACATTTTGTAAGATGTATACCAGCCTTTTGTAGGTAGTTTATTAAAGTCGCACTGGAGCAACTCAATGGGCCATTGGTAACAGTCCGGCATCAATCGCGAAGGGAATCCAAGGACAACACATGGTAATTTTGAACCGCGGTCAGATGACGACGTCAGTACCTGAACTGGCACCCCACTCTCCAAACTTCCACACCACTTCAATGTGATGACATTTGATATCACTGTAAATTTAAGGTGCACCAGCCCCCCTGTACTCTTCCAACAGGGCTACCGCGCAGTCTTTTGAAGAGATACGATTACACTTTGTTCATCAACAGTTAATTCTTAATTATTTAAGATGAAGCTAATTCAGCAAAATACAATACTCCAGCGATTCCCAAATACCGTCACCGAAAGTTAAATTACAACTAAAGTCTTAGCTTTTATTGATAATTTTCAATGAGAGATAACGGTAATTAATTAATGTTGCACTGGAGCAACACTATATGGCTATTGACGACGATCCGGGATCAATCCCTTAGGGAAATATCCTAGAACAACACCACGTAATTTTGAACCAGAGTCAGAAGAGGAGATCATCACCTCAGTTGGTATCCTGCTCTGCAAATTTCCACAACACGCCAACGTGAGGACATTTGAAGCCACGACGTTCATCAGACGCCGTATACTCAACGGTCTTTAACATGGACAAGTATCGATCTCGCAAACTTCCGATTGCTAATCCGCTACTTTTCCAACCGTACTACCACGGCCCTCATTTGCAATGAGAGAAGGGCTACCTGATCCAATCAGAAATTTGCATGTTCTCAATATTAAGTGCCGCTTTTCGAAATTTTCTGCCAATACATGCTAAGGAATGCTATTGACATTTAAATTTTCACTTCATAAAAGGGACACCTTTATGCAGTGAACCTGGGCAGCAGTAAAGGTGCGATTGTAATGTAACGACTGAAACGACTACAGACGCGGGACTGTAGCAGTGCGTCGGTAAACAGTGCATAAAAGGGACACATTTAAGGTAAATGAATGGAACCCTTTCCAATGGCATGTCAGTGGCCGTGCGACAATAGCGACTCCAGTGAGACGACTCGACTCACTAGAGTCGAGCCGTCTCACTGGCTTTTACGATTCGACTTCTCTATCGAGCAGTCCAGTCGTAACAGCCGTTTCCGATTGGAAGCGTTTTTGTTGTAGTTTGGCACTTTTCATCTTGAAATGGATATGTGAGATTGTTGGTCAACTCGAATTAGATGAAATCTCTTCCCGATCTTCATCAGCTTCGGTGTCAATCAACTATGATCTGCATACACCCAGACCGACTACATTTTTTTCATCTCAAACCTCACTGGCTTCCCTACCTGAAAAGGAACTGCAGTTCATGACAAACACATCTGGTCATAATTTTAGTTGAGTGTTATACGTTCTTATTCTATGCAATTTGAAAAACAAGCTACCTATCACCTTTGCTTTGTAGTATTTTTGAAAATATATTTATTATTATTACGATTACATTTCTAACTTGAGTGTTAGTCCCGGTTTTTCAGCAGGGCGTATAGGCTGTTTCATTTTACAAGATTGAGATAGCCTTGTAAATTATTAGTTCTGTCTTACTAGTTCACTTTCAATGGTTGACAAAAGGTAATTAAACTGGTCAATATTCAAACCGAAAAATTTTCTAAACAACGTACATCTCTCAAAAGATGTCTATAAAAATATTTTGAAAACCCTATCTGTCCCTGGCCAAGTACATCGGATGAGATTCAGTTCTTTTTAACTGCTTAGCACAGTTTAAAGCTCTTCTTCCTCAAGTAGAAGATATGATACCAGCAGCGATGTATCCTTCAACCATCTATCCCTAACGACGAGATACCTCGTCGTTAGAAAATCGGTCGTCGAAATCGTCGTGATCAAGATATTGCCGAATTTTGATGATGACGAGATCAAGATCCGGCAATTTTTCTTCTAGATAAGTAGTTAATTAACATCGTACTGGAGCAACACAACGGGTTATTGACGACGGTCCGAGATCAAACCCGAAGAGAATGATGCAAGGAAAACACCTCGTAATTTTGAACCGTAGTCAGATGATGAAGTCAACACCTGAACTGGCACACCACTCTCCAAACTTCCACACCACGCAGACGTGATGACATTTGAGACCACCATAGATATTACATGCGCCAGTCCCAAGTATTGACGACGGTCTTTGGCTGGACCGCGTTTTGAACTCTCAACCCTCCGGTTGCCAATATGTTGCTCTTCCAACCGGGCTTCCGCGGTCCTTGTTTTCTGCAAATGACGAGATATCTCGTTCCACATGGTCTGGTTAGCTTTGTTAATGACAAAATACTTCTTTCAGACAACCACCAGTAGGGTTAAGTATATTTAAATGTGTTGTTGGTAATTAAAAGTTCAATTTATAAATCTCAACAAGAAATTATCAACACATTTGCTAAATGTCGTAAAAATATACACATAATTTACAAAAAACACTGAATTTATATTAATAAAATAAAGTTTCATATCATTGAAAATAAAATTTGAAAGGCTTTTATTCTACGACTTATGACTACAATGTTCCTATTTTAGAATCTAACTAAGTATTTCGCTAGAAGCCCCATAACTTCCTAATGAAAACAGATAGACGAAGGAAACATGTTGGATATCAAAATAAATTCTACCTTCATAATAACAAAACTGTCGCTCAAATAATCCGACTGAAGGTAACTGGAGTTGAGTGGAAAGTAGTATATTTTAAAATTATATTTTGAAATGAGGAAAAGTAGGTAGTACGTGACATATCTGCTCAATTCTGATGCAGAAGTCGTAGTTATCTAGGAAATGTATGAAAATATACAGTCTTATGCAACAAGTATAAAATCCGTCAGTGTTTACTGAATTTTTACGTAAAGTGCAACACTAAGAAATTACTTTGGATTTTAACTCTCCTTGGTGGTTGTCTCGACGAGGTATCTCGTCCTTAGAAAAATACTGACCAGATCTCGATTTTGGCAATATCTTGATGACGAGATATTTCGCTTTAAGCAAAGTTGGTCAGATCTTGATGACGAGATATCACGTGGATAGAGAAATTGGTCAGATATTGATGGACAAGTTATCTCGTCAAAACCACTTAGAGCGTTAAAAGCAATACTCTTAAACATAAAAATATAGAACGAGTATTTGTGCACCATACAGTATTAAATTAGACATAAACGTTTATAAAACATACAAGTATCACAAAATATGAGAATAATGATTTTATAAAATAATAAATAGCATTGAATTTAAATCTAAAGATAATTAACACTCTGAAGTCCTGTACGCACTTTTCCATCAATCAACCTGCAATTTCTCCTCGATGACTTCTAATCTGTTCTGAACAATATATTCTCCTGCAAGTACTTTCAATCAATAGATGTGGTTATTTAGTCTGTGAGTTGGGAGAAAAAGCAGTGTTACCCGTACTTGGAAATCTACTGAACACTCAGAGGGTTAAAAAAAATGACGACTATAACCCTTCAATTGTTTAGGCGAGATATCTCGTCCAAGATCTGGTCATTTTGCTAAGTACGAAATATTTCATCGTGACAAAACTGCCCTATGACTCCAAGGGAGCGAAGATCCGAGTATGAAACACAAATTCTCATTTGCCCAGAACTGATGAATAGGTTAGAATAGGTTTTTGCAGAAGAATCAGGCCACAACATGGTGGTGGTTTTCAACTTGAAGATAAACCTCAATGCAAACAAATTAAGTCAGATAAATGCCAAAAAGAAATGCTGTTTTATGTAATACATCAGGGAAATTACATTTGTTTTTCAGATTCTCTAGTAAAATACACAGAAAATTATTGAACGTTTTCACAAAATTCTGTTAAAACGTGTTTCTGCTGTATAGAGCATCCCTTCTTTTCTATGAACTCCTAACTTCCAAGTGGCTTGAGATTTGGCAACACTTTAAAATAAAGTGAATGATGTCATTAGTTTTAGAATACCTGCTATTTGGACATTTAGGGGTGAGAGAAAATCCAATCATTTGTCATTGTCTAGAAATTTAATTACATAAGCAGTACTATCTTCATTTTATATATTTGCTGACTCAAATTATTGCAAGTGGTCCGTTGCCATGTCACGAAATTTTTTTAATATTTATTTTTATCTATGTTAGCTCAGGGAAAGAAATCGTGTTGACTCGCAGTCGACAATCAAGTCGATTACATCTGCCTCTCGCAATTGCTCAGAGTTTATTTTCTGGTGTCAAATTGCAATAAATTCAACGATGGTCTGTGGCTTGCGTCACACGGCAATGGTTCCTTAGTGACAGTAGTTTCATGCCAATGAATTGTAGAATAGCTTAGGTAAAGCCGTTTCTAAATTTCCCAAGCCATGTCCTCCAATTGAGTGCCAAGCAGTAAAATGATTATAAATACTAAAATTAAACATTCCTGACTTAATATTTACAAAGATATAATTAAGTAGAATGACTGGAACTCCTTTCTAAAATCTAACTTGCCATAAGACCTACCTAGAGCTATAGGAGTCACTTGTATTCATGTTCTTACACGACACGTATTCAGTCTCAGAAATCATTTATACAGAGCTGACTTGTCAGACTCTCAGACTAGCCATCTGTGTGACCTTTCCCACCTCATAGTTGCCCTGATCTTAATGGCGTCACATTGATTATTACTGATAGGGTTTCATATTTTTATTCCCATTTCAAGACTATATTAGGTAGCTAGATAGAGACTTTTAGCAAAAACCTGAGATCTGAGTACTTTTATACTATGGAAGTTATTTTAGAAAGGAAATTACTTCAATGCTTCTATCATTTAAACCTTTACGTTTATGAACAAAAATATAAGAACCGATTATGGCCAATTGTTGCTTTACGGTCAGCAAGATAACTCGTAAACTAATTAGTATTCAATATAATTAAACTATGAACATTTATGACAGACTTTGTTACCTATAAAATGAACTATTCTTAAAGTCTTAGCTTAAAAGCGTCACTTAATTTTGAGAGAATGCAAATTTCTTTTTGAATCACGTAGCCCTTTTCTCATTGCAAATGAGGGCCGCGATAGCACGGTTAGAAATGTAACAATTTAGTAATCGAAAGGTTGCGTGTTTTGATACTCGTCCCTGCCAAAGATCATCCTGCACACGGGGGCTGAGGACGTAAAATCTGCTGTGGCCTCAAATGTCCGCACGTTGGCATGATGTGGATGGAAGTCTGACATCGTCATCTGACCGTGGTTTTAAAATACGAGGTGTTGTCCTATAATCTTTCCCTTCTTGATTGATATCGGACTGTTGACAATATCCCGTTGTGTCGTTCTAGTGCGACGCTAATTAACTACCTGTTACCAAAAAATATAGTTCTTGAAATACTACAAATTCGTCTTATACTGCATAAACGCTGAATAAAATTTTGACTACAAATAGAAATTATATTTATTTAAAATTGTTTACTGGTCTCTCGCGCATGTGAGGGCCATGGCAACCCATTTGGAAGAGTAACGGATTAGTAATCGGAGGATACCGAGTTGGAATCCAATCAAAGAGGGCTTTTGCACGTTTAATCTGTCGTGGCTCGAAATGTCCACAATTTGACGTGGTGTAGAAATTTGGAGAATGGGATGCCAACTCAGATGGAACCTCGTCATCTGACCGTGATACAAATTTACGAGTTGTCCTCGGATTTTTCCCTTCGGGTTTGATCCCGGACCGTGAGCAATAGCCTGTTGTGTTAAAAAATACCTACCTTTTGTGTATGTGACAAAATAATGCGGTGACGTAATTCACAAATCCTTACTTTATATTTATTACCCATAAGACTTTTCCATAGAAGGGAAATAACAGGTTCAATCAAGCTCCCGAGAATTTCAATGTAAGTATATGGCCCGTGATATCGTCCTATTACGTGTACGGCATATGGTAAAATTTCTTTCTTAAGATTAGGAAATAAAAATTTATTTTCTTAAATGGAAAATAAATATTTAATAGGAATAGAATAGCGAAGAAATTTACATTTGATTTGCATCTGAAAATATCAATAATCATTTAATTCGCCCTATCATGTCAAAACGGGCACCTTTCGTGACATTGCTTCTTGTTTTTCATTCCCCTTATACGCTTATCCTTTACTTTGTTTTATCTATAAGTATCTAATGAAAAACTTAACTTTATTACGAGACAACATAAACACATTTAAAAGATGTATAACTTATGTGATGATGAATATTCCAGTGAGACGTTTCCATTAAATGAAAATAACATGGTCTATCAAGTCACCACTAATTTCAATGTAAGCATATGGCCTGTGACAGCTAAATATCCTATACATTTCCAATAGTTTACTCCTATTGTTTGGCACACTCCGTTTAAGACCGTACGCCATACTACCCGACCAATCAACATATCAAAGGTCTGATAAATTCTTGTAACTTTACACGCATCCTAGTTCTGTAAGTTATCGATAACATCTTTGATCCAATAAACTCTGGAAATTTTTATAACTAATTCTTCGGTGTGATTATGTTCATTTTCATGAAATACTTATTCTAAAAAATTCAGAACATTCGCGTAAATATTGTTAATACTCTTTATAGATTCCTGTTGCCTACACACTATTCACGTAAATTATACTAAGCAGCTTTAACATATAGTTGCATATATGATAAAATGAAGCATAGATGATTGTGATACACTTAGAATGTCTTTTTAATTAAAAATACGTCAGATTCGTCAAAAAGATAACTTTCATAACGTACAAAACTTTAGCCTTTGTTGAAAATTTGAAGTGAAATTATTGTCTTGGAAAACATTCCAAAATGTTTACTTTTGTGAATTTACACTATCGCTTCGATGCATTTTTGTTTAGAACTGCAGAACTGGATATTAATATAGCCCAGAAATTTGTTAGAAGTGTTTGAAAAAAAAATAATTGTCCAAATATTTTGCATCGTAGAAATAATGCAATATTTTAGTCTTTTAATCTGCATTGACAAATGTGTTATCGTATCTAATTATAAATTTAAGATACGCATTTAATGAATTATGCTTTAACTTTCTTCCATTTGGCAAAAAATTAATGTTGGATAGCCAGTAGCTTTTGTATATTCTTTCTTGAACGAAACAAGGTGTTTACTTCAAATTTTCCCAATGATTGTAGTTGAACTAAAGCAACAATGATTAAAATAAAGTTTCTTCTAACTACATAATCAAATTAATAGCAGACTAATTTAATTAAATGGAATAAGTGTCCTCCTTTGAGGTTTATTCCAAATTGTTTGCTTCGTTTATTGCAGAATTCACTGTACAACTTTTTTTCCTCAGATAGCGAGTAAGAAAGAGGAAAACAATATAAAAAAGCCCTTCCTACAAAGCCATTGTTCCCGCCTAGTGTATAATACTTAATTTTCGCCATCCAAAAGATTCCTAATTTCCACACTCTCCAATCTATCTCAGCAGTTTTGCCCCAACTTCCAGATCATGTATTATTTAACTCAGCTTTTAGTTCCCAGCATTGGCAACACAAAGAAAAGGGAATTTTCGAGCTCTTTCCGCTGTTCCTTCCTTTCTTTTCCCCCAGCCGATGAGTTTTGTGAAACAAAAGATGGCGGCTAGTGAAAGAACGAACAAGTCAAAGATTTGCCACAGCATGGAATTCGGTGGACGAATTCTACGGGGGTAATAGAAAATGAGGTGAGCTCTGCTTAAGCTAAAACTTTCTATTCTTTACTTACTGCTTGAATTTGGCCCTGGTGGAGGCATTCGATTCGATTCTTTTTCTTGCTTTGTTTCAATACTGGACCTTGTTTACTCCGCGATCTTAGAATTCGATTCTTTTTTTCTTCCCTTTCGGATTGTTTGTTTTATGAATAGAGCAATTTCGCTTGGGAAATGGAGCCACAACGAACGATCGCGGGCAATGGGAAGGCTGCAGGAGTTAAGCAAATGTATTGCGATTCCAAACACAGCGGCGAAGCAGGGTTTGTAACTTTAAACAGGTCGCATTTCTTTTTCAAATGTACCGTTTAGTGAAGTACGTTTCGCTGAAAAGCCTGTTTCGAAGTGAAGACTAAACATACTTAGGGGCAGGAATTCGGAATATTTGTTTAAAAGGGCGTCTGGTCTGTTTCCTTATGGTGTTTTAATATAGATGCTATACAATATATGTTAATGCTATCTTGTGGATTATAAATGCTTAAGATGATCTTTATAGCACTAGATAAATCATAAATAGATAATATATTATTTAAAATTAACGTAAAGCTGGTCGCATTTCTTTTTCAAATATAAAGTTTAGTGAAGTACGTTTCGCTAAAAAGTATGTTTCGATGTAAAGAATAAACACACTTAGGGACAGGAATTCAGAATATTTGATTAAAAGGACACTTGGTGTCTTATCTTGTGGATTGTAGGTGCTTAGATTATCTTTATACAACTAGGAAAATGATCACAGTACTCAGAATATTTGTTTAAAAGGGCGCTTGGCCTGTCTTCTTTCGGTGTTTAATTCTAGATGCTTTACGATATGTGGTAGTCATATTGTGTGAATATAAGTGCTTAAGGTGATCTTTACAAAACTAGAAAAATAATCATAAATGGTCAAAATAATCTTGAATAAAATGAATGCTATGTATACCACACAAATTTCAAAACGAAATAACTTTGTAAATGTATATAGTCGACTTACAAGTGAAAACACGTAAGTCCAAAAATATAGTTCCGAGAAAGGGGAAATATTTCTAATTTTGAAGTAATATGAAAATTGAGATTTCATCATTTTAACAATTATATATTAGCACTTTGTATTTGTACAAACTTTTGTATTTACTCAATTAATCACTAAAAGGCTGCAAAATTTCAGGATATTTGTTTAAAGTGCTTGCCCGGTCTTCCTACGGTGTTTCAGTCTAGATATTATACAGCATGTGGTAACCATATCTTGTGAATTATAAGTGCTTAAGAATGCGAACTTTTCTAGTTAGAAAAATGACCTTAAATGACCAAAATAATGTTATTTAATCTTGCATAAAATACATGAAGTGCACCTTAAAATTTGAAAATGAATATTTTCGGTTTACGAGTAAAATGTTCAAATATTGCGATATGGCGAATTCCTCCCAATCATGACTGGTGACCTGGAAAAATACCCGATATATCCTTGTTTTACAAAGGGGAAAGAGACAAATGGCTTTATCCAGATTCAATGGATACTTAGGAGTATGAAATTCCTGAATGATCAAAAATCTTTTTCCAGTTTATTCTAACAGCAAGAGGAACATGAATCTAGTAAGCTTTCTTGTAATGGAATAAGTCCAGCCCTTCAGACTTATTCCAGATTCCTGATGCCATAATAATTTCTTTGAGGACGAATAACTTGTTGGAATTGGTCTAGCAGGCGTCTAGACAAGGAATAATAAGCAACAACCAAACAAGTGAGCCATAACTGTCAGGGTAACATCGTGGCTATTGCTGACCACGTACTGCTTTGTGTTGGGGTGCCATGGAAGAACATTCGTAATAATGCATCTTATGGACATTTTTCGCAGGAAAGACATCATAATCTAGATAAGACAGAAAACAAGTGAAACACAGTCAAACAGCAAACTTAGTTTTGAGAAAACTAAGAAGGAAAATTATAATTTTCAAGCAATGTGAAAAATGAAATATTACCATTTTTACAGTTATTTATTACACTTTGTATTTACTCAATTTATCAATTATTCATAGATTTCTTTTATTACGATTATGTATGGCTACAGCAATTTATTAATAAACTATGGTATCAATAAAGTAGATCTGTTTATTCGTTTATGTGTTTCTCAAGAAGAAATATACTCGTAATCTTCATGCAACTGAACGATGACTTAGTTGAGACTTCACAGTCTAAAGATCATCCAATTCTGATCTACAAAAACTAAAAAACTCATATTTGGAAATTTTCACTTCGCTTGTTTCACTTGTTAGCCGATGATAAAGTATTAAATCTATATTCCATATTAAATACTCGGAAGATTGATTTGGATTAAAATTTCATCTCACAAGAGATAATTTTTTGGTTTGGTATGCTTCCATACTTTTTGCTAAACAAGGGCTAATTATTATGATTTCCGATATTACTTTCAGTGTTAATTGGAGAATGTACTGTTTCAAGAATGTGATAGCAACAAGTCAGATATCTTTTTTATACAGCAGTCCTTATTAGAAAAATTTCACAGATGAAATGAAGTCACAATGAACGATTCGGTGTGTCACTCAAAGGTCATTTTTACTGAACGATGGCTAATTAGTTCTGTCACAATGAATGGAGGCAATTGGAAACATGTAAGAGTAAATAAACGTTTTGAGATCCTAAACACAGGAGCGAAGAAGGGATTATATCTTAAAACAGATCATATTTGTTTTTGAAAAGTATCATTTAGTGAGATACGTTTTCAAAACATAAAAGAGGGATTAATTTCATTAAAATCTAAACATAGTATCGGAATTCGATCTATTTGCTTTAGAGCGGTTGCTTTGTCTATCTATAGTGGTTTTCTGCAGAAAATAGTTATTTATGTTTTTGTTCCATACGAAAGGTTTTTCGGATTTTCAATATATCTTTTTCCGTTAGTAAAAAATATTTTATTCTTAACGATACAAGATCAAGCTCGTGGCGATCTTTTAAAACGTTCCTTCTTTTATTTCAATACTGAATTTAGTTTTCCTGTGATATTCGATTTCGGTAATTTTTTCTTGTTTGGGATTGTTTTATGAAGAAAACAATTTCTCGGGATAAATGGAGTCACAAACACTAGAAACGAAAGAGAATAAAGATAACGAGAAACGAAAAAGTGGAAAAGACAGGGAAACGGGGAAAGAAAAAGAATGAAAGTGAAAAGGACTAGGGGAAGATAGAAAACACAAAAGAATAGATAAAAGGAGAATATAAATGAAAAAGTGTAGAAGAGGTTGAAAAAGAAAAGTGTAAAAGTGATCGAAAAGGGAGAATAAAAAAAGTGTAAAGTGATCGAAAAAGGAGAATAAAAAAAGTGTAAAAGTGATCGAAAAAGGAGAATAAAAAAAGTGTAAAAGTGATCGAAAAAGGAGAATAAAAAAAGTGTAAAAAAGATAAAAAAGGATAACAGAAATTTTAAAAAAATGTGTAAAAAGATCGAAAAAGGATAACAGAAAAAGAAAAAGAGTGTAAAAGAGGTGCAAAAAGGAGAACAGAAAAGAAAAAGTGTAAAAGTGATCGAAAAAGGAGAAGAGAAAATAAAGATAGGAAAACAAAACGAAGAGAAAGTGAGAACGGAAACAAAAAAAAGAAAAAAGAACTAGAGAAAAACAAAAAGAAAAGAAAAAGTGAACGTAAAAGGAAAAGAAAAAATGGAGGTCAAAAGAAAAAATGAAGGTCAAAAGAAAAAAATGAAAATTTCTAAAAGATCCAAAGAGAAAATAATTAAAAAGAGTCAGAAACATTGATCTTAGTCAGGATCCGCACAATACCCGCAATCTCTGAACTAGTATTTAGTCTATAATGTTACACAGTGCAGACACTGGCAACCCGATCACATACCCGATAGACAAAATATTTATTCTGTATAATGTTAGTGATCCATGTAATCGTACTTGCATTAATAGATAATTACACATTAAAAATTCACCAATTTAAACAGTTCCTCACCAGGTACTTTAAATTCACAATTTTGTATAATGGATTCTCCATAAATTTCTGTTGAGTCTTAAATGATTTGAGAATTTGTCCAATATTATGAACCATTTGAACCCCATTACTATGATATTCATAATTTGACCTTCATATATTGACCCTCATATGGATTCACACTAATACATTCGTTCTATATCCTGCAACCGTCTCTGCGTGACTTCTAACCAATTTGAGCGTATTGACCATTCTTCGCCAGTCGATGTTTCTTTATTTATCTATTATAGGTATGTTACATATATAGTAATCTTAATCTTACACATTTTGTGTGTTGTGGAGAAAAGTTATATTAACCGCTCAGAACGTTAAAAAATGTATATTAATAAAACGCAATATAAGAGTTAAAATAGTTGAAGAAAATACAAATAAAATTTGTTATGAACACATTCAGATGGCATAAAAACAAGTATAATATATTTCGATTAAAAATTTAAATCAAAGTAATTTATAATCTGGGAGATATTCCTTTACTTCCCTATTAAATAATACAATGCTGCATGTAAATTTAAAATGCTGTAATTACTAAAACATTTTATGATCAGACAATATATGAAACAAATACACCACTCAACTACGCATTTGTAATGTTATTTAAATCAATCCAGCAACTAATCACTTCTTTTCAGAATCATGCATTCAATGTTTAAAGGGAAAGTGATAAAAATCTAATAAATGAAAAATCCAGAGAGGAAATGTAAAACATTTGAAAAAACTCCCGATGTTCTAATTAAATAAAGTCAAAGAACTCCCCTTTTTGAAATACAGAATTTCAATTCTGTTCCGTAATTATCTTTCCTTCCAAAAATATACTCTGCCCAATTCTCTGGGACATTTCCTTTTAAAACATTCATTCTATACAATTTGCCACAAGCAATTAAAATAAATAATTATTTCGTTGCTTGCTGATATGATTAAATCCACATTATGGGCACTAGGAGGTTTCGAACATTAGATTAAAAAATAATTTTCTTCTGACTTGAATAAAATGTAGCTCTCTCTTAATAATTTGTATAACCATGGGAATGGTTCATTTGAATAAATTTAAACACAAGCTAATGTACTTCTACCGATTGTCGAATTTGCAATTGAATTTGTATATGAATATGATGAATAAAAATTAGTATTTTACTTACATTTGAGATTGGGATGCCTACAGTAGTAGATTTTGTAGTTCAATTTGACAAAAGCAGGAAGATGAAATCTATTTATGATTAGCATGCGGAACTTAAACCAATTACACCTGGTAAGAAATTCTGATTACATGAAAGGAAATAGGTACTTGAAAGATGCTCATTTGTGAGTTTAATATGCATGTCTTGAATGTCATCTTAAGGGGTGTATTAAGGAATATGAACTTCGATTGAAATACCAAATGAACACCCAAATCATTTTTTAAAATTTGAGATTTAAAAGTTAATTGATATGAAATGTTAAGGACAGCATGAAATATTTTTTGTTCCGTAATCTAATTGATCGATTTCAAATACGATCATTTTCGAAGGAGTTGCATAAGCAACATCAAAGTTCAAGTAGTAAGTATAGTAAGTGTACTAAAAACTCGTTCTTATCCGATTGGTATTTCTTGACTTTCTTCTGATTCCAAAATATATCCTGCGTATCTGGTTTCAATTGATTCACTTGATTTTTTTTATAATCCTTGTAATCTGTTTTATATGTCTAAGGCCAAGTAAGAAATTCGTCATGCTTGCGATTTAAAAAAAAATGCTTTAAAATATTGTCTAACCTATGCTTTTTTTTGCAATAATTTAGGTGCTTTAGTACACACTCTTTGCTTTAAATGGAGTGACAAACCAAATGAAGTTACTTTTATTTTTATGCACACAAACTATTATACGAGTTAGAACTTTTACAATGCGCATAATATTAATACCCATGATACCTATCAATTTTCGCTAATTTATCCTAATATTCGACCATAGTTTATGTAACAACTTCGGAAAGACTAAATCTTTAAACCCAACTTTATAAATAGGCTTTCCAATAGAAAACAGTCTGCGCGAATTTTATAAGAATCGAATATTAACTAAAATGTTTCTTTTGAAAGTCCACTGTCACCTTAATACTCAATTAAAACTTTCATTATTTGCTGTTTACGTAAAAGCAATTTCTTCTCAATTTTAGCCAGTTTGGATACTTCTATTACCTAGGTAACTTTTGTTATTTTTAACTCGTTCTTTCAATTTTAAATTTAATGCATTAATACATAATTATGGACGTTTCTTCACCAATATCGAATCAGTGCCCCCAAAATCAATATTATGGATAGCTGAAATGATCTTTTTTAAATCAAAATATGTATAAGGGATTAACGTAGCTATGACTAAAGTAACTTACTGTATATACATGCAACGAGTCGCAGCCTAGTATATTTTGCAGTGTAAAGATTCACAACCATAAGTACTTTTTACTAGACTAAAGTTACACTCTTTCCAACTCTGCTATATTTATGACTGATAGATGTAATTGTGACATGAATACTTTTAAATACGTCAGATAGCTCTAATGAGAATAATATCAAATGAAGCTTCCCCCAATCGACCCAAACTTGGATGGATAGTCCACGATAAGCAGTTGAGTTACATATGTAATACAAGCTTTCAACAACAGTCTGAACCCCCTTTGATTACAAATACTTACAATACAGCTATGAAAAATATCATCCATGTAGTATCATCCAGTTTGTAGACTAAAGTTACACTATCGTTCCACACTCTACTACGTTGGTTACTGGCGGATATGGTTCTGAACATGTTCCCTTAAACAAAGTCATCTGCAGCTTTTGACAAATTCCAGATGGCTGTTGACACAACTGTCCCACACATGGATGGATAGCCTGGGATAAGAAGTTGAATTGCCAATGCGATACAAAGCTCTTTCTACAACTTTGTGAATCCCTGTGATTACAAATACTTACAATGTAACAGTATACATGTGGAATCCATCCCCATACCGCCACCAGAGGTCGCGTCCAGCGCGTGGAGTAAAACGGTAACTGTGGCTTTATTTTCCTGACTGAGTTAAGAGTTGGATTTGTGACTGTGAACGCTTCCACGCGCAGGTGGAGCTCCGTTTATACAATTCATGCATGTGCCAGCGTGTAGGCTGTGCAGCCATGTAACCTTTCATGTAAATAATTCGTAGAATAATTAAATGTTGTGTTAGTTCTAATCTCCGTGTTATCCAGCTTCACTTCATCACACCCTAGACACCGTGCTACATATATAGCATTACAAAGAATTTCAACTATGAAGTACGATTTGGAGATTGAAGTTACTATCTTCTACACTCTACTAGATATCTCTAAGACATAGCTAACATTGATTTTACAAGATTATTTACATGCGCGTTCCATCTATACTTAAAACATACTTAATAATACTTAAATATATAAATATAATTAAATATACTTAAAAATATACATAAATACGTAAATATACTTAAAAATATACATAAATACATAAATATACTTAAAAATATACATAAATACATAAATATACTTAAAAATATACATAAATATACTTAAAAATATACATAAATACATAAATATACTTAAAAATATACATAAATACATAAATATACTTAAAACATATCCTTACGCGTGTGCACTAATTAGTTCACGAACTTGTTTTTTGTTTTATATCCGTTGAATGTAGGGCATGATAATAAAGCATATCGATATTGAACCTCATTCCAGATAACAATCCGAAATTGATTAACTATAGAATGACTACGAAAAAATGAAAAAGTGAATGATCTTAGAAAAGCCCTCTAATTACGTCTTCAAAAAGGAAACATCAGAAGTGCCCTTTTAATATCAATTTAAAAGAAACACTTGTAAGCGGGTATTCACTTGCGTATGGTTGTTTCTCAAATGTAACTACACATTTTTATTCAACTTTTTTACATACGCCTGACATCGTATCACTGGCTTCCAAAACATTCATTACTGAATATGCATTATAATGTATCATTTACGTGCTAATTATTGTAAATATTTTTTTAAATACGAAATATTCTTCTACAATTCTGTCGAAGGAAAAGCACTCACCCTTCATAGTTATGAAAATCAATGTCGGAAGTGGGTTGTCAATGGCCAAAGAAAACACATGATGATACATATGAAAATATTTGCTTTACACCTAAAACCCCTTAACAGATAAGTACTCCAAGAGTTCTTAACTAATCCCTGAGCGTTTACTAAGTATTAATAACCATTAAAACACCCAAGGACTACAAAATTAGTCTAATGAGGTACTTCAAACAGAAACATTTCTTGCTTGAGAAGGTGCAATGTTGATTTATTAACTTCAAGTGTCATTCAGTAAGTAAACGAAATCAATTATAAGTTGTGAATGGGAGACTTGATCTTTTTTCTAAGTTCCCCATCAAGTGGGATTGTAAGTTAAGAGCTCTCCTCAGGGCAAGTTTGCATTTTGCTTATAAAAACAGGCCGGGTTCTGCAGATGAGGAAACAAAAAGTGAAATGATGAATTGACCCTTCAAACGAAACAGAAAGCTAGTAATTTTTCAAACGGAATCTCACAGTGTCAGCGATTTTTCATTCCAAATGGAATAAGTATTAGTTGTTCTCCTCCACCCTAAAGACGCACACCGAAGCTTTCGCTTCGAATATTTTTGCTTTTCTGAATGGTACCAATTTTGGAAATACAAAAGCAACCATGATATATACTTTTTCCCTTTGACATTCTACGGGTGGGATAAAAATAAAACTACTTCCTGAAAAGTTGGAAATTGATGAAGATTTGACATGCGAGCGTAACACAGTATAATTGGATACACTTAGTATAAAATAAAAAATATGCTTACTTTTAAAATGCTTGATTAATTATAAAATAATGCAATATATTTTATTCTGTCAGCGTCGGCTGTAGTCAAATAGCCAGTACATTTTCATTGACTGAATAATTCATCGAGGTTTTCTTCTATGAATCATATAAAAATTATTTCCTCAGCAACTTTTAGTTGACCTTTGACGCATGAAAAATGTAAAAAGGTCGAGAGACAACACGTTTTTGTAGCGTGAAGAAGGCAGATGACCTTGGAGGATTCTATTTGTAGAAAGGTGCTATACCAAGTGGAAATCAAAGTTATTTCTGTCAATGCGAAATATGGGTGGATACGGTATAACTGATTACACTTCGTATAAAAATATAAATTATTTATTTAAATGCTTGTTATTTATTAGTAAATAATAATATTAAAATTATTGATTAATAAAACAAATACAATATATTACATTCCTCAAATACCAGTTCTATTTGTTCGATGTCTTAATTGGCTTTTCTTCCTTTGAGTCCTATCAGTATTATTTCCTCTGTACCTTTTAGTTGAATTTTGTAGCAATATGCTCTGGAAGGATCAAGAACACGTTTCTGCAGTGCAGCTCTGATGAGAAGACAGATGACCATGGAAGATTCTATTTGTAGAAAGGTACTAAGCCAACACATTATCAACGCTATCGCTTTCATTTCTCAGTTTTCCTAATGACGAGATACCTCGTCGAGACAACCGACAAGAGAGTTCATATAATTGACCAGATCTTGATGGGCGAGATAGCAGACAAGATACAAGATGAAGAGATACAAGAAAACACTGGCAAGATCTTCATCTCGTCATCATTAAAAATAGGCGGCAATATATTGATGTGACAAGATATCTCGTTATTAGCAAAATTAAGATCTCGATGGACAAGAATTATCGACGAAACTACTTGGAAAGAGTCAAGCGGACTATATCCGTAAAACAGGAACTGAGAAAATAATATTCTACACAAATTTTGCCTTCATTTTTTCACATTTTGTTCCTCCTTTTCCATGTAGAATATGGCCTTACTAACGGTAATATTGCATTGCTTTTACACTGCAAAAACATAACGACTGAATAACTAAATCAATTGGTTGAAAGAATATTGGGAAAGATTCTATTGGTCAAGATCAAAACTGATTAGAAATCATGCTGCAAGTTATAGAACAGATATATTCGTGTGAGCCCTCAGAAGTTGAAGCTGTAGACCCCGATATAAGGACTGATGTAGTAAAAAATAAACAATCAAATCATCCTACTTGTTTACATTTTCTCTGCATCGGTCCAAATAATACATGGATTTTTTAAAGGTTTACTATTATTAAATTAAGAAAATTAACAAAATTTAATTAATCAAAAGCATTTATAAACTTGTATAATTTATTTTCTTATTAATTATTTGGGTATTTAAATAATTTGGAATTTAAAAAAAGTCATCCTACTTGTTTACATTTTCTCTGCATCGATCCAAATAATACATGGATTTTTTAAAGGTTTACTATTATTAAATTAAGGAAATTAACAAAATTTAATTAATCAAAGGCATTTATAAACTTGTATAATTTATTTTCTTATTAATTATTTGGGTATTTAAATAATTTGGAATTTTAAATTATTTTGGTGTTTTCATGTTGATGTATTTCCAAGCTATCAGTTTTTTTAAACGTTTACATAATAATTCGTCTGTCCATTTCAGTAATTTTCATACTATCAAATTTCAATTATAAGGTAAATTAATTCCACAATATGATACCGGTTTCCTTATGTTTATGCATTAATCAGCAAATTTAAATTAAGTCATCTGGTAATGGCATTTTTACAACAATGGCAGGATTTACTCGCGTTTAACTTTGTTTTCAAATAACATAAATGTAAGCCTCCATTAAAGGCAAAAATTACTTATAATCTAACATCAACAAGAAATAATGTGACGTAAGATACAAAATACAGATGCAGTGACTTTCTTCCAGATTCTGCAGGTGGATCACAGCTCCATGACGACGCTATTTACTTGCAATTTGACGAAGAAAATTGCCCTGGGACCTATGGACCCAAGAACACCACTTGAAGATTAAGGTGCTTACTTGAAGATTAACTATGAGTCTCGGAAGAATTAGCTTTCTGTCATTTGTTGCTTCGAAACCGATTCTACTTTTGTAACATATTTTTTCCGTCCTGCAGTATATTTATCTGGAACTTAAGTAAGTTACCTAAGCCAGACAAATAAAATATATTTATGTCAAGTGACTGTTGAAGATATATATTTTCGCCCCGTCAGATGATCCCTACTTTCACTGATTGACAGATTAAGATGTTAAAAAGAGTCAGTGACATAATACCTATTTTAACATCGGCATTCTAATGAAATCTACAGAACGTGTGGCCAGAGATCTCGAAAGGGTAAGTCACATAACATTAAAAATTGACTTGTGTCGATTGACTATCAAACGTCAGACTAGTGTTTTTAACAACGTTGGAAAATCACTTTAACCAGTCAATAATTTGTCCCACATCAGGATCCTTTTTCCTACAACCAAGTGGCAGATCCTCAAACCGAGTGACCGGAAGAAATAACATGAAGCAGCGGACACATGCTATTACTTCTCAGAAGGGCATGTCATGCGGCTTACAAATTGACTTGCGCTGATTGGCTATCGAACGGCAGACTGGTGTTTTTAATCACGTTGGATAATCAATTTAACCAATCAAGGATTTGTTCCACCATCAGGATCCATGCTTCTTCCCACAACTACGTGACAAATCTCTTTTCAATCAACCTATGACAGGTCTTCAAACCGAGCGACCGGAAGAAATAGCATGGAGCTTCACGCAGATGCTCCGTCCATTTTATTAGACGGTCGATGTGTTTGACATCAACGTCTAATAAAATAGGCGGTAATAGATGAATCATAAGGTGGGACAAATTTGATTAGTTAAAGTGATTATCCAGGGTGATTAAGGGGACACTAGTCTGCGCTTCTATACCCAATCGGCCCAAGTCTATTTGTGATGTAACGTCAGATGGTCGTGGTAATAGAGGGTGCATGTTCGCGGAGCTTATTTCTCCCGATCATTCGGTTTGAAGATCGGTGAACTTTACGTGGTATCCGAAGAAAGCACACATCCTAATGTAGAACTAATTGACGAGCATGATAATAGAACTAGGTTGCACTTAGATAGCCAATACGCTCTAGTCTATTCCCAAGCCCACGTGACCAACATTTCTGAGATCTTACGACAGCGCCTGCGCTTGAATGCACGGTTAATTCCATTACATTATATTATTAAGGTCGATGTGTTATAAAGACGTATTTCATATCCATTATCGAAGAATATTTAGCAAGAAATATATATTTTTAAACAAAGCATGGTTGAAAGGATGAATGTCGAATATTAGTCACGACGAAAATTGGAAATCAGTCATCATTGTAAGGTTGAATGAAATATTTTATATTGAATTTTTGGATGTTAAATGGGAAAAAATATTTTATCCGTCACCCAAATGAACAATTTACTCCCTTACTTTTAAAAATGCACCTCAAGGTTACATATTCCCTTGCTATTTCCCTACACTGTAGTCATAGAAATGACTTCTGTAGTGACTCATCGATCTTATTTACTACACATCAGTCAAGGCTAGCAATTTAATTGTTGAGGCTTAAAGCTGAGGTATCCAAACACAAAACGGAAGTAAAGTAAGAAAATTTAGATCAGCATCTGCGTGACTTATTCTTCGTTCAGAGTACATATAGAAGCTGTTTTTTAAGATGCTTATTTAAGAGTAAAAACCAACGCTTTATTTCTGAGAACAAAATTGAAAAGTGAATACAAGAGTACAAAGAATTATTCTTTGTTAGTTTTCATTTTCTCTGTATGAATTACAAGTACTAAAATGATGTTGAGAACCAAAACTTTATTACAGAAAAAATAAAGAAATGAATAAGATTTGGAAACTCATAAGTATCTTATGATTTGAGGATTGCACTGAATTTTTAAACTTTACTACATATTAACTAAAGAAATTTGTGAAATTTGGAAAAGAAATCTTTATTAGCATGGCTTACATTATATTTGTAATTAACTTAAGGTCATTAATTTTTATCATCAGTGCAAGATTTTTAACTAGGGAACATTTTAGATGCTAATTCTTTGCTCCAAAAATATAATTTAATTACCATTTAATTACTTCATTACTACATTTACATACTTTCTAATTAAAAGAAATGATTTTCGAAGATAAAAATTTGAAAGCAGCTCATTATTGAACTACGTATACTTAGAATAAATATCTATGTACTTAATTATTAAATGAAAATTTATTTAATTTAATTTAAATTTTGTATTTATTTACTGTTGAAGTCTTTAGAAAAGCAAATGTATTTTTGAACTAAATATTTCTTTCCAGCTTATTTTGAATTCTAATATTTCCAAAAATGCAAATAGCCCGTTGTGTTGCTCCAGTGGGACGTTAATTAAAATACCACCTACCTACCATAAATGCAAGATGAAAAAAAAATCAAATAATAAAACCCGTGTATATTTGAAGGTAGATCCTATACTTTTACGAGAGAACAAAGTTTTCCTATACTTCATTATTCAGAAGATACGGAGAGACCAAATACCTTACAAATCTCTGGTTAATTCTACTTTAATCATGTGAAAAAGCCAATTTTAAATTCCCCAGTTCTCTTAAAAACCTATCACTGAACCTTAAGCCTATAGTATGCGATAGTCTATTCATTATCATGATAGATGTTTGTACCGAATTTATGAGCTATCACATTAGTTACGAACATACTTTAGGCTTATAACTACTATACGTTGTTTCACGTTATACTGCTCTTCCTGAGCATGATATATCCTTAAATGTGATATATTTATAACAAATGCACTTAAAATCCCATGTAAAAGTTCGCTTTAAAATTCATGGAATTTTCATCCACTTTAAAATGCATCAAATTGTTATACATAAAAATTGCAAAACTCGAGATACATTAGTATATTTTCAGCGCGTTTTACAAACATTAATAAATGCGATGTGCCAGACAAGGGAGTTTACAAAAACTCAATATCGTGTAACTTTGAGAACTTCAATATTGTGTAACTAATAGTGTGTTCTTTGTTGTAAACGTTACTAGAAAATGAACTTCAATGTCAAGAATTTACTCTGCACACGAATACAATGAATGTTACATTGGTTTCAACAAAGGAAATATACGAAAGGAAATTATCTAACACGTTATTATACTTAAAACATGAAAGTCTTTGAAATTTCAAAATGTCGCTTTTATCGTACAACATCGTAGATTAATTTTTTGCTATATTTTTTTGTTTCATGTTATAAGAAACTACATCAAAGCATGACTCTATGGGTAAGTGAATGTTAATTTTCATAGCCATATGAGGATGTCAACTGGCTCAATGAATAATGGCAGGTAGTTGAATGAAGGTCGCACTGGAGCAACAGAACTGGCTATTGGCGACTGTCCGCCATCAATCCCTAAGAGAAAGATCCGAAGAAAACACCTTGTAATTTTGAACCACAGTCAGGTGACGAGGTCATACCTGAACTGGCATTCCACTGTCCAAACTTCCGCACCACGCTAACTTGAGGATATTTCAGGCACAAGAGGTTTAACATGTACCAGCCCCCATGTACACGAGGGTCTCTGGTTAGATCGAGTTTCGAACGTGAAACCCTCTTTTTGCTAATCTGCTATTCTTCCATCCGGGCTACTACAGCTCTCATTGAATAACGAGGCTGGTAAAAAGTAACTTCTGTAAAAATTCAACAACTAGTAATTGTTACAAAAAATAATTACTCATATTTGTTTTTTTTTGTCCTTAAGGCACCACTGTGTGACATACAGCAGGTCATAAAGTGTTCAGAACACACTGATTTTGAGCATATAATTGTTTTTTAGTTCTGAAAATTTAATTGTTAATGTACAGAAATATGTGGTATGATTTCCTTCTAATATCATGATTCCTTCCAGGTGTAATTTTTACAAAAAATGAGTAAATCAAAAATCGCCAGGTAATATGCAGAATAAGAAAATTCTATAAATTGGCTATCTATATTCCTCTGTGATTCTATAATTAGTAAAGACTATCTATTGCATCAGAGTTCCAATACTACGTTCTTTCCCAAAAATGTAAGTACTGTCCAAATAGGTATTCGAATTCTACATTCCCATACCAGCACTCAGAAGTTGTTCATAGAAAACATACTGAAACGTGATTTTGTAGGTATTGATGTATGTAGTACGTCTCCTGGTTGTATGTCAGGAAAATATTGTTACCTGGAACTAATATATTATTTATTAGATCAGATTTATTTCCGTTGAGGCTTCGGGTGAAAACTTGTACTACAACAAAAATAATGTACTACATGGAATTGAATGAAAAATAACATATTGAATTGGTCTCATTTGTTTCGCATTTCTATCCAATTTATTTTTATAGTGGTATTTCTAAAATTTTAACATGTTATTAAATCTGTAATAAAGCGTGTAAATGTAGTTAGTTTTCAAAAATAATATATTTAGTAAGGAGTGTAATATTTAAAAAGTTAGATAATTAAAATTATATGCGTTAACGTCTCCAGTTTTCAAACTTTTCAAACCTTGTTTGGAATAAATTTATTTCCAAAATAATACACTTTCCAAAACTAACTTGAAATGTACTTTGCAAAAACAAGTTTTAAATGTATCCGTTACGTAAGTATCTGTCTATAAACTACAAATATATATGTGTACATTTCCAATTTCTTTTTGTAGTATATATAACCTTTAACTTTCACTATATGGATAATCGACGTATCTTCTACATTATGTACAAAGTATACAATGTAGTAGGTTCTTTAAAATGAAAAATGTGTTTTCAGATATGTAGTACTCAAAACCAAATTGAATAACCGAAAAGTTACATGCTGTAACTCTCCCAATTTTCAAAACTTTTTTGGAATTAATTGATTTCCCAAACATTATAAGCCTCGAAACTAACTTTAACAGAACCCAATATAAAAACTTCGAAAAATTTATCAATTTGAATCATTTTGACTACCTGCCTTTAATCCCTTTACATAAATTCCCATTCATATTCAGATCCTCAATAAGAAAGATCACATCTAGACATCTAAACTTGAAACTAAATATTGAAGTCTAGTACCAGTCATGTCACCAGTGAAAAGATAAAAAATGCTCATACCATCACCATTCAGCACTAGAAGTTGCGTTGCTCCAGTGTGACTTAAATCCAAATACTTTCTAACATAGCGACATCGTAGTAGACATTGCACTGACGCCAATCCTAACATAACCTGATCATCAGTCAATATTATGTTGTATTTTTCTCAGTTTTCAATCTTTTTCTCAGATTTCAACTTTATAAATCTTGTTTAGAATTAAGTGAATTCCTTAATCTAACTTGAAGTGGATCCAACAAAAAATCAAATCCAAAAAATTTATCAATTGAAATCATTTTGACTCGGTGCTTTTAAAAGTTTACATAAATTCCCGTAGTATCCATAGCTTAATTAAAAAGTCATACCTAGATATCTAAAATTGAAACTAAATATTGAAGCCTTATACCAGCCATATCACCAATGCAAATAAAGCCCAAAAGGTCTTGCCATCACCATTCAACGGCTACAGACGTTGTGTTACCTCGTAAATTCAACTATCTATCTACCTCCACCTTAAAGTAAACATTGGACAGATACTAATCCTAACATCATTTTTCGATCAGTCTAAATCATATGTTGTAACTTTCTCAGTTTTCAAACTTCACAATCCCTGTTAAGAATTGATTTCCAAAATATTGCAAGTATCAAAACTACTCTAAACAGGAGCCAAGAAAAAAATCAGAAAATTGTATCATTTCGAATAATTTTGATTCCATGCCTTTAAACTCTACATAAATTCCCATTCATATTCAGAGGTTAAATAAAAAGTCATATCTAGAATTTAAATTGAAATTAGTATGTATTGAAGTCTCTTTTGCCAGCCATATCGCCAGAGAAAATAGAACGAAAATACTTTTGCGCTCCCCAGTTTACGATAGAGTAGACATTAGACTGAAGCTAATCCTAACAGATTTTGGTCAGTCAATATTATACGTTGCACTTTTCTCAGTTTTTAAACTTAACAAACCTTGTTTTGAATCAAATGCTTTCTGAATTCTCAAAACTGTTTTAAAATGGATTCTACAAAAAGTAATCGTAACATGTATCAATTCAAACCATTTTGACTCTATACTTTTACATAAATCATCGTTCGTATTCAAGAGTTAAATAAAACAAATCATATCTAGGCGCCCAAAAAAGTTGAAACTAAATATTGAAACTTTATAGTTACATCGCCAGCGAAAAAATAACAAAGTCACTCACCATTCTACGCTACAGTGAACTTTGGTCTGACGTTAATGTTAACATCACCTTTTGATCAATCAAAATTATCTGTTGTTACTTTCCCCTTTCGTACTTTACAAATTTTCTTTGGAATTAGGTTTTAAGTTTCAAAATATTACGTTTAAAAACTGTCTAATGGTGTCTATAAAAATTTGAATTCGCAGATTTATCATTTCGCATAATTTTGGTCCCCATGCCTTTAAATCCCTGTTGATATTCGCGAGTTAAAAAAAATCAAATCTAGGCATATAAAATAGGAACTAAATATGTCAGCCTTACAACAGCAATATCACCATCAAAAACAGAACCAAAACACTCTTACCTTCACCACCCCACGCTAGAGTAGACATTGGACTGACTCTAATCCTAATATCACCTTTTGACCAACGCATTTACTCTCAACATGTTACACCACTCCTGGTGAAGGGAATTTATGAACTTGTGTGGAGCTCCATATGTTGCCTCCTGTGATACCTTTATGGCTTACGCATTGAAGGAAAATATTAATACCAGGATTTAGGGCAGGCCAGAAGACTCATTATTGCGAGCTCTAGCAGCAGATGGCTGGATGGACTAATATTTATATTAAACTTTCGGAGTCGTGCCTCTGGGCTGGATAAGAAGATGATGGCCTCTGCGAAACTCACCTTACAGTGAGAGGGTATCTAAAGTATTTATTCTTAATTAAAAATCTGTGTTTCGGATTTTGATAATAAATAAAATTGTTGTATAGTTTGGAATTAGGAAAAATATGTAATAGGTCCATTTCTACTAACGGTATACACAATATATAAATAATATTTTATGAAACTAACATTTAAATACATGTATTTTTAAACTTCTGGAACCTTTTGACCTCCTGATGACTTAAAAACGAATTTTACTAATGTGCATTTAAGTCTCTGAGCGATTTCCGAGAAGTGTAATATTACATTTTGCAACAATACACATAATGATGACGAATGACCACACAATTGGTTAATAAAATCCTATGAAATATTCTATTGGTGAAGAAGGTAAAAACTAGCTAGAATCATGCAGGTTTCAGACCGAATACACTCAAGCAAACTCGTCTTAGAGTTAAGGGAATGTTTAACAAAAATAATCTAGTAGTTTACTTTTTCGTTGTCCTTCGTCAAATAAGTAGTAGTTTATATTCGATTCACCACAGGTGTATTGAAATATGTGAATATATTATGTCAGTATATTCTATCTCAGAATTAAATGTAAACTTTAGACATTATTTCCCATTCACTAAACTGTTTCGTTTTCATTGTTTCACCAGTCTCTACAATCGCTGCAAATAAAAACAGCATATAACCTTCGTGGTAATTGTCGTAATGTGCTCACTATTATACAAACTAATAGTGTGTATATATGTGTCTTATTTCATGAAAGCAAATGAAAGCCTTTAAGACGCCATTTTCACTCCAATTTCATATTTTTCAAATTTTACATATTATAATACAACATTTTAACTTTTCAAATCACTTCGGATTTTACTTCTACGACCATTAGAACTGGATATAAAATTTTTGACAATACGTATTGAGATCTATCTTTCACATGGGGGTTTATATAGTTTTTGGCTTTTTCTCAAAATACAATTTTATCTAAACGTTACTCCTCGGAAAACACGATATCTCAGAATGCATCAATTAAATTCTTTTGAAATTTTCCATCTATGTTCTAAAGATTATAAAGCAGGGTTTGAACTATTATTATTAAGAAATAGGAATTTTAAAAAAATAATGGAAACCTGATTGACAGTTGTAAACCTGAATATGTTTTGCATTTTGCTCTTTTTTCATTTCTTTTTCAGATGACTGACGTTCAAATCCACAATTAATTTAAATACAACATAGTAATGACTATAGTTCAATACGTGAATCAATGTTTTTAGAAGATAATCCACTTTACAAACTAAAAAAAATGTTAATTATTTTTTTTAAATAAGACGTTTTGCGTAAATGGTACTTTTGACTATTTTCTACTCAAATTTTATAAAAATTAAATTTTAAACGCAATATTTTCTTTTGTAAAAAGTTTCTTCTAGTAGAAATAAATAAAAAAACTATAAAAATTCTATGTTCCGTGATAATTTCAAAAAATTGCTTCTGAAGGTATACAGATACCTTAATTTTCTGAACATTTCAAGTAGCATATCAACACTTTTCCAATTAGTTAGCACTGCTTTTCTCCCCAAAAGCACACATAATGTTTAACCACATCCATTGGTTGACAGATCCTTAGGAAAGATCCCATTAGTCAAGAAGGCCAAAACTGGTTAAAAATCATTCAGAGTATGAGTGTGGACTAATCACATGGTTAAAGCTGTCTACCAAGGAATTCCAAGCAACACGATGGATTGTAATCCTGTTTCGTATATAATTATTTGCACATGTAAACTTAATACCTAAAGGCAAATATGCAAATTATAAGACTTCTTTTACCAATTAAGTCTTGCTGCGTTTGGCCCTATAAGGTATTATAAAGTTATACTTTTAAGTTGTACAATCTGTACCTTATAAGGTATACAGATAACCTTAAGATATATGTATACCTTACAAATTTAGTCACACTGCAATTATCTAAGTATATTTAAATTATTTTCTCAAGCATAGATAATTATGTAAGTGATAATTTCAGTTTTTGTAATCCATCACAACAATATAATGATAGCTGTTCCAGAAAAATCATTTCAGCTCTAAATTCAATAATTTAAGTTCACACTTTGAGGATCATGCAAAGGTATATACATATATATATATATTGTTAATAATTTCCTTTCAAACTATTTCTCCATATAAACATTCATTTTCTTTTCAAGTTCAGCACTGCTGAATTTACGTTAGCAACTCCAATCCGCTTAAGCTATCAATAAAATGATACCACTTTCAATATGGCATTAAATGTATCAAAGGTTAAGCGAATAAATTGGATACTTATCTCAATTCATTCACCCTCAAATGTCCAATTCATTTTACGCTGCGATCAGAAAGTAACAGCTCTCATTGAACGCTTATGGAATCACAGAAAAATAAAACATTTTTACTTTCTTAATTACGCTTTCACTAATTGCCTCACAATTTGAAAGCCCTTGGATCAGAAATAAACGGATTATAGGCCGCCAATTGAATCCCTACCAATTCATTAACTGGGGCAGTTAAAACATTCTTTCACGCTGAATTCTTCCCATTATGCACATATTCCCAATTATGGCATATCTTTTAATTTATCGCTAATTAACCACATTTGCGATGAATCGATTCCGCCAGTTTTAATGTCTATCGTCAATACAAATAGCTCTTAAGACCCTCTGAAGCACGTATTGTCTGGCAGGGCAAGTTTCCATCTGGAGCCTCAGCGAGAATAAATCTCGTCTAATGAGGTACAGACTAGTTCCAGGTCCAAGCATCGTTTATTAACTTCCTATACAGTATACATTATTGAATGTCTATTGAGTAAATATTGAATTCAATGTCCGGTGTCGAGCGTCCACGTCGCCTCGGAGGATGGGTGTTAGAATATGTTTGACATACACTGGAGACACCTATTAAATCGCTTTCCAGAGTGTTTGCAATGAACAAATTTCGAGTGCTGGTAAGGGAATATAGAATTCCAGTACCAATTAGGATAGACGTTATGTTCGTGGGAAAGAATGGGAATTCAGATAATGTAGCGGTTATATATACTTTTAGAACCGCAAAACCCCGCAAAAGAATTCTTGAGCGAACTTATACAACTTTCTAATTCTTTGTTTCTGACAAGATCGGGGATCTATCATGTTATGTGCAACTTGCAACAGTAAAGATGACCACAATTTCTGTACTAGTTGTGTTACATATTTCGATGTGTTACCAATTAACAAAATTGGAGATGAATCTATTTCTTCAGTTTTTATGTCTTCTGTCAATACAAATAGCTCTTAACCTTCGAAATGGTTTCGATGAGATATCTCGTCCATCGAAATCTGACAAATTTTGCTAATGACGTGATACGTCGTAGTAAAGATATTAGCGGTTTTTTTTTATGATGTGGAGACCCATATATATATGGTCAGTTTTCCTCTAATGACGAAATATCTCGTCCATCAAGTTATGGTCAGTTTTGCTAATGACCTGATCGAGACGACTACCAGGAGGGTTAAGGCTCTCTGAAGCATATTATCCAACACGGCAAGTTTCAAACTGGAGCCTCAACGAGAATAAATCTCTAATAAGGTACTACTAGTTTCAGGTTCCAGCATCGTTTATTAACTTCCTATACAGTATCCATTATTGAATGTCTATTTAGTAAATATTGAATTCAATGTCCAGTGTCGAGTGTTTGCGTCAACTGGAAGGATGGGTTCTTGAATATGTTTGACATACACTGGACACACCTACTAAATCACTTCCCAGCGTGTTTGCTATGAACGAAGTTCGAGTGTATGTATGGGAACGTAGAATTCTTGTGCCAATTAGGACAGCCGTTATTTTCGTGGGAAAGAATTGGGACTCTGAAGCAATAGGTATAGTAGTGGTTACTCTTAAAACCACAAATGGATATATAGCGAATTTATCTGATTTTGTGATTCTTTGTTTCTGACTTGATTGTTGACTTATGTTGAGTACAACTAAAAACAGTCAATTCATCTTTTGGAGCAGTGGCGGTATAACTACTTATTTGAAAGATGACAACAATTTCTGCAGTAGTTGTTGTAGTACATATTTTGATGTGTTACCAATTAACTAAATTTGCAATGAATCGATTTTCCCAGTTTTAATGTCTATCGTCAACATAACTAGACATTAAGACCTCTTGAAGCACGTACTGTGTAATATTAATTACATAGCTTTAAAGACTAAGTGAGTGAAGTTCACAGCTGTAGCTACATTACTTAGAAAATTATTAGCTTTCCATGCCAATGTCAAAACGACTAAGTTTTAAACTAATCAGTCCTTTGTCTGAGTTATCTGTTCATAATGACTGCAATGTATTTAAAATGTTTCTGGTCATTTTGTAATTAAAATACAAGCCTGAAGCTGTGTTTGTTTTTATGATGTATTTGATAATTGTGTGTGCAGAATAAGTATTTGCAAGAAGATTTACTTAAAAAAACGATAAAATCAATTATGACAGTTTTTATAGTGTTTGCGATACAAATTTATGTAAAAAATAAATAACAGTAGTACATTCAAACCCATAGAGAAAATTGATTGAAACACTTCAAGTAAAATAAAGAACAAATAGTATTTTCTCGAAAAAGTTAAAATTTTCAAAAGTAAAACTTTTAAAGTATTGAATTTCAAAAAATGAGTTATTTAATTATTGTCTTTATAAAATTATTTTTTGTAACGTATATTTCAAGCGTATATAGTGCACTAAATTATTTCGTTGTAAATGTAATACGAAAAGTAATTGTTCAAAGAATACTGTTCCATTACCAATTCAAATGCATTTTTAAATTTAACTTTTTATGCAAAAGAGCCTTTGAGATTTGCACAGAAAGGAAAGAAGACACGATAAAACCGAGCAATTTTGAAAATTTTTTAATTGCACACTATAACAATATATGATCAGGACAATCCTTCAGGATAATAAATATTAAATTTCACACAACATTCATAAAGTAAAAATGATATCCCATTACAATGACGATTTCATCTTTTCTATAGAACCCAGCGAAGTACAAACATTCTTATGTTAGAGAAAGTAATACGCACGTCAAAATGAATTACATCCAACTCAAAAAGAATAAAAGCCAGTAATTAAAATGTGTTTAAAATGTCCTAAAAGCAAAAATCAATTACGAAAAGCAAACATGAAATATGAGAAAGTCTTTCCGGTAAGTAGAATGAATAAATTGTTACGGGGATCTTGGTCTTTCTCTCCGCGAAATTTCTTAAAATGGAACAAATTGCTCAGAGATTTTTGTTTCAAATCGTTATTTCTGTAATTACTCAATGAGAAGAGCGAATTGCGTTTGTTTGAAATTATTTAAGCAATAATTTCGAGAAAAAAATCCGTATTTCTTCACAGTGCCCAGCGATTAATGGATTTGTTAGGTTGTAGATTCTAATTAAAATCCAATCTGCACTTGAAAAGTTAGAAACGACAATTTGTCTTTAGCACCTGCGGAAATAAAATAAATGAAGGCAAGAAATTAGTTTCGACGTATTTGTTAAATACGTTTTTAGAGTTTTAATTTCCGACTTTCGTTTTAATTTTTGAATTGCATATTATAATGTGAAAGAGATTTTCGTATCAGTTTTCAATTAATGTTTATTTTTTAAACGATACCAAAAACCGAAATACTTATCTTTGTGAAAATGAAGGAACTGTAGGCGATAATGGTTTTAAAATTTAAACTATTATCCTCTATTAGAAATAACGCATTTTATCTTAAATCCATCAACTGTTTCCATATTTGCTTGGTTTTTTTACCAGCACCTTTTTCGAAATAAAAGACTGAAAGTTTTGTTGAAAGGTAATATTAGGACAGCATATATATTATGTGTGTTACTTATTTGTTTGTAAATCATTTGAAAAAAGTTAAAGTAGACTTTAAAGGAGAAAGCTATCTTTCAGAAAAAATGCTTGAAGGTCAATGTTAATTTGTGACATTGGTCCTTTACTTTACTTAGTTATCAAATTGAAAATAGCATGTTAAATAATTTTCAAACTTTCGTATCAGAATTATGCATTTGTACATGCTTTCAGATGTATTGTTTCAGTGCAAAGAAACTATTGAGCAGAAAATGTTTATTTAAGAATCCCTTATTGCTTTGGTCGCCTTTAGTTAACTAAAGCATAGTCCCTTTTAGTTAACTAAAGTTTAGTCACTTTTAGTTAACTAAAGCTTAGCAACTTTTAGTTAACTAAAGTTTAGTCACTTTTAGTTTACTAAAGTTTAGTCAGTTTTAGTTAACTAAAGTTTAGTTACTTTTACTTAACTAAATTAATTAATAGAGATTTTTTTCAGTAATAAATTTAAAATAATAACTAAATCCAAAACAAATCTATGTCAAATAATTCGTATATATAATTCCAATAAAGAATTCAGTTTTAATAATTTACAATAAATGTTCAATCTCTGATTACGAACTTAAAAGCTAACGCACTGCATCACATCTGTAGATGTAACGTTGATAAACGTTTAACGTTATTTGTAGTTAAGTACAACTCTTAGTATCCGAAACCCATGGGCTAAAGCATTTTCGTCCAACTAAGGATTTATATTAAATTTTGCTTCACCGGGAGGCTTCATTTTCGTTTAACACTATATTCTGTATAGAAATAAAGTGTATGCACAATGGTACATACCACCGTATGTACCATTGTGCATACACTTTATTTCTCTCGGATGAGAAGGAAGATGAACTTGGGTCTCAATCTAGAAAGACACTACACTAGGAAAGAAAAAGGGCTGCCATATCTGAAGATCACGAAAGACGCTTTTATTTTCAAACTCATAAGTATTGTTGAACACCGAACCATGCATTCGAAGTTTGTTTGAACCTGAGGGCGAAATTTGAATCCTCCTGGTGCTAGTATCGACAAGTTATCTCTTCATTAGGAAAACTTATCAGATCTTGAGGGACAAGATATCTCGTCTTTAGAAAAAAACTGACCAGATCTTTGCCTCGTCATCTTCAAAATTTTAGAACTATCCCTATGACGATATATCTTGTCATTAACAAAATTGGTCAAGTCTTGATGGACGGAATATCTCGTCAAAACCACTCAAAGAATTAAGAGACAAAATGTGGAAGCGAATAGTTTCTAACCTAATCAATACACCCGTTGAAAACCACGTTTCTTAAATGCCAACTAGTCACCTTACTGATAGCCTAATTTTAATTCTTTACCGATATCTCCGTTTTAACAAAATTATTTGTACCTCACATATTTTTTACTAAGCACCATTTTTACTAAGAGCATGATTCTTAATAAATTAGTCAGTTATGTGGTTTTCAAAACATTCATATCCAACAATAATTTTATTAAAAAGGGCATTTAAATTTTTTTTTAGTTAATATGATTTTAGGATAACTCAAATTCGGTTAATCGATATGGTAATTTGCATTTTCTGTTCATTTGACATTCGCAATAACTCGATTCCACTGCCTTTTATTTAAAGTAATATGCTTAAAACCACTAATAAACTTCAATGTAAAACTAACTAATAGAATACAAATCGGAAAAAAAATTGCAATTCACATCTGCTTCGCATTTAAGATTTCAAACACCAAAAATAATTATATTTCGAATACTGATAAGCCCACATAGGTTGGATGGTAATATCTACCATAAATGGAACTACCATTCCAATAATATTTTTTATGCAAAAAATCATTACAATATTTTTCAGTCAACACGAATTGGGGATAACCGAAATTCGGCTTATCGAAATTATAATACACATTACAAACATTTATTATACAAAATACATTACATTTTGTGTTCACATGATACTTGCATTAATTTTATTCCTCTATCTTTTCTTAGAAGCTCTTGTCAATACTTTTAAAACTACTAATAAACCTTTAACGGGAAACTAGTCACGAGGAAACAAATTGGAAGACCTACTGCAATTCACATCTGCTTTGCATCTGAGAGATTTCAAAACCTATAAATAATTCTATATCCCGTAAGTTCATAAACCCACTTAAAGTTGGATATTCTTCTTAGCTATAAATGGAATTCCGCCATACATTACTCCACACTGAATCGAACTATTACGGAGAATTAAATAAAACTTTCCTGTTAGTACTTAGAGTCTTGACTTCCCTTAACAGACCCATTTGTATGCATTGAAAGTAAAAGCCAACTACCCTTCAGTTCTTATCTCAGGAGCTGTTCTTTTATTCAATCGAATCGGCAAACAAATGCCATGACCTTTTTACGAGATGTTTTTCCAGATAATTTGCCTGCTCTTCAAGAATTCGGTTTCATAGCAGTGTGTGTTTCGTGTTTTCTGGTGGTTTTTCTTCTTGGAGATAAGATACGTTTTCAAAAGTTCGGATGTTTACAACATATCTCGTGTTTCTCATTGCTGGAAAGCAGTTTTGCTGTCCTCCGTTTACGCTGGTACGTAATGTGATTTGCGTATGTATTTTGACGTTGTTTGTCATGAGCCATACATATTGGCTACTTACCAAACTCAAAGATGTCTCAGTGTGTGTAGGTGCGTGCCTTGAGATCTTTCTAAATTTATTCTTGATATATTCTAAATTTTATCCAAGAGTGGTTTCCGAATATTTTAGTATCATTCTTTACCATGCCTATTTTTAGTGGCCTCGTTCCAAATCTAATTATGATTCAGTGAGTTTGCCCACTGTGCTAGCTGCTCGAATACGATATTGTTGTAACGTACCCTGAGTTTATTTCTCTTCCGTTACAGTAAAATTTCATTGGTTGTATGTCCATTATTTGAAGTTCTCTATTTTGAGTTGGGCCAAATATTGTCCTTGTGCCACTCAACCCAGCCAACTAATCAGATCTAATAAGTCCTCGTGTAGCAATAGAAAAATGACCGCAGGAAGACAAACCAATTCAAACGATACAGGGCTTAAATCTTTCTATTTTTTAAATGCAGATTTAATCCTTTGAATACATTTCCGGTTAGGGATGTTGCTTTTATTCTACAATACCCATAACGACTGAAAAGATACATATTGGTTCAAAATCGCAGAATGAATTATATTGGTCAAAATTTATGAAAATTGATAGAAGTCATGCAGGGAAAACTGCAGTTTGCATTGTGGAATAAAAAATATACGACCCTCGGGAATATGGTAATTAGAGTAATCAAATTTAAAATTTTTTTATTTAAATGTCATTCTAAATGACCATCTCTCTAACACGAAACTGAGAAGGTTTAATATAAAATCATTAATTACTGCATTACAATGATCTTATCAATATTACATCGAACAACACAAAATTTTCACTTTAGAAAGTATCCTACTGAGTTGTGGAAATATTTTTTGAAATTTTATACCAAGGCGAAGATTATTTTTATATGTTCTTTAAAAAGGCTTTAAGGAATTCTGCATATCATTTCAGAAAAAGAAATATCCTATTTATTTCGTAAAAGAAGAGAAGTAAAATCTGATAAAATTGATATTTTATAAAACAATAGATATTTGACAAGAAGTTAATGTATTTAATTTATGTAACTTCAAATATTCCGATAATTATGTAACCTATCTTAACCCCTCAATCCCGAGAAAACACTCCACTTAAAAAATATTTTATGGATTATTTAATGTACTCCAACAGTGGAATTACTTCATTGAATATTTAACAAATTGAAAGCACAATTAACAATTTAAACAAAAAATGAATTTATTGATTATATGAAAATATCTTACATTTTTACTATGCGAAAAAAATTTTACTGAGCAGTTAATGTAATTTTTTTTTGACTTTTTTAGAAACTCCATGGATCAGAAGATTACAATTATTCCATGAACATTTAACAAATTGAAGAACAAAATGTGAACAATTATTTGTTTTTGTCGATTTCAGGTGGACTATTTATGGTACTCCATGTATCAGGGCATTAGAATGTAATTGGGATCGAAAGAATTAAAAATATTATTTAATGTTTTGAAGATAAAAATACCAATAAATCAAACGGTATTCCAATAATGAAGGTTAGGTAAAAGACCTAGAAAACCATCATGGTACTGAATTTGCTGGAAAGAAGGAAGAGGAGACAGCTAATCTTAACAAAGGTGTATTTCTCAAGTTTCCAATGTCAGGAATCTGAGAGTTTGCTTACATGCATCCCAAAATATCACATTTTGTAATCTCGGCTATAAGACAGGAACATGATAACACAGTATCTACTACCTTGAAGTTCTTTTTAAAATCCTAAGCACAACGTCAATAAGAGATTATTATATCCAACGAATGTCACACATTAAGTGCTTACCTCTAATACTTCTGACTCCGTACTTGATTATTACTATACGTGAGAATCTCTGGACACTATCTAGCATTTAGCTAACCGATGGATCGTTAACCTCAGAAAGGCGGGAAGTTTCCTCATACCTAAAAAGACGTTGGACAGTGTGGCCACACGTCCTTGTACAGCGCTGGATAAAATTGGGCAGAATTCTATTAGGTAACAAATAATAGATTAAAATTTAAAATTTATATCACACTGACCATATGTTACTATTAAATGCGTCACGTGAGTAGGTGCCAGGCATTCCATTTAGAAAAACTATCACTAGTCAGACGACAGACTACAGCTAAAACAGTGTTCACTTTCTATGTGGACATTTTGGGAAGGGAATATAACTTGTGTAAGTAGAATGTGAAGGAGAGAAATAATGTTTATCTACTTTGAATGTCATTGCTAGGTAATAAATATTCCCAAACGGGAAGACTTTCGCAGTATCATTGCAAAATATCAAAGATGATACTTTGGCCACACCTATCTCTCTAGAAATGGTGATATATATACACAGTGCGATGCTTGTAAACCAGTCTATATATATATATATATATATATATATTATATTTATGGGAGCAAGACCGAAATAATTAAATAGGCAGTAAGTGTGGACCGAATAGTTAAAAGTGATAAAAATAACAGCATATTCAATTCATTGGTAAGGGAGTTACAGACTGGAAAAGAGCTCGAGAGCCACACAGGCCCAGCCTGTCTTTCTAGTGCTAATAAACCATGTCTTTTAAGAAAGAGATGGCAATTTCATTCTGGTAGAGACTGGTTTACAAGCATAGCAAAGTGAATGAAAACCCAGTGATCAAAATTCAAAAATCAAATTTATTCGTATAATATTGAAAATTATGACTAATTAATTTAACGTTATGATTATTAACACATTTTATTTGGATTAAATTTATTTTCCATAGAAAATCAATTAATTACATTTGTCTCATAATAGTTTTTACTTCACTGGATTTATCATCTGATTTCACGTTTTCCTCTGTATAAAAACTGAAATCTGGCAATTGAGTTGAAGACTTCTTGGCTATTTCAACAGTTATATAGCTTTATAAGAATGGGCATTTGTATATTTTTTGTTAGGAAAAATTCCTAAATTATTTAAGATTCTCCGTTTTGTCCCTTGAGCTTTTTCAAGTAAATATCCAATCGACAGTAATGAGTTGAATACTATAGTCTCCTTTCAGCAGTATCTTATGGATCAATACTGTCATGTAAAACTATATTAGTTCATTTACATAAAGTTAAGCAGTTTCTCTGTAATATGCGTCAAACAGCTGTACGTTTATATTGAACCCTGAAGCTATGACCTGTGAAATAGTTTCAAAAAGTTTCATAGGATTTTCATTGACTCCTGTAAACTTTGTCAAATCCTTGCAAAGTAAAATAATCGGCGATCACGGTTTTCCATGATTAGATGTAGCTAAGCCTCCTATTTGAACCTGGTCAATTACAAGGCCTGTTTCTCTTCGTTTTAAACTTGGCTTTAATTAAGAATTTTCTGTTCTTTATCTAATTTTGGTCTACATTTTGGTCTTGCAAAATTATAGATTTTCTTTCAACCATTGCGAACTGCATTAAATGAGTAACTTTTATGAGCTTGTTTTGAACTATTAATTCAGTTGACTTATGAAATATGGCCCATTATATAAGTGACATTTAAATTGAAATGTTCTCGTTCTGGTATTGAATTCCTGGAATTGTTCAATTCTTATTCTTATAGAAAGTTGTTCTTTATAAGTTCGTTGAGGATATCCCGCATACGGTTCCACCTCACGCTAGGTGGTATAACTCCAAAAATTTAATAAGCATAAGAGTAAACAATAAATACAATTAATGCATCAGGGATTCGATATTAATTATCGCAATTGATATATAGTCAAAACTCTCATATGTAGAAATGGACTTTCTAGAAGTGGCGAGTTGATAAATCCAGTATATTTATGTCCGTGAAACAAAAAGTTGGGGAGTTTGATTTCTTTTACACGTACAAAATAATAAAGGAAACAAAAGGTATTATTCACAAAATCTCGCATTAAATCAAAACCGGAGATGATTAAATTTCCCATTTCTTCTAACATAATATTTTTTTGTTCTGTGTTTATAATATTATTATATTTTATCATATTCTCTCTATATATATTCAGAGATGATTTATCTTTGTAGTCAAGACATGAAAGAATTTCTTATAATAGTACCTAAAATATAAAAAGTAAGTATTTCCAGGATATTTAATAAGACATGTGAACTTCTGTTGAAAAATTAGATTTTAATTTGGTGGAAGTAAAAACATATTTCAAATTAAGTGTCAGTCAACAAAGTAAACAAGAAACTGCCTACCATTAATCATTTGCTTAGTGAACTAGAAATTTCTATAGCGAAAAATTAATGACATTTTTGAAAAACAGAGCTTACCTTATTAAAGCATGTCAAAGTTTTGTTAAAATCACTGGCACAAAACAGAATTGTAATTTAAACTCGCGCAAAATTCCACGAACTTTAACAAGCGAAAAACAAAAATTGTTGAACAATAGGTTCGAACAGCTCTGTATAGCTTATAATTACAGGTAATCAAATTGCTGATGAAGTTTTGAAAGGGGACACTAATTCTGATTTAAAATAGCAGTTTAATAATAGTATTCTATAAACATAAGAAAAACTCATTTTAATCACGTTTTGGGTTTTTTGTCCCGTAGCACATGTGCCCAAAAGCTTAAATCACTTGTTTGACTTCTTTTACAGGTGCACAACTTCATTAATAAAGGGTACATAGCTTCATTAGTGCATGGCACAGACTATAATGGATTGTGAAGAATGCGAGAGAGAGGAATTAGTTTCATAAAGGGGAGTATGTTGAGTTAGGAAGCAATAGCAATAATCAGACTTTTAAGAGAAGCTATATATTAATCCTTTAAGTGGATTCGACGAGATATCTCGTCTATCAAGATCTGACTAATTTGGTTAATTCGAGTTATCTCGTCATCATGACACTGCCGATATTTTCATGACGATATCAATATCTGGTCAATTTTCTTCTAATAACGTGATATCTCGTCTAGACCACCACCAGGAGTGTTGACACCCAAAATGGTTTCGACGATACATCTCGTCCATCAAGATCTCACGATTTTTTAATGACGAGATATCTCGTCGACAAAAAATGCCCTATTACTCCAGGAGAATGAAGCTCCAAGTGAAAAAACAAAGAGTTCCTTGCCTAAAACTGGTGACGAATTGGAACAGGTTATTGTATCATAGTCTGGTCGCCCAAAGGCAGTTTTTGACGCGAAGGTAAATCATCTGCAAACATCGCAAGGGTGACATGTTACATATTTTTTCATTGTCGATACTAGTAGTCGGAAGTTAACCCTGTTGTAGAAGACCTCACTATAATCCCTGATCATCGTGATTTTTATAACATTGGATCGCTAGTTACATTTATCTTGGTTTGTAATTCAAAAATTTTGTTCATAAGCAAACGTGCTTCCAAGGACAATGATCATTTTCGCTATCACAATTTCAAACTTGCTCTTAAAAGGATTTTGTAGGATTTTGTAGAAAGACCATCAAGATCTCACGATTTTTCAATGACGAGATATCTCGTCGACAAAAAATGCCCTATTACTCCAAGAGAATGAAGCTCCAAGTGAAAAAACAAAGAGTTCCTTGCCTGAAACTGGTGACGAATTGGAACAGGTTATTGTATCATAGTATGGTCGCCCAAAGGCAGTTTTTGACACGAAGGTAAATCATCTGCAAACATCGCAAGGGTGACATGTTACATATTTTTTCACTGTCGATACTAGTAGTCGGAAGTTAACCCTGTTGTAGAAGACCTCACTATAATCCCTGATCATCGTGCTTTTTATAACATTGGATTGCTAGTTACATTTATCTCGGTTTGTAATTCAAAAATTTTGTTCATAAGCAAACGTGCTTCCAAGGACAATGATCATTTTCACTATCAAAATTTCAAACTTACTCTTAAAAGGATTTTATAGAAATCAATTATCCCAAATTATTTAAACTGTTGTATTTGTTTCATTGAGCATTAACGATCAATTATCTTCAGTTGGTGATAGGTGCATTGCCTGATATGCCTTTCCCTATTCTTCCTACGAAAAGAAACGTCTTTCTCCGGGATATAATCTCTGTTTGATTCTTCCTAGGATTGAGACCATACCTTTTCTTCATTTATTCGTCATTCTTATATTTGCGTTTTAGAAAATTTCGCTCATTCCTCTGAACTTAAGTAATTTTTCCCATATATCCGCACCTACAAAGGAAACTTCTGCGTAATCCTGGCATCCATTCTGTCGGTGGTATTTCTCTACCTAACTTACAGAATTTATTCTCATTTCTGTCCTACTTCAATGCGTATGTTTTCTTGGATTTTAGGTGATGGATTTACTGTGTCGCTTTTCTTTCTACTACAAAAAGGGCATTGATTAATTTCTATGAATCTTTGTGTTGCTTCAATCCAAAGTAAATTCAACTACCTACCTATCTACGCTGAACTGTTTCATCCATGTGCTTTGTACATATTTCCTTCACTAAAATTCTGCTAAAGATACTTGGTGCTGCTCTCCAAAAGTATAGCACATAATAAGAGTTAACAGTAGGTAGGTAGGTATTTAAATTAACATCGCACTGGAGCAACACAATGGGCAATTGGCGACCTAAGAGTTACAGGAAAAAATTGAGTAATGAAAGAATGTTTAAATCATAGATATTGTTTTCAAAACATTAATATCCCGTTGAAACATGAAACAATTCAAAACTATTCAACCAAAGACCTCCGTGTACGTGGTGGCTGGTGCACGTTAAATACGTCGGGACCTCAAATGTTCTCACGTTGGCGTGGTGTGGAAATTTGGAAAGTGGGGTGTCAGTTTATGTGTTTACCTCGGTCATCTGATCATGGTTCAAATTAGGAGGTGTTGTCCTCAGATCTTTCCCTTAGGTATTGATACCGGACCTCCGTCAATAGCCCATTGTGTTGCTACAGTGTGACGTAAATTGAACTCTAACTACCTATGCTTCCCCATTAGAAATGTTAAATGGGAAGCATCAAAGATAAAAATGTGATCCGGAAAACATACTTTCTTGTCGACCCAATTTTGTGCCATGTACTACATATTCAGATACTCCCAATTCACGTAACTAACTGTCTGAATAAATGGAATGAAAACTGAAATTAGTATCATAATATAAATATAAACAGAGAAATATAGATATAGCTTGATATTTTAATGGAAAACGTATAAGCGGTCAGAAACCATTATGGTCATTATAAGTTTTATTCGTTGGACAAACATGGAATATTTAATATTTTATGACACAGCTGCTGACCATTTCCCTCTTCTAAATTATACGCTCACAAGACTTTCCAAAGAAGTTCATTTTATGCAAATAATGCGAATGCGTTACAAGACAAGAGTTACTTAGGGATTTGTCATTAGGAGACTATAATATGACTTATCGTGCAATACGAGAGGGTTCCCATAAGACTTCTGTTGAGCCATTAACGATATTTATGCAAGCAAATTTAAATTTAGATTAATTTTAAGATGGAGAAAAGATTGTCTTGGACATGGAAGGATTCAGGTATTTATGAATATAAACACTTACAGATTTTCAATCGGTTTTTGAACTGAAATAAATTTTCCCGATTCTGTTTTTCTTGTTGATAATGCTATCCGTAATATGACAATGACCTTCAATCCTATTTGAAACTAGATATTTAATAAGATAAAATATTTAACTGTGGAGTAATCCCGCTTACTTTGTCAAGGGGAGTAAAGAAGGAGTCACTTTTAAGAGATGCTTTGCGTTTTTCTGTACTTGTGTGAGGCTTAGCCAAAGAGAGATCAACACAAGTACTCCCCGAAAGCACAAAGTACTACCAAAGAGAAAAAAATCGTAAGAAATAAAACATTATCAAGGTTTGAAAGGAAAAATCAATAGAACAGCCAAAGGAATAACAGCCAGCAAAAATACAGCCCCGCCATTTTGAAATGTTGGCGCCAACGCCACACTATCCCGGAGAACTATTCACTGTCAGATCCGTCCTATCAAGGGTATTTTTATCATCATTATTTTTATGTTATTTTGTTTCATCTTTTTTCTGTCCTTATTATTACTTATATTCTGTTTTTCTTTTGTTTGTGTTCGCTTATTTGATTTGTGATGATGGTATATATATATTATATATAATACCATAAATATATGTATATAATATATATATATATATATATATATATATATATATATATATATATATATATATATATATATATATATATATATATATATATATATATATATATATATATATATATATATATATATATATATGTATATAATATATATATATATATATATATGTATATAATATATATATATATATATATATATATATATAATTCAAAATTACAAACTAAAACAAAGAGAAAACCAAAAATTTTAAAATTAAGAAATTTAAGAAAATTTCGAAAAATTGATGAAGCGTTGGTGGAAGAGGGTGTCATCAGGGAGGAGCCTCACCCAGTCAACACAATATGGTGTTTTCTGCGTGTGAGCGGCAGTACACCAAAAGTAGCTCACACACCCCTCCAAACACCATAAGAAAATAAATTAGAGAAACAAAACCAGGGACAACCGAGGACACATACCAAAGATAAGTATAATACAAAATTAAAATTAAAAAGGAGAAAACAAACTTACCCACATAGATTGACCTAAGCTCGAGAACAACCCGCCGCAAACTACATGAGGACCGCCAACAAATGCCATTCACAACGCCGAAAAATCAACAGATGAGAAATCGGAACCGCAATTCCGACACCATAACACCATATTGTGTTGACTGGGTGAGGCTCCTCCCTGATGACGCCCTGATCCACCAACACTTCCACCATTTTTTTTCAAAATTTTCTTAAATTTCTTGATTTTAAAAATTTTGGATTTCTCTTTGTTTTTGTTTGCAATTTTGAATTATTTTACTATCCATGTTGTGTCTGCAGCTTTAGCGCACATACATGGACAGTTCTGCCTTCTACTTTCTGGATTCTGCTTGACTATTTTTTACCCCCAACCTTTTTGGCTTTTTACTTGTCTGCTTTTTGATCTTTTGGCATTTTGCTGGTCTGCATTTCTATTATTTTACGTTTTAATGTTTTGTATATTTTGTAATTTGATCGTTTTTTATTATATATATACGCTTTTGGTCCAAAATGAGTAATAACATAATCTTTCCAAAGGATTCTGAGGTACAGAATGGGGGATGGGCCTGTAGAATCATTCCAAATATTTATATCCCATGAAAGGTGTCAGTAGAATCGTTCCAAAGGATTCTATTCTAAAGAAAGGATCAAAAGAGTATTTTTAAGGGTTGAAATAATCCATGGATTCATTAGAAAGATGTGGTTATTTAGTCATTAAGTATTACTTTTAAGTGTGTTTTGTGGTAAAAGCAACACTACACAACTCATAAATCTCATCACGCTCAGAAGGTTAAATCAATATGTTCATGATTTATTATATATTATATGTTCCGTGCCAGGTTAAAAGGGGTTAAATCAAAATGACTGTTTCTCAGAATCTTAATATTTCACTCTTTCTATCTAAAAATCAGGAAGAAAAGAAAGCATGCAATAATACAAAAAATTTTAATTTAGATTTGTACGTTCATTTAGTTTTGATTTTAAGCATATTATAGCATTTTTACAATTAATGATGCAATCCACTCCTTTATACCCATCAAAAATCAGACTTAACCCCCTTTGCCCTGACACAACAGATATAAAATTGTAAAGGAGAACAAAAATTATCTATGTGAAAAAGAAATAGAGCATATATCAACACTATAAATTATCTTTCTCAATACATTTTAAGAGAACTATTCCAATCATACAAAATAGGAAAATAAGAAAAAAGTACCTTTTTTAAAACAGCTATCCAAATCTCATCAATCCAAAGCTCATGGATATATACGAGAATGCATGGTGATGTTGGAATAATTGAATATTCAATACATGTGTTCTTGAAATCATTGTAATCATCATAAAGGATTATTTGACAAAAGCTGATGAGAAAATGCTGAAAAAATTAGAATTTGAATTAGAATTACTCTGAATGTACTTTTATACTATATACACAAGTAAATTCTGTGCTGAAATATTTCTAAACGACCTATTTATTTATATTTTAAATAGTGAGATGTCGACGCTTCTAAACTTTAGCATTTAAAAGTATACAGATGGTTGAATAATTAATATTTTGGCTAATCCTTTTTTCTTATAATTTGCTGTCAATTCTTCCTTCTTTAAAATGAGAATATTTTCTTGTTGGAATATGCACTTTCGATTATTTTTGTTAATTCGTTGCTGAATATCACATTTTATATTGATGGCTTCATTTGAAATTAGAGTCGAAAATGCTTTAGTTTATACTCATCTACACGACGGTCTTCGGTTGAGCCGAGTTTCGGAATCGCACCCTCAGGCAGCAAATCCATTACTCTTCCAACTGGGCTACCATGATCACCCATCTGTATTTAAGAAAACAAAAGTTATTTTACACCAATTAAAATAGTCCGGATGTAGTTTTGGCAAATAAACTAATCAAACTTTTCATAGAACAGCGCAGCTATCTAATAAATATAGTTATACTCATAAACATATAAGAAAAAAGGTACCAAAATTTATAAATTCTTTAATCGTACTGACTTAATAAATGATATTTTTGGTTCAAACACGCGATTTATGTTTAATTTTATTTTCGTCGTTAATATTTATTGTGCTTGCAACTTTTTCCTGGCTTGTTTTTCGGTCTTCTAAATTTCGTCAATTTGGAATTCAGATTTTGGAAGAATGAAAAAATAATTTTTTGTGAAGTCGCAGGAAATGGCGAGTTCGTTTTAATCTGACGTGCACAGTGTTGCGCCGTGATAAATTTATTCGATATCGGATCCTATAATGCTCTTGCAGCTCACCTTGTTGGCGGATGTTTGATAAACTTGCACTGCCTGTATACGACCATCTAAACTAAATTCATTGTTAATGTTGTTACTTGAGTTTACTTTATCCCACCCGCCTTCAGCTATCGGTATACCAATCCGGACTAGTTTTCTTCAACATACGCATTCATTAACAGTCTAATTTCCCTTAAAATAAAGAAACACATATAAGTTTTTTTCTGGTTTTGCATGCGTTATGACTTTTATTATTTCAGTGCAAAGGATGAACAGTGTAAGAGAGAAAACAAACCTATCATACATTTCTTGAAATACTGGTGGAGCATTCTGAATGCACTGAAAGCAGCCATTACTTTTATTCTAATCTCTCATTGTAAAAACCCACATGTCACTGAAAAGGAATATCAAACTAGTACATGTAATAGTTTGGAAAGAAAAAGTCATGAAGAATCTGAATGCCAAATACAAATATTATGGACTTTTTAACTATATGCTGGACGTACTTATATGATATGTTGTTACGAATTCCTTAACCTTCTAAAGGGTTTACACGCAAAATTCCACCTTGAAACCTTGCATCACTTCTAACCAGTTTTTACCTTTTTGTACAACATAATATTTCCAAAGGGTGAAATTCGTAGGAAATGAGAAATATATTTTTCCAAATGATTCCATTCTAAGGAAATGAAGAAAAGAATCCTACTAACTCATTCTATTCTAAGGAAAAGTACGAACATAATCTTTTCAAGATTCACTTCCAATGAAAGGAGCAGTAGAATAATTCCAAAGTGTTATATTCTAAGGAATGGACCAACATAGGCTTACCAAAGAATTCTATTCTGTGGATAAACTAATATAATCTTTCCAAAGGATACACCTCCAAGGAAACGGCCAATATAATCTTTCCAAACGATTCACTTAGAAGGAAAGCACCAATATAATCTTTCTGAAGGTTGAAATAATCCATGGATTCTTTCATCCAATAAATGCAGTTCTTTAGTCATTATTTGTACTGTGTATAAAAAGTAATTCTAAACTAGTCGAGAATCTTGTGACGTTCAGAGGGTTGAGATCTAGCCAAGCAGTTAGACCAAGTCTGTGAGTCCCAACATAATTAACTCTCCTAGTTTTTATCTCGACGATGTATCTCGACATTAACAAAAGTGACCAGATATTGACAGACGAGACATCGCGTTATTTGTAGAAAACTGACCAGATCCTGAAATCGTCATAATAAAAAAATCGGCAATGTCTTGATGACGAGAAATCTCGTCATTAGCAAAACTGACCAGAGATCTCCGTCGAAATCAGCTTTAACCCTCCAGTTGACTTCGATGGAGATCTCTGTGTGTCCAACACCAGATCAGGACTTCCATAGAGATCATCTCTTGCCAGACCAACACGGACCAGAAGATAAATTGGGGCGGTTGTTCAGTGATACATTTTAGGAAAATATTGTTAGTTTGGTCGAGGTTTTTCGCACAAGGGCCATATCTGGCCAGGCTACGCCAAACAAAAGACAGCCAAAGTAAAGGATACACACACTGAAAGGTTTACAGACACAGAAGAGGGAAATACGTCCGGAGAATAATCGAATATGAAATAAATCGAACCTGCGCTGACTACAACACACAAGTTGCTAGCTTACTTTAGAAACCCATTGAGCATGGTGACCCAAGTATTTACATGATATAGATTCTTATGGAAAGTGGGAGAAATGAGAAATGGAATTACTTACGAATTTATCCATAACAAGTCGATCCAACCTGAGAAACATCGGGGAATTCTGTTATTTTCCATCATACGCAGAACATAGCATACACACGTATTTGATTTTATACAAAATTTAAGTTACGTACGCTTAAAATGTTGAGAGAATCACTATTAACATTTATGAATTAAAATAATCTGCTTCAACATTGTAGATATACTTAAAGCAATATTTGGTAAATCTTAGTAATTCATATATATTCCCAGAATATAAAATGGAAGTATAAAACACTTGGTAACGCCAACGAAACAACATAAAACATTTATGCTGTGTACAATATGTCTAACAATTGCAATTCACCTGTCTTAGTTTACTTAATCTTATTTAGGTTTGTAGACATGATCTGGGAAAATAACTACCCCTGATAATTCTTTCCTATATTCAACACTACTGAGAGTAAATCTACGTTAACATAATTGCGGGTTTTGAAAGTTTCACTTGGGAATTAGAAGAGCGAAGTCTGAAGTTCTTTAATCAATCTTAACTAAACTCCATGATAAATTGTTCTTCCAAAATGTGCCAAATTCATCTTTATTAGACAACAGTTTTGAGTTATATTTGACTTGGTCTTCAGAAGAGTTCATTTATATCAGTTGATTCATCGAGAAATTATTAGAGATAGTGGAATATCGAGTCTAAAAATAAGTGCCATGTATCCAAATGTGATGTTATTCGGGAAAGTTACATTGTTTAGAAGTATATGCAGTTGTCTCCAGCCACTAAGAGTTGGTAGGTAGGTAATTGAATTCACGTTATCCTTGAGCAACACAACGGGCTATTGGCGACGGTCCGGTATCTGGCCGTGTTTTCTAAAGATGAGATATCTTTTCGAGACAAAACCACCATATTACTGCAAGGGGAATGAAGAGAAGGAAAACCAAATTATTCTTTGCCCAGAACTGGTGACAATTTGGAATTGGTTTTTGCACCAGAATTTGGTCACCACAGGGCAGTTTCTGACGCGAAGATAAACCACCAGGAAGGTTAAATCAGGTACTAGTTCCGTACTACAACATTGAATGAAAAATCTTTGAATTGTATCAGGAGATAGTATAAAATAATATCCCCTAATTTAATTAATAGTTATTTTCGTACTGAAAAATATACAAATCATAATCATCATATATTCAAGTTAGCACAGTAAAGGTTTCAACTCTTATTCACATACCTGCGAAATGATAAGACAAAACCCAAGGGAATTTCCGAAAGCATTTTCTAAAATAGATTTGCAATTTCAGAGCGAATTTATTCCTCCAAGTGGTATCACCGCGATATGTCGTCCATCAAGATCTGATCAATTTTACTAATGGCGAGATATATCGGCATCAAGATAATGCCGATTTTTGATGGTGACAACATCAATACTTGGTCACTTTCTTTTTAACAACGAGTTGTCCATCAAGATTTGGTCAGTTTTGCCAGTTTGAAGAGATACTTCGTCGGGACAAGCATCACGAGTGTTAAACGAAGAAAAGAGTACTTATTTGCATAAAATATTATACGATCAATATTAACAAAGTGATAACTCTAAATAATTCTCAAGGATAAAGATTAATCTATTTTATGCTTCGGCAATTATATACACTTCAGTTCAAATCGAAGAGGTTATAATTTTTCTAGTCCAATTTATAAGTATAATTCAAACGAATTACCGACACCGATACGATCCCTAAATTAGTAGTTAATCTCGTAAAGAAAAATATGCAAATCATAATGATCATACCTTCATGTTAACACAATAATGGTTTTTAACTCTATTGCATACCTACGTAGTGGCAAAACAAAGCGTATATTATATTTTCCAAAGCAACTTCTAAACTAGATTCACAATTTTAGAAATCTAAACGACTAAACAAATGTGCATATTTGCATCAAATATTATATGGTCGAATTGAGCAAAATGATCTAAAACCAGGTAATTCATATGAATAAAGATAAATCCATTTTTAACTTCGAAAATTTCATACTTCAGTTCAAATCAAAGGGGTTTAAAATTTATGTTTTCCTATTTTAATTTATGAGTATAATTGAAACGAAATGGAACAATACTCATATGCCCTTTAAAAAGAGTATAAGTACCGATACTGATACGGCCGAAGAAAATAAATGCAAATCATAATGACCATATATTCATGTTAGCACAGTAAAGGTTTTGAACTTGATTAACATACGGCCTCAGTGATAAAACAAAGTGTATGAGGTATTTTTCAAAGCAACTTCTAAAATAGGTTTACAATTTCAGAAATTTAAACGAAAAAATCACATTTGCATATTTGTATCAACTATTATAAGATCGATATGAGGAAAAGGATTCAAAACTAAATAATTCACAAGAATAAATATTACTCTTTTATGCTTCGATAATTACTCTTTTTACAGGGCTGTATTATTCAACTTTGAATAATACAGCCCTGTAAAAAGAATAATTATCGACACATTTCAGGCATCAGTTTAAAACAAACACGTTCACCAATTTATAAAACTAATATTTAAAAAACATACACCAGTTCAAATCAAAGAGGGTATCATTTAGTTTTTCCATTTCAATTTATGAGTATAATTTAAGCGAAATAGAATAATACTCATCTGCCTTAATAAAAAGAGTCTAATTACCGACGCGCTATTTCCGACACCAATTTAGAACAAATACTTCCACCAATTTATAAAACTACGATTAATCAAACATTCCATCTCAGAATTAGCAAGGTCTACGGATCCAATAAATCGTGTTGGAATTTTAGCGCCAGCACACATCTTCCCTGATTACATGCCCTACGAAGACGAAAGAACGAAGACTAATGCTGTCGAGGTATCAGCAAAAAAAAAATGGCTAGTTTAAATAAAGACGGACATGACAAGATTGGTGAAAAATAAACCGTCGCCTTTACAGCACTCTAAAAATGAGGGAGTCTGAGTGAGTTTCGGATGCGGATCTAATTACCCATAATCCCTCTGCTGTCACCCGAGTCTGTTTCCCTTCTGAAACATAGTGACAGAAGGGATTAGGGTGAAAAGCCTGAATTTTTATAAATTAAAAGCGATTGCTCGTGTAGAAAGACCTGCTTCTGGGTGTATGGTAAAAAGATCTCATACATCACTGTTCAGAATGAAAAGATGGTGTCGGTGTTTCTAAAGCGCGGCGTGTAGTGCAAGTGGTTATAAGGAATGAGTGATGACGCTTCAGTGTTTCGAATTTTACGAGAAAGAATTGTTTTCTAAAATCCATAAAAGCTCACAGGTGTTTGATAAGTGAGTTGGTAGAAGGGTGGGGTTTCTTACTTTATTTTGCGTGCCGTTTCGAGGGTGTGATGGTGCAGTATATTTAGGTTTGTGAGTAATTTCGATGTAAGTAATGTTACTGGGTTTCTAGTTTGTGATAAGTTTTGCATGTCGTTTACTTATCTGTACTGACACTGCAAAACAAAATAGTAGCTCTACAACGGAACACTATTCAGTCAATGGTAATGAATACACAGATTACTTGGCTCTACAAAATGCTTCAAGACATAGAACACTTGCATGTCGTTCAATTATTGCACTGACACTACAAAATACAGCAGTAGCTCAATAATGGATTCACACTGCGGAGTCTATGGTAATGAACAAACGGATTACTTGTCTCTACAAAACGCTGCAAGACATGAAGCACTTGAATGTTATTCACTTATCTGTACTAGTGCTAAAAATCACAACATTAGCTCTACAATTGATTCCATCACACTGGCGTCTGCGATAATGGACAAGATTACTTGGCTCTACTAAATACTGCAAGACATGAAACACCTGAATGTTCACTTATCTATAATGACACTACAAACTAACACGCAAGCTCTACAATAGATTCCAACCCTCTTTAAAATCTGTGGTTATAAACAAGCGGATTACTTGGCAAAGAGAGGCACTGCAGTTGTTCAGATTCAAGTACACCCATATTGTAAATTTCCATAAAAATGTATATCAAGAAAAATCAAAGTTGTTTGTTTGTATTGGACTGTCATGGCGCTAGGGCCAAACACACGACAACGTCAAGTAAAAAATGTTTTACGTTGTAGCGTATGGAGAATGTAGAATATAACTCTTGAAACAAAGGTTATTTATGAAATGTTCTTAAGCTTATATTGAATCAACTTGAATTCATCGATCTACTTACCACTAGGAAAATAGGGACTCACACACTAGGAATTGAGAAACCATACATTGAATGCGGGGTAAATCTACCTTGAGTAGAAAAAATAGGGGTTGGGTTGCTTCGATTTGTATGGTGCATGAGCTATTTCGGTCAAGCTGCGTGTCAGACAAGACAGTATCAAATAATGCACAATCGAACCTGATCAGACTACAACTCGTAGAAAAAATAAAGAGGTGGTCTGATTGGTTGTAGCAGGTCTGGAATAGGGGAAGACATACCTCTATCAAGTAAATATATGGGAATGTTTACACATTGTGAAAGGATAATCTTAGTATTAGTACGAATAGTTACAGAGAGGTTTAGGGGAATGTTTACACATCGCGAAAGCAGAATTTTGAAGTTAGTAGGATTAATTTAGGCGTTATATATGTTCTGTCGTGTTTTCTTATAAAGAGATGCACTTACGAATCATGTATATCAATTCCTCGAACTTCGTTTAATCAGTTTTCAAAGGTATATAAGTTAATTTGAAACAGATTTAGGTTAGATTGGAAAAATTATAAAAACGATTGTCAGGTGCAGACCTAATTCGGTTCACGATGAAGACATCTCATACATGGTTATAAAGATAGTGTTGGTGTTTCTGAAGCGGTATGAGTAATACAAGTGGTAAAATGGAATGAGTACTGACGCGTCGCTGTTTTTCTCATAAAGATTCGTTCCTTTTTCATCTTCTCCTTGATCTCAAAATTTTCGTCATATGTAGTTATCTGTCAGTCCAATATAGTCTTGAAACAGAAATAAAATAAAGAACTCTATCAGAAGTATTATTCACTGAGACGTCAACAAGATCAGGGCAACTATTGTAGTGGGTTGCTTTTACGTCTGAAAAGCCACACAGAGGATAAGTTGCAGTATCCAAAAACCCAATTCAGTACTCATTATTTTGTTGGTAGTCGTGTCCAGTGAGGAAACGAAAATAAGAGACTCCAATAGCTCTAAGTAAATCCTATGTAAACTGAGATATCAGCAAGGAGGTCCAGTCTTTCTCTTTAATTATATCTTTGAAAATATTAATTTGGAAATGTATGATTTTTGAATGGTATTTAATATGATTACATGACTAGGTAATACAGCACTGGGTTTATCTAAACCATCCGCCAATTCATTGCTACGAACACCGCAGTGACTGAGGATTCACTGTAGTGTGATATTTCGACCACTGACATTAACAGATTTTATAGCAATTTGGCACCAGGAAATCGAGAGTGAACAACTAGGCAAAGTCAACAAAAACGACATTAGGTTCGTTTCTTTCCCTGAAATATCCTCTAGGACCATGTGAAAAACAGCCCTATCGCCGTCAAAAGTGGTTCTCTAATACTCTTACAGCTAACAGGTATTTGATAAATACGTTGATATCATTGTGAGGTGAATTGATTTATTTTGTATGCCATCGAGGATATAGTGAAGCTATGCTTTCAGTTCATTTAAGTACTTTCAATGTGTGTAACGCAAGAAAGGTTTCAGTGTTTGCTCATAGATTTTTGTACTGATGTGCATTTTTCGTTTTAGTTCTTGGTGCTTGTGAAAAAATATAAACAACTTCCATTGAGGGCAGCATTTTATAGTATTTAACAACCGAGATATAGGCAACTTTTTTAAATGTAAAACCTCACTAGGCTAACTCTATATAGTAGTCCTTTCTAACAGATAATCTTGTATAAGACAAGTATTTTTTAATTTGCATAGAAAAAGGTTAGAACTGATAGGAAAGGTTCGAATATTAATAGTTATTTTCCCCCTTCCATAACCGTTACTAAAACTAAAATTCTAAAATGTATTCAAATATAACGAGTACCCATGTATTGTCTCACTATCCTGAAATTCTATAAACGAAATTTAATTAAAAAAATTACTCCAGAAGCATGAATTGCTGATATAAAAGCTAAAGAGTGAAACGTTTGAAACCCAAGTGGAAGTTGGGTTTGAAAGATTTAAATAACGTGTAACTGTTCCCTCAACGGACCCATTCTGCAGTGCTATGATAATACCTGACAGGTGAGACACTTTGGTGATCAGTGTGGGAAATATTCATGTCATACCCAGCCCGGAGATAAAAGACAAGTCGTACATTGATCAGACATTGCAACAAGGATTTGCGCACGCGTACTCTGTATCTTTACAGAAAACTTGTGGGTGGACATGTGAATTTCGTGTTTCAGGACTGATGATATTGTACCGCGATGTGCGTATTGAATGAATGGGGAAACATCTGACAAAGTATGTGAGCCGAGAAGTTGGTAGCTGTGAAATAAATGCTAGGTTTCAGGTTCAACATTTGAAAAATATTCACATATAAGCTTAATAGGTATGAATTTCTTATTAGTCTGAGGAAGGATTGAATCATAAAAAAACATAAATCTTCCCGCGCTACCAAATATTGTATTTTCATCCATCGTAAGGTTGTAAATTCTGACTACTTCTTTTACGGTTTTAAGCTTTCTGCCTAATTAAACAATGGAAACTGAACCGTCTAAAATTGTTACCCAACCCACTTACAATCTGTGTTTCACAATATCTGTTTCTTATAAAATTATGAAAATAAAAATAGCGTTCAATAATTGAACATTGTAATCATTCTAATAAATGAGTCCGGTACAACTGTCACTATAGTGTGACAAGTTAAAACGCAACAAACAATGCAAAATGGAACGATATGCAGCATATGGAATAGGGAGGGGTCAAGCAAACGAGGTGGCGGAATATGGAATAAATGGACTTAATGGAATTGGCCAGAGCATTGGGTATGAAGCTGAATTTTATTTGGTGTAAAGCAACTGACAGAAGTTAAAACTGGGAATCTCTCTGGGAGAGATCATCAGCAAACCAAGTAAAACCTAAAAGTTATACCTGCGCCGTAGTTTCGTCCTCATTTCAGCATCCAATGCCAAAGACCAGCCGATGAGTACCACTCTCTTGAATTTCCTATCTACACACATATTTGACTCCTTACGGCACCTGTCTAAACATGATGCTGCCACCAGACTTATACTACATATTACATGCAATATTCACGAACTAGTGCCAGTATGATCAGTCTGGAACTCGAATCAGATTTGCATACGGCATCTTTATTCGATATAATGAGTCTTCTGTAGCTATATGTATATGCATGATTCCACGTGATTGAATAAATTTGTATCTAAATTTGCAAGGCATTGTACTCCTCTATAGGTACCAATGCATGACACATCACGATGTCTTTTGTCAGCATGAAACGAAATAAACATTAAAATATTGATTTGAAAAACGAGAAAATTGTTTACAATGCACAGTCTATCCAAAATTTTACTAAAACAGTTCTCTCTGGAACATAGCAATGCCTGTTTCTTCTTCATGTAAACAAGACATCTAAAACAAAAATGTGGAATCATCGCAATAAAGCATCAGTGACAATACGGTCTATCTTTCAATAGCTGAATAAGAGAGGTAGTTAATTAACGTCGCACTAGAGCTGGCACAACGGGCTATTGACGACGATTCGGGATCAATCCCGAAGGGAAAGATCGAGGACAACGCCTGGTAATTTTGAACAGATGCCGAGAACAGCACCTGAGCTGGCACCCTATTCTCCAAATTTCCACACCACGCCACCGTGAGGACATTTCTGGCCATGACAGATTTAAAATGCACCAACCCCCGTGTACACGACGGTCTTTGGCTGGACCTAGTTTCGAACTCGCAACTCTCCGGTTTGCTAGTCCGCTGCTCTTCCAATAAGGGCTACAACGGCCCCAATAACGAAATAAATTTGAAATTTATTAATTACAAATCTTTGGGGTACGAAATCAAACTTATATACGAAGCATGCTCCAGTAGACCATATTACTATTTTTTCAATCAGGTATTTTTAGACACGAAAGGGGATCATTTTTAAGTCCCCCATCCTGAAAGGATTTTGTAGAGCATAAAGAAGCGTGTGACAAATGCCTTATGACCAACGGTTTCGCTCGTTCAACTAGGACAAAAAACGAGTTTGAACCTGATCTCAAAATCCAGCTGACAGCTCCGGTAGATAAATGTCGCCTCGGCTCTGTACACGGCACAATGCTGGCGATTTCTTATGGACGTTTTACTTTCGCCTCGTTTAATCTCTGACGGAGTTTTGCAGCTTTGTCACAGTAATAGCCCAGAGTGCTTTGTTGCCTAACCAGACGACGATAGCAGCTACAATGGGTTGAGTCATCCTTGGTTAGGGACAGTAGGATAAAGTAGAGTATTGATATCAACATGGTCACGTGTGATTTTTTTTGTTTTCTCTCATGGCATGTATTTTGCATAACGATAGAAAGTATTCGGTACAGTACTACGCCTTACTAGAGGATAAGAGCTATAGTGGACTGCGTCATTCTGGGTCAGAAAGAATGGGATAAAGTGTTGATCTCAAAATGATCAGTTGGTGAGATTTTCATGCTTTCTGTCCCAGTATAAACTTTGTCCCACAATTTAAAATATTCTGTGCACTGTGTGTGATCACTTTATTGGATCTGACTTAAGAATTCCGCTTCGCCAGAGAATAGCTGGAGCTACAATGGGTTGAGTCTTTCTTGTTAGTCAAAGAGTATGGGGTAAAGTGAAGTACTGATCTCGAAATGGTCGGTCGTTGGGATTTTCATTTTTTGACTCGCACTATAGACTGTGTTCCATGATTTAGGATATTCAGTACGCTGTGCGATCATAGTATTAGAACTACCTATAGAAATTAAGCCTTCCCAGAGGACGGTTGGGGATACATTGACTTGAGCCATTTTAGTTAGAGATAATTGGGTAAAATGAAATGCTGATGTCAGAATGGTCAGTAGGTGTAATTCTCCTGTTTTCAGTCATAATCTTTGACCTACGATTTGAAATATTCAGTATTGTGGATGATCATATTATTAGAGATAACTTAAGAAATTACGACTGATCAGAATACGATTGGAGATACAGTGGGTTGAGTCTTTGTCAGAGAGAATGGGTTAAAGTGGTGTGCTGATCTCAAATGGGTTAGTCGGTGTGATTTTGACGTTTTCAGTCACATTATAAACTGTATCCCACTATTTACAAGATTCAGTACATTAAGAGGATGGTTGGAGCTACAGTGGGCTGAATCATCCTTGCTAATCAAAGAGAATGGGGTAAAGTGAAGTGTTGAAGTTGTCGAATAGGACCGATTGAATACAGAGGCATAAACTACTGCTTTTCATAGCGCTCGTCAACTAGTCCCACATTAGGATTCGTTCTTTCTCCCAATATCATATGACATAACTTCAAACTGAACAATCGGGAGAAACATGAGGCTGCACGTGTCTGATCCGTAGGTTTCATACAGGCACGATTCTCCCTACTACAGGACTTTGTCAGTAGCTGAAGAAAAATTATGTATTCAATCATTCAAATCGACAATTTTGAATTTTTACTTTTCTTAATACAACTTGAAAGTTTTTAATTTTTGATAAATTATACAGTCCATTAGAATCTCAATTAATTTTGTCGTGATTCAGAGTTTGATTCATTCAAAAAACACCAATTGTATTACTTTTGTCAAGCTTTCAAAATTAGATTTACCATTTTACATGTCTTTACCTTATACATGGTGTTTTATTACTAAATTCATATTTAAATGGCGTTAGATTGCGTTACAAAATATGACTTCGGGCAAATAATTCCTTTAGTTTTGTACAAAGCAAATGCATTTAACAAGAAACATTAAACCTCATTTAATAAAATTACTAAGCACATCTTCAGTGAGATCAGTCAACATTAGTTTACACCCCGTTAGAAATTTGGTTTGTTCCAAACCGAAATTCCAGTTTGGAGTGACCATGTGGAATACGAAATTCCTTTCATGTAGGGAAATGGGTTAGGTTTTCAATTTCCAAATGTCTTTCCTGACGTATTCTCATTTAACAATTTCCATACGCATTCAATGCATTTACATGCTGAAATTTTGGACGAATTTTCTCAATTAGTTTTATACATACAGTTATACTTTGTGTACAGGAGGCCTGAACTTAAAATCTGGATATTGGAGCAGGTATGTAGATTAAAAAATCCCCTGAATTTAACATAGGTAACATTCTTTGGATGTGAAATGTTAGTTGAATTTGTTTTATATTCATCAAAATTAAATTTAGATATGAATATAAAAAGTTAAACACATATATTTGGTGGATTATATAAAACAATTTAAGGTAGGTATTTTAATTAAAATCACACTGGAGCAAAACAACGGGCTATTGCCGACGGTCCGTGATCAAACCCACATGAAAAGATCCAAGGACTACACCACGTAATTTTGAACTATGGTCAGATGATGAGGTCACATCTGAGCTAAAACAATATTGAGATTGAGTAATCAAATAATTGCTCAAATCTGTTGTATTGAAATATACCTTGAACCAGAGCAAATTTACCTTAAAATGGAAACGTTTCGGTGTATTTCAATGTGAAGACTATATTTTCTATTTAAATATCATTAATATGGATAGAGCTGTTAGGTAATTGTATATTCTATATCCATTTCAGCAGCACACAATCACCAGAATTAAAAGTAACCAGGTATTTTAACTTCATACAGGAGCAACGCAACGGGCTATTGGTGAAGGTTCGGGATCAATCCCAAAGGGAATGATCCGACGACAACACCACGTAATTCAGAACCACGGTCAGATGACGAGGCAACAACTGAGCTGGAATCCCACTCCCAGAAATAAAGGCAAAATTGTAGTTTGTAGAAAATTAGGAATTAATTGTAAAAGAAGATATTTAAGTAAACTCGTTATTTTTATGATACATTTCATCCTAAGATAATTCCTCTTTTCAATGTTTTAGTTCAAAGATAGCTTACTTAAGTCTTACTATGCCTTGTGATACAAAATAGTTATTTTCCCAAAAGCTCATCAGTAAAAATGTAAACGAAATATATTGGAACTACTTCATTGACTCGACAGTGCAGTGTGGGCGTTGGTCTTGTAGACGGTTGAATTCCTTCATGGCCAGTTACTGGTTATTGTTATCCAGCCTTCAGTTTTGCAAATGCCTACGTCCTTGTGTACAAAGGTAGTCCATCTAAGAATTTGGACTTCCTCTAGGCCTAACTCCAATTCTCCAGACGAAAAATAACCTTTTTGCACTCATTTCATCAAGTATTCGAATGATATGTAGGTAGGTAGTTAATTACCATCGTATTGGAGCAACACAACGGGCTAGTGTCAAAAGTCCGGGATCAATCTTAAAGCGAAATATCCAATCGAATGATATCCACAGCCCATCTCATTCTCTGTATCTTTATATATTTAACAATATCTGGTCTTTGTATAGGTGGTATAACTCGATATTAAAGGATGTACACATTGCTCTGAATTTCTTTCATTGCTTAAAGTGTTATTTCTTTCAAATGACAGTGACAATATATTTGCTATACAATAAATTCAAAGCAGTTTATAAAGGTTTAGCTTTTAATTCTTACTAATGCCATAAATTAAAGGTTGGTTGGATGGAAAGTCTGGTGCACTTTAAATCTTTCGTGGCCTCAAATGTCCTCACGTTGGAGTGGTGTTGAAGTTTGCAGAGTAGGGTCCCAGCCCAGGTGTGATCTCGTCATGCGTCAAAATTGCGTGGTTTTCTCTCTGGATCTTTCCCTTCGGGTTAGATCCCAGATCGTCGACAATAAACCATTGTGTTGCTCCAGTCAACTACGTACCTACCTCGAAGCTGGTAGGGTTTTTTTTAGTACTGCCTGCCGCATCACTGACGTGGTTAATAGTTATATTACGATTTCATTTTGCTGCTTTATGGTTTATTAACCAGAATAAATGATTATTTTATGCTGTTGGACAATGTCGTAGTTCCTAGTGGAGATAACAGATGATTCACGTTTATCTGATTACATACAATACTTTGATTTATTGATATTTTTATTTCTTTACTAGTCTTTCTTTTTATATGTAATATACACACACACACACACATATATTTTCATTCTATGACAATACACAGTTTTCTGATATATATTTCACTGGTACGTTTCTGTATAACTCTCTGTATTTGCCCTCGGATACTTCTAAATAAATTTTTTTAACTTTTTACTGTATTTTGGTATAGCTTAAAGCTAGTCTTATATATGGTTACCATAAGCATTTTATAATAACTATTCTCACAAAGAATATTACATTAGACTTAAGTGTATTTTTCGAATTTCATCTTACAAAGAATATTACGTTGAGTGTATTTTTCGAATTTCAATTCTTAACTTTTTCAAATCCCTTCATTATATTCAGACTTTTTTCGATGAATCATTGTTACCTTCAACGCTTGTAGTATAAAATAATAACACATTTTTTCAGTATACTGAATTTTAAAAGTGCAAATTAGGTGGGACATAATGACGATTCTTTGGTATAACATGATAACAATGATCTCTAGAAAAAAATACTCACTGTATATAAACAGAAACATATTCCCTGTTACAAAGATGAATGTTTAAGACTAGAATTCTACAATTCAGAAAAATATTAGAGTCACGAATCTAATAGCATGATAAACATTGGAGTTCCTTTTAATAGTACTTTATTGCCATTTTGGAGCTTATTCTAATATTAACATTGACCAATCAGTTATCATATATCGATTCGGAATTCATTGTCTTGAATTGATTTGGGTATCGCTTTCGGAGAACGATTAAAGTGACGTCACGTCCGGAGTACATACACAAAGCACGTTCAACTACAAAAACACTACATCCACCTACTTCTAGCTTGACAGAAAAAGCCTCTTATAGGAATCAAGTATACATTTGTAGGACGCGAAAAGTGCATTTTCTGAGCTAACCAAGTCTGGTGGGTTGGTTTATTAAGGTGCAAGATCCAGATCTGACCAAATTGCACCATGTAATAGTTTTTTGCTTCAAGTTAATGGACATACACACAAAAGAAATTTCTACTGACACAGAAGAGATAAATACACTCAGAGTAATTACATCAAGTCCGGTGGGACTGGAAACCAAAGTAGAGTACTTTTTTCAATCAGATCCATGCTGTTATAAAACAGGTGGTGGGATTGTATTCTATTTTCCCTTGACACATCTGCCCTTGTACTTGAGGACCAACGAAATCTCTGAAGGTAAACCTCACCACCCGTCAGTTTAAAATTCGGTGCAAAGTGACAGTTTAAAACCAAATTCATACGTGAGGAATAATATTTTGCTTAGTTGACTCATTCAATTCAAGCTATTTTTCTCAGAATTTGGTGACTTTTTGCTAGTACAGATGTTTCCAAAAAGAAGACGGCACGGAGACACTTATTTCATGGCTTATGCATGCTCTTACATGGATGGCATTTATTATAATGTTTCCTGCACTTATAGTACTAACCCTTTTGATAGTTGTCTTGATGAGGTATCATTGAAAAAGCTGCCCAGATCTCCATGAACGTGATATCTCGTCGTTAGACGAAAACTGACCAGATATTGATCTTGCCATCATAAACCAATTGGCGATATATTGATGACGAGATATCAGAACGAAACAGATGCCAGTCACTTGACTTTAGGCCATTCGCCATCTGGCTTCCCAAAACTTCTTAACTATGTTACCAAAGGTATTAAGTACAGTACACGTGTATAAGTGTCGAATCGTACTATTACATAAAATTCAGTCAAGAGTCAACAATATTACAATAAAATAAGTGTGCATGCCGACAGCATGTTCAGTCAGGAAACGAAACTAAGCAACTGAAACCTTCCTTGCAGAGTCTGGGACGACGTTACTGGAGGAAAGAGAGCATCCTAAAATTTATCCTGGGCAGTATTGACAAGTCTTTCTTGTAGGTGGTTGTTTGAGCAGCCCTTTTATCCAAAGTTTCTAAGTGTGAGAAGACACGGCTTTTGGGTGATCTTGGTTCCTTTTTGGCGAGATAGTCCCATCTCTCATTTCCGGGTACGTCACAATGAGTGACGAGATTTCTCGTCATTAGCGAAACTGTTGAGATCTTGATGAAAGATAAATCTTTTCGGTCACTTGTAGGGCTGATTGAAACACTGAGAGAAAGAACAGCCTAGCTGCAAAAATGACATATGTTACTTAAGCTTTCCATGCACTCGGGTCAAATAAAAATTAAATGATTCAAGGAAGGGTTAAAGAGATGCCATCTCCATGGTAACTTTTAAGTCTCCAAGTATTTCGACGATATATCACGTACATCAATGTCTGTCTGATTTTGTTAGAAACGAGATATCTCGTCGTCAAGATACGCCAATTGTTTATAGTGATGAGATCGATTTGGTCAGTTTTCTTCTAAAGACGAGATATCTCGTCCATCAAGATCTGATTACTTTTCTTCTAAAGACGAGATATCTCGTCCATCAAGATCTGATCAGTTTTTTCTAACGACGAGATATCTGGTCCATCAAGGTCTGGTCAGTTTTGTTAATGACAAAAGGATTAAACACTTCACCATTGCACTAGGAGGATTAAACATTTCAAGAACTTTTTTATTTCATTAATAACATCGTAATAACAAAAATCTCACTCGTTTTAAAAGTTGCGGTTTCGTCTAATTTTGCTATCACTGACTCATTTATGTATTGCCATTTCACAAAATTTTCGCAACCAATTTGATATTTTACAATTTTGCCAATTTGATATTTTACAATACGTGATTTTCGAGTAGTGTAGTATTGATTTTACTCAGGAACACGTATAGTGACTGACCACATATATTGGCTGAAAGAATCAGGGAATATGTTATTGTTCGAAAATCAAGATTAGTTATGTCATACACAAAAACTGAATGTTGTGAAACGGATATATTGATGTACGCCTAAGAGGTCTCCGAGTAGAGAATTCGGAAACTTTAGAGATAATTCATATTCATAGTAAATACACTGCTGGCCACCCAAATTGCAACACCAAGAAAGACAAGAGATATCACAACAAAATTTATTTTGTAGATAACATGTTGACCAAGTATCAAATGATTAAATTTATAGACTTCTGTGAAGTGTGGTTCCTGCCAAAATCAGTAGCCAGAGTAGCCGCCATTGTTGGAGATCACCGCTGCCACACGCCTCGGCATTGATTCAAAGAGACTTTGGATGTGTTCTTGGGGTACAGCAGACCAAGCAGCTTCCACACGTTGCCAAAGTTGATCTGGTGTGGCAGCTGGGGATGTATTCTGGGTCAATCGTTGAGCAACCATGGACCACATGTTTTCTATCGGCGAAAGATCCGGAGAGCGAGCTGGCCAGGGAAGAGTGATATCCAATACCGCCCCATACCATAATACCCGGTGCAGGACCAGTGTGGCGGTGCATAACGCAGCCTGTTCAGCATCCTCTCTCCACGGTGTCTCCAGACTCGAATACGACCATCGTGGTGTTACAGACAGATGCGTGACTCGTCAGTAAAGACAATTTCATTCCATTCTACGTCCACATCCTTCTTTCATTGCACCATTGGCGGCGGAAACGTCTGTGGTTCTGCGTCAAGGGTAGACGAAGCAATGGACGTCTTGCGGACAGACCACTCTGCTGTAAACGGCGTCGAATGGTACGCGCAGACACTGGATGATGCGGTACAGACTGAATGTGCTATGGTTCGTGATGAGCTGAGCGATCCGTCACTGCCATACGCACAATATGCCTGTCATCACGTGAAGTGGTGCACTGAGGTGGATGCGATCGAACACGTCGGTCCGTCGTACCCTCCTGCATCCAACGATCACATATCCGCATTACAGTTGTTTGGTTTCGTCCAACACGACTACCGATTTCCCTGAAAGATAATCCACAATCTCGGTAGGCCACTATCCTTCCTCTGTCGAACTCGGATACTTGATCAAAAGATGATCGCTGTTTTCTACGAGGCATAATTGATCGTTTTTTTGAAAAAACCACAAGAAAAACACAATTGCCGTACTTGAAATCGTCGAAATCTCCAAGCCTTAAATAGCGCTTTGAAGTGGCGCCACAGGCGCGCGTGATGTGCGTCTGCGCTGAAATTCTAATCATTTGCATATCTCACCTCCGCTAATGCATGTTGTAAATTTCATATTATTTGCATGCTTCCTTAAGGGTGTTGCATTTACGGTGGCCAGCAGTGTATAATAAAATGAGTTATAGAGCTTCATAAAAATTTACTTAAAATTCAAAATTTATATTTAGCGTCCCAGTAGCTAACGTATCAGTAAAATAATTGTGTACTTATTGACTGACTAAATATGGCTCTTTCCCATTAAAAACTCGACCAAATATACTTTGACGAAATTATTATTTTATGGCAATGCACTTGTTAATTTTATTACGAACGGTGGTATAGCTTCTACTTTCAACTGGCCACAGAGGTCAGGTTCTCCAGCCGTCAGTCGTTGATCGATATGGACATTAATTAAAAACTACTTCAGGAAAAATTGATTAAAATGACTTTTTCACGATTCATTCTGTCCATAGTCTTGACGTAATGAAGGAAAGCAACGTAATGACAAAGAGTGACGTAATGATGAAGTTTGAAGATGATTAATGGGCTAGGGAGTACGTAATAAGGAAGAAAGTATGATCATTTTTGGAATATACTGCCCTTTAATCGGCTTCAAGAGTGCCTTTTCTTCCCTCATTATGTCTCGAAACGATTCTCTTTTGACGAAATTACGCATATGGATTTCTGTTGCCATTGTGGATACGTTTTTAGTGTTGTGGAATTGTTTGTAATCCTTGTGGCTCAACATAAACGCTAAAATCCATCTGACATTACTTTAATATCATGTAATATTACGCGATGGTGAAATTATGGTTTTGAACTTTTCTATTGAAAAATAAGTAATCTTATAAATGCACTTCGACTATGTATGTACAATTTGAATACATAGTCGAAGTCCTAGTTGCTATGCACTACGATTTGTATTCGACTGCTATAACCACACACTAAATTGCTTAGAGCTTAAACTATTTATTATCTTTGACATTCTCCCAGTGCTTAGTATAAAAGTAAATTCTCTATACTAAGCCTTGGAGGATGTCAAAGTGGTTAGTATAGAAGTAATTCTCTTTTGGTGAAACTAACCATATGGATTTCTGTTGTCTATGTGCCATTGTGGAAAATGTTTTAGTGTTGTGGAATTGTTTGTAATCCTCGTGGCTCGACATGAATGCTGAAATCCAACTGACGTTACTTCAATGTCATGTAATATTGCGCAATGGTGAAACCATTGTTTTTTAACTTTTGCATTGAAAAATAAGTAATCCTATAAATGCACTTGGAGTGCTATACCCACACTCTAAAATACTTTGACCTTATAATATTATTTAGCTTCGGCGTCCACCAGTGCTTACATTTAGAACTAATTTTGGTTAATCGCTTACTGGTGATTTTTGTGCTACATGAGGACAAATAAGATTGGGACATTTTGGTACGTTAGAAGATCAAAGGGTGAAAATATCAAATTTGGTATCTGACCAAAGGATATGAAATAGGTTTTTATAATTTTCTGAATGCTGAGAAATTTCAGATTTTGATTCAGTTTGCTGCAAATGAGTACACTACATTTTTCGCACATTTTACTGAAAATTATTTATTCTTCTTTCATCCATCTCTGAAATTATGAACTAATGTATGTGTATTGGTTATGTTTCAATGTGCTATATGTATATATTTATACGTACAATAAATAATGTATCATACGTTTGTATTTAAACGTACAATAGAATGTGTTATACGTATGTATTTATATCTTAAAACACCTGCACAACTAAAAATTATCATATAGCATACGCTTCCTGATTGTGTATTAATAAGTTATTCTGTACATAGGATATGTAACTAGTAAGTGTAGAAATATTTGAGATATTCCTTTTTTAAGTAAATAAAGTTCGATTAATTGAAAGTCTAGATGTGTAGAAAGATTTGGTGTTTTGTTTTATTAATTAATCAGGTTCGACGAATATAGAATGTAAATGAAGAAATATTTGGGGTTCAATCATTTTTTGTAAACATTGGAGTACAGGTGAAAAAAGATTGGATTGTTTTCTTTGGCTAATCATGTTCAGTGAATATTGAAGTATAGATGAAGGAGTATTTGATGTTTTGTTTAATCAGGTGACCAGGTTTCACGAATTTTCATATATAAATGAAGAAATATTTGAGGGGGTTGTTTTAAATAACCATCTTCTATAAGCATTGGAGTCTAGGTGAAGAAATATTTGGGATTTTTCCCATTAGTTAATCATGTTCATCGAACATTAAATTATAGATGAAACATTTGATAATTTGTTTTATTTGTAAATCATGTTCATGAATATTAGAAAGCAGTTGAAGAAATATTTGTTTTTATTAGTTACTCAAATCCAAAGAACATTGGATTTTTGATAATATATTGTATTTCTTGTTTTGCACGCGTACCATTGTGTGCTTGCTTAGTCAGGTATATTTATTCTGCAAAATATTTAAATTTGAGCTAGCTGGATTGATTGCTTTAGCTAAATACAAACATGCAATCCTGTTAAGTGGTGAACAAACCTGAATCGCAAACACAACCTTCTGATAAGAGCTAATATAATATAATAATACTGAAATATAAATCAGCAGTGTTTCTCTAAAATATTTTTTAAAATGTGTGTCGTGTTCCAACTTGTATAAACTGAATGATCATTGAAAATTCGGGACACGTTTTGAGGGTATTGAGGCGTCATATACAGTAATCCTTTGATATTTTCTATCGATGAATCAAATGTGTGCTTGTTTTCTGAGATGGTCGTACTCTACAAATATACTTCATACAGTTTGTTTCCTGATGTAAAATTAATATACTGTATCACTTCTCTTACGAAAAAGGCAATTTATAGAATGATATATGGACTCTTACCTCATAAAATTATTTTATTCACCTAAAGTTCCCTAATAATCTGAATTGCATGTTTTGTTTTGTCTGAAAATACTTTAATATTTAACTGCAATTCAATTAACTAGCAAATTGACATGTTAGAAGTAGGAAAAGAGTTTACTGTTGACTTATTAATTTTGATACTTCATGCTGGATTTTTGCTGTGTTTATTCAGTATTCCCTGTGGTTTTAGTTGAAAATCAGATAAATTATTTTTTATCGGAAAACTATAAGTTCTGCGATCTCCATTGCCCTGTACTTTTGTCTTCTCCTGCAATACACTGGTGTGGAATAATATAGAAACTGTAAGGTTTTCAGCTGCTACTTTGCACTAAATGGTATGACTTAGATTTTGGAAAATGATTCAAAACTTACATCAAGAGTTGAGTAACCAATACGTAAAAACGTAACATAAAATCATAACAAAAACAGAAGTATTTGAAATGAAGCTGTAACACTGCGGTGGATGCCATAAGACCGGTAATTGTGAAAACCTAAACAAACGAAAGGATATTGGTTCTTTGCAGGCTGTATGACCACCTCGAACAATAATTCAAGCTTTGCACCGCGTTTGTATACAGATAATGAGTTTATGTGGTAGCAGAACCCATTACTCTGTTAGTCTTCAACATCACGATTCCAATAAATCGATATACACTAGCTTTCTACTGAATACCATCAGTTATGCAAATCACTATATGCTGTTTCATTTAATTTTGAGGTTTTAACCTTTAATCATTATGATGGTCCTTAAGTTTTGTACTCCAATGTAATAATAAATATCTGATCTGGTTCTTTATGAATATCTTGCATTTGTTTGACGACCCCACAATACCCTATTTATATGCTGTATCCACTTCCAGGTCAATGTCTCATGATGCAAAAAAAGTACTGAAAAACAAGTATTGAGAATTTCCGTCGGAGATTGGTAGTTTGAGGATGTCAGTCATTTGGAAACCCAAGAATGTATGCTAGTAGCTTTTATTACAGCAGAAAAATGTCTGAAGAAGTCTTCAAAAATGAACAGCACAGACATGAAAGGAAGTTTCTAAAAAATCCCGATTGCTGAGAAGTGTGAAAAGCCTCCCATGGGGAAGGGGTACGTTCCCAAAACCCGGGACTGTAGACAGAATTGAAGATTCTTAATAAGCTCGGAGGAATACAGTTTCTTGAAGTGGTGTCTGGATTCTCTTAACCGGGAGGAAAAGATATAACGTAACGACTCCAAACGTCCCACAGGGGGCCGTCGAATATTTTATTCGTTCTATTTTGATTCGTCGAGAGGGGTGAGTGTTCGACTGATTTCTGACTCGCTTTCGAGAATCGATTGTTCTGTGAAAATGCGATCGGATGTAAAGTGGATGGGGGGGACAACTGCTTTTTTTTTCTGTTTTATGGAGTCTAATGCTTCGCACTGCTGCTTTATTAGGGATGTGTTATTTCACACTGCCGGCTTTGTGGCCTGTTTTACTGAGTCTAAGCTATTTGATATTGTTGTTTAGTATTGTCTGTATTATTTCGTAACACTGTGTAGCCTCGTCTGTATTGTTTCACATTGTTTCTTTAAGGGGATTATAGAATTTTGATTTTATGGTGCGTGTTTTTTCGTATAGCTGTTTTAAACTTTCTATTACTTCACACTGATACGTTCTGGCTCCTGTATTATTTCGCATTTATGCTTCGTATTGGTGTCTATGTTTATTCTACGAGAGGGTGAGAATTTGGCTGGTTTCCGACTCGTTTTAGACAATCGATAGATCTGTAAAAATGTGATTGGATGGAAAATGGATGAGAGAGGCAACTGTTTTGTTTACCTGCTTTGGGTAGCTCTAATGCTTCCTATTGTTTGGGAGGATTATTATTTTAAATTTCAATTATGTGGTGTCTGTTTTTCAGCATAGATGTTTTATGACATCTGTATTACTTCACATTACTACTTTCTGGCTCTTGTATGATTTCGAATACATATTATTCGTAGTGGTGTCTGTTCTGTCGACAAGATGGTAAGTATTTGTTTTTATTTCTGATACATTTTGGCAATCGATAGATCTTTGAAAATGTGATTGTATGTAGATAGAGGAGGGTGAATGTTTTGTTTACCCGCTTTGAAATAGCTCTGTTGTTTCACATTGCTTCTTTGTGAGGATTGTTATTGATTTTCGATTTTTTTTAGTTTCGATTTTGTTACTGTATTTTTAGCATAGCTACCTTGCTGATGGGTATTACTTTGCACAGCTGTTTTGTTAAGAACAAAGTTGAGCACTTGGCTGATCGTTGACATGACTCAATTCAGAGAATCGATAATTCTATGAAAATGTGATCACATGTAAAGTGTGGATGGGTGGGTAACTGTTTTGTTTATCTGTTGTGGGGTATCTGTATTGTTTAACATTGCTACTTTGCAGGGACTATTACTATGCCTTTCGATTTTTCAGTATCGGTTTTGTTGTGTCTATTTTTATGCAGTTATCTTGCGTATTTAATATTATTTCGCATAGCTGCTTTGTAGTGTACACTCATGTCCAAAAGTTAAGCATAATTTCTGTTTATGTGAATATTTCAGAAAATCTAAATCGAAATGAAAGGAAACGCAGTATACGGGTGTAATAGGGTTATAGAAGAAGAAAACAATGCAAAACAAGGATAAAAATGAACTTTATTATCCATTGAAAAGGGAAAGAAAAAGGTTCACAATACGAATGTCAACTTTATTGATACAGAATGATTAAAACAATGTGATGCTGAAGTTTAATACGGTGTGTGGGAACCTCTGGTAGCCACGTATGCTGAACAACGATTTTTCATACTTTGGATGAGGGTATAGATAAGTTGTGTGCTCAAAGAGTTTCAAGCTTCAAAGAGAGAAGTCTCAAATTCCGGAACACAGCTTGGTGGGTGGTGGAGGGCTGTAAATATGTATCCCGAGCATATACCACTTATGTTCTATAGGATTCAGATCACTGCATGCACTGCATAGGCAAGCCACTGCATGCAGTGCATATCTTCACTTTGAAGGAAGTCGTCAACCAGGGCTGCACGGTGAGGAGGCGCGTTATCATCCATGTATATTAAACCAGGACGAACAGTACCTCGAAACAGGCAAATGGTAGGCTCAAGGACTGCGTCTCTGTAACTTTGACCGGTTACAGACCCCATGTGAAAGATGTGGAGGTCTGTGCGACCGTCCAGCATGATGCCTGCGCAGACCATGAACCCCCTGAAGGAAAACGATGTCTTTTCGTGATGTTTTCCAGGTGAAAACGCGTTCCACGTTCACTTCAGATCGTGGTACGACGAGAATCAGTTTGCAGACTAAATCTGGACTCGTGAGTGAACATGACATTGTCTGTTGTCGACTCCACTTCTGATGTCCCAAACTCCACTGCAAACGCAAGCGTTTCAGTGCAGACGTCAGGGGGATGCAAACTGCTAGTCGTCTGGCATAAAAACCAACGTGTCTGAGACTGCTGTAAACAGTTTGTCTCGAAATTATGACTCCTGTGGCGGCTGTCAGGAGTAAACCCAGTTGTCTGACAGAACGGTTCCTCTGACGTTACACAGCTATCGCCAAATATAGTTCTTGCCGAGTGGTTGTTGCCCTTGGATGATCTGTTACTGATCGTCGGATAACTTCTCCCGTGGTTTGAAGCCTCTGCTGCAGTCTGGAGATCATACACTGAGGCACATTCACAATTCGAGACGATTCAGTTTGGAATCAACCGGATTCCAACATTCGAATAATTCGTCTCTTCACAAACATGTCCAGTTGGCATCTTTGTGATATCTTTCGTCCTTATTGATTGTTAACAACGCTCGGTACCACAGCAATAGCGAAATTTCTGTCTAAACTGTCCATGCCTCTCGAGACCATTCTATAGTCGTTCCGACGTGCGCCGACTTTGTGCATGTCAACGTCAACTGAACTGTTTTGCATATGCACAATCTTTTACCTTCGTCCCACCATTCTCCACAAGTGATTTTGAACCATTGTATCCATATTTACTCCGATTTTTCCCCATTTTACGAATTATGTTTAACTTTTGGACATGAGTGTATATTTTGTTTATGAAAGAGGAAATCATTGATGTTTTGGTGTCAAAATTACTTTGAAGTGATGATTTGTGGCATCTGATCTGCTTCACATTAATTAGTTATCATGATTTTACGGTGCATTTGGATTAACTACAACTCAGCTGGCCATTTGGATTTTATGGAACTGGTTTTGCATTTTCCCACAGCAGTTTTACAGTTTCTGTATTATTTTGCAAAGCTGCTTTTAGTGTCTTTGTGTTTATCGACGAAAAGGGAGGTTATGATTGGCTGAATGGATTTAGGAAACGGTACTTCTGCTAAAATGTGATTGGACAAAGCGTAGGTGTAGCTGTTTGCATTTTGTGCCTGAAATGTTATTCTGCCCTTTCTCTTTGTGATCTGTATTATTCTGTATTGTTGTTTATATTGTTTCTTAATAATGTTATGATTTGTCTGTATTGTTTCTTTGTGGGTATTATTATTTTAAATTTCGATCTTGTGGATTCTATTTTCCTTTTAGCTGTTTTTTGTGTCTGTATTACTTTGCATTCACTTTCTGGCTCCTGTATTATTCCGCATAAATGGTATTGGTGTCGATGTTTGGTAGACGACAGTGTGAGTACTTGACTGATTTTTGACTCGTTTTAGACAATCAATAGATCTGTGAAAATGTGATTGAATGTAAAGTGGATGGGTAGGGGCAACTGTTTGGTATTTTGTTCTTCTGTAGTGCCTGAAATGTTTCACATAGTTCATTTGTTACGTATTTTGCACTGAAACTTTGTGATCTGCGTTATTGTTTTCTGCTGTGTATACTTTTGCAATTCTACATTAGGGTGACTAGTTATTTTACATTGCTGCTTTGTTGTGTCTGTATTGTTTCGAATATTTAGTTTGGTGTTTGTTTTATTCTGTATTGTCGTTTGTATTGTGTCTGTAGTGTTTGGAATTGTTTCCTTGTGGGGTTTATTGCTATGCATTATGGTTCTGAGGAGTGATTGCGGTGACTAATTCGTAGCATAGCTTTTTTATAGTATCTTTACATTACTGCCTTGTGGTTTCAACATTATTTGAAATAGCTTCTCTGTAACGATCTGATACGATGAGAGTGATGACCTGTTTTCCAGAATCGAAATTTCTATGAAAATACGAATGGAAGTAAATTGCTCTGTTTCGTTTTTACTGCTTTGGGTATGAGTAGTTTTTCGTATAACTTCTTCATTCTGTCTGTATTATTTTTCAAAGAAACTTCATGGTAACTGTATTGTTCGCTGTTTTTGCTTTGATTGTCTTTAATGTGTAGCATTGATACTTTATTATGTTTGTATTGTTTAAAATTGACACTTTGTCGTATCTGTATTATATCAAATTTTTCTTAAGTGTCTCTATTGTTTCGCTGTTGCTTTATGTCTGTTCTATTCAATTGCTGTATTATAGTATTTGTATTATTTCGTGTTCACACTTTGTGGTACTTTGTATTGTTACATATTATTGCTATGGTGTCTGTATTCTTTTGCATTGCTGCTTTGGAGCACCTGAATTTTTTCACATTGTTATTTTTGTGTCTATTGTTTTGCATCACTGGTTTATGGTGTTTGTATGGTTTGGTATGACTTCATTGATGTGTCTATTCTTAAGAGTTGCTATTTTATGGTGCCCAAATTTTCTTGCAATGATGCTATGTACTGTGTGTATTGTTTCGCATTGCTGTTTTGTGGTTCCTGTATTATCTCGCATTGTGGCTCCTGTACTAATAATATCCTGTATAACTATTTTTTTAAAATTCAACATAATTTTAACATTACTAATTCGATAATATAATCATGTACGAAGTAATGAAATTCCTTAGAATTCAATTCGGAAAGTCTAAAAAAGGCAAAGGAAAGGGGAAAGGCAGATAGTTGAATTTACGTTGCACTGGAGCTAAACAACAAACTATCAAGGAGAAAAGAAAAGGAAATCGTGGATAATACGACTAATTCCCAACAAGTTAGTATCCAGGATTGAATTCACTATAATTAGATTTTCAGACAGAAATTTCACGCTGTATTCATTTCTTTAAAAATGATCATAATACCAACTACGTTTTTTTATTTCTAATGACCAGCCAGTGACCTACTCGGTCTTCGGTACTTCAAGGGGTTAACTGACGGTCATTTGTAAAGGTCATTTGTAAAGGTCATTTGTAAAGGATCCCCAGTAAGCGAGTTTCAGTTACTCCTAACTGAGACCATCATGAATGTCCATGCTCTTGCAAACGGGAATTTGAACTCTGGACTTACTGGGTGGTAGACCACAATATCAGTTAGATAATTTATATTTACCAGCTATGTAAGATGAGAATCATTGGAAACCTAATTATAAATAAAGCAATTATTATAAAACTGTGCAATGATAGATCTTATTGTTAATTAAATAACATAAAACTAATTGCGAGTATATTTGTTTAAAGTTGCAAATGGGCACATTTTGAGAATAAAAAATGTATCAATTCAAGCGATAATTTTCGTAAGCACATTCATGTGTTCCTGCAAGTATCATCTATATGTTTACATTTGTCAAGTGAATGTAGCAATTCCTTTCTTTGGCCAATCATTTGTAAAATGCTGACAATAAACTTTGATTCATAACGAAGTACACGTGTTTACAATTTGCCTATAAAATACATTCCAAAAATCATATAAGCATACATTTCCTTTGAACAAGAAATTTTCTGATAGCTCTTATTCAAATTCATGTGCTACCTTTAGCAAGTATTTTCTATAGAGTATTTCCTTCATGTGCATATAGCAGTTTCTTTCATTGATTATTTACTCTCAGCTGTATAGCAACAAGATTTACTTCAAAACATAAAACACATGCCGACACTACAACTATAAATAAACGCCAAGCAACACGTAAGAGAGAGAGGCTACCGTATCACTTAATTCTTAGAAATTTTACAACATTGTTATATTTATTTTGACTAAGCAACAGGCTTTGTTTTAATAAAAGGAGGAGAAACAATAGAAGACACATTTCCAACATTATAAAACTATGTGACAAAATTTAAATAATTTCTGATACTGCATTACTCTTGGAATTCTAATCTTCAAGCATAAAAACTAAAATAATATTTATTTTCTTCATCAAAATTCGCTTTTGTTTGAAAGAATGAATATGTTCCTTCCCGTTTTCCTTCGCTCAAACTAAGAGCTGATACTGCACCCTAGAAGAGAAACATCTGTTAGACTCTCATCTGTGTGTTTCTGTCAGGAATTTTGAAGCAACCTTAGAGAAGGCACCGGTTATGATTATAAAAAATTCCAAGCAACATATAAGAATCTGACATCGTATTATTCTGAGAAACATAATAGTATTGTTATATTTATTTGATAAAATGACAAAGTTTTATTTCAATAAAAGAAAAAGAAGAAACAAAGGACAAAGGCATATCTAACATTTTATAGCTGTGTAACAAGATTAGAATGACTTCTGGCATTACATTGCTCTTAGCCTTTTAATCTTCAAGTATAAAGAAAGTGAAATAAGATTTATTTCATTCATCAAAATTCAAATTAGTTTGAAAGAACGTCCAAACTAAAAATAAGTTCTGATACTGTACCTCAGAAAAGAAACAGTGATTAAATTCTTAGCTATGTGTTTTTGTCTGGCCTCTGAATCAACCTTTTGGAAATGATATTTTATTATTATAAATAAGTTCCAAGCAGCACATAATAATACAAAAATGATAGCGATAGTATTACGAACCATAATGACATTGTTATATATAGTTTTATAGGTAACAAGTTTTATTTTAATAACAGGAAAAGAGGAAACAAAGGACAAAGCATCCAACATTTTACAACTATGTAACACGTTTAGAATGATTTCTGAACTACATTGCTCTTAGGATTTTGATCTTCAAGTATAAAAAACTGAAATAAGATTTATTTAATTCATCAAAATTCACTTTAGTTTGAAAGAACGTTCAAACGAAAAAGAAGTGCTGATATGGTATCTCAGAAAAGAAACATCTAGAAAACTCTCAGCTGTGTGTTTCTGTCTTCCACTTTCAAGCAACCTTTTGGAAATGACATGTTATGATTATAAATAAATACCAAGCAATACGTAAAGATACAAAAAATATACCGTATAGTATTACGAACCATGAATGCGTTGTATTTATTTTGATTAATTAACAAGTTTTATTTTAATAAAAGGAAAGAAAAAACAGACATTTCCAACATTTTTTATAAATATGTAACAAGATTAGAACAACTTCTGATACCATAGAACTCTTTGCCTTTTAATTTCCAAATACAAAAACCAATATACGATTTATTTACTTCATCAAAATTCACATTAGTTTGAAAGAACGCTTAAACTAAAAGGAAGTGCTGGTACTGTATCGCAGAAGACGAATAGACGCAGAGAAGAATCTATACAACTCTCAGCTGTGTGTTTTTGTCTGGCAGTTTGAAGAAACCTTTTAGAGATGACAGATTGCGATTATAAGTAAATTCCAAGCAACACGTAAGAATACAAAAGGGATACGATAGTAATATCAACTATAACAACATTATTGTATTTATTTTTGTTAATAGCAGACGTTTTATTTTATGTAAAAGGAAACGAAGAAACAAATGACTAAGACATTTCCTAACTTTTTATGGCAATGTGACAAGATTAAAATATTTTCTGATACTGCAATACTCAGACTTTTAATCTTTAAGTATAAAAAACATAAATAAGATTTATTTCTTCATCAAAATTCACTTTAGTTTGAAAGAACAAAAACGTTTTATCCTCTTTTTGTTCACTCAAAACCATCTCTTTTGTTCACTCAAACTAAAGAGAAGTGCTGATACCAAACCCCAGAAGAGAAACATCTATAAAACTCTCAGCTGTGTGTTTCTGTCAGGCATTTTGAAGCAACCTTTTAGAAATGACAGGTTAGGAGGAAAATTACCACTTTTCTGTTTCCATTTTGCCGCTTGCAAATTGATGACAGGGCCGCAAAATTATAGCCTTGCAGAGAAAACGGAATTAATGAAACTTTTCCTGAAACAGAGAAAAATGATATTTCGGACTCTTTTTGCGCTATTCGACAATTTTAATGATCTTTGAATAAACATTTCGCTCATTCAAATGCATACATTTCCCCAGAATGTTCGAAGATAATTTGGGACAAGAAGAATGTGATTCGTTTTTCCCCTACCAAGTATTGAATAATTTATCGATGTGAACTCTTTCTTTCCGGCTCTGTTTTGTTTCGAACAAAAAACGTTCCGGTGGAAATGGTTCCGCTGTCTCATTAAAATTGTTGGAATAATTACAATTTTTTGGGTTTTGTTTTGCGTTGTGTGAATGATTATATAGTGAGTTGGGGGTTTAGTTTTACTTTTTTGATGTATGCATTATTAAGGTTGTTTTCTGTAATTTCAAGTTTCATAACACATGGTCCGCAAAGATGTTTTGATACATCGATTATTTGATATGCGGGTACGAAAGTAGTGTAGCGTTTGTTAAACAGAAAGTACAATGTAAAACAATGTGCTTCGATTGTGTACATTTCATAAATATTAAAACAATTTTGCTAAGACAAAGGGTATAAACTTTATTCAGAATCTGATAACCAGTGAACATTTTGTGGTAGTATTACTGTTGCTCGCTAGAAAGTTGAATTAATGGCACGATAGACCAACACGATGGGGCATTGGCGACAGTCCGGTATCAATCCCTAAACAAGAGATCGTCAGACAACACTTCGTAAGTTTGAACCACGATCAGATGATGAGACCGAAGCTACTGTTACTAAAAGTAACAGATATTATCTTAAATAAACATTGATATATTTAGTACATATTCAGGAAAAATATAAGGTTGAAAATAGTTCAGCTGTCTTATTGAAAAAAGTGCAATTTATTTGGTTTTGTTGTTTTGCATTAAGTGAATGGTTATTTATGAAATTGAATTTTGTTTTACTTTTTAGATTAGTATCGATTATTTGATATTCGGGAACGAAGTTAGAGTAATTTATTTTCTTTTAAAAACTGCAAAGTAAAGCAATGGTCTTCGATAACGGACATTTAAGGAATGATAAAATTGTCCTGCATTGATTTTTGAAGCAAAGAATTTGAAATTAGAAAACAAAGTCTCAGACTACAATATCATACAACCAGTGTAAAATTTCCTGTATTATCATCTTTACTAAAAGAAATTGATATGGTTTTAAGTGAACCGAAGAAATATTTAATACGTATTCAGAAAGACGATGTTTTGTATTATGTGAATGATTATATAGCAAGATTAAGTGTGTGTGTTTGTTTTACTTCTTGGTTGTATGTATTATTAAGACTTTTACTTAATTTCATTAACACATAGTTCTCATATATGTTTGGATGCATCGACTATTTGATATACAGGAATGAAAGTAATGTAACTTTTAAATAATAAACATTGCAATGTGAAGTAATAGGTTTGATAGTTAGCATTTAAGGAATGTTAAAATAGACTTGCTAAAATTTGAAAACACTCTCAGTATTAATTCAATACCGTATAACCAGTGTAACGTTTCTGGTATTATTATCGTTATTAAAAGTAAAGCATATTTTAACAGAATCTTATTAATATTTAATGCATATTAAGGAAGACAGATACAAATTCTCGGGAGAAATGGTTCTACTGTCTCGTGAAAATTGGTGAAATAATTAAAATGTACATGTCTTGTTTTGCACTACGTGAATGATTATAAAGCCAAAATAATTTTATTTTCATTTTTGGATGTGTGTATTATTAAAACTGTTTTGCATAAGTTCAAGTTCCATATAAAGATTATTATACATATATATTTTTATACATCCATTATTTGATGTATGGAAACGGATTTATGTGTGCAGTATACTTTTGTTGAACAAAAACTGTAAGAACAATGGGCTTTAACATAATGGTTTATGCAAACATCAATCAAACATTATTAAAACTAAAAAATAAGTTAAAAACTGCATTCAAAATAATGCTAAGAGTGCTCAATTTCTTCCACTTTGATTGGAATAACATATAGAGTAACTGATAAAACCATATATTTCAAATTAAAGTAGTTCGCATTATTCAAAGTAAATTGTATCAATTTGCAACACATGTTCAACAAGACAGATAAAGAAATTCAGTTAGTGAGTTGAATTTTGATGAAAGTAAAACCACTCCACTGCGTCAGTGAAATTGTTAGAATGGGTTAAAATAGGTTTTATATTATGTGAATAATTGGGATATAGTGATCTGCAATTTATTTTACTTTTTGAATGCGCACATTATTTGATTCCTCACATCTTACAGAAATATTCTGATACATGAATTAATTGATCTTTGATGAAATTTTTTAAATATTTTTTTACAAAAATTACTATATAAACAATTGATAATGTACAGTTGACAAATATTAAGATAATCGTGTTAAACTGTGATAAAAATATTAAACATAAAATTAAATATCTTATTAGCAATATAAACTATCTAAAATAAAGATTGCGTCTCAGATAATTTAATTATACCATATATTTACACAGAAAGAATTAGGCATTTTAAATAAAACGTCTCAATGTTAAATAGATTATACAGCAAGACATAACACTTCGATAATCTTCTAATTAAATATAACGTTTTAAATAAATCCTAGCGAATGGAGGAAAACAAAACTATTATATTATAGAAGTTAGTAAAGTTTAATCTCATTATATATTCAATAGTAATTAACCATAAAATTCAAAGCAGTTCACTTTCTACAATTAAAGATGTATGCACTTAATTTACTAGTATAATTAGATAAGTGTAAGTTGTTAATTTAATGAAAGCATTTGAATAGTAATAGCAAACCTGACTTAATTATTTAACACCGAATGCATTTATTTAGACTTAATTTTCAAAAAGAGAAACAAAAATCTAAACCTTAAAGCTCAAGTGTTAATTAAAGTAGACTTTTTAAATTAGCTGTTAATAAGCTTATCTGAATTTTTACTACCCCAAAACAACTTTACATGGCCTCATAAGTACTTTGAGATTACAGTTATAATGAGCTAATTAGTTCTAAATTTATCAATACAATGCAAGAGTTTAATTAAAAGTCAGTTTCTAGAACAATTAAAGTATAGTAAATTTTCATTTTGATTTGGGTTAATTTCATATTTTAATAATATCAAAGCCCAATCATCAGTTGTTCTCTTGCTTATTAGGCTTACATGAAGTTATGTAGGAAACACCATTTTGTGCTTGTAGGGTCTGGTTCCTCTCTGATGTGTTTCGCAGAATCACCAACACTTCACAATATTCACGTTTAGTTTTACATAATTTTTCACTTTACATTCACATATAGGTTATTTCCTGTAAAACCGAACAGTCACAACACGACCATTTTTTTAAACTCAGCTAACTACTTGCCCAGCCATACATAAAGAATTCTGGAAATTTTTAGCTTTCAACTTGCAATATTTTTTCAAGTATATTAATTTTAAATTTGAAAGTTGAGCAAATTTTCATGATTTGAGACTCACTAAATCTCCTATACCTATGGACCTCCTAATTATCCAATCACTCTGAATGAAAGCTTATTTTGTAGAACGGTGTGCAATATTTCCAAAATAACGTATCATGTGACCTTTTTAATTTCAAGGTCACTCAATTTGACTTTTGATCTGCAATTACAAAAATTGTATTTTTTATATTTTTTTCTAAAAAATACCTGTTGAAAGTACATTATTTATCTTTGCTTTTGGAAAGTTTAATAGTGTGACACGCATGATTTCATAATTAAACATTTTTCGAAGTAAATATAATTGTGTAATAAGTACCCATAAACACCTGTATCCTTTGACCTATTTGTACAATTGAGATGAAAGAGGACTTATTTGATAGAAAAAAAGTATAACCTTTCCGATTGTACATTACATGATACTATGATTGATCTTTCTGATTTAAAGGTCGCTCGATTTAACTTTTGAGCTTGAATTTCAAAAGAGTATATCATTATTTTTTGGGACACATTGGTTTATAGGGAAGCAATATTCCAATAAAACCCAATGAAACATATCTATCGAAGACCGCGTTTTCACAAGACTAGAATTACCAAACAGTGGCAAAGAATTGAGTTGCCTTATTTTCATCAAGTATAAGATCTACGCTCCCTATGTATTATAAAAGTAAATAGCCTATTCAGGGATACATCAATCGCCAGTAACACAAATCAGGAAAGGTATTGATCAAAATGGTTTACAATAAAATAAAAATTCACTAATAAACTACAAAAAAAGAAAAATATGTACAACTTGCAATTTGATCTTTTAGTATACGGCTCCTTGCGCCATTAAGTTCAAATTCAATCTCCTACCATTTGTTTTTATTTTCTCGGTTCTTGTATCCATGAAAAAGTGCATATAATTCTTGCTATACTATGGTCGATAGGAAACAATTGAAGGTACAATCACTGCTCATTGCATCTATTTTAGCTCCGTTAAAAATTAACTTTACATTTTGATGCACTACACAAAAGCAGTATGAGTTCCACTTGCTTCTGCTAATATGTAATTTTTAGATCTCATCTCTGAAAACTTAGATAATCCAATTCTTATATCAGGATAATTATCTTTAAATGAAAAGTACATCTATTCCAAATTATAAGTCTCTTTTCAACGTGTGCCTTTACCCTCCCTTTTTCGGAGGGAAAAGTCTTTTTCCCAGCATTGTTCTGCCAACATCATCATTGTTATAGAAATTTTGTTTTCATGTCAACTATTTCATGAGGTAGTACTTTTCCAGGTTTAGGATTTGCTGATGACATTATTTCTTTTACTCCCACAAGCCTTTTGAATCGTACCCAGTTTACCAAATTCTTTTTGTACTCTTGTGATAATCCAAATCTTTATTAACAGTCAGAACCTGTATTTTTTCACTCCTGCTTTCACTTTCCTTATATTTCCTTTCAACGGTTGTATTACTCTCGATTCGTTATCTTGAAATGCATTACTAGAAGATGAAGCAAATGAAAATTTGCTCTTGAAGCTTTTTGAATGCGTTTTAGTTTGCACTCTTTCAATCTTTTACTTTTAATAGGTGGTTCACCTAATAACGTTAAACCTAAACTAACTGACTGAACACCACTTTCTGGGCTCAATATAAATTCTGTATAAGTTCTAAGAACTTTAGTGCTTGTTAAAGGCTTATCCTCCACCATTTCAATCTCGCAATTTGACTTGATTTGTGTTACTGGAGATTGACATAGCCCTGAATAGATTAATATTTACCTTACAATACAAACAGGTAAATCTTATACTTGATTAAAATAAGACAGCTCAATTCTTTGACACTATTTGGTAATTGTAAGTGAAAACTCAGTTTTCGATAGATATGTTTCATTTATTTTATTTGGAAAATTGTTTCTCTATGAACCCATGCGTGTCTCAACTTCAAACTTTCTGAAAAAGAAGTTAAAGAGCGTATGTACTTTTAACAAATCTTTTTAGAAAAAAATGTTACATTTTTTTAAAATTTAAGGTCAAAAGTCAAATCGAGTGACCTTAAAATCAGAAAGGTCACTGATGAGTCTATGGGTACTGATTAGATAATTCTCTTTACTTCGAATATTTTTTAATTATGAAGCCGTGCCTGTACTACTATGAAACTTTCAGAAATCAAAGATAGAGTACCTTCAACATATATTTTTAGAAAAAATAAGAAATGTAATTGTTTTGTAATTGCAGGTCAAAAGTCAAATTAAATGACTTTGAAATTAAAAAGATATCGTTAAAGGTCATATGATACGTCATTGGAAAGGTTGTACAATAGTCTACAAAATAATCTCTCATTCAGCATGATTGGACACTCAGATTTCGATACAGGAGCTTCAGTGAGTCTAAAATCATGAAAAATTGCTCACATTTTCAAAATTAAAATTAATATACATGAAAAATTATCGTAAGTTTGAAGATAAAAATTTTCAGAATTACTTATATATGACTGGGAAACAAATTAGCCAAGTTTAAAAATATTGGAGGTGATCAGGTCGAAGATGACGCTTTTCTGTGCAATTTGACAAAACTGACCGGATATTGTTGAAAAAGATACCTCGCCATTAGAAGAAAACTGACCATACCACTACCTTGTCATTAACAAAATTGGCCAGATCTTGATGTATGATATATCTGGTTGAAACCACTTAAGGTGTGCAAAGATAAAATAAAGCAGTGTTCACATTGGGATACATATCCTAATAAGCCATCTGGATGTACTAGAGGGCATAGTAGACTGCAGGAATGAAAGGCAGCAAGTCTGCGAGTCTTTTCACATGTCCTAATTTTACACTTTGAGAGTATAAATACAGTCGGTCCAAAAAGTATCCGAACACCTCTTGTTATTCACGATTATTCTTCCTGGTTTCGTACAATCAAGTAAAAAGTGTTTTTTGACTTTGAATGTCTGTTCTATATGAATGTGAATTTTATTTCGATAAGGGTTCATCTTCATATTAGATTTTCTATCAACTAGATTGTCTTAAAGAGTAATCCCTACTTTTGATTGCAAATTACAATTTTATAGATAAAGATAGAAATCAATTAAAATATATAATTTTGGTCAAATCTTGATGATTTATAAGTGTTACAAATTCAGATCTTCTAATGTTAAATGAATGTTTCAATCCTTTCCTGATAAATTCCAAAATCTGTTCAAATCAACTATATATTATGTTGTTATTTATGCTGATCAAATTAACACTATTATGTTATATTAAACTGTTGAATAACCCAAACAAAGTGCATACCCTATTTTAATTTAAAGGCAGCATTTTCTAATTGTTATTATTTAATTTATAATTATAAAAATAATGAATTGAAAGGTGTACAAAGTTTCAGAGCAATCGACTCAGTGGTGTCTCAAACCTCACTATGCAAAATTTTATTCCATTTCTTCCCGTATTATTTTAGATACAGTCCTTTATTAAAAACTGCATAATTTTGACTCCTTGCGTGAAGTGTCTTAAAGCGTTACCACCGAGATAACAAGGCCTGACCGCTGCCGTCATGGCGTCTCCCTAGTAGTCATACGTGCGATACGAACGACCACAGCCGTATTGGAATATTCAAAGCTTAATACAGTGAAATCCGTCTACAACGATACATAATATATTCTATATACGTCGAGACCACAGGAAAATATTGTTATACGTTATTGCAAATTATTATAGCAGTTTGTAAATATGGTTTTTCCCTAGTCAAAACTATGATAATCTCAGAATGAAACTTCCACACCCTCGCGTCTTTCTTCCTTATTTACAAACGATAACAGAGAGTGTGCGTAAATAGTAAAAGCACTAACTTATTAAAAAACCAGCCAAAATTATATCGTAAATTCAATTAAAAATAGTGAAAAACTCGCTTATGACTTTTATTAACTAAAATCGCTAAAATACAGTCAATCAAGCTTAATACCGCTCAATATCATAGTTTCTCAAATGCGACCATAAATCAAAAAGAAAAGAAAACCCTTTCTCATAGTCTAAAGAAATCCAATTAATGTTTTCTTCATCATTAAATCTGTAAAAATGGGAAATCAAAGCAATTGAACTGTAAAATACGATTTATGTAGTATGTTACCTATCTGGAGGAGAGTCTCATAATAAGCTATAGTTTTCTGCTCTCATACATTTCCAACATAATCACCAGTCAACATTACTTTAACCTCAAAAATGTCAATATAACATCAGAAATAACACATGTACTACAAAAAACTGTACATAAGTTGAATAAATTTATTCTTTTATTCTTATAAATAGATTGTAAATGAGGGTTTCCTGTTTAAACGGGGCTGCCAGTCGTGAACTGAACCCTCAGTCGCACCCCATTCGATTTTTTTGTAAAATGGAAAACGAAATTTCAAAGCAAACCATTATAAAAAATGTCAAAAATACATATAAAAATAAAATTATTTATTAGAAACAGTATCCAGCTTCCTTTTTTTATTTTTGCCCAATCTATCGTTGGATTTTTCACAATAATTTTTCAATAGAGTGTTTGTTGTGCTATTAATAATGAATTTTAAAATGGTTTCATGCTTATGATTTGCACATGTATTGAATTTGTAATGTTCTGATTCATGCAGCTGCCAGTATTTAAAAACAAAATTTATTATAAAATCTCTTTTGTAATGAATGCTCAGAAACTCATCCTCGTAATATTTAAGTAGTTTGTTGAACAATATATAATTAATTAAAACCACACGAACAGCACCATCTTTTGGAAACGATAAACCACCTCGATTCAAATTTTTAATTAAATCATAATTTTCCTCAACAACCATTTGCTCATCATACACCAACCCTGTTTTACACAGTTCACACTTTATGTTTCTTAAAATTTTATAACAACAATAGCCTGCCAAATAAGTTATCACTGACATTTCATGTTCAACTTGTTGAAAATCACTTACTTCGAGATGTATGTCCGGATTAAATGAGTTGTCCCACTGTTTTTGTTCTTCATAAGAACAATCTAAGTTTTCTGAAAAACTGGTTATGGGTATATTTCCAAAAGTTTGTGATGACAAGGTCAAAAGAGATTGAATTCTTAATTTTTTCTCCGATTCGTATAATTGCCTGATCGATATGTTGTACTGACCACCTGATAATTGTCTATATTTTCCAAACCGATATTCCAAAGGATCTGTTTGAAATTTTCCTAACAAAACATAATTCATTTTAAGTTCTTGTAAACAATATTGCGTAATTTCCAACATTCCATGAATTGTGTGAGAAAGAGCGGTATGGGTTTGGGGTGAAAGTTTATGAGGAAAATCACCGGATTTCCAAGTATCAAGCCAGAGAATCATTTTCCGCAAAAATAACAATTTAGGGTCATCTGGATTCTCGAGTAGAGGGGTTTGGAAATTATCTTTAAGTCGCTGTCCTTTCAATGGTGTTTTCACATTGACAATTTTCCACCAGGTTGATACAATATCTATGAATTCAGCTGTTTCTTCAGAATTTTCTATTTTCGTTCCAAATTTCAATAGGGTCTCTTTCACAAACGGATTGAAAACTTTTAAAGATAGACTGACATTCTGACGTTCAAAAGTAGTTGGAAATAATGCTTTCAGCGATAAAGAATACCCAAATTTCAATAATTTATCATGCTCCAATTGATGTAACAATATTAAGGAATTGAAATTTGCAATTTTTTTCTCACCTGTCTCGAAGTCTGGGAAGGTTAAGATCTTGTTACTCTTAGGATTCAACCAATTATTTTTTATACATTTTAGTAAATGAACAGAGTCGTACAAGAAGAAAATAGGGCGTGTGTTGTCACATGGATGTGGATAAACTACGCTTGATTGGTTTTTCGGTGAAAAATTCCTCATAGCTTTGCCATTGAGTGCATTGTTATCACTGATAATACAAAATACTTTGTAGCCTATCTCTTCTAATTTAGTGACAATTGTTCGAATACAATCAAAAAGAATGTCACTGCTGATGGTTGAAGTTGGAAATATATGAATAACTTCCTTTAACTTCGATGTGACACTGGATAGCATGAATGCGTAAGCGGATGTAGCCAAAGAATTGCCGTTAAATGCATTCCCTACAATATTTCCACCTTTGAAGTCCAAATAAGGTTGAACATGAATTTCATCCATAAGCAGTATGACATTTTTCTCATGCTCTTCTAAAAGTCTGAAAAGAGAACGTGCGTACGCGAGAAACAATTTTCTATCTTCATCGGTTGGATCGGTTAAAAATTTATTACAAACAGTTTTTATTTTTGATGGATGAGGTAAAATTAGCGAACTGTAGTGCCGTAAATATTTGTATGCATGTGAGTTTATTGAGTGCATAACGGATGAAAAAATCATTGTATTTGCAGAATAACGATATCTCTCTTTTGGAGTAACAAGAAAATTTAACTGTTCTGAAAGAAAATTGAGAGAAGCACGTTTATCAAGGTCATCACACTCTACTTCAACCAAGACATTTCTTAAATGATGTATAATTTGTTTGAAGCTATTATCATAGTTGGCTGAAGAATTTTTCATTGATATTTCATTTATAAAATTCAAACAATTTTCAATAACTTCCAAATTATTAACGTGGCAGGGTGTTTTGATTTGATTGTTATCTACAGAAATTTCTTGGCCATATAAATATGTTTCCATTTTCAGATTTGAATGTATTACAACAGTGTAATTTGTTGTAGGTCCTGGATTAAAACAAATTTTGAAAAAAGTAACTTTTGACTCCTCAATTAGTTTAAACCAATTTTGTTTATGAGGTAATGAATCCAGAATTTCTAATAGCCTATTAAAATTTTGAAAAGAAATAGATTCATGATGAGCAATGAACTCAGATTTGCTTTCGTTGATAGCTCTCAATAAATTGGATTCCTCAGTTTCACGAATTTTATCTTCCCTGCTTTTACGAACTGTGGGACAAGTTTTCGAGAGATATTTAGGGCAATTCGGAAATATACTTGGTATAGCCCCAACTTTTAAGCGGAGACGTTTCATGGAAAAGGTAGAACACTCACCAGTTTTTTTGTTGAATTTGGATACATTCCGGACGATATCATCGTTTTGAAAATGAAGTTCGCAGACTTTGCTGCGTTTTGATGGTGTAAAGTCGGCTCGTGGAATCGCCCTGAGCCATCTTTTTCTAATATTTTCATCCTCTGGAAAGGAGAAAACCGCCACTTTTGGTGCATCACCATATCCATAATTTCCAGAGCAAGAAGGTACACAGCATCTAAAAGGCATTTTGGATAACCTCGTGGTAAGCCTAAAGAAATCGGTCTGGACACACGTTAAACGTGTTGTTTGACGAAAGCCTTTAACACCTCGACACTGTAATGTTCCACAAATGTTATATAACAATATATAACTGCAGCTGTACTTACTTTCCGGTAAAATAGTATAAAAAACCCTAATTTCTTACGCTACATTAAAGGTAATCCACAAGTAGCCGACCATGCGGCGATGTTTGTTATGACTACTAGTAAGCGAGTCACGTGATTGAAACGTCACAGCGGTCTGGCCTTGTTATCTCGGTGGTAACGCTTAAAGTGGGATTTTGAATTCATTTGGGAGAAAGATTATTCTCTATTCCAATTCCATTTTCCTAAATGGCAACGCGTGTAACTATATTTCAAAGTTAAATGTTTTGAAAACTGTCAATGTCCATTATCAAAGTTTATAATAGCGCATGAGTTAGACAAAATGCTAAGAAGGTGAAACTATCGGACTTCAGGAATCCGGCCCAAACTTTCGAGAACTTTGCTGCGTCCTCTTAAGTCAGCAGCTCTTACCTTTGTTCAAACGTTTAGTAATGCCCCCGTGTAGAATGTATAAACCACGGGGATATAGATTCGATCCGAAACATACAACAAAAAAATTGAGCTAAGTGACATAATTTCTCTATTTGTTTAAGGCTGCACGGGATATGTACCCTTCATCTGATTAACAGCCAACTAAATGGGTATTATGACGTAGTGGACCATGCCATGATATATATACACTTTAAATATGTCCTAGAGAATCACTTTTCAGGGGAAACGATGGCTATGTTATTTGTACAACCTTTTAGTTCAGTTAATTAGTTTATAATACGTTGTTTAACATTAAGTTTATGGCCCATTCAAATTATCCTTAGACATGTCTGATAAAATTTCTAACAGAGGTGTATCAAAAATAAAAAATAATATATACATTGTGAATTTTCGCAACTACGAAATATTCTCTGAGTGCTCCATACACAAGTTCCATTCATATTCCTATATTCAAGGTATATTTTACTAACCAATGTTGAAGAAGATGATCACTCCAGGTACTACACATCTTAAGATGATAGCATATATTTATAAGGGTAAAATCCTCTACGCTTACGTTTTTCATATTTTGATACAGAAAAAAATAAACAGGAAACAATACAAGGATATTGAGTGTACATTTTTCAATAAATGTGAAAGATATATCCATAGCAAATGAATAAGATACATTCAATATCACTATTTTATGATACACAAAACGTTTAATAATCATGCCTCATATATCGTATCCCCAGTATAGGTTCAAAATACCTCGTCGAAACAACGACCAGGATATTTAACCCTCCAAACGGTTTTGACGAGGTACCTCGTCCATCAAGATTTGGCCACTTTTTCTAATGACGAGATATTTCGTTATTCAGATATTGACATTTTTTTTCTAATGACGAGATATTTCGTTATTCAGATATTGACAATTTTTTATAATGACGAGATATTTCGTTATTCAGATATTGACAATTTTTTTTATAATGACAAGATCAAGATCTAGAAAGTTTTCTTCTAATGACGATACATTTCGTTCATTAAGATCTGGTCAGTTTTGATTATGACGAGATAACTCGTCGAGACAATCACCAGGAAGAATAATGCGAAATTCATGTGCGAGGGACTTTATCATAGGAAACTATGTTTACATTCACAAACGAATGTGTGAATGTTCAATATTCATCACTGAACGGTTTTTCGCATTTTAAAATGAACTACGTTAGCTCAGGATTAATCAATACAGGCAATAAGATTACTCATAGTCCATTTATTTATCATTTCATGTTTAATGGTGCAATAACATCCGATTTTTAATAAAACACAAATAAAGCGCCAATGCCCAAAGCTAATAACTGTATTCTCAAATTTTTCTTTTCGAAACTTTCAATTGTCCGAAACGTCAATACTTTTTTACATTCACTATTCAAAGTGTGAATGGCAATTTGTGTGCCTTAATTAGTTCTCCTTTTTAAATGTCTCTGCTTTATTTTGATTACTTCCCACACTGCCTGTAGGAGCAATACATCTTGGAAGTTCTTCAACTGCAAAATCAATACTGCGGACAGTGGATGAAATACACGTATTCCTTGGAAGGAAATAATTCCATTGAAGCGCTTATTTCGCTTTTTCCTTCTTATTTACTACGAAACAATCCAATTTGCCTGAAGCAACCGCACAAAGAAACGGCAAAACTAAATCCAATCTTTCCTGTTTTGGACGCGGACTTCAAAGCTTTTATCAAAGAAAGGCTTATTACTTCCTTTCTTCTCCTTCTGTGGTGGACAAGAGATAAAACATTGGCAAGGATTGGTATTCATGTAGAACTGTTTTGACAACCGTATTGAATATCATTTGAATAACTCGTCTGGTAAAGCAGGGATGAATTAAGTCTGCATTTTATAATTGTCGTTTGTTTACACAGATTTTGACATCTAGGAAGCTATGAACCATTATAGACTATCATAGAAACACACAGTTTTAGTACGAATTCCTTTCTATGTTTCTTTGATCTCATAATCTCAAATATGAGCATGATACAAATGAATGTGTAATTACATTCGCATTTGGGTTAATGCGTTTGTTTTAAACATTGTACTATATTTAAGTTTTATAAGTATTCAAAGCAATAAATTACGTTAAATATTTTTGGGCATTTGATTAAATAACCCATTGAACTAAAAAATTTCAATTAAATTGAAATTCTTAATTTTAATTTTTCTAACTATTCAGAAACACAATTTTGCGAGAAAAAAATTGCAATAATTTTATTTTCAAGTAGAGAAAATAGTTTTTGGCTGCAAATATGGGGTTGTGTAGCCAAAATCTTTTGTAACAGCAAAGAGTATTTTGTTCAGATTTGAATTTTGTAGAAAAATTTAAAATCGATAAATTCAATACCAGTCAGACACGTTACCACTAAAATGAAATATATTTTGTGGGAGAAATATGTATTTATTATAAAGATAATTATTTTTTCTAACTTTCTTAACTGCCTTAACTAGTAATGACCTACGCATGAAAGTCTTAAAAATAGTTTCAAATATTCAAGATATATTGTTTTCTGAATTATATAGACTTGTCAGATAGCTAAAAATGAATGTTGAAATGGAAGTCGAGATATTTTTAAATTTAAATCTCTGAGTGGCTCAGATGCATAAATACATTCTGAAACTTTCGGTATTCCCTGAATGAGATTTAACCAGTTCCAGATTTTTTTAGCAATAGAACCGTTTCTAGGATCTTGCAACTATATGTGGTTATTTCATTATAATGGGTGTTGTACGGTGAAAGCAATAATACGCTATTCGGAAATTACATGTTCAGAGGTTCGGTAAGTAGTTGAATTTACTTCAAATTGGAGCAACTCAACAGGGTATTAACGACGATCTGGGATCGATACCAAAGGGAAAGATCCGAAAACAACATCTCGTAATTTTGAATCACGGTCAGATGACGAGATATACAAGTGAGCTGTCACCCCAAGCTCCAAACTTCCACACCACGCCAACAAAGATTAAGTAACTACAAAAGAAATGGTCCTTATTTTTTTTCTGTTAAGGAACAAATTTAAATAAATTTAAAAAATCCTATACTTGCTATTGTAATTTTTTGTTAGTATAACTCATAGCCCTATTAGTCAGTAAACAATCAGCAAAAAATTAATTTCTTTACACAAAGATACCCTCCAATTTTACTAACTTAAAATAGTCGTGCACATTGTAAGAGCAGTTTTAAAATGTTCGCAAAATGGCCATTCTTTGAATGATATTCAGTTATATTAGGAATAAAATTATTGCATCATCAATTGTTTTAACATTTTGGCTAAAGAAAAATATGATTTAGCTAAATTATGTCGATGGTGCTTGATGAAAGATCCCAATTTAATTCTAATACTTCAACTCAACTACACATAGACCCGCATTCCATCCCCCGTTAAAGCCAACTGAATAAAATAATGCACAGTTCAATCGTAGATATTTAGTTTATGTCCAACATATATATTCTACACTAATATAGAGAAACTAAGAACATAAAATAAGCAAGTAAACCTTTCGCTAACATTAAGTTACTTTTGAATTTGGAATGAAATAAAATTTAATTTAGATATATCATAAAGGAAAATTATGCAATAAGCAGTACACAGTAATTACTTCCATTAGTATAACAAAACTGACATTCTTGGATCGAACACCAGTAAAAATATATTCTCGCAATAAGAATAAAAACCACTCTTCAGAATAAGAATAAAAATACATCCTTACATGTTTTTTATTCCCCTGGAACAGCTGTTGTGATGATAGGTGAGTTTGGGAGAATGCCACGAACAACGACGATAAGATCCCCTTTATTCAGTTAAGAACTCTCTGACAAACTTCTTATAATTATCAGTTATAGTAAAAACATTTAATTTCGGAGAAATGTGTCCATATAATAACTTGTTCCAAAATTGAGACTTTAGTAGAAAAGCAAATAGGAAATTCACAAGAGCACCCAGTAATGAAACAAGCATTAATATCACATACATACAAAAATATTAATGCAAACACAAATATATGCAGCATAATGTTGGTAAAAATCTATTTAAATTGGAAGAACTATCTTCACAATTTTGAAAATCCAATCGAAGATACAAACTGTAATAAATCCAGCACGTATCCCTTCACCAAAGTACCTTGTATAAACTACGATACTTACTGGGTAACATTGGGTGCTCAAAACAACTTAATTGCATATATTTGAAAATATTTTGACACGTATGATAGATTGTTTCACTAACCGTCTGCATACGTCGGGGCAGAATATGGTTTCCTTCTTTGGTTACGGCAGCCGGTCCAACGGCTTTACAGGCAACTTACTGAAACCGGCCGAAACGGCCTTTGCAATGCTTTCTCCAGGACGAGGGAATATGTGTCGTCCCATTATCACCTAGTGTGCCGGTTTCTATTGTCGGATCGTGGGTATGCCTAGAAGGGACAGATTCTTCCCGGGTAAACTGAAAGTGCGGCGGTGATTTTTAAGTGTATCTCTTTTCATTTATTCAACCTCTCACAGAATAGATGCTCGAGGATAAAAAATTTTCGAGGCTTTCCGTCTATAACCCTGACATGTTTGTCAACGGGGAGATAAGGCTATTCACGCGTGGGTCTCTTTATAGCACAGAAAATAGGGGATGGAAATCGTAATGGGCTTGGGCGGACCGTTGAGGTCTGACGGAATCCGAGCCTTTCGTAACGAAGGGACTCGAAACTTTCGACAGGTTGGCTGGTTCCCGTATCCAGAGGGTTAAGTTACTCCAAACTTGCAAAAACTTACCAAAAAGTTTCAAGTATTTTCTGAAATATTATTTTACTGTTAGTTTTTTTAATAATTTAATCCTCTAAGTAACATTGTGTTTGAAATAAAAAATTGATAATTTATTAAAACAGCTTAAGAATCATCACAAAGAAAAATTGGCATCTCTTCATAAACTTACTTCAGAAATTAAAGAAATATATTAATGCTGTTTGTAATGTCATTTTCCTCACATTATGTATTCATTATTTCATCTTTATAGAAAAATGTTATTTACCCTTTGTTTATCTTATCAATACACATACTTTGTGAAAACGGGTACCGATTTTAATTATTTGTATCATTGTGGCTACCAAAAGTTTCATGCTAATCTTTAAAAAATTACAACGAAAGGAATGATTCACGTAAATGTAAGTGGAGAAAAACTATTTGAGAAAAAACGGGTTAAAACTGTCAGTTTTCACTGCGTCATGATTTTTCTTATCTTAGGGTTCCTAGTAATGTCTTGTACACCAACGTAATTATCCAACGCAGATAAGTTTAGTTATGAAAGTGATATATAGGTAGGTATAGTAAAGTGCTACAACATGAGACCGCTTGCAGCGCCCCAAGATGTGGTTCTTGGAAATTACCGCTCGTATTTCGAAACCAGATACGGAAAAAAGTCATGTACAATGTTGTAGTATCACAAATTTGGTAAGAAGTGCCACCTTGAGTATAGCGTGAGTTGAAAGCGTGAAATGTTAGTTTTTGTGAGTCTTCGATCCAAATTAATACTGTTATTCACATCATGAAGCAACAAATAGTGAGATATAGTTGAGCGACCGCAAAACCGACATTTGAGAGCAATGCACATACTACACACGTTAATGAAAGCATCATGAAGATAGGAAAGTTATAAATACAAATGTTAGAGATAAACACGATAAATTAATGAAAATACATGAATAAACACATGAGAAATGAATTAAAGCACTTGAATAAACTTGTGAAAAATACACATTTCACTGCCTGTGCTCGATGTGGCAATTGTCGACCACAATACACATTCGTATCCTGGATAGATATTCTTGTTCCAGTTTGGAAATATTTTCGGTATAATCAGTAATGTAAAGTCGTACTTACTGTACCTGTTGTTTGCGATACTAGAAGATGGCATGCCAGACGACTATATTACTCTAATTACTGGTTTATGACGAGAGTATTGATGTAGCATTAGAGAGGTATTAAATACCAACAAATTAGAATTTTCCGCTTTCTGTCTATGCTGTTCATGTATGTAGGGTTTCATTTCAAGCTAAATTCGTGATTGTTTCATTCATCTCCTCGATATTAAACGCCCACTGTTATCTTAGATAAAAATACAGATATATGCATTCAAAGAAATATTTTCATAACTTGGAAAACTCTATTCAAGATCCTCCTAAAATATTTACAAGTAATCCATTCCTTACGGAGAAATAGGAATATCCCGAGCAATCCAGAAACTACTGAACGAAAGAAAGAAACCAGTAAGAATATATTTCTCTGTAATTTACTCAGTCTAAATTAACTTGTTTTGTAAGAATGAAGTGGAACTTATTTCCGTTGAAAGCTAAAAATTGCTCAATCCGAAACCTTCCTCAAAAACTTACCAGCAATAGGTCCTTACGGGGTATTTAGACCACACCAATCCATGAACCAATGAACGAAACGAAAGAACCAGTAAGATAATATTTCTTTGAATTTAACCGTGCATTAATGTATTAACGTTTTTATTAGAAGAAAGTAGAGTTTATTTCGTTAAAAGAATAAAAATCGCTTTTTTATTGATCGTATCGATATTAAACGTCCTCTGCTACCTTAATATCAGAATAAAAATACTTAGATTCAAAGAAATATGTCCATAATTTGGAAAACACAATTCAAGATATTCCTCAAATTCTTACCAGCCATCGATTCTTTACGGAGCAGTTGGAATATCCCGAGCAATCCACGAACCAATGAATGAAACGAAAGAAACCAGTAAGATAACATTTCCTTGAAATTAACTGAGTCTCATAATAATATCCATGATACTTAGGTAACATTAAGGTTTCGTTTCGTTTCTTTTGTGCGGCATCTGGTACATAAAAGGCTCTGAACGAAAATAACACACATAAGAATCTTCATCCTCCTCACATTTGTTCTATTCCCCTTGGGCCAGCTATTGTAATGATAGAAGGTGCTTTCATGACAATGCCACGAACAACGATAAGATCCCATTGATTCTTCTGAGTACCCTTTATGCCAAACTTGTTGTTACGTCTCAGTAGTTGAAGATGGTTTCAATAGAATATAATCTGTGCGATCGATAAAGGTGTTCTCTTTTAATGTTTGGTGGAAAATATTTTTCCTCTACAAGGTTTCTTTCTATGAGAATCAATCGAATCTAATGTTAAAGGGATCCCTGCTTAGATTTAATATATAAACTGGTTACAAATATTGTAAATGTGTCCAGTTGTATGTTTTAGGTTGTGTATTTAACGTTCAGTTCACAGAATATGTTTTTCTAGAAAGAGCATTATTACAGTAGTTCACCATATGAAAGTTGATATTCACTTTTTATAAATACAGTTTATTTATTTTAAGTAAATCACACCGCTACTCAAAAATAATTAACAGTCTGATAATGTGATCGACGTACTTTAAAGAAGTTTGTAGGTAAAAAATATAACAGATTAATATATCAAGTGATCACAAGAGATGCGGTTTTAGCAAGCTCGTGAGAAACAATGCAACTTTGTCTACTGGAAAGTACTTCATGGTAGAGTTGGGTTACACTGCTATATATACTATTGTATCGTAAATTAATTTTTGTAGTGGTAGCTAATTTCGACAAAATACTCCCCCTCCAGAATTTAGCGGTAGCCGAATTCGATAGACACCACCACTAGTTGAGTGATTGCCATTTGCGTGGGACCGTGAGAGCTGTATTAAGATCACGGGTATTTCGCATGAGTGGTCCAGCTCCTGTGTTGCCTTTAGAAGCAGAGTGTGAGTCACCCCGTGAAGAGAAGCTGAGCAGCAACGAATGAAGTGAAGCCGTGATAGGAATAAGAGCAGTGTCTGCTATCACAAAGCCTCAGAAGGTTGTGCTGAAAGTTATTAGCATCGCATTCGCAGTTCAACTACTCATCGTTGATCATACATCGAAGTTTATAAAGTTTGCGTTTTCAAATCACGTTTGACGCTCACCAATTTAGTGAGCTCTGTGAATAACAGTGCACCTTTGTCTACTAAAAAGTACTCCATGGTAGAGTTGGGTTACACTATATACTATTGGATCGTAAATTAATTTTTGTAGTGGTAGCTAAGTTCGATACAAAGTATATGTATTGGCAGTTACAAAAATGGCAGTGGAAGGTTCTATGGTAACATTTGTTAAAATCACTATTCAATAGTGATTTCGATATCGTTATAAAATGAAGGTTGGGCAATGTTGATTTATTCGAAGTGACATTGATTAATGTTGAATAATCACATTTTTTCTATTCTTCTGGGTCAGTTATTGTAATAGTAGAAGGTGCTTTCATAACAATGACACAGACAACAATAAGATCCCATTGATTATTCTGAGTACCTTTTTCAACAAACTTCTGTTTCATCTCAGTAGTCGAAGATAGTTTCAAAAGAATATAATATGTTCGATCGATAAAGATGTTTTATTAAAGGTTTGGTGGAAAATATTTTCTTCTTCAAGGTTTTCGATGGGAATCAATTGAATCTAATGTTAAAGGGATTTGTTCTTAGATTTAACATATAAATTAATTACAAATGTTTTAATGTGTCTAATTGTATATTTAACTTTTATACTATGTATTATCAGAAAGAGTATTATTATTTGAGAGCATTTTATGAAAGTTGCTATTCACTTTTGATTGGTGGAGTTTATTGATTTTAAGTAATGCATACACTCCTGCTTAAAACATAAGCAATGATAATGGTAAATGAAACAAACTATTCCTGAAACTTTACATAAGTTTGTCTATACAAAGTACAACAGACGAAAATATGAAGTATTTGCAAGAAAAAGGGTATGAATTATTAAATTGAAAAATGGCAGTGAAATGTTCTGTGATCATATTTGTTAAACAGTGATTATGATATCAAGTTAAAATGAAGGTTGGAAATGACATATACTTTAGAAAAGACATTTTTGATTAATTTTTGTGGTATTAATCTTTATTCATGAAGTAAATCATAAGCCACTGCTAGGGTAAAGCTATTTACAATTCTTCTACAGCATGTACATGTCATGCATGCTTCATCAGATACAAATATGGTGTGTGAATACGTAGGTCATTACTTGTAGAGAATTGTTCCAGATATCTACCACCAAATCCAGCTCTGGTGGAGGCACTGGAATTATCATTCATAAATATGGAATCTGGATACAATAATATATCGGTCATAAATATGGAAGAAAAGACATAGTCTCCAACCTTCATTCTAGTAACCCGTTTAGCAAGCGAATAGAAGAACGGAGTTACACGATTTGAGAGTGTTTCACTCAAACAATCACCAAGTTCAAGGCCTTAGTGTCAACCGTCTTTTAAACCAGATCCTCCTAAACTCAGACGTAACGTGCGGTTGTTGTTACAGTTCTCCACACCTGCAAATCACTTCCTGCACAACGTCTGCAACAGGTTCACTCCATATAAAAATTTGTCGAGAATCATGAGAGGAGATTAACCCTCCAAGTGGTTTCGACGAGTTATCTCATCCATCTAGATCTGACGAATTTTGCTAATGACGAGATATCTCGTAATCAAGATATTACAATTTTTTTATGATGACGAGATCAAGAACTGGTCAGTTTTCTTCCAATGATGAGATATACCTTTCATAAGGATCTGATAAGTTTTGATAATGACGAGATACCCTTTAGAAACAACCACCAGGAGGGTTAATACTGTGTGAATTGCGAATAATGTATTTTATTCCACTGATTTTGTATTTCGAATAGATGGTCATTATACGTACGAATCAAACAACAAATAGAGAAAAGCAGCTGGTCACCTTGAATACAATCCACTCCCGAGATGCCTACGAGACAGTTCCACAATAATCTAGGCATTCTTTAGAAGCATAGTCCGATGGCAGTTGCCATGTAGTCAGTGACTTACATCTTGAACTATAACTCAGAATCGGTCATCTGCAGTTAATGTAATCATTGGAAGTCAAAATCAGTTCTTTGGGATACAGTATGACCCCTTTTAACATTATTTCAAAGAGGTTGTGCGGTGAGAATCACGTGGAGATTAATAGGGCGTGATAATAATAAAAGCCAATAAAAGCTATTAAATATACTGATTTTGATATCAGTATTATCCCCCATTAACCCTCCTGCTAGTTGTCTGGACGTGGTATCTCGTCATTAGCAAAACTGATCACATCTTGATGGACAAGATACCTCGACCTTAGAAAAGAAACTGGCCAGATCTTGTTTTGATCATCATAAAATCATCTGTAATATTCTGATAAAACAAGATAGCTCGTCGTCAACAAAATTGCTTGGGATGAGATATCTCTTCTCGTCGAAACCACTTGGAGGTTAATCGCTCTACAAATATATACATAACTGGTCTGCTTGCATCAGTACATTCTCTATAATCCTACAAGATACAATATATTGGTCCTCCTGTAGAAGTAAAGTCCGAATTCGGTTGTCGACTCAATTTTCATGTCGATGTGGTCAATGACTTAAAGAATTCATGGCCTTTAGCTCCGAAACAGACATCTGCCGTAAACGTAAACCTTGAAAGTTCAAAATTATGTCTTTGGGTCATGGTGTGATCCTTCCTTTGAATCGTTCTGGTGCTTTCTGCTCGAGTCGAAATCTGCCCTGTAGTGGTCAGCCTTTGGTGCAAAATTTCGTTCCATAATCACCAGTTCTAAGCAAGAGATTAATTTGTTTATCCTACTTGTATCGTCATTCCTCCTTGGAGTAACAGGACAGTTTTGCAAGGACAAGATATCTCTTCCTTAGGAAAATTATCCGGATCTTTGACAAGATCTCTCGTCGAAACACTCTGAAGGATAAATCAGCACTCGACTTGATGATAATATTAGGTTATCTAGTCACATCGACTTGTCTTAGAAATGTTTCTAATATCCTTACCCACCTTCCAAATCATTCGATCTTTTAGATGGTTCCTTTAACTCATTGTTCAGAATTTGAGTAAATCATTTTATAATACACTAAATTATTTTATTCTAAATGGGTGTTACAGTGATAATGTCAACACAAAGAGAGCGATTCCTTTAGCCAATAGATGACTGGATATATATTTACAAATCTGTCGATGTTTACAAAATGGTCAAATTCAACAATACCTTGATCTTCATAAAGGTTAATCGGTACTTCAGGTAATCGGTATTCATGAAATAGATAAAGAAAATAACCGTATCTTCAGCGAAGTCCTATGGAGAGAAATGGTAATGTTTAAGTGATAGCAAATATTATATGAAATGAAATGAAAATATAACCACAACATAATTTAATGCCACATATCCAAGGAAATTATCATGACCCGAAGACTTTTATTAACCATGAATCCGACAATTGTACACCACCTTCTTGAGATTATAGCACGTATTATCATGAGATGTATTTGCAAGATATTTAATTTTTTCATAAGGGCTATTATTTATTTAAGATCCGCTACATTTTCGCTACTCTAAGAAATTTTAGGCTTGAATTAAATGCATTTTATTTGATGACTATATTTTTATATGATTTTTCCATATCTTGCATATTTCAGCAGGAGTGTTTGCAGAGAAAATAAATTGATAAATACATTTTGAATAGCTGATCGTAAATAATACACGATACATGTTTTCGATACAATTTGTTATTCTACTGTATTATATTTTGTCCAAAATGATAAACAAACATTTATTTTTCATTTTTCAATGTTTCCCCTTTGAAAATTGTCATTTGGGCACACTAGAATGCATATTTGTTTTAGTTATTAAATATATTCTTCAACAGAATTCATAGTTTCAATCGATTATGCTGAATATTGTATAAAGTATATGTTATATAAAAATAATTATGAAGTCATTTTATATTGATCCTTGTACTAAACGAATTATTGCAAATTCCATTAGAAGACCCATTTTATTTTCCATTTTTTTAACGGTGCTGAACAGTATTATTTTATTTATTTTGAATTAATTACAAAACACGCAATTAAAATTATTATTATTTATTATGAATATTCCTTCGTTTCTAAATGCTGAGCAGATATAATGAAACTTAAGAACTTCAATTAACTACTTAAAAAACGCTCAGACAGGTTTTTATAATTCCATAATCTTCATTAATCCGCAAAACAGCAACAGGTAATTTACCTTGTGTCCAAAAAAATATAATTCCTTTTATTTCCATTAAAATATTTCATTTAATATACAATGTTTATTTCATATAACATATAATGTTTAGTGGAGGTAATTGCAGATTAGATGTTACTTTTGAATATACAAAGAGATCTTAGATGATTTGAATAACTTAGAATTTTTTATATAAATTAACTTTAATACTTTATATAAACTCATGAAACGAAGTATATATACAGTGGTTCCCAAAAGTGTTCGTACACTTACGAATTTCAACGATACTGCTCTATCCATTAATAAAAATTAATATTTCAGAATGGGAATTTTTTAATAGCATCTATAACTTTTTCTTAACAAAACTACATAAAATATTTTAAAAACATAGTATAAATTTTTTTTTGGAAAATCAATAATCAAAAAGTAACCAAAAAGTTACCTCACAAAACACTACTCGTACACACGTACCTCGTACACTTTAAACAATCTCTACATATTAGTAACTATTGTAATATTTCTGTAAATTAGTACTTAGTATGATATCCTATAGCATCCACTACAGCTTTTAAACGTCTGGGAATATAGTTCACTAGTTTTTTTGTAATTTTTGCATCAATGTTCCTACATTCTTCAATCCTTACTGTTTTTTAGTTCGCTTTTAGTTTTAATGTCGTGTCTTCGTACTCTAACCTCCAGTTCTCCCCAAATGTGTTCTATTGGGTTTAAATCCGGCGACTGAGGTGGTGTTTTCAGAACTTGTGGACAATTATAGACACCAGAGGCGAACATTGAGAGCCGTGTGCTTAGGATCGTTATCTTGATAAAAAACAAAGTTGTTTCCAATACCCAAATTTTGGGCTGATAATTTTAAATTGTCTTTTAAAATATTTAAATAAAGAGCATGATTCATTATGACATCAATAAATACCAAATTATCTACTCCTGATGCTGACATGCACCCCCACACAAGGACAACTCCACCGCCATGCTTTACTGTTCCAACTAAGTTCTTGGGATTAAGTTCCTCATTTTTTCTTCTCCATACAATTATATGCCCATCGGAACCAAACATGTTAAATTTGCTTTCATCTGCAAATGAGACATGATTCCAATACTCGTCAGCTGCCTTATTACTCCAGGGGAACATCCCACAAGGAAAAGTCAATTCTTCTTTGCCCAGAACTGGTGACCATTTGAAACAGGTTTATGCACCAGAGGCTGATCATTACAGGTCAGTTTCAGACTCTAAGATAAGCGCTAGGAGGGTTAAGCTTATTTTTTTCGATAATAATAATTCAGTTTTTTTGCTAAGAAATTTTTTTTCTCAATTCTAATATTTAAGGCGATAATTATTTTTCTAATTAGTTCCTTATTTTCAGATTAATTACTGAGGTATAATTATGATCATTCTTCGCTACAAAGCTCTCCGTAGGGTCATCATTGGCAAAGCATTATTGGGAGGTTAGAGGTTAAATGAGACAATTAATGTGTTACTTTTTGTATTTCTGATTTTTCTTTGTCGTTTCGTTCAGTGAAAATAAAAGAACAAACCAGTTTTAATATTAAATCATAAAAGGCAATTACTGAAGAAAATGTAAGTACCTAACCTGCTTTTTTATCTGTGAAACTAAAGTATCTGATCTGCATGTAAGTTTCGTGGTACTCACCATGTGATATACGGAATATTTTTCTAGTTACTAGGGTTTTTCGCGAGGTACTGTCACAATGTACAAACATGTTTCCAAAACTCTAAACTCAATTTCTTAAGAACTGTATTTTCGCAATATGATGCTTTGTACAAGCGATGATAACTGAATAATGAATATTGATCAGCAATAATTATTTTTATATCATTAAAATCTGTATAATACAGTTTATGTTTTGTGTTTAAATCGGAGTTATTAGTTAAGAAATGAGTCTAGTTGATTTTTAAATGCTACAATTTCTTGAAATAATCTTGAATTTTTATGCTTCTTTGGTATAGAGAATTGTAAAAACCTTTTACCTCTAGAAACTTGAATGAGAGTCAAAACATAAGGAATAATTTATAACAGGAATTGTCTTTTTGAACAAATTAAAATTTGAGAGATCGTTGTTCAAAATATATGCTAATTAGCTAATTAATCTAAATTACATAATTAATTATTATGTTAAATAATTCATCTTATATTTTCAGACTGAAATCATTTAAAGCACAAACTAATGACCTATTGTTGAAAACTGGATTTTTTAAAGTCAAAATTTAAAAAGATTATTTTAGTGTATAAATATACCTTTTTTGTATTCAACAAAAGCAAACTCCACGTGTACCACAGAAGTACAACACGGGACTTACAAAAGTAAGTTGAATTAACAAAGAAACAGTGGAAAACACAATTTAACTAAAATTACAAGATTTGATGAACTTAGCAAATGAGTAGAAAATCAGATTAGATTTAACGGAAACTAAGTTTCACTGGCCATGTTTTACCTAATTTTCTCAAATCTTTTTGAAGGCACATTCTTGAATTTTTAAATGCAGGACAACTGAAAATAAAATGCTCCACATCTTGTGGCTGATTTTTAGAAGACACGCACATATTATTAGTCCGAAGATGAAACCTATGTAAATATTTAGCAAAATTTCCATGGCAAGATAAAAATTGTGTAATTTTGAAGTTTGCGAAGAAATATAATTCTGAGTTTAATCTATGCTGAATAGTAGGGAAAAAATTTGATAAGGGGGCCAGCTTTCTCAGACGAGGCACTCTTCATTCCACTTAACAACAAGCTTGTCATAACATAAGGCTTTCAAGTAACACTTGGGAATGTTAAGATTTACATCAACTGATAAATTCAAAGCGTCTTTGGATAAAAAATCAGCTCTTTCATTTCCGTAAATCCCAAAGTGTCCACGCGCATAGGCATGGAAAATCTCAATCCCTCTATTTTTAAGAGAACTAATTGTTAAGAGCGTTTCAACAAATAAATTTTTGTGCTTGCAACATTGTTAAATATAAATATATATATATATATATATATATATATATATATATATATATATATATATATATATATATATATATATATATATATATATATATATATATAATATTTATTTATATATATATATATAAGTTATATATAAAGCACTAAATATATACTTTAGTTGTGTCAAGCATAATTTGTGACTCGTAGACGTTTCAGAACAATTTCTTTTATTGAATTAATTCAATTCATCAAAAATCTAGGTATTGGAATGTATACAGCTGTAAGGTCAGGAAGCATAGATTATGGTGTTTCATTATCACATTTAAAATACTTTTTAACTATGAAGAATGTAAATTTCTTTCTTTTCGATGATACTTCAAAGAAATGTAACTGTTGCATCACACACAAACGCTTAATGGTCATCCTAAGTAATCTATTTGACCCATTTGCTGTGTTAAATCATATTCATGAAATAAGAACTTTATCAAATATTAAAATGTTGCTCGTGCAATAATTACTATGTTAGAAACACTCTGATAAATTAATCAGTTTAATATACATGACTTTCAGTTGGAAAATAATATTAGAGGTCTTACCATACGTAAGTCTCGTAGACAGTTTTTTCCTTTTATTTTGTGATCGAGTTTATTATACTTGCATTTGTCTATTTCAAGATCCAGACAGTGTCAGATGTAGTTAAACTTGCTAGATTATATTTCAGTAAAGAAGGTTAAATTTTTAATGAAACGTGATGTAACATGTTTTTATTTATTTTTGACAGCAAATAGTATTAGCTTAATACGTGTTGTAGCCCCCATAAGAATTTCATGACTACACAGACCAATGTAAAGAAATGAGTTTAAAATTACTGGTATAATTTTATTTTCTAAATTTGTGCTGGCATGTGTTTAAAATTCATCTAGTTTTTCAACGAGTTTAACTATTAGATGTAGTTAATCTTGTTAGATTATCTTTCAGCAAAGCAATTTAAATGCTTTTCTTTGCTTTTACCGGCAAGTAGCTTTAACGTAATATGTATGTAATATATCATAAGAATCGCAGGCTCTTGTTAGTGTTATATGAATATACCATACAAAACAATGCAATGCGTATTCAATTATTGTTTTAACTTATTATCTTTTTAATTTGTGTTCTACCATATTTGCTATTTAGGTATGAACTTCGTGTATATTGCAACGGTAACTTTTCACATATATTTATAAATTACTGAATCGCGATTGATTTTTTTTGTTGGAATCCGGGCCACTACGAATTGGTATTCATTTTTAATACAATACTACAAAAATTATATTCGATCTAATTATAATTAAAAAACTAATCTAATTCACATCTAACTTATATTCCTTGATAATTTATTAAATACATAGGCCAGAATTTAATTCATTCCTATTTCCCTTTTCATAACATTGTTTTCTTATAGCTACATCCTTGAAGCATAGAATTTATTCAATCTATCCCATTGTGAATTTACGACAATTTATAACATTCAATTCAGATGGATTCATCTGACTTATAGCATTGAAGTCCTGGATCGTGAAGATATTTGTAGTTATTTAACTTAAAAATTTGTATCTTAGATACTTTCTCCTACAAGTACAAATCCCTAGACAATTTACATGATCTTCCATAATTCTAAATATGTGAGAATATAAGTTTCTTAAGAATTAAAACATTAAGTTTGTAATGATCTTGATTATTTCCCTTTTATGACATTGTTTTATTATAACTCTAACATTCTTAAAGCGTGCGACTTATTCAATGCTTTCCTTTGTATTGTTACTTAACCTTCCAGGTGGTCCAACCAACCTATAGTGACCAGTCTTTGATGCAAAAACCTCTTCCAAGTTGTCACCAGTTCTAAGCAATGGACAATTTGTATTTCCTGCTAGGATTGTCATTCCCCTTAAAGCAATAGAACCTTTTTGCATCGACGAGGTACTTCATCATTAGCAAGCCTTACCAGATCTTGATGGACGAGATATCTCGTCAATAGCAAAATTTATAAAATCTTGGACGAGATATCTCGTCAATAGCAAAATGTATCAAATTTTGGACGAGATACCTCGCCTAAACCATACGAGGGTTAACGCCTTTCAACTTAGATGTATTTATCTGACGTAACATTAACCCTCTGAGGAATTCACAACATTAACCCTCCAGCATAAATTTCACCCTACAATCTGTTCGTCATCTGACCGTGGTTCAAAATTACGTGGTGTTGTCCTCGGATCTTTCCCTTTGGGATTGATCCCGGACCGTCACCAATAGACCATTGTGTTGCTCCAGTGTGACGTTAATTGAAATTCCCCCCCCCTACAATCTGTAGTCTTCCCTGCATGACTCCAAAAATTTATGTTTTGTAGGTAGATAGGGTATTTTAATTAACGTCGCACTGGAACAACACAACGGGCTATTTGCGACGGGGCAGATTTAACGTGCGCCACTCCCCTTTGTACACGACGGTCCTTGGTCGGATTCGAACTCGCAACCCTTCGTTTCCTAATCCCTTACTCTTCCAATCGGGTTACCCCGGCTCTTAAGATATCATGACCTTCCTGAATAATAAAATCTTTCCAAAGGATCATAATCTAAGGAAAGGACCAATGGAAACTTTCCGTAAATGATATTCTATAGAATAGGAAAATATAATCCTTCCAAAGACTTCTATTCCAAGGAAAGAACCAAAGGGAAAGAAAGTTCCAAAGAAAAAGTTCCAAAGAATGCTTTTATTCTAAGAAAATGGCCAGAAAATTGTTGCTATAGGTTCAAAGAATCCACGGTTTCTCTAGAAAGATGTGGTTATTTAGTCAGTAAGTTTGTGTGTTGTGGAGTAAAAGCAAAGCTTCACCTCTGAAATCTTGGGGCGCTTAGAGGAATGAATTCCTGGATCTTGAAAATATTTTTAATTATTTAACTTGAAAAAGCATAGACCATGTGTATTTTCTTCTACAAGATGCAGTAGCTAGAAAGCTTATGTGATGATCTAGTAGTAGGTTTTTTACAATTACGTTATTAATTCTGCATGAAATATTTTAAACGTATCACACACAGAAATATATGCAAACAAGTCACTCCATTGAAAACGATATTCCTTCGCAATGAATTGTAAAGTATCTAACATTCCATATTAAAGTTGCAGCTAAAGAATAAATTATTATACTTTCATTAGTATTTGATGAACATTATGGTTTCATCATTAATTATTGTTTATAGATAACAGATTACAAGATTACTAGCAGCAGCTTGAACGTGCACAAATAAATATTAAGATACCACGCTAGTAGCGTATTGCATATGCATAGGAAAAATAAATAATAAATAACGCATCTATTATTCCATAAAATGTAATATTCTTTTAAAAATGCAGATGTTACGAAAATGAAAAAGCACATTATTCTCAAATATGTGTACTCCCTTGTGAAATGAAAGCATAGTGTTCCCTTATGAAATGAATAAAATAGCAAAATATATTATTTTAAGAATTTTTCTTTCTTCTCGGTGCACGAAAGACCGCCCTGTACGTGGAGCTGGTTCAAGTTAAGTCTCTCATGGCCGCAAATGTCCTCATGTTGACCTGCTATGAAAGTCTGTTGTGGAAGTTTGGGGAATGGGGTGCCAGCTAAAGTTTTGACCTAGTGATCTGACCGAGATACAAAATTACGAGGTCCTGTTCTCGGAACTGTCCCTTCGGGATTGTTCCCGGACCATTCGCCAATGGCTCCAATGCGAGGTAAATTGAACTACCCAACTTTTTTATTAAGAACAGCTTTTAAACTCAGCGAATAAGATAAATACTTTTACCATGGTAGCCAAGCTGGAACAGCAACGGATTAGCAACTGGTGGGTTGCTAGATCGAAACTCGATCGCGCCAAAGACCGTCGTGTATGTTGAGGCTGGTACACGTTAGATCTATCGTGGCCACAAATACCCTCGCGCTGGCTTGGTGTGGGAATTTGAAGATTGGGGTGCCAGATCAGGTGTTGACCTCGACATCTGACCGTGATTCAAAGTACTAGGTTATTGCCCTTGAATCTTCGGGATCGATGCGGGACACAGTTGTGTTTCTGCTAAAATACAAGGTGTATTCAACTACCTTCATCTTTTGATTAAGGTTAGCTTTGAAATTCAGGGATTCTAATAAATTCCTTCTATCCTAAAATATTCGAAAAGTAGATTAAATCCGTGCATTCTTGTTTAGCTCAACTAATGAATCAGCAGCGTATAAAATATATAATCATAAGTGTGTTCCACTGTGAAATGAAAAATATAGTATTCCATAACTAAATATAATATATAGCAAAATATTTCGTTTTACGAATTTTTCTTTTGATTAAGGAAAGCTACTAAACGCAGAAAATCTGTTAAACACCTTCTATCCCAAAATATTTGAAAGGGATCGAACTCGTACATTCAATCTTCTTGACATTAAATCGGAAATAAACTCGCAGAAAACATGTAATCACATATGTCTCCCTCTGTTAAGGGGACACGGTACCCTTAAAATGACCAAAATATCGAAAAAAAATTATTGCTTTATTTTACCTATACAACTCTTCTGAATATGTATGCAAAATTTCATATTTCTAGCAACATTATTTTAGGAGTTATTTAAGTTTTTTCCTCTTGGATGTTATATACCGAAACCAAACATTAAAACTTTAAATGGCTTTTTCTCAGCTTTCTGTTTTTGATGACTATGAAGTACTCAAATTGCTAAGGCTTTTTTAAAACTTAATTTAGAGGTTTGAAACTTTTTGTAGTTGTTCACAATAGTGTATTTGACAATTCTGTGCATGCGATAAGAATTTGGATTAAAAGTTTTTTTTTTTTTTTAAATTGCCAAACTAAAATATTCATGTTTTTTACAGTTTTTCACAGTATTTTTTAGAAAAATAAATAATCAGAATACATGCAAACCCATAAACAGAATTGTGTAAAATATTGCAATGAATAGAAAAGTGTAAACAAATTTTAAAAAGATGATATTTAAAAAAGTAGTAGGAATTTTAAAATGTTGATTTTTTTTCAAAAAAATTAAATTTCTGCTTTATTTAAATTAATTTTTTTCGCCTGAAATATTCATTTTATGTGCATTTCAATATAATATACTAAAAAATTTTGCTACACATATGAAAACAAAACAAAAATTGTTCAAAGGGTACCGTGTCCCCTTAAATGAAACGCATAGCATTTCGCTGACTAAATATAAATGATAGCAAAATAATTCATTTTACGAACTTTTTCTTTCGATTAAGAACAGCTTTTAAAACCAGCTAATCTGATAAATACTTCCTAGCATAAAAGATCCAAAAAGTGTTATGAATTCGTGATTCGATCTTGTTTACATTAGCTAACGAACCGCTCAGAAAACATACGCAATATGTGCTTTCCGAAATCACGGATGTCAGCGCCTAAAACACCGTTACTCCGCTCTCACTATTTGAGAATACAAAATTACAATTCAAGATTTTGTTTGCACTCCGATATTTGTTTTTCGCATTCCACCTGGCGGTAAAGGTAAAAACCGCTCATGCATAATAAAAAGTATATTTCGTTTATTTAAGAACCATAAAAACGAATACCCCAGGGTAGCAAACGCAAACATATATAGCCTTAAAAATCCATCGAAATATAATAACCCATTTTTTTTTGTCCCTGCGACTGAAATGTTATTTTGTTTCTGTTTTCTTGAAATCATATTTAAAAAACTACGTATGTATTAAAGTAATATGCTACTCTTTTAAAGGAGATTTCATTATGAGTATCATTTTTTCTAAGAAGAAAAATAACGATATTTAACAAAATATTTTAAGAATAACGTTACGTAAACACAATCGCTTGTTTGTTACATTCTTTAGATATATGATGCTTGCTACATACTTTTTTGACGTGCAATGTTTCATGTTTGTAATTGAATTCAGGGCTGCTTCTCTTGGTACGTATAGATTTCTTTACTAAGACATGATCGCATTTTTTATAGATTGATGCGATGCTTAGGTACCTCATTCATTCAATATTTTATTATAGTACATTTTAGATAATGGTCAAAAATAGTTTTAAGGTAGTGAATAAAAAAGTATGAATAAAAACAATAAAAACATAAATCAATTAATGTCATATTGATACACACTTTATATGCATAAAAATGGTTTAAATTTTGTTTTATAAAAAGAGATAGTAAAGTAATGGTTATAGAGCATAGTCGGTACATTAATTAATTTAAAATAAAGTTATGTTAGAAACTTGTGCAAAGTTTTTATAGTACATATATAACAATTTATCATTTTTCTTTTTTCATTCTTCCAATATTTTATTAGTACATTTTAGATAATGGTACAAAATAGTTTTAAGGCAGTGAGTAAAAAAGTATGAATAAAAATAATTAATTGCCGGAAATTATTAGAAAAAAATGTGGCTAGTTAAACTACAAATCTAAAATCAATTAATACCATATTGATGCACACTCTATGTATAAAAATATGGTGTTAAATATTGTATTGTAATGAGAGGAATTAGTAAAGTAGTTTTTATAGAGCATAGTATATACATTAATTAATTTAAAATAAGTTGTATTAGGAAATTGTTTGTGTTTGCAAATTTTTTATCTTACATGTATAACAATTTATCACTTTCCTTTTTATTAATGATTAGTGATTCATGTGATAGCATACACATATTGGCTTAATACATATAAATCCATGCATAAACACGATGATTTTGTCGCTGGTTAATTCGAATAGTTTGCCGCCCCGGCCTTGGCCATTCGGCAGTATTTGGGTTGAGCAGCAACCCTACTCAGCACGAAGAAACTCACGTTTATTGAAAGTCTTAATTTTTACAGTTACACGTAAATGCATTTTTACAGGTTATTGTTACAGTCATCCTTATTTGGTCATATTTGTTTCAAGAACTGAGCCGAGATTACAGTATATATTATTTTGTAGGCTTATTAACAGATTTTCATACATGGTTTACATCTATTCAATTGATAGAATCTTACTTTACATATACTCTTTTTGTTTACAGATATACCAAATCACGTATTACATTTCTACATTCTTACACAAATCTTTTTTTATCAGTCATGCATTAACACATTTTATCCAATTTATTTTAGCCAGTTATAAATCATATATTTCATTTCCATCTTTTAACCATATTCTCCCTTTTTTATTAGCAGACATTCCGCAATCATGCTTAAGAACATTCATTGTTTTCAACCAAATTTATTATTACCAGATTTAGGCCTAACTTATATTCATACAATTTTTACAACTTTCAATCTACAACAATTTGTTTAACTTTGCTCAGCCAAAAGTATTTGTCGCTGGTTAAAACATGTTTTTGAACACATAATCCAACTTTCATGATTAACATCAAGGATCTGTTTATAAATCGCGATCAAGGAAAGGACATACTAGCAAAGGAACCCCGGGAGTAATAGAATCTGAGAGGAATCGTACCTGTGTCGCCTACAACTCGAAGGTTGTTAGCGCAGTGGGTATACCGACTGACACACGACGGCACCATCGCAGGTTATATTCATTCATTGTTTACCTGGTATACACACAAATTGTAAAAATACCTACTCCCCTTGTGTGTTTAACCTCCACTTCTAAGTACACTATTCGAGAAAATAAAAGTTTTGAGCACGTTAAAAATAGGAACTAATTTTAACGTGCTCAAAACTTTTATTTTAGGAAAATAGGAACTAATTTTTTCTGTATGTTTATGCAAATAAACCCATACATACTAGAACAAATAGAAGGGGAAATATTGTTAGGTTGAATTAGTTATATTAACATACAATAGATAAAACAAAGATTCATACAGCAGGCGTACAAGTAGTTGACGAGAATCCTGAGACAAAAGTGCATTTCTTGCACTTCAGCGAAAAATTAGAGCACAGTCCTACTTTGGAATCCTCTACCATGAAGATATTATTTGTGAGGCAAAATGGACAGCAAAGTACAGAAATTAAACTCACACGAGTTTTTAAATCTACAATTCTGTTACCAGAAAGATCGTCATATGTTTCCGAAGGCTTTACGTCTTGAAACAGCACCTCGTTGTCTTGTAATTTAGATGTACTTGCTGTTAGAACATCGTTCTCAATCGGCACTTTAGTTTGCTTATTATTATACCGATTTCCGGCAAACTTTCGCTTTTTTGTGCTATATCGTTTAGCATGGCCCATGTTTGAAGTAATAACAAGGAAAATCTCTTCCTAAAACAAATATTTACAAGAGAAAAAGCGATATAAATATCAGTTCGATAGCGAAGCGTAGACAAATTCGAACGTAAACAAACGATAGCAGAATCTAGACGTAGCCAACTTCTACATGAGAAAAAAAACGTAGCAATAACAAAAATGTTCTCCCAATTCATCAAAACATTTATAGAATTGTTTTTATAACCTAAAAATTATTCTAAAATACAAAAAGAAGTATAAAACTCGAATTTTCCTTCAACTTCCGATTTTGTTTGACAGCTGTCACTTTGCATTAAAATAACGATATCTTCGGTTCTAAATGTCGTAATATTAAAAGTAAAACAGTTTTGGAAACGTTAAAAAACAGGCAAAAATATTATTCAATAAAAAATTTTTTGAAAATTTTCGTCTAAATTCGCTATTTTAAAGTAGGCGGACCCCTTAAATGGCAAACCAATGAATGACATATTTCCTGTCAACATCAAATACATAAATACGCTTTATTGTTTCTTACGTATGTTTTTTCAGTACTAATGAATCAGATATTTTGCTATGAGAAATTTCCCCACGTTTTCTAATATTCGTTATATTAATTAATTTTCTTACCATCTTTTTTCAAATTAACTGTTGAAAGATAATACAGTATTCATTTAGTTAAGTTATTGTGTTTAGAATAACATTTACGAGTATTTTCGGGTTGTAACATTTTTCTATGCCTTTGTATGAGCAAAAGATCTTGATACCAAAACTTTTCATTTAAAAAATAACATAAACGAGTATGTACTACAACTACAAAAACATTTATGTCACAAGTCACAAAAAAATCCATTATCTTAAAACGAAGAACTTAATTTATAATAAAAGTAAAAGCATAATTAGTGTAATTGCTATTCCTATACCAGATACAAATCACTCGAAATCACATTTAAAAGCAATCTGATTCATTTTTATCAGAATGTAAATTTGTTTAAAATAATGAAGTATCTTCGTCTTTTTTGTTTGAAATCTAAAAGTAACATTTTCAAAATAAAAATGAAACATAAAATAGTTGTAAAGGAATTCTACACAGTTTAAATGTCATTCTCAAATTATAATTTTTCAAAATAGCTCATATGGGTAACAAAAAATTGCATGTTTATATATTTGCTTGTTTAATTCGAAAAGTTTAGAAGAAAAATGTTTTGTAAAAGTATTAGAGAAATAATCTTCCATTATTAAGATATAATGAACAAGAATTGAAAAAGTAACTAGGCAGAAAAAATTATGATAGGTAATAGTTATTTTATAATGCTTTTTAATTTTGAAACAAACTGTTTTCTGATCCGAAACAAGAATAACTTTCATCAAAATAAGTTTGGTTTTAAACGGGAAGAATATTTCAGTCATCCCCATTGATATTTATAAAAACAAAAGAATTCTAATTTATTAAACTGATTTTTCTGTGCTGACAGTAAATGTATAGTTATGCAATGATTGGTTATAAAATATATTTTAAGTACTAAATGTGTAGAAGTATACTGCATGAGTACAAGGAAACTTACATACTTTAAATGTTTAAATATGTTCAATAATTATATCTACTTTTTCTTTAGTAATGACTATTTGAAAACAGTTCGTATCTGATAAGTGTATATTACAATAATTCCAAGAATTAGTCAAAATTAATACTTATTAGTGTTAGAAAATAGTAAAATATTTACAGATGTCGAAATTGTAAGTAGTTTTTTAACTTGCGTATATAAGTAGGGTGTCCAACTCTTTGCAACCATTGCGTGACGAGTTGAAAATTGAAGGTCAACTCAAAAGCAATAAACTAGTACCAAATGGAATGACTTTCGTCACTGTGAACATAAGTTGGGAGGGGTAAATCAACCAAGACGATTGAATATGAGTGAAGATGCTGGCACTGGTCAAAGCACTGGGTATGAAGGTCAATTTTATTAGGGAGCAACCGGTAGAGGCCAATAACGAAATTTCTCGGGGTGCACAGAAATCTTGCATATTCTGAGAGAGCGTGACCGGATAATTATATATTATGTGTTATCTCAATGCATAATGCATAGCAAGGAAGTGACACTCATAGTAATTTTTGTACAGCAAATTTTAAAATAAAGTAGATGCAATTTGAAAACATAATATGAATTTATTCCCATTTAAACGACAGCATTTAAAGATTATATATGCATTTATTTTGCTTATTCATATTACATGCCTATTCATGTATTTTAAGTAAATGTAGTACAAAAAATTTATAAGTAGCTAATATTTCCTGTTAGAAAAATAAATTACCTACACTTGGAATAGAAATCAAAGTGAACTGAATAGTCATAAATAGTTCCTCTGATCTAAGAATTTTTAAATAACCAACGATATGAACGCAATACCATAAGATAATTTGCTCATTTTTGAAACATTAATATCAAATAAATATCAGTAGTCCCAATAATTCGAGAGAAAAATCTCTTTCGTTTTCCTACGTGACTCTATCATTTGTTACACGCAGTAAAGAACATTGTTATGAGCCATCTAACAAAATGCAAAATGCAACGAAAATAAAATACATTTTATACTCAATTTTAGTTAGGCATTGCAGCTGCAATTGATTGTCTCTTTTTTCGGCACTCACAGCACGTACTTTCGAAGACTAAAAGAAAGGGACAGTTCCTTTTTACGCATATTTAGGTTTCTCCTGAACATTTATTCGTCTGATACGCTCAATAAACAACGAATTACAGGAAAAATTTAGCTTCATCTGCTAGTAAATAATGGGGCTGATCTTGTGCTGAAAATGCACTGCCTGTTCCGACGCTAGTTTTCCATCCTTGCTGTTTTATTTTTCGTATCAAGTTTAAACGAAAGGTTAGAAGGTTTTTTATGGCCATTCAAAAACAATAAAATATTTCTTATTTCCCTCAACAGTATCAGTTTTATTTTATGGCAAACTATTGTGTATATCGCTACATTTAATAAAAGTAAGATACGTTTTCATTTTATTTACTGTAAAAAATAAGAAATTTTCCCTTTCTGAGACTATTATAGAAATCTAAAATATAGTTTTATTTTCTTTATTCTCATTTAATGTGTCCTTAAGTTCCGTTTTTCTTTCGTAACTTATTTATAAAATATTTCGGTGACACGAAGAGAATAATAAGAATCTAAGAGATCGTCTCACTAAGAGTCATTCTGTTCCATGATAAAGTCATAAAATCACATTTTATCGTTTTTGATTTATCGAACACACACTTTGTATTCTTTAAAATTTCTGCTTGATCTATGCAATTTGTGTCCGATATATATAACAAGAAGAGGTAGCCCAGTTCGATGAGTAAAGGATTAGCAAACAAAGGGTGGCTAGTTTGAAACTAGGTTCAACCAAACTCGAGACATGGTGAACGTACAATCAGTCGTGGTCTCAAATGTCCTCTCATTGGCATGATATGAAAGTTTGGAGAATGGGGTGCCAGCTTAGAGGTTGACTAAGTCATCTGACCGAGGTTCAAAATTACGAGATGTTGTCCACGATCTGTCGCTTTGAGATTGATCCCAGACCATCTCTAATAGCTGTTGTGTTGGTCCACTTAACCCTCTTGGAGGTTGTCCCTACAGTTGTCATGTCATTAGAAGAAAACTGGTCAGGTACAGATCTTGTCATCATAACAAAATTGGCCATATCGTAATAAACCTGGATAATTGCGATTTTTTTATCTCTGTTATTTACGATTCCTTCAAAAGTAGTTATGCTAGTTTAAGAACTCTAATTTGCAACATGGATGAATTTAAAAAGCCTCATTTGGCAACGAAACCAGAATATTTCGGCTATCTATTTCGGTTATTTTTTTGTATTTTGTGGTGTTTTAATCGATTAGTTTCGTTATATGTCTAGTTAACTTACTTTATTATTAATTTGTAATATTTCCTTTTCATTTCTTTGGATTCACGAAAGATACAAACTTGTGACTTGGTATTGTAACGTCCCACGATCCTGAACACGGAACTCTTGCTAGGAGGCGCTTTCCCCCGTTCTGGCTGCGCAGATGACGTCAGAGTACAACGGCAAGAGTCGCGGGAGTTTGTTTTTTTTTTACTAGAAGAAAGAAGGTGATGAAAATGGCAATCGAAGGGGTGCGGTTGCTCTTTCGCGATGTGTCTCGTCTGTGAAATCTAAAACTAGCTTTGTAATTTGTATGTAAATATTTGTTGATAATATAGAATTAGTTTGTTAAAAAGTGGTCTTGCTTTTATTGTGGATATGGTACAGGCCATGAGAGTGGTGGCAGCAAGTGGATGCGAAATCCGCGTTAGTTAATTTTGATTTCAACGAAGCTACAGTTGTGACGACCGCCAGCGCGTCTGATGAGTGGCTGTATTTTTTTTAAAAGGGTAAGTGCCAATTTACCAGAATTTTGTTGTAAATGTAAGAATCGGTGCTCACCGAAAATGCATTTGTTTTAGTTAACTGAATTGTAGTTCTTATTTTGAGTAAACATGGTGTTTAATGTTAGAAACGACTAGTTTCTGTTCAGTAAAAAAAAATCAACCTGATTTTCTTGTGTGTAAATCAACCGTTCCTGGTTTGGTTTGAAGTCGTCCTGACTTATTGAGTTTGAAACGTCCTGTTTCTGAATTGAGGTAGAAGTCATCCTGACTTGATATTGTCGAAATCAACCGTTCCTGGTTTGGTTTGAAGTCGTCCTGACTTATTGAGTTTGAAACGTCCTGTTTCTGAATTGAGGTAGAAGTCATCCTGACTTGATATTGTCGAAATCAACCGCTCCTGTTTTAATTTAGGAGTCAACCTGACTTGTTTAGTTTTGAAACGTCTCGTTTCTGTTTTCGTTTTAGAAGTCGCTAGACTTAACTGTGTTTTGAAACATCCCGTTTCGGTTCTGAGTCAATCCTGACTGGCGTTTAAAAGTCATTCTGACTTGCGAGAAAGAAAATAGAACATCAGTTCGATCTATTTGTGTTGTTTAAATATTATATTGTCATTCTAGAAAAATTTATATTCATTGTGTAATGATTATATTGATTGATTGATTTTGATAACAAGTTATGCATATTGTACTCAAATATATGTTTACGTTTTTAATGCAAGAATACGATTTTTAGCACTGTTATAATTGGTAAAATCAATTTTGATTTGATTTTGTGTGAAATTTTTGTCTTTCATTTTGGAAATATCCTAGTTTTGCTTTAGTGTAGAGGTATTGCACTGAACAGTATTTCGTTACAGCTGAAAACGAAAGTGCTTTTGAAATAAGAATATTATTGAGTTTTTGTGTTTGAATTGTCATTTGAGTGTTATGATCATTTGATAATTTATTTGAGCGAGTGTAGAATTCAGTTATTTTTTTAAGGAAAAAGAAAATAATATATGATAATTACTGTGAAATTTAACGAAAAGATTTAGTTCGTTTTACTATTAATCATATCGAAAGTAGAATTGATTTGTTTTGTATGAGTTAATCATAGTATTTATTTTAATAACTGATTTTCAGTGTTTTGTGTGCTTTAAGAGTGTGGATTCTGGGTTCTTTTAGAATTGTATATTGTTTTGGTATTGCAATCATGGCTTTCATTGCGCAAGCGAAAAAACAGGACATTGTTGTTCTAACCGAGGAGTTAGGTTTGAAAGTAGATTCGAATTCTACTATTGCAAAGATGAAGACAGAAATCATCACGTCTGATGATTACGACGAAGAATTCGTTAAATCACTTCTGGAAAGGATTAAAACCGAACGGCTTCAGAAGGAGAAAGAAGAGAAAGAAGCAAAAGCTCAGAAGAGAAAAGAGGAATTGGAAGCTGAAGCTCAGAAGAGAAAAGAGGAATTCGAAGCTGAAGCTCAGAAGAGAAAAGAGGAATTGGAAGCTGAAGCTCAGAAGAGAAAAGAGGAATTCGAAGCTGAAGCTCAGAAGAGAAAAGAGGAAATGGCGTTTGAGCTGGAAAAACTACGTATTGAAAAGGGAATCATTCCTGATAATTCAATTGAAGCACATCCACCAAGGAGAAAAATAGAATTGCATCATCTAATGCAAAAGTTCGATAGTAAAGAAGGCGATATTTCCCTGTACCTAGTGATGTTCGAAAGGCAAGTTCGACGCATAAAACTTGATGAATCTGAGTGGGTTTCACATTTGATTGGCCTCTTGCCAAATGAAGTATCCCAAATTATTGCAAGGGAACCAGAAGAGAAGGCAGAAGATTATTTACATGTGAAAAATATTCTTTTGAAGAAATATAAGTTGAGTCCTGAGAAATTCAGACAGTTGTTCGTTAAACATCAGAAACAGAACGACAAGACCTGGGAAGAATTTGTTGATGAACTCCAAAACTATTTCGAAGAATGGATTGCTGGATTAGAGATAACAACCTTTAACAAATTGGTAGACCTGATGGTTACCGATCAGGCTAAAAAAAGAGTACCGGCAGAATGCCGAGAGCATTTCATCGATGAATGGAGTAAGATGACGTCTGCCAAAGAATTTGCTCTAAAGATGGATGAGTACGAAACCGTAAGAGGTTTTACGAAGAAGAATTTCGGGAACACTCCGAAACACCAAGAAAAATCATTATCAAATTGGAAACCTAGGAATTCCGAAGCACCAAGGCACCATTCAAATTGGAGAAATAAAAATCAAGAAAACCCGAAGGAAGTTAAAGGAGAACGTATGGATTCACCGAAAGTAACACCTTCGCCTGCTGCTTTTGAGAGACGAACAAGAATTCAATGCTACGAATGTCACGGTTTGGACCATATTAAACCGAACTGTCCTAAATTGAAGAAAAGACCCGAAGCGGCTTCAGAGCAAATAAATAGAATTGTCAGTAGTACCGAAGAGGACCTGATGAGACCACACACTTGGGAAGGATACGTAAATGGAATTCCCATGAAAATTCTTCGTGACACTGGATCGACAATCGACCTTGTTGGCCGTAACCTCATTCGTCCTGAGAGGCTGACAGGTGAGAATGTTTGGGTTATTCAAGCCATTGACAATACTCCAATCTGTTTGCCTTTAGCAGAGGTGGAGCTACAAGGAAAGTTCGGGCATGTTATAACCAAAGCCGCAGTTGTCTGTAGTCCCTCAGACAAAGGAAGATATTTGTTGGGGAATGGAACGGCTACACTTCTGGAAAAGATGAAGGTGGTCCATGCGCCATATCAGGTGAACGCCATTAAAACACGTGCTCAAAGACGAATCGCTCAACAAGAGGAAGAAAAAAAGGAAGACGTGGTAAAAGAGGAAGAAGTAATTTCGGTTCCAGAAATTGAAGATGACATCGATATCGACGAAGACGATTTGTTCTCTTTTCCGCCGAACGAGATGGAATCTTGGGAAGGTCTTGAACTTCTGAAGATTGATTCCAAGACGTTCGTTGAAAAACAAGAGGAATGCGAAAATTTGAAACCTCTGAAGGAGAAGGTACTAAGTCAAGGTACTGGTAAGACCACAGGTGAATACGAAATACTCCCCAATGGTCTTCTGGTGAAAAGAAAGATTGATAAAATGGGAAACGAAAACATTTTACTAATAATTCCAACTCAGTATCGTGGAAAACTGATGTCGTTGTATCATGAAGGTACATCAGGTCATTTGGGAATGACCAAAACAAAGGACATTCTTGCAAGGCATTTCTTTTGGCCTAATTGCTTCAAGGAAGTGGATAATTTGGTACGAAGTTGTGACAAATGTCAGAGAGTTGGAAAACCGAATGACAAGAAAAAGGCTCCTATGAAGTTGGTTCCTGTTGTACAAGAGATTTTTTCAAAGATCAACATTGATGCATGCGGACCACTTCCGGTTACTCCAAGTGGAAAAAGGTATCTGATAACAGCCATGTGTCTATCTTCCAGATATCCTGATGCTGTTCCCGTGGAGAATATCACTTCAACTTATGTTGTGGAGGCACTCATGCAGATTTTTAGTCGGATGGGATTTCCGAAGGAATTGCAACACGATCAGGGTACTTCATTCATGAGCGAGCTAACTACAACCTTCGTAGAGAGATTTGGAATAAAAGTTATTCGAAGTTCGGTCTATCATCCTCAAAGTAATCCTGTCGAACGTTTTCACAGGACCGTCAAAAGAATTTTACGAGTCCTATGTCTTGAAGCTGGATCTGAGTGGGAACAAACAGTCTATCCTGCCTTATTCGCCTTAAGAACAGTGACCCACGAGAGTACTGGGTTCACGCCTTCTGAATTGGTTCATGGTAAGAATTTACGAACCCCTTTGACGCTGTTGTTCGAACAGTGGTTGAACCAAGGAGATGACGGAGGAAATCCAGTGACCGAGTACATCTTTTCGTTGATGAACAGAATGAAACGTTGTCAAGAACTAGCGGTGACCAAGGTAGAAGAGTCACAGAAGAAGAATAAGACATGGTACGATAAGAAGGCCATAAAGAGAGAATTCCAGGAAGGAGATTTAGTCTTGATATTTGCTACGTACAAAGCAAATAAGTTGAGTCCGCATTGGAACGGACCAGGAAAAATCCTAAAAAAAATTTCTGAGACGAATTATGTAGTTGAATTACCAGGGACAAAAGACAAATCTCAAGTATACCATATTAATATGCTTAAGCCGTACTATAAGAGGCTGGAACATATGAACCTTCTTCTGGCTGAAGAGGATTGGAAGACGGTTGAAGATGATGTCGAGATCCCGTACATGGATCCTAATCCAAACATTTTTGACGTCGATGAATACGTTCACGAGAACAATCTTGAATCGAGATTGGATACAAGGGAACTTTCACAGCTCAAGAATCTCATTTGCAGATATGAAAAATGTTTTACCAACATACCAGGCAAAACTGATCTTGTAACTCATGACATTGAGCTAAATGAAGACAAACCTGTTTTCTCCAAGCCTTATAGAAATTCTCCTAGGCAGAACGAAATTTTGAAGGCAGAAATTCAGAAGATGTTGGCTATGAAAATCATCGAAGTGGGGTTTTCTGATTACACTTCGCCAATGATTTTAGTGGAGTCTCCCGGAAAGGATCCAAGACCATGCATCGATTACCGAAATCTGAACAAGGTAACGAAGACAAAGTATTTCCCTTTGCCGAACATCGAAGAAAGAGTCGAGACAGTTGCTTCTGCAAAATTTATCACCGTGATCGACCTTTCGAAAGGATATTGGCAGATTCCTTTGACTAAGAATGCGCAAAGACTAGCCACTTTCGTGACAAATTTCGGAACATACAAGCCCTTGAGAATGCCATTCGGGCTTAAGAACGCCCCATATGAGTTCAGTAAGATGGTTGCACAACTCTTAGACGGATGCGAGTCTTTTGCGGTACCTTATCTAGACGATATGGCCATATTTTCTAATACCTTCTCAGAGCACATCAAACACGTGGACACCGTGCTCCAAAGAATTCAAAAGGCGGGTTTGACGATCAAACTGTCCAAGTGTAAGTTTGCTCAGAGTCAAGTAAAATATCTTGGACACGTGGTGGGACAAGGATGTCGCTCACCAGCGGAGTTAAAGATCGAGGCAATAAAGGGTTTCGCTCGACCGACGACCAAAACTGACATACGAGCTTTTCTGGGAATCTCTGGATATTACAGCCGTTATATCCCCATGTTCTCGTCGGTTGCTGCACCCTTATCAGATGCTCTAAAAGGAAAGGACCGAAAGGGAACCATCAGGTGGACTTCCGAGTGCGAGGAAGCTTTCTTAAAACTCAAAGAAGCTCTTGCAAGTTATCCTGTGCTGTACGCCCCGGATTACCAACGGCCTTTCATCCTGCAGACAGATGCTTCCGATCGAGGAATGGGAGTTGTTTTGACTCAAATCGTAGTTGACGAATCAGAACATCCGATCATCTACCTGAGTAAGAAGTTCACCAGCGTAGAGCAGAAGTATGGAGTCAGCGAACGAGAATGCGCGGCAATTGTGTTTGCCATCCGGAAATTGAAATGTTATCTCGATGGACAAACTTTTGTTATTCAAACGGACCATAACCCATTAGTGTGGCTAAATGCGAACGCTAGCTCTAATGCTAGGTTAATGCGTTGGTCTTTAGCTCTACAAACTTTTAATTTCGAGATAAAGCATCGTCCAGGCAAAAAGCATCAAAATGCCGATGCATTAAGCAGACTCCACACTCCCAACCATATTGTGTAATTAAGTAATTGATACATGTAGTCATTTTTTTTGTATTTATGTTTTTTGTATATTTCTTGCATAAAATTTTATTTTGTAAATGGTGTCAGTACCCTGAATTCGGTGATGCACTGATTCAGTCTGGTAGGTTGGTACTGGCCCCCCCTTTGTGTGAGCACTTCTACTCATTACTTCATTTTTTTTCTCGAACTTTTCTTCGATCGAGATCTGCAGAAAAGTTTTCCAAGAAGGGAGGAGTCTGTAACGTCCCACGATCCTGAACACGGAACTCTTGCTAGGAGGCGCTTTCCCCCGTTCTGGCTGCGCAGATGACGTCAGAGTACAACGGCAAGAGTCGCGGGAGTTTGTTTTTTTTTTACTAGAAGAAAGAAGGTGATGAAAATGGCAATCGAAGGGGTGCGGTTGCTCTTTCGCGATGTGTCTCGTCTGTGAAATCTAAAACTAGCTTTGTAATTTGTATGTAAATATTTGTTGATAATATAGAATTAGTTTGTTAAAAAGTGGTCTTGCTTTTATTGTGGATATGGTACAGTATACTGGTCAGATCTTGATGGACGAGATATTTCGTCAAAACCGCATGGATGGTTAAATAATTACTTACGTAGCGATATAAATAACAAAATGCGAAACTAGCATTAATAAATAGTAATTGCGATAATACCATCATGTTTGAGGATAAATAATGCATCAAATTATCGGAAATTATCAGTGTTTTATCTTTAAGATTGCAGTAGCTTCTTCTGTATTTAAATTAGAGGAAGCCGTACACAAATTTAAAATTTTCGTTTACATAGCAAACACTAGAAATCTGGTAAATAGAATGTTCAGTTAATTAAATTTCTTAAAAACATTTATTCGTGATCTGCCAAACAATTATAAAAATAGTTTCACTGCGAATGAATGAGAAAGATAAATACTTCTAAAAATACATGGCATGTTGTTCTCTCTTTTCTGCTTTATTCACTGTATCCAGAATAACTAAGTTCTGAATGTTTTTACAGTCGTTTACAAATTTAAAAAATATTTTTTATTTCCCTCTATAGTATCAAAAGCTTTATTTTATGAGTCGAACTATTATATTAATTGCCCCATCTTATGTAAATTAATTTATTTTGAAGCAAATATAATTTTTTCTTGAAAATTCTATTTAGGGGCACGTGGAATAATGGAGCTTGTTGTTAAAACAAATGTCATCAGTGCAGACAAAGTAAACTCAATCGATTACACTTTTTATAAAATTACTGCTTTCAATGAATATTTCACAGGTAATTAAGTTGTATCCGCACAGTTTCGACTTAAAGTAAGCAATCTCGACCTTCTGCCACTTAAGAAAAAAAATTTCTATTTTTCAACATTCCTACTTTACATACTTCCTTAATATGATATTACTCCAAGATCAGCAAAGTCTTATTTAAATTTCGCATTCCTCCAACAGAATCCTTAAGGTACTTTTTCAATTGAGATAATCAGTTTCTATATGGAAACCACGTACCTATTTAGAATGATAATGTAGTTACTTGACTATGGTGTTCAACTTTCAATAATACCCATGAAACATTAAAAACAAATGTAAATTAAATTGATTTTAATCGTCTTGTAATGAAAATATGTCAAAATTTAAAAATATCTTTGAACTACAACATATGGCTTTTTTGAAACAGAATTCTACAAACTATAAGGTATTTAACCAAAGACTCAAGGACAGTTCGTCGAAATATACATATACAACCAAGAGATTACCCATGTCTAGTGGTATTTGGCAGAAAATAAAATAATTCATTACAATTTAACTCCTAAATAATATATCTGTAATATGGAAAGTATTGAAACACATGAATACAAACAGAAACGAAATTCGTGTCATTGAAAAATGTAGAATTCTGAAAAACGAAAGATCTGAGCAAGCGTGTTGAATTTCGACGTCATGGCAATATTCTGAAATAGAGAAATTCGGAAAAGACGCTTGAAAAATATTGATAGACAATAATAAATTATTCACACAAGAACACAAATTTACAAAACTTAGAAATGCTCAAATAGGACAGCAATATGTCTGTCTTAACTCAAATGCACAAACACGGAATTCTAAATCTAATTTGTAAAATAAAACATTAATTATGGCGTCGCCAGATACCGAATTGCAGAATCACGCTTTTATTATCAATGAGTTTTTGTTTTGGCTTTTCGTGTTTATTACAAAATGCAAGTTGAGTAAAATTAAGTATTTTAAATACCCATTTTTCATCATTGAAATATTCCTAAATTATTTATATTGTGGAAAGAAATAAAAATCAGTTCAAATATAATTAGAATTTTAAATTGTTGAAACATAACGTTTTTCGGAAAAAAATGCTTTTCGAACAATACTGGTAAAACAATTTTATTAGAAAATTTAATTTTCGATCAATACTGGTAAAACAAACTGAGTTGCGTACCGCAATCGTTTTATGCTCAATGTTTTCCTATGGCAATTTCGAATTGATTCAGTATAAGTGTATCAAATTTGGTGTGGATTGGTCAAACGGTGTAGATTTGTATAGAGAACATACATACACAGACGCCAGCTCTGCTTTATATGTATAGAAGATATGCATTTTTAATAAATGTGTCCAGTAATTAAATAAAACAAAATTAAAGTTTTATAGTTAATGTAACATAAGCATAAGCATAAATTATGCAAACAATTGTTTTGAAGTTACGAAGAATGAATTTCACGACAAAAAAAAACACCCCTTGTCGCTCTTTTTAATTAAGAAGAGCTTTCCCACACACAACAAACTAGCTCCTAAACTAGATTCCACTGCCACAACTAACTTCCCATATACTTAACCAACAGCGAGCACATTTAATTCATTTAAAAATATTTTTTTCTGCGAATGCATTCTATAAAATCTACTCATCAGCACTTTTTGAGACAAGCAAGCAATTCAAAAAAAGTAATAATTCCCCAAAAAATTTCCATATTTCCCCCACCTCATTTGAATAGCCTAGTGTTTGCACTCTATACGTTGCTCTTATTACGCTTTCGCGAGTAACTATTCATTTTTGCAGAAGATGAAAGAGAAGAGTAAAAAAAGAGGACCGGCAACTTCGCTGTAACCTTTAATTTAATTGAAGCCGTGGATAGATGTGGAAAAAGTTTGCTTCTGGAAGGCGTACATGTATTTATTATTTTTATACCCCCTACCTTCTCATGAATAAAACATAATCTTAACCACAACACATGTGTGAGTTCCTGTATTTTTAATACTTCCCTTTCAGATTTAGATTTACCTATTCCATGTCTAAATTTAAAGAATTATAGTATTTATCCAATTCTTGCTGCGGTAGGTGGGAAAAATTTAGTGCGTTAAAGGCTTCTGAACTAAACACCCTGAAGACAAAAGAAGTATTGGTTCTTACCTGAAGTTTTATAATTTGAAAATATATTACGGTTCATTTTTACAGGTTTGAATTGATTGGTGTTGTAGTTATGTAAGTCGATTAAGATTTAATTTTGGAGACGAGTTTTGAAGAAATATGGTCTGAAAATAAACTGATTTAGTAGCTACTATTTGTTGTCCAATCTCGTGAAAAATTGAATTACGATATACAAAACTCCCTATGTTTATAATGCAAAGGCGTTTAATGATTTCCCTCCATATTATTATTGATTGATATAATTCAAATGGTTTACCGTTGGTAATATTTGCATATACCTAATTAATAGTTATAGAATCATATAATAGTAATTTAAACTAGGAGAAAACGGGATATAATACCTATAAAATAGCAGAAAGTAAATGGATCGCATTGGCGTTATAAAATATACCCCATTGAATTTACCAACCGTAATTCACTAGTATGCTTAGAATGCTTTAAATACATTTATTAAATGTATAGCATTGTATGAAAATCCTTATGCATCTGACGCAATCTAAGTGTCTTGGGAATTTAGACATAATTATCTGTACCAATTTCATTAAATTTCTTAAATCACATATTAAACAAATTTATACTTAGACCCCTCATAAATAGAATGCCCCTTTCCTTTTAAAAATGGGGCTGCCATGGCTCAGTGGGTTTCTTACTGCAAGTTGTAGGTGGCGCTGGTTCGATTGCTCCCGGGGTGTATTCTCTACTGTGTCAGTAAATCTTTGTGTATCGTCCATTACTTGATGTTGTCTGCTTATGTTGGAGCAATATGGCCAAATATGGTTTTGCGTCACAAAACCCAACAAACATCGTTTTAAAAGTTCACTACAATTTCCTACGAAAAGAAACAGCGAATTTATATACATTCACTCCTTCCAAAAAAACTATTGTCGAGAGTTTACAGCGATGATTCTCTTTCTACAAAGCATTTTTGTTTTAAACAGTATGCTGCAAAATTTCCGTAAGGAGCAACTACAGAAAGTGGTTTCATCCACCCGCATATTTTGTTGTTTAACAATCCAGTATTAGAAAGTAAAACACAAGTAAAAATAATTTTGACAAATGACAATTCATTTCATACTAAATATTCATTTTAATATCAAAAGGAAAGTAAAAAATAAGCTCATATCTGTCCACACTCTACTTCCAAAAAATATCACTTTCGAAAATATACAGCATGAATTGCTTCTCCAAAACAGGATTGTCTTAAACAGTACCGTGAAAAGTAGTCTCTAGGAGCTACTCCTGAATAATTTTATTTGATAGACCACTTATTGCAATTTGGAGTATAATCCAAGAGAAAATTAATTTCGTGTTAAAAGTTACAATTAATTTTATAATTGATATTTTCTGTAATCTATACAAAGAGAAAATGCGTTTAAATTTGTTTATTTCATCCAAAAATCATTTTTGGAAGTGAACAACGATGGTTCTTTCTCCAAAACAGGATTGTTTTAGTCTTGAAAAGTTCCCGAAAAAACTACTACTGGATGCTTTACATTGGTCATTCAATCTATTTATTTGTGTTGCAGTCTGAAATTATAATCCAAGTAAAAATCAATTTTTATTAAAAAATATAATTAATTTTATGTTAAAACTTCACTATAATCTCATACAGAAAGAAAAGGCGTCTACATATGTTCACTCTATCTAAAAACCCGCTTTCGATAGCAGATAACGAGAACTGTCTTTCTCCAAAGTAGGATTATCTTAGTCTTGAAAAGTTGCCGAAACTAGGAAATAATTAGTTTTAATTTGGTCCATCGCTAATCCGCTTTTAGTGTAACATGGGGATGTAATCCAAGTAAAAATTCATTTTTCTTTAAAAAACTATAATTTATTACATGTTAATAGTTCACCATCAACTCATACAAATGAAAACTCAAATTTACATCCATTCATTCACTCCAAAAAAAATCCATTTTGAAAGTGAGCAACGATGATTCTCTATCGTCAAAGCAATGTCTTAGTGTCTTGAAAATTGCCTAAAATAGCTAATACTGAATGTTTTTCTTTGTTCACCCGAATATCAACAATATGAAATTTTATATTTTTATGGAAGCTATTTTAATATTTTTTATGACAATTGCATTCAATTTTCGTGAAAAAATAAATAATTACAATTTTTTTTGAATAGCAAATTTTATATTTCATAAAAATATTTCAAATTCTCTCAAAACTATTTCATGTCCCAGAAAAATATTTTACATTACAATCAGTTTAGATTAAGAATATTTTATATTAAAAATATTTTACATTACAAGTATTTTACAGTTTTGAGAAAAAATTATATTTTCATAAGAAATATTTTATGCTTTTAAGAATAATAATTTATATTTTTATGAAAACCTCTTATACTTTTTATGGGAAACTATGAAGCAATCCAAGTAATAATTAATTTTATCACCCCTTAATTATCTTCCAAGTGGTTCCAACGATATATCTTGTCCATACAGATCGGATCAATTTTGTTAATGACGAGATATTTCGTCATCGGGATATTGCCAACTTTTATGTGGCAATCTGTTAGATCTGTTCGGAGTTTTTTCTAAGGACGAGATACCTTATCCATCAATGGCTTGGTCAGCTTTGCTAATGACGACCTACCTTGTCGAGAAAACCACCAGGAGAGTTAAAAAGTGGCAGTTATTTTATATCAAATATTTCGCTCAATCGTATTTGGAGAGAAAAGGTGTATCTATATATTTGTTCATTCCCTTCTTTCAAAGAGTTCACATGGATCGAACACTACGATATGTTAGATCGACAGATTCGTGCGTTTTTTAATAAAAATCAATTTTTATACAGCCCTTCTACGAGAATCCCCAAGGAAAAAAATAGTTAATGGTTATGGTCCCTGCACTTCCTGTATCACAACTTCTGCTTCTGAGTTCCTGTTTCCTTCTTCTGTTATTGTTTTTACACGCACTCATACTCCTTACGGCAAAAACTAAAGTCAAACTGAATTTTTTCCCTAAAATTCTGCATAAAACGCACTAAGAATGTTGGGGCAAAAACTATTTCTCTGGCTCACATTAGGAAAATCCACAAGCCAGGAGACCATGCAAACTGGAATGAGGTGATGAGAAAAAGACATTGCGGAATTTATAACCATGGTATAAGGATATTTTCGCTTTTAATGTACATTTTCCTCTCTCATATTTAATAATTTAATAAAGCAGTCCTTCACGAAATTTACCGTCTCACACATAGGTTTGTTAGTGTAGCTTTTCCAAAAATGTATTCAAAGAATTCGTTTATTTTCTGGATGAATTAATCCCCTGTAAGTTACTTATTACTTTAAAGCAACCAAATATTTGAATCCGAAGTCCAAAGAGGTAGAAAAAGATTAAACACGTTTTGAACTTTTTTCAGTTTTGTAATCATTAAGTAAACGCTGAGAGCCTTGATTAAATATTTATTTTTCTCACTCTTCGAAACCGAAACTTTTCGAAAGAAATATTTGATGTACTAACGGTTTTAAAGATTCTGTAAAATTTCAGGTGTTATGATATTATGTAGTGAAAGCGTGGTTGAGAGATAAAATATAAACAAATTTCTCTTATGGCTCGAAGCGATTTCAGGGAAAATATTCTTTGAGGCACGTGTTCTACTTTTTTGTGCATGTTGTGAGTCATTGCCTTCTAGACTGAGTATAAAGCATAGTAATTAAATACGAATATTATAATTTATAATGATTGTTAAGAATACAATGCTTCTTAAAATTACTTTAATTACGTGCATTTAAAGTATTTTTTAACATGCAAGACTTCACAAGAAAAACCTTAAACATTGATTGTATAGTAATAGATTTACTACAAAGAATGAACACACATAAATACACATGCATAAAATCATAGAATCTTTTGAGAAAAATATAAAGATCGTTGATAAGGTTAAGAGCACTATTTTACTAGATTTGTATACCCTTTACATACAGGATTATTGTCTATAAAATAATTTACAAGCTTTGATTTTCAACTGAAATGTATTTCAATATCTGAAAAAAATATTGAAAGACTGGGAAATTCAAAACAGCGAAACCAAACCAATTTTAAATTAACCATTTGAGGGTCAAGCACGTGTTTAACCTTGACCAATTAAATCTTTCCTAGAATTCTTTCAATCAATAAATGTAATCATTTAGTCATCATGTGTGTTATGGGGTAAACTCAATACTATCCTACACGAAAATCTCCTGCGGCTCAGAGGTTTGAACTAAGAAATGTTTCATATTTTATTGATTTCCAAGTAAACCATTTACAACTGAAAGAGTATAAACCACTTAATATGCCTTCCAACTCTGTCAGCAGACATGTTCTTATTTAAGAAGAGTACCAGTTTTCTGTTGATCTGAATAAGTAATTATAGAGATTTCTTTTCAGATATTTCAGATTACACATAATTAAATCACAGATATCTTGATATAATTTGGCTTTATTGGGTTTCTGTGGCACAATACACCCAAGAAGGAATTTAACCATCCCCACCTACAATCTGCAGGTTGCTAGTGAGAAAGACACTGAGCCATGGCATGTTGAAGTCGTTCAAGATTCTTGAAGAAGCTTAAAGAACAAAGGAAGTTTCTTATTTAATTCTAAAATGCAGTCTGGAATTCCTTTTCTTCAAATGGATGAAAGCACATCTAAACTTTCAAAGAATGTTAACGATTAGCTCTGGAAATGGATCTTATCTTTCATGCAACCTGCTATTGTACTCAGTCTCAAAGATTATATAAAATGGTAAACTGCGTTGTTTACGATGCGTATCTCGTAAGAATGCAGGGTTTAAATTTTCTGCAAGGATAACCAACAAGAGCAAAATACATCTGATACAGAACATTTTTCGTCAGAAATATTTTAAATCCAATTTCAATACATGAGGAAATTTGAAAATGCATACTTTTTTAAAAAGTATTGCTGGACACAATAAAACTTGGAAGAATTCAGAAAATGTTAAGTAAATTTTATTGTGCTTTGTACTGAATAAGAGTGAAATTCATTCACCTATTCCCATGGCAGAAGTTCAAGTAGTTTGGAGGATGGTATGAGTAAGGAAGCTTTAAAACATATCTTCCGATTTTCACGTCTCCCTATATCTCAGATCATTCATACAAATTCAAATAAATTCAACTGATGAAACTCATTGATAATTGTAAATTCACAAAACTTAAATGAACTAATTATAGCATTCATAATTTGACAATAAAGAGAATATAAATACATGTATGTCCTAAGTCATTTCGAGATTTCCGAATAGTGTGGTATTGCTTTCTCCCCAAAACCCACATAATGACTAAATATTCCCATCTATTAGTTTGCTGCAGAATTCTATTGAGATTCTATTGAACAAGAAGGTTACTAAAAACTAGTTTAATTTCGTGCAGGGTATCCTGCGGGCTGCAGAACGGATATATGCGTAGGAACTTCTCATAGGGTTAACATATAGAACCCATGTGGATGTTTCCCAAATTTAAAGTATGGCTACATGTGTATAAATATGGTAAAAAGAATGCTTTTCATGGAGAATTAAGATGCTAGTAAAGAAAATAATCGAGTGGTTGGTTTCTTTTATATCTTTTGTCTGTGTTTTGTGATGTTCTCACTAAAGTTTGCTTTTGATTAGGTAGCTTTCATCATTGTCATCATTTCCAATATGTGCGTTAAATATTATTAATATAGAAATATATTTCAATAGTCTTGAATAGCAAATGATCTTTGATACACGGACCAACTTTCAAATTTCTACAAGTATACCAATTCCTATTTATTGTAGAAGAAGAACTTTTTATTTATATTATTCCCATATAATACGTAGTTACTCATAATACATAGTTGTATACAATATACCATACTACGTTGGTTATGGTAATGAGGTAGCCAATTTTCTGGTAAAGAAAGGTTGCGAGCGGTTCAACCCAACAAGTGATATTTCCACCTTGTAAATTTATTTCTTGTGCAAATAGAAATACAGCAAAATGCAGTCTGACCCTCTCTCACATTCTTGGTACTCTGCAAAATTACCTGGACTGTCATTGTTTTTAAGGTTTTAAGACTACATCAGACTGCTCTGAAAAGACTTAGAAAAAAGGCACACAGTATACATAATATTTGTGATTTTTTTAATTTTACTTATTGATTTATTTCTTATTAACGGCCTCACCCGAGTGGTTTCGATAAGATATCTCGTCCATCAAAATCTGACCAATTTGGCTAATGACGAAATAATATACTGTCGCCATGGATATATTGCCTACTTTTTGATGATGATTAGATCAACATTTGGTCACTTTTCTTCTATTGATGAGATATCTCGTCCATAAAGATCTGGTGAGTTTTCTTCTAATGACGGGATACCTCGTTCTTAAAGGTTTGGTCAGTTTTTCAAATGATGCGATACCTTGTCAGACAACCACTGGGAGGATTAAATATCCAAGTTGTTGATACTACACTAGCCAAATACCTTCCTACATTTTAGTGTGTAATGGTATTTCTCTGGGACAGCTTCTACAGGATCAGTAGTTGGACGCTATTGGACTAGTCTAACATGTCTTCTAGGCTAGGTAATATCACGATCGAAGAAGGCATTTTTGACATTTCCCATATAATACAATGTTGCACTATACTCCTACCATAGTGCTTCCCAGTTATATTAAAACGCGCAGAAAAATGAATGAAATAAAATTTTGATTTATTAAAAAGTAATGCAAATTATAATGATCAGGATAATATTTTGTTTTAAATTTATTCCAACATAAAATAGTGAGAAATATGTATTATTTCTTTAACATAAAATCTTCGAAACCAGTTATTATCTTTTTATTTTAAATTTCATATTATGTGATATTATTTTCGAATTTCATGTAATTCCTTCAGTTTACTGAATACATTCAGCTCAATGTAACTACTTATGCTATTTCAAATCCTCAATTATGCTGCAATCTTATTCAACATGCTGTTTGTGAATTCTAAAATGCAATTAAATATACTACATATCGATGTTCTATATATTAAGATATCAGATAAAGAAACATTCAAAAACTAGACACGAATTTTAGAAGCATAACATTTATGAGCCTTTCCGAAGGAACATTTTTATTTTAGTTTGCAAACACTTGTCTCTTGTGTCATTTTATTCTGCTGACTCATTTAAAATATTCAAATATGTATTTATAATACACAAACTTAACTTCATATGAATACTTTTTTTATTTAAAACAGCGTCTGGAAGGAAAATAAGTTTATGAAAAATTTGTTAGTGTATTTAAAGAAAAAAGAACTTTAAAAACCGACGGAGATTTTTCAGATTTTCCTGAGCGTAATCTTATCAGTTTCCGTACTTTTTGGCATTTTAGGTTTGGATTAAATTATACATACATCTGCAGATTTGATATAAAGTTTATCGAATTTATCAGCCAGTAAGAAATAATTTAGATAGCTGAATACAAGAAATACAGTATTAAAGAAAAACTGAAGAATTTTCAGCAAGAATCTGCAATATTTTTTCCATTATGGGATAATCGGAACAAGAATTATTGTTTGCCCACCTTAAAAACTGATTATAACATATTTATTTTAACATATATTAAAATTCATGAACTTTATCATAGTTTTAATTTCATTAAATAAACTTCAACATGCGTATCACGGTTATGTGGTTATCAGCAAATCACTGACAATATGAATCACTGACAACATAGCATGATGCAAGTCATCACTTTGAAGTAAGTTGTCTATATTCCAGAGAATTACAAGATACAACAAATGACCTCTAGTGGTCACTTTTGTAACTACTATATATTCTTGCATCTATTTTTTGAAAAGTGGCCAGACACCCCTCAGTTGACCGTACCTAACATTTTCAATAAGATTTAAAACGGGGTTTCCAATTGGTCAGCCTAAAAACGAATCATATTTCTAATAAAACCGCATTTTTAATTCACTTTTTCGAAAGGAGCTTTGTATTGTTGGGAAACCTATTCAGTACATCCAAGAACTTTCCAAAAGCGTATTCAATTATTCTATGGTTTCCCTCGGTAGTCCAGAATCTTTTATAATTTGTCCCTATACAGGCATTTGTGTAACTTTTCGCTAGCTATATGCTTTTGTAACTTGTTCCAATCCAAACGCTTTTGTAATCTGTCCTATCCAGATATTATTGAAACGCGTCCCTATCCAAATGCTTTAGTAACATGTCCCTATCCAGACGCTTTTGTAAATTGTCCCTATCCAGACGTTCTCTTATGTGACTCTATGTATTTGTTGCTTATCTGTGCCGTATATGCGATGCCCCTCTATAAATGTTCATGCACTGTTCTCTGCTTACTTCCACCAAAGAGAACGGTTAAAATATAGGCCTTTAAAGATCGAATTGGATAATTTAGAATAAAAAAAAATTCCCACCATGTTGTTTTCCAACCCAATTAATTTATTTCAAATTTGACATAAATTTTCCTGTTTGTCCTAAATGTACGAGCTCAAAGGCTTCCCCGGTTCGCATGCTGTCGTATGTCGGTTTGAACTTTTAAGAATTCTTTTATGGTTTCGGGCTATTTAAAATGAGTGGTTTCATGGATTTGGTCTAAATGTACTAGACCGAGAGGAATTAGAAACAAGTACAATACCATTACTTTCCCACTCCGTACCTCACTATAATGACATTTTGCTTAGCACATCCCACTCCTATAACGTTATCGCTGAGTTAAAATTTCGGCTAAACCATTTCATTTTCTGTTATGTCATCCTTCAAAGACATAAAGCAGTTTACCATCCCACTGAAAAAATTCTCCGACATCCTCAACTTTTGAACCAACCACACCATACCTTAGTACGAGACAGCTCAATCAAATCCGCAAGAAATAAAAACCCCGATGACTCACTCTTCTCAACAAATCAACTTGCAAACAAGAACCGGGGTGGGGAAGCGAGGAACAAGCATGATTGGCTGAGGTGGGGTGGACTGTGGGGTTGTGTATTGCCTGTCGTTTGGCGTTTCCAGGAAATTAATGACCACGAGGAGAGACGCAGATGGCCAATGGACCAGATATTGGCCCTGCATTGATTTAGTGATTACGTGATGCATGTTCAACCCAACAGGAGATGTATTAGTAACCCAATTAATTTAAGCCCCATTCAGATTTGTTCGGAGAGGATATTTAAACAATTTGGGGAAGAGTTTTAATTGGCGGACTGTAAGAAATGCGAGAGCGTTTAAATTACGTTTCTCTACTAAATGGCTGTAGAATGAAGCGGAAACAGATTGTTTGAAAAGGAAGCATTACACTGAAGTTGTGTTGTAAAGAAGCTTAAATGTATAATATATTTTTATTTAAACTGCTTTTAAAATCTTTTGTAGAAAAAAAGCGTTAGTTATAGTAAGCTAACAAGCAATAATAAAAGAATGTATAAATATTCTATATTTTAACTTAATATAAAGTTTATAAAAATCAACATTTTATGTATCGAATAAGATTTGATCAGTCATATGGCTGATAAGAACATAGTGAGCATTTTAAAGAACTGTACGTGTGGAATATTTTAGAAATTATTTCGTAAATATGTTGTTTTGTGTTATAACCGATTGGATCCAAAATTTTAGTCTAAATTTTTCCAATTAATGTTATTAGGAAAGGACTCGTTTATTTTCAATTTTAATTGTTATTCTTTTAAGTATAAAAGTACTGACTTTTGAACGTGTACTGACTGAAAAGCACTGACTTTTTGAACGTATTTAAAGATGTTCAATTTTTGTTCTAAAGGTTTTGAAGTATTCAAAACTTTAGGTTGTGAATTTTTACAAAATAGGCTTCATTTAACCTAAAATTTCTTGTATTTTCAGTCTGCAATATGTTAGGCTGGAAACTAAAACTCATAATCCGCATTTAGATACCAACGTTTATTTTTTCGAAAAACGGTTGTAACTACAATTACTGTAAATTATTTTCATATTGAGGGACATAATTAATTCTAGATCTGAGACGGGAGCTGTGAAATATGAGAAAATTATTTTAAATTCATACACCATTGTCTTTCTAAACTGCTGTAAATTTTAATAAGTAATAGATCATCTTTAAATTAAATCTCTAGTTACGAAATCAATAAATCGGAAGAATTCAGTCTCAGAAAGAAATTCTAAGTTTAATGAATAAAGTGCGATATTAACAACACATACGTCAAAAGTCGTTTGAAGCCACGTAAAATATACCCTGAAAAGTTATTATTAAAATCAGATTAGGGAGAAGTTCTCATGTTTAATACTGATTTATATTTTGTATAATTTGACTAAAAAGTAAACAATACTTTTATGATACAATACAATTTTATTACATCCTGTATATCCGGTAGTTCGCAGCTATCAGCTACGAATTCACGGCACATTTATGCGATCTAAAACAAACAAATGGAAACTAGAAAAAGAGTAACAATCAACAGAGGTACGCAATCGTGTCAAAAGTCCTTGCCAGTTCGTAAAATATACATATTCCAATGTGTCTTCTATGATAAAGCAAACAAGGCTTCTTCCTGAGTCCATGAGATGAAACATGTACACACACCCACACTTGAGTATACGACCAAATATCTTGCGCTGGCTGGAAAAGGTGCTAATAACAAGGGAGCAACCTGAAGTGTATAAGATTCCTTTAAAAGATTTTTAATGGTGAAATTTTTAACCCGTGTTAATCCAGAAATTACCACATATTTTTTCTCAGTAGTCTAAGTGCCGCTTTGCTGGGCTGTTGCACGTTAAATATATCGTGGCCTCAAATGTCCTCATGTTGGAGTGGTGTGGAATTTTGGAGAATGGTTTCCCTGCTCAGGTACTGACCTCGTCATCAGAAAGTCGTTCCAAATTACGAGGTGTTGTCCTCAGATCTTTCCAGCCACAGTATCCCAGTTGGTAAAGTCACGGATTAGCAACAAGAGAGTGGCAAGTTCGAAACTCCACCCAATCAAAGGTCGATTGGAGTGATGTCTTCATTATCTAATCGTGGCTCAAAATTTACGATTCCCTTTAAGATTGATTCCGGACCATCACCATTATCCAGTTGTATTGCTCCAGAGCGACGCAATTCAACTACCTACCTTTCAATAGACAAAAATGCATTAACTTAAATTTGCTATAGTTAGGGAACTACACCATAAATGTTCAACACAGTATAAGTTGCCTTTGTTAGCTGATAATTTTCATTTTAAACCAGCTTTAAATAAATAATTTAGTAAGTTACTAATTGCTTATTGATATTTTTGTGCACCACTTCATCTTAGCTTTCAAAGAAAAAGAATGCAGGTAAATAAAAGCTATATTTTTACTGTCGCACCATTGTTTTAATAGTTTAGAATCATCTGGAACGCTTAACTAGTGGCATAACTAACTAGCATTTTCGAAAAATAATAAGGGTTGTTTCTCTCACAAAAATCTTATAAAAATGTTGTTTTGATCTTCTCTTTTGACTTCAAATTATTTTGTGTTTGTTACTTATGTTGTATGTAAATGTATGTACCGGTTAATAGAAATTATGTTAAAAGTAACTTAAATACAATTACTTGTTACCAATAATCAATAATGTGATTGATGATCAGTTAATGAAATCTAGTATGTTATTAATTTACCAGTATCATTTTAATAGATTACTTTTTGTATTTTTAACACATGCATTTTGTTTCGGACGAAAGGCAGCATCAGCATCATTCGCCTGTCTCAAAATAGTCCAGTTCAGCCTCTGAGTTTAATCCTATGTTAGAGTCACGAGATTTCAGAGTAGTGTTGTGTTGCTTTTACCTCACAACGAACACAATGACGACTTAACCACATCGATTGGTTGAAAGAATCCCACGAACAAACCCACTAGTTACAAAGGTGGGAATTGGTTAAACGTCATGCAAGTTGTATAACGGATATATGCTTGTGAACCCCTCAAGGGCTTAATATTTTGTTCTATTACAGAACTCATTAACTTATGTAACACATGCAATGACTCCCAATAATAAAAGGACCCGATAGCTCGGTTCGAAGAGCAACGGATTAGCAACCAGAGGTTTGCGAGTTTGAATCTAACCAAAGACCGTCGTGTGCAAGGGGGAATGGTGCCTTTTAAATCTGTCGTGGCCTCAAATGTCGTTATATTGGCGGGGTGTGGATGTTTGGAGAGTGGGGTGTCAGCTCAGGTGTGACCTCGTCATCTGACAATGATTCAAAATTACGTGGTTTTGTCCTCGGATCTTTTCCATCGGGGTTGATCCCGGACCGTCGCCAATATCCAGTTGCGTCACTCCAGTGAGACGTTAATCAAAATACCTACCAGTACCTACCCACTAATAAATATATTCAATGTAAACGTTCACTAAACATCGAGCCAAATTTATATTCCTAAGCCTGAATGACATTTGATGGTAAAATTAGCAGAATACCACCAAAAGACATCTATTAATCACTCCACTTTGATATGATTACCACATCATCAAAAATAAAAATCGCATCATCCAATTTTTCTGCAGCAGTGCAAAATCAGTCTAACCGAAACGATTAATTCGACGTTGGTACATTTCAAATCGTATACAAGGGCTGCCGAGTTGTTGATGCCATCATTATACATAATGAAACTACGCTTGGTGATTTGAGAGCGCTTGTTAAGTGCTTGCTCAAAAGCGACCTTAGCGTCATTCCGAATGAGAGACTTTATTAAGTATTTAAACACAGTGTCACATGTGAATGCAGTGAGTGTTAAACATTCATGCTCGCTTAATGTGTCACAGGCGCTGTAATGGCACATTCAGCGCCGAATGCTAATAAAGATTACTATTGTGTTACTGGCTAGCGTTTACATGAATTGGTAAATGTAAACGTGAATGGCTGTTCGAAATGTGTGGGGTATTCAGAGTTGAAATAGATTAAGATAGAGCAGTGTATGATAGAGTTTATCTGTTAGAGTTGTAAGACGTATGCCAAAGTGACTGGTAAAACTGAGAACAAACGGATTTCCGTTAAATTTCTACGATCCACGTACTTCAATGTCTCTCTGTTATGAAATTTTGATTAATTCCTTCATGGGATCGATTTAAAATAGAACAAATAAGGAAAGTGGAAAAGATACAGAAAACACACTGAGATAAAAGTATGTCATATATCCGTTCCACTCTTAAGTATTCGTTAAGGCAATCACCCTTTATTTTGTGATATAGCAGACACTCTAAATTTCTGTCTCTTAATAGAGGTCTACGTTGCGCGAAGTTAAAAATTCGCAGATATTGAATAAATCGTCAAATAAGTGAAACAACATAATTGCTAAAATATATTTGATTTTATTATGGTGAATAAATTAGAAGCAACTATATTGAAGAAATATTTCCGAAAGTACAGTTAATAATGTGCTTTAAAATATTTTTCAAATGAATGGCCTACAGGATGGAGAAACTCTTCAAAAGGAAGGGGTATGTGCTAAAATTAGTTCTTATTGCAAAAACACCCCAGTTTTAATGCTTTATATAAACCATATATTAATCCTCAGAGTGGTTTCTCCGAGATATTTCGTCCATCAAGATCTGACAAATGTTGCTAATTACAAGATATCTCGTCATCAAGTTATTGTCAATTTTTTTATGAAGCTATCAAGATCTGATCAGTTTTCATCTAATGATGAGCTATCTCGTCCATCAAGATCTGGTTAGTTTCAATATACTATACATCGAGACAACCACCACGAGGGTTAATACAATGTAATCTTCCATCAATATTAAAACAGATTCACAAAAGAGACAGAATCTCTCAGTGTGGAAAGCTGACGGTACCGTCAAATATACAATCTTTCTTTGCAGTTTTTGGACAGAGTGGAGGTCAAGATTCCCTAAATCCTACAGATAAGTGGCCACATATATAAAAACAAAATCGTGTCAGCCATAGTGAACATCAAAAACAGTCTTTTACGTATGGAATTAAATTCCCCATGCATTCATTCTAACTGTGATTAAATGTAGCTCTTAAATTTAATTATGAAAAGAAAGTCGTTGCAAATGTACGCAATGTCGAAAAAGGTTTCCGGACACCAGAATTCCACTAAACTTGTCACTTTTATTGAAATTTCAAAGCGGTTTCGACCCACCTTTCGCCGCAATTATACTCTGAACTCGGGAATCTTTGAATCAGTTTTCGATAATGAGCGGCTGGTATTTTGTACTATACGTCCTTTAATATGGTAGTTCTCTCAGGGAAATAGATTGTGTTGGTAAGACCTCAACCGTCGTTCAATTCATACCAAAGGGCCTTCGATTCAGATTTTGAAAAGGCCAGGGCCTATTCTCCACCCCTGAGACAAGAAACCTCTGTTGAATGGACACTACAGTAACACATGGTGTGTTGTCATGCCGCAATGTTTTCCCCCTGCCTTAGTACTAGATCAGTTTTGGTACAGTATAATCATCTAGAACGTCAAAGATCGTCTTTGGAATTCATGACACCAGTTGTAGTGTGTGGCCTGACACATCTCCAAACCATTATGCTACCATCACCGAATTGCAAAGATTGGATGATACATAGCAACAGGCATCATTCACTGTGCATTCGCCCCACCCAGCAACAACCATAGGGGTGTAACCATGCGAAAGGTAATTCTTCAATCCATAACTTTTTTTCCAATTGATCCAGCTACCATTTCCAATGAGATTTGCATCAGCTTGGTGTGAATTTTATTAGTCATCAGTCTTTAAATACAGCCGTTAAGCCATGGATATTCAACTATTCAACATCGTTTGAACCTTTCTATGCAAATAACATCTGTAGACTCTTGAAATACTTGGGTAATGATAACAGCTCGTGAATAACGAGAAGATCGTACCACACCTTTCAAAGCTGTACGATTCACTTCGATTTGACATCTTCATTTATTCCCTTTTAGTAATTACATCCTTCACTGACTTAATACAATGCAATTTGGCCGCAATCACACAGGTATCATTCAGATGGCATCAAATAAAGACTCCTCTTTGAAGTCCGCTAACAGCACGTTCAGTTATTTTTACTTTCCCTGAGGTCTGTATAATTGTAAAGTTCCGTCAGTACCGATCCCCTGACCGGAAATTACGTTTTCCCTATTCCAATCACAGGACTTTTTTCAACATAGTATGCGTACAAATGTTTCCTGTATGTTCTCGGACTGATCAAATTGAATAAACATATGGCTTATTAATTTTAAAAAACTTAATTTGATAATTTGGAACTTAAATTATCAGCTGTAAACATCTCACGCCTCGACGAAGATTAGAAAAAACGGCCAAACTTGATGAACAAGATATCTCGTCGAAAGACGAGATATCTTGTTCATCAAGTGGTAGATCATCATCATTCTTGTGGTCTCTTCGAACCACTTGAAGGGTTAAGGAAATCGGGCTTCACTTTCTGTATTAAGTTATATTCGCTGCTCTGTGCTTTCCTTTCGAGAACAATGTCATTATTATCTCATTGTTGAAAGAAAACTGAACCCATCTTGAACTCGTCATCATAAAAACTTCGATAATAACTTGCCGACCCGTCATCTCGTCATTACCAAAGTTTGTCAGATCTTGATAGAAGAGATGTCTCGTCATTAGCAAAATTTGACAGATCTTGGTTTACGAGATAACTTGTCGAATCCACTTGTAGGGTTGATATAAACCTACATCACCATGACTTTTCTGAACGAGGCGTTTTTAGCTAAAATTCATCATATCTGATAATAAGCTTGTCTCAAACCAGTTCTCGAAAATTACACCAATTATCAATGTGCCAATGGCAATAAATTTCTATAACTTATGATTTGTATTTCAGAAAAGCATTCCTTTAGTATACTTTTATCTCAAAAAATATTCGCAACTGAAAGTAAACTAGTGGAAGAGTAAGTTTATCATTGAATTTGTGTACAAAAAGAAATAAATTTTTTTTAAGGAAAATAGTCTTATAATAAAGATGGTCCTTAGATTTTTTTATTTCAATGAATAGGAACAGTTATTTAGACAAATTATAGAATATAATGATGCATAGTTTTCTTCAAAACACCTTAAAGAATTCCGTGTACAGTCAGAATGAAGACAAAATTTAAAGGATTGTGTTTTCGTTACCAAGTTATTCTTAAGATCTAAGAATTTGTCATGTTCTAATTGTGAATAATAGGGATAAATGTATCTACTGTAATATAAAAAGCCATGTGAAATAAAGTTGTCTACTTTGTGAAAATTAATTTTATCTTTAATTCAACTCAGAGCGAGCAGGACTTATTTCAAATCATAATAGCATCAATTTTACAAGCGAATTACTTAATTAGTTTAAATTTTTATTCATACCAAATCATAATTTTCCACTATCTAATCGGAGAATTATATTCTGGTAGCAATTAAAGAATACGAAAAAATACTACTTTAATGAATATATTTTATAGAAAATTCTCCAATTATTGATCTATTTTTGTTTATCTTTACATAATATTTGTTATGCCATTTAAAAATATGCAAAACGTATCTTTCTTAAAACAATTGTGTAAGGAAGTTTTAAAAACACACTTCTAAGCTAAATTACGTCACTTTAATTCTCTTTATAAGCATTCGCTCTATATATGGCATTTTATGTTCAACTTTAAAAGCAGCAATTATTTTGCGTTGAATAAAGAGCGATTTCCGAGTATTTCATTACACGCAGATTACGAACGAACGAAACGACACATATAATCAACATACCGACAGAAAACTGTTATCACTATGCCGTGCCATGGAAGCGTTATTTCTACTCCAGCGACGAAATAACGAAAAGGTTCTTTTCGCAAATATTTATTCACTAGCTGTTTAGAAAATTAATAACAGCCCCGAATCCTAGCAAAGCCGTACTAATTAAAGAAACCGCTCAAACCTATTAGAACAATAAAAACAACCCCCAAATTGCGGTGAGGTATGTAAATAACTTCCCAGAGCCTTCGATGGTTATAACACACGAAATGCTGCCTATTCATCGTTAAAGAGGAAGCATAATCTAGATATAAAAAAACACACCCCGTTCCTTGAAAACCACGAAATTTAAAAAAGGTGCAACCGAAGCGTAGTTAGCAAGGCCGCAGAAACACTAATTTCTACCCCAATTTTTCCTTCCCTCCGTTTGATTATTTAAATCGTAAGTGCCGTATAATATCTCATGGCCTTCCCAAAATTAATGAATCTGGTAATGAATTGCTCCCAACTATGAGGCATATGAGTACTGGTAATGGCACTAATTCTGTTAATTAATTACGCCTTGCAATTACAATTACACGGTGTAACCGGTAACAGAGAATCTGGGTGCATAGGGGTAGGGAGAATTAATGGATGAAAAAATCCTCTTAATTTTGATTTGTTGCGTAAAATTTTTATATCAGAGCGAAATTTATTTTAGGAAAACTTCACGTATTTGAAGCTGAGTTTAAATATATTTTTTTCCCTGTGAAAGTATTTGTAAATTTATCATCGGAACTTTCGAATGAGTGGGAGTTGTAATTAGATTCTGTGTTTCTAAAAGGGGAATATTCGATTAAAAATGCTCATTATCATAAATTTTGAACGGAACGTGAAATTTTTGTAATGCAATCCGTCATGCCAGTGCAGAATACATTTGATGGTTCCTTTTAAATTTGTGGAAAAGGTTCCACATTTCATTCTGAATCGAACAAAGAAAGCTGATACTGTAATGAATCACTAATACTATGATTTCGTTGCGTTTTATAATATTCTGAATTGGTTTACTAAATAAAGCTTAGCATTATGTATCTATGTATATGAGAGGCATTTTTATCAAGCTAAATGTAGGTGGCAGTTGTGTTTCTGTGGCTATAATTGTTTTAGATAAGTATTCTGAACAAGAGGTGACTTGAGTTTTGTAAATACGATTTCAGCACTTCGGCAATTAAAATTTTAAAGAATGAATTCTAAATTAATATGTGATATTTGATAAGTAAACATCAATTATATTACCACTACAAGTGTTTTAATAAGATACCTTGTTCAATATCTGGTAAATTTTGCTAAAGACGAGATACATTATCCATCATGTAGTCAGTTTTGCTAATGACGAGGTACCTCGTTGGGACAAAACTGCCTATTAATCCAAGGGAAGATCAACGTAGAGAAAAACAAAGTGTCCCTTGTCTAGATGTGGTGACAGCTTGGAATAGGTTTTGCGCAGTCTGAGGATTACAGTGGTCTCCGACGTGAAGATGAACCAACCGGAGGGTTAAGCATCAAACTTTGCCTAAAAGACGATAAACTACATTTTAAGATAACCCCGATATGTGCCATGAAATAGCATTTGTACAATAGTAAAATCTTCGCAGACCATCAGGGTTGTTTGTTACAAAATAGAAAATTTCTCATAAATTTCAGTCCTGAATAGCACTATTATCATAATCTTTTTTTAAAATCTAAACTAACTTTCCATGAGTCTTTTTTTTTATTTTACTTAAAAAGCATAGCTGATGAAATATTCAGTTTTATTTCTTCTAATGATGCTAAAACTGCTGATGGAACTTTCCATGGGTCTTTTTTATGTTACTTAAATAAGAAAACATGGCGGATGAAATATTTAAGTTGTCTTACTTCTAATGATTCTAAAATTGCTGATGTAGACATTGCCAGTATAAACTGTTATAATCGTATTTTAATACAATAATTATAATACTTGAGTAACTAAATATTCAGTATATTAACACTGCTGCAACACCAGTAAAGATTTTATGGATAATGAAATTCATTTGCAAGATGGCTATTGTTACAATATTTAAGGGTTAGTTTACTGTTTTATTCGTGCTTCACTAGAGAACGATTATTATGTGAAGACGAAGAAGCCAAGATTAGCATTAAGTGTGTACTCATAAGACCCAGACAACGATAACTAATTGTTCGGAGTATTGAATACACTAATGAGGGACGACCAGTATGATGTTGATCAATCCCCTTTCAGATGCAGTTCTCTTTATTACCTGTGAATAATAAAACTCCGGTTATTGTGCATTAGATTAAACAAAGTCTTGTCAGTAAATATTATCGATTCCCTTTTACGTGTACGTTCTTGCGTGCATATATTTCATTGACAGTTGGAGAACCCTGATAAAAGTTTATAATTTTTATTTAAATAATTTCATCATATTGACAAATTCAAAGCCTTTCCTACCTACATGTTTGTGAAACATCTATTGATTTATTGTTTTAATCTCCTTTTTATTGCCACAGAGGATAGCAATAAAGATAAATACATAAAATTTAAATTTCAAGCTGAGAAACTATAAAATTAATAAAACTCGAATGCAAATCCAATATCAAATTTGTACTTTTGAATAAAAAGTTTTCTTCTGATAAAAAATATATATTAGAATTTTTACTTTTGAATAAGTATCCTTTGGTAAAATATATTCCAGCCTTTAACATAACGTAAATACATTATGCGGTCCTTAGTTAATACAAATAGTGTAGCAATATCTCTCAAACATAGTTCATAAAATACATCATGCGTTTTTTAAGTTTAAAGTTTAAATTTTGCTTAAGTTTGATGATTTCTTTATTTTTTAAAATGTGTATCTCTATTTTTCCAATGTCCCTAGTTTTTAGGATGTGTTAAAAATACCCACACTAAGATCTGATTCGCAGTGTTTGAGCATTCTAAGAGTTCACATCCAAAATGTAATGGAATTCACCTACATTTTATCCACTTCTTTCTAAGTTCTTCCACGAAAACTTGAATACTGAAACTACTCAATACGATGAAACACGACTGTTGCACCTCCACTCCAACTCCCTTAAATATTTATGAACAAAACAGTGATGATGCATTCAACCAGACGTCTTGTGCCCTACAGGGTGGCTTCATTCCACAAAGAATAAAAACGAGCGCACAGTTTTTGAAGAGTGAATCTGCCTGCTTTGCCTCACTTTACCCCCACCGAAACTGAAAACAGTGGGCACCACACAACATCATTTCTACCATTGGGATTTCCCATTTATATCGGCGTGAAAATTCTTTAACGGCTTTTCCTGTTTTTCTCGCGTATTTTATTTATCCCGAAACTTTAAAACCATCAAGCAGAATTTCTGAATCCAGTTTTCGGAAAATAAGGTCAATAGCGACATGCTTGGGATGTTCTGGGGAGATTACGGGTGGATGTTTACATTTCGTTTCTCCCCCGAGGACAAGACGGATACGGTATGGCGCTTTATACGGCGAAATAACAGCGCAGTTTATGTTGCGATTCAGAGACGACGGAAAACGAATTCAAGAAGACGAATGTTGCTCGCGCAGTTTATGCTTTTTTGGGATTTTCTCCAAAGTACGTTTTGTGAGGTTAAATCCGTCTGAACTCTTCCCAAAATAAAAAGGATGTGTACACAAACGAAATATCTGTAATCCACTTAATGGACGAGCATTGGTCGGACAAAGGAGAAAGAAATGCTCGTTTTTTGTGATTTACAACTTGTTAGGACGGAAATATTTCCCCGAGATTTCTTGCCTTTTGGGGGATGCTTTTACTTAATTACTGTTAAATTATCATTCGTTCTTCTAAGCGGGGCTATTGCTTATGATGGAGAGTGATTTCTAGACAATGGCTTTAAAAGCGGATACTTATAAGAAGACACTGGAATATCTAAGCACAAAAGCATTTGGAAAGGGAAATTAGCTTGTTTTCGGTTTTTTTGTGATTTATATATATACTACACTGCAGATTTTATGATATTGTAATCGAAAAGGAAAGCATAAAGCAGCAAATATAACTTAATTCAGAAAATGAAGCATGATTTATTTAACCTTTCAAGTGGTTTCCAAGATATATCTTGACCATTAAGTGGTTTCGACAAGATATCTTGTCCATCAAGATCTGACCAATATTGCTACTGACAAGCCGTCTCGTCATCAAGATATAGCCGAGTTTTTGATGATTACGATATGAAGAGATCTGGTCTGTGTTCTTCTAATCATGCGATATCTCGTCCATAAAGATACGGTAGGTTTTGCTAATGACGTAACACCTCTTCGAGACCAAGAGGGTTAAAAATGTGCCACCAAGATTGTTAAAAATGTGCACCGAAATAATTTGGTGTTAAGTTTCCAAGTAACATAAATGGGTAAAATGCATAGATTTACGCGAGGAATAGACAGAATTATGAATGATGTATAGTGACGTAAATATCATCTTTACATCTAATAGAGCCTTTTCGTATCTTGATTCACTCTTTGTATGCATAGTGTATTCCTTCAACCAAAATTGAGCAAAGCAAGTGAGTTCGTGTACACATTCTGATATCAGTGCAATAGTTGCCAGATGTGTTGAGTATAGTAAGTGGTTAAAGACTGATCAGCTTCGAGCGTCTTAACCCAAGTGTTTCGACGAGATATCTCGTCCAAGATCTGGTTAATTTTCTTAAGTACGATATATCTCGGCCAAGCAAAATTACCTTATTACACCAAGTAGAATGAAGATCCAATATAGGGAAACAAATTGCCCCTTGCCCGAACTGGTGAAATTTGGATCAAGTTTGGCATCAGAAACTGGCCACTACAGGTCAGTTTTTGATGTGAAGAGAAACCACCAAGACGGTTGAAGGCGTTTGAAGAAAGATGAAAAATACCATTATCTGATAACTTTAGGGTCACCATGGCTCAGAGGGCTTACCTACAGCTCTAGCAACTTGCTAATTGAAGACGGCGCAGCTTCTATTTCGCCTTGGGTATATTTCTCTTGCTTCTGTGTCAGTAAAGCTATCCTTGTTTGTGTATAACCGTTTAATTGACGTTGTTTGGTGCAGCTTTGCCCAATATGGCCCTTGCGCTATGAAACCCAATCCAATCGAACTTAACACTGACAGGTACATGCCTTGATTATCTCCACATGATCGAAAAGTAAAGTAATTCTTGTACGATTGTTGCTCTACAAGTCTGAAATAGGGATCAAGAACAGGATTACATCACATCTGCACTGTCATAATTCTGCGTGAAAATGCTTAAAGACTAATGCGGTCTCAATGAAAACCATCCCATACTATCGCACAAACACGAAGATAAAATAATGATCTCAACAATGCTATTGGATCAGATTAACGTTCATTCGAAATCCAAAATAACTCACATATATTTTATGAACCAATTTAAATTCGCATGTAAGCACATTCAACTATTTTGTTAGCTTCGAAATAGTATCCCCACTATAGCACTTTTAACCTTCCTGGTGGTTTCTCTTCGCATCGAAAACTGTCTTGTTGTGAATATCCTCTGACAAGCAAAACAAGGTTTCAAATTGCCACCAGTTCTGGACAAGGAATTATTTCTTTTCCTACTTTAATCTTCCCGTTGTAATAACACGTCAGTTTTGTCTTGAGATATCTCGTCAATAGCAAAATTGACCAGATTTTGATGAAAGACATACCTTGGCATTGGCAAAATTAACCAGCTCGTAATGGACGAGATATCTTGTCAAAACCATTTGGAGGGGGGGGGGGTTAAAGTGTTGTTCTGGCCTGGAGTTTAACAGAACAGATTTTGTACCCATATGATAAAAGACGTCCCTTAACGAATGGCTGCATAATATTATTTAGACTCCGGTTTTCTTGTTTCTGCAGTGTGATTGATGTCATTGGTCATCTATTTGGATTGATGTCATCACTAACTGGAATCTTTGTAATTACATTTACTAGAAAAGCTTAACGTCCTAAGTAGCTGACCTTAAACGTCTGAGTGAGATATCAGAGCTGTGTACTTTAAATTTAACCCGCCTGGCGGTTTAACTTAGCGTCGCAAACCACAATCTAGTGGCCAGTCTGTAAAACAAATTCCTGTTCCAAATTATCGCCCGTTTCTAGGTAAGGAACAATTTGTTTTTTCCATTTGGATCTTCATTCCCTTGGTTTCATAGAGCAGGCTTGTCTCGACGAGCAATCGCGTCATTAGAAAACCTGACCAGATCTTGATGGACAAGATATCTCATCGAAACCATTTGAAAGGTTAACTAAACAAACATAATGACTAAATAACCACATGTATTGGTAGAAAGAATCCTAGGAAACATTCTATTGGTCAAGAAGTTCGAACTGTTTAGAAATCATGCACTGAAGACTTCAGGTTGCCAGGTAAAACTATACAATGAACTCCTCAGAAAGTCAAAGTGTTTTAAAATTGGTCTTCTTGTTGCCTCCACTCACTTAAAATTGTCTACAAACAAGAAAAATATAGAATAGTTAACGCATGGAAAATTCGCTATCTCTGAAAACTCGTGAAATATAACAGAAGTAGGCGAAATCTGTAAAACTTTTTCAGAGACAAATATACAATTCTCTCAATCTCCTCATCCTCACAATGAGTTAATCGACAGGACAGTCATAATCAGCCTCTTTATCTGACCTCCAACAACAGGAGATGAGAAATATTTTTACAGTCTAATATTGCCATAGACTGATTCTCGTAAATTTCTTGAGCCATGTTCAGGTGTTACCTCGACATCTGACCGTGGTTCAAAGTTATGTGGTATTGTCCTTGGATCTTTCTCTTGGGGATCGATAACGGACCGTCGTCAATAGTCCTTTGTGCTACTCCAGTGCGACGTTAATTAAAATACCTACCTACCTAGAGCCAGGCTTTCAGTTGTTTTTTGTAAAGACAGACCCAGTCCATAATCGTGAAATATAGCACTGTTGCCGTATCTTGGCTGATCGCATATCTGATGTAACAATTATAAATGTAATGAATGAATATACTCTCTCTTAAAATAAATTTCAGAAAGGAGGCATTGATAACCATTGGTAGTTAAATTTTCATTTGAGCTCCAAATTTTTCGCCGGAGTAAGGTAGGTTTGCCCACTGAACTAGAAACTTGTGAGTTTTACTTGGCAAAGGTTCGATTACGACCTGGGTATATTTCTCTATTCCGTGTCAGTATAACTTTTCTTGTACTTATGTCCATTTACTTGACATATTGTTTGGACATAAAAAAAACAACCCACCCAATCAACCAACCACACTTTTCCAACTGAAACATTCTACAATTCCTTAAAAAATCTTGGAGACCATGGAATGTCAAAAAAATCAAGTAAAATTAATTCATAATATCAGTTATTAACGTGTTACTCTGAGCAGAAACACATAAAATTTCGTAAGTGAATTATGCTGCATATTTGCAAAATGAGATTCATACATATTGTCTGATAAAATCTGTTATTGTCAGATAATGAAGATTGATCCTCTTATGTATTCTGAGCAGTGCTTTAATTTTGAAAAGAAATATATGAAACATTAAAAAATACATCGAATATATAAAATATATACATATAATAAATAAACAAATATAATAGAAAAGTATAATAAATAAAAAAATATAACATAAAAGTATAATAAATTAACAAATATAAAAAGTGTAAAAAATAAACAAATGTAATATAAAAGTACACCAAATAGTTATATATATATATGCGTTTAGATAATGCCATCAATAATTCAACATTCACATGAAATAGAATTTTAAAGTAAAAGAACTGTACATACATCCATACAGCATTTCACTACATAGCAACGAAAAGTGCAATTGCAAATCCGATGTTAAATAAATTCATGATTCCGGTGCTATCTTTATTCTACCAGAAGAGTTTGGATATTTTTGGAGAAAAAGTGCAGTTCTTTTATTTTACATTTAATTAAATGATTAAATTTATAATATTATTCCTTTGATACCGTTCTTTTGATGTTAGAGTTCACTATCGAAGAGAATAATGATTTTCGTTCCTCCCAGCAAATTTAATCTAATAAAAAATTTAAGTTTTCATCCCGAGATTCCAGTTTCAGTCTCAAAGAAAACAAAAGAAAACGGTTTTAATACAAAATCATTCAATAAGGAAAAATGCCGTGGAAGCTCGCGCAAAAGGAAAACATTTATCACAATTAAAATCCCTCTGACATTTTATAACAACGGAGTTCCCTCGATTGAAATAGTTAATCTTTCATGTTTGCTTTTCCTTCAAAAAGCTACTCAATGCCTTGGGGCTGTTTAGTTGGCTAATTGCAAATGCTTTCGTTGTAAGATCGGAAACATCGTTGAAGTAACATTTTTCTCTTGGAAGTGATTCGAAATATTTTCTTTGACAATAATGCTTCCTACGCCAAAGCAGAAGAAAAGAATCTTGTTGAAAAAAGATTCTTTCCAATCACTTGAGCCTATTAAAAACGTTCTTCGACGTAGGTGAGTTCAGAAATCTCCAAAAAATAATACGATTCGGAGCCGCCTAAAATAAAAATGGCGAAAACAATTTTTGATATTCATTGCGAAGGAGGTTATTTTTTAATAATATTACTGCTAGGTTCGTCGATGTGTGCTCTTTTCTAAACTCTTTGATGTCCTTTTTTTCCCTTCTTGGAGAGTTACCTTAACTCAATTTATATTAGGACCCGTTTCAGAATCAGCGAAGTATAGAGAGGAAATTCTACAACGTAAACAGCAAAAAAGAACGCTGAAGAAATAGCTATAAAATACCACGTCTCTAATATCGAACCATGGTTTCTTACTGACCCATGGGAAGCGTTTTGCTCAATGATTTCAGAAAGAATTCGTTTCTCTGTCCGCTTTATTTCAAGTCTTTTGCTCCTTTATCTTTCTGCCAGTACTTTTTGAAAGTTCTAATAGCACGCTTGACAGTTTAGCTCTATGGATTTTTCCCGTTTGTTTAGTTCCTTTTTCTCGAGAGCCTTTGCCTGATCTCGCCGTCAGCTTGTTCATAAATTCAGTGGGTATTATTATTATTATTTTGCTGCTTTTATTTTCCGTACGCAATCCAGTTTGTTGTACAGCGGAATGGGAAGTTATAAATTCCCACTTTCTTTCCCGTTTTCGTTTTGTTTTTCACTTCCGAGTCCTCTGCGGAGCACGGGAAAGTAAATTATTCTTTTCGTTAAAGGTGACAAGAGCCGGGCAAGTTTTAAATCAGATAAAGGCGGGATAGGGCTCTGTGTCCCAGGTCCTGAAATTTTTGCCCGGGTAAAGTAAATAACGAGTTAAAGTCATGAGAGGAGGGGTTGTTTAATTTTATTTGCCTCTGGTTCTGAAAACTTCATTTTAAATTAATACTAACAATGGCAAAGGAAGTTATCTTAGAGTTTTGGAAACCAAGTCCCCAACAATGTGTGCGTAACTCAATTTTGTGAAATGAGGAGTCAGATAAAAAGACAGTCAAGAGAAGGCTCGCGCTATCCATTTTACTTTCTTTGATAAGCAGCAAGATGCATAATAAAGTGATTTTGTCTCCAGGTTCTTCGCATTAAATATTCAATGGGTAGAAAATGGTATAGTGCCTGTACAGTTACTTTTTCAAAGTTTAGTTGCGTAGATATAAAAAAATTGTGATACGTATATATTGAGTACTCACATAAAGTAAAACGACCTAAAGACAATCAGTACCTCTTGTCAAAAATGTCGATGTGGTAATTTCTGCTTTTATTTTCGCCTTTTGCCTTTCTGATAACCACTAATATGTATAATAATGCGATCTTGTGTAGATTCTTTCGCATTAAATATTCATGGATAGAAAATGGTATATAACGCTCCTGTATAGTTACTTCTTCAATCGAAGTTTAATAGCCTGTTGTGTTGCTCCAGTGTGACGTTAATTAAAATTCCTATCTACCTGCCTCAAAGTTTAAATGAATAGATTAAAAAATTTGGCGTAAATTATAAACCAATTTTTGTTTGGCGCACATTTTTTCAAAAACGGATTTTTTTTATCGGAAATTGTTAAAGCAAGAGGAACAAATTAAGATTAACAACATAAATCAAGTAAAGGACCGTATCGCAATTGCAACGGCTGAGTTATACCTGGTATCTTAGAAGAAACGGTTTTCCGTGCTACCACTGAAAGTTGGGATTTGAGTGTTAATATGCAATGGGGTCGCATGAAATTGTATTAAGATTTTTTGTTTCCATGTCTTTTATTAACTTGTAACACGAAAAGAGGTATTAAAATGCTTTGTCATGGGTAGCTAGCTAATTAAAAAAAACAATATGTATGATGATTCTAAAGTAAAATATAGTTGCATGAAGTAAAATGATATAAGAACAACGTCGGTGCATCTTGACAAAAATGCCAACGGCAAAACTTCCATTTTTTCATCCGTTTTATCATTATATATACATATATATATATATATATATATATATATATATATATATATATATATATATATATATATGCGTATTATGTAAGTTGAAAATACTTTTAGAGCCTGTAGATATCCTGTGAACCTATTATCTATTTAGAAAGGATTAATACTAAATTTATTGAGCGAATCAAACGACCCGTTTTAAATGTTTAATTTTCCAAATTACTTTTTAAGTTTTATCGCTTTTCACACACACACATCATTCGACTTCACGACTCTTCCTGAAATGTTTATAAAATTAATTGAGTATTATATGTATTTAGATAAATTGCTAATCAACTTTAACAGCATAGCCTTAAGTAAAACTAGCAATCTATAAATATAATAAAAGCTGGCTAGTCTATCAGCGTCTTGCCTCAAATGACGGTCTTAGTTTACAGGTAAATGTTTCCCTATTATTTCTAATCGCCTCACAAAGGTAATGTAATGTCTGCTGCCAATTTGCTCTGAGAATGACTGAATGAAAATTCAAACTTTTATTGATTCATTGCCAGATCCAACTGAGTTATTTCCATATGCAGACTGATGCCTACATACCTGTCTTTTCATCTACACGTCTACCAGTTGCCAGTTTAATTACAATGCATCATCAATCAATTAAAACCATCAACCCTTCTAATGAAATAGACAGAGTATGTGGACGTAGTCGCTGTCGTAAAATCTCAGAAGGGTAAGCAGCATGGACTTGCGTATCGGCATGGAGAAATTGGCTATCGAAGCTGACTGGTGTTTTCAATCACGCAGGATAATCACTTTAATCATTCAGTAATTTCTCACACATTAGGTTTCATGCTTTTTCCCACAACCACGTCACATATCTTCAAACCTTGAAGAAATGACGTGAAGCTGGGTGCACACGTTCCGTCTATTTTATTAGAAGGTAAATGATCAAAACGTACTTCTTAGCGAAGTTTAGTTGTTCTGGTATATATACTATTGTATTGTAAGTTCACTTTTGAAGTGGTGGCTAATTTTCCCATGTCTTTCCAGACTCAAAACAGTTACTTCATTTAGTTTAACTTGATGTCTAGATTGTAACGTACATATTTAAAAGTGATAAATGAATAAATTGTATTTCACGAAGGTTAACAATAAAAATATTTAACCTAAAGTAGAATTACAAATACAATTGGTTAGCAGGAATGTAGGAAACCGAAATCTAGTTAAGATTGTACAATATGTTAAAACAGTTTACGTTTGCCCAATATTACAATCTACATATCAACAAGGTATATAAATTGAATTTCAGATAATTATATTATTCAATTAATATAGATTTAGGAATTTGTTAGCTTTACAGTATTAAATATGCAATGAATTCAGACTGTCTTACCACGATATTCTTATGTTCTTCGCTTAGTTTATACTTCTATTTCTAGTGAGCTTTCATTAAGAATTTATGTCTACCCATTTCTGCGGTTACTTTCTGATGTAATAAAGTGTCTCCAATGGGAGTTAAATCAATGACCATTTTATCTGATCTATCATTTGAAATATCAATCAGAAAGTCGTGTTACTGGTTACCAGCACGCTATTGATGCAAAACTTTCACAGAACTTGCATTTCTTTACTTTAATCTTATACTACTGATTACTTTATAGTCAATTTCAATTACCTCATTTAAACATAGCAGGACTTCTCGTATTTTATGTGCATAGGATACATTAAATAAGAATTAAGTATTACAAGTATTAAACATATCTTTATTGGGTATAGAACAATTTATCCGCATATTATTAAAAAATGCACTTTATATCCTTACAAAATGTAATAGTTAAATCTTAAAAACACTGATTTTTCCTAGCATTTTAAATGCGTTAAAGCGACAGAAAAACTTTGTAAGTTCAAGACTTACAGAGTGTAAAATTCGTAAATTTACAGTAAGTGGTGTAGTGTAAAAATTCGTAATTTTTACAATTTCAGTTGATTAAAATTTCAGCAAATGGACATCAGAAGAGGCACTTTATATATTCCCAAAATTTACTTTTAGTAGTTCCAAATGTGTACTTTCGATGAAAATTCGATAAGGAGAATTACAATTCCTATTGAAGTTCAATTCCATAAAGAGGAATTAAACTCCTATCGAAATAAGACTCCCGGAATAGGAATTAAGTATTTAAGCTTCACTTCCGAGTAGTGTACGGTTGTTTTTACTCTATAGAACACATAAGGACTAAATAGACATCTATGTTATTGGAAGAATCATACAAAGGGTTTATGTTGATCAAGAAGTCTAAAAGTGGATAAAAGTCACGCAGAGAAAATTGCAGGTTGCATAGTCGAATAATGTGTGCATGACCCTAAGAGGGGTTAAAAATCCTATTGAAATCCAACTCCTATTGATCCAACAAAATATTTATTTTAAAAACATAGAAGAATCCTTCGTGGAACACCGATAATGTTCATTAATGTGAGTCTAAGAAACTGTGTTAAAATAAAATATTATCCACTGCACCTAGTATAAAGTAGCTAACAGAGTACGATCATAAAATCCATATATATAAGCTTCATTCAGTTCAAACTAAAACCCACCTATACAAACGACTGAAGCAATACCGAAAACGCTGATTGAATTACAGCAGTGCTTTAAAAGCCTTTAACCTGAATCTTAGTAGATAAAGGGAAGTATCGTCATCACAAACTGCATCGCCGTTAAGCTAAACTCTCCTTTAATGCTTAGAATCTCTGAGCAAGTATCGCGCAAGTGTTGTTCCTGCAGGCAACAAGTTTATAACAGAAATTAACTTTGTTTAATGTAATGCAAATTCATTTTACCTTCACATAAAATTGTAATTACTAAATCGTGATATATGAATAATTATTTTGACTGGTATATTAGTGACACAAATCAAAAAATGTATGTAACCTTGTTTGGTTTGCTACGCTCGTATTTTGCCCTTTACTAGAAGCTTTTTAAATGCTTTCAAACATTAGGGAAGCATTGTGAGTGCAAGACATTTGTGACAGATTCGTTATTTTTGAAATATTAGTTACTGCAAATCTAGGAGGTACTTAATCTTCCAAGAGATTTCGCCGAGATATCTCGTCCATTACAATCTGACCAATTTTGCTAATGACGAGGTATCTCGTCATCAAGATAGTACCTCATTTTTATGACTGCGGAGATCTTTTCAGTTTTCTTCTAATGACTAAATATCTCGTCCATCAAGATCTGATCCGTTTTGTTAACGACGATTTCGTGACAATCAATAGTAAGCAAATGCATAAAATGTGCATTTATTCAAGCTCAAAATTCACATTTTTGCAGTCATGACACTCGCTCTGGCAGTGTGATCTATTTCTCACGTGATTTAGACAAAAAAAATAGTGAAACAGAAATTAAAAATCCCTTTGAAATGGATACGAAAAAAAAACATTTCATTTTCAAAACATCAGACTTCGTGAAAAACCGATAATGTCCATTAACTCGAAACTAAAAAATGCGTTGAAATAATACATCCCTCCTAATACAGAGTAGCAAACACTAAGATCTTTAAATCCACCATAAGCTGCACCCGTTCAAACTAAAACCCACCCATACAAACGACCGAAACAAAACCGAAAAGACCCGCATTGAATCACAGCAGTGCTTTAAAAGCCCTTAAACTAAAGCTTCCCAGATAAAGGGAAGTATCGTCGTCACAAACTACATCGCCATTAAGCTAAACTCTCCTTTAATATTTAAAATCATTGAGCAAGTATCGCGCAAGTGTCGTCACAGCAGGCAAGTTATTTTGATGAACCACAGCACGCAATTTAAATTTACATTTTAGCTACTGGAGAGTTTAAATCTGGAGGAACTCGGCAAGGAGAGTTAACGAGCATGTAGAGAATGTTACCAAATGACTACGCGCACGAAAACCAGATGTTTCAAATAATCCGATTATGCTGTCGATAAAACAGCCATCTAATATCTGCCTTGCTTGTTCTGGGGAATCCGGCATGCCACGGCCAGATCTGGTGTGGTAATTTATCATGGGGTCTCTCCTTGCTTTTGCTTCAGCTGCAGTCGGATTTCTGTAACTCTTATTTAAAATAGGTTGTAATCAGGAGTTTAATGTGGCCAAATCGGTTTGCAGATGCCGATCGCTGGGTGCGTGCATTTCTGACTGGCGAATATCTCCGGACTTAGTGCTGTTATTTTATTCTGGTAAGATGTTGGTTTACACAACAGGGCGTTGTTTCTTTAAAGGTTATGTAAATTTGACGAAACGTGTCATAACGTTATTAAACCGATATGTATAATCAGATTGGAGTTTGGATTTGCTTTTGTGCTGCTCCATGAAATTTTGCGCGTTGCCTTTCACTGTCAATTTTAATTAAAGTAGTTAGCAACTAGAAATTTTTTGCTATCAAAATATATTCCATGTACTCGGTAGTTCAATGTTGCCAAATTGTTTTACAGATGTTGATCCGTTGATCTCTGGGTGCGTGCATTTCTGACTGAATGTCTTGAACTTGGTATTTTACTCAAATAAAATGTTGATCATAGTGTGATTTACTGACTTTCTATATAACACGTCATTTTAAAATAAATACAATTCCTACTATGATTTTTTGTGTGTATATCTTGGTAGATCAATGGACTGTATCACCGAGAAACACTCTCATTTTATTTAAGACTAGTTAGCTTCTGTAACTCATTTAAAATAGGTTGTAATCGGGAGTTTTTAATGTGACCAATCGGTTTGCAGTTTCCGATCGCTGGGTGCGTGCATTTCTGACTGGCGAATATCTCCGGACTTAGTGCTGGTATTTTATTCTGGTTAGATGTTAGTTTACACTACAGGCGTTGTTTCTTTAAAGGTTATACATAAAGACGAAACGTGTCAGCAATATTAAACGCGATATGTATAGCCAGATTGGAGTTTGCATTTTCTTTTGTGCTACTCCATGAAGAAAAGGGGCCGTCGTGGCTCAGTGTGTTTCCCCACTGCGCTAACAACCTTCGAGTTGTAGGCAGCGCAGTTTCAATTCCTGTCAGGTGCATTCCTCCGTGGGTGTATTTCTATCTTGTGTCAGTAAATCTGTCATTGTGTGCTTCTATCAATAACTTGATGTTGTATGTCTTGTGTCTGGCGCAGCATGATCAAATATGGCCCTTGCGCCATAAAGCCCCCAAGCCACCCCACCCATTAAGTAAAATTTTACGTGTTGTCTTTCATTTACAGTTTTACTTAACGGAGTTTGTAAATAGTAAATTTGTATATTATCAAATAGTTCGCACATGTTGGTCATTGTGTGGTTTACTGATTTTTTTATAAAACAAGGTAGTTTAAATAAGTACAATTTACTACCTTTTTTTTTGGGGGGGGGGTGTATATCTTGGTAGATGAATGGATTGTATCACTGGGGTTTCTCTGCTTTTCATTCAGCCCAGTGACCTTCTGTTACTCTAATTTAAAATAGGTTGTAATCGTGAGTATAATGTGAACAAATCGTTTTGCAGATTTGATTGCTAGGTGTGGGCAATTCCAGTAAAATTAGTTTTCGATGGCATTGCAGGTCTTGTTTTCTTAAAAGTTATGTGTATTAGATGAAACGTGTTACAACGCTATTAAACCGATTTGTACATTCATATTTATTTTTGCCTTTTCTTTTGTATTACTTCATGAAGTGTTCACAAACATATATCCGTTCTGCAATCTAGTCTTCCCTGCATAATTTCTATTTACTTTTGATCTTCTTAACCAATAGAATTTTTGTAGTTCTTTTCAACCAATAAATGCGGCTCTGGTCATTCTTTAAATCTACCTCATGAATGTGAAACATAATTGTTCATGTTTTAGAGCATATTTACATACCCTAATCATACTATTTAACAAGTATTTACATAAGAAAGCATTGCAATAACATATTTTAGTTCTTTTATATAGATAATGTAGCTTGTAAAATATGAAAAACGTTTCATACTTAGTTACATTGTGGCGGGATTTTGGAGGCTGGATATTTAATACAAGCGCTGTCAAAAATCCAACACACTCATTTATAAATACTTAAATTTCGCAAAACGCCTCCCCTTAAAGAGCACACAAAAGAAATTGCCCGGGGAATTGCCCGGGTGCTACCGTTCAGGGCAACACAAAAGATCCACTCCTTTTGATGGATGGGTCACTTAAACCAATATGATGTCTGCTGTGTCATCTCTTATAGTGGATTCCCTAATCAATACACTTTTTATTCATTTACTTGCTTTTTTCCCCGTAGCCCAGCCTCTTTTCCCCCCATCAGACCAAATTCCCCCCCTCATCAGTCTCGGCAAATGATATAAAGCGATGTCACGTGACACTAGACCGCACCTGCTGGTCTAATTCCTTACCATCCCCCCCTTGGGTAATTTCAAGACGCAAAACTAAAGAAATACATCGCGAAACAACTCGGAGGAGACATTTAGGACGTTAAAACGAGCGTACAATAAAAAGGAAGGGAAGTACATGGATGTCTAAATATTATATGAGCCCGGAGCCTTGTAAGATGGAATCATTGTTCATTAATGGGATTCTTCAGCCACGATACAAATGGAAGAGAAACGCGGTGACGTAATGCAAGAGGTGGATGAAAAAAATTCACAAACTGCCGGAGATCATTTGGTGTTTTTAATTGCTGAGATTTAATGATGCATATCTGAGCGAGTTTGTCGTGGGAGATGGCTCTATCGTAATCGAGTTGCGGTGAATGATGCTGGAATTGAATGTCGTCTCGTTTAATCACTACGCTCAGTCAACATTAATGAGGTTTACTTATTCTAAGAAATTATTTCAATTTTCCGCTATAAAATTTAAAAGAGCAGTACATCTAAGTTTAGTCAGGGGGACCTTCAAAACAAGATTTTGCATTTGTAATCCGATTGTTATGAAATTTGCAGACTTCATTTTCTACTAAGCCTGTGTATAAAGTTTGGTCCGAAAATATTAAGTTGTGTGGAAGTTATATAAAATATGTTGAAACATTCTGATCAATTAGCAAAAATTGATAGATCCCATGAGCATTAATTTTCTATGTATTGTCAAAATATTAATTCACGTAATGTTTCATATAGGTATAAATAAAATTAACACCATTTGGCAAGTGTGCCACTGAATTGTAAATCAAAAAATATTATAGAAAACACCTCAAATTTTGAAAAACCAATATTAGGCTCAGCAACATTTTAAATCAAAATTTCAAACTTTGAAAGCATGATTAATTTATAATTTGCACACATACATGCACATAGAATTGTCACATAAATTACAAGAATAATTCGAAACAATTAAAAGCAGATGCGCAGGAAACATTTTGAAATCAGAAGAATGTCAAAAAATCTCAATCGAACAAAATGTGTATTATGGTAATCTTACTATACTTTACTACATCTTCAGATTGCTGCATATGTAACTCAGACAATAATTTTCAAAATTGAAAAATACTTTTTTGTTACACTCAGATTTTGATATCAATTAATTTTTAACGTTAAAATTAAGAAATCCAATGTTTGATTGATGGTCATTTTTCATGTCCTCTGTCCTCTTAAGGTGGGCACTGTTTTGTGATGTACATACATGTTAGAATCTGAACAAGTTGTTAATAAAAGTACATTAGTAATTTTGCAGATAAGAATTGTTTTGCAATAGACAGTTCCGATAATCATTACTACATATACAAAGTATAGCAAATTCCAAAAATCAAAAACAAAAGAATAGGGATCAACAATCAAAATTGAATTGCAGGCATGAACCAAATAGTTTAAATACTTAATGACTTGCGTTTATTTCTAAAATAATTAGTAAATTTTAGGAAGGAATGCTTTTAGATTAAGATGTGGAACTAAAGAAATACATTGCTAAACTCTTAGGTGGTATTTAGGAAATTAATTCGACTTTCAATGAATTCAGGGAAGTACGTACATGGATATCTAAATATTATATGAGCCCACAGTCTTGTTGGATGGAATCATTTGAATACAGTTGTTTAGCCACGATAAAAATGTAAAGAAACGTAGTATGGTAAAGTAAAAAATAGCTGAGATTCAAAAACTGCCGTAAGTCATTTGCTTTTTTTAATTTATGAGATTTAACACACGAATCTGAGTGCGATTGTGGTACTGGATAGCCTTATAGCCTAAGTGTTATTGTGACAATTTCGTTCATCTGCCTTCCCGTTTATTCACAATGCTCAGTCAGCATTAATGATGCGGATAATTTAATTCCGAAATGATGTTACGTTTGTGTATTTAAATGGCGCTTAATTGGATTACACACTAAAAGAAGAGTTCTTAAGTACAACTTAAAAAAATGATGATTATTGGTTCTAGTTATTTCCATGATAGAATTTAGTGAAAACATAATCAAATTACAGGAAGAAAAAAAAATACTTCCATTTAGGAACTAATTTGATTTATCGCTGTTTTGTGCGTGAAAGAAATGCTAAATGTTGAAGTTGCATTCCAGTAACATTCTATGTTGGATAAAAAGTTACAAAAGGGGTTACGAAACACCAGCTCCCTCTATACTTAGTTATAAAAACCCTCTCATACTACCATGCATATCGAGAAGTGATATTCACCATCTGTTTTATGAGGAGATTCGCGGTAACCAAGTAAGAAGAGCAAATGATTAGCAACACGAGGGTTACGAATACGAAACTCGGTCCAGTCAAAGACTCGTGAACGTGGAGGGCTGGTGCACGTTAAATCTGTCGTGGCCTCAAATGTCCTCACGGTGGCGTGCTGTGGAGGTTTGGAGAGTGGGATGCGAGCTCAGGTGTTGATCAGGTCATCGGATCGTGGCTCAAAATTACGATGCCATGTCCTTGGATCTTTCCCTTCGACTGATTCCGGACAGTCTCCCATAGCTCGTTGTGTTGCTCCAGTGTTACTCTAAATAACTACCTACCTGTTTTTTCAAGATTAAGGGTGATTATATGTGGCTATGAGGCGTCAGTTACCTTATAACACTGGTAAGCAGAAAAAGCACGCAATTAACACTTGATTATTGAGGATCATAATATCATTTCGTATGGTTATGTACCATATATAGTCCGGCTTTGGCGTGTTGATATTTGAATAACGTAGTCTTGGAATAGTCTATTTTTTAAATCAGAGGGCATGTTAAATGTAAACAATACCCTCTCACGATTGGCGTTTAAAACGTAATTTCAGGCTCCGTGTTAATTTGACTATCAAATTAGCAATTTTACAAAGAGTAAAATGTTTATGCCCTGCTTTGTATGGCTCAGGCTGTATTATAAAACTGGATAACTAACATATGAGATACCCACTAGTAAAAACTAATTCGAGTTTGTAGCAAAGCGTGGAAAAGACAGTGTAACTTTGCTTTCCAAAACTTTGCTATATAAACTACTATATTGTAAATTAATTTGTGTATTATGTTCACATCAATAGTTGCCCTAAAGAATTTAGCAGTGGCTGAATTAGACAAATTCTATCACTAATTGACTGATTGCGAGGCTGGAAAACGTGAAGGTTGTAGTAAGATCACTGGTGCAGTCCGTAACAAGGCCGTGCAATGAATGATTGTGACCGTTTGACTGTCTTGTGTCGTCTTTAGTAAACGAGTGTGAGTGCAGACGGTAATTCGTTGAAAGGAGGCTGAACAAACCCATATATAAAGGCGTAAAAGATATGGAAGCGATGTCTGTTATCACAGCTTCAGACATTTGATTGAAGTGGTAGACATCGTATGGGCAATCCAATACTCCTCGTGGTCCATTCATTACAGTGTGTGCCGATTGAAACGAGCGCCATCTGGAATTTGTCAGAAGCGCCATCTGGGTTGCTATTGAAGTGAGCGTGTTCACATCATATCTATCAGTCTTCAATTAACAAGACATGTGAAAGTCAGTGCAACGTTTTTTTATTCAAAATTGCATTATGGGGAAAATAGGTTATGCTGATGTACGTTCGTTAATTTTTAAAGTGGTGACTAATTTTACAGAATATTAATTTTAAGTGATTCTCTTTATAATTATCGTCCATAACCCAAAGACAACAAACACATAATTCAAGAGTGTGTTAGTGTAAGGAAACAGCGCAAGTTCCGTCCATCTAAAGTGATGAAATCAGATGTAAATTTAAGTGTTAAACTATTTTACTGCAAGAAGACTGCTTGAATTTTCAATCATATTTGTAATGAAAAAGTTACTAAATTTTCTATACAAGCGTTTTCTCTCCATCCTTGAAAGAAAATCCTTAAAAATTAGATCCCACATAAAAACTGTTTCACTACTTTCATCTACGAAGCGGTCCCCCTAAACCTTAAATTTCGAAAAGGTAATCAGGTGCACAATTAGGTAGGTATTGTAATTAACGTTGCACTAGAGCAACACAACGCACATTTAGGAATTAAACTATTTTACTTCAATAATAATGCTTTAACTTTCAATCATAGTTGTAGAGACAAAGTTACTAAATTTTCTATACAGGCTTTTTCTCTCCATCCTTGAAAGAAATTCCTTAAAAATTAGATCCCAAATAAAAACTGTTTCATTACTTTCATCTACGAAGCGGTCCCCCTAAACCTTAAATTTCGAAAAGGTGGTCAGGTGCACAATTAGGTAGGTATTGTAATTAACGTTTCACTAGAGCAACACAACGCACATTTAGGAATTAAACTATTTTACTTCAATAATAATGCTTTAACTTTCAATCATAGTTGTAGAGACAAAGTTACTTAATTTCTCTCCAGGCGTTCTCCCTCCATCCTTGAAATTAATTCCTTAAAGATTAGATCCACATAAAAACTGTTTCATTACTTTTATCCACAAAGCAGTCCTCCACAATCTTAAATTTCGAAAAGATAATCAAGGGAAACCATCCCTAATCTGTCCTATAACTTTCAATTTCCAGAATAAAATTGAAACAATACACAATCATACCACGACATTTTAAAACTTTAACGACTTCATAAATCCCGCGCATTAAGACCGGAAACTAAATTAATGTGACTTATGCCTTTTTTTGATCACCCCATCCCATTCTAATTTACCACATAATTGGTTATCCTTACCCCTCATAACCCAAAGACATCAAACACATAATTCTCTCCCAGGGGATTAAATTCAAATTCTAATTATGCATCGGCACGGTTATAAGGAGAAAAAAGCTCCTCGGCCTCAAATCTCGTTCATTTATTCCTTCGCCTTATACGATAATGGCACTCCTATGCATATGCCCTTTGGTGGTGTAGGAATAGCGTTTCCTCTAAATCTCTAGAAAAAAATAATAATAAAAGACGAAAGGGAGTATTATGTTCACAGAAATAATTTTTTGTTGGAACTTATTGCTTTCCATGATCTCATCGCTTATCCTGAGGCCAAGACGTATTTTAATGAGTAAAAATCATATGCGATTAGGTTTCGGTATTATAAGACATGGGCTGCGGACTTATTGCTCTAATGATTACATGTATTGGATCTTAGTTTAAGATTGTATATGGAGACTTTTCAAGGGAAAAACTATTTCCTTAAGGCGTAGTTCCGTATAAATTTATTTTCGGAGTAGAATTATAAAATTTGAGCGATTATTATGGATCTCTTATATTGTGTGTAAAGGAGATGTGATTTTTAAATAAATATCGGTGAACTTAAATTGATTCACTATAGGTTAGAAAACGTTTAGATTCGATGGACATGATTTATTTGAGTTTAGTTGATGCAAATAACTATTATTCTTATATCACTTATATAATTTTTTGCCTGAACTTATTGCTGTCTGTGATCTCATCGCTTATCCTGAGGTGCTGTGTTTTGATGACTTTTAGTCGTATGCTATTAGATTTCAGTACAATAAATAATGGATTACCGACTTATAACAGTAATGATTACATCCTTTAAGTCTTAGTTTAAGATTGTTTATAGAGACTTTTCAAGTGGAAGCTATTTCATATGGTGTAGTTTCGTATTCACTTTTCTTTTCAAAATATATTTATAAAATTTGAGTGGTTACTATGATTCTTTTCTTACTGTGTGTAAGGAAAGTATGACTTTAAAATAAATATCCGTAAAATTTAAATGGTTTCACCAGTGGTTTGAAATCGCTTAAATTCATTGGGTGTGATTTATTTAGGTTGCTAAGTAATGCGAACAATTATCATTCTTATGCACAAGAAATTTAATTGCTTCAAAATCTTAAAAACATCTTTGCTGTAATAGTTGTGTTATTTTTATTACTAATTGACAACACTCCAACCTGAAGGGAAACTTCAAAATTAAGTAAATGTAGTTAAACACAAACAATTGTATCTAATTAATAAACAATTAATTTAGCCCTATGAAGGGGTTACCATGCATATATCCGTCAGCACACTGCAGTTTTCTCTGTATGATTTCCAACCAGTTTTGACTTTCTTGAACAACAGAATGTTTCGTAATATTCTTTGAAGAAATAGATGTCGTAATTTAGTCATTATGTGTACTTGGATATAAAAGCCATTCACACTAATCGGAAATCTCGTGAGATTGTGATTTAATATTGAATATTCAATGAGATTTTAAATGTAGAATGTGCTTTCAACCAATTGTACAGGGAGGTCTCCGTATTGAAAGATATAAGTCATAATTACCACAGATCATTGAATCTATAACGTCATCTTTGACACTAAAGTAAATTTTCCTAGGAACTTACTAAAAATATGAAAATAGATAACACCGTAAATTGTACTTCAATTATAAGGTATTTCATATTGTCTTTCACTTGAAGGCCTATCTATTAACTTTTAATTGCTATTTTGCTTATCACTACATGTGGGATTTTCACGAAAAATTGTTTTTGCTTTATAAGAATAAATCATGAATAGCATATCAAATTAATCTGTTATCTTTCAATTAATGACGATGAAACTCTAAAATACCGCATCCCTTATGCTAGAGGGTCCATGTAAAAATATTGATAAGAAAGGTATGAATGTCAGATTAATTTCGGTTAATCTGTCATTTTTACTATTTGAGCTATAGCAATTTTACAGAAAACGAACTTACGGACATCATAATAGTTTCGTAGTCACCTTAGTACCATCCTTTGTAGTTTTGTCTTATACCAGTGGTACGATGTATATGAAATGTATTATATTAATGGCTAGAGCATATATACGTTTCGCAATCAAAGAGAATTGTATCAGTTATAAACATGTCGAATCGGTGTTAATAACTTGTTTCCAGGACACTTAAGTGATATTTACATTTTCCTAGAAAGAGAAGTTATTATTTTGATTACTTTCTGATTTACAGTTATTCAATTCAACTCGAGTAACCCCGCTAATTCGACTAATTAAAAATAAAATTGTTCTAAAGACATTTAAAAAGCGTTACCACAACTGCCGTTAAAGGAATAGAAATATAGACAATTAAAAAATATAAACTAAATATTGTTTTACAATAGAGCAACGCAGTTTCGAAGCGGAAGTGCCGCCAATCAGCGACGAAAAATGTAGTGACTGATAGGGTGAATCACTGCTTTTTCTCTTTTTTTTCCTCTCCTCATCCGCCTTGTTGTAGTCTTCTTAATTGGGGTCCAGTACCTCCCCCTCCCGACTAGCTGAAGTCATTACGGATATAGGAAAGGCCCCAAAGGGGTTCTGACAGAGTTTTCAATGAATACGTACGACAATCGCTTTTCACTGGTTGTGAAAACTAAACTTCCACATTGCCTGACAGCCATGGAAATTGGCAAGTCTTCCTCACGTGTCTTCTTATGAGACCGAATGTAGATGCCTTCATATTGACCTTACATGGACCCTAATTAATGCATTTTTAAATCGGGTGACGGATAGAGCCTCATACTACTATCTGTTCGTCCTACCATTGTATGGCCTTGCTAGGGCTTCAAGATGAAATTTCTACATAGGTCATCTATGTCTTATTTCGTTGAGTCTCACAAGTGTTCGACTTATTTGAACCTACATCTTTTCTTTGTTCTGATGCTTGAACCATTTTCCTAACCTTGATTGAGGCTAGTCGTTTACCACACAAATTTACTCAAAGAGCTTATCAATCGGAGACACATCGGATGATACTTAATGTCACTAGCTTGATATCTTATGGATTCTAGTACTCTTCGGAGGTGCGCAATAAGCCTGCAGTCTAGCTGGTTGTGAAGAGAATCACCTATTTGATCACATAAATAGGTGTCCGACGTCGGGTATTTCAAACGGAAAAGTATATAAATCCAGTTGACTATGTTAATTTTCCACTCGGGGCCAGATACCAATGCGCACGTGCATAGACAAGTACCTTTCCTGTTTATTTCTACCTTTAATTTTGACAATTTCACTTTGAAGCGTTGCCGAAAACAATGTCCTTGCCGCTCATGGGATTTTCTCTCTTTGTGCTATATTAAGTGTCGCATTTAACACTTGAATTTTGTTCTGAAAGATAAGCAACATTTGTGATAAAGATTAAATCGTAAAATAAAAAGCATGTTTTTCTACTTCTACTTTCGTTTAGCATATAATGAAGACTATCACCTACTTCATCACATAAACAGGTGTCTAACGTCGGGTATCCCATGTGTAAGTACGTAAATCAAGCTCGACTTCGTCAATTTTCCGCGAGGGGTAATATATCAATGCTAGGTGCATAGGTACGAGTACATAGACAGGCACTTTCTTCTTATTTTTCTTCTTTATTTTGATAGAGTTTCAGGTCGAGGCTTTGCCGTAAACAAAATTTGTGACTCCCATGGGCTTATCTGTCTTTGTCACAAATTAAGTGTCACGTTCAACACTTGAATTTCGTCCTGAAAGAGTTCCAAATTTGTAAAAAAGATGAAAATGAAAAAGATTGAATAGAAAATTAAGAGTTCATTTTCAAACATGATTAAATATTACACATTTAGAGTGTTTGGCATTCAACATAGCTTAAGGATTACAGTTAATATGACTTGAAAGCCGATTTTCAAGCCTGTTTTTCTTTCTTAATGAGTATAGTGCGGAGAATGGAATGAATGAAGAAGCAGACACAAAAATTTTAACGATTGCTCATTGATGATATTCAACATTTAATTTACAGCTTGAACGTGTTGGGTAGCTTTCAAATGCTAATTTAAAACCTGGCACAGTGTTTCTCGTGTCAACAAGGTCCTATTTAATCTGGGTAATTTCACTCGTCTATTTTTATCTACCTAGGATAACGGGAACAACCTTGCAATAGATATTGAATTAAGGTTGCATTATCCAGCCATGGACATAAATGAATTCAAGGATGCACTCTTTTCATGTAGTATAGGAAATACAAATAAATTGTACTTGATGGAAGTTTATTGAATTAAGGCTTAGTGACAATTTTAGCAAGACGTGAAAGCCAGTGCAACTTTGTCTACAAAAAACATTTGGTTGGTTGTGTCGTGGACATAATCGAGGAATTTGGAAGTGAATACTCGGAACGGATGTTGGATTATGGATCGAATATAAAGCAGACAGGATGTTTGAACGGTTATTTATTGTTAATATTCAACAAGTGGAGAATAATTTATTGATTAAATGACTGCAATTGTATTGTAGTTTAGTAGCTTTTGAATGACACCACTTATGCAGCTTCACTTCAAGCAATCCAAAGTTACACTGACCCAAATCTCGCTCAGTACTGTAAAATTTAGATATATTGGTTATCCCCTCCTCCGGGTTCAGTATGCCTGTACATTTGGTCCAAAGATCATGACAGGAATGGGCATCCTTTGTCTACACGACTTATTTATCCTAGTGTTTGTTCTAGTTTTGAAATCATAAGACAAAACAGTTGTAACGCTCTTTTGTAAAGCTCAACTTTTCATGCATGCCTCCAGTACAGTTCCGATTTTAAAGACATATTCACGGCAAAAAACTTTCGACTGGTATTTTTAAGTTCTCATATACCTATAACAAATGTTTTCGTCGCTGGTACAGTTTACCTCAAAAGTTAAGAAAAATTATTAATATTCGGAACACTAGTTTTATGACAAAGGAAGTATTGTTTACAACTTGGAATTCTACAGTTTTTACTGCCCATAATTGTGAAATAAAAAGTACTAAAATTTCTAAATGAATTCCCATAATGTTCGACATCATAGTTCACTGCCTTTGAACGAAAAGAGGAAATATATTTTCCTTGAATACATTTATTCCCCGTGATACATTCATTTTACGTACCAGCGAATTCAAAAAGGATCTTTAAAATGATTCATTTTCAGTATACAACACATATACACTATTGGAGAAGAATGTAAATAATGTTACATATTTGAAAAATGAGAGATATACAGCAGCATTTACATCCCCATACATTGGAAAATAATGACAGGCAAAATACGAAAATGCATTTAGAAAATTCTCTCAAGAATGAAAAATTATAAAAACTTCAATACGAAGTCCTTCAACGAATTCTTGTATTTCTGAGAATGAATACAATACATATAGCATACACATTGCGCTACTATTATTTCTGAACAAAAAGTACCATTTGTATGTAGTTTATTACTGTTAGCTGACAGTAAACTCATGCATAATAGGCTACGCTTCAAATCAAACAGCACTTAGGCATTCGCAAAGAATGAAATTTCAATTCACGTAGAAAAATTTATCGTCTGGCTGCATCTAAAAGTGACAAAAATATGTATTCTTAGAAACAGCATGGATGATAAACAGTATTTCGTAAATATCAATTCCCTGACACTGTTGATTTTGACTATCATTATCACAGATATTATTTTACGAAACATTAATACTTTTGGATATTATCTTCATGAACTTCTAAATGCAAAAGAATAAAGTTTCCCATTAATTTTTACTTTTAAACTTGTTAATTTTAAGTATCTAGTAATGAAACATACGTGCAACAATTTGGTTACTAAATAATTAGTAACGCCGCTGAATTGGTTGAGTCGAGGATTTTAGACTTTATAAGTAAAAATTTTATATAATTATTTAGCGATAAACAAAACCAAGAAGGAGTTAAATGGGTCTGTATGCAGTAGTGTAGTGTCAATTGATAACATGTAATGATGGTAACGGTGGTAAGTAATTAACATCGCACTGGGGCAACACTGCGAGTTATTGGCAACGGTCCGGGATCAATCCCCAAGGATCTAAAGCCAATACCACGTAATTTTGAACCACGGTCAGATGACGAGGTCAACACCCGTGCTGCCACCCTACTCTCCAAACTTCCACACCACCCCAACGTGAGGACATATGAGGCCACGGCAGATTTAACGTGCACCAGCTCCCGTCACGGGTACACAACCGTATTTGGTTGGACCGAGTTTCGAATCCCAACCCTCCGACTGATAATCCGTTACTCTCCCAACCGGACTACCGTGGCCCTATTGTTAACTCAGGTCACCGAGATTACATACAGGGTGTTTCGAAAATAGCTGGCGAAATTGTAAAGGGTAGTTGAAGCCAAAATAAACATCTTTTGTCAAAGAATGCGTGTCCGGAAATGCCGCATTTAGGTGGTATACTGTGCTGTATAGGTCAGTCGATAACACACACACATCATTTCTACAGCGTGAGGCATCATTCCTCGCTCGAATTTTCTACCGCATGCATCACTAGACAATTGCGGAGCTGCATCAATCAGATGCATATATGCATCTGATTGATGCAGCTGCTGGAAATAGACGATTGTTTATTTTTTGATTTTTTTTTAAATTAAAAATAATATTTTTTACTTTAATTAAAAATAATATTTTTATTTTAATAAAAATAATATTTTTATTTTAATTAAAATAATATTTTTTATTAAAAAATGTTTGTTTTGAGGCCTCTCTACCACCCTTTATAATTTGGCCACATATTTTTGAAACACCATGCTTCAAAAAACCCATATAGCCAAAACATTAGAAACAACCAAATGGATGAAGTATCAAATTCCAGATTTTTCTCTTGTGTTTACGTGTGTAATATGCTTAGCTTTAATCAAACTTATAAATCAGCTCCGTTCACCGAAGTTTCTTTTTCACAAAGACGATACCATTGGAATAATTACTACCCCTCAGTTAACAAATAATCCCAAATATTCAACTGTGCCCAGTCATGGCAACTCTATAGATTATCCAATCTCTGTCTTAGAACTTGATGACATTCTTTTGCAAAGTAGGATAAAGGAGGAGAGAACTGAAGATCGTAAGCAAGGACTGGATGCAATCTTCAATAAGAAGCATCATAGGGGAAAGAGTGTGAAGATACCCAATGCACACTAGCACAATAACCAATCATAGTAAGAATCCATTTGAAGATGAGCAGATCGCACATCAGCAGTTCCTGTTTAGTCTATACGATGAAAGCCGAGGACGTTGAAAAAGTCTTCTCACCGAGATTTACGTTAAAAATTAGATTTTGCTTCAGGTTTTATTGAAATTAATTTTTTCCCACCGAATTTTATATTTTTTACTAGGGGATGTCGGGCTTCTGGACTTTTATAGATGCTGCGCCATTGTTCAGTCTACAAGGGTGCAGAAGTGGATCACACAAATATTGGATTTATATGCCTGTTGAGTTAGCACATTTGTATTAGTTAGGTTAATTCAGATTTATTATGAGATTAAGGATTATTATTATTTTCGCGATATCGAAAGTCGAATCTTATTAAATTTCATCGTTGGTGCATTATTATATCAGATAAATGTATGACAAAAAACGCATTTTAGAAATGGTAGTTTAACCCTCAGAAAGTCACGATGTTTCCCAATAGTGTATTGCTTCACAAGTCGAATCTTATTAAATTTCATCTTTGGTGCATTATTATATCAGATAAATGTATGACAAAAAACGTATTTTAGAAATGGTAGTTTAACCCTCTGAAAGTAGTCACGATGTTTCCCAATAGTGTATTGCTCCACAACACGCAATGTCAAGAACAAAACGGGTTAGAAGTCATATAGGAGAGACTTCAGGTCGTAGAACGCGGATTCATAGTATTAATCTACCAAATGCTTTAAAATACTTTAAAGTGTATTCATCGACACTGAAGATTACTTTACACTCGCATAACCCCACTTCGTTGAAATGCAATTTACATCAAGCGTGTAAATAGCTGCATATATAAGGCTGCATAATCTTTAAACCCATCCGATGACAAAAAAGGCAAATTACTCCAATGTCCGTGTCAGCATACACTTTAATGCGAACACAAGTTAAGGCGAAGCGGCAATATTTTCGTCAATTTCAATGACTCTCAATTTATAAGACCCGACATAAAATTCTCAACACCAAGGATTTGCATGAATGACAGAAGATGGAAATCTCGGTGATGAGACGCTTTTTCAAAACGCAGTATTAAATCCATTAACTCGCACAAGGGGGAAATATACGATCGAAAAAACAGAAAAAGATGGCAGCAAAAACTTTATCACCATCATTCCATCAAAAATTGACTGGTATAAAGTTTCACCCCCCTGAAGACCTTTTCTTTTAAAGTACATAAAATACGCATTAGCTGCGACTTTGAAGAGCAAAATTTCTCAGCGTGCTTTACAAGAAATGAGATTTCCTGTAATCGCTCTGCCACGTGACGGAAAACAGCTGGACTTGAAATAAGGGCGGCCCATGTGGGGACGGGAAGGGAGGGACTTCATTCTGCTCCCCCACAAATGGAAAAGGCTTACTGGGAAAAGTTTTTATGTCCCATAAACCGGGATTTTTCAAAGGTACGTTTTTTATTGAATTACTCATATGCTTTCATGTCGAGAGGTTTGGCATATTAAAAAGGGCGTGATTTTAATGTAATATGTTGGTAATTGCTCGGATGGGTGCTGAGAGCACTTAATAGGATGGACGTGTGCAAGTTGCGATAGTCATGTATTCCGTTCAGAGTATGAAAAATATTAAGGTAAGCATGAGTGAATGCATTCAAGGGCATGTAGTAAAAATAAACCATCAAAAGTTAGAATTCTTGGGTGCCTTCTTCAATATTAAAACAGGCGATTAGAATCTTATCAAAGAACTTTGGCCGACATAGATTTAAACTATTTTTTCATACCAGAACTATTGTTAGAGTAATCTGAACTCTGTATTATTTTTTCAGCGTACAACACAACCCTCTGATGGGTTCACCCACATGTATATTTATTCGGAAATCTGCAATCTTCCCTACATCACCAACCCGTTTTGCACAATAGAGTCCTTCCTTGGATTGTTTCTACCCAGGAATCTAACCCTTCTGTTGGTTGTCTCAACGAACTATCTCGTCATTAGCAAGATTGTTCAGATCTTGTTGAACGAGATAACTCGTCATTAGCAGAAAACTAACCAGATCTTGATCGTAACAAAATTGGAAGCATATGGATGACGAGATATCTCGTCATCAGCAAAATTTATAAGATTTTAATGGATGAGATATCTTGTCGAAACCACTTGGAGGGTTAATCAGTGTTGTGGAGAACAGGCAGGAAACATCCTAACTCTCAGAGGGTTAAGGACTAATAACCATATACATTGGTCTAAAAACTGCAAGACATTGTATAAATCAATATAGTTAAATTGGTTGAAAGCCATGCACAAAAAGCAGTGAATTGCAGTGTGAAATAAGTGCTTGATTCTCATAAGAATAGACTATATTGAATATACTGCTATATATTTCATGGAAAAGTTAAAATTCTAAACAATTTTTTATATTTGTGGCGAAATGTTATAAATTTAAAAGGTTTCAGATTTCACTAATTTAGTAGTTAGTTTTGCATGTTTTTTTGATTAACAAATGTTTTTATAGATTGCACCATTTTAAACATTTATAGATAACTATAAAAATAAAGTTATTCGCAAACTTCAAACGTGTTTTTGTAATTAGTATGAATTGAATACTAAAAAGTATTGAAAGGACAGTTTAACAAGTCGGCTCTAACATATTTGCATATTTATAAAAGACATTAATTTAACACGTATTAATTTAAATATAAACATGTATATGTATACTTAATAATTGCGCTTTTACAAATAATTAGTAGTGTAAAATGTAGACATTTATAAATACTTACTAAGTAAAATGTAAACACATATCAATGGTAATGCAAAATAAAGACGCATTTGTAAACAGCAAGGTAAAATATAGACCTATATATAAATAGCATTAAATGTAGATATATTTATAAATACTTAGTGATGTAAAATGTAGACACCTCCAATTTAATATGTACTGAGGGTTACATTATGGTTAATCGCTTAACATGGTGCTTCGAAACTTTCCGTACAGATTTTAAGAAAAGATTGGAAAATAAAATGAAATAATGATGCATGTCTGCAACTTCCACCTGAATTCGTTATCAAATGCTATTCATCAGCTCTGCAGTTGACCAGTTTGAACTACAATACATTCGTTTAAGCTGTCAGGCCAGCATAACTATTGGCGGTAGCAAATTTGAGCACATGCTGAGAAACTGTATATAACTACTTTCAGACTGTAGATTTGGGATAGTAAAATGTAGCATAAAATGCATCCTAGCACTAGTCGACCGGCACTAAAATTACCCTAAAATATTTTTAATTGAATATAATCCATTAGTTTTGATCCCCAGATTTTGTAAAAATATACTTCAATGCTTCAATGTGTTTTATATCATGAAGTGTATTTTATCTGAAAATTTATTGCTTATAACTTTATTTGTTGGTTAATCTATTTTCTGTAACTTGCAATTATATTGCGTTGAATAAATGTTATATTTAATAGAATATAGGGCAGATAATACATATGTTGCAGGTATATATACAATTATTCGATAGGTTGTATATAACCCTTAAACATTGTGTTCTTCCATATTTACGGTAACGTGAATAGACCTTAACCCTGAAAATGTTTTCAGTAATCAAATGTGGACTGTTTGTTTTATTTAGAGTAGTCTATGAATATGTAAGTAAAGCTATATGTGGATAAATAGAATAACGTAGGTTAATAAAGCAAAGTATTTGCCTTAGTTATTTATAGAAATATTACACATTTTCATTTAGTTTTCTTGTATTTAAAATAAGTTACAGATATTTGATTTTTAATATTATTTAGTAAAATATTTGGCTGTACATCTGGTTATGGTATACCTGAATCAATTAAAACGTGCAAATGTCCTCTTCTGTCATTTAAAGTTTAGATCATATTCTGTTTCGGATAAACATTGTTAAGTATGAAATTAAGTGGGATAATTGTATACAAATTGTATACAAAAATTAACATTCCAAGTGGTATTAACGACATTTAACATCCATCACGATCTGGACAATTTTGCTAATAACGAGAAATATTGACGAGATCTGGCGAGTCTACCCTAATGACAAGATATATCGCCCATAAATTTTGGTCACATTGATGGAGACGAGATATCTCGTCAAGACAACCACCAGGAGGGTTAACGGAAAATAATATGAAATGGGGGCAACATGAAAAAATTGAAGGCCATAGTTGAAAGAAGGAACACAAATAGATGAATCCAAACACGAAAGTGGGAGCCTAAAGTAACGTTGCTGTTGCCTTTAAATGTTAAACCAATAATGCATTTCGATTTTCATTTACTGAAGAAATGTATCCTTTTGCCAATTTTTTATCTTGCTTTTATTTGTTGACGCAACCATCCAAAATTACAAATCATCAGCTATTACTTTAGGAACGGTTTGGCTAGTTCCGGCACTTGCGCCATTGAAACCCACTAAAAATTTAAGGCAAATCACGCAATGGTCAAATATCCGAAATAGAGAGAAATGCGCATGCATACATTTGTGTACTGGCGTGTTTTCTGCACAGTAACGGACTATGCATGCACGTGGCGAATGTCCGAACAATGAGCATTGTCTTAGCTTTACAATCGCCATCTCTACTTCACCACTGTACTTGTTTAGTTGGCGCATGTACACCTATGTTTCTGGGAAGGTGCTTAGAAGACGAATAGTACCTGCATATTAAGTCATTAACCCTCCAATCGGTTTCCACGAGATATCTCGTCTATAAAGATCTGACTAATTTTGATAATGACGAGATATCTCGTCAAGATCTGGTGGGTTTTCTAATAACGAGATATCTTGTCCATCAAGATCTGGTCAGTTTTTATGGAGACGATATACTTCTTCAATACAACCTCCAGGAGGGTTAAGGGAAAAGAATATGAAATGAAGAGATAATACACCCCAATATTTAATATGTACTTCATATATAAATAACCATTTGTTTAAAATGGTTTCCTTAGGTTGGAAGTAAAAAACTGAATTAGTCAAGTTGAACCCATTTATTAAAAGACAGGGATCCAGTTAGACAAAATTTGCTTTCCGAGATATTTATTAACAGCGTGAATGAACGGAAAGTAAATCCTTTCAATATAAATATTAGATTCCTTAGCCTCGATGAAGTTTTCAGTGATCAAATAATATTTCATCATAATTCTTCAAGTAGAAATCCAATTCAAATTATCAGTCAAAATTTAAAACCAAACGGCATTTTGTAATTCTGATTTACTATGAATAGTATTCCGAGAGAAGTCTGAGAAAACTCGTCACTGGAAAGATCGATACTTTTCCTCACTTGTACTTTGAATTCCAAGCTCCACTAAACACCAATAAATTATGATAATTACCAGCCAGGCTAAGTTGGCTGTTGCTCGTATTCCCAAGAGCAAAAGCCTTCATATACTAACGTGAAAATGAACGTTCTTCTCCATCCAGTCGAATGGGATGGTATTCATTTCTTAGTTCTAGAGTAATCTATTTCTAGAGTTTATTCCAGCTAGACCATTGGATCGAACAACATATGCGTTATACTGCAATAATTGAAATAGGAATATGTCTCATGTTCGTGCGTTTATGAATATATATGAAGTAATTTGCGCTAATAATATTTCGTTATCTATACTAGAAACCCCAAAATAAAATCAATGAGTATTTCTTGAGAACTTTCCAAACTATTATTCAATTTCCAATATATTAAATATATTAATATTGACTTTACAATTAGTCACTTCATATTATGCATATTTAGCTCATAAAAAAGAATGATAGCATCCGGTTCCTTTTGACTGATAATATTATATTCCGAAGTTTTATTCTAAAGAAGCTTTCGCTTAACCCTCCAAGTGATTAAGGCGAGATATCTCGTCTTTCAAGATCTGACCAATTTCGTTGATGATGAGATATTTCGTCATCAAGATGCTGCCGATTTTTTTATGACGGCGGTATCATAATCTGGTCAGTTTTCTTCTAATGATGAAATATCTCGTACATCAAGATCTGGTCAGTTTTCTTCTAATGACGAGATATCTCGTACATCAAGATCTGGTCAGTTTTCTTCTAATGACGAGATATCTCGTGCATCAAGATCTGGTCAGTTTTGCTAATGAGACGAAATATGTCGTCGAGATAACCACTTCTACTGTGTAAAGTACCAACAATTTTGTACATTAACCCTCCAAGTGGTTTCGATGTGAATTCTTGTTCATCAAGATCTGACCAATTTTTCTAACGATGAGGTATCTGGTTATCAAGATAGCGTCAATTTATGACGATTACGAGATCAAGATCTGGTCAGTTTTGCTAATGACGAGTTGAGTCAAACACCAGGAGGGTTATTATAAATAAATCTTAATTGGTATTTTTGAAGAAAACGGTTTACCGAAGTATTTAGAGCATTTACAATCAAGACTGCTATAAAAGTTCAGAAGAGAATGAGCTTGTTTTTCAACATGGCATGCACTGCATAAGTAAAAGATATTGAATTTAAAATAATTCCGTACCTGTATAGTTTACTTATTAACTGTTTCAAACATCATTCCTAAGGAAACCCATATGAATATGTATCGTTTTCTGAATTATGTTCTCAAATAAGAATATAATATTAATATTTTATAAATTACCTTTTTTACTCTTAAATGAGTGCTCAGAATATTAAACAAATTACTCAAAGTTTCATAAATTAAGAAACCCCATGTGAATATAGTATATTATTTCATAAAAATAAGAATTCAAACGAAAATATGAATATTTAACAAATTATTTTTGTTCAATTGAAAACTAGCCAGACTACGAAACAAAATAAACTACTTAAAGTTCAGTTATGTGCATGATAATATGTATTATTCCATAAATTATAATTCAAATGAAAATATGAAGTTCTTCATTTAGTAAATTGCTGTTTTTTGTACAATCTGAGGCGGCACAGACAACAGAAGGATGAAATTAATCAGAGTTTTTAATATTGTAATATGTATCGTTTTATAAAATAAGAACTTAAATAACAATGTAGACATTACCATTTAGTAAATTTATGTTTTTATACAAAATGAGGCGATATAAACCACAAAACAGATAAATTAGTCATTCAAATGTATTGTTATATGAAGTACATCATAATTTTAGAGCAAATGAAAACATGTGCATTGCCACTTAAAAAACGAACGCTTTCCACTTAAAACGAGACACAGATTACACAAAAAGAAGAAATTATTCTTGTTTCTCCCAATGAATACCTGTTAAAACACATAAACGCTTTCTAAATTCAATCTAAATTCTTCTACACAAAATGGGGCCACGTAGATTAGAAAACAAAGAAGTTACTCAAATATGAAATGGATTATATTTTGTATCGTTTCATAAATTAAAAACGCATATAAAAACATCAACATCGGCATTTAATAGATTACAGTTTTCTATTTAGAACCAGACTGCATACACGAAACGAGAAAATTTCTATTACTTGTTTTAATAAATTACCTTTTAAAAACACACATTTTTTAAACCTAGTCCAAACTTTTAAAATTACTAAACTATTATAAATACAAAAGTAAGTCAGAAAAGAAGAAACTATTACACACACTTAAAAATAGTTTTCCCAGATCATTTGTGCTGCAGAAGCTGCTGATGCGACATAATTCAATCTCGAGTTCATCTGCTTGCGTCTGATAAAACAAACAAAAAATACTGAAATTGGAGTAAAGTGATTCAATATTTTTTATTACTGCCCACAACACTGGATCGTATTGCGTTTTTGAACTAGTACGTAGATTACCGAACACAAAGAAAAATAAAATAATTTAATAAGTAACCCATATCAATATACAATGAATACCGAATGTGGATGACTCAAAATTAATCATATTGGTAAAATTATTGCAAATGAGACCACAGACGGCACAAAACGAAGAAATTACTAATGCTCGTTACCTCTCTAAACTGATTACTTTAAAACACATAAGCTTCTTTTCCCACTCTAAACTCTCAAAATTACTATACTGTTTTAGATGCAATAAAAGGCCTATTTAAAAAAAGGACAAACTATTACAAACACTTAACATTTCTTTTCCCACATCATTTACTCTGCAACAGCTGCTGATTCGTCAAAATTCATTCTCGAGTTTATGTCATCATGCAACAAAAGTCCGCTTTCGTCCGATGAAATAAAGTAAATAAATAATACTTAAACCAAAAAACAATAATAATACAATATTCAAGTTTCGTTTTTCTACGACTCAACCTAAGGTGAAAGATTTAATTATACCACCGACCTCACCACTGAATCGTATGGTGTTCTTGAATCAGTGCGTAGATTGTATTTAACAGTAATAAAAATAAAAATGAAATTACCTTATAAATAACCCATGCCAATACATAGCGAATAACGAACGTGGATGACTCAAAATTAATTGCATTGGTAAAATTATTGTAAATAAGACCACAGACCGCACAAAACAAAGAAATTACTTTTGCTTTTTTTACGCTGATTACCTTTTAAAACAGACAAAATTTCTAAATCCAATCTAAACTCTTGAAATTACTAAATATTCGAAATACAATGAAAAGTCTAATTAAGAAAAGTAAAACCTATTACAAACACTTGAAAATTCTTTTCCCATACCATTTGTGCTGCAGCAGCTGTTGATTCGACATAATTCATCCTTGAGTTTATATCATTATGCAACAAAAATCCGCTTTCGTCCGACGAAATAAAACAAAGAAAAAAGACTGAAACCGAAAACAAAAAACCCGATTCAATATTCAACTTTCATTTCTCTAAAGAAGCAGCACAAAGTGAAAGATTAAATTAAACCACCATCCGCAGCAATGGGTCGTATTCCGTTTTTGAACCAGCAAATTCCACAAGGAAAAATGAAATTAAATAAAATAACTAAATAAATAACCCGGACCAATATAGAACTCACGTGGATAAGACTCAAAATTAATTACATTGGCGAAATTATATATACTACCATACAGGGAAAAGAAAATCTCGTCGTAACTTTTAAATAGCAGAAATTAGATATGAATTTCGGCGCTGTGACATGTTAATCTTTTCCAAAGCAGTGCCAGGGATCTAATCCCGAAGATTCAGAAGAAAAATATTCGTGGGGTATTTTTACGCTGGTTTAGTGCTCCTCTACACAGGTTGAGATAGGAAATTCGCTCTTTCCTTGTAGCTTCAAAATGGGATTTTTCGGCACCAGCTGGTGTAGGCTTCCCGAAGAGGGGGTGTGGACCGATGGTAGATTGAGTGCCCAGGGTAGAGGTGGTAAATTTTTCACACATGAAACAGCGTGCGAAATTGGGGTCTGACCGTGACCGGACTGGGAAATGATGACCGCGGTTACGTCATCGAACTGTGAACGATGGGGAGGTTCTCGATATTTCTATTTCATCTTGGTAAGAGGAAACTGGGGATTTTGCTTAAGAGATTATGTATTCATAAAGTTATAGTACGGTCCAAAACACAGGGCACTAAAAACTGTCTACCAATAAATGGGAGATATACCAATCCTTACATAGTTGTAGTGCAATTCATAAGTACCAATTTTATAAGCCTAATTAATTATGTAATAGTTTTTACATATTAATCTGTTCATACTAAGTAGTATGAACAGATTGTTCAGATTTTAATTTTAGAGCAGTTATATAACTCTAAGGTTATGGAGGAAAGACTAAGTTTATAGAGATAAGACAACTCTAAGGTTATAGAAGTAATATAACTCTAAGGTTATAGAAGTAAAATAATTCAAAGTTTGTAGAAGTAAGATAGCTCTATGGTGATAGAGTTAACTCTAATGTTATAGAGGTAGGATAACTCAAAGGCTAGAGGTAAGATAAATATAGTAAGATAAATATAGGTTATAAATTCGTAAAGGGTATGTGCAGTTCAAAACTTTATTATTATTAGTTATTAATTATTAGAAATTATTTAATTATTATAAGTCAATTATTATTAATAATTGCTAGTCGAAAGTTATTATTTTGTCAAGGAATATAAAAATTGTGGAGTTTGACTTGACTGGTATAGTATAGTGAACAACTAGTTATAAGTGTGTAATATAAGTACAAGTTTAATGTAATAATATCTTCATATCAAATAGTATGGATAGATTGTTGATATTTTTGTTTTAGTGGCTAGAAAAAATCTATATATGAGACTTACTACACGATTATACATTCGTGTAGTAAGCCATTGAAAAGTACTTGAGGTATGCAATTAAGAGGTGCGGAATTATTTCGTCTGAGAATGAAAATATACCATTTTTTTAATTATCAGACGAAATAATTCCGTACCTCTCAACTTCGTACCTCACATCGAACTGCATCTTCGAAATGATAGAGACCAAATCACTATTTTAACTTCAGTGTGATGATAGAAAACTGGAACTTATTTGAAGATTATATATTTATAAATTATTAGTACGACTAAAACTAGGATACGGAAAACTTCCTTCCTTTGAGTAAAAAAATTGGTATATTTTCATTCCCGAGAGATAGTAGAAATATACTGTCGATATTTCTATTAGAATGTAGTAAAAAACTTTATAAGATCTTACTACAAAGTTATAGATTTGTGAAGTATGTATCTCAAATGTTAAGTATACACTTATTTCGTAGAGAAATGTGACACTTGAGGGTCTGACTTAACTGAACTGTGAAATGATGACCGCGGTCAAGTCCTCGAACTTTGAAGAATGGAGGGATGCTGCCAATATTCCTTTTTCCCCTTGTTAGAGGAAACTGGGATTTTACAGAAATGTTACATTTTCTTACAAATGAAACACAATGTCAAATAATATTGTTTTGAGAAAACGAATGGGAAAATTATAATGTTCAAAAAATACGAAAATCGTAATTTTGTCGTTTTGAAAATTACTTATCATAATTTGTAACCACTTAGTTCATCAAATGTTCAGAGAAGAGTAATTTTATTATGATTACGTATCGCCATAGCAGCTTATTTATGAAATTATAATAAATTATGCATGTTTATTCATTTGTTTATGTGTTTCTCGACAGTGTTTTTTCTAAACGTGTTTCTCAAGAAGAAATCTAAACTTTACACAAAAATGACTTATTTGACACACATCACCAGTCTAAAGATCACCACCTTATGGTCTAGGTAGGTAGGTAATTAACGTGGCACTGGTGCAGCACAACAGTCTATTGGCGACAGTCCGGTATCAGTCCCGAAGGGAAAGTTGCAAGGATAACGCCTCGCAATTTTGAACCATGGCCAGATGACGAGAACAACACCTGAGCTGACATCCCACTCTCCAAACTTCCACACCACGCCATAAGTGAGGACATTTGAGAATACAACAGATTTAATAGTTGATCCCAGATACAGTGTACTCTATAGTCTCTGGCTGGACTGAGTTTCGAACTCGCAACTCTCCGGTTGTTATTTCTTTGTTCTTTCAACTGGACTACTGAGGCCCCATTATGAAAATTACGTAATTGTACATTCCAAGTCACGAATATTATACAAGAAATGACAAGGTTTTGCTCTTGTTTAAATTAAAACATCAAGCAATGAGTTGATGTAGAATTAGTCTTTTACAAAGTGATTTTTCCAAGATCTTTTATGCTTAAATATTGTGTCAAAATTTAAAGAATGTTGAATTATAATTTGACTGCATTATTTATCATACTAGACAATTGTTTCTAAAATTTTTACTTTCTCCAACGTTTTCCAGATTAGTGCTTTTAATTTTAGAAGCAATATGGCAGAAAGATGTCTAAGCAGTTTCAAAACATATACAGGCAAAACAAATTCAACGACATCAAAATGTGTATTGGCATACAAGAGTTCCAAGTAGACATCATCGTAACAACTAGTCATTTATAACTGAGTTGAAACTAATAGTTTGCTTCTACAATATTTTCTCCAATCTAGTTAGTCGTACTTAAAATGAGCGTTTTTTCTGTTGGAGTTGAAAATGATATTATACGAGAAACAGAAGATCTTTTTCGTTTGATTTGTGAGATTATTTATTCTACTCAGTCATATTCCATTAGCAAAGAGTAAAAAGGAATTTACTATATTATTGATGATACATGTATTTTATCCACTTACATAGAAAACAACTTTAAAAAAAGTGGTGACCCCAATGTTGCGACTGAGAAATGAGCCTGCAAATTATTTGACATGGCTCTTATTCCTTCCAAACTGTATAATACTTGTCTTACTATAGTCAATTTATGTATTATAGGCAAAAATATACATACACACTTTTCAACATGTTATTTGATCCGAATCTGAAATCAATTCGCTTCGTTGAAAACAATACTTAATAGTCTTACGTTTTGCCAAAGGAAACATTTGAGATCGTGAACATTTAAATGCACACACATACGTATTAAGATTTTCCATAAGCGCATAGACAGACTGGCTCTGTAGATGATGTGGAAAATCGCGGGTGGATCAACATACTTAACCTTCCTGGTGCTCTCGACAAGGTACCTCGTCAATAGCAAAACTGACCAGACCTTGATGAACGAAATATCTCGTAAACAGAAAGAAACTGACCCGATCTTGATGGATGCTGTATCTCGTCAATAGAAGAAAACTGATCAGATATTGATCTGCTGTCATGAGAAATTCGGCAATATATTGATGACGAGATACCTCGTCATTAGCATAATTGATCCGATCGTGATGGACGAGATATCTCGTTGTAACCACTTGGAGGTTTGAGGGCCAAATGAGCCTATATTTTATGAAATTTGAATTATGTTGCCATAGAGGCATATATGAATTGAGAGAGGACAAATGTGAATTAATGATGAGGTTTTGGTAGAGTAGTGCTTACTGGAATTTGCCTTTTAGGTTTGGGCACGGTTTACATGGCTGCGGCGTGCCAGAGGTACGGTACGAGTTTCCAGGAAGTGCTGGTCTTCCACTTTTTGCTTACTCGAAGAATATTTCATACGCTTCAGCCATCGAAAAGATTTCCCCTACTTTATTACAAGGAATTTTAATTTTACTCTCTTCCTGTTTTTCAAACATTGTCAATGATCCTGTCTGTAAACTTCGCAGCCTCGGTGACGAGTAACATGTCTTTGTTACTCGTCATTGGAAATAAAAAATGGTAGGCTGTGTCGAGTACACAAATCGTAGTTTTCACGTGAATACTCGGGCCTATATATATATATATATATATATATATATATATATATATATATATATATATATATATATATATATATATATATATATATATATATATATATATATACATATATATATATACATATATATATAGACCATCACCACAAATCAAAAAGGAGAAACCAAATAAAAACAAAAACAAAATGCAAATAATAACAAAAACAAAATAAGAACAAAAATGGAGCAAAATAACAACAATAATATTGACCCTTTAGATGAACAGCGCTGAAAGCCGCAGAGAACAAATAAAGGGAAATAATAAGTAAAACTACCCTAAGAATAGAATAGATTTCCCCGAGAAACAAGATGAAATAAAATATGTAAATGCTAAGTGAGCCTGCCTACTTTTTCAAGGGGAGCAAGGCCAGGTTGTCACTTAAAAATGCGATGCTTTGAGTTTTTTCTGTACTTATGTGAGGCCAGGCCGAAGAGATCAACAAAAGTTACCCCCGAAAACTCAAAGTACTACCAGAGAGAAAAAAATCATGAAAATAATACCTGTTACCAAGGTTAGGAATCAAAAGAACATAGCCAACGTAATACCTTACCGAAAGTTGCCGCCCAAGCTAGGAGAGCAAAACATTGCCAGATCCGTATTATGTAGAATAACGGATTTAAAAACGAAAGAGGGTGGCTTGGAGATAATATGAACAAATTAGTGCAAATGAAAGGGAGGGAAGAAAGGTAAATTTTAACAAGAAAATAAAATTGTGACAAAGAGTAAAGATTGTGGGCAGTGATGAAATTGAAAGAAAAAAACGAGGGCAAAAGTGAAAAAAATAATTATATAATTATATAATTATTATTATATTTTTTTTGGCTCCATCTGTCCGAGGAGGAAGAAAGTAAAGTCGAGAAAAAGAAAATCATTTTTAAGGAAAAAACTTTTTAAGAAAATTGTTGGGGAAGTTGTTATTTAAGAGGGTGGTTTTAAGAGTTTTGAGCTGATTATCAATAGTAGTTTGGTCCCTGCAAATATGATGAATTCTATAGATTTGATTATAAATTAAGTTTCTGTAGATGTTGAAAGAAATATTAGAATTCCAGGGAACAAGTCTGTTAATATTAAATTGAAAGTCATTTCTTTTGTCATAGATATCGGTTGAAGATTTAGAACTGACATCAATATGAATGTCAAGGAAGTTAGTAGATAAAGGTAAGCTATTTGTTTTTTTGAGGATGAGTTCAGTGGGATAAATACTTTTCCAAAAATCAGTGAACTCTGGTGAGTTAAAAATGATTAAATCATCTATGTAGCGATAGGAGTTAATAAATTTAGAAGTGTGTGATCTTTCATAGAAATGGAGGTAGAGGTTAGCAAGAATACTGGAGAAAGTGGTACCTTGTGGTATTCCTTGTACTTGTTGGAAAAGATGTTCACCATTAAAGATAAAATTGTTGAGGACACAAAGATTGATAAGACTGTTCCAATATTGTTGAGAAATATTAAGAAGAAGGTTAAATTCAGTGTAGTAGGAGTTAAGAACATCTATAAGGTTATGGAGCGGGATGCTAGTGAAGAGGTCTTTAAAATCGAAAGAGTCAATTTGTGAGATATTGTTATTAGCTTTTAGATTCATCACTTGTGGCACTAGCCAAAATTACATGCATAAACCAGGCAAAATCTTTTTTAAATTTTTAAAAATCATTCTTAAAGCTATCACGGTTAAAGAAAACGGTTGGATCATTAATAATAACACTCCAGTTCTTAATTTTCTTTCCTCTAATAACAATATCTCACAAATTGACTCTTTCCATTTTAAAGACCTCTTCACTAGCATCCCGCTCCATAACCTTATAGATGTTCTTAACTCCTACTACACTGAATTTAACCTTCTTAATATTTCTCAACAATATTGGAACAGTCTTATCAATCTTTGTGTCCTCAACAATTTTATCTTTAATGATGAACATCTTTTCCAACAAGTACAAGGAATACCACAAGGTACCACTTTCTCCAGTATTCTTGCTAACCTCTACCTCCATTTCTATGAAAGATCACACACTTCTAAATTTATTAACTCCTATCGCTACATAGATGATTTAATCATTTTTAACTCACCAGAGTTCACTGATTTTTGGAAAAGTATTTATCCCACTGAACTCATCCTCAAAAAAACAAATAGCTTACCTTTATCTACTAACTTCCTTGACATTCATATTGATGTCAGTTCTAAATCTTCAACCGATATCTATGACAAAAGAAATGACTTTCAATTTAATATTAACAGACTTGTTCCCTGGAATTCTAATATTTCTTTCAACATCTACAGAAACTTAATTTATAATCAAATCTATAGAATTCATCATATTTGCAGGGACCAAACTACTATTGATAATCAGCTCAAAACTCTTAAAACCACCCTCTTAAATAACAACTTCCCCAACAATTTTCTTAAAAAGTTTTTTCCTTAAAAATGATTTTCTTTTTCTCGAATTTACTTTCTTTCTCCTCGGACAGATGGAGCCAAAAAAAAAATATAATTATATAATTATTTTTTTCACTTTTGCCCTCGTTTTTTTCTTTCAATTTCATCACTGCCCACAATCTTTACTCTTTGTCACAATTTTATTTTCTTGTTAAAATTTACCTTTCTTCCCTCCCTTTCATTTGCACTAATTTGTTCACATTATCTCCAAGCCACCCTCTTTCGTTTTTAAATCCGTTATTCTACATAATACGGATCTAGCAATGTTTTGCTCTCCTAGCTTGGGCGGCAACTTTCGGTAAGGTATTACGTTGGCTATGTTCTTTTGATTCCTAACCTTGGTAACAGGTATTATTTTCATGATTTTTTTCTCTCTGGTAGTACTTTGAGTTTTCGGGGGTAACTTTTGTTGATCTCTTCGGCCTGACCTCACATAAGTACAGAAAAAACTCAAAGCATCGCATTTTTAAGTGACAACCTGGCCTTGCTCCCCTTGAAAAAGTAGGCAGGCTCACTTAACATTTACATATTTTATTTCATCTTGTTTCTCGGGGAAATCTATTCTATTCTTAGGGTAGTTTTACTTATTATTACATATATATATACATACATATATATACATACATACATATATATACATACATACATATACATACATAAACATACATATATATATATATATATATATATATATAGTGAAGGATAAGTTTATTAATTAAAGGCTTGAGATTGTAGCGTAGTTCGGTAGCTTTTGAATAACACCACTTACGCATTTCTCACTCCAGGCAGTCTAAAGTTGCACTGTCCCAAATCTCACCCAGCATTGTAGAATTTCGACGTATTGCAGACCCCTTAGCCGCCGCTCAGTGCACCCGCGCACTCGGTTCGAAGGCCATGCCAGGTACGGACATCCTTTTTCTACACGAGGCTATATTTATCTTCTGGATTTTACTTCTAGTTCTGAAATCATAAGATAAAACAGTTTAGATATTTTTTTGTTACGCTCTACTTTTCATGCATGCCGCCCACTACTGTCCGGATTTTGAAGACGCATTCACGTCAAAAACAATCACTTCAATTACTCTAACAAGATTGATCGAAGATTTTAATGTTTAATGAAAAATCGTCAATCAAAAGGATTTTTTATCAAAACTATTTTACTTCCTTTTAAATAAATCATATTGAACATTTTTAAATAAATAATTAATATAAGAAACCTTTTAATAAAAAAATTGAAACTTTTAAGATGAGTCTCAAAAATTTTCCACAGTAATATTTGAAAGCCTTTCCTCTACTGCATAGAATCTACGTTCTTATGCAAATACATATATTTCGCTTCAATGCATTCGTTTCCAAAAATGATTAGATGGATAGTTGGAAATTAAATTTAGTACAGAAAAGTTTATTCTAGTTGTGTTTGCAAAAAAACCTTCGTAGTAAAGTGCACCAGAATCTGACTTCATGATATCGATAAGATATTAAGGTAATCAATTAAAAATTATGAAAGGTATTCTGAAATTACTGGGTAAAAATCTCAGAATCACTCATTAATCATCTCAGTAATTATTTTCCAAGATTTCTATCATTCGATAAATTCTTTATTAGCTAAAAAATGTATAGGGTAACAAGATCATTAAGCTTTTTAATTAAGATCTTCCTAGCTTAATGTGTTTAACGTACACACTTTTCTTGAATAACTATAGTTAATGTGTTTGTATGTCATACTAGAACCGTGTTTTCATCAGAAAAGTAAAGTTCATTTACTTTATTCTTTTACTATAAAGTTTTTAGTCCTCATTATATCTAAAGTGCATAAGACATTCTTCCCATAATTTAAACGCCCCAAACTTCCTATTTCATTTCTTTTTAGGGTATATTCTTGCTAGGTTGTGATTCTTGTTTTTATGGCTTTTCATCCATATGAATACGCCTTTGAAAGAGATCCTTAATGACCATTACTTTAAAACTTTTCTCTACTTTATTCTGACTGCTCTGAGTTTTAACTTTAATGGCACCACGTTCAAAAACTTTAAAAATATCGGATTGTCGTTTGGAATATGATATACGATGATGGCATATTAATATGTGTCTAACCCATTTATATGGATGGGAACTACTATGACATTAACGTTAGCATTGCAGAATTCTATTTGTTTTATAATATTTTGATAGGTAGTTAATTATCGTTGCACTGGAGCAACAAAACGTTTGGCTACGGCTCGGGATCATTCCAGAATGACAACATCTCCACATTTTGAACCACGGTCAGATGACGAGAGTCGGGTACCTGAGCTGGTACCCTGCTCTCCAAACTTCCACACCAGACCAACGTGAGGACATTTGAGGCCATGACAGATTTAACGAGCATCAGCTCTCGTAATCAGGACGGTCTTTGGCAAGACCGAGTGTCGAATTTGCAACAATCTGGTAGCTAATCCGTTACTCACCCAACGGAGCTACAGTGGCCCTCTATAGTAATTTGAAATTTATCCTGGAATATAATTTCATCTGAAGATAATGTAATAATATACATAAAAATTAAGTAAATTGGTGGAATATACACGGTTGTTTTGTAATTTTTACATTTTTAACGATTTGGCATATTTATAGACTTTTTTTATGGAGTAACTCGTGGCGTTACTCCAATCAAAAAATGGAAACTTGCAAAATAATCGTTTAAATATGCGTGTAGATTCCACAAACGTACTCTCTCATTTCCTTTTTATATCTCAACTGCAGTCTTTACTTATCAGCTAAATGTTCTTCTACATACCGACTTTTCAATGAACCTTATGCTATAAAATCCAATACATTTATTTCACTTATATTACATCTAAAATAAAAATAGCTAGTCTAAAAAGCATTGAATGAAAATCAAACTAAAAAAACATGAAGACGGTTGGAATTTATGATACAAGAACCATATATGGTCAAGCAACGTCAAGTAAATAGGCATACACACAAGAAATGCTTTACTGACTTAGAAGAGAGAACTTAACCCAGGGTGGAATCGCACCTGAGATGTAACAAACCTGCGTCTCCTAAAGACAGACAGGACCATATCATATTCGGAGAACCCGCTGCGAAGCAATTGATCTCCTCATTATAAAGAGAAGAAAACATTTAAATATAGACTAATAACATAAAGGTGGGTGAATCAAAAGTAAATGTTCATCTAGGGGCCAGAAGGGAACTTAAGTGCTGAAAGAAAATCATAAGCTCCGTTCAATCGCAAAAGAGAAAGGAGATCACCCTTGCATCTGCTGACCACGATCGACGGTGCTTAGGTTTTAGGTCAAAAATATTTATACGGGGATGAATCCCTTGGCTGATATACCCTTTCACAGAAGAGTTAGCATTACATACAAAAGTAACGAGGATTTAACGTTAAAAAGAAATTAAGATTTAAAGTTCTAGAATTTAACTTAGTGGCGAGTGATGCAATTAGTGGTCCCATCGTGTATGTATACCCTTATTGTAGATGTACAAAAATAATAAGAGAAAGAGAGGAAATTTGTGGACGAAAGAGTTATCGGAGTTGAAGTCATGAATTCAGGGTACCAGAACACCCAAAGGTGTTTGGGCCTTTGTGAGAAGGTGTTAAACTGTTTGTGCAGAAGAGCTCGTGGTCTTTTCTGCAAGTACTAACAGTGGAGTCATATGGTGGTAATGACTATTGCGTTTGGAACCTGGTATATTTTAAGGAAGAATTTGGAGGAGAGCTGCAGTAAATATTCAGCAATGGGCTTAACGTTTAAGTCCCAATGGATGACTTCATTTCGGATAAAATATGGAGCATTCACGATCGTACTTAATGTACGAATTTGAAATGTCTGCAGTTTTTTTAGATTTAGCGCACTTGTGTATCCCCAAATTTTGGACCCAAAAGTAAGGGTGGGCCAAATAATGGCTTTGTATAGCAGTAGTTTATTTGCGAGAGAGCCTACTCTTACAAGCAATGAACTGATAAATTTGGCATATGTCTACCACACCGTTTAGCGTAGCACGAGTGATGTGATCAGTCCAAAGTAATTTTGGGTCTAGCATAAGTCCTAAATATTTATACCTGAGAACCCAGTACACAGGTGTTCCAAAGCGAGAAATGGGGAATGTCCAAATACTCTGGGTTGTTCAGATTCATCTTGAATCCGTATTTAAATTGGATGTATCTCCTAGAAACCTGCGCCGCGTACAATTCAGAGTGAGCAAACGAACTGAGCAACGGCGATTCTCATCTCGAATGTATCTGGAAATGTGTAAATTTATGCAGTTTTTGTAAAAAATAGATTCTTAGGCAGAAAACATTCACTTAAATAATTCGCAGGAAAATCTTTCTATGAAGAGAAAATCCACATCAATCCATACTTTGCGTTTTTTGATATAGAAGACATAAAAAGATGAAACATTTACTATTATTTCCAGTATATCTTATTTCACTACTGTTGTGAAATAAACGCTTAACTTGAAGGGTACAATTGACCCTTCACGTGATTTCGACGAAATATCTCGTCCGTAACGAACCGATTAAGTTTGCTAATGACGAGACATCACGTCATCAAGATATTGTTGATTTTTGTATGATGACGAGATCAAGATGTGGTCAGATTTACTTTTAGTGACGAGATCTCGTTCATCAAGATCTGGTCAGTTTTCTCTAATGAAGCGATATCTCATCAAGACAACAACCAGGAGGGTTAAACTCCATGCGTTACTCCATCAAAACCTTAAAAATTTGCAAAAAACCTAACAATCATCATCGATATGAGTTGAAGAACCTCCAATTTATTATCCCCTTTCATCTTTATCAGTTGTAATCAATACTCAATGTACCAATAAAATATGTTTGAGCATACCTATGTTTTTATTGGCCATTAAACTCAAAAACTGAATCAGAAAACTCAAAATCCAACCCAATGGTTGGTGTTGAAAGTAGTAGTAAATACTTGACAAACGCTTAGAAGGTATCTTAAAGTATCAATTTATGTAGTACTAGTTAAACGATCTTTAGAAAAATATGCCAACATATCTAATTTGCAGAAAAATCTTTTATAAAGAGGAAATATACATGAACCCTGCTTGAAGTTTTTCAAAACCCTGGAAACTATTGCACTGAAAAAAAAACCCAAATCATCATCGATCTGTGTTGCAATATTTGCGTGAATTCCTTTAATCTATCACCTTTCGTCTTCATTTCTCAGTTGCAACCTAAACTCGACGTCCCAATAAAATTTTCTTATACATTCAGGTCTTCAATGACCTTAATTTTCCAAGTGGTTTCGGCGAGATATCTCGTCCACCAGTATCAAATCAATTTTGCTACTGACGAGATATTTCGTCATCAAGATATTACTTATATTTTATGTTGAAGAGATGAAGATCTGGTTAGATTTCTTCTAATGACGAGAAGTCCATCAAGATCTGGTTAGTTTTGTGTAATGATAACTCGTCGAGACAAAAACCAAGAGGGTTAAATGCTATTATTCTTTTGCATGCAGGTTTTCTTCTGCATGTAGGTTTTTAATGATCTTAAGTACTAAAAAACAAAACTCTAAAATATAATATAATACAATTTTAAATATTATTTCTAAAATTAAAAAAATATATATTCTAGGAGGTGTTGAATGAAGTTGAAACACAGAAAAAATTTAGAAGGTATCTGGAAGTGGCAGGGTCCCGATATACCGGTTGGAAGTGTAGTGGATGGGCAAAGGAGGATTGCGAGTTCAAAATTCGATCCGACCTAAGATTTTCGTGCACATGGCAGCTGGTGCAATTAAATCTATCGTAGCCTCAAATGTCCTCACATTGGCGTGGTGATGAAGATTGGAGATGGAGAGCGGGGTGATGGCTCAGGTGTAGACCTCATCATCTGACCGTTCTTCAAAATTACAAAGTGGTGTCCTCGGTTCTTTACCTCTGTATTGCTCCCGGACCGTCACCAATAGTCCGTGTGTTGCTCTAGTGCGACGTTAATTCAGCTACCTACCTAGAAGTGTCAATTTATGCAGTTGCAGTAGAAGTAACAAATGTACTAGTAAGTAAATCGCAGAAAAATCTTTCGAAGAGAAAACCAACACCAACCCAAGCTTGGTATTTTGATTGAGAAGATATCAATCAAGAAAAAATATTCACATATCTCATTTCACTACAATCGAAAGAAAACATTCGGCTTGAAGTCTGCAATTACTTAGCGTTATTCCTTCAAAAACCTGAAAACTTTCAAAAGGAAAAAAAATTCCATCGATCTGAGTTGAAATATGTACGTACATTCTTCCATTCTCCTCCCCCTTTCATTTTACGAAACAAGTTGTCGGGACGTGAAACTATAAGTTTTCTTCTCGGCTCCTGGCAACAACAAAAACCAAAGGAAGAACAATAGTAGGTCCCTGCAAAATATAATTAGGATGTAAATATTTAACGTGGCACATCCCTTCTAAATCTCCAGTGTATGAACCAATCGCGCCTTGCCACGAAGCTTGGCCAGGCTGCGAACTTTGTTTTCGCCCAATAAATCAGGTGCCTGTATCCTGAATTTCATGTTTTCTTTATAGCCTTCTGGCTTTGAGAGCGAGTTGTTTGAAATAGTGGGGCCGGTTTTCGTGAAAACTCACCCAGGCATGCGCGGGGAACATGATTTGTGTATCGCATATACGTTCCTTTTTGTTTTTTTAATGAACGTGAGAGTTTTTAAGTGGGGCAGGTATTAATTTCGGGATTAAGAACTGTTTGGCGAATGGATCAGAATTCGGTATGAATAGTGTGTATTTCGTACAAGAGTCACGGTATTAAAAGACTACTTATTGGTTTGTCCCACCACGGTCATTTTTGATAGATCGGGTCCAACTTGAAGGGTTGGAAAGTGTTTGGTTAATCAGTGATTAGACACAAGTTACAATAATTAAAATATGATATTTGACGTATTCAATTCATAAAATTATGATGTTTCATTAATTTAAATTGATTTAGTAAAATAAGTCATGTATATGTGTATCCTGAATTACATGTTTTCTTTATAGCCTTCTGTCTTCGCGAACGAGTGATTTGAAATAGTGGAGCGGATTTTTGGAAAAACCCACCCATGCAAGTGGGGGACACAATTTTTAGTATATAATATATGTTCATTTTCGTTTTTTTTAGTGAACGTTATACTTTTTAAGTGGGCTGTATCAATTTAAAGACTAAGAGAAACTGTTCGGCGAATTTATTAAAATTCACTATGAATAGTGAGTATCGTATTCGTACACGTCAAGATAGTATAAGACTTTAGATACATTTATGGCTCCACTGAAGTTTCAATGTGACCGAAATATACTTAGGGGATACGGAGTTAGATTAACTATTGAATAAACTTATATTATAGCAATAAAAGGATGAGATTTGAGTGTTTTCACAGAAATTAATTCTAATGAATTTTAAATTTCAGTGATACGCTTAAGTTTAATTTTAAATTTAAGTTTATTAAAGCAAACAATGAAAGTATAAAAGACACAATAATCTACATTTTCTTCGCAATTGAATATCGAAATTTTTAATGCATACGTATCACCATAAAGAATTATATTTCATAAAAAAAAAATTTCAGTTGCCAAGATATAAAACACTTCATTTTTCAATCAGATTGTATTAAAATCTGTTGAAATACTTTATTTACTATAAGTATTTTCTCGCGTTATAAATTTTAAATATTACATACAAAATACTAAATATATAGTCTTCAAAATGTTGACTGAAATGGATGGGAAATGCTTTACCAAGAAGTGCCAATTGGCAATTAATTGAAAACCGAAGCTGCTGTGTTTACAAAACCCTTTAGCCAATACATCATATGTCTGTTATTAATTAAATTTTCTGTTTTTTTATATCCTTTTGCCTTCGCGGGTGTGTTATTTGAAATAGAGGGCATGTCTCAGAATTCGGTATCAATATAGAATATTTCGTAAAGAAGCAGGTGATTAATCAAATAATGCATTAGATTAGATAATGAATTAGATAAAGCAAGAGGATGCTATGTTATGTATTTTTAAACTGGGCCCCCCATATGGGCTGTCTGACCAAATTCCAACATTTTGCGCGTAAGTTGAAATACTTTGTAATAAAAAAGATATGTATTCAATAATGACCTCTTTGGAACGATCCCAATAATCTGATGCGATTACTACAGGGTGGATGGAACCCAAATAATAAAAAGCAGCTGTAAACAAGCTCACTTGTTTCTGTTTCCAATGTGCCCCTTGGTTCTCATCCTGAAAGGTACAAGTGCAGTTTTCAGAAATGTCTACTTGCATCACGCACAAATGCACCCACATTTTTTTGAAAATCAAAATCATGTATAGATTGATATCCCTTAGCTTGATGAAGCTTAAGTTAACAATAATCCAGAAATTACGGAATGAGATCCGAAATAAGTTGATACAAATTCAAATGTAACCCAGAACCTTCTAACTATTTAAGATTGTTTTCTGCATCTCATTTCGAAAAATAAAATGTCATGTCAAATTCTTCTAGTCCCGGCAATGGACAAAATTTTTAATACCTTGTGCATCTTGCAAATGCTACAATGACTTAGTTAACCAGTTCTAGAAGGACTGCACATTAATTTTCCTGGCAATAATAGGAATAAGTGGGAACTCTTTCAATATAGAAATGTAATGTATTTACAGCATTACATTTCTGAGACAGAACCTTCTATCTTTTTAAGATTGTTTTCTGCATCTCATTTCCAAAAATAAATGTCAGGTCAAATTCTTCTAGTCTCGGCAATGGACACAATTTTTAATACCTTGTGCATCTTGCAAATGCTACATTGGCTTAGCTAACCATTTCTAGAAGGAATGCACATTAATTTTCCTGGCAATAATAGGAGTAAGTGGGAACACTTTCAATGTAGAAATGTAATGTATTTACAGCACCTATATGAAATTATCATGGTATATACATAAGTAAACATTATGCGGAACCTTATTTCTCAGATCCCGTTCAAAAGAACATGCTGTGGGTGCAATTAAAAAAGCTTGTTCCTATCTAGCTCTGATGGTTTTTCCAGTTTGAACATCTCAAACACTTCCTTCAGTGAGCACATAAGATAATTAACTGTTTTTTTTTATTTTAGCCACTTTCCCAAATCATAACGACGTATTTACGCCCAGAAACCATTTGGCTAATATCTCGTCTCAATAAATAAAACAATTTTGTCTACTTTATCTCTACTCAAAGCTGATGAATTCGAATGATTACTAATTGAATCAAAACTTGCATTTAAAGTCATATTACAAATGCTGCTAAACAATTTACTCACAACGTTATTTCGATGTGGTATGTTAGGTAAACCTCGTTTTGCTTTGGTCATAACTTTGCCAAGTGTTCGCATTTTTGTACAATTGAGGTGTTTCTTTGAGTCATTGTTGTTCCTTAAAATACGATATCTTATAACTCTATTTCTATTTTTTTCTTTCTTCTGATTTTAAATCCTTTTGTACAGCTACTGGCATTTTCATTAATTTTCTACCCTTTTGCATCTGTATTTCACTTTTCTTTGTATTCGTCATAATTTCTTTCTTGCTTTAGTATTTCTCTGCACTTTCTTTGTCTTTCTACTGCTGCACTAGATGCCTTAATATAGTTTTTATTATAATAGTAAAATTGCCCGACCACACTCTGGTTGAATTGATTAACTATATATTGAAAGTGACCAGAAAATAATCTCTTTACTCTTTCGTAGAAAAGTTCCAAATCATTTAAGTGTGAATAAAATAATTTTTTCGACATTTTTATAACTTCTACAACCTAATTTGGACACAAATTCTATGCATGCAAATCTATCCATGTAATACATTCATATATATCGCACCCCGGCTAAAAGTACAAATGGGCGAAAGATGAGACACTAACATAACGCCTACAAAAGACGATTTTGAGGGAGGAATAGCAATTCCCTTTCTTAAGTTCTATTCCTGTAAAATTGCTCAACTCAATTCGTAAAAATGACGAATCTACTGCGGATGCTCTCTCACATATTTTACGTGCCAATATTTTTTATTTGTGGCACTCTTCGAATTTCGTTACCATTAAGAGAAATATGACTAATTTGATAAGATAAGTATTGCTAAATTTGTTTTAAAAGCAAATACGTTTTTCTTGAAAATTCCGTTTCGTGGCACGTGCAATAATAAAAGAACTTGTTTTAAAATTTAATGTCTTCAGTAGTGATAAAGAAAAGGTAACCTATTACCACTATTTTTAAATGGTAAATCAATTTGACAGTGTTTCTTCTAAAGAAAATCATTGTTTTAAACAAATTTCCCTGTATAAGTTGCTTAAATTTAGCTTCAGTTCGTAAAATAAACCAACCTGGCTATCTGTCGCTATGCCAAAGTATTTGTAATACACTCATATCCAAAATCATTTTTACATGCATAAAATCACGGATTTCTCAGAAACTGTGAACTATAAATTTATCAATTTGTGTGAAATTGTACTTAACAACATAACACATAAATACAAAAGAAAAAATTAAGAGCACTGCATGTGATGTAAACCTGTAGCATGAAACAATATCAACCATTCATGAACAAAATGGCAATAATATGTGACAAGGAGAGTTCAGAAAAAAAGAATAACTCAGAAAAAATTAAGGCTTATAAATTTAATATGGAATGTGATCTCTCCTGACGTGTACACACATATCACAAATGTGTTTTAATGGTGACAATATAATGTTGTTAACCACAGTTTGGGGAATTAAGTTCCACTCCTCCAGCAATGCGGTCTTCAGGGCATTTATATCTGTAGGAGGAGGATTTATACGTGCAATTGCTTTCCCAAGGTAGAACCATAAGTTCTCTATCGGGTTCAGGTCAGGAGATTTTGTTGGTCATGGTATTCGCTTAATGGCTTCACTTTCAAGGAATTCATCAAAAAGGTTTGCTCGCTGTGAGCGAGCATTATCGTCCATAAATAAAAAGTCAGATCCATGTGCACCTCTGAAAAGTCTTACATAAGGTTCTAAGACCTCATCCCGATATCTCTGGCCGGTTACAGATCTTCTGTTGAAAACGTGCAGGGGCGTATGTCCATCAATCATTATTCCTCCCTATACCATCACACCAGCACTACCGAAACGGTCACGTTCCATAATGTTCGAAGGAAGATTTCGCGTTCCTGACTCCCTCCAGATGTAAACACGTTTAGAATCAGACGTTAAACTAAACTTCGTCTCATCAGTAAAGAGAATATGGGTCCATTGTTGTTCACTCCATTTCTGATGTTCTTTGCACCTATTAAAGCGATCCCTCTTTTATTGTGAAGACAGTGAAACACATACCCTTTGCTTTCTGGCATAAAGGTCTTTTTCATTAAGCCTTCTGTATACAGTTTGCCGTGATACAACAGTTCCACTGGCGGCTGCAACCACTGAACTTAACTGCCTAGCAGTAGATTTCCTGTTACGACGGGCAGTTATTGCCAAATATCGATCTTGGGAAGCAGTTGTTATTCGTTTATGACCTTGTCCAATCCTCCTTACAACAATTCCAAAGTTCTGAAATTGTTTCCATAGCGTAGAGACTGTCTGTCTTGAAATATTCACACATATTGCTGCTTCCATGATTGTCTGCCCTGCTTTTAAACGTCCGATAATTCGTCACTTCACAGATTCTTCCAAATGATACTTCGGAGCCATAACAAACCATTTTGTGTCCTTACACACCGAAATCAAACGTTGTATGCAGAAGTGCACTCAGATATTAACTTTGCGCAAATCGCTTGATTCACCGTCGGATGTGGTAACGCCTGGATTTACATATCAGAAACCGTTTGATCACTTTTGATTAGATAATGCTGATTAGGCTTGTCTTTCACAAATTCCCTGCAAAAATGGATTACATCGATTGGATATTTCATGGAATATCATTATTTTTGCATACGTAAAGATAAATTTGGACATGAGTGTATTTCAAAAGTCCTAGTTCAGTTATTTTTAACATTAATGTTCTTTCAATAATGGCAAAATCCACTTAAAATTTGCTTTATTCTAACTTACATGCCGCTTTAAACAGAATACTCTGGGGTGGTGCTTGCTATGAAAAGGAATTACAATTTATTAAAGTAATAAATATTTAAAACAGAGAAGAGAATTAAAACAAAATAAAAGTTTGCGGGAAAAAGTTCTAAAGAAATAAATTCATGATTTTTTTCTCTTGATCTCGCATAGTTGCACAACTTAAAACTAAAAATGAGATATAATTTAAAAGTACGAAATTAATTCGGAGCGAAAAAAATATCATTGCGCGTGGCACAGGAACACGATTTTCCGTTTTGTTGCAAAATATCGTCTGTCCCCCAAATGTTCGGAAATTGTTTTGCAAAAAAAATAAATAAGGCTCAAAATAAAAAGTATTTGAATTTAAATTCTACAAAAATAGTTCTTTAAAAAGTAATTGATTTTTCAGCAGTACTAGTAAAACAATTTAAGTAATTGCGATGCTCAATAGGCATTCCAGCTTCTTCAAAACTATCAAATTAAGGTTGATTTAAGTGGAGTTGCTCAGATGTTTTAACGTGAAACCTGCCTAAATATGTAAGCAAAGGTATTTGAAATATTGCATTCACTAAAGTAAGATTTGGTGTAATAAATACAAAACTACAATTTAAAATATATTGAACAAATCCTTTGTGATACTTGTACAAACACACATACTTAAAATCAAGGCGGACAGGTACATTTACACAACCAAGTTCAGTCTCTAAATGAATGCAAGAACTCACAGTATACATAGTCTCATGAAAATATATTCATTGGTTTGAACGTAGCACGGGCACACACATACAGACAGACACCAAACACGCAGACGTACTTTACATCAGGAGGGCCCAAAACGGATAGAAAACTTTAAATGAGTCTAAAATATTCTATGTACAAACAAACACTCCATTCTTATTTATGTAGATAAATAAAAATAACAAGTTTTAACAAAAATCTATCCGTTTTGGACCCTTCTGATGCAAAATCCGTCTCTTGAGCGTTTGGTGTCTGTCTGTCTGTATGTGTGTGCCCGTACAACGTCCAAACGGTTGAATATATTTTCATGCAAATTTGCATACTTTTAGTTCTTACATCCATTTAGTGACTGAACTGGGTTGCGTAAATCTCTCTGTCCATCTTCCGGTTCTATGTTCGATTTTGTGTCTGTGTGTTTGCACAAGTATCACATAAGATTTATTCAAAACATTTTAATGCAGTGTCCAACATTTGATAAACCATATTTTAGTAAATTGAATCAATATTTTGAATTCTTTTACTTACGTAATAAAGAAGGTTTCATGTTAAAACATCTGACTAACTCTAGTTAAATCAAATCATAGTTTGGTAGTTTGGGAGAAGTTGGGAATGCATATTGAGCATTCCAATTATTTAAATTATTTTGCCAGTACTGCTAAAAAAATTATTTTTAATAAAACTCTTTTTACAGAATTTAAATTCAAAGACTTTTTATTTTGAGCCTTATTTATTTTCTTTGCAAAACAATTTCCGAGCATTTGGGGGACAGACGATATTTTGCAACAAAACGGAAAATCGTGTTCGTTTGCCACGCGCAATGATATTTTTTCGCTCTGAATTAATTTCGTATTTTTAAATTCTACCTAATTTTTAGTTGTAAGTTGTGGAAACTGTGACAGATCAAGAGAAAAAATAATCATAAATTTATATGTTTGGATGTTTCCCGTCAATTTATATTTTATTTTAATTCTGTTTTCTGTTTTAGATATGTATTATTTTAATAAGTTTTAATTCCTTTTCATCACACGCAACACCACCGCAAAGTATTCTGTTTAAAGCGGCATGTAAGTTAGAATGAAGCAAATTTTAAGCGGATTTTTGCCATTATTTAAAGAACGTTAATGTTAGAAATATTCGAACTAGGACTATTGAAATATTACAAATTCTTTGTCATAGAGGCACATGGCCAAAGTAGGTTATTTTACGAATTGAAGCTACATTTAAGCAACTTATGTAGCGAAAGTGTGTTTAAAACAATGACTTTCTTTAAGAAAAGCTGTCAAATTGATTTACCATTTAAAATATGGTAATAGTTTGCCTTGCTTTATCGCTACTGAAGATATTAAATTTTAAAACAAGTTCTTGTATTATTGCACGTGCCACGAAGAGCAATTTTCAAGAAAACGTATTCGCTTTTAAAACAAACTTAGCGATAAATATCTTATCAAATTAGTCATCTTTCTCTTTATGATAATGAAATTCGAAACGAGTGCACAAATAAAAAAATATTGGCACGTAAAATATGTGAGAGAGTATCCGCAGCAGATTCGTCATTTTTACGAATTGAGTTGAGGAATTTTATAGGAATAGAACTTAAGAAAGGGAATTCCTAAACCTCCCTCAAAATCGTCTTTTGTATCAGTTACCTTAGCGTCTCATCTTTCGCCAATTTGTACCTTTAGCAAGGGTACGATATATATGAAATGTATTACCGTAATTATCGATGTATAGAATTTGTGTCCAGATTAAGTTGTAGAAATTATAAAAATATCGAAAAGGTGTTACAATTTTTTTTTCTCATACTTAAATGATTTGGCAGTTTTCTACGAAAGAGGAAAGTGGTTATTTTCTGGTCACTTTCAATGTATAGTTAACCAAATGAACCCGAGTGATGTCGGGCAACTTTGCTAGTATTCTATAAATGTAGTAATGGATAATTTTAACAAAATTAAACACACTTTCCTCTACTGAAATCGCTATTTCTATTATGCAAGAAAATTAAACAAAAATACACGATAATGTTAGAAAAGTTACTTGCTAAGACTGCCAAGTTCACTGGAAAAAGTCTACACATCTATGGTCTTATAATAACTGACCATGTGCTGATAAAATAAATGCGTATGGTGTTACCAAATTCAAGTTTAAAAACTTTAAACTATCTTGAAGAGAACTTAAGAAATGTTTAGTTACTTTTCTAATTTTTTTTTCACTTGTATGTCCTGTGTTTCGTAGAATTGTCCAGTTAGAGTTACAAAGAACTTTGAATAAGGTAACACCGATCAGGGATATATAAAAATATTTAAAGGTGTTTTATAAAGAAATATTTTTCCTTGAGAAATACTTTTCTTATTGAACAATATTTAACGAACCTGAAGAATTGAAAGGTGAAGAATGAGTAAAAAGATAAGGTAACGAATCATCAAATCTTTATTTTCCATCATAACTCAACTCTCAGTTTAAAACTCAATACAGCTTCAGAATTAGTTTATAAACCCACCAAGCAACATGAAATTCAAATGGGGCTTTTGCGAAAATTGCGTTTTCAAAACAAACACGAATAACTGCCTTAAATTTTTCCGGGATCCACGAGATTCTCGTTCTGACTTGATTATAAATCCGAAAATAAAAACTTGTTTATACTATGCATATTTACACTACCCGACGTAATTTCAACCCATGTTTCACAAGTGCAACGCCATCTACGTGACTGGGTTGAGCGTCGCAGAATCAAAATCTCACCGTGATTTATTTTCTTCCCGATAAACTCTGTTGAAAATGTACTTTTTTTTCGGATTACACGGAATCCAAAGACGAGTCATGCGCGAGAATTGAAGAAAAATATTTGAGTTTCGTTTAGACTTGCCGAGAGAGTCATGTTTCTACTTAGTTTCCTACTCTTATTACCTGTCGAGATGAAAAAAAAGTGTATAAATAGAATTGTAAGACGACTAACTTTTCCTTAAAATATTTCTCGGATGTTGGTGGACTAGTTTCTTAGGTGTTTCACTGAATAGGCTAACCAAACACCGTCTAGGAAGTTTTGCCATATTTTTTATACAATTTGATTACACTAGTGTGTTACATTCCTTAAATATAATCCTCTGGATTAAATAGATTTTTCAACACAATTATAACCATAGCATCGATAGAAACCATATCATTTAGCATCGGTATCAGATAAGCTACGCATAAAACTGCATAGTATGACGGATTGATTTTTTACATGAATACTTCTTTAAAATTGGAGCAGAACTGGGAACACGCATGGAAAGATAAACGCTATAAAAAACGTTACAATTGTTTTGTCTTATGATTTCAGAACTTGAAGAAAAATCCAGCAGATAAGTATAGTGTCGTGTAGACAAAGATGTCCATACATGACATGATCTTCAAATCGAGTGCCCAAGCGCCTTGAGTCAAACTCCTGAAGAGTCGCCGAAGCCCATTACGATTTCCATCCCCTCTTTTCTGTGCTGCGAAGAGACCCACGCGTGAATAGCCTTATCTCCCCGTTGACAAAGATGTCAGGGTTATCGACGGGGAGCCTCGCAAATTGTTTATCCTCGAGCATCTAGTCTGTGAGAGGTTGAGTAAATGAAAAGAGATAAACTTAAAAAGTCACCGCCACCCTTTCAATTTACCCGGGAAGAATCTGTCCCTTCTAGGCATACCCACGACCCGACAATAGAAACCGGCACATTAGGTGATAATGCGACGACACATATTCCCTCTCCTCCTGGGGGAAAGTATTGTTAAGGCCGTTTCGGCCGGTTTCAGTAAGTTGCCTGTAAAGCCGTTGGTCCGGCTGCCGTAACCAAAGAAGGAAACGATATTCTGCCCCGACGTATGCAGAGTGTTAATTTCTTTTTACTCTTTCTCGATGTTTCTCGATGTTTGTTACATTAATATCTTTTTACTGTCATTCTTTGTTTCTTCTGCATTTTCTTATTAATATATATTTACTGCGATTGTTCATTGTTTCTTCATGTTTGTAATACTAATATCTTTTATTGTCATTCTTCGTTGTTTCTCGTTACTTGTATTAATATCATATTACTGTCATTATTCGTTGTTTTTCAATATTTATTCCTGTAAAATACCTTTTTTCCTTATTCTTTGTGTTTCGATGTTTGTTATATTAATATCTTTTACCGCATTATTCGTTTCTTTTTCTTTGTGTATTATATTTAACATTTTTCTTCTATAGTAATTGTGTTATAGCTATTGCAGCTACGAAATAAAGATAATAATATTTAAAATTAATTAGACAAACAATAAAGTACCAAATTCAGCATTCTTAGTACAAAGGAAGCCTGGATATATACCCCATGATTTTATGTTATGATATGAGGCGAGTTAAAATTAAACATGACATGCCTCTTTTATGCATTTCTTTGACATGCCTCTTATTTTATAAAACTGTGTCGTACCCTTTTTTGGATTTCGGATTTAGATAAGGATCTGGTTCATAGCGCTACCAACTAAGAGAAGTAATACCCTTATATCCGTCAATACTTTCATCTTTTACTGAATGACAAAAAATATCAAAACAGATAAATCATACTTTTGGAAAGAGGACGTTCTTTGACATTACCAATTAAAGTATTCTTGGGTACATAATTGGACTATTTTTAACACCAAGAAACAATCATAAAACATTTGAATTCTTCCACTACTGGAAAAATTACCTTACAATTCTCCTTACATATAGCAGTATAACCTATATCTCCCATGAAATACTTTGGTAAAAAAAGTTGCATGTCTTTCGCATGCCTTGTTAAAATAGTAACTGAACCTTAAATCAACTAACTTGCAGCAATCTTAATTTATTTACTATACCAAATTAAACGAGTTCACTTCACTATTGAAAACCTTTACTGCCATTCATTTGGCTCGGCACTTATAACTAATGCAAACTCAATTAAATATCTATTGCAGACTAATGATCATATGTAGAAAAAATGGTCGAGAGCGATTAAACAGATTACAATGTACCTTGTTGATACAGAAAATACCTTGTCGGGATTTAAACAAGTATCTAGTTCACATGTATGAGTATTGTGGAGAACTTGGCCATCATTATAAAAATAAACTTACAATATATTAATACATGTAGGTAACGTATCTCTACCATGAAGTACTTTTGACTTGAATACGTTTTTAAAATCGGAATAGTATTGGAGAGCATACATGAAAAATCGTGCGCTACAACTGTTTTGTCTTATGATTTCAGAACTAGACGAAACACCCAGAAGCTAAACATAGCGTCACGTAGATAAAGTATATCCCTACATGATATGACCGAACCGAATGCGCAGACGCACTGAGCACTGGGAAAGGCGGCATGCATAAAAGGTTGAGCATAACAAATGTTTTGTCATACGATTTTAGAATCAGAAGAAACATCCAGAAGATAAATATAACGTCGTATAGACAAAAAATGTCCGTACCTGATATGATCTTCAAACCAAGTGCCCGTGCGCACTGAGCACAAGTAAAGGATTCGCAATATGTCGAAATTCTACGGTGCTGGACGAGATTTGGGCCAGTGTAACTTTCGATTGTTTAAAGTGAGGACTGTGTAAGTGATGTCATTTGAAAGCTATCCAACTACGCAGCAATCACAGACCTTTAATCGAAAAATTTATCTTTCAACATTAATATCATACTGCGCTTTAATCGTTCAAGCTATAAATTAATTGTTGAATATTCACAATAAACAATCGTCCAAACTTCCTACGTCTGCTTCTTTCATTCCACAATCTATCAGGCCCGAGCATTCACGTCAAAACTACGGTTTGTATCTTCGACACGGCCTACCAAATTTTATGGTTAGACAGAGCTACATTGGCTTTCTCACGTCTCGTTAAAATAGTCACTAAGCCTTACTTCAATTAACTTCCATCAAGTACAATTTATTTATATTCGTATACTACACGGAAACGAGTACATCCTCAAATTCCTTTACGGCCATTCATTTGGCTGGGTACTTATAAGTAATGCAACCTTAATTCAATATCTATTGCGAAGTTGTCCATGTTATCCTAGGTAGATAAAAATGGACGAGTGAGATTACACAGATTACATGGTACCTTGTTGACACGAAAAACAGTGTGTCAGGATTTAAATTAGCATTTGGTTCACATGTGCAAGCGGCGCGACCAATTAAGGGAAATAATACCCTTTCATCCGTCAATGCTTTCATTTTTCTTATTGAATGACAAGAAAGATCAAAGCGGATAAATTATACTTCTGGGGAGAGGTCGTTCTTCGCCATTAGCAATTAAGGTACTCTAAGACACATAGTTGGGCAATTTTTTAAACTCCAAGTAAACTTTGGTATCTTTAATCTTGGTGATGAGTTTGTAAACAAGGCGAGGAAGACCTTAGATGTTTGATGATGTGTCAAGATAATGTAATTAACTTTAGAACAAATTACTTAATCCATTAAACCTTAGAAATTCAGACGAAGTTGTTGCGCAGCGTTAAAAATATAAAATTTTCGGAGTTTGTTTTTCTTGCATTAACTTCGTCTTCGAGGCAAAACTTTGCTTCGGAGGATATTAATCTTAAAAAATAAATTTGGCTGCACAGGTTGCTTTGGTGCCGGGAAAAGCTGCATAAGTTTTTACTTCTTGTGCGTTGCCGGGTTTTGAAAAAGTTGTAATTTAAGTATCGCCAATTTTTGCGTTTAGTTATATTAAGTTTATAACTCCACCGTCAAATCCTAGCCAGTTATCCTCTAAAGATTTTATAATTTTCTTTTACGTTATTTTTTATTATTTTGATGGAAAATGTTTGAAGGAAGAAGTTTAGTTTGGGTGTTTAACCATTGCTGCTAAATTTTGCTAGTGGTGACAACAAAATCAATTTCGGAAATACCACATCCACAAAAAGCGATTTGTTTATGCTTCTATTGTTTTCATGGTTTATGTGATACAAGTATTGTTACCGCAGAGGCACCATGACATTTTTGCGAATATTTACAATTTGACAAGGGCTGTTGTAGTTCAGTAGGAAGAGTAGCTGATTAGAAATGGGAGGGTTGCGAGTTCAAAACTCTATTCAACCAAAGATCTACGCGTACGTGGTGCACGTTAAATCTCTCGTGGCCTCAAATGTCCTCACGTTGGCGTGGTGTGGATGTTTAGAGAGTGGGGTGAAAGCTCAGGTTTTAACCTCGACATCTGACCGTGGTTCAAAATTACGTGTTTTTCTCGGATCTTTCCCTTCGGAGTTGATCCCGGACCTTCGCAAATAACCCATTGCGTTACTCCAGTGCGATGTTAATTCAACTACCCACCCCATTGCTTAACAATAAAATATTGCGATTTATTGGTCTTATTACCTTAACATCAACATTAATTGTTATCATTTCGTAAATGTGCTTAAACACACAGCACTTGAATAATTTTATTGCATTAAACCGAAGAAATTCAGAGGATGTTATTGCAGAGCGTTGAAAGTATAAAATTTCCAGACCTTCTTTTTCTTGCATTAACGTCGTCTTCGAAGTAAAAATTTGCTTAGGGGGATATTAATCGTTAAAAAATAAATTTGGCGCCATAGGTTGCTATGTTTCGAATAAAGGATTTTACTTGAGCGTGTTTTAAAAACTTGTATTATCAGTTTCGCCAATTTTTTGTTCGGCATATAAAGCTTATAGCCCCATCGTAAAATTCCCGTTCCAGTCATCTTCCAAATAATTTGTAATTTTCTCTTATATTGTTTTATTATTACTTTTTGGATGGAAAATGTTTAACTTGGGTGTTCAAAGATTGAGGCCAGATTTCACTACTGTTGGCAAAAATGTACTGGTGTACCTTGTCAGACTTCAGATTTAAATCTATGCTTACTGGCAATCAATGAGTGGTTATTTCAATATATGTAATGCAAATACTGAAAGAAATTAGCTTTATAAAAACTATTCTAATTGGGTGAAGTGTTCTAACGTAGTGGGCCTAGTGGTGTGCCAAAGAACACAACTAAACAGCCTAAATTACAAATAAACTTGTCTTTACTTACAATAAAGATATGTACAATGTCTTACCATAGGGATTTGTATTCCTAGTCGTGGACGTGGCAAAACAGGCAAAAATGAGATCCACTCCACAGTTGTGGCTAACGAGGACCACAAAAAACACCTCTGCTGAGCTCGAGCTCTCCAATAGTTCTCTGTGTCTTCAAATTTTTCAGTGAACCAGTTCAGTCACCTGCACCCCCAAAAACCATCTGGACGGCTGTCGAAGACCATATGGACGGCCCCGACGGATTTTCCGGAATTTTTGGCCTGAGGTCAGTGGTGCTGACCTCTGATACCGAGCTGTTGTTAAGGACCTTACAAGGTACATACGAGTAATTGAGGACCTCGGTTCTATGACTATTGTGATCACTGCGAACTCTTCTAGATTTCATCAGCAGTGGCAATAATGCAATGGTGTATACTCATCCTTAAAATATATATTTTTTAAATTTCTAGCAATAGTACTTAATACAAAAGTAATGCCCACTAGCAACAGTACTTAATTCAAATAGTTTCTAGCAGTAGTACTTAATACAAAAGTAAGTGTGACGAACCCACAGCACAATCACCATAGTAGAGGCAGTATAGAAAACACATTAAAACTAATAATATAACATTTGAAAACAAAGGAAAAGGTTAAAATGAAAAAAACTTCAATTCTATATGGCCAACCAGACTGCAGGGCCCGTATCATTTCCTTGCAAGCCAATATCTTTCATAAATATTTCCCAACAAAGTCGAACAGTTCTCAAGATGGTTTGCATCCATAACAACTCCAGAATCACATACGAAGTTGGGGCTAGGAAGAAAACCAAATCTAAATAAATATTTAGCTATGAAGGCATGTATCGTCTCCAGCCAAAAAGCTGCGACCGTATGGTGTTTTGGAAAACTGGGAATTTCGTCAAAGAAATTCCTCCAATAGTTATTTTTAATTTGATCCAAATGTTAAATTTTAAAGTATTTTTCTCCGTCAAATTTTTAATAATTCTCACAAATGATGAATAAGATTTTGTCTTGAGGCGGCTGAATAATTTACGTCTCTTTCTTTGCCAGCAAGTCGGTCATCTCATTTCCAAATACGCAGCTGTGGGAAGGGACCTATTAAAGCACAATTCTTGAATGGAGACTGAAAAATATCAACTTATAGAATTCTAACTATTCAAAGTGGGTGATACAGAATTAACAACTTTGTTGCTCCACGTCTACAACAATCACTACAAATGAATCATTCGAGTACCTTGGAAACAGGGTACCAGTAATTACTGAGAATATTCATCGGTAACATACAGGTATTGAGAATATTCCTCGGTAAATTATAGGTACTGAGAATATTGGTGGGCAACTTTCTTGTTTTGAGAATATTTTTCGGTATATGTTGAGAATATTCGTCGGTAACGTAGATATGTTGCGACAATTTGTCGGTTACTTACAGGTATTGAGAATCTTAGTCGCTAGATTGTAAACTTTACTTTCAACTGAAATATCGCCGTCTTACAAGTGAAACGCACTAAGCCAAAAGGCATAATTCTGAGAAAATGAAATTGGAAATTTTCAATTTGTAAGCAAAACGAATATTGTAATTTTATCTAGCATTTGTTACACTTCATATTTACTCATTTTTTTAGTTTTTTTAAGAAAGTTCTTTCATCATGATTATGTACCGCTATAGCAACTTATTCAATTAGAATAAACAATGTGCATTCATTCATTTATTTTTGTTTTTCAAGTGTGTTTTCTAAGTGTTCCTAAAGAAGGAATCTAAATTTCATGGTAAGAGAAAATGACTTAATGGACTTCACCAGTCCAAACATCACCAAATTCTTATCTATTGAAGCTAGATCCCTAATTTGATAATTTTGACTTACTGTGTGTCACTTGTAAGCCAACGATAGATTCTTGTTTAGGGTACAGATAAGTACATCTTGAGAAAAATCTTTCATACTTTATCGCCATTTTCAAAGTGCATCTACCTTTAAAGTGACATTTTGACGCTAACCGTTCATAATTATCCAAAATAAGTGTTCCTCAAACACAGACTGGTTATAAGAAGAAAAAATAGCATTTTTTATTTTTTTGCAAATTTCTTGAAAAGGTTCACGATTGCACCCTCAATTACTGAACATGCTATTTATAATGTTGACTGACGTATTTAAATTTATCAAGGGCGTTTGACTTTTCAATTCACTTTTGACATATGTTTTGTTTGGTCACCATGGGAGATCTACGAGTAATTTTACATTTCGGAAGAAACTTTATTCTAACATTACTTAAATGATAATTATACAACAACCTATACGTTTAATAGGATTAAATCGATATATTTAACATTCTGAGAGGAAATGAAATCCCTAGAGCAATGTTGAATTAACATTCTTTTTAGTAGGGACATCATGTATTAAACTACTTTCCAATTTAAAATTTAAATGAAGACCTGTCTCCTACAATTGAAAAACAGTTGTGAAAGGATAAAATTAGTTTTAGTTATGGAAGAGTTTATTATAATTATGGAAGAGTGCACAGAATCAATTTCAGTTATGGAAGAATTTATAATGGCGAAGGAGTGTTAAATTAGTTTTAGTTATATGAGAGATAATAATTATAGAACCCTTTCATAATTTAAACTAATTTTACTCTCTTCCATATACCTGAAACTAATTTTACCCTCTTCCTTAACTGAAACTCTTTTATCCTTTTCCATAATCATTAACTTTTCCATAAATGAAATGGATTTTAGAATTTTCCATAACTTATTAAGTAAAAGTAGTTTCATTTATGGAAGAGTATAATTATGGAAGTTGGTAAAAGTAATTTCAGTTATGGAAGATTTTATCATTAGGGAAGTTGATACAGAGTAGTTTCAGTTTTGGAAGAGAATAAAATAGTTTCAGTCATGATAGATTTAAATATAATGGAAGTTATTAAATTATAGGAAAGGGTAAAACCAATTTCAGTTACAAAAAAGTTTATGATTATGGAAAAGGATAAAAGTTTTAGCTATGGAAGAGAGTAAAAGCAGTTTCAATTATAAAAGAGTTTATAAATATGGAAGAGGATACAATTTTCAGATATAGAAGAGGTATAGAGTTTCAGTACAGAACATTTATAAGCCTCTTGTTATACAGCACTTTCCATTGAGACCGGTCGGCCTTTCTCTAAGAACAAAAATAAATTCACCTGTGATATTCAGCTTTTACCACCATGCAGCATGGATTATATTCCCCTTTCACCAAAAATTGTTTTGGCACAATGTTTGTTTTTCGTCATAGGTCCTGAATTATTCAAACACTTCATTCTTGGAAAGATACATTTCAGCATTCTAAGATTTGATAAATTAGAATACAAAATTTATGTGGGTCATTTTTGTACTTTCTAATTTAAAATAGTCCTCTTTTAATAAACTGTATATTTAGTCACATTGAGAGTACTAAATTAGGAATCTGTCTACTGTAAGTCAGTGGTTTATAGACTAAGTATCACAGTCCTTTTTTTATATTTTAAAAATTGTTTCTCTATTTACATTGCACTAACCTAACAAAAGGTCTCCTTAGATTATTGCTTATTTTACTCTCCAAGTGGTTTCGACGAGATATCTTGTCCATCAAGATATGATCAATTTCGCTAATGACGAGATATCTCGTCAAGATATTGCCAATTGTTTGGTGATGACGAGATAAATATCTGATTATATTTCTTCTAATTACGAGATACCGCGTTCATCAAGATCTGGTCAGTTTTACTAATGAGGTTGATTAGTACCTCGTCGACAACCACTAGGAAAGTTAATAAATCAAAAGGAATTTTTTTTTGTTTTATACATAAATAAATATTGGTTTATATATTTTTATTGATATATATTCATTATTATACTGATAATCTAAATTACGTTCCAAAAAATCTTGGTTCTTAAATATAAAATTAGAAAAATTACATTTAAGACAACTATATTCTCTCAAGCAGAGCGAAATAACGTTGGCCCTCATTTGTATTGACCATGCACCAGAAATATCTTTTTGGTGGTACAGACTGCGTTTTATCAATCCAGAGGGTATGTATTCTCAGTTCTCTAACTGTTCTGCTAACTATACTGATACATATATGTCGATTATACTGAATATACTGTATAGGTTCTATAAGCTCAGATGATACGTACTCTCAGAGCTCCACGAATATTGTACTAAACTACACTACCTATGTCGAATGTACTGAATATGCTAACTGTGTTCTATAAGTTAAAAGATAATCTTTTCTTGGAGCTCCTCGAGTTTTATACTGAAACAACTGGTACCTATGTCGACTATACTGAATATAACAACTTGATATCTATAAGGTGACTAGATATGTAATCTCAGAGATCTCTGGATGTTAAAAAGGCACAAATACACTGCGTGTGTTAGATTTGATAATGCTTTCATATGGCATTGAATCTCATTACTTTATTAATCTGCGGTAGATCTTAATCGTAGAGTGGTTGATTTTCTAACCACCAACATGAACACTGTTTACTTTGGTAAAACCTGTCCATCGAATTGTCGTATTGAAAAATTTATTCTATGGGGTAGTTGTATTGCAAAAAGTAAAATTTTGAAAAACTCTTTTAAGCCGACGATGGTGCTTTTAATGTCTCTACGTATATAATATATCTTTTCTAATTTATTTTGAGAACTCTAACATAATTTTTAAATGAATGAGGAAGAAAGGGAGACAAATAAACATACAGATAGAAATCATTCAATTTTTCAAGATATGATTTAAATCCAAACCAGTATAATATGAATGGTTACAGTGTAAGCATTTTTAAATTTTCAAAGATGAATAAGAATTTTATGACTAGAGTTACTCGAATGCAAAAGAAACATTAAATGATATATTTATTTCATAAATAAATTCTCCCTCAAGTTATTTTGATTCTATAAAAGTAGAAAATAGTTCCCTTTAACTTTGAATTTTCAGTGAATATTTTATAAAAGTGGATTCGTTAAAAGAAAATCTTTTGAAAACAACCATTCATGATTGATATTCAAAAGAACTGTAGATTTTATTTGTATTGCATCAAACAATTTAGTATATAGAACTGGTTTTAAAAAGGAATGAATTAATCATTACTTGCTTTGAAGCTTTGTTCTTGCAAAATATTCTCGATTTTCTAATCGGTAAAGCATATTTCTGAAAGGGAAAGTTTGTAATGTCGGCATTTTATACAGAATTGTTTGAAGTGAATTATATTTTTATAGATAGGTAATTGGAAACATTTTCCGCAGCAGATGTTTACTTTGGGAATATGAATTTGATGAAATAGGCGAGAAAAAGTTATAACTGCAAAGATGAATTTGCGTGTTCATGCATAAAGCATTTTAATTATAATACCCTCAAGCAATGGTAAGAGATTTTTCGATTGAGTCTCTATTCACTGTACAACAACGTAGTTTAAAGCAAGCACACTTTTATAACTTTTTACATTTATAAGGAGTGCTGTATTGTTGGCACGATTGTTTGGTTGAAGAACTGCATCTAAACAAATGAATTATTTGAATTATTAAATGAATTTAACAAATTACTTTAACGATAACACAAAATTCAAAGGCAGGTGTGGAAGAACGACCTGCTCAGAGCTAAGGAAGCTCTTCTCTCTCACTCCCTCAGGCGTATTTTGCTTCATCAGCTTTACAAGCGTTTCGACGAGATATATAATTCAAGATCTGGTCAATTTTGCTAATGATGAGATACCTCGTGGAGATGAAACTGTCCTATTACTCCAAAGGGGAATGAAGATTCATTTAGGAAACAAAAATTGCCCCTTGCTCAGAAGATATGTCAGTTTAGTTTGGAACCGGTTTTTGTCTCAGATACTGACCACTACAGGTTTCTTCTCGAAGATAAACTGCCAGTTGGGTTACCACATGCGTACTGACGCAGCGAAATATTTAACATGTTTAGCACAACAGATATTCCTAAATTATTCAAAATTCGAAGTAATATAAAGATGAATAGTAAAAAGATTGACTTGATGCCGTTTAAAAAAATTGAAATGGTTTCATGAATGTAAGGTATTTCTGTATATATTTAAATATTAGTAGGGTACGCTGGTGTATCGTAACCTTAATCATCACAGCGTGAGAGGAGATTGATCGTTGTGAAAATAAACCAGACTCAGTGAATCTAAGAGAAAAACGTTGTCTTTCAGGGATATATTATATTAACTACCCTATTACTAATTAATTGCATCCCTATGTAATACGAGAAAGAAAGATAGAAAAATGGAACAAAATTTTCAATTAACGTTCTCGTCGGGTACTGGTTTTAAATGTAAGGATCGGTGAATCTGGTGGAGGAATGAATGCGATGACGGTATTTGAATTTGATTGTGTGATTGTTTTCTTCTCATTGGTGAATAGAAGTGCGTGGGAAGTAGAAATGTCTAATATAGACATTCTTATTTGGTAGGGATATCTCATTTAAGCATTCCAAGAAAGTATTTGATAATGATCAAAAGTTTTATCTAAGTATGTTCAACAACATCATTTTGTTGTGTGAGATTAAAATTTCTATGCTCCATCTAAATTTAACCTTATGAACATCGCGATAATTCCAAGTAATGTATTTAATTTTAATGTATATGTCATTTTAATTTTTAATGTATTGGTCAGGAAAGTAAAATGGGTTAAAGTCATGCAGGGAAGACTATAGGTTGCAGGACAGACTGGTGTACCCCCACTCAGAGGGTTAAACATCCAATTAACCCTCTAGCTGCTTGTCTCAACGAGGTAACTCGTAATTAGAAGAAAACTGCCCAAATATTAATCTCGTCATCATTAAACAATTGGCAATATCCTGATGACGAGATATCTCGTCGGTAGAAAAATTGGTCAGATTTTGATGATGAGATATCTCGTCGAAATCACTTGGATGGATACACAAGATATAGCTAGAATGAATCAGTCCCCCGTACGTCTTTTAAATCTACTTTTAATCTGATATGAAATTTTATATTGCAAGATATGTATTCCCTGGTATTCCTCATAGTGTATTCTTAACATTATTTTCTAATATAGATTTTGGTCTATTTAATTATTAGCCCTCCTGATGGTTTATCTTTACATCGAAAATAGCCCTATAGTACCCAACCTCTGATGCAGAAATCTGTTTTTCAAATTGTTACTTGTTCTGGGCAAGGGTCATGGTGCTATTCCTATTTCCATCTTCATTTCCCATTATAGTGATAGAGCAGTTTTGTCTATATCTTCATGGATGATGTATCTAGTCGAAATAACTCGGATGGTTAAAACCCTTCTCTATTCCCCTTTAGTGTTATTGTAATTTGTTGTATCATAACATAAGTTTGTCTATTTTCTATTAGATCACGTGAAGTCATGGAGACAATTATCACCTTGATGTCACTTAATCCAGAGATAACATAGGTAAGTAATTGAATTTACATTGCACTGGAGCAAAAAAAAAGGCAGCAATCTGGGATCACTTCCGAAGGAAAAGATCCGAGGATAACACCTCGTAATTTTGAAACATCAGATAAAAAGACTTGTATCATGACTCCACGTGATATAATAAAGAGTCCTTCGTGACGTCTTGGCGTCACGAAAGAAATCATAAGATCCAAATAGAAGTCAATGTGCATTTAAGAAGGGATAGAGTCAAACAACCAAAATAATTGATTATGGGTTGTCTGTTTTAGTGTTCTATGGTGCAAACACCATTTTTGACTAAGTGTGACTAAATGACCATCACACTTCGATGGCGATAACTGAAAAAAATACCATACCTGACCTACTCGAAATAATCTCCCTCTGAATTGACACACTGCTGCCACATGTCTGACAAGGAAGTGATCCCGGAACGAAAAAGTCTTGTGGCTGGGATGTGAAGAAGTCACCAATTACACGGTGAACCTTCGTATCTTGGGTGAACCGTTTGCCAGACAGAAAACGATCCATGTGACGAAACAGATGAAAATCCGTAGGTGACAAGTCAGGGGAATAGGGGGAATGAGGCATCGCTTCATAGCCCAACTCACATAGTGTCAGCATCGTCCGTTGTGCGACAGGAGGACGGACGTTATCGTGCAAGAGGAAAATGCCATGCCTGTTTACCAAAGCCGGTTGCTTCACCATCAATTTCCGGTACATCTGTCGTAGTTCATCACAATATCGTTCTGAAGTGATGGTTTGGCCACTTGGCAGGAAACTGCGATGAATTATTCTAGCTGTAGACCCCTATACAAGAAGCATAACCTTCCTGGAATGTAAGGGTGGCTTGATGTGGCGTCCAGGAGGCTGTGCTTTGCTCAACTATTCTAAAAATCGTTTCCGATTGTCATAAAGGACCCATTTCTTGTCGCAGGTAACGATTTGCTGCAGTAGAGGTTCCCTTTCATTCCTGGAAAGGAGCGATGCACAGACTTCCAAATGTCTCATCTTGTTGTCAATTGTCAATTCATGAGGCAGCGAAGAATCCATATTTTGACCTTACCCAGTGCAGCCAGACGGCGAACAATTGTAGTGTGGTGGACACATAGTTCGGCCGCTATCTCACGAAATGTTTTCCACGGTTCAGCTTCAACCATACTTAGCAGAACATCGTCAGAAACTGCAACTTCTCGGTGACCATGTGGTTCGTTTTTCAGGTCCATATCTCCACTTCAAAACTTCGCAAACCATCGCCGAATGGTTCGTTCATTGACTGTATTCTCCCCGAATGATGTGTTAATATTTCGAGCAGCAACTGTAGCAGAATGTCTCAGTTTAAATTCGTAAAGGAAGATGACTCAAATCTGAGTTTTCCATGTCGAATTTAGAAGCACTTTAGGCCCAAACAAATTAAATCTGTACTTCACAGTTGTGATAGCTATTTATAGTAGCTCTGTAACGTAAGATGCCGGAAGCCTATAAGTAATTACTTTTAGATGTGTGTGGGGTTATTTCCAAAGCTATTTCTCATCGGACATTTCATTCGCACCGACCCAATATGCAGTAAAAGGGAAATGAGGGATTGGAGACTAGAACAGTGGACGAAAGTAGAAAAATTTCGCTCGGGTGTATCTCGGTAACGTGACTCCCGTTTATAGTAAAGACAATAAACCCCTTGGGAAAAGAAAATATCACTCAGGTACCTCGGGTCTGTGAAGACCTTGCACACCTAAAGGAAATGTTCCCCTAAGGGCCACGATAAGGCAGGGTAAAAAAGCAGAAGGGTAGGCGATGGTGAACTGAAAGGGGTGGCAGATAACTCAGGTTCCTCGGGGTTGTAATGTCCGTACACACCTAAAGAATAAGTGCCCCTGGGGGCGACTATGGTATGAATAGATTTGCTGGCATTGATCAAGTCATTAATTGTGACGCGGAATTTTATTGAGGATGGAGCCAGGAAGAGGAAATAGTCGTAATTTCTCGGAGAAACAGGATGGATCTTGTGAATGCTGACAGTGCATGACTTGTGATACACGTGCTCATCGATGAACCAAAAAGTCAATGCAACACCTCCAGAAACCCGTAGTACAGTCCCTGCTACATTGCAACCGGAATCTTCTACATCTTAGCACACGAATGCCAGAGACCAAAGTCGCTGAGTACTTTTTTCCATCAATTCACCTTTTGATCCCTCACAACGCAGATCCACTATTATACATCTACTGTGAAATTAACCTGCCAAGTAGTTTCGACGAGATATCTCGTCCATCAATATCTGATCAATTTTGCTAATGATGCGATAGCTCGTGCATCAAGGTTTATGATGATTAATTTAAGGTTAATTTGTTTATGATGACGAGATCAAGATCTGGTTAGTTTTATTAATGACGTGTTTTTTTTCTAAGGAATTTGACTTGGTTAAACCATCCACGTATAGCAAATCACAATGGATAATTAATGTTGTCAATAGTAAACCATCTATCTCTATTGCAAATAAGTGAGTGTGTCTGGATTGTCTCCGTTACGATGGGCAGGGTGGATTGTTTCAGTCTAGTCACATAAATTTCGGTATTTGAATTATATTTTTGGTGCTGTTTCTCCAAAATGCGAATTAACTCTCCTAGTTGTTTCGACTAGATCTCGTCCATCAAGATCTGACTAATATTGCTAATGACGAGATACCTCGTCCATCAAGATCTGACTAATATTGGTAATGGCGTGATACCTCGTCATAAAAATATTGCCATTTTTATGATGACGAGATCAAGATCTGTTTAGTTTTCTTCGAATGACAAGATATCTCATCCATCTAGATCTGATCAGTTTTGCTTAATGATGCTAATGCTTATGATGCTAATGCCCAGTTTAAAGTTTTATAAAACATAAATTATTACACCAGAGGTTTTCCTTGACGCTATAGAGAATTTTAATAATGTGTGCATGATTTTGCAATGAATAAATAAAAATTAATCTTAACTCTTCACAAAGCCACACGCCTCTATGTCATTATTGTAATTCTAAAATTTGTCATCGCAAGCTTAGATAAATCTACATTTCTCATCACTGGAGTCCAAGTCGACCTACTTACCTTAAGATAGACTATCTGTAAAATGTGCGTAATCACACACATGACTGATTTATTTTAACATTATTCATGCTGACAACAGACCATGGAACTCTTATCGGAAATTTTCTATTCACTCACGAATTCACTATAAAAGCATTCCTCTGATATAAACCCTGTTCGCAGTTAATACGTAGACTTGACTTAAACCAGCAAACACACTCCAATTTCACTCGAGAAAAGGAAAAGATGAAGAATATCCGGCATTGGATCCACCGAAGTAATTGGCTTAGGTCAAGGTTTTGTCATGAATAAAATAAAGGCCCACGATCTTTTGGTTGAATGTATTGTTGTTCGTCCTGTTTTAACCCAGATTAAAATAGGGTGAACTGAATTTATCTACCCCCAAGTCAGCGGGAGTATTTACGACTGGGTGGTTTAGCCAATATTTTAAGAAAATTGCTAAAGATGGTTTGTAGGGGAAAAATCTCACCGCGTAGAATTTTATTTAATAAATAGTTGACAATGTGGAGATTCCTAGTATAGCCTATTTTTGATGTAATAAGCGATCATTTTTCTTTTTAGTTTTAGTATTATATTCAGGTCTAAACATGTTTTTATTCTAAATTAATATTAATAAATGAATGATACAAACTAAAACAATTGACTACGGGTTGTCTTGTAGAGGTGCCTGCCAACCACAGAGTTATGCTGAAGAAACATTCACCTTATATTAAACATGATCGTCTTGACACCCACCTGCATAGCATTTGCATTGTCGCTGAGTTTTTATACTCGTTTTGTAAACATCCGGACTCTCACCTGCTTCGCTGTAAGGCAATTAATGGAGACTGATATTTCCCGGTACTGGAGAACGAAGAACATTTAGGGCAATAGGTTATATTTCCTTTCTTTTGTACTTGTCTGTGTTAAATTGTAGTTTTGTATTTCAATATTCTGTGGTGTGTTGTATTTCTTCTTCTGTTTCTATTTTGCCCTGACCATTGAAAATATGAACAGATAAAATGGTACACCAGAAATAATTATGAGCGTGATGCGTTAGAATCTTTCACCTCATATTTGGACATGGTTGTCTTGACTTCTACCTGCATAGCATTTGCATTGTCATTGAGCTTTTATATCCGTTTTTAAACACACGGACTATCGCCTGCTTCGCTGTAAAGCAATCAATGGAGACTGAGATTTCCCAATACTGTAAAACAAAGATCTAGGTCAATAGGTTTCCTTTATTGTGTGCTTGTCTGTGCTAAATTGTATTAATAGTTTGTGCTATGGGCTGTATTTCTTTTTCTGTCTGTATTTTTTGCCCTGACCATTAGAAAATAAAACTGATAAGATGGAACACAACACATAATTATGAGTATGAGGCATAGGGAGACATATCAGTATGGATCACCACTGTATGAAAACAAATAGCTCAAAATGATACTTAATTACAGTTATCGTAAGTATTTATTTACACACATCTTAAATAGATGGCAACGTCACCGTCATCTGCCTCAGCAGAAGCGGGGTAGAAGTTCATCGTCACCTTTCTTTGTGGTCCATGGAAATTAAAACAACTGTTGTGACATATTCTGAAAACCGAAAGTGCTGCACATGTCCCGTTTGCTCAGTAATTTTGTCATCTGTTTATCTCCATATAACAGTATCTCAAGTATTTCCAAATACTTTTAATTTAATTAGTAGTAATGACCTTCGGAAAAAACATTGATGGATGAAATTGAAATGTTGAAGATAAATATATGTGTACAAGATAGAAAGAACTATTTTGGAGGTTTTATTTCCAATTAGCAAAATTACCCGGCGTTACTTGGGTTGAATTGATTAATTAACTTCCGTTATCTTCAATAAATTATAATTCATATTCATTACATGCAGCAACTACCACACTGAAACAAAGGTACACAATTGTTGAATACACAGTTTCACAAATGTAAATAAACGGCAAGTTAACAATTTTGTAGAATTTAAATTTTTAGTAAGAAAGAAAAATCTCTAGTCTCCAATGTTACCCTGAATGCATAGAATGATTGAATGCATATAAATGCATTGTATGTCATTTAAAAACGAAAGCGTTTCCCAAAATTATCATACAATGATTAAAAAATTGTTACAATTAATTAAACGTTTACTTACTTCGATTACAGATATTCAACATAAAATATGAAATTGAAAATCCAGAGATGCATCTTAAAATAGATTTTAAAAAAATTCGAACGAAAAGCAATGAATGCATCTGTTTTTTCACTACAAAATGGATACCTAAAATATATGCAAACAGATTACAAAATTTTAAAAAAGCAAAACGATTAATAGTAATTTTTTCGAACTAATTCAGTTGCGCATACCAAAAATAATTTTTAAAAATACCTAGGTTGCCATAATAGCTTCCAGTTCCATTTTAAATGGTTTGTGCTACATATTTTACTAGCAGAATTACCCGGCGTTGCTTGGGTTGAATTGATTAAATCCTGATTGAAAAGTGATTAGACTGATCACTTTTCTTTCATAGAAAAATTCAAATATCCTTTAAGTGCATGTAAAAAAATTTCAACATCGTTTTAACTTTTTCATAGCTCCTACAATTAACTTCGGACACAAACGTGTGAACATGATGTGTCCATCTATATAACACATTTCATATTCATTGCACTTCTGCTGTAAGACAGACAAAAGTTTTTCTAAGGTGACTACTTCAGAAGTTGATTTAGAAATATCTTTGAACTAAAACGGATGGCTATTCATTTTAATTTAACGTCCCCTATTTTATATTAAAATAATTTAATTTAAACTTTACCTGTCATATTTAAAATAAAAAGTTCACACTTTACTTAAAAAGGTTTTGTTTTTTATATTTTATTTATTTTTATGAAACAGAATTCTACAATTTAATCAGAGAAAGGAAAGTTGGTCGAAATACTCATACACCATCAAGAAATTATCTGTCTGGTGTTATTTTAAATAAAATAAAAAATTAATTAAACTTTAGCTCCTAAATAATATATCTGCGATAAAATACTGGAGCACGTTGATACTAACAGAAACGAAATTCCGATTATTGAAAAAATGCAGAATTCTGAAAAATGAAAGATATGAGTAAGCGTGTAGAATTTTGACTTCCTGAGTATATTGTGAAATTGAGCAATTCAAAAGAAAAATTTGGAACAATATTGATATAAGCTAATGATATTTATTTTCGAAAAGAACACACAATTTTATAAGACTTAGACATGCTCAAATATGACCGCAACATTTCGCTGTTTTAACTCAAATACACAAACACCGCAATCTAAATCAAATTTATAAAATAAAACATTAATTTTAGCATTGCCAGGTACCGAATAACAAAATTACGCTTTAATGGTTAATGAGTTTTTCGTGTTCCATTGGAAAATGTAAGTTATGTAAAATTAAATACTTTTAATGTCCCGTTTTACAAAAATAGTTACTTTTTCAGCAGTACTGATAAAACAATCCAAGTAATCGCAATCCTCAATATACATTCCAACTTCTTCAAACTTCCACTTTATTGTTGATTTAAGTATAGTCATATTATATTCAGTGTTTTAGAATGAAACTTGTCTAAATATGTAAGCAAGGAAAATTGAAACAATGCATTCACTAAAATAAGATGTAGTGTATCAAATATATTATGACAATACAGCCAGCTGTTTGTATGTAGTATGGGCACACATCCAGATGGATAGACGGATAACAAACGCGCAAGACAAGATTTTTCATCAGAAGGGCCCAAAACGGATAACTTGAAATAGATAGAAAATCTTCAACGTTTAAACACTCCATTTTTATTTATATAGATTTATTTAAAAGATAATTTTAGAGAAATATTAGTTCATAGACTACTACAAAAATCAAGATTAGTTCTTGAAATTATGTCCATATTGTAAACTCCTCCGTATTTTTATTCAAAATTCCACCAATCTACTCTTCATCTTTAATAGTGCATATGCACACTAGTTATTTCCCCTGTTTTTTCTACTAAAATGCATTGAAAATTTAAAATTAATTTGTATTGCCAAAAATATTCGGATACTTACTTGAAAAATTATGTTAATTTCATGAAACAAATTTGTCTTCCTTTACCGAAATGGCTGATCTGACTATTTTACTTAGGTTCACAATTAATTTCTGGTTTGCTTTAACATAACTATTTTATTAATTTGGAATTAAATCCAGAGGGAGAAATCTTGAAAAAGGTTCCTTCTTGAAACTGATACAAATTATTTCTAGCTAGTCCCTAACCAACCATCAAAATGTGACACGAAGCCGGATGTTCTTAAAAAATCAATTTGTTTTTTGAAAGAGCTGCAACTTGAACAGCTGCAACGTGAGCATAGTACAATTGTCTAGAAAAGCGATTTTCAACAATTTTATCCGTGGTCCATATACATCAATTACTCAAACTATTGGCCCACCAAAATTATATTATATATTTTGCCGATCTAACAAAATAATAGTTATAAGTTTGATTGATTTACTATAAACGAATAGTAATTACCTACTCTTTTTGTACCCAAGTGGCTTATTAAAAAATATTTTGAAAAACTTAATTATGATACTTTGTAATAAAATGTAAACCATAAAATTATTTATACTGGTATTAGAAATACGGGTATTACTTGAAATTGTTTGTATACACACTCTTGTCGAAAATTCATAACTATATCGTTGAAATGAAATAAATCTTAAACCGTTTTATCATCAGTAAGGTACACTAGTGCCATTATTAAAGCTCAAAGATTGAAAATATCTGGTCTAGAACAGTGATCTTGATTTTAAACGTTTATTTAGATGGTGTATCACCACCCTAGGGATGAATGGTTAACCTCCAAGTATTTCGACAAAATATATCGTCCAAGATATGGTCAATTTTGCAAACGACGATATATCTCGTTAAGAGAAAGCTACCATAATACTCAAAGAGGAATGAAGATCCAAGTAGAAAAACAAACTGTCCCTTGCCCAGAACTGGTGACAGTTTAGAACATTTTTTTCACCAGAGGCTGGCCACTTCAGGGCAGTTTTCGACCAGTTAACAACAAGGAACATTCTCTTTGAGAACCGTAGATGAGAACATTCAGTGGTCCTCGCAAGTGTCTTTTAAGGTCTGTATTCTCCAGGTTCCTTCATGTCAATATGTAAGTACGAGCTGAGATATCTTCGTCCCTATCCTTATGAGATTTCATCGATAGATTCTTAATGAGGTTTCCCCCATTGGTAAATTCTAGTATAGAGCCATTTTGGTAGACTTCCCTGAGAAAGATTATGCAAGCCTCTTTATCTAAAAAATTAAAAGTATAACATATTTGCAAAGCAAGATCAACAAGGATCTCATCATGGTATTACAAGATTTAACAAGGGAAAACCCGTTCATTTCACACGTATGTGATCTTGAGTATTTTACATATATTTAATTTTCCAAGATTAAACAGGGCCGCGGTGGCCCTGTTGGAAGAGTAACGGACTTGCAACCGAAGGGTTGCGAGTTCGAATCCAGCCAAACACCGTCGTGTACAAAGGGGGCTGGTGCACGTTAAATCTGTCGTGGCCTCAAATGTCCTCACGTTGGCGTGGTGTGGAAGTTTGGAGAGTGGGGTGCCAGCTCAGGTGTTGCCTCGTCATCTGACCGTGGTTCAAAATTACGTGGTGTTGTCCTCGGATCTTTCCCTTTGGGATTGATCCCGGACCGTCACCAATAGCCCATTGTGTTGCTCCAGTGTGACGTTAATTGAAATTCCCCCCCCCCCCAAGATTAAACGCCGACGAAGTTCTAACCCACCGTTATCAGGATTTCTTTCCATATCTAGAAGTTGCCCTTGCAGTATTATGCCTAACGACCACGTTCAGCCCATCAGCGTGAAATATAAGTAGACTGAGAATTACTATTAAGAGGAGCTTCAAAAAGTGCGACCAATATGTCGACCAATAGGCACGTGAATTTGGCGAATTTGGTATCTTACCGCCTCTTTTGACGATGTAACATCTTACGAGAGTAGGTGTGTGAATACGAATTTCTATAGAGTGGTAACAAAAATGGTGATATCGTCAAACTCAACTACTATCAGAAGATCAATCAATGGACCACTCAAATGACGAATCAATGTAAGGAGAGTATTCTTCCGTGCCGTGGACTAATCAGATGATGAATGTTAGTTTCCAACCAGAAGACGAAAGCAATCTAATGGTCACATTATAGTTTTGGTCACATGATCCTGGGCACATAAAAAGTTACCATGGCTCACTCTACTTTTATATTTTCTCTATGGTCGAGCCATCCTGGTGGAGGATTGATGAAGCCCTTCCATCTCCACAATCATCATTTCACGAGAATGACTCAACTTGGTCATCTGGCATAAATCTGTAGAGACTGATGGACAACCTGCCAACACTGCAAGTGGACTTCGTCATAAAATCCTAGTTTTGGAGACCGCTTTCCAAGATCTCCAGGAACACATTAGGAACCCTGTGTACTTCAGAAACGCAAACCCATTTCCAAGACAGTTCTATGCGCCTACGAACCCGGCGACAATAATCGACACTAGTTGATTCCAAATTGAGGGAATTAATATGGAGTAAAAGATTAGATAAGACGTGTTCTAGCTACACCAGTTGGAATAGGTACTTTCAATAACAGACAGGTACTAGAACTGGTGTTAATAGTGCAATAGTTCCATTTTCAAAGAAAGTTCTCGCTGCCTAATAAACTCGTTGATACTTGTCGTCCATATCGATTTGGGTATATGACAATAATATGGGGTAGAATATGGTTAGGCATGTTCTAGCCACGCCTATACATAAAGGTAAATTCCAGAACGGAATCAGATACCAAAGCATGTACTGGTGTTAATAGTGGAGTAGTTTCATTTCAATGCATGTTCTTGGTGAAGCCAATGACATTAAACGAATTGAGTTGATACCAAATTGTGAATAATAATATGAGACAGGACACTAGGTTATGCACGTTCAAGCCAAGCTTATGCAAACGGATGTCCAATACTGAGCCATGTACCAGGGTGTGTAATCGTGTTAAACCTCTGAAGGGGTTCACACGTGTATATTCTGTGTGAAACCTACTCTTCCCAGCATGCATTCTAACCAGTTTTAATCTTCCTGACCGATACAATTTTCCCTAAGATTCTTTCAAACAATAGATGCGGTTATTTAGTCATTATATATGTTATAGGATAAAACCAATGCTACACTATTCCGAAATCTCCGGACTCTCAGAGGATTAGTAGTGCAGCAGTTCTATTTTAAATCACACTTCTCTGTGCGTAATGAACCCTTTGACACTAATCGGATTGAGTTGATTTCTAATTGGGGATATTAATGTGGAGTAGAATACAATATGAGAAGAGTTCTATCCATGGCTATACAGACGAGTAAATCACAATAGGAGCCAGGTACCAGAGCATATGCTGGTATTAATAATGTGTGAATTCGTAGAGTGTTATATACCTCTTTAATATTATATAAATTTAAAGTGTCTAGCTGCTTAATTTAGGGGTAATGAAACTCAGATTTCAAAATGCTAAAATCATAGGAATTAGTTCTTTCTCGTTATAAACGCAGTTTCCGATAAACTTCTATAACTTCCGCAGTGGTTACTGCAAATTAGAATTAAAGCTTTCCTCCAAGCATCGTTGACAGAACACATGCATACTGACTTTGTGGATGTATAGCGAGAACGCTATTGACAGTTTATATAAGAATGAATACCATTTAGAAATGCATTAATTTAGTAATGCTTAATAGCAACCTTCAACGTAGTCTAAATACATGTCAACTATCATGGTTGTATAAAATATTTCATTTACACTTCTGGTATACGTTTTACCGCTGTATTATGCTTTTATTTACATGTGAATTGCTGTCTGAATGCATTTTAAAATAGACTGTGGTCGTATTGTTAAAAATGCAAATGTTCTACCTACAAATTTCATACATTTTCATAAAATGAGCGTTCAAGTTGCCTTACTCACATGCAAATAATATGATATTGCTGGCAAACACTTGTCAGTAAGTTCAATTATTTAAACTAACAGTACATAACAAGAAAAATGTTCAAGTAAGTATTATAAATTTAATGAAATGCCACTTGAGAAAAGGTACACAAAAGTTCAATTAACCTCGAAGCTGTTTTAGCGAGATACCTCGTCTATCGTGATCGGACCAATTTTGTTAATGACGAGATATCTCGTCCGCAAAGTATTATTTATTTTCTGATGACGACGATATCAAGATCTGCTCAGTTCTCTTCTAATGACATATCTCGTCCATCAGATCTGGCCAGCTTTATTCTAATCACGAGATGCCTCATCAAGACAACCACCAGGAGAGTTAAAACCATTAAGCTAGCAATATTTGGGACTTATATATACATATGTATATGCCCCAAATATTGCTGCTCTCCGCAATTGCAGTGGTACGGAGCGTTGTTAACAATCAATAAGGACGAATGATGTCACATAGATGGACATGTTTGGAAAGGGACGAATTATTGGCATGTTGGAATCCGGTCGATCCGAAACCGAAGCGTCTCGAATTGTGAACGTGCTACAGTGTGTGATCTCCAAACGTGCTACAGTGTGTGATCTCCAGAGGTTTTAAACCACTGGAGATGTTACCCGACGACCAGTACCAGGTGGGCCAAGGGTAACAACCACTCGGCAAGACCTATATTTGGCGATAACTGCATGACATCAGAGGAACCATTCTGCCAGACAACTGGGTTCAGCCCTTACAGCCGCGACAGGAATCATAGTTTCGAGACAAACTGTTTACAGGAGAGTCAGACACGTTGGTCTCTATATCACATGACCAGCAGTTTGCATCCACCTGACGTCTGCACAGAAACGCTTGCGTTTGCAATGGAGTTTGGGACATTGTAAGTGGAGTCGAGAACAGTGGGGCAATGTCATGTTCACTCAGGAGTCCAGATTTAGTCTACAAACTGATTCTCGTCGTACCATGGAAAGACATTTTTCGTTCAGGAGCAGTCGTGGTCTGGTCAGGCATCATGCTGGAAGGCCACAAAGACCTCCATATTTTTGACATCTGGTCTATTACCGGTCAAAGATGCAGAGATAAAGTCTTGTATCTTTGTGCCTACCGTATCTATCCTTGAACCTGCCGTTCGCCTGTTTCGAGGTGCCGTCGGTCCTGGTTTCATATCCATGGATGATAACGCGCCCCCTCACCATGCAGCCCTGGTCGATGCCTTCCTTCAAAGTGAAGATATCCACCGCATGCAGTGGCCTGCCAACTCTCCTGATATGAATCCTATAGAGCATGTGTGGGGTATGCTCGAGAGACATATTGCAGTCCTCCTCCACCCACCAAGCTCCGTGCCGGAAAACTGCTCTCCGTGAGGCTTGGAACTCTTTGACCACACAACTCATCAAACGGGAGTGCAACAGCTTTTCAGCTCTCTCGTGACCTTCATGCGGCCACAGGAAGCCGAGTTTAAAAAGGGTTACTGTTTCCAGAAGGCTACATGAGAGAGATATGTTTGCAAGACCTGCTGTTTGCGTTCCGCTCACTGCTGTGCACAGGAGAGCTCGTCGAGCATGGGGCAGATAACATCGACTTTGGACCAGGGATCAGTGGGGGACCGTTCTATTCACTGATGAGTCTGGTTCAGCCTAATCACTGATTTTCGATGTTTGTTCATCTGGAGAGAACCAGGGATCCGCTACCTGTCCTAGAACATCCGAGAAAGAGACCACTATGGCAACGGAAGTTTGATAGTCTGGGCAGTCATCATGTTAGATTTGCGCACAAACCTACATGTCTTTGACCGAGGCTCCGTGAGTGATGTGAGATATAGGGATGAGATCTTAGAATGTTCCCTATGTTCGCCTTTTCAGGGATGCAGTTGGCCCTGATTTAATTTTTATGGATGGCAACGCTCGACGAATATCTGGATAGTGAGGATATTCGCCGGATGAATTAGCAAGCCAGATTTGCAGACCTAAACCCTCTTCATCATATCTGGGACGCTCTTGGGGGCATTTGCAACTCGCGTAACCCCTCCCAGAATTATCCAGGACCTGAAAACAGAGTTGCTGGAGGAGTGGAACCGACTGCCACAGGGACTCATAAACTGCCTCATTTCCAGTATGAATTCACGTTGTGAGAGCTGTATAACTGCAAGACGGGACTCTACCCCTATTAATCCATTCTTTGGGTCGATATTGTAACCTCTGTAGTAGACATTCCTGCTCTGATGATACGCACGATCATGCGTGTATACCATAACTGTGGTAAGGTTATTTACTGTAATATTTCCACCTTTGTTCATAACTAATTTCATTAAAATAGTTCAGTAGTTCTGGAGACAATATATATATATATATTCAAGGTAGGCAATCTTTATGGCTATATATAAATAGGTTTTCTTGACGGGGCTAATCGTGAATAGAAGAAAGCTGGCCTGGTGTTCAAATTAAGAGAATTTTCACTTTGGGGCGATTATCTCTAGAACCACTGAACTTATTTTAATGAAATTAGTTATGGACAAAGTTTAAACGCATGATCGTGTGTAAGATTCATCAGAGCGGGATTGTCTAATAATGCTTCTTCTGTTCAAAGACTCCCTCATGTTTATGAATCGGGATTACCTTAAAATGTAATTTATCACCATTTTAGCAAAATTCCCCTTTTAATCTAGTGTTGGTCAATCAACTATTATTTATCAATTCGGAATTCTATCTTTGTAATTTTTGCTGGTGAAGTTCTGAAATCGTATTCGAAAGCAAGCCAAAGGACATCATGTTCAGAATACGTAGAGAAAACTCGAATAACCACAAAAACACTAGCTCACTTATTTTAGATCGACAGAAATACCACGCTTAGACTGCTCTTATCCACCATATCTCGTAAATAGTTACATAAATTGAAACCCTGTGGATTAAACTTCGTTCTGAAAATAGAAATGATTGGGAGAAGTATAATAAATCCTGACGGTGTCAAATTAAATTGTAAATTCGAAACTCTACATCGACTATTCCCGTCGAAAAAATCTTTAAATACACAGTCTGCAATTACAAATTGCTTCAATGCTCTCCTTAAGTAAATCCTATTTTAGAAAGAAAGGCACTAATGTAGTAACATTTCTTCTGTGTATGTGCAATAAGCTATGTCCCTTGTAAAGCGAGCAAAACGAAAACAGTTATTTTTAATGATGTTTATATATATAGAGAGAGAGAGCCATAAGGCTAAAAAGGAAAAATGCCAGGGTAGAAACATTGTCAAACAGAAGCCAAAAACAGTACTGTCCATGTATGCGTCTGCGGCTGCGTGCTGAAGCCGCAGGCGTAGATTGGCTAGCAATAAAATTCAATAATTCAAAGCAAAGAGCAATTTAGGAATTTAGATTAAAGGGTACCAAGAAAATTACGAGAAAAAGAAGAAGTGTTGGTGGATCACGTCGTCATCAGGGAGGAGCCGGAACCAGTCAACACAATAGGGTGTTTTCTGCGTGTGGGCTGCACTTCGCCGAAAGAAGCACACACACCTCTCCAAAGACCACAAATAGAAAGGCAGAACTAGAAAAGCAAAACAGGGAACCTCCAAGGAACCACCAAAGACAAGCACAATACAAAATTATACAAGTAAATACAAACTTACCCACATTAACCAACCTCAAATCGACAACAACAATTAAAATACTAAAGAGTTAAAAGATGTATACAAGTAAATCTCCAAAAAACCGAGTGTTTAACTTCTTGTAGCCTTTATCAACTTGTAGCCTTTCCAAAAGGAAACAAATGGGTAGAAATATTGTTTAATAGCGAAAGCAATTAATTACAGCGATTGTAAAAATTGTAGAAAATATATATGGATACTAAATGTATTTAACTGAAAACTGTAGTCCCATAGTTTATTTTTCCTGTTGCGAACAAATAGTCTGGAAGATAAATGATGGGGGGGGGGCTTTAATGACTTTTGAAGCAGAATAAGTTCTTTAAAGTACGGATCTGTAAAATACAATGTATCGTAATAACTTGTCATGCCTTAGTAAATTAAACGAATAAATCTGAATTTTCGCAGACTTTATTATAAATACCTCAACTCTACCACAAGGGAGAAAGTAGTATGATACGTTGTATTTGTAACTAGTATTTGTATTTGGTTTCAAGCATATTTAGAGTTTCCTCAACTACTGAGTTTCACTCGTATATTTATGACTTCCATATCGCTATTAACTACTCTCTGGGGCCAATTAATCGTAACAACCCAAGCCAGTGTTTGATCGACTTGAAACTTACTACGAGTAATGTAAATGAAGAGATAGAAATGAACATTATATCAAATCTAGCGGGCACTCCACTTTTGTAGAATGATCTCAGAAAAATCAAATTAGAAAGTTGCAAAACCCCTCTGGCGGATATACGAGTTAGTTTACGGAGTAGCAAGGAGTCAGATGGAGTCTTTATACTAGCTTGTGGTAAATTATGCCAAGCATTATGCGATCCTGCACCATACTACTTTCTTAGAAAAACTGCTATAAATAATTTCATAATTGATTGACTGCAGTAGTGGAACAACGGGCCCGGTGGCCTTCAACTTGAAAGTTTTATCCTACACGTCATCCTAGCCACACAAATTACTAATCGACACTCAAAAGTACCACAAACTGTACCTGCGAAAATCATAAATTATCAACTTACAAACCCCTTCTGGTGGCCTTGAATGCTAGTTTAAGGAGAAGCAACGAGTCAGACGGAGTTCTTATGCTATCTTGTGGCAAATTAAGCCAAGCATTCTACGGACCTATACCATATTTTTTCTTAGAAAGACTTAAAAATAATAATATAACTGATTGCCGCTCTATTGGAGCGTGGCCCCGGTGGCCTTCGACTCAAGACTTGTATCCTACACGTCAACTTGGCCAAGCAAATTACTAATAGACATCTTATTCTTTTGCTAACTGGTCATGGTGCTTTCTTGCACTACCTTCATAGTTTTAAATAAGAGTACAACATATTGTACCGGTGTAAATCATAAATTAACTAGTTTCAAACCCCCTCTGGCGGCAATGCATGCTAGTTTATGGAGTAGCAATGAGTCAGATGGAGTCCTTATGCTATCTGGTGTCAAATTATGCCAAGCATTCTGCGGGCAATGCATGCTAGTTTATGGAGTAGCAAAGAGTCAGATGGAGTCCTTATGCTATCTGGTGTCAAATTATGCCAAGCATTCTGCGGGCTTGCGCCATAATCTTTCCTTAGAAAGGTGTTACGAATAATATAACTGGTAAGGAGCTCTATTGGAACGAGGTCCAGGTAGCCTTCACTGAAAATTTTTATTCATACTTCAACCTCGCGAAATTACTAATAGACATCTTATCATTTTGCTAACTGGTCCTGGACTTTCCTGTACTGTCTTCCTCGTTTTAAACTCATAAGTGTGCCATACTATCCCTGTGGAAAACTTGGAGAAGCAGATTATTACCTAGTCGAGTGTCAATTAATTGCAATTACCGTTTAACTAAACCATCACCTACAAAAAAGTCCAATGGTTTACAAACATCAGCAGAAATTCATCACAATATTGAAAACCGCCATCATATTCCTTCAGAATAAATGGACACCATCAACTAAGAACTATCATTAAAGCCATCCCTTTTCCTATAAACATCCGCTGCATTTCAAACAACAGCGGTGTTCGGTGATCTCTACTTTGTTCTGAGGTGGAGGTCTAATCTATGCTTTTTCATGCATTGAGTTTGTTCATCAGCGTTTCTTCAGCTGGGCCCTAACCAACTTATGGTCATATGGTTCATATATGTCTATGTCAGAATTCTGCGGTTCTTCTCCAGATCTCTTATATTTCTGGGGTTCTGCAATTTAGAGCCTAGAACATCCCAGTCATATTCAGTGGAAGACAGATCTTGGATATGCTAAGCCGTCAATTGCTCAAAGGGAGACAGATCTTGGATATGCTAGGTCATCAACTGCTCAATACGAGACACATCATAGATTTGCTAGGCCGTCAATTGCTCAATGGGAGACATACCTTGGATATGTTAGGCCGTCCATTGCTCGATGGGAGACAGATCAGGTCATTCTTGGTCGCAATTTACGACAGCAGCAAGATAGAATATTTACATGTAGTCTATGGTTCCGTTTCAATAAGCTTTGGGATGCACACTTCACACATGCCGGGGAAGTTCATTGGGATCCAAATTTCAATCTTTTTAATGTCTGGTACAGAAGAATTTGCATGCAAAATTACAAAGTTATTGATGAATGTTTCTGAGTGTTTGAATTTTTTGGCAGTATTTTATACATGTTTATTTAATGTAGAAAATGCATGAATAAGTATAAAAACGAATTCCTTTGCCATTTAATGAGTGAAAATATCGTTAAACAATCCCATATTTTTGTAAGATGGTGCAAATATTTTAATTGAAAGTATTCTATCTTCGAAAATATCATCCTGATTCCTTTTTATGTTAAAAGGATTTGAATGCAGTTTTCAACGATCAATCTTCTTCGTTAAAATGAATACAATATTTTGAATGGTAAATAATATTAATGAATTCAAGCTCGATATGAAAATAAATTCTTAAATAAAGTAAGAATGTATTTACATTGATTACATACAAATATATCACATTGGGTCTACTTCCCTCTGCAGTTACTAAAAAGCAAGTGGAAATAAGTAATTCCCATTAAAAAGGTCAGATTCGTATAAAACATTTATTTCCATGACCATACGCACCGTAAATAGAAATGAAATCATATTAAAATTGTAGTTTACAAGCAATCGTAATGATCTAAATAGTTAGCCTTAATGATGGTACTTGAATGAACTTTAATGCACATTCTTGCAAGGAATCTATACCAGGGAAATCACTTGGAAATTAGGCTTTAAGGCGAATTTTTTACTTCTCCTTACTACACTTCCCACACATTTTCGCTTCAATCCAACTATTTTTGATGTTTAAGATTGTGAAACAGACTGAACAATTGTCTGGAATTCACAAAAGGGATGCCATAAAGTGCTAAATCTGAATGTCTTGTGAAATGTCAAATTTCATACAGGGGTTTCTCACTTTTGCGTTTTCTACTTCTAGGGAACTTAATAGTAAAGAAAAATAGTCCATTCTTGGAATAAATTAAGTGCTTCTCCTCCACATATTAAAGTGGAATATTTCCAGTTCATGACTTTTAAGGGGACGCAGTATCCCAGATGATAGAGTCGCGGATTAGGAACGGGAGGGTTCCCAGTTTGAAACTCGATCACAGCAAAAACCTACGTGTACGTGGGGGCTGGTGCACGTTAATTATGTGGTGGTTTCAAACATCCTCACGTTGGAGTGTTGTAGAAGGTGCCAGCTCAGGTGTTGACCTCATCTCTCGTGGTTCAAAATTACGTGGTGCTATCCTCTGATCTTTCCCTTCGGAATTTATCTCGAACGGTCACTAATAGCCCGTGTTTCGCTCCAGTGCAAAATAAATTCAATTGCGTGCCGAAAAAGGGTGCGAATTTTGTAAAAGTGTTTTTTCAACACAGGATTGCTTCAATTACTATGAATGTTTTATTTTTATGATTTAAATGCACCACCTACATAAACCTGTTTATTTTCAGTTGCAAGATTTCATGCGTTAGTAGAGAATGAATACTATTAAACATTAAAATACTAATAAAGATATTAAAATATAAAGTATTCATCAAAATATGAAAGTGTGTGAAAATAGATCGTAAGAAGTACATCTATATGGAAGCAGCGACATTCCACACTTTGAGATTGACGTTGGGACTTACCTGCAAACATGAAAACAGTAAATTAAATTGGAGCTCTCTTGGCTCAATCATAGGCGTTAAAAATAAGTATGAGCATTACTGAGCATTGCTGTTGAGAGGAGCTTCAAAATGTATGACAAACATGCCGACTAGTAGTCACGTGACTGCTCTGTGAAAAATTGATTTGGTTTGCCGATTCATCGTCCAATCGCCTAGTTCGGCGATGTAACATCTTATGACAGGTCGGTGTGTGAATACTCATTTCTATAGTGTGGCTATAGTAATGATGATATTGACCAAGTCTTCTATGTCACGTGGACCAATCAGATGATGAATGAATAGATGGGCTTCTCCTCCCATCCCACAGATCAATCAGATGATGAATGTTTGTTTATACTCTGTAGACGAAAGTAGTCTGAGGGTCAGGTTACTATTAGTTTGGGTCACATGATTCTGGTCTCAAAAAAAAGTTTCTATTGCTCACTCTACTTTTATATTTCCTGTATGGGCTCAGTGGGTTTGCACATTGCGCAAGTAACCTGTGTGTTGAAGGTGGTGCAGATTCGATTCCTGTAACTTTCTAGACTATTTTATCTCTTCTATGTCATTAAAACCTTTCTTGTATGTGAATGTCCACTACTTGACCCTATGCGTTTTGTGTTTGGAGCAGGTTTCCGAAAAAACCTTTGCTACATAAAATCCCGACATTAAAAATAAAAGTTCTATAATGCTTTGCATAGATGATATTAATGCAACTAACTATATTGCTACATTGATAATATATATGCTGCAACCACATTGTTTACGTCTGTGTAAATAGTTTCTGGAAGTTTATATACGAAAAATTAAAAAATAATTATTATTATAGTTTAAATTTTACGCAAAACTGTAAAATTTGTTTCGTACTAAGGCATTATTCTTATTTTTTGCCTCATTTTACATCTAATACTTATTTCTACCGACCATATGTATTGAAGTCTAGGTTTCTTACATTAAATCTAAGAGGTTCACACGTATATATCCGTTCTGAAACCTGCAGGCTTCACTGCATAACTTTTATTCAGTTTTGACTCTCTTGACCAGTAAAACCATTCTTAGGATGCTTTCAGCCAATAAATGTGCTTATTTAACCCTCCAAGTGGTTTAGACCACATATTTCGTCGCTAAAGATCTGACCAATTTTGCTAATTACTAGATATCTCGTGGAGATCTTGATGGACATATCTTGACCTATAACAAGATGACCAGATCTTGATGTCGTCATCATAATAATTGGCAATATTCTGAAGAGATATCTCGTCATTAGCAAAATTGTTCAACTCTTGATAGACGAGATATCTCGTCGAAACCACTTGGCTGGTTAATCACTGCAAGGTGAAATCGATTCTATACTACTCGGAAATCTACTGTTTCTCAGATGGTTATTAATGAACATTGAATGATTCTATGGTTCTCTGGAATTAAAAATAAATAAATTTCCTAATCAGATAAAATATAATTACTCTTCATAACATTAAATTATTTTTAAAATGGTCTTCACAAATCCAATAAACGCCTCATAAATTAATTTTTAAATTTTAATCTACCCGTTGTAAGGAATGATTGATAGTAATCGGGATTCCTTTTAAAATTAAAATAATATTTTTATACTTGAAAACATACGACTACTCCCTAAATTACTGCAATTTAAAGAATGTTCATCTCAACTATAAAACAACTTCAAAGTTGTACAGTTAACCAATTCGAAAATCCAGTAAACGCCTCATAAGTTAATTTGTTAATTTTAATCTGCCAGTTGTAAGCAATGATTGATATTAATTAGGTTTTCTTTTAAAATTAAAATAATATTTTTATACTTGAAAACATACTACCTAAATTACTGCAATTTAAAGAGTGTTCATCCCAACTATAAAACAACTAAATGGTGAACAGTTAACCAATTATTCTAAATTATATTATGACACTTGAATGCAATCTCGTCTTATCCACTACAATGTAATTGATGCATTTAATTTCATTAGAAATAAATAACAATGATATAATAAATATACAAAATACCTCATTAAGAGTTTATGTTATTAAATTAAATGGACGAAATTTCAACGGATTAGCTTAAATATTTAATAAAATCTAATGTTTAATATCTAAATACAAACATTTTGTTCAGAACTGAATAGCTGGACAGATGTTAAGACTTCATTGAATCGCACAATGAATTAAAATAAAAAAAGTTTAGAAAAGAGAAAAGGTCAAAAATGCTCCTCTATTGAAATCGGACTCTTTATTACACAGTAAGCATTCTAAGTAAAATGAGGGTACATGCTTATTTAAAATGGTTCTTCAAAAGTAATTAGTTTTCATCATTAAATCCTTAAAAGCGATTATGAGATTAAACAAATAATACTGTATGAAATAGTTTTTAGGAATGTTTTATACATTAGGAGTCATCTGGGTAATTAGCTTAAAGAAATTAATTTCCCATAATTAAATCATTTGCTTTCATTGTTGGAAGATAACAGAATATTTCATTATCTTCTCTGCCCTGTCATTTGGAGATAATTAATATTTTTTTCAAAAATTAACTTGAAAAAATTACGAATATTATGATGCAGAATTCCTTCGTTTAACAATCGTAAAGTTACTTCTTTAAGTAGTGATTAAGCTATTATTAGAATCAATTGTTTGTTTAATGACAAAGTCGCTGAGAGAGTTCTTGGAATTGATATTATTATCTTAATAACACGGAACTCAAACAAAATGATGTTGTTAAATAACGTAATAAACTCTTCAAATAGTTAATTTAAATAAAAGTGACTTGATGGATATTTTGTCCTGTTGGAATTTTTGCATTTTCAGAATTAGATCTCGCTGATGTTATGTTACGGTGACATTTTAAGTTTTAAATTTTGTTATTTCTCTATTTTAATCATTTACTTTAGATGTTTACTTTTAATGTCTCACTTTAGTACAATATGTTTTATTTTGTATTTTGTAGTAACCTACCGTTTTCCTCATTTATTCGAATAACACTTATTAAAGCTTATTTAATTTCTAATTTTTTCAATCTCTAATATATATCTTCCAAAAAATTAAGTTTTAACAAGATACTTAAATAGCATCTTAAGCAGTTAACATGCAGTCTATGCATAATCATTTTAAATTATTATTTTTAATAAACCAATTCTTTTCTATTTAATTCAATACTGGCAAAAATAAAGAAAACATATAAAGATCATATCGGAAATTGCCTATTACCAACACCATATTAACTTTTCTGGTGGTTGCCTCGACAAGGTCAAGGTCATCATTAGCAAAACTTGCCAGATCTAGAATGAGATATCGTCATTAGAAAAACTGATCAAATCTTGATCTTGTCATAAAAACGGCAATATCTTGATGACAATGTATCTCGTCAATAGCGAAAGTGGTCAGATGGCTTTGAACGAGATATCTCGTCGAAACCACTTGGAGGGTTAAGATTATTTTACGTCATTCATAAGCGGAGTAATTATGAATTAGATGATTAAATGCGATCACTTATTTTCTCTAAGAAAAATTTGATTTAAGTTAAATGGTAAAAAGTACTTATGAAATATAATTCATAATTTATAAATATTAATTAAAGGGTAATGTTTACGAAAATCTAGTTAGGAAACAGGTCTGTGACAGAATTTGCAGGAAATAATTTGCTTGGATTAATAAGAAAATGATCAATATCATCGGAATACTGATTAATAATCTGTTTTTGTATCATGGTATATAAATTATACTTCCTTTAAAATAAACGTATGAAATTTTTCTTAAATACAAAAGAAATTATAGCAACTTATCAGGCCAGCTATTTAACCCTCTGGATACGGCTACCGGACGAACCGGACGAAAGTTTCGAGTCCCCTCGATACGAAAGGCTCGGATTCTTTCAGACCTCAAACTCCTAAAGAATCGCAACAGCCCATTACGATTTCCATCCCCTCTTTAATGTGCTACAAAGAGACCAGCGCATGAATAGCCTTATCTCCCCGTTGACAAAGGTGTCACGGTTATCGACGTGGAGCTTCGCAAATTGTTTATCCTCGAGCATCTAGTCTATGAGAGGTTGAGTAAATGAAAAGAGATACAATTAAAAAGTCACATCCGCCCTTTCAGTTTACCCGGGAAGATTCTGTCCCTTCTATGCATACCCACGACCCGACAATAGAAACCTGCACATTAGGTGTTAATGGGGCGACACATTTTCCCTTTCCTCCTGAGGGAAAACAGTATAAAGACCGTTTCGGCCGGTTTCAGTGAGTTGCCTGTAAAGCCGTTGGGCCGGCTGCCGTATCCAAAGAAATATATTCTGCCCCGTCGTATGCAGAAGGTTAAAGAATCAAATCCAATCTCATGACGAGACACAGCATTTATTTACAAACAAGAAACGAAAACAGTACACATCTCCAAACGGGCAACAAAACGATTGTCCTCTCGCTTTTTAACAGAAACAGACTCTAGGACTTTCAAACGAGGCACATGCGCAGAAGAGAGCACGATAATATGTCTTTGGAAAAACTGATAAACAGTTCCTCGTTCCGTTCGGGAAGGCGACAAGAAAAACACTGGTGTCCTGCTACAAAATAATAATAAATTCATTTTAACACAAACGATATGCTCTTTATAATTTTTCAATATCATTATATTCATAGAAAATGTTTAACCTTCTGAGGATTGAGATATTTCCGAGATGTGTAGTGTTGCTTTTTCTCCACAATAAAATTAATGACTAAGTAACCACATCTTTCTTCAGAATCCATGAATTATTGGAACCCTTAGAAATATTATATTGGTATTTTCCTTGGGATAGAATCTTTTTTGCAACGATTGTATTCGCCCATTCTGTTAAATAGAACCAATACGAATGATTCAATTGTTCCCTTCCTTAGTTTATAATCCTTTGGTAAAATTCTAATGCTCTTATTTTTAGAATAGAATCTATTGAAAAAATTCTGTCGGATTTTCCTTAAAAACAATTCTTTGGAAATAATTATATTGCTCATTTCATTAGAATATTTTCAAAATATTCTATCGATCCTTTAGAATAGAAGTCATTGTAAAGATTCTATAGCTCATTTTCTTAGAATGGAATTCTTAAGAAAGATTGTATCGGTCCTTTAGAATATAATAATTTGGAAATATTCCATTGCTAATTTCTTTAGAATAGAATCTTTTGGAAGAATTGTATTGCTCGTCTCTTTAGAATATATACCTTTGGAAAGATTCTATCACTCCTTTGTTTGGAAAAGATTCTTTGGAAAGATCGTATTGCTCATTTCCTCAAGAAATATTTTATTGGTCAAGAAGATCAATATTGGTTGAAAGTCATTAGGGAAAACTGCAGGTTTCAAGGTAATTATGAGTGTGAAACCCCTCAGAGGATTAATATTGCGAATACGTGAGCATATTAATTTTTTCTTCAATTTTTGTATTGACAAATTTCTATAAAAACAACTAATGTATTTTTATTGGACAGCAGTTATGGGAGTTCATTACGTGTATATTTCATCGGTTAAGAGCAAAAATTCATTAACTGACATTTTTTCTGACATTAAATACTTGTTTTCAAAAAGATAAAAATATTTCAACATTCTAAATGTTTAAAAGATTTATAACACTTTCAAAATTCTTGTAGTTTTTTATTTCTTGGCCTATATATACAACACATCACCAAAAACCGTATAAGAGAACCCAATAAAAAAGAAAAACAAAGTGCAAGTAATAATAAGAACAAAAAAGAAGAAACAATATAACATAATAATAATAAAAATTAATTATAATAACAATAAGTGTTTTGGTTGGCTGTATATTTTTTTCTTCGGATATTATATCATTATTTCAAATCTTGATGTTTTATTTCTCATGATGTTTTTCTCTTCGGTAGTACTTTGAGTTTTTGGGAGGTAACATGTGTTAATCTCTTTGGCTAAGCCTAACACAAGTACAGAAAAACTCAAAGCATCTCTTAAAACTGACTCATGCTTTACTCCCTTTTACGAAGCACAAGCGGTCTCACTCCCTTCATACTTTTACACATCTCATCTTGTTTCTCGGAAAATTCTATTTTTAAGGTAGTTTTTACTTCTTATTTCCCTCTATTTCTTCTTTTGGCTTTCAGCGCTGTTCATCTAATTCAAAACAAAGAGAAATTTATGAATTTAAATTTATGAGTACCGAGAAAATTTCGAAAAAAATGAAAAAGTGTTGGTGGATCAGGGAGTTATTAGGAGTCTGACTCAGTAAAAAGTATATGGTGTTTTCTGCGTGTGGGCGGCAGTTCGCCGAAAGTAGCTAACATACCCCTGTAAACACCACAAGTAGAAAGGCAAAACTAGAAAAGCAAAACAGGCAGAGAAGTCCAGGCAACACGGAACATCCAAGGATACACACCTAAGACAAGCACAACGCAGTCACAAAACTATAGAAAAGAGTACAAACTAAATTACAAATTGAGGACCGCCAGCAAATGCGTTTCATAACACCCATAAAAAGTATACTATACATCAGAGTCATAAATAAAATATCCAGAAAGTCAAAAGTACACCCAGAGTGCCACATCAATTCTATTAATTCCATTGACAATAATCGGACTCTGTTAATTTATTAAAAGGCTGGAACTGAACACTATCCTATCGTTTTTGGAATCAGAATTCCAGTTCCGGTTGAAATTAGTATCAAGTTTGCGCTAGAATGCTGCGCAAATGATAAATACGAACACAAAAGTAAATTGGCATATCAAATCGCGAGTTAGAATTCTCACGCTCCAACAAACACTATTATTTTGTATAATAGAACGTTTTTCACCGTGGCACTCTGGGTGTACTTTTGATTTGCTGGATTTTTTATTTTTGACTTCGATGCATAGAATAAATTTTATGGGCGTTATGAAGGGCATTTGCTGGTGGTCCTCATATGAGTTGTCGATTTGAGGTTTGTTAATGTGAGTAAGTTTGTAATCTCTTCTATAGTTTTGACATTGCGTTGTGCTTGTCTTTGGTGCGTATCTTTGGATGTTCCGTGTTGCCTGGACTTCTCTGCCTGTTCGACCTTTTGCCTGTTTTGTTTTTTCTAGTTTTGCCTTTCTACTTGTGGGGTTTGGAGGGGCGTGTGGGCTACTTTCGGTGAACTGCCGCCCACACGCAGAAAACACCATATTCTGTTGACTGAGTCAGACTCCTTCTAATAACTCCCCGATCCATCAACACTTCATTTTTTTTCTAAAATTTATCGGTACTCTTAAATTTAAATTCATAAATGTCTCTTTGTTTTAAATTATTGAATAATATTGCTAGCCATTCTATGTCTGCAGCTTCGGCGCGTATACATGGACAGTACTGTTTTTTGGCTTCTGTTTGACTATGTTTATTGGCTTCTGTTTCACTTTGTTTATTGGCTTCTGTTTCACTATGTTTATAACCCAGTATTTTGGCTTTCTAGCCTTTTTGTTTTTTACTTACCTGCATTTTTGGCCTTCTGGCTTTTTACTTGTCTGCGTTTTTGGCCTTCTGGCATTTTACTAGTCTGCATTTCTAATACTATGCGGTATTATATAACGTATGTTACAATGCTTTGCCTATGTTTATAGAGACAATATGTTTCGATCATCACAATTATACGCAATTCGTGTTTCTAAAAATTGTCAGTCAATGATTTCTGCTCCAAGTCATCGACGGTAAGTAACATGTAAACAAAATGTTTAACAATGAATTGTGAAGTAAAAAATAATTGGACTATTAACATCATTCAATACAAAAATATGCTATGACACATTAAATACCACCCAATCATTTGCCAAATTCCACACTATGCGCCCTTAGCTCGTGCAAGTACCAAAATTTAAAAATAAATAAATTTATTCATTACAAAAATATCACATCATTTGAAATCATGAGTCTTGACCTATTTGAGAACCAAAACTTCACATTTATCAAACCTCTTCAAACAATCACGCTCCGTAATTCGTTTTAAATAACGGCAATTGTGGTCTATCCAATTTAATAACAGACTCGAGTGGTCATTTTAAGCACTGAATGTTACATTAAGTCCCATCGAAATGCCACGAACGGTTTCAAGTACAAAAAGTACACAGTAATATCCTGCATTCATTCTGTAAGAATTATCTCTCTCCCTATCTACTGCAATGTAATTTACCGGAATGATATCCACAGTATAAAAATCCTTAGGCATATAAAACCGAGGCAGCGAACGCAGTAAATATCATCCAATCATTTTCAAAATTTACAATATCTACCACTTGCTCGCTTATGACAACCCAAATTTGTAGCATGCAAAAAATTATTCATTACAAAAATACCACATTTTCATGAATCATGAGATTCTTATGCATATTGTATTAAATGCCACGAATTCTTATGCATATTGTATTAAACCCCACGAGTACAAAAAGCACACAGAAATAACCTACACTCATTCTGAAAGTCTAAGAATTCTCTCTCCCTCCAATATAATGTATTTTAACGGAATGATACCCTCAGAGAGAGAGAATAAAATTCCTCAGGCCTATAAGACAGAGACAGTGAATGCAGTGAATACCATCCAATCATTTGTGAAATTTACAATATGTACCCCTTACTCGTTTTATGACAACCCAAATTTGTAACATGCAAGTACCAAAACTTAAAAGAAATAAATTTATTCATTACAAGAATATTACATTGTTAGAAATCACGAGTCTCAAGCATATTGAGACCCAAACCTTCACATTTATTAAACCTCTTCAAACAATCAAGCTCCGTAATTCGTTTTAAATAACAGCAATTGTGATCTCCCACCCATTTCAAGAACAAAGATTCGGGTCATTTTAAGCACTGAATGTTACATTAAGTCCCATCGAAATGCCACGAACGGTCTCAAGTACAAAAAGCACACAGAAATATCCTGCATTCATTCCCAAAGTCTAAGAATTCTCTGCTGTAATGTATTTTAACGGAATGATATCCACAGAATAAAAATCTTCAGGCGTATAAGACCGAGACAGAATACCAATCATTTTTGGCCACACAGAATGGGAGATTGGAAATCGGTTCGTAGAGTGATTTATGCTTTTATTTTGAGTTTAGATATTGTGTGCTTCTCCATAACTTCATATAGGGAAGGAGGTCCATTGGATCAAAGATGGTGCTATGAAGAAAATGGACTTTTATGTATCGTCCATAACAAAAGATTGGATTTTACAAAACGGATTTTACGCCTCTGCTCCTTTACGAGGTGAGGGGAAATTTGTCACGAATAAGGCAGAAAGTTGAAAAGAAATGGTTTTTCATGCATGACAGTGGTGTGGTTCTGTGAAAGAGCGCCGGGCTATCTCTTTTGGTGTTGGTTTTTAATGTTATTAAATGGGTTCTGCTGGCTTACTGTTAAGGTAGACTTCATCAAGGTGATAGATCACTGATCATATTTGAATTTGCAAAGGTATATTCAAAAATTAACTGAATATTTCTCAATGTAACTTGCATCAGATTTATTTGAGTTTTGTAGACTTGAACGTTTAACCTCCTGGATGTTGTCTTCACAAAGTATCTCGTCGTTAGAAAATATTGACCAGATCTTGATGGACGAGATATATCGTCGATAGAAGAAAACTGACCAGGTCTTGATCCCGCCATCAATAAAAAATCGGCAATATCTTGATGACGAGATACCAAGTCATTAGAAGAAAACTTACCAGGTCTTAATCCTGCCATCGTAAAAAAAAATCGGTAATATATTGATGACAAGATCTCGTCATAAGCAAAATTGGTCAGATCGTGATGAACGAGATATCTCGTGGAAATTACTGTGTCGAGTCAATTTAAAAATTGTTTTCAAGACTGTTGTCTCTTGCTTATTAAAGGTTCAAAGTTCTTAATTTTTATTATTAATAATAATTTTTCGTGACTTACATCCTCGTATTTAATTGTTGCTTACAAATACCAGACATAAGCTCTCTTGCCATTTGTCAAAAAGTTCTCCAATTCATCTGAACGACAAGTAAAACCGCTAAGTGCATTCGCTCTCATAGTATTAGTTCAAGAGCCCTCCAACACTTCTGATAACACAACTATAAGCTCTAATTGCATAAGCTCCGGCGATGTTAGTCCAGGAACTCTCCAATACTTCTGAACGACACAACTATTACCTCTAATTGCATTAGCTATCACGCTGTTAGTGCATAATGTTACTCCAATACTAATAAACGACATAAATATAAAGCTCTAATTTTCACTAGAAACTGGATATTGTTGGAAAATATTTTTAAAGATCAGTAGAGTTCGTATTTTACTACAATCGCAAGTACTTTAGCATCCATTTTGTCAACAGTTTAGTTTCATAACCAATCTTTATTTTTCCTTCTAATGAAATATAATAGGCATGGGTGAAATCGCTGTCGTAAGATCTAGAACGGTAAATCATATGGGTTTACTAATCGACTTGGGCCGATTGACTTGTGTTCTTAATCAAATTGCTTTAATCACTTTAACCATTCAATAACTATTTGGAGGGATAAACAAAAACAAATTGAACGGTGATTTACTTCATACATATGTAAATATAGTTTGATGAACCAGAAATTAAAAAAAAATATTTAATGAAATGGCGACTTGTCAAATTCCATATCATCGATTGAGAACAGCTCAAAAAATCGACAGATTTTTTTCTATAACAATACAGAAACGTAACATATCGGTTTTCTGGATCTTAGTACTTTAAAAGTATGCTTGTCCGACATGCTGTAAAAATTTCAAGTGTATAAATCCTACATTTTTATAGATATCCTACCTATCTAGTATATCACCTTTCGTGAGTAGTTCTATACATCTTTTATAGAACTCTCACGAAAAAAGGGTTCCGAGATAGGAAAACGAGTTTAAAGTTTCCATACTGTTAACGGAAGTATATACAGTACCTATAATATGTTACTGCTAATCTTATATACTAGTACCATACAGTGTGATTATCTTTTGATGACCGGCATTATAGAATTTACATCTTTTTGAATCGATACGCTCCGAAACTCTACATCTACGTTAGTTAATGGCTTCTGTTAATGGCTTATAAGAGGTCCAACTTTGCGAATTTCGATTTAAAATTTGGTACAAATGTTCTTAAATAATATTATTACATGAAAAATACAAAATCGACGTTTTACGGCGATATAAAAGAAAATCCCTTAAATACAAAAATAATGTGAAGCAATAGAAGTAAAATTTTGCAATTAAGGGGCTTGTAATTCTAGAACTAATGCTTAATTTTTTTCATTTTCGTATTAAATTCTTGAGTTTGTGTATTAAAGTTAATGAAACAAAATATTGCTGTAATTTATATCATTTTTTACTACGTATCACGAATATGTGTTTCTTAAATGTTAATTGGATTTAAAATATTAAATTAAATAATGTTTTATCGATTGTCGTATTTTGAATATTTTCTGAATTACTGTGTCTGTTTCTGGATATATTCAAATTCGAAATATCCAAATTCAAATTCGAAATATCAAAAAATTTAAATTCGTAATCCAAAATATTAAAATTATCAAATTCGAAATCTGAATATCCAAATTCAAATTCGAAATGAAATGTGTTGTTGAATTGAATGTAACACTCAGAATATTTTTAGAATTAGTCTATCTTTCTGAGATCAAATTACGAATGCTAGTAGTTTCTTAATATCTTTCATTTTCCAGAATTCTTCAACGACTACCATTTATGTTAAGCGGCTGCTGTAAATATAATAGAATTAGAAAATATCCAAACTAATGCTTTTTGAAGAATTAAGCATTCTTTTCGCAATGATAGTAGTTCAAGTTTGGCTGTTTAATGCATTGAAGACATTCACCTTAACCCTCTAAGTAGTTGCGAAGAGATATCTCGTCAAACAAGTTCTGAGAATTTTACTAATGAAAAGATATCTCGTCAACAAAAAAGGCTATATTTTGATGATGACGAGATCAGTATCTGGTCAATTTTCTTCTAATTTTTCAATTCAGTCAAAATACTTTTATTTTTATAACGAGATATCTCGTCTATCAAGATCTGGGCAGTTTTGCTGATGACGAGATACCGCATCGAGACAACCACAAGAAGGGTTAAAGTTATTTCCAAAACGATGGTTGGAAACGGTAATTTTAATAAAGAGAAATCAATCGTACCTTTTTATAATGGTAGACGTTTACCATTGCTTTGGCTGAACTGAAGTTTAACTTTTAAACAAGCTATTTTATTTCACGTGCCCTTAAGGGAATTTTTATAAACAAATTTATTTTTCAGAGATAAATAATCGATATACTATCAATTTGTCTTCCGTACCTTAACGATGAGGAAAATCGGGAATATCTGATTCCTGTTGTAAGAGGTACCTCAAGTCAAAAAGTTATGGATGATAAATCTATGAGTGCAAAACTCAACAAATTTTAATTTTTGTGATTTTAAATGATTTTGGCAAGTTTATAGGAGATGAACTTATGAAGAGACATTCATAATCACTCAAACTCAAAGATGATTTTGCACTTAGGTCGTATTAAAAGGGTGCGACATATGTGAATTGGATAACATGGATGGATATAGTATGTACTTTATATGTTTGCGTTTATGTTAATTATAGAGAAATTGTTAAAATATGTCAAAACAAAGTCAAAAGATAATTTATTCTGATGCTTGAAATAATGTTTGCGTTTATAAATGAAAGAGAAGGGTGATTATTCCGATTAGATTTCCAATCTATATTTCATAAATTTAATCCGAGCAACGCCTAAAAATTACGGTAGTCAATGCATAAAGTCCATAGGCAAACTGTTTGAATTCCACCCAATTTCTCTTCGCAACTTATGCAATTTTTTTTTCAAACTTTCTGAAGATTTCCCAAGATATAATCGCTTAGGTATGACTTCAGATTCAGGCAGGATTGCTATTGCAGCATTAATCTTTCTGGTGGTTTATCTTTGGGCCGAAAATTATCCTGTAGTGGTCAGCCTCTGTTTTTCTGAAATCCTGTTACAAACTTTCACCAATTCTGAGCAAGGGATAGTTTGTTTTTCATACTTGGATCTTGATTTCCTTCTTGAGTAATAGGGCACTGTTACCTCGACGAGATATCTCGTCCTACGAAAAATTGACCAGATTTCGAACAAAATATTTCATCAAAACACTTGGCGGGTTAACTTAAGGACTATCAATTCCTTAAATTACCGTATTCCAGACTCGGAATTCTTATTCATAACTAGGTCATTTATTGTTGCTCATTCAAAGTACTCTAACCTGCACAAAGATTAAATAAAACCAATAAACTTAATCAATCAAACCTAAGTTACATCAATTGCCAAAAATTCCATACACAAGGCGCATCATTCTTAGTCATGACCAGATTATTTATTGTTGCTCACTCAAATTACTCTAATCTGCACAAAAGCAAATACAAACAACAAACTAAATTTAGAACCCAGCAGTTCTTTGACATTTTTTGATGCATGCTGGCAGATGCATATATATATATATATATATATATATATATATATATATATATATATATATATATATATATATATATATATATATATATATTTCATACACAGCCTTAGAATACATCGCGGTCCTTGCACGTATAATACTGTATATCCTCCTTCTATTAAGGGATACCGTAACCAGAAATATGAGAGCAATAAATCAGATGAAAGCAGTAAATATAAGCGGATGAATGGGTAGTAAGATGACTTATGTGGATAAAAGTGATGAACAGTCATCCGCGTTTGAAATGTTTTACTGAAGATTCCAGAAACTCGCGTATCCATTGAATAAGTCTTTATACACATTATTTTCTAGAATTGTTTGTTCCAAAACTCTCAATACTCTATTACTTGTAAAAGTATATTAAACCTCTTCCTATATGGCTAAATAGGCGAATTAACGCCATAGAGTACTTCGACTGCAATGTATGGGACAATTACACAAGATTTTAGCCATGAAACTGGCTGCCACTTATTATATTTTTATTAATCAAAAACTTTTTTGAATTAAACTATCTTTCCTTCAAGAAAGCGTATCCCAAATGTTTAGATCTATCAATAATCTTTCAATACAAAAAGAGTTTACATGAAACCATCTCGTATAGGACATTTTATTGTGTCCAGAGATGTCCCATACAAGACGACTTCATATCAGGTGATTTTTTCTAGAAAAAATGAGGTACACCCAAAAATTTGAGATACATTTTCTTAATAGTTTAACTCACTGAGTGTCATATATATAACGTGCAGTCTTCCCTGGATGACTCTTATTTAGTCAGTTGTGACTTTCTTGACCAATAAAATATTACTAATATTATTTAAACCAATCGATGTGATTATTTATTCATTCTGAGTGTTTTTGAAGTAGAAACAGAACTAAACTACTCGGAATTCTCGTAACGGTCAGAGGGTTAAGTCTAAAGTCAGTATTTGATTACTAAAGAATAATAAATCATGAAGCCATTTTCATGAATCATGTCTGCGTACGATTTCCCATACGTGATTATAGACTTGAAATATAAGTAGAATGAGTATTGATATTAAGAGGAGCTTCAGAAAGTAACCCCCATAGAAGATTCACTTGAGTGCTATGTGAAAACTTGACTTGGTTGGCCTATTTGACATCCTATCACCTCGTTTGGTGATATAACATTTCATAACAAGGTAGACGTGTGAGTTCGTATTTCTATAGAGGGAAGGAAAAAAGTGTGAAATCGCCGAAGTCTACTACAATACGCGCGGTCCAATCAGATCATGAATCTATCGGTGTGCGTCTTATTCCGTAACGCAGACTAATAAGATGATGAATGTTTGTTTCAACCCGGCTTACCAGTAGTCTAAGTGTTACGTTACTACTAGTTTTCGTCACATGATCATGGGAACATAAAAAGGTTACCATTAATTACTCTACTTTTGTATTTCCTCTATGTACAGTCGCAGAAAAAACGAACCTTTATTTCGATCACTGTTCGTAGTAGAGAAAATTGAAAGATATCATTGAATAGGGAATAACGCCCTCTTTAAATTCAATTGCAACAAAATGCATTTTGGAACTTCTTCATATCAAATTTTACACAAACAATAAAATTTCCATTGAAAGCACCATGTTTTGATGCCTTAATCAGATTCTGCATCGTTAGCTTAGTCCAAAAATGAAATTTCATCACTTAACTATCTTTATACACGGAGATATTCAATGTTGAAGTTATTATCAAGTTCAGGGATCGTCTCCACATTGAAAATAGCTATTCGCTGATCGAGATTAATTGTAGTTACAGCTACCCGAATTTTAAATTTGAACACTATTTCAAACATATTTCTTAGCGCGTGCAAATGATGCGGGAAGAATATTTATTATACAAGTGAAAACGATTGGAGAGTTATATTATTATATTTATTATACAAGTTCAAACGATAATATTGTAAATTTTAGCCATGATTAAAATGTGATAAAAGGAGGATTTTGAAATTGATAATTCGAAAGGGAGTTATAAAGAGTGTTGATCGATGTTCTGTATAATTTTGTATCGTCTTTAGTGTTCTTAATAAATGTTAATTTTTTAATAGCGTTCATCTCCATGTATGCAACCAAAAAACCTACCTACAATTATTTAATAGCAATCGAACTTATATTCAGATCATCCAAAAAATGAATAGATTATGTCATTCAATTGGTAATTTATTAGTAGAATTCATCTATGCGATACATAACTGGTAAAAGGCAATGCATTTTGGATTACATAAAAATGAAATTTTCAACCATTTTTTTAAAATTTAAATATTCTTCAGGTTTATCAGACTTTTTTAAACTTTATTGCCCCCTAAAATCGCCAAAAGAGGAAAATTTAATGTAACGCAAAAACTAACGATGGAAGTGAGTTGAAATTTTGCATGGCCATATTAGTCCTGAATCGATTACCATCAAAATGTAGTAAGCTTCCAAATCAGAATTTTCCAAACATTAATTTAACAATTATTATTGCATACTAAAAACTATTTTTAAAATAACATATTAGATAGATTTTGTTTGGGATGTTTAACAGTAACATGGTTCCAAATATCTGCTATATAGGAATATTATTTAAGAAGATATCCCAAAAAAGTTTGAGAAACTGATTTAAAACATTTAGAGATCCAATCCTTCTGTACTCATAACTTCGAAACGGTAAGACCTAATGACATGGAATTTGGTACCTAAAATTAAATTTTGGTATAGATTCGAAATTGCGTGTCGAAATAGGGGGTCTCTATTAGAAATTATGAAGTTGGTGCTCAATTTGATATGAAGAAGGCCCCGTATGCAGATGTTATGCATTTGAATTTATATAAGACGTTAGGTCTTGTCGAATGTCATCTTTGATTTTTCTCTATTGTTAAAAGTGCTTGAATGAAGAGGGATGTTCGTCTTTTTTTCGTGACTGTAGGTGACAGTAGAATGCATCTAAATGGTATTAGTATTTCAAAATATGTGCCTACAATTCAGCGTCTATTATGTTATATATCTTATATTTGGTTTAACAATTATTGTAAAGGCAGATAAGACCTCCTGCCTACATCGGGAACTTGACGTAAAGAGTGTTTTCTATGTAAGGTCATAATTCTGTTCGGGAATAATTTTTAAACAAAACATTTTTATTAAATTTGTTTTATATATATTCCCCTCAATTAGTGACATTTAACCTCCTGTGGTCGCGCTGCAAATATTGGCTCTTTAGACTACCGTGATTTGTTCCATTTATTTGCTCTTCATTTCGACATCTATGGATAGGTAAACAAACAGAACATCCGTTAATCAGTCATTAAACCAAAATCAGAAAATCCAAGGTTAATTCATGACCGACCTCTTTATCCATATTTTCCTGTTAGATTATTTATGGAATATGATATCGACCAAATAATCGTTTCTACCCGCGATATAAATATGGGCTCTTTCGGCCAAATTTTATATTACTTTTGAGCACATTTTCTGTAGGATTCGATATTCGATAATGTTTTGCTTAAACCGTTTGATTCGTCGTCCGCTTGTTATCGTACATTTATAATTTGACAGTATTCGGTCCAAAAATCGGCCTTTAGAATAAGCGCATTGTTGTAATGAGCAATATGCCCTTCTGCCTTATCCTGAATCCTTTCCTGTGTTTATTGTAAAAAAAGACCTTCAATCAGTTTAATGAGGCGAAACTCGCTTTGTGGTTCCATTATGAATCTTTCCAAATGGTTCTATTCCAAGAAAGGGAACTGTAACATATCCTGGTTGAGCGGTATACCAGATATTACTCTGAACACAGAAAGGAAGGCAATCTTACCACATGTGATTTATTTCTAAATATATGTACACAGTGTTCTATTTACACAACCTATATGGACATCGCACCATTCACTCTCATCTAAACTATAATTTAAAAGCTACAATCACCTAATTTATTTTGTGACCTTTATTTGAGATCACACTCTGGTATATTTGCCAGCATTTTATATTTATTAAATTCTAATGAATTTATATTTTTATCTACAGTCGCTATTTTCACAAGTCTTCATCTTCACGTTATATCACCTCCATACAAAGGAGCGCACGTGATGTGTATCTCACAGGAGCAATAGTATACTACAAAGGGATTCTAATCTCATGAAAAGACCAATATAAATTTTCTATAGAATAAGTCAATAGATTCGTTAAAAAATTCTATTCCAATGAAAGGGACAATATAATTCTATTATAAAGTGAAAACTAATAGAATCTTTTTCAAGGTTGAAAATAGAATTGGATTAACAAAAAGCTAAAAATACTTAATTTTAGTTGAAGCATAACGTAGAAGTGAGTGATTTCATTTGTAAATCATAGCATCGCATTATTATTTACTACAAATCTTTACTTTTTATGAGACTTTTATGTGTCTTGTGTATATCCTAGTTAAGTGTACCTCAAGTATAGAGAAATGTTCTCCAAATAAATTTGAAATTCTATTCTAGGACAGCTCCCCCAAGGTAAAATAATGTAGTTTTAAATAATACATATACCTTTTTAATAATACCTCAAAACTTATCGAAAGAAATTAAATAAAATCCTGTATACCTATTTCTGAGACACCACTGAGTCGATTACACTTAAATTCTACGAACATTTCTTTATTACTTTCCAGCCATTAATTTATTAGTAAATAGGACTAAGAAAATATTGCTTGGAAGTTAAAAAAGACACATTTTGTTTTGGATTTTCAGAAGTTTAATGTAACATAATTACTTTGATCAGCTGATTATTTTGGAAGGTATAAGGAAAAGACTGAAACATTCATTTAACACTAGAACTAATCCCAGATTTGACCGAAATGAATGCAATTTATTTGAATTTTGACTATTTTGATCCATAAAATCTGAATATGTGATTAGAAACAGGGTTTACAGAAATCCTAATATGGTATTACATATTTTACAAAAATTGATTTGACACCAAATTTGATATGAAGACGGACCCTTATACAAGTGAAATCTACATTTATTTAATGTAGTTATTATTCCAAGTCAAATGACACTTTTGATCCCTTTGTATGACTCCAGGGACTCCAGTAACAACACTTGTTTGGATACTTTTTCGACCGACTATACAAGCAACACATTATACTGTAAAAAATGAAGCAAAATATTTTTTGAAACTCTACGATGGAAGTATTAAAATGCTCAAAGGAAAAATATTTTTGAAATGACTCTACAACTGGAAATGCGAGATCAAAGAAAATGAAACTTTCTCGTTGAAAACAAAATTTTACGAAGAAAGCTTACTATTTATGCTTTCAGAATCAATTTTTCATACATTTCCGCTCACACTACACACACAAAGTAACACATTGCAGTGCTTATTTCGAAGAGCGGTAATAAGAACGAAAATTACGTTCTCATTGATTTTATTTTCTATTCAAATTAAAATATATTTTGAGATGAAAGAGAATGATAAAGGCATGTGCATGAAAAGTTTTGAAGTGAATAAAAATGAATGATTAATATACATTATATGAGAAAAAGTAAGGACTGAATTGTATCGAATGAATCACGCAAGGAATATAAGTAACAAAATGAAGTAAAACTAATAAGCTAACTTGTGACATTTCCAATGGAAGAAAAATATTTTAGTACTTTTCTTTGAAAAGATAAAATTTAAAATTCCTTTCTGAGACCGATGAGGAAATTTTAATCAAATAGTCCGAACAGATAGTACATCCTTAGTTCTAATTTATTCATATACTTGTTTTTTATATTATACCATGACACATAAGACGAGGCAACTAAGAATTCGTTTGGACTACGTTTGAACTAAACATGAGAAGTTGTTCCATTTTTTCTGGCCAAAATACTAATATTTTTTATCAGCCCTCGTCTTTCTGAATGTATCGTGTGATACAAAGTGATACCGAATTACCCTGTGCATCATCAAATTAGTTTGAAGTAACATTTAAAAGTTAATGTACGTATGTTTTACAGTCTGATGAGATTTTCCTTGATAGAGATGTATGCTTTATGCTTCAACTTAGCAACCTAGTTGCCTTGCATCATAGAATGTAGCTCTCCTTGTCAAACATAAATTTAATGCTTAGAATGCTTTTTCTAAGTTAAACATATAGGAAACATTACAATATACACTGCTGGCCACCGTAAATGCAACACCCTGAAGGAAGCATGCAAATAATATGAAATTTACAACATGCATTAGCGGAGGTGAGATATGCAAATGATTAGAATTTCAGCGCAGAAGCACATCACGCGCGCCTGTGGCGCCACTTCAAAGCGCTATTTAAGGCTTGGAGATTTCGACGATTTCAAGTACGGCAATTGTGTTTTTCTTGTGGTTTTTTCAAAAAAACGATCAATTATGCCTCGTAGAAAACAGCGATCATCTTTTGATCAAGTATCCGAGTTCGACAGAGGAAGGATAGTGGCCTACCGAGATTGTGGATTATCTTTCAGGAAAATCGGTAGTCGTGTTGGACGAAACCAAACAACTGTAATGCGGATATGTGATCGTTGGATGCAGGAGGGTACGATGGACCGACGTGTTCGATCGCATCCACCTCAGTGCACCACTTCACGTGATGACAGGCATATTGTGCGTATGGCAGTGACGGATCGCTCAGCCACATCACGAACCATAGCACAGCACATTCAGTCTGTACCGCATCATCCAATGTCTGCGCGTACCATTCGACGCCGTTTACAGCAGAGTGGTCTGTCCGCAAGACGTCCATTGCTTCGTCTACCCTTGACGCAGAACCACAGACGTTTCCGCCGCCAACGGTGCGATGAAAGAAGGATGTGGACGGCAGAATGGAATGAAATTGTCTTTACTGACGAGTCACGCTTCTGTCTGAAACACCACGATGGTCGGATTCGAGTCTGGAGACACCGTGGAGAGAGGATGCTGAACAGCTGCGTTATGCACCACCACACTGGTCCTGCACCGGGTATTATGGTATGGGGCGGTATTGGATATCACTCTCGCACTCCTCTAGTACGCATTGCCGGTACTTTAAACAGCCAGCGCTACATCTCCGAGGTGTTGGAGCCAGTTGTCCTTCCTTACCTTCAGGACTTGCCCACAGCCATATTTCAACAGGATAATGCGCGACCACACGTGGCACGCATTGTCCAAGGGTTCTTCGTAAATCGCCAGATTGAATTGCTTCCCTGGCCAGCTCGCTCTCCGGATCTTTCGCCGATAGAAAACATGTGGTCCATGGTTGCTCAACGATTGACCCAGAATACATCCCCAGTTGCCACACCAGATCAACTTTGGCAACGTGTGGAAGCTGCTTGGTCTGCTGTACCCCAAGAACACATCCAAAGTCTCTTTGAATCAATGCCGAGACGTGTGGCAGCGGTGATCTCCAACAATGGCGGCTACTCTGGCTACTGATTTTGGCAGGAACCACACTTCACAGAAGTCTATAAATTTAATCATTTGATACTTGGTCAACATGTTATCTACAAAATAAATTTTGTTTTGATATCTCTTGTCTTTCTTTGTGTTGCAATTTGGGTGGCCAGCAGTGTATTTATACAAACGTCTCAGAGCGTTATGAGATTTCCGAATAGTGTAATGCTGCTTATACCCCAACATATAATGACTAAATAACCACATATATTGGTTGAAAGAATCTTAGGAAATATTCAAATGTTAAAAAATGGTTAGAAGTGTCATGTAGGGAATAATGCAGATCGCATGCATAACCAAGTTCATGGCTTTTCACAAATCAATCAACCAAATTGAATATTAAAGTACGTAAACTTTCTGAGCGTCAAGGATTTCTTAGTAGTACACCACTGCAGCATACATCATGGTTAAACAGCCACATCTATTGGTTGAAAGAATCCTATAACGGATTCAGTTGGTCATAACGTCTAAAATTCGTTAGAAGTCATATAGGAAAGATTGCAGGCTGCATTCGTAGTCAAGTGCATGGCTTTTCATCAATTTAACAACATTGACAAATACAATATATTAACCTTCCGAGCGTCCTCAATTTCAGATAATACTCTCGGTTTTACTCTGCAGCACACATTTTGGTTAAATAGCCACATCTATTGGTGAAAGAATCCTATAGCGGATTCAGTTGGTCAAAACATATAAAACTGGGTAGAAGTCATGCCGGGATTGCAGGTTGCATCTTGGAATAATGCGAACATGAAACTCAGAGGGTTAAGAAATTTTCTAAATGGTTGGTTATTGAATTGACGTCGCACTGCAGCAACACAACGAGCTATTGGTGACGGTTCGAGATCAACCCCGGAAAGATCTAAGGACAACACCTCTTAAGTTTGACCCACGGTCAGATGACGAGTACAATACCTGGGCTGGCACCCCACTCTCCAAACTTCGGACCCATGCCAACCTGAGGATATTTGAGGCCACGACAGATTTAATGTGCACCAGACCCCATGTACACGACGGTCTTGGGCTGAACCTAGTTTAAACTCACAACCCTCCGGTTGCTCTTCCAACGGCCACTTCTATCACGCGGAGATTGTCAACTATCGTATTAATTATTTAATACTAGCTGAATTACCCTGAGTTGCTCTGGTTGAATTGTTTAAAATTCATCGTAATTCATTTATTCAATATTATTCCTATCGAGATCTCGAATTGTTTTTAGCCCCACTGCAGACCCAGGACAAATCGAACGGGGTTAATATATAGCCTATGTGTCCCACAGAATTCTACAGGACAAATTTAATGTGAATTGGTCTGACATTGGTCGTATAAATTCGCAATGTAATTCCTATGAGGATTTCAATTTGTCTTTAGCCCCATGTACCATCGACGATAAAAAAGACTACTTTCTATAAAAATAATCTTATATTATCTTATTAAATATTCACATTCCACTAATAAAGCTACAGTTTAAGAATTTACAGACGGGATACATAAACGGTATAATACTGAGCAATTTTCAGAGCAACCACACGATTGCACCATACTCTAAGATTCTAAAAACCCTCCAAGGTCATCTTGAGAGGCGACTCCTGTAGATGTTAACTCTGACGTCATCTGCACAGCCAGACCGGGAGAGAGCGCCCCCTAGCAAGTGCTCTGTCCAGAATGATGGGACGTTACACCCCTCTTCACACCCAAGAAAAATAGAACCGGGGTTAATATGTAGCCTACGTTACCCGCAGGGTTCCAAAGAATAAGTGTACCAATTTGATGTAGATTGATCAAACGGTGTAGATTTGTATAGAGAACAGACAGACCGATGTCAACTCTGCTTTATATGTATAGATATCACCAATAATAAAGAAACGAAGACGAAACGAATGTAAGACGAAATAACTTCTAAGTGTGGATTGCAAAAAGCCGCAGAGAATAAAAAGAGGGGAATAAGAAATTTGCTACCAGAAATATTTTTAAAAGAAAGAAAAATATAGTGAATTAGAGAAACGAAGTGAGCCCTATTACTTTATCAAGGGTTGGTTGGTTTCGGGGTTTTATAGCGCAAGGGCCATATTTGGCCATGCTGCGCCAGCACAATACAATATCAAATAATTGACATAAGACATACAATATCAAGTAACAGACACACACACAGTGAAAGCTTTACTGACTCAGAAAAGAGAAATACACCAAAGGTGGAATACTTTTTATCAATGGAAATAAAACGGGTATCTTTTTAAAAAGGAAGCCATTCTGTTTAATTTGAGCTTTTAGGTTTAGTCTAAGAAATCGACTCAAATTACCACAGGAAAACTCAAAATAAAACTTTCTGAAAACAGCGAAAATCGAAAACAATACAAAATAGTAACACAATATGAAATAATTGGAGAAAATTCAAAATAAAACCTTTCGGGAAACGCCTAAAATGGAAAGAGCTAGATATTTTCCTCGAAAACTCGCAACGAAATAAAATTCCAAGAATTAAAGCTCTCAGGATGTGAAAGCAGTCGCTCCTATTTTGTTTCCTTTGAAGAAGCCTCCAATACCTTACTAAGTATCACATTCTATTTCGCAGAGAAAATGGTTGAAACTTCAACTTATATTCAAAAAGGCTTCGAAATTCTCATCATAAAGATTCAATTTTTCATGAGCAGTGTTTTAGGTGCTGGATCAAGCTGGTAAACATATACGTGTTGCAACAGCAATGTTTACTTGAAATTTCAGATAAAATTCCACCTAGCAATATTCGGAGTGAACAACTTCGTCGCGTAGTTTCACCTTAATATTTAAATAAAATGCTTGATTTTCTGGATAGTCAAAACTAAAATGATTGGAAAGCGAGATCTTTCATTGAAGTACACGGTGATATGATATGAAAATGCATTCATTTTAATTAAATGTGAAAAGATGATTTTGTGAGTGTGATAAGTTGGGATGAAAGATATTTATGAAGTATTTATTTTCTATATTTTATGTAATGTTTAATATATATTGGGGCACTCCAAGTTGGAATCAATGTTCGTTTCACAGATCATTCAAGCTCATATTTTTTCTCATATTAACCCCGGTGGTTTTGCGAATTCGAATCCAACCAAAGACCATCTTGTACAAAGGGGGATGGTGGACGTTAAATCTGTCGAGACCTCAAATGTCCTCACGTTGGCGTGGTGTGAAAGTTTGGAGTGTGGTGCCACCTCAGGTGTGATCTCTTCATCTGAGCGTGGTTCAATATTACGTGGTGTTGTCCTCGATCTTTCCCTTGGGGATTGATCCCGGACCGTCGCCAATGGACCCCTGTGTTGCTCCAGTGCGACGTTAATTAAAATACCTACGTCATATTGACCCTCCTTGTAGCTGTCTTGACGAGGCTCCCTAGTCATCTGCAAGACTGACCAGATCTGGATTGACGAGATATCTCGTCATTCAAACTGACCAGATCTGGATTGACGAGATATCTCGTCATTCAAACTGACCAGATCCGGATTGACGAGATATCTCGTCATTCAAACTGACCAGATCCGGATTGACGAGATATCTCGTCATTCAAACTGACCAGATCCGGATTGACGAGATATCTCGTCATTCAAACTGACCAGATCCGGATTGACGAGATCTCGTCATTCAAACTGACCAGATCCGGATTGACGAGATATCTCGTCATTCAAACTGATCAGATCTTGATATAGACATCACAAAAAATTCGGCAATACCTTGATGACGAGATATCTCGTCTAAACTACTTGGAGGGTTAAGTTATCTACATATATGCCTCCAAAACGCCTTATGGTGCCGTCGTGGCTCAGTGGGTATGCCCACTGCTCTATCAAACTTAGAGTTGTAGGTGGCGCCGGTTCTATTCCTGTCGGGTGCATTCCTCCCTTGGTGTATTTCTCTCTTTTGTGTCAGTAAAACTTTCATTGTGTGTGTGTCTATTACTTGATATTGTATGTCGTGTCTGGCGCAGCATGGCTAAATATAGCCCTTTCGCCATAAAACACTAAAATCAACCAACCAACCAAAAGGCAAAACTTTGTTTTCGAAACTATTTAAAATAATCAGCTATAATATATGTTTACATAAGAAAACCGATTATTGGGGATAATATGTGATTCTGGATTGTTTATCTGCCGTTGCTAACAAGGGTTTTCAGAACACCAGTTCTAGTGTATGAAGGAATCTGTAAACACAAATCGTGTTTCGCGTTGTTTCGTGAATAACATTAATGTTTTAAGAAATCAAATACTTTTTAGCTTGAAGAATGAATCTTAACAATAACTATTTATTCAAAAAGTGAAGATTTTACTATCTATACATTTCAATAAGTTCAGATATGACAAGTTACATTAAAATTGCTAAATACGGTAGACGTAAAAGTAGTATAGTTCAGAATTGGTATGGAATCATTTGTCCTGTATGGGGAAGGCAATTATTTCAAATTGTTAAACAAACATTGTAGTTTTCGCAAGCAGGATTTAGAAAACTATTTTTAGGTTGATTGATAATATGGGGTTTTATTGCACAAGGGGTCATAATTGCCATGCTTATCTTAGTATAATATACTTATTAAACTTAGAATCTACTCTTCTGTCATTCAAAATAGTCCCCAGTGCAGTCCATGAAAAATTCATATTTATTTTACTATGAGAGAATTCATATTTAATATTTACTGAATAGAAAACGTTAATTCCTTTCTGTTACCTTAAAAAAATTCTTATTTCATTGATGCAGGCTATATTTAAGATTTAAGTAGTTAGTAAATATGACCGGTAGGCTATTTCCTTGTACACTGCTGGCCACCGTAAATGCAACACCCTGAAGGAAGCATGCAAATAATATGAAATTTACAACATGCATTAGCGGAGGTGAGATATGCAAATGATTAGAATTTCAGCGCAGACGCACATCACGCGCGCCTGTGGCGCCACTTCAAAGCGCTATTTAAGGCTTGGAGATTTCGACGATTTCAAGTACGGCAATTGTGTTTTTCTTGTGGTTTTTCAAAAAAACGATCAATTATGCCTCGTAGAAAACAGCGATCATCTTTTGATCAAGTATCCGAGTTCGACAGAGGAAGGATAGTGGCCTACCGAGATTGTGGATTATCTTTCAGGGAAATCGGTAGTCGTGTTGGACGAAACCAAACAACTGTAATGCGGATATGTGATCGTTGGATGCAGGAGGGTACGACGGACCGACGTGTTCGATCGCATCCACCTCAGTGCACCACTTCACGTGATGACAGGCATATTGTGCGTATGGCAGTGACGGATCGCTCAGCCACATCACGAACCATAGCACAGCACATTCAGTCTGTACCGCATCATCCAGTGTCTGCGCATACCATTCGACGCTGTTTACAGCAGAGTGGTCTGTCCGCAAGACGTCCATTGCTTCGTCTACCCTTGACGCAGAACCACAGACGTTTCCGCCGCCAATGGTGCGATGAAAGAAGGATGTGGACGGCAGAATGGAATGAAATTGTCTTTACTGACGAGTCACGCTTCTGTCTGCAACACCACGATGGTCGGATTCGAGTCTGGAGACACCGTGGAGAGAGGATGCTGAACAGCTGCGTTATGCACCGCCACACTGGTCCTGCACCGGGTATTATGGTATGGGGCGGTATTGGATATCACTCTCGCACTCCTCTAGTACGCATTGCCGGTACTTTAAACAGCCAGCGCTACATCTCCGAGGTGTTGGAGCCAGTTGTCCTTCCTTACCTTCAGGGCTTGCCCACATCCATATTTCAACAGGATAATGCGCGACCACACGTGGCACGCATTGTCCAAGGGTTCTTCGTCAATCGCCAGATTGAATTGCTTCCCTGGCCAGCTCGCTCTCCGGATCTTTCGCCGATAGAAAACATGTGGTCCATGGTTGCTCAACGATTGACCCAGAATACATCCCCAGCTGCCACACCAGATCAACTTTGGCAACGTGTGGAAGCTGCTTGGTCTGCTGTACCCCAAGAACACATCCAAAGTCTCTTTGAATCAATGCCGAGGCGTGTGGCAGCGGTGATCTCCAACAATGGCGGCTACTCTGGCTACTGATTTTGGCAGGAACCACACTTCACAGAAGTCTATAAATTTAATCATTTGATACTTGGTCAACATGTTATCTACAAAATAAATTTTGTTGTGATATCTCTTGTCTTTCTTGGTGTTGCAATTTGGGTGGCCAGCAGTGTATTTTGCGCATAACTGATCATCAATTCTACCGTTATATACTTCGGTAATAAATTTTCAAGAAAATGTACTCTGTCGTGAAGGTTTCAAGAGTATCCAAATCACTTTCCAACTTCATATGAGCATCCAGCCAGAGGTCGAGATCAATTAAATATATTTCACTTCATCCCCGAACTCATGAAATTTTCGTTGAATACTGCGTAGCAGTATCCTTGTATCATTCATTGACAAGTACAAACTAAACTCATGGTCTATTGTATCTATGCACAAGTAACGCTTGGTGATGTTAGCCACCATCCTAAAATTTAACTTTTAATACTGTAGTATATATAACAATGATAGTTATCTACACCATGAGCTACTTTTTGGTTGACGGCGTTGCAATGTCTTTTACACATTTGGCTAAACTGGTAGCCCTGATGGTGACATTGGACTATCTTTCATGCATTGCCACAGTTGGTTACAACATTATAAGCACGTACACTTAAAAACATTGCAGATTGCGCTCGTCTGAATCAGCGCAAGCATCGATAGATAGCTCATAGTGAGCAGATGAATTGCCAATGAATTACCAATCACTTCAACAAATGTCTCAAGTCTTGTGATAACATACAGAGCTTCACTACTCGTTACCGCTCAGCCTCTTCTTCACAAGGAATATCGCACTCGGATGCCGAAGGCAGCATAGGATAGTCTCAAGTCCAATTATCCATTGGGAGAGTATTGTGGTGAACTTCGCTAACACTGCAAAATATAACTTACAATATAAATAATATATCCAGTAGTATAAGCAATCTGTTTAAATAAGTCTTAGTAGACAAACTTGCACTTTCTTTCACTCGCCATGCTAAAAAAAGCCGTCCGCAGAGCTTTTACAATGCTTAAAATGTTATAAGGGACGTTATACCTTGTTACCTTAGTATATGGTCCCAAACATATATCACATTGGAATCCAAACTTTACTAATTCGCAAGTCTGGAACAGAGGAGTTTCCATTTCATATGCCATGGTTAGCTATGAATTCTTCTGGGTGTTTCAATTTTTAGTAAAGTGCATTTGCAGTATTACGTACAACCTAAACTGGTCAAGTACAACCATAAAAATTCACTATCTCTGCTATACATAGCCATTTTGTTATTCTATAAGGAAGATCAGTTACGATATATTATGAATTAAAGTGAAGAAAAAAGACTGATGAGCAGCATTAGGTGTGTGTTATATATCTACACTAGAATAAAATGTGTCCCTTAATCTCCCTTTTAAGTAACATATGTTACCACCTGGTATTTTTAACTGCGTAGGAACTGAAAAATATTTTCAAATTCATATAGTCTGCGATGGCATTCTTATTCCCTTCTTATTTATCTCATTTGGCATAAATAAATTATACCAAGAGTACAAAATTGTGAGACTTGAGGAATTCAAGATCCAGCTCAAGATGGCGAATAATCAGAACTGAGGGACAGCCCAGATAGTAGATCATATGCACGAACCAAGTCTAAGCTCAGTTGCATTTGGAGCACAGAGGCAAATGCGTGCAATCCAATTCGATTTTCATTGGCTTCTTCAAGTGTCTACTTCAAAGCTTAAGAGAGAACAGTCTGAGGGGATCTTCTCTGTTGCTGTTTTTGGTACGGGTGTATCTAGCACCTCGTCTGATGGTAACTCTCCTGGAGCACGTTTTATGTCGCCAAGGAAGGAAGTCTTAGATTTGTTTTATATTTATAAATCTTTATAGATATTTCCGTTGCCGAGGTTGCCATAAAAATGGGAATAACACCAATAAAGATGGGCTACCTTCACCTGCCTTAACTCGCTACTAAGAGGGCGCCAAAAAACGCGCCAAGAGCGGTGCCACCAGACGAAGCGCTAGATACATCTGTACCCTCATTTTAACCAGGAAGGCACTGCTGAGTGCAGGCAAGGCAGTCATGAGTTAGACGGTCCAAATCCTATTCGTGCCCGCTTTACTTTTCCAAGCGATTGAGATATGGCGGGCTGATTGGCATATATTTTGTATCCGTAATACTGAGTACTTGTCTGCACCCACAGGGGGACGGTTTCTTAACAGGTGTTATGAAGCACATGTGTAGAAATAGGTAGAAATAAGGGACTGTTGTTCATAAAGTGTCCCAAACTAAACCCTCAAGTGTTTCAACGTGGTATCTCATCCAAGATATGGTCAATTTTGTTAAGGTACATAGTCGGGGCAAAATTGTCCGATTACTACAAGGGGAATAAAGATCGAAGTAGGAAACACCCATAAGAAATTTATTTGTGTCATAGGACTAAGTTCACAAAATAGCTTAAAATATATGTTACCATCCGTAAGGCATATGTTCTTCAGAATAAAATTTTATATTTGTAGCAGAATTGAGGAGTCTGCTACAAAAAGAATCTTTTAGTATCATATCGTGAAACATGTTTTCGGACTTTTCCTCTCATGTAACTTCGACCATGCAGAAACAGTCACGAACGCAAACAGCATAAATTTCCATGGCTTACCCTAAACCAAACAGATGATAGCATCTTACATTATAAACTACTTTTTATCCCATTGTTGCGATCTCGCATTCATTTTTGTGAGATACTGTCCACTGTATCTGTTCGTTAGAATAGTACACGTGTTATTGTGATGTCTTGAATATTCTTGAATATGTTATTAACTTATTTTGCTTATGGGAAAGACAATTTTTAAATCCAGTTGACATATGTGTGAAAAAAATAAAAACACAAAAATATTAACAAGCTTTTTTATGTTGAAATCTATATCATGCTTATCTGCTATTGGAAGCTAATAATCGTTCTTTAGTTCATAAGTCTGTTAAATAAATCCATAAGATTTATTGAATACCATAATTCGCCAGTATGATATAGGTCATATTAAAGACAGCTTTCGAATACAATTGTTATACTTGTGTGAAAAATAAAAAAAAATTGGTTCAAAATATTTGCTTATATTCGCTCATATTGAGATGAATAGTTGGTCTGTTCGTCAAAAAATACATCAGATTTATATAATTCGCCAGTAAGTGATATTAAGTATTGTATATTTACATCTTCAACTACTATTTAGTCCGGCTCTGGCGAGTTGACGTTTAAGTCACGTGGTTCTGAAGAGTCTATTCGTTAAATTAGGGGACAAGTTAAACATAAACAATGCGCTTCCACAAGAAGCTTCTTTAGCACCACAAACTTGACCTTTGAGCTTGTCGTTCAGTTGTGTAAGCGATAGCAGTGATTATGAGTTGATGAAAGAAGTAATCACCTTATACTTTCGCAATACATGATTTTGCGTCTGTCGGTCCTAAGTCTGGCAAGTTTAGCTTTTTCTTAATGTACATATCCCAGGTCACCTGTCTTGTCACCAGTGTGACACTACAATGCTATTAGCTCTGTGGTTAGAAAGTGAAATCCCAGAAGAAATAAATGAAACGCAAGAGCAATATAAATGAAAACAATTCGATGTTGTATAGCATTATTTCCGTTACAATTTCACAGACATGAAGCCAATTTTACTCCTTTATGTTTAAACCGAATTTTTCACCCGAACAACTCAGTTATAAGCATATATAAATATGTATTCACACTTGAACCTATGCCAGCTAAGTGTGCCAGAAACTTAAAATATCAATGTTAAGGTATACTAAGGATGATGCGAAGGTAGATATTATTGGGGCACTCCACGTTTCTGGATGCATTTATAAAAGGAAAACATGAACGAAATACAATATTAATTCACATTTTGCTGCAGCAGAAACAAAAAATAATTTAAGTACACATATTTAAATACAGAAATCTATATGAAACAATCCACCCTGTCGACCGTAACGGAGGCTACAGCGATACACTCATTTATTCGCCATTGGGATTGTTCACTATTGATGAGATTGGTTATCAGTGGATGGTTTAACCAAATTAATTTCCTTAACCCTCCAATTGGTTATGACTAGATACCTCGTCATCAATATTCATATTGACCATCTTCTGATGATGATGAGATCAAGATCTGGTCACTTTTATTCTAATAACGAGATATCTCGTCCTTAACGATCTGGTCAGTTTTATTCTAATGACGAGATATCTCGTCCTTAACGATCTGGACACTTTTGATAATGACGAGATATCTCGTCAAAACAACCACTAGGATGACTAAAGAAAACTATGACTAACCGTAGTGATCAGATTCGCCCTCCGACCCGCACGATCAGAAGAAAGTTATCTGCATTTTTTGATAAAATGTGATAAAAATGAATCGCTCGATCAAAATAGATTAATGATTTATTTGTGATGAAAAGTCTAGTGTTGGGAAATTTTATATTTTATACGGGTTTCTCAGCTGCGGCCAGTTGTGACTGTATTCCAGTAGGTTTGTTATTTATAAGGTTTTTTTTTTAATTTATTAACAGGACAAGGATGGTGAACATTGATTTCCACACCAGTGTTAGTGGATAACTTCGAAAATCTACCCGAAAAATCGTTACCATAGCAGTTCGTATGTGCTATGACCCAGCTGAGGCTAAAAATATTTAAATGAGTAGAAACGTTTTGTCTAATTTAATTTGTGCAAAATTATTTTGTATTAAAATGTTTAAGTACATGGATTGAGCTTAAATTGTTATTAAAAATAGTGCACGGGGTATTATTTTTAACCAGCCAAGAGACTGTTTTATTTATGACAGTGATTATACAGCATTATGACGTACACATTATTTATTCTGAAGTATATACCGTTTACTTATGATCTTCAGTCTGTTTGTCCAGAGGTTGAAGTTATCGAGAAGGTGATGAAGGGAAGAAAGATTGTTCGAGTTCAGCAAAGAAAGATCGAGAAGGCAATGAAGAAGACTGAAGGAAGATGATTATAACCAAGTTTTACTTGATTGCTGGGGTCATTTTAACTCCCTACCTATACTTAAGCTAACGGTGATACTCTAACCTTAATGTACCTGAGGTTATAAGGTGCTTTTCAATTATGTGTTTTTCATGACCTTAAGTCACCTTGGCCAAAAGTTGTCTTGGAGTTATTGAGAAGGTGATGAAGAAAGATAATTAGATCAACAATCATTGCTACTATCAAATGAACCGATGTGACTCCATCTGTATGTGTGAGTTAAATGAAATTTGTGCAATTCAAACGCATAGTATATATAATTTTGTTTTTCAATTTTAAGTTTTTCACTCTAAAACTGTGTGGCTTAAAATGGCGCTGCCCGCCCGATTTGACATTTTAAAAGTTCTCCAGATTGGGAATCTGGACAACGCTCTCTATGTAAGGTGCATTTTCTTCCACACTGTTAAACCCTCAAGTTTTGCGCTAGATCAATATTTTCGCAACTACAATGCCCATACTTAAGCTAACTACGTTAACCTAAATATACCTGAAATTCTAAGTTACTTTTGAATTACGAGTTTTTTATGACCTTAAGTCCCCTTGGCCAAAGGCTCTCTTGGAGAACTTATGCAGTGAAGAAAGATAATTAGACCAATTATCATTTCTACAATAAAGGGTTAATTTTGACTACGTCTGTACGTAAGAGTTAAATGCAATACGTGGCAGCTATAATCTCCAAAAAATTCATATATTTAGTATGTATTTTGTTTTACAATTATACATTTTTCACACTTAAACTGTGTGCCTTAAAATGTCACTGTCCACCCGATTTGACATTGAAAAGTCTCCAGATTGAGAATATGGACAACGCTCTCTATGAAACGTGAATTTTCTTCCACACGGTAAAACTCTAAAGGTTCGCACTAGTTCAATTCTATCGCAACTATGACTACAATGTCCTTACTTAAGCTAATGGTAATATCCTAACCGTAATGCACCTGAAATTCTAGGTTTCTTTTCAATTATGAGTTCTTCATGACCTTAAGTCATCTCTGGAAAAGGCTGTCTTGGAAAGATGATACATCGAAGAAAGATAATAAGAAAATAATTGCTATCAAAATATTCATTTTAACTCCATCTGTACAACTCAACTTGGAATAATAATTTTCTAATAATTCATATATATAGTGTGTGCGTTTTGTTTTTCAATTATGCGTTTTTCACACTTATACTGGGTGGCTTAAAATGGCGCTGTTCGCCCGATTTGACATTTTAAAAGCTCTCCAGATTGGGAATCTGGACAACGCTATGTAACGTGCTTTTTCTTCCACTCGGTTAAACCCTCAAGTTTTGCGCTAGTTCAATTCTTTCGCAACTACAATGCCCGGGGGGCGCGAAAATTGCTGAGATAATGCAAACTTTATATCCAATACTCGATTTTTGAACTGAGAAAAAAGAAGGGCGCTTTTCCATATCCGGGCACTTTAACAGAAAGCCGCAAGGTTTTTGGATGAAATGCCATTAAACTGATACTTCCTCGCCATAAGTCAGGGCCGGGGATGTAGTTTCTATGAAAGTCTTCAACTCTCTGAGTTGAATGTGTCAAAAGATATTTCAAACTTATGACCCCCTCTTTTGTGGCTTAAGGACGTACGGTAACAGCTTATGGTTGTTCTCAGTGTGCACAGCTGTGATGCAACGTAAAAGTCAATGAGCCTTGCTTTGGTAAATCGTCTCGGAAGCTTTTGTCTTTTGGGATGAAATGGATTTGTAAAGCTGACTTTTATGTGTAAATATGCCACTTATTTGAATTTACTGATCAATGAAAATGCAGATAGCATTGAGATCGAAAGACAAAAGCTCAAATTGTCTTTTATTATTCTCGTGTAGCGAAAAATGATCAAAAAGTGAACCAAGCCTTTATTCACAAAACATGGCATGTCAGGAGAGAGTCGAGTGGTAACTAGATTACTATGGTGTGTATTAGTGGACGCCAACGGGAACTCTATATTATCATAAATCGTTATTTACAAATTATATACATGAAGACATAGGCCACAGAACTGTTCGAGTCTGAGTAGCAGACCCTAAGAAAACACAAAAAACGCCGTACCTGAAAGCACATCTACATTCAACTCTCCTCTCTAGACTCTCTCGTCTAGCCTGCTTTTCTCTTTTACCCTCCAAGTTGTTTCAACGAGATATCTCGTCCATCAAGATCACCAATTTTGATAATGACGAGATATCTAGTTATCAAGATATTGCCGATTTTCAAGATCTAGCCAATTTTCTTCAAATGAAGAGAGAATGATCTCGTAAATTTTCATGATGACGAGATGTCGAGACCCCCCACCAGGAGGGTTAACCCCTATTGTTCAAGGTATTCCCAGTAGTCGAATCTTATAGACCCATGGTGCTTCCTTGTGGGAAAGCTTATCAGAATATCGCATGGTTTATGAAGTTGTACTTTTAAAAAGTTTAAAACAATGATTTCACATCCTACTTTTCTAATCATTTTCATGGTTTCAATATCAAAAATACAAAATACTTTATTTTCAAAAATGAAATGCTTTTTTTTTGCATTTCTGTGACTTACGAACCTGAAGCTTAGAATTCGTCTCGATCTGCGCAGCTGTAATGCAAAGTAAAAGTCAATGTGCCTAACTTTAGTAATAAGTCACGGAATTTTCCATCTTTTGGAATGAAATGCTGACTTGTATGTGATAATAGCAAGCTACTCATTTAAATTCACCGACAAATGAAAATGTAGTAACATTGATATGGAAAGGGAAACATTAAAGGTCTTACTTATTCTCGTGTAGACAAACCTAATCAAATATTGAAAAACAACCCTAACTTCACAAACAATTACCTGTCATGTTAAGCGGTTACTAGATGGAGTATTGGCGGATGCAGAGGGATGCAAAATATTGCCATAAATTCTGTATTTACGTATAATAGATCCAAAAAGTCACTAGACCATTTAAAAATAGAATAACTCTTTTATGTATTACAAATTCACACATTTATTCTTTTATAAACAATAAATATACTTCTTGGAAATTGTTTTTAATTAGTTTTGTAGGTTATGTCCTTCAAATATATATATATATATATGGCCACCATTTTTTTCTTGACAGTGACTGGCTCTTTCTAAAGTGTGTTCCATCACCTCTCGTAATGCTTCTTGGCTTATTCCTTCAATTTGTTCACGGGTGTTGGTTTGCAATTGCTGCACTAGCTGTATCTTATAGCGGAATAAATTCAGAATCCTTTTAATCCTCTGCAGCAAGCTTCGGGATATGCCCAGCTGCTGGGGTCGCCTACGGGTTGATGTTGAAGGTTCTTCCTCAACATTCTGTCATACACGCTGAATGTTGTCCTGAGACCTTCCTGAACTTGGCCTCCCAGCACGTGGCGAATCACTCACAGTCCCTTGTTGTTCGAAGCGGTGAAACAAGTTGAGTATCGCTTGTTTAGATGGTGGTTGTCTGACCCCAAAATTACAAATTTAAGAAGCTTTAAGACTCTTTGAGTTAGCACAATTGACCGTTAATTTTGTAGATAAAATTGGATTAATATTACTCGTTGATCTGTCGTAAATTTCTACATAGCCATTTTTTAAGGATTACATATAAATAATCCGAAACAAAAATATTGAAAAAATGAAGAGCAAAAAGTTATATTTTAAAATGGTCTAGAGATTTTTGGGCCGCCTTGTACATCAGACAACGTACCGTCTGGCATGGAACTGGGTACAAAACTCGAAGAAACCACAAAATTGTCCGTGAAATAGAGCACGCTTGCATTCAACCCTTGTAATCTCCAGTCTCATTCCTAGATTCTCTCGTCTAGCCTGTCTTTTTCACTAAGCTCCTGTCCAAGTAGACATCAAGTGGCCTAGTTCAGTAGATCCCTTGTGAGGAAAAGTGATGTGAATACACATAGTCAATGGAGTTTGTACTTTTAAAACCTTTTTAAAATTATTTTATTTTCCTTATTTGAAATTATTTTGAAGATTTCAAAACAAAAGTACCAAGCACTTTAACTTCAAAAATGAAATGTTTTGTAAAAGCCTAGGAGGCTTATTTTGCCAAATTGTCTCAAGAATTTCAAATAGGAAATTGACCTGTATAGCTGACTTTTATATGTTAACATCAAGTATTTCACTTTACAGAAGTGAAATTGTTTTCATAATTTCAATACCAAAAATACAAAATACTTTAATTGCAAAAATAAAACGAATGAACTTAAATGGCTGACAAACCTAAATCTTAAAATTGGTCTTGATCTTCGCAGCTCTAAAATAATTTAAAAGCTCATGATCCTTATTTATCTAAATTGTCTCAAGAATTTTAATTTTTTGGTGTGAAATCGATTTTTGAAGCTGACTTTTATGTGTAAATTCCAAGTGCTTCACATTATAGAAGTAAAATTATTTTGATGATTTCAATATCAAAGATACAAAATATTTTAATTAAAAAATTAATTTTTTGCACTTTTGTGGCTTACGAACTCAGAGCTTAGAATTGTTCTTGATTTGCGCAGCTTTTAAACAACACAAAAGACGATGATCTATACTTTGGTTAATCATCTCAGATGCTTTCATCTTTTGGAATGACATCGATTTGTAAAGATGATTTTTATCTGCAAAAATCAAGCCCATTTAAATTTACTGATCAATGAAAATTCAGATAACATTTAAATCGAAAGGAAAAACCACAAATGCTTTATTTACTGCCTTATAATAGAAAGTACTAGAATGACAAGCCAACTCTCACTTCGTGAAATATGGCCTATGGATCTGTATTTTAACAATTTTTTAAAGAACTATTTCTCTTCCTACATCCTAAATTATCCATAGAGGAGATAAAAAAATTTTATTATTATTATTGACTGGATCATGATAACAACTTTTAGAAATCAAAGAACAGGAATAAGATGGAATTTTACGTCTGTTTTGTAGGATCTTGATTTTGCAGACGAGATATCATCATGTTGTCGTCCAAGTTAAAAGATTTACAAACTAAAACTGATGTCTTTTCAGAAAATGCTAAACTAGTGGGACTAAAAATCAATCAGAATAAAAGAAAAGTCCTCAGAATTAACGAAAAATCTAGCACTTCCATCAAGATGCAAAATAACTCAATAGAAGATGTAAGCACCCTTTTGTATCTGGGAGCAACAATGAACAAAATGGTGGTACTGATGAAAGGATTGATCTTAGAATTTCAAAAGCTCGCAACTGTTTTAAGAATCTTAAATTGTGGAGAGCAACTAATATACATGTAAAAACCAAATTAAATCTGTACGAATCACATTCAGTTCGCTTATATGGTTCTGAATGAAAAATTACAAAAACACAGTGCAATAAACTAAATATTTTCAAAATAAATTTTTAAGAATTATTTTAAAGATATTTTGGCCATACTGCATTTCAAATTAAAAATTATTAAATAAAGCACAATGTAATGAAATAGGAAGTGAAATTAAATTTAGACGTTGGAAGTTACATTTTAACAATGAACAAAGACAGTATTCCTAATATAGCATTGACCTGGACCCCTGATGGAAAGAGAAAGCATGGACGTCCCCCCGTTTGACCTGGCGACGTATGATGGAACAAGAGAGAAGTGAGGCTGGATGGGCGAGCTGATATGAAGTTAGATTCAGCATCGGACAGGAAACTTTGGCGATCTAGATTGAAGGCCTTATATGCCCTTAGACACTAAAGAATTTATGATGATGATGAGTTAAAAACTTATGGACATCGAATTTATGAATTCTATAGTAAACATAGTATAATAAAATTAATTATTTAAATATGTACTAAGCTTGCCTGCAATAACTCGTTCCAAGCATACGTTATTTGAAATCAAAATATATACTAAAATTTGAGTGTAAACAATGGTACTGGGCTCTTTAAGATTTAGCTCTGAAGTAATTGGTTTAATGTCTGATAATTTCAATATTAAGAGACTCACTTACAACTTCAAGTCTATTTCTTAACTTAAATTTCAAATATGTGAGCTGAAAGAAAACAGTTCCTCACCGTAAGTGAATACCTTAAAAACTTTAACCTTTTACAGTCATGAAAAAACATTTTTCAATGTTGCTGATAGTTCAACGGTAAGATTCTTTTTCGTTTCTTCCCAGAAATATTTTTCCAGTGTCTGCTATCCCCCCATTCAATCTGTTTCACTCTTTTCAACGAAACAAAAGTCTTCCAGATCGTGTCTCATCTGCTTCCATAGGAGTTAAATGAACCGTTATACAGTTTCGACATGGAACTTTTTCGACTCCTCGTGAGGTAGAGGGAATAACTGTTCAACGAAATACGTTAGCAATTTATTTCCTGTTTTTGTTCCAAATATCCACTTCCGTGGATTATAATGGCTCAGTGGGCTTGGCCACCATGCTATATATCATAAAGCTATTATTATATTGTAACGTTCTATTATAATTGGCATGGTTTAGCGGAGCTTGATCAGATCAGGCACTTGCGCCTCAGAATCCCAATCAAACCATTGCAAATGTAGATTGCTTCTTATATTTCAAGGGCCATATTTGGCTAAGGTGAGCAATATAAGCGATAGTCAAATGATGGACACACACACAAGCAAAGTTTTACTGGCAAAGAGAGAAATACACCCATGATTAAGTTAGATAAATCGAACCTGCTCCGCCAACAACTCGCGGGTTACTAGTGCAGTGGGCAAACCCATTTAGCCATTTTAGTTCTTGCAAAGGGATAGCAAAGAAATAGGTACTATTTATTATTTGCAAATACTTTGTGATGACGAATTAATTCCATCTTAATCTACACTTCAAATTGTTCCATGTTAATCTTAGAGAAGAGCATGGTTAAACTTAATCTTTATGATTTAGTAACCGATCAAATGCTTCTTAGACCTTTCTGATGTCTGAGAGAGCTTCCACTTTTCAGCCAATGTGAGATATTTATAGAGCGAATTGGGTGATTATTTTACAACAGTATTATAAAGAAATTCAGAGCATTTACTTTAACACAAATTTAAAGGATGTGTTATTTGAAAATAGGAAGGAAAGTACATTAATTTATAAGAATTGTAACGGATGTTAAGTTCTTGTTGTATAATGTAATCGCCAATAGAAGTCTATTTCTTTGTGGCGCTAGAACTGAGCCACACTTTGTATGCAGCATGTATGAATGTTCTTGTACAGCTTTCTTGGACGTCCGTCCATTTTGATTAATCTTATTGGTTGTGCTGCAATCCTATCCTATCTGTATATATATGTGTTGTGTTTTCAATAAATTAGCTTTTTCCCTTTTGCGATCCACATGGCCTGTGTCATTCCTTTCCTCTGAAGGAATCGTATTTAACAATTCTTAATACTAGAAAGACGGGAAGCTGCCTTATATCTAGAAAGACGGAATTGGTCAATTCGGCCCTGATTCTTATTGAGCGTTGGATTACATTATACAGCATATTTTAGGTTTCAAATGATACATAATAAGTAATAGAATATATATATATATATATATATATATATACTAGTATTCAAATAAAATTTATCGCACTGACCTGCTTTTTATATAATTTTATTTTTTCATTCGTTGAAGCAATCAGTACATTTTACTTCTATCGATGAGTATTTCCCGCATACTGCATTTTTGCAATTTTCGCAGCTATTTTTTGTATGGTTTCCCATACAAAATCTCCGCACTCTGCATTTCAATATTTCATTGGTGATGTTTATATAACTAGATGCGACGGAATCTGAGTATTTGCTGCATTAATTTTAGATGCCACATATTGAGTACAACGCTCTTCACAAAGCTGCAGGATGAAATTTCTCCTGTTCTGCTTTCCCGTCACTTCTTTATTCAAAACCCAAGCATTTACAGCAGACATGTCTAAAATATTAAAAAATACTTGCATAGGCCAGCGACGAGTTTCCGATTTTGTAGTGTGCAGGCGTACTATTTGGTCTATAATGTCGACGTCGTACTTAGCCTGGTTGTAAAAATGCACAGTTTCTGGTGTCTTCTCATTATTATCGATGGTAACAGTAAGGTAGAGAGAACTTAATAGAACATTTTTGTTCATCTTTCCCTGATAATCAGTAAGCGTTATATCTGAGCCTTTTCTGAAAAATATCGTGGAATGAAGAGGTTGTTTTCCCAACATTGCTCTTGGTAGCACCTCGGCAGTGTTTCTACGAGGCTGGTGCATTTTGATTTCTATTGTTAACAAAATTTTAAGGATGTGAAATATTTATCTGTGGTTATACTTCTTCCTTTTCCCAAGGTGTGTCGCCAATCACTAACTCACATTCATTGTGTTACTAATCTTTGCTTACAGCTGGGGAGGATTTTTAATGCTTGTAAACAGGATGTAGAGGGAAATACAAACTAAAACTACTTTTAATGTCGTTGCGAGGTAATTATATACATCAATCAGGAAAAATTTCGCGTTATCATTGCGAAATGCGATAGAGGCCATTTTGGCCCCTTCCCGTTTTTCTAGGTATACGGTTCATTATCTCCGCTTCTATGACAGCTAATCTAAAGTGATTAAATACACGTTAAGTATGAGCTAAATAATTAAAAGTCATGAAAGATCAATTTATTCAATGCATGGGCTAGGGAGTTACAGGGATGGAAACAACACGAGAGGCTAAAAAGGCCCCATCCCTCTTTCTAGTGTTAAACTTAACTTCAAAATCTGAATGCTAATTTTAAGCGATGGTTGAGAACTTAAAATCGAAACAATCTTCGAAGCAGTTGGTTAAAATTATCTTGAAGGATTTAGTAACCAATAGAATCCAATTTTAATAACCAATCAAATCAGAAAACTTAAATGTTACATTTTATGTGTACATTTAAAATAGGTTTAAATCAGTAACCTATCAGACGGCTTAGGCGTTTCAGGAGTCTGAGAGATTTTTATTCCAATCAATTTAGATCATTACTGAGAAAGTAGGACGATTGCATTACAGCAGTTGTATAAAGAAATTAAAAATACATAATGCAAAGTAAATTAAAATAATATATTATTAGAAAGATTTATTCGTTACTTCAAGTTTTTTTCGTCATCGCAAAGATATACCGCTTCAAATTATCTGAAAGTATATGCCCAATGAAGCTGTTCGACAATTATTTTAAATACATCTAGGGTACTAATTTCATACCAACTCAATAAAAGTAAATCCTACATTAAAATTTGGATAAAACTGTTCTTAATTTTATATAAATTATAATAAAATGTTCCCGTTTTACATATGTAAATATAGAGTACTCTTCATATCATTTACAAAAAGTGCTAATTCATAAATGTTTATAATTCTAAAGTTCAATTAGTAAATATTTTTAAACAGTAAAGTTTTAAACAGGGTTAATAAATGTCATCAATCTTAACATATTCATATGGAAAATGAAAATTACACTATACGAAGATATTTTGCTGGCTTCACATAAAATATAGTTCTATTTTCGAGTTATTACTTACTGTTCGGTTACTTTTAGTTTGTTAGAGATATAGAATGTATTTTCAAACTAAGGAAAATGGAGGAGAGAAAAATAACTCAATCAAATAACAAAATAACTGTTCAATTTATTAATAAACAGTTCAGTATATAATCGCAAATATAAATTGAAATTCAAAGATTCATACATGCAGGATATAGGATTTTAGTCGCAATGAAGAAACACAACAAACTATCAAGAGTCATCAAAAAACATTAAAGAGGTATAATCCTGCAATTTTGTTAAAACATATTTTGAATAAATGTCAGATAAAAAATAGTACGTTTTATTTTTATGCACATAACTATGTAATTCTTAAAAAAATGATTTTTGTCTTAGATAGATTTCATTCTTATAACTTATCTTAAATCAAATACCAGAATTATTTTCAAGAAATTAATGTATTGTAAGATTATAACTAAGTATCTAAAACATTTTATACACAAAAAAAGCATATTTAATTGCCCAACGTAATGGTTTAATTGACGTTCAAGAATACAAACATCGTGAAAGTGATTGATGTCTTAAAAACAATAAAAGTTATCAGACATGATTTATACATTACATTATGATTTGAAGAAATACACTTGAACTTTTATATTAAAGACCCCTATTTCACATTTTAGAATCTCTTTTCAAGCATTCCACTTTTAAAAAATTTCACACTAACAGAAATTTTTTTAGAAACACTAAATGTCACATACACGGTGTGGGAAGGGCTAGACATAAAATATTCTACAAGAATCTACAAAGGGTTCATTAATAACATAAATTTTTATGTCGAACCTCCTTTATTCACTTAATAAAATGGCGTCATTAATATTATAAACTAAACAATAGAAAACTGAAGTTTCTTGACAAACTTACACACACATCTTGGCTGAGAGCAGATAGTGTGTACCTAGAACATTTTTCATTCAATCACTACCTAAACAGCCTTCAAACCATTATTGAAGTATAGTATTTCATTTTTAGTCTGGAATAATGATAGATATGTTTTCTCTTTTTTAAATAATAGTAATTTTCAATCATAAGGTTTTGCACATTTAATTCTTTGCTGTTCTCGTAGAATTTTTTTAAATGTAAATATGTGAAATATTCATTTTAAGTTTGCACATTGAGTTCTGCAGTTCTTATAGAATTTCAGAAAAAGTAATCTCTGAAGTATTTCATTTTTAATCTGGAATAATGATAGATAGGTTTTCCCTTTTTTAAAATGAAAGTAGTAATTTTTTCAAGTATAAGTGCTTCCATATCCAATTCTCTGTAGTTCTTAGAGAATTTCAGAAAATGTAGATATATTAAGATTCACTTTTAATTTGCACCTTGAGTTCTGCAGTTCTTAATCAATTTCAGAAAATGTAATCTCTGAAGTATATCATTTTTAGTCTGGAAAAAAGATTGATAGGTTTTCTTTTTTCAAACATAAAAGATGCGATTTTCAAATATAAGGTTATGTACATTGAGTTATTTGTAGTTCGTATAAAATTTTAGAACATGTAAAAAGATGTAATTGATAATGTAATAAAAAACAATCTGTCATCTATTTCACAGGATAAGTCTATTTTAAAATATTTAGAACATTTTAATTAACTAATATTTAATATTTTAAATGTTAACTTTTCAGTTTCATTTTACGACGAAGATATAATTTACTTCTTATCAATTGCCGCTGTATTTCTCTGTGAGTATAAAACTCAATCTCCTTTACGATGAAACCAACGCCTGAGGATTTTGAATATTTAAGAACAGGTATAGTTGTTTCATTTAAATAATATCCAGTTTGGCTCAGTTTTGAAATAAATATTAAAATTTAATCACGATTTCAAATGTGTATGATATTAATAAATAAGAAAAATTAATATACAGAATGGATTAATACTATAGATAATTAAAAGTATCCATGAATATAACATACAAACGAAAGCGGAAATATATCACAAAACTAAATTTAATCATACATCTATGAATTTGATATGATTTATAATTAAGTATAAAAATCATCCTGAATTTCAATTTTTTAATTAAATCTTTAATTAAATGCATATAAAATATCTTCCAGGGGAAGTTTTAATTATATAAAAAACTGTACTTGTGTGATAAAAAATGCGATATACTTTACTATTGAATACTCGGATGGCAAAGCTCTAACAGAAAACTGAGGAAAGAATGTCGCCAAAAGCTTTTCTAATTACTTTAAAACTATTGTTTAAACATGCAGTAAAATATATTACCTAAGAACGTCTTACGTTCTGAGAAAGTTCACATGAGAACGGTCTTAATCTTATCCATTTATTTTAGTTAAAGTAAATTGTTTTTACCACAATTAAGTTTGCATTCTTGGAATTGAAGATAGCAACGGGATTGGTTGGTTTTAAAGTAGTTGAAAGAAGTAGTTCGCATCTTTTCTTTTCCTTAAATGCCTAGTTTATTAAATATATGCTACTTATACTTCATGATTCAACTGGTGTGGCACGGTACAGTGGTGTACCGCAAGGACAGCTCTGGTTTTCATTACAGATAGTAAAAAGGCTTAAATTGGGTAAAATTTATTTCATTTCGACTGTTTATTTTTGAATTTTTGACAGGTGTTTACAACTAATTTCAAGCGCTAATTTCGAGTATTACTTTTTGTTAGAAAGTATCACAAGTAAATTGTTTCAAAAAGACTTTTTATAAAGCCAATTTGGAGCAAAAAGGATAGGTAATTACAATTATTTCTAGTAGTCGCTTTTTTGTAAAGCTCGACCTTTCATGCATGGGCCCTATACGGTTCCGATTTTAAAGGATTCACGTCAAAAAGGACGTCACCTATTTTACACCACTATTGAGATATTAGGTAACAGTTTTACACAAATAGAAATAGCTGTATAACAATGTGTTACTATTATAAGTAACAATGTTATTAATATCATATTTGAAACTAATAATAAATTACGCGCAAGACTTTCTATCTCTCTCTCTCAATAGTAATAAAACTAAAACACAATTTTTTAAGGAATAAAGTAACCATAGTTAGTACTCATGAACTTTGGCTTTCCCATTTATAACATATTTTGTTTGACGTGTTAATAAAAAGGGCACCCCTAGTAGCTTACAACTGCTGCTTTATGGTTTCATGAAGTCGTAAAATACAGAACAAATTGAGAACGACTGGTCCGAGAATAAAAAGTAAGCTTATTTTACGAGAGAGGTTGAGTGATTGATAGAGAACTGAACAAATAATAATCACCATTAAAACTGCAATTCCATCATTTATGATATGTATACTTTTCCAGAGTTCAAATAGTTAAATAAAGATATAATTGAACTTAAATTATTAACTTTTATCCTTTAAATTATAGGCAAATGGTTATATTTCATCCCTAAACTTTAGAAACTTAATTTTTACTCTAAGAGAAAGATACCATTCTCTAAATTGAAGTAGTAAAATATTTATGATATTATAACTGGATGAGACATAATTTTTAATTTAGATTTAAACGTTATTACTGCTCTTAATGTTGATATTATATTTATTAAAAATGAAAAACGATCAAATTGATTAGGGAAAATTATATGGTTTATATAATCAATTTCAAAGTAAAATAAGGCATAATTTATATTTTTAATACAAATAGCATCTGATGGGGGTAAATGGATGAAATCAGTTTTGCGCAAACAAGGAACTGTTTCTAGTTTTTTAGAAAATATAGAAAATGATTGAATACATAAAATAATTTCAATATCATTGTCTGTTTATTTTACAATTGCATGATTCAGTTGAATTTTACATGAAATGCCCTAGGTGAAATATTCCCCATGTAACATTCCCAATGGATTTTTCTAGATGGAATATTTCAACTGGAACGTTCCACTTGGAATATTCTAGATAGATCACACAGAACTATGTACAAACGAGTAGAAAAGCATATACGTACGAAAATAGTCGAAACGATTTTTTCTTCCTTCAAAATTTAAAGAATAAACCATGAAAAATATTTTATTATTTGGATCACTTATTCGAAAATAAAAAGATTTTATCCAAGTCAGATACCTCTAAAATTATTTATGTATTTATCAAAATAGTTTCTAAACAAGAAGGCAATAGATGCGAACAAAAAGCAACCAAAATATATTAAGTGAGAAATCCAGTTTCCAGTTCAATTATTAATTACCACACATTTGTTAAAGTCATGTTACAGCTGAGAACAACACTACTACAAAGCATTTATAATTATAAAACTGTGAATGTGTGCTTTAAATTCAAAATATTGTATGTGCATGAGTTATCCTGTAAGTAGAGTTTAACACATTAAGACTCTAAATGAGTAACTCTTAAGAATCCTTAAGTCGCGACGAGAAGAAATTGAAATCCTTATTTAAAAGTTTATTTCCAGTATTATCCAAATCCATTTATATTATTTACAGAGCTGTGCACTTATTCGTAGGTTAGTTTATTATTTACCGTTGCTTTAACGTTTTAAAAGGCAAATGTAAACGGCATTTGTTACACCATATGCAATTTGATATATCAGGAGATGTAAATATGTAACCAGATACGTTGAGTGTTAACTTTTAAACACATTTCGAATGACTACCGCATTAATGTTCATTAAGGTGAATGGGAATATTACTGAATAAATAGTTATGCGGAATTTAATCAAACCTGATTGTCTAGGGGGTTCGAATTATTCATTTCAGTAACAACTGGGAATTCAAGAGCATTATAGTTGAATAAAATATATAAACTAAATATTTATATATTATAAAGGTTAAATATAAAATTGGAATCAGAAGAAATCTTTAAAATGTCTATATTTCGTAATAGACATGTGATAGTTTAAAGAAAAAACTAGTGTATAAGGTTTAAAGTAGCGTAATTACGATTTATTTTTAAACTATATTTTATTATGAAATAGTATATTCTGTGTTGGAAACATATAATATGTGTTGTAAACCATATTTACTCATAGATCAATGATGACAGTTTTAACCCATTACTTTTCGACTATATTTCTATATATATAAATTGTCTAAACTTGATTGCACGCATATTTTTGAGTAACTAAAGGAATTAAAAAGATTTCAGAAAAATATATTTTTTAATTATGAAATGTTGCAAAAATGCAACACCATCTTTAATCAAGGTGGAATCTTTCTTTTAGTATTTATGAAAGTCTTCTATGTATAACATATGTATTTTAATTAGCTATAGACATATACTTGCTATATAAAGTTGTAATTTGATTAATGCTCTATTTAGACACTCTGCGACTATTTATAGGATTTTTTGCAATAAAATTGGTGATTTTATTGTATTTTGGAACAAACACCAACCATTTTAATTTGGTGGGAGGAGGTCAAAGATCCCACCATCCTTGAAAGTTTTAAAATATGAAAAATTCAATAAAATCTCGCTGCATTTCAATTAAAACTAAGGTAATATGTGCATTAGGCAATAACTCATATATTCAACATATAAAAGATAAATTAATGTGTCAAAATTTTAAACAGGTTTTCATTAATTTGAAAAAGTGTATGCTTGTTCGTGTTTGCTGAAGTATTCTCAAAATATGTTTTGAGATTTTTAGTGAAATGCTATGACCTAATTTATCAGTATTCTTTCAACTAAAATTAATAACTGTTTCTATCACGTGTTACAAAAGTATACTAAAATGATACGAACTTCAATATCATTGAATTTACTGTGGTCAAATTTTTTAAGCAGTGTTTTATTCATGCATTAATAAATTATTGTTTTTCAACAAGTTATACCTATACTCTTTTTAAAATTATTTGTAAACATTGTAAAAATAATGTTAAAATTAATTACAATAGTTAGCATTGCTTAAGATTAGTTGTAGCTCTAACAATTCGCTAAAAATTAGTTAGAATTATAACCATTGCAGAAATAAATAGTAATTGCAATTACTGTTAAAATTAATTGTAACTGTAATGATTGATAAAATGTTGTAAAATTGTAACTAATGTCAGGGACTTATTGTAATTGTAACTTTTTAAAATTAATTGTAACAGAAAATATTGTTAAGATTAATTTCAATTCTAACTATTTTTAAAAATAATTGTAACTATTTAAAAAATAATTGCAATTGTAAGTATTGTTAAAATTAACTGTAATATGAACTGTAGTTAAAATTAATTATGTCTCTATGGTTGAAACGAAGTGTAATTATACGTAATTAAATGAAATTCGAACGATTGTTAAAACTATTAGTAATTTTAAGTATTATTAAAACTAATTGTAACCGTTGTTAAAAATAATTTGAATTGTAAGTTAAATTCGAACTGTTGTTAAAATTATCTGTAATAGTACTTATTTTTAAACTTATTTGCAAATGTAACTATTGTTATAACTGTTTATGACACTTAAAATCCCATGTTATAACCTATCACCTTTTAACCATGTTCTTGATACAAAATTCACATTTAATATATTTAGTTAAAATACCAACACGAATCTGAACTTAAAACCTCAGAATATTTAATCCTGAAAAGTGAGGTCGCGATAACAAGTACATTAAGTAGATTCTTTGGAAGAGACAGTTTCGGTACAACGCTCCCAGTTTTATTCCTGTATCTAAGTTAATTTCTATAACTTCCATCGACTGCAGAAGCACTAATTAAATTTCATCGCTTCCTTCTGTGAAAGACAAATATTTGCACCAGTCGCCTTCCTTTTTTTATCAGCGGAAATTATGTGATAAAAATTTGCATTTGATTTGTTTCTACTTTGCTTTTTTCTTCGCACTATACCGTATTAAAACAATAGTGCAATGAAATTCAAAAAAGAGAACTCCAAAAAATGATTTTTATAAGAAAAAATCAGAGGTACTCTTCGTGGAAAAGTACTTTCTCTGGTGTTACGATGCTTTGTATTCAAGAGAGTACCCAATGAAAAGTTAATACGAATATACATACATATATTTTTATCTTAAATAAATGTGTAAAAAAGTAATATGGCAATCTTAAGGAAACTTTTATTCTGAATTCGTACAAGAGGATATGGAAATAAAATCTAAGGGATTTGGAAAGAAAGAAACGGCAATGATGGGAGTGGAATTTTATTTATTGAAGACAAACATTTTGTACGTGAGTTGAAACAATTGGTGGGATGTGTCGAGCACACAAAATCGTGGTTTTGACGTGAATACTCGGGGTTGATGTTGGATTGTAGAATGAATGAAGGAGACAAAGGAGGTTAGAATGATTTTTATTATCAATATTCAACAATGTATTTACAGTTTGAAAGATTAAAGTGCAGTTTGATATTAATAGTGAAGGTCAACTTTATTGATTGAACGCTTGTAATTGTAGCGTAGTTCAGTAGCTTTCGAATGACATCACTTACACAGTTCTTACTCCACGCAATACAAAGTTTATTGTTGACCGCTCCTGCATACAGTGCGCCTGTGCAATAGGTTCGAAGATCATGTCAGGTACGGACATCCTTTCTCTACACGACGCTATATTTATCTTCTGGATGTTTCTTCTAGTTTTGGAATCATAAGACAAAACAATTGTAACGCTTTGTGAAACTCTACTACTTTTCATGCAGGCCACCCAGTACTGTTCCAATTTTAAAGATGTATTAACGTCTAAATTAAAACAAAGAATGTACGAGTATAAGGATTGTATTTCAATATACGTTTGTACAAAAATTACAAACGTATTGAATCTGAGTAGCAGTTGTAAATATAGTATAATTTCAATATAACTGATGAAATTACTGTCGTGTAAAATTTAAGGAACACCATCAGTTTTAATGGTTACAACTGTCATCATTTTCAATTAAGATATTGTCATTAATAACACTGAAATTGCTGAAGTTGCCTCTTAATCCTTCTTGTGGATGTCTCCTCGGGATTTCTTGTCATTAGCAAAGCTGACCAGATTCTTGATGGACGAGATGTCTCGTCTATCAAAATCTCATCGAATCTCGCCATTAAAAGAAAAATTACCAGATCTTGATATCGTCATCATAAAAAAATCGGCAATATTTTGACGAGATATGCCGTCAGAAGAAAAATTGGTCATATATTGATGGAAGAGATATCTTGTCAAAATAACTTGGAAGGTTAAATTTAAAAATGGAACACGAAACATTTCTATTCAAGTAAAAATGTTTTGCATCTGTTACTACCTGAAATGAAAGGAATGTAACTGAATGCTGTGCCCTACTTTAAAAATATTTTATTTTATTTACTTTCTAATTCATATGAGCCTTATTCACACTGGCTTGCAAAACGTAAGGAACACCATTACTTTTATTGTTGCAGCCTCAAAATTTAACTAAACTGCCAGTGACGATTTGCTTAACCGAGGATATTTAGTAGAAAGGTGGTGTACATTCAAATTTCGGAATCGGATCTACAGACTCCAATATATGAATGGGAATTGCTACCGTAGAAAATCCTCCCCAACCTCATTCTCTGTATGGAAACGCGGTGCAAAGCCAGCATACATATTCAAGCTTACAACTATACGTGGTCTAACAGCTTACAAAGGACCGCCTCTCCTTATTTGAGTTCTCATTTACCTTTCGGTCTCATGGCATCCAGTGCTGTGTCACTACTTCAGTGAAAAAATTTTGTTGCTGTTAGCTTCTTTTTGTTATCGCTTTGTTTTCATGCATCGGTTCGGTAACTCTCGAAGTGCCATTAATATCATTTCCCCACATTCAGGTCACTTCACTAAAAATTTTACTGTTCGCTAACCCTCATGATGTTTATCTAGACGAGATATTTTGTCATTAGCAAAACTGGCTAAATCTTGATGGACGAGATATCTCGTCACTAGAAATAAACTGACCAGATCTAGATGTCGTCATCATTAAAAATCAGCAATATATTCATGACGATATATTTTGTCATTAGCAAAATTGTTCAGATCTTGATGAATGAGATAGCTCGTTCAAATCACTTGGAGTGTTTAGTTTTGTGCACTAGTGAATATTCTATGTATATCACTAATTTGATCATAGCGTTTGTATCACAGTAGATTCCAGATCGAATTCTGGTTTTTACACGCATGTATGTAGATGATTGTCCCGTTAGGAGTTACTCATCGGATGCTCCTCTACAAAAACATGCAGTTCGCACTTTGTAATGCAGAAGACCAAAAAGTTCAGTGATCGGGCATTGTAAAAATCTATAAATAAAAATTACCCGCAGTAATCATGTGGGGAAAGCTCCACACAATAACCCTTAAGTACAATGAAATTCTAAGAATGCTTACTTTGGGAATGGGGTGATCTCATTAGTATAAAATCTTTACAATCGATGGTATCAAAAAACTAGTTTCAGACAATTTGGCTTTTTAGAATGAGAGTTATCGTGGATTTCTTACGAAGGAGTAGGAGGTACCCACAGTAGTTATTGCATAAAAATTTTTATCACCAAGACACCGCAATATAATAACCACATATGTATCCACGATTTACTTGCTTAACCCTCTTGGTGGTTTATCTTCGAATCAAAAACTGCCCTATAGTGTCCAGTCTCTGATACATAAACCTATTGCAAACTCACCAGTTCTGGCCAACGGAAAACTTGTTTTCTTACTTTGAGTAAGAAGGCAACTTTATCTCGAAGAGATATATCGTTATTAGCAAAACTGATCAGATCGTGATGGACGAAACATGTCGTCAAAACCATTTGGAGGGTTAACAATTAACTGACTCAAAATTAGCCATTTTGAGCTGCAACGTATCATGCAAACCAAATTTTGATAAAATTGCTTAAATAATTTCCCCATAGTATTTACACAGACGCATGTGTGACAATGCTAAAGCAAACACCCTTGAGTTTTTTCTCGTCATTTGCAATTCTGTCCGATGTCGATGGTCGATATACTTCAAAGCCACTTGGAGGGTTAATATGCTCAATTTTACTCTAATCTGTGGTCAAATGATTTCCACGAATACATAAAACACGAAATTTAACAGTTTTTAACAGTAACCACGAATTTAACAGTTTTTAACAGTAACCACGAATTTAACAGTTTTTAACAGTAACCACGAATTTAACAGTTAAAAACAATCCATCTACTTATTGGTCACACAAAGCAATTTAACTAACTACTAAACTTTCAAACAAACTCAGTATTTAAAAGTCTATGAAAGATACACATTAACTCGGGAGTGCTGGTTTGATGTATGTCCCACCCCAATTCTTAAATTGAACGAAATTCTTAGACTATTATTAGAATGGGATGATTTCATTATTATTCTTTTATGCTCTATTACATCTAGAAAACTACTTTCAGTCTCTTCAGTCTAGGAAGCTATCATTAATTTCCAACAATGGAGTAAGAGGTACCCACAGTAGGTATTTCACTTTTTTACCACCAAGACGCACAATATAAAAACCACATGCTATACATCCACTGTTCACTTGCTTAACTATTTATTGACTCCAAATTAGTGTATTCGAGCTAAAAAAACTATTAGATATGTTAAGAAGCCGTAATATATTTTTAAGAAAGAGCTGGTTTATTGGTCACTTAATGGGAACTTAATCTAACTACTGAACTTAAATCACACTCAGTATTTAAGTCTATGAAATATGCACATTACCCGGGATGTGGTCATTTAGGGTATGAAGATGTTATAATCATAAACATTTGAGAAATTCAATATTGAATCATTTTGCATGAAGCAAACACTTATAAAACTTTCAGAACTTTTGAGTGGAAAGCATTGATTGATATCAAATCATAAGAATATATTTTATCCTGGAACAATTAAAATCAAATATTAACTTCTTTTTTAATATTATTTAGATTTTTTAAAACGTTATCAGCTGTTTTTAAACGTTATTAACCCTTCTGGTGACTGTGTCGAAGAGGTGTCTCGATATTAGCAAAACTGACCAGATCGAGATATCTCGTCAATAAAAAACTGACCAGATCTTGATGGATGAGATACCTTGTAATTAAAAATCTGACCAGATCTGGATTTGGCCATCATAAAAAATAGGCATTATCTTGATGACGAGATATCTCGTCATTTGCAAATTCTGTCCGATGTCGATGGTCGATATTCAAAGCCACTTGGAGGGTTAATATGCTCAATTTTACTCTAATCTGTGGTCAAATGATTTCCACGAATATATAAAACCACGAAATTCAAGTAGGATGGCTGACAATAAAAAGCTAATTCACCATAAATCTACTCTAGAAGATATTTAATCCTCCAAATTACGTACAAGTAGAAGAAACATTATGCACGGCTCCGTTTTCTTGTAGTTAACAGAATCAACCACGTAGCAAATGCTAACAATTGAAGTAATTAAAAGAGAGCTATGTGAACGGAGCAGCAGTAAGAGAAATTTACTGCAATGTTTCAGAGAGCCTAGAGGCGAAAATAAAATAAAACCCCAGATCTTTGGAATCTAAGCCCGGAATAACATTAACGAAAAATGTTCTGAAACTAAGTAACAACAATAACAATTTTCCCTTTCTTCTTCCTCAAACCAAATCTCATTATCAAGCAGGTACTATTTTACTCTCCGAATCGCTCTGTAAGATTGAAAAATGCAAGGCAATGATTTCTGCCATTCCTAAACACGCTTGAACTAGAGGATGTCCATTGCTGTTTAGTAATAAGTGTTGCAATTGGTTATAAATTTTGGAAGTTTGAATTATGCCTGAAAACTATTTCCGGATTATTACTTTATACATTAAAAATTTATTTATATTTGCATTTTTGTGCATTTGAGTCATTTTTATAACTTATGCCATAATTCTGATATATTGATATAACTAGATGATAACCAGTGGTAAAGCAAACAGTCATGCATTGTGTCAATGTTTGAAAGCTCACAATTTTAATGCGAACATGTGAACAACAATTATTAACTCAAATATTACGGTAAAGTAAAATTTTTCTGTCTACTTAGATTTGAAAGATGTTTTATGTTTTTTGGAATAATTTCTGTTGAAATGTGAGATATAAATATATGCACTTTGTAAAACAATGCATCAAAAGTTTACTATTAAATAGCGTGTTTCATTAAATTAATTATTGAAGATTTATTTCCACGTGTACAATAATAAATTTTATTTTTATAAGTGTTTTAACTATAATATTTGTGCAAATTTTATACATAAATCAACACTTGAACTTAATATTATGCGTATAAAAGGAAAATAAAGACAGAAAAATTCTTTATTAGTAAATAAACAAAATTTTCTTTAAATAAAAGGACAATTCCCACGCCAAGCAACAACTAATTCAAAAGTTAAAAGGTAAAAAGTGTTAACGATAAAATCACATTGTTTGGATTAAACTCTATAAATTATTTGAAATATCCAAGAATATTTCTGTCATGATTCGTAATGAAGAGAGATAAATTGATTTCAATAGCTAAAAAGTTAGTTTTTCGATATTGTAAATTAATTTTACGTTAATATTTGCAGTTAGTAAGTTTTCCATCTAAAATATCAGGTTTTGTATAAGAGATTAAGTAATAATAATTCGCACTTTTGTGAATAAATGTAATTTAAATTTGAAGGTTGTTTTTCATTTTCATCGACATTCCTAATGAACGTCCATACTTAACTACGCGGCAGTTGTTTCAATAGATGATTTCAAAACAGGTTAAGTTAGTTAATTGAGTTACTAGAGCAGGGGATCCTGATAGCGTGGAATAAATTAAACATAGGGAATTACTTTTGAAACTCATTAGTTGAATTCAAATACATTTAAATTATCAATACATTTGTGAACTTTGATGTGATATATCAAATGTAAATGCAACTTAATTGGTGTTAAAGTACTTTTGGCATGAAACTTCAAATAATATACATCAATTTTAATTAAAGACATAAAAATAATTGATTTTCGAAACATAAAAGTTAACTTCCTAAAACTTTAAAAAGTGATTTATCAAAATGTAATGAATTAGATGGGTATATTATTTTCACAAAGAAATAAATTAGTAGATATAAGACTTTTCACTTTTTAGAGAATACATTTTGCCTCCTTTCGATTTTTGTCTTATGCTTTGTATTAATTACAGTGTCTAATTTTGTTTATTTGAGTAGGAATGAGAGGAATTTTCAGTGTAAACAAATAATACAATAATTCTACTTATGTTAAGCAAATGATCTTCGTGATGAATAAAGGTGTTACCTTTTATTGTTTATCGGCGGTTTGGTGATGTATTGGAGTTGGAAAATTAACTATCGTATATCAAATCGGAACTTATTTCGAATTTTCATTATAATTCGATTCCAAGTTATCTTTGCACCATATCATATTTACCCTCATGTACCCTTCTGAATTTTGCGTTTTCTTCTTTCCTCATTGTGTTGCCTGTCTTGTGTTTGTCGCAGCTTGGCCCTTGTGCCATAAAATCCGAAAACAACCAACCAATTCGATTCCTATTCTTATCGTTATTTTTCCATCACTTTTGAATTACTTTTAAGTACTTATATTATTTTTCAAGTATAAAAGCATTTTTTGATGGAAAGATCAATTTTTAATTAATGATAAATACTATTGACGACGTGTGGAAATCGTATTAATAAACGAGTCAAATGAAGGCATATTAGGAATACGTAGAGATAGACCCCGTTCCACTACTAAAACACTTCCGCTACATACCTTTAGCTTGGCAGAATAAATCTCTAATAAAAGTTCCATCAGCGTCAGCAAAATGGAAGAATGAATAAGTTCGGAAATTTAAATGACAGTAAAACGTTTAAATCAGTAGTGTATACACCTGTGTTGATTTCTCAAAAATATAAAAATTAAAATAATAGAATACATAAAAAAGTTAACAATCAGTGATATATCTCAATTTTTTCTCAATCCATTCTGTCAAATGCTTAAACATAACATACAATTGGTTTGGTTTGTCACTTTAATGGCATTTTTACATACTGTATGATGTCACTATTTAATCCATCCAAGTGAAATGGTTGCACCATGAACCACACTTTAAATTTCCTAAGCTAATTCAATTGTATAGCGGTTTTTTTGGATAACCATCCGACAGGTTCTCTATAGTATCACCAGGTGTTGATAAATAGCGTAAAATTTGTTCAAGTACATTCAACGGATAATTGAATAGAAATTTTAGCAAAATAAGAAAAATTTAGAAATTATAAAGAAGATGAATACTTTTCAGTTATATTACGTTAAGTTATATCACGTATATATACAAAATTCCATAAAAAGCTTTTTAAAGTTTTTATATTCTGTGCTTAAAAGGGTTAATATTATCTTAATTTTATTCATTCTACCATGCATAGAAAAATATTACTTAAAATATCTTATATTTAACATCTTGTAGTTAAATTCATGTTTACCCAAAATATGCAGTATTAATGTCGTTTTCATAAATAAATTAATTAAATGTAAAACCTCATAATTATTTTCAGGTATCAAAACTAATTCACTAGTATAAGAAAGAAAATAATTAGACGTAAAACATTGAGATATTTAAACATGCTCTTATAAATTCAATGATTCTATTATGTGTGTTAAAATAACGAATAGTAAAATAAAACTATTTTAAGTATAATTATTGTTATATTAATTATTATATATTATTATTTTAAATATAATTATAATTAGTGCAGCAACAACTTGAAAATCAGCATTTGTAAACCGAGTAGTTTCGCTTAAGCAATCAAAAACTTTGAAAATAGTACAGACACAATTCTTATTTACAATATAATATTTTGGAAGTAAATTATATATATTTCGATATAATATCAGAACCTTAAAAAGACCAATCAATCAAAAACGTTAAAATAAAAATGTTATATTCTGATTGGTTAACAAACGCATGGACGTCATTATCAAATACTAACCAACAAATTTAAGTTAGAGTAATTTGGCTACAAAAAACAAGAACAACATCTTGTGTTTTACACCTAAATCTGATAAAAGTTTCAAGGGAAATGTTTTCATCGGGTTGTTCGTGGTCAAACATGGCCGCTAATGACTCGGGTATTGCGTTCAGAATCAAAACATTATATCTCTTGATATGGATTGCGTTCAGTAAAATGTGCAATCAACAACTTGTTTCTCGCAAAGAAAATAAATCGAAACTATTCAGTGGATTGCTGCTTACTGTGCAGGAAGAATGTTTCTGTTTGAATGGTAGAACAGAAGACGGTTGTTCCGTTTCCAAAAGAAGAGGCGAAATTACTCGGATCCCCGGTAATATGTCCCAAATATTACCTTTCTTTGGATGATAGAATTGGCTTGATTTTATTAGTGCGGTAGAGAAGGTTTGCATTACCTTCAAATATCAATGTGATAACGATTATTTAACTGCTTATTTACGATATCATTATACGAAATGCCTCCTTTGGAAACCATATCATTGTATTTAATCATTTTATATTTTATTTCATTACCAAATTAATTGTTCAATGTCTCAAAACTTCTCTACTTCAAAAAGAACCAATGTTTCAAGTTACGGATGTCACAAATAGTTTACGATTAAGCCTGTGCATTTCCTTTGAGGACTTTTAAAAGTTTTAGCATTGACTTTTAAAACTAAAAGTTTATATCTTGAAATTGATTGATTCTCTTACTAGCAGAATTATCCAACCTTATTCGGGCTGAATTGGTTAACTGTAGATTGAAAAAGTGATCAGAATAGTCACTTTTCTCTTTTGTCGAAAAATTTCAATACCATTTAAGTGTCAGGAAAATAATTCTTTAACTGCTTTTTGACATTTTTATAATTTCTACAATTTACTCTAAGCGTAAATAAAATACATGGATATCCATCCATATAAGCCAGTTCACATACATCCCATCCGTGTTTGAAATACAAATTACGAAATGTGATACTAATGTGAATACTACAAAAATTAATTTTCAGTTCGTGTATGATTATTAATGCCCCTATTAAATTTGTTTCCTATAAAATTTCAATAACTCAAATCGTAAAAATTACAAATCTACGGCGAAGTCTAGCTCTCATAGATGCCCTACCAATATTTTATTACTTGTGGCACTCTTGCACCAGACATGCAACATATTAAAATTTGGCCATCTTTAAGGAAAAGATGACCAATTTATTTGATAAGATATTTATGACTATTTTTAAAGCGAATACATTGTATCTGAAACTTTCCATTTAATGGCACGAGCTTGAATTAAACTTGAACGTCTTCAGACTAGATAAGCAAAGGTAACCTATCACCATTTTTCAAAAAATGACGGATTGATTTGAAAGGATTTTCTTTTTAAAGAAAACTGTTTTCAATAAACCTTTCTAATGGATATAATAAATTGCTTAAATATAGCTTCAATTCATAAAATAGACAATCTTGACCTTATGTCAGTAAAATAATTTTATAATACTTAAAAATCCTAATTAGGACTTTTTTTTCTGACAGAAATATTCTTTCAATATAAAGTTCCATTATAAATTTACTTTATTCTAACTTGCCTGAAGCTTCGAATCGAATCCTTTGTGGGATTGTTGTTGCGTGTGATGAATAGGAATTACAATTTATAAATAAATATGTTTTAAACTTACAACTACAGAAGACAGAAAGAGAAATAAAACTAAAGTCGGAAAACATTTCGGAAAAGTCGTCGGAAAACGTTTTTCTAAAGATATCAATTCGTGATTCTTTTCTGTCTCGGGAGTTTGCCTTGTTGCCACAACTTATATATAAAAATTTGTTACACAATTTAAAAAGGCTAAATTAATCTCCCTAGAAAAATACAAAATAATATTACTGCACGTGGTCAACGTTTGGTTTCGTTGATCACACTCTACATTTTAAAGCATTTTTTTAAGTCAAAGTTTAAGTTTTGAATGAAAACTACGTACGTGTTTAGAATTAGAATGATGATACTACTTGCCGATTGAGTGGATCTTTCGATAAATCCAAGTAACTTTATTTGAAACATAGAAAATGAATGCAATTTTTTATGACTTTAATCGTTTTGTAAAGGAAACCTATGTCAAATTTTAAAAATCTTTGAATAAACTCGATTAACTACCAATCTTGTGTCAAAAAGTTTTATATGTTGTATGATTTACTTCTTTTTATAAAAATAAATTCTATGACCACGTGTGTTGAACGAAGGATGTTTGAGGAAAGTTAATTGACACGTACACATGTCGTTTAGGAAATGAAACGTTTTCAGCAATATTTGACATCAAATAACTAATTTCTACCTTCCTGTTATGCAAATCGAATGTTTTATTCTCCTAATATAGTTTGACCCAAATATTTGGAATTCTGTTTTATATTTGGTAAAGAAAATATAAGGCTCAAAATAAAGTATTAGAGGTTAAATTGTGTAAATATAATTTGTGCAATAATTATTGCTTTTTCAGCAGTACTGTAAAAAATCTGACTAACCGCAATGCTCAATATACATTCCAGTTTCTACAAAACTGCCAAAATAAGGTTGATATAAGTACAGTTATTTAGCTGTTTTAGCGTGAAACGTGCCTAAATATATGAACAAAAGAAATTCAAACAATGTATTCACTAATATAAAATTTGTTTTATACATAATTAAACAAGCATGAAAAATCGTTGAAGGAATTGTTTTGTAATACTTGCACAAACATACAGATATAAAAAAATATAAAACGGGAAGACAGACTGACGCCATGAAGTTAAGTCACTAAATTACTGTGGGTACTCACAGTATGCAAAGGTTCATAAAAATGTATCCAGCCGTTTGGACTTATGGTAAGCATACACATACAGACCACCATGCAATGTGCGGAAACTTCTGATTTTGCATTACAATAACCAAAAACGGATAAATAACTTGAAATGGGACGAACATATTCAATTTATAAGCAAACAACCCATTTTTATTTATACAGATTCCTTTCCAATCCTTAGAAGGAATACGACGGAAAAGTTTATCATGGTTTCTCAAGGATTTCGATCTTTTTATAATGCTTTTTAACGTCAGAAAGGGGATTTTATCATTTTTACTAACTGAATCACTCATACACACTTTTTTTACTAATATGCTTCCTCGTTACCATGAATCCCAGCAATACATTGCCGGAAAGAGCATTGCAATAGAGAAGCCATTGTATTTCTCTACATTGCAATAGCAAAGCCATTGCATTGCTCTACATTCCAATATAATAAATACTAATCTGCTCTAGCAAATGAAACTAAATAACTGAAATTCAGCGAGTGAACGCGTCCAAATGCTCCATGAACGAGAGTAAATGAAGACCAAGAGGTATTTTTTTAATCCATGGGGCATTTAAATTAAAATAAGCAGGTGTGATGAAAGCCAACTTTACAAAAGCTAGGGCAGAAAACAGGAGTGTCCGAACAAGAAAGAAAATTAATTGGGAGAATGAGTATTTAAAATATAAAAGCCCGCATATTAATCAACAACTACTCAACGCAGCATTACTCATAATCTGATCACCAGAAAAGTGACTAGATTCCTCTCCAAGTGAAATAGGAGCTAACTCGGAAACTCCACACACCCCGATAGAGGGAATCTGAATTTATCGTCTTTACCGAAATCCATCACTTACATACTATTTTCCTACACTAATCGAAATACAAAGTTTCGAATTTCTCATTCTAGGACATAATTACCGGACGTTATTAAAATTTAGTACTTGAGTTACCTTTCACGTTTCTACGTTTAACAGCTACATCTGGTCGACTTTTACAAGCCTTAGGACGTTACCCATCCACTGTTATTGAGACGAAGCTCAAATTACTCGCAAAATCGACACCGAGAGAAAAACATCCGAACCAATTAACTGACGCTGTCCAATTACTCAGCCAAACTTGATCCCTTCCTGTGGCATCCACAGCCTTTCCGCCCTTTGTTTTGTTTGGTGAAGGAAATTCACCCTTGGGCCTTTCAGTACTGTTGACGTTTCGTCTAAGCTATTCCCCAGTCTAAAGAAATGGGTATATAAGTTTTATACACTTTTATCCATGTGCGTTTTATGTACTCCTATATGCGTATGTCCACCAGTCCACCTAGTGGACATGGTGCTGGCCTCTGGATCGAAATATATCTGGTTCGAATTCGGAAGTAAGGGATGAATGTCTGTCTGGTATGAGTGTGGGGCCTCTCTACGGAAAGATTGTGCTATGAATGTGTAATGTGGTGCAAAATGAACCCATCTCCCGTGGCCAGGCAAATCCGCCCTTGTAGTGCCATAAATGAATAACATTCAATTGGCGGAAAAAGTAGAATTCCTATATTTTAACCACTTAAAGCACGAGTTTTTTTTCGGAAAAACTGGTAAAAAATGATCGAGTTTTTTTTTACAGAAAATGAATATATATATAGGTATAGTGTAAGTTATTTTTTGCGATTTCAGTTGCGGGGGGTGGGGTAAAAGTTATAAAAAAAATTATTATACAAAGTGTAAACGATTTGATTACATGTTTATTTTGAATTTCAAAATATTAATAATAATAAAATATTAACTTCAGATTCACTTCCATCACTTAAGAGATCATCACTTTCATCGCTGAAACTTTCTGATAAATTGGCATATACAAAATCGTCAGAGTAGCTCATTATCAGATAACTTTTCTAAACAAGTTACAATAACACTTAGTAAAAATTAATTTATGGTTAACTGTTTACTTTTATGATATTTAACGTAATAAAAATGGATACATTACCTTTTAGACACCTAAAAACTGCTTTATAACAAAGAATTCCTAATAAACTTATAGCTAATCATCAAAATGCACCACTTGGTTTACACAAGAAAAATGGTGCATAGTGGTGCCATCTACGGTAAATAAGTTTAATATCCATCTATAAATAAGTGGTAAATCATCTATGATAAATACGTTTATGCCATCTTTGGTATAAGATTAATCTAGCCTATCTACTATTACTAGAACGGATGGGCGCCCGTGTGAGACACGAGCATGTGCAAATTTGCCGGTAACTTTCGCCCGTGTCAAACACAGGTAAATGCGTTAAGTGGTTAATATCTATCTACATATATATATATATATATATAACTTAAACGAAGCATTCATGGACTTCTTGGTGAAGACTAAGAACAATCGACACAATTCTCATTAATGAGCCGTCAGTTTGGAGCGTAAGACTGACTTGCAGATCGGAGTTAAAACGAGCTAGTCTAGTATTGTTTCAAAGCCTTTATTTATTTTGTTAGAAAAGTGTTCACCAGTTCACAAGAAAATCAAATTTAAAATGTTCAGTTCAATCCACAGCAAAATATTCTTCATATAAATTAATAGATCTTATCGAGAGTCATAAGATGATACCACGCATTGTCGTATTGCGTTCAAGTACCCAAGCAAACAGCTATACTGTGAAAATTGCTCAACGATTCACAAGAAAACAAAACTTTCAAATGTTCAGTTCAAAACACAGCGATTGTTCCTTGTATGTCTGAATAGGTCTTGCGGAGAGCCTTAAAACGATGCCACTCATAGTCGTACTGCGCTCACTATTGTTCAGACAAACATCGATCCTGTCAAAAGTGCTCACCGACCCACAAGAAAACATTTTCAAAACTGTTCAGTTCCTAACTGCTTGCGGGCCGCGGTGGCCCGGTTGGAAGAGTAACGGACTTGCAACCGAAGGGTTGCGAGTTCGAATCCAGCCAAACACCGTCGTGTACAAAGGGGGCTGGTGCACGTTAAATCTGTCGTGGCCTCAAATGTCCTCACGTTGGCGTGGTGTGGAAGTTTGGAGAGTGGGGTGCCAGCTCAGGTGTTGCCTCGTCATCTGACCGTGGTTCAAAATTACGTGGTGTTGTCCTCGGATCTTTCCCTTTGGGATTGATCCCGGACCGTCACCAATAGCCCATTGTGTTGCTCCAGTGTGACGTTAATTGAAATTCCCCCCCCCTAACTGCTTGCAATATATATAAGTGTATATAGGATTTGTTTTTGTCACAGGAGGCCAGGCTTTAAATCGACTTAACTATCCACGGAGTCAGACTTCCAAAAGCTGATATATTGAGTCTTAATATAACGATATTTTGAACATGAAAGGCGAAATAAAGGATCCAGGAAAGGTTTTGGTTTGTTTGGACTTATGGCGCAAGGTCCAAACACGGACCAACTGTGCCAACACGAGATAAAAATTCAAAGCCGATGAAAATATACAACAAAGCCTTAACTTAAAAATTAAGCCTTAGAGAAATTTTCGATAGAATATTTCTTTTCTCCACTGCCAACTTGAATGTATCTAAACCCCTTTTAAGCACTAATTGAATTATTCAACTAATACTGCAATCTGTCCAGAGTGATTCTTTTATTTTTATTACTCTAGAAAAACATGAACAATTTTTGTTTAACTTTTTCTTTAAACGTTTGAATAATATTTACTGTCCGTAATTACTATCCAACACTCAAATTTATACGAATATTCATATTATAAGTTCCAAAGTTTGATTTAAAATTCGTTTTCTCGTTGTCGTCTTTAAGAAAAGTGTGTTTAACACATTTCATAATTTATATTAAAGTTATGCTGATCAATTTAATCTAATTCATTGCCGTTTTCAAAAGAATGAATGTTTAAGAATTGTGCTATCTGTATCCTTCTGTTTACTTGACACTGCAGCTAGTTTATATATCTGTAGTATCACTGAATAAAAATAAATAAATAACTAGCGAGAACGTGGCAATCTCTTTGTTACCTCGGGGCATCATGAGAGTTCCTACAGCATCGCATCCACCGGGATCTATGGGTGGAACATGTCTTCCTGGAGGACTTCGAGGAAATGGCCCACATTTACTCTTCTGAAGAAAGCCAGGAAATTTCTAGCAGCCAATCCGACTTCGGTGCATACGGAATTCAAGATAGAAACCAAGCACTTCAGTCTACGAGTTTCTTAAGAGCGACGAGTTTTGTTGATCCAGTGCGACGTTAATTCAACAACTTAACTTCCTGAATACCATAAGGGCCAAGTATTTAACCACTTGGTCATTGGTGGAGCATGTAAGAAATATAAAACACAATTTAACAATTAAGCAATTGGTAATTAAAAGCGCTAAAACCTTCATCGACGAAATAAAAGTTTGACCTGCAGAAAAATTTTATTGAATCATTAACATTTAAAAGTTCAAGCCATGTAAAAAATAAAAGCGATTTCGATGGAAGCGAATCGTAGTTGCCAATCAGAACATTTAGGGTTTAGAACACAGGTAGGTAGCTAATTAACGTAGAACGAGAGCAACACAGTGGGCTATTGGCGACGGTTTGGGATCAATCCAGAAGGGAAACATCCGAAAACACTTCGTAATTTTGAATCACAGTCAGATGAAGAGTTCACACCTAAGAGCTAGCACCCACTCTCCAAACATCTTCATAATGCCAACGTGAGGAAATTTGAGACCACTAAAAATTTAACGTGCTCCACCCTCTATGTACACGACGGTCTTTGGTTGGACCGAGTTTCGAACTCGCTACCCTTCTAGTTCTAAAACGTTACTCTTCAAATGGGCTGCAGCACCTTGTCTGCTACAGAAATGCAATGAAATTAAATAATTGATGGATAAATGAATAGCGAATATATAATTATTCAAAGAAATTTATTTTAGGATTTCGTCACATTTATATATTAATCCCGACAAACTGCCGCAACAGAACATAACAGCACTAGACCTATAAATTTCACATTAATATTCCATCCAACTCAGCTTTGTAATTATATAATTCAATTCTAATTCACTATTGCCTGACACCAAAACTGTAAGCGTGAGAGCATTCCAGTGGTATAATTATCATACTGCGCTAATAGAAAATAGAATGAGTAGTTTATTAGAATATAATTACATAATTACGAAACTAAGTTCTTAGAGTTATCGCATTCCACATCGCCTGAATGTTATACCGTACGAATATAACATAATCAAAAGTAATCAAAATTCAAAGTAAAAACTTAACACCATCTATTGGCAATCTAGTAATTATGAATATCATATTAAATCTTTTATGTCCCTTCTGACACAGTAAGACCGCAAAACGCGGTTTACTAAACCTGGTCTTCTAAATGTATTTTAGGTGGCTAGAGACTTTACACTGTATTCGAGGGATTTTAAGTGTAAACAAACAAATCAGACGGAAAATTTTAATTTTACTTCCGCTACCTAAATGCTTTGCCATGATATATGTATTGGGTTACCTTAAAATGATATTTATCGCTGTTTTAACTACGCCTGAGGTTTTATATAACTCGTGGTCACCAATCCACTATCATATTTCAATTCGGAATTCCTTCTTTGGAATTTTTAATGTCGAAGTGCTGAAATCGTATTAAAAAACAAGCCAACTGATTTCAGATTCAGAATACGTACACGAAATACGTATTTTCCCAGAAACACTACCGCCTTCATAGAATAAATATAAAAGTAGAGTGAGAAATGATAACTTTTTAATGTGACCAGGATCATGTTACCAAAACTAGTAGTAACGGGACCTTCAGACTACTTTCGTCTGTCGTGTGGAAACGAACATTCATCATCTGATTGATCCACTGGACGGGACAAGATCCCACCCATTGATTCATCTAATTGAACCACATAACCCAGTAGTAGATTTTTGTAGATTTCACAATTTGTGTCGCCATTCTATAGAAATGCGCATTCAGACATCTACCTTGTCATTAGATGTTATATCGCCAAACAAAACGTTAAAATTCCTAATTGGCTAACTAAGTCATTGTTCCACAGAACAATCACGTGACTACTAGTGGATCACACGTTTCGAAGCTCATGTTAATAGCATTGCTCAGTTTACTTACATTTCACGTCTATTGCTTGGTAGAAAACGCTTCTCATAACTTACTCAAAAAGTAATAAGAATCAAAAGTAACATACTTTAGCTCCACCTATTTGTAATGTAGTAATTATGAGTAGTATAGTGTCTTGTCCTTCCCATCTGACTGACAAGACCACAAAACGTAGTTCACTAAACACAGTCTTCTAAATATAATTTTAGCTGGGTAGAAACTTACACTGTGTACGTGTGCTAAAATGTTCAGCTTCAAACTCCAGTACTCAAAATATTTTGCTAACGTTGCATTTTAATAGGCACTAATTATTAGAATCCGATCATACTGTCTGCATCACAAGCTCGTTGGATTAACTTTCTGTATCTGATTACGAATTCATGTAACAATTTATTGTAACAAGACTGAACACATGATAGTTATTCATTTGGATGGGTGTTCTCATTATAATAGTTTCCTCTAAGTAAAATTTTGAACGAGATTCTGGGAATTATTATTACGTTACCTTGTATCATTTAACTGTTCCAATGTATTTGATTAATATACAGCGGTGTATCATGTATGGTTAAATTAATAGAAAACGTATATATATTACGTGGTTCAGTTATATTTAAATTGTCTGATACCATGAAAATATACTTTGAGGCACAAATGAAACGTATACCCCTTATTCATTTATAAATGCATTATAAATCTTCTGTCTGTGCCAAATAATTTATCGGATCATTGCTATATTGAATATATGTAATGATTTATGTGATCATGTGGGAATTTTATCAAACACCAATTGAATCTTATGAGCATTATTAGAATATATATTCAAGATTTCCTACATTTAAAATGTTTTGTAGTTGGGAAATTTAACAAACCTTAAATTTTATACATAAGGTAGTCGCTAATGTTACGAAATTAATATTTTAAAGGAGTTCAGAAATTATATTGTTTAAGTGACCGATATATGAAATCTAAATATTTTCCCAATGTTTATACAATATTCATTTTAATATTATGAAATTAATGCCTTAAACGAATTTAGAAATGAAATTTCTGAAGAGTCTAATTTCTGTCGCATCTATAGTAATACCGCATGTAATATTTTTTTAAATCATACCACAGTCGTATTTCGAGTTTTCGAATGACGAATTCGTTTACCAACTGCTTACTTATATAAAATCAAAAGCATTTTAATATTTGCATTCATCAGTAATTTTATTGTTTAATTTAATTTGTTCTTAATTCCCTTGTTTTTGCTGTAAGTATTATTTTATCGGAAACCCACTCTGGAAGCAGTTAAGTCGGGTTTATATAACCTTGCTTAATTCAATACTCAGATTTGCACACATTCACTATGGGTACATTGAGTAAGTGATTTATAGTAGGTTCGTCCTTTTCTCCTTAGTGAGGTCAAATATGCTTATGGTCAACCAGTAACATGGCTTTGAGTTTCAAACATATATCATAATTCGCTTTGGTCTTGAGAGTTGGTTATTCTAAAAACACTTCAATTAACTTTTCCTCCAAACATGGTCCACGCTTCCTTTTCTTCGTCATCGTGGTCAAATTTTAGTAGTCGTAAAAGGAACCACCAAAACAAAAATATATTTCTCACGTAGAAAGGGAGACGCTAATTGTTTCAGTTTTCTGACAGTTTTCAACCTACTGAAGTTAACTTTTAATTACATAAGGATTTTAAGTAATTTCAAAGCTTATTTAACATACAGAATAAAACTTTTATACGCGAAGCATCAGAACTCGTGTTCAGATAACCCAAACCAAGATCTGTATACCCTCCTTATGTGTACATTGAATAAGTAATTTTAAATAGTTTCATATATTTTTCTCTTCCGTGGAGGAGAAAAATATATGAAAAACTTCGAAAATATATGAAACTATCCAAAATTACTTCGGGGAGGAGAGAGACATGTTTATGATTTGGCCAACAAGCTTCGAAGTTTCTGTTTCAAAGAAACCTACAATGCAATTTTGGCATGAACCGGATCTGATTATCCTACATACTTTTCCATCCTTCTTTTTACCAAAATACTTCATTTAACTATTCCCAAAAACCGGTCCAGGCATTCTTTCTTCAGAGTCGATGTCAAATTTCGGTTGTCAAATTAGCCCTCGGGCAGCACAAATTTGACCGTAGATCTATAAACCAAACCCAATCTTACCAGGAGAATATGTCACTAATACTTATAGTTTTCTGTCCCGAATTTTCAATTAAATAAATTTTGGGTAATTTATTACATAATAAAACTTTTCTATATGAATCACCGATTATGGCTTAGAAAAATCTACTTATTTCAAAACTCAGATTTGTATACGTTTCATGTGTCCATATGGAGTAAGTGGTTTAGCTTGGTTCGTATTCTTTTCTTCATAGTGTGGGGGCCCAAGCATGTTTACGATTTGGTTAACCAGCGACGAAGCTTCAAGTTCCAAGGTAACTATCCACTTGCCCCCTTAGGCACGATTCCGAGCTGGTTATTCTTCTACAATGTTTTTTCTCCTTTCTTTTACTAAAACACTTCAATTAAATTTACACACTCAATTAAATTTCACCGCAAAAAACCCAGTCCACACATCTTTCCTTCACTGTCGTTATCAAATTTTGGTTGTCGAAAGGACAGGGCATCATCTATTATCAATCTCTTACGTCTCAATAATATGACTGTAGAGCTACAAACCAGACCCAAAATTTTCTGACACAAGTTTTCAATTAAATCTGGATTTTAAGTATTTTACTTATATAATAGAATTTTCATGCTTATTAAACACTGAAACTAGCTTAGAAAAATCCGAATAGTTCAAGACCTATATTTGCATACGTTCCCTATGCGTACACTGAAAAGGGATTTTTATATGTCCGTATTTTGTTCTTCATGGTAGGTGGGCCCTAACATGTTTCTGATTTGGTCAACCAGCAACAAAGCTTCGAGTTTCAAAGCAAAAATCCACATTCCACTTTAGGCACGAAGCGGACTGGTTATACATTTTTTCTACCTTCTTTTTACCAAAAAACTTCAATTAACTTCATCCCCAAACATGATCCATGCATCCTTTCTTCACAGTCGTTGTCAAATTCGATCCTCCTCAGAAAACGGGAAGAAACTTCTTAATCTTGTACCGTAGGTCTCAGTCAAACTAGTCCTCATGTAACCAAAAATTGATCGTAAAGCCACAAACCAAACCCAATATCTTACCAGGAGTGAACACCACTAATACTTTCTGACATAAATGTCATGTATACCTCAATTTTAAGTAATTTACTTACATAGCAGAATCTTTATATATTAAGCACAGAAATTAGATTAATTCCCAATTCACTTAGTAGTAAAAAACTTAAATTTATATACGCTCCATATGTGTACATTGAATAAGTGATTTTAGATAGGTACATACTTTTTCTTCATGGTATACGAGTCTAAACATGTTTATGATTTAGCCAACCAGCAACAAAGCCTCGAGTTTAAAAGCAATAATCCACATTATGCTTTAGGCGCGAACAGGACTAGTTATTCCAAACAATTTTTTCCACCTTCCTTTTACTAAAATACTTCAATTAACTTCGTAAGCAAACGCGGTCTTTGCATCCTTTCTTCACTGTCGTTATCAAATCTCAGTCGTCAGAAATGGGAAGAAACTCTCCTCAATCTTCTACCGTAGGTATCAGTTAAATAAGTCCTTGTGCAGCGAAAAGTTAAACGTAAAGCTACAAACTAAACCAAACCCAATATCTTTCCAAGAGTGAACATCACTAATACTTTTTGATAGAATTTTAATTCATATCTCATTTTCAAATAATTTACTTACACAACAGAACTTTTATATATTAAACACAGAACCTAGCTTAGGGAAATTCACTTAGTTCAAAATATAAATTTGTATACGCTCCCTATATGTACATTGAATAAGTGATTTTAGATAGGTCCGTACTTTTTCTTCATGGTATAAGAGCCCAAACATGTTTATGATTTGGCCAACCAGCAAGAAAGCTTCGAGTTTCAAAGAAAAATTCCACATTCCGCCTTAGGCACGAACCGGAGCTGGTTATTCTACACAATTTTTTCCCTCCTTCCTTTTACTAAAATACTTCAATTAACTTTACCCCCAGACTTCGGTCCATGCATCCTTTCTTCACCATCCTTGTCAAATTTCGGTCGTCAAAAAAACGCGGAAAAAATCTTTCCCAATCTCTTACAAGGAGCTAGGGTCACTAACGCTTGCAGTTTTCTGACACTTTAAGTCCAAAGTTGCATTGCACAGGTCCGATAACGCATACAAGACCGACAGCCACTTCTTCGGACATCTCAAAGGAAAGAAGAAAAAACAGGTGGTTGACTTTGCAATTTCTGGAATCCTGGATCTTGGCTTTCGACCCCCGTCTTGGGGATTGGAGAAGATATTGCGTTTTTCCTTTTCCTCTTTCTCCACGAAAAAGGGAGTCAGGAGTGTTGAAATAGGAGTACAGTTGCGCGATGTTTTTTGAAATATAGTGCTTTCAAAATTCGTGATTTATCAAGATCTTCTGGTCTTTAGGTAGTAAGACATTTTCTCGTCCACTCTTTATATAGATTTTTAGATTTAGTCCTATTGCAAAATTTCTCAGTAAAACACCCTTTGATAAAAAAGCACCAAATAATGAAAATAAGTTTACTATTATAGAAAAATAATAAAAAAAATTAAGATAGAGATGTAATTGGCAACTGAAATAATGACTGCAGATTTTAAATAAAATTTAAGGACTTGGGATTTTTATGTTCGTTAGAATTATGTTACGGAAATCTTTTATACCTCTTTTATTTTGCTGGAAAGCAGAGTAAACAAATCATTATATTTCATGTTGCTTAAAAAATACCGTCCATTCTTTATATAGATTTTTTGGGGGATTTAGTCCTGTTATAAAAGTTCTGAGCCAAAGACTATGATAAAAAGACATCAAGTAATGAAAATAGGTTTACTATTACAGAAAAATAAAGCTAAGAGAATTTATAAGATGGAGATAAGGTTGAAACACAGTTGACAGATAAAATACTGACTGCAGAATTTAAAGAAATGTAAAGACTAGATTTTTATGTGTTTTAGAATTAGAAGAACGGGAATTTTTTAGCAATTCCATGTCTTTTTTATTTGCCTGGAACATAAAGAGTATAAATCATTATATCTTCTTTTGTTTAAAAATAAAATATTGATCTGACTGGAAGAACTTATTACTGTTTCTGGTCTAGATTAATTGTGGCTTTAAAATTTAGATGTATATATATGTGTATATATATATATGTGTATATATATATACACATATATATATATATATATATATATATATATATATATATATATATATATATATATATATATATATGAGAAATTGCAACACTACAGTAGTTTTAATACGATGTTATAACAGCAAAAACGCTTTGAAACAGTATGAGCAATCCCAACACAACAGTAGAATATATAGTAAAATAGTAACAGTAAAATATATTTATATTTATTTAGTTCAAACGAAACTTTATTGCTGTTTTAAAATTACATAAACTCTGTTGTGTTGGGATTGCTCATATTGTTTCAAAGCGTTTTTGCTGTTATAACATCGTATGAAAACTAGTGTAGTGTTGCAATTTCTCATATTGTTCAAAACGAGAGTTGTTGCCATTGTACAATGATGTGGACACTTATAGCATTGGACACTTATAGCTCACATTGTTGAAATAAAATATATTGCCCTGTGTGAAATTGAATGAGCACTGCTGTAATGTTGGGATTTTTCTCATTCTTCAGACGAGAGTTATTTTATAATTGTATAAATACTGTTGTAATGTTAGGATTTTTCACATTCTTCAAATGAGAGTTATCGCTGTTCCATAATTGTATTTACACTGCAGTAGTGTTGTGATTTTTCACATTGTTCAAAATAACCAAATTTCCTGAGCTTAGATTTTTACTCATAAGTACAAACGCGTGTTTCCAGTAACTTCTGGATTTATTAAATTCCATTGATAAATTTTCCATTTCACCTTTTGAAAACTATCTGAAGACAATATTGGAAACTGATATTTTATGAATAATTTTATTTCGAAAAGGGTTAGAAAATTTCAATTTATTAAAGAATTTTAATTGAGCATTTTAAGTAAAGTTAGGTGATGTTTATTTTAAATGTAGTCGAAATCAATCAATATTTCATAACAGACCAATTAAAGTTCAAAAGTAAACTATCAATAGCTTCAGGGACTGACTACTCATGTTTGACGAAAATGGAATTGCGCCTATAGTACACCAAATTCATTCAACCCTTACAAAAATCATCTATTCACACCTAAGAACTTCTCTTTCTAAATTTAAGCCCGTGCCCTAAGAGGGTCCTTCCCCGACCCAGCACCTTCCGACGGGCTCACCGCGAAAAATTCAACAACTTTCTTAAATTGAAGCCGCGCATTTTTAACATAGGTCCACTCCTCTCTCTCTTCGACCGATCCCTTCCTTATCCCGACCCCCCAGTTCCTGAACACCCCCTCCTATTTTTCGGTCCCCCAACGTGGACGAAAGATCCTTCAGGGGAAAGACGTAGGGAGAAAAGGGATTTTTCCTTTACCCCAGACTCCGCGTTTTTAGATGAACTTGGGTAGATTCTCCCAATGATTGATTCTACGTGTTTGGCGAGGAATTCTCGGCCTGTTCCGTACCTTGCCGTATCTATGTATGTATCTTTAGTGCGGTGTTTTTCTTCTGGTTTTTGTCTACTGGAGCCGTGCGATAAGAGTTTTGAAAGTTTCGAAGGAAGGGGGTTGGGATCGCCCTACAGGAAGCGTTCTAAAAAATTCATCACAAAAGGAGTTGCAAGGATGTGGATTTCACTTAAATCTCTTTCGGAATTTACTGGAGTGGAAATGGGCGGGATTAATGTGGGCTCGTTGCGTTTTCAAAGTTTTGAGCTTTCAAGGTATGGGAAAGGTTTTTTCGCTTAGCGCACGTTAAAAGTGTTGAGTGTTTTATCCAACTAAAACTTGTTACATGAGTGAAAAAAATTCAACAATTTCCGCAATGATTGTTAAAAAAGGTTAAATTAAATTATTTTTCTCCAATGCTTTGTCAATTGAACATTAATCATCATGGGATTTTAAGGGTGAAGTTATATTGTCTGGCGTTACCCTGGTGTACGACGGCTGGTGAGTACCCGTTACCTCACACACATACGGTGAATTATAAGCACAGCACGTGTATAGAGAGGCCAAGCATTCACCCTAGATGGGAAAGCATCCGATCCTTACCCCGAATTCCAACGAGGAACATCTTAATCTGGAAATTCCCATGAATACAAGACCGATTTATCAGCAATCATTATTAACCCTCCAAGCACGAGGGATAATCAGGATATCAATAAAAACTAAAAATTTGTGAATTGATAAATAATAATCATTATCCCACTAAAAAGAGCAGTGATTATATCTTTCCCTTATTATCCTTTTTTCCCTTATTATCTATACATATAAAGCAAAGTTGCCGTCTGTCTGTCTGTATGTTCTCTATACAAATCTACACCGTTTGACCAATCCACATCAAATTTGGTACACTTATACTTTGGAATCCTGCGAGTAACGCAAGCTACATATTAAGTGAAGTGGTTATATCTTCTTTTATCATGTTAGTAAAAATCCTTAAATATAGATCGAATATGAGGATATCTATATAATTAAGGAGGTACTTTTTTCATACCGAATCTATTTTACATTTAATCCTACACACATATTATATATATGGGGTATATAGACCCTCCTCCTCCCTACTCACCTGTACGGTTTAGAGTATTTAATGAGAGGAGGGGAAAGAAGCGACCCCCAGCACCCAATAAGGATCAACGGGAACCACCCTGTCCCACAGGAAAAGCACACCCTCATCATCCAATGTGAGCACCTACGCCCCCGAACACCCTTAGGCACCACCATTTATTGTTTTCTAAAATTTTGGTTTTTACAGGAAATTTGGCCAACACAGCCTGATAACAAAATTTTTCTTTTCTTAAAATTTTTAACAGAAAAGATTGGCCAACAGGGCCTGAAAACATATTTTTCCTATTCAAGTAAATGTAACCATAGTACATACTTTTTCTTTTCAATTAGATGTAACCATAATATAGTTAATTATACTAATAAATACATACATAAAAACAAACGTACACTCTTGGTATGAGAGCAGAACAAGATATATGCTCAACTAACATAATCACAAAACAGTCTTTATTTACAATGTATCCTCAAAATTATGAATAAAAGAAATTATTCACTTTTCAGTTGTCCCTTTAATCAGTTCATATTCTAAAATTTAAGTATTTTGAGGATCCATAATTGTTTAAAGTTAGCTTCACTGACATTAACAAGATAGATAATGAAGCCTCCTACCAATGGCCAGGAAAAATTATATTTTATTTAAGTTTAATTTAGTCCACACGAAACCATATTATCAAACAGTGTAATTCAATATACCAAACCTTTAAGTATTCCAAAATATCAATTTCCCTAGATATATGCCAAAATCCAACTGGATTAATTCAGATACTAAGACTCCGAATTTTCTTATCAAAAATGTTAAAAAAAGTTCAATATTTTTCTAAATACCATTATTTGAAAAATATAACAGGAACAATAAAATAACAGTAAATTTCAATAACACATATCCTTAAAAATCACATTACATTCATTAAACTATGAAAGAAACTTGTTCTTCACAAAACCTCAAGTCCATATAAATAACAGTGTATTTCAAAAAATCAAATCCTTAAGTGTTCCAAAATATTATTTTCATTGGGTTAATACCAAAATCCATTTGGATTGATCCAGATTCAAAAGTTCTACACTACCCCATCAATAACGTTATTCCAGGGTTCAATATTCCCAATACACTTAGTACTAAAAATCAAATCCTTAAGTGTCCTTAAGTTAAGAAACAATAATATATGGGGTATGAGGTAAAGGGCCAGATCAAGAGAGTTATCTGGGAAATGACAAACTCTGATCCCAAACTTGGCGTTAGTTTCCATGTTAGGAACGGCCACACTTATGGTCAAAGGCATTCTGTTACAAGAAGTGGCTGATCTCTTCTGAGGAACAGAAGTGCAACTTTCACCCACTGTATGATGTCAACTGAATAAAAAATGTAAAGAGAAAACAGTAGATAAACATATCTAGCATTAAAAAACTCTAAAAATAACACAATGGCAATTCTACATAAAAATTAAATTCACAATGCAGAATTCATTAATCTATACATATAAAGCAGAGTTGCCGTCTGTCTGTATGTTCTCTATACAAATCTACGCCGTTTGACCAATCCACACCAAATTTGGTACACTTATACTTTAGACCTCTGCGAGTAACACCAGCTATATATTAACCCCCGTTTACTTTAACCTAGGTGTGCAGAGGGGGCTAAATCAATTCGAAATTGAAATAGGAAAAATATTGAGCATAAAACGATTGTTGTACGCAACTCTGTTTTACCAGTATTGATCGAAAATCAAATTTTCTAATAAAATTGTTTTACCAGTATTGCTGGAAAAACAATTTTTTCCGAAACGTTATATTTAAACAATTTAAAATTCTAATTATATTTGAACTGATTTTTTATTACTTTCCACATAAATAATTTAGGAATATTTGAATGATGAAAAATGAATAATTAAAATACTTAATTTTACACAACTTGCTTTTGGTAATAGAACACGAAAAGGAAAAAAACAAAAAACTCATTGTTCATAAAAGAATAATTTTACAATTCGGTATCTGGCAACGCAAGAATTAATGTTTTATTTCATAAATTAGATTTAGAATTCCGTGTTTGTGCATTTGAGTTAAGACAGAAATGTTGTGGTCATATTTAAGCATTTACAAGTATGTGTTCTTTTCTGTAAATAAGTAATTATTGTAATGTTGTCTTTATCGAAATTGTTCAAAAGTATTTTGTAGAATTGCTCTTTTTCGGAATATATTCAGGAAGTCGAAATTCGCCACGTTTGCACATATCTTTCTTTGTTCAGAATTCTGCATTTCTTTCAAGTATAGGAATTTTGTTTCTGTTTGTATTTATATGTTCCAGTATTTTACATATTACATATATATTTAGGAGTTAAATTTTAATGATTTATTTATTTATTGCAAAATATTAGACAAGGGTAATTTCTTGGAGGTATATGTATATTTCGACCAACTTTCCTTAAATCTTGATTCAATAAGTAATGGTTTGTAGAATTCCGTTTCATAAAAATAAATAAAATATGCAAAACAAAACTTCTTCAAGTAAGGTGCATAACTTCTTACTTTAGAATGACCGGAATTTCGTTTCTTTCTGTTTGTATTTGTGTTCCAGTATTTTACTTATTGCAGATATATTATTTATGATTTAAATTTTAATGAATTATATATTTTCTGCTAAATATCACAAGATATGGATAATTTCTTGGTAGTATATGTATATTTCGACCAACTATCTTTGTCTCTGGTTGAATACGTAATGGTTTGTAGAATGCTATTACTTAAATAAAATATACAAAACATTTTTAAGTAAGGTGCGTAATTTCTTGTTTTAAAATGACCAGTAAACTTAAAAAGTAACTTTAAAATAAGATGGGTTACGTTAAATTAAAACCAGTAATCATACGTTGTAGTTCAAATATAATTCAAAATTTTTATTTGGATTTTCATTACAAAACGATTAAAATCAATTGCATTTATATTTCGACGAACTTTCCTTAAATCTTTGGTTAAATACGTTTTAGTTTGTAGAATTCTGTTTCATAAAAATAAATGAAAACCTTTTGAAGTAAGGTGTATAACTTATTATTTTAAAATGACTTGTAATGTTAAAATAAAGTTAATCTAAAATCAGATATGTTACGTTAAATCAAAACGGGTATCCATACGTTATAGTTCAAAGATATTTCTAAATTTTGACATATTTTTATTATAAGACGATTAAAATCAATTTAATTTACATTTGCTTTTCATGTTTCAAGGGTGTTATTCAAAGCCCTACTCCATAGTCGAGTAACTACATCTATCATTCTAAATAGGTACGTAGTTTCTATTTAGAAAGTGAATCCCTCAATTTAAAAAAGTACCATAAGGATTCGATTTAAAACTGAATGTCTGTTGGAGTAAAGAGAATTTTAAATAAGACTTTGCTGATCTTGGAATTATATCAGAGTGAGGAATTTTGTGAAAAATTGAAATTTTTTGTCTTAAGTGACAGAAGGTCGAGGTTTGCTTACTCTACAAATTGAGACTTCTTACGCAACTTAGATACATGTGAAACATTCGTTGAAAGCAGTGATTTTCTCTTTAAGAAACGCTGTAAAATCGACCTTCTGGGTTTTGAAAAATTGTAATCGATTGAGTTTGCTTTGTCTACACTGATGACATTTATTTTTAACATAAGCTCCATGATTTCGTGGTGTTGTCCTCGGATCTTTCGCTTTGGGGGATGATCCCGGACCGTCGCCAATAGCCCGTTGTGTTGTTCCAATGCGATGTTAATTAAATACCTACATATCTACCTACCGTTATTCCACGTGCCGCTGAATGGAATTTTCAAGAAAAAAATGTGTTTGCTTCAAAATAAATTAATCGCGAATGCCGTAACAATTTAATTTACCACCTTCTCATATTGATGATGAAATTCGAAAACATCGCATACCAGGTTCAAGAATGCCACAAGTGAAACAAATTCATAGGAAAACTAAGTGCAAGACTACGTCGAAAATTTTCCATTTTTACTGAAAATGAACGTACGGGGATATTCTTAATAACTCCACAACTCAAAATCGACTTCTGTAGTAGCCACCTAGGAAAAAACTTTATAGTTTGTCCTACAAATGGCGATGAATATGAAATGGATTATATGAATGAATATGAAATGGATTATATGAATGAATATGAAATGGCTTATATGGATGGATACGTCATGTGCACATATTTGCGTCCAAAATAAATTGTAGAAGTTATGAAAAAGTAAAAACGATGTTACAAAATTATTTTCCATACACTTAAATGATGCTTACATTTCTCTATGAAATAGAAGTGATTATTCTGATCACTTTTCAAACAACATTTAACCAATTCAACCCGAGAAACCGGGTAGTTCTACTAGTCAATATATAAATAAGAACTAAAAATTTGTGAATTGATAAATAATAATCACTACCCCACTAAAAAAGAGCAGTTTTTATAATATTTCCCTGAATATCAATACATGTTAGAAAAATAATTAAATATAGATCATTTATATGAGGCAATATCTGTGCATTTAAGGGGAAGTCCGTTTCACACAAATGTATTTTACATCTAATGCTACCTACAGATAGTTTATATGGGATATGGTGTAAAGAGCCACAGACCAAGTGAGATATCTGAGAAATGGTTACTCTGATCCTAATCTGGCGTAATTTTCCATGCAAGGAACCGTCATTCTTATGGGCAAAGTCATACTGCTACAGGAAGTACTCCACCTCTTCTGAGGGATAGCAGTGCAACCTTCAATGTATGATGCCATTTGAATAAAGAATGAAAACCGAAAACACAGTAAATGATAACAAGATATATAATATACAAAGATATATCAAAAAGTTAGGTGAATTTGTCTCTAAAACTCAGAGTTTTTGTGTAGCTAATTAATTTTTTTATATGTTGCAAGTACCAAGGTGATAGAAGTGTGATGGCTTGTAGAAACTTCTATGTCAACCGATCTGGTGCTTAGAGCAAATCAAAGATGGCGCATTGACTTGAGCATTACTCCAAGGAGGAGGTACGCGGTGTCACTCGTTTTTTGTGGGCCAAGGGGAAAAAACATGTAATATTCATCGAGAATTGTTGGAAGTCTATGGAGAGAGTGTTATGTCGCAGAAACAAGTGTATGTGTGGTATAATGACACGAATGTGGCTGTCGTCGATGCCATGATTACTAAAGACAGAAGAGTGAGGTTACATGATATTGCAAATGCATTGAATAGCTCATATGGTTCAGTGAGCAGTATTACCATTTTGGATTACCATTTGTTTGGCCCCTGAAGCTTTTCCATACACTGGAAGAAGCACAACAGGCTACACTTACCTGGTTAGGGAACCTGGAGCAAGATTTCTTTGAAAAGGGCATGGATGATTTGGTGCAACGTTGGAATAAATGCTTAGACCCCTATGGTTCCTTTGTCGAATGATAGTGTGATACGATTTTTCAAACATAATAAATTTTTAGACATTTATCTGTGTGTGTGTGTGTGTGTGTGTGTGTGTGTGTGTGTGTGTGTGTGTGTGTGTGTGTGTGTGTGTGTGTGTGTGTGTGTGTGTGTGTGTGTGTGTGCACGCGTTTTTCTGTCAATTAAAAATTCACCTTACTTTTTGATACTCCTTTGTACTAGCTGAATTACCCGGCGTTGCTCGGGTTGAAATGGTTAAATGTTGCTTGAAAAGTGAATTAGAATAATCACTTTTCTTTCACAGAAAATCATTTAAGATGTACGGAAAATACTTTTTAACTTTTTCATAGCTTCTACAATATACTTCGGACGCAAATATATTCATTTAATTCCTGAATATATTGCAATATCTAAAAGATTAAGACATAAATACAAACAGAAACGAAATTCCGACGAAAAAATGCGTTCTACAAAATTTTATAAAAAAGTAAACATTAATTCCGGTGCTGCCAGATACTGAGTAGCAAAATTACGCTTTTATGATCAATGAGTTTTTCGTTTGTGCTTTTCGGAATAACGGTGCTTGGGTTAGAAATAAATGTAATCGGCGTAGACAAATTAAACTGAATAGATAAAAAATTTTCAAAAAGCAGAAGGTCGATTTTACAGAATTTTTTCAGAAAGAAAATCACTTCTTTCAACGAAGGAGGATTCACATGTATCTATTCCGGACATTTTAAAATAAGTTACACGCCTTACCTAAAAAGCGTATGAAACGGAATTCTACAAATCATTACGTATTCAATAAATTATTTAAGGAAAGTTGGTCGAAATATACACCAACTTTCCTTGAAAATAATCCTTGAACTCCTGAAAACCTTTCCTTGAATTTCCTTGCGAAAATACATATTTTAAAATATTCTTTCTTCTTCAATAAAATATCTATAATTTATTTACGTCATGGGAAGAACTAAAAAGTCAGTTCAAACATAAATATTGTAATTTAATTTGTTTCAGAAAAAGTGCTTTTCGATCAACACTGGTAAAGCAACATAGCTGCCTAAAGGCTAAATTAACTTATTTTAAAGGGTAACTTATTTTATAGCTATGCCTAAAGGCATAGCTATAAAATAAGTTACACGCCTTACCTAAAAAGCTTATGGAACGGAATTCTACAAATCATTACGTATTCAATAAATTATTTAAGAAAGTTGGTCGAAATATACACCAACTTTCCTTGAAAATAATCCTTGAACTCCTGAAAACCTTTCCTTGAATTTCCTTGCAAAAATACATATTTTAAAATATTCTTTCTTCTTCAATAAAATATCTATAATTTATTTACATCATGGGAAGAACTAAAAAGTCAGTTCAAACATAAATATTGTAATTTAATTGTTTCGGAACAAATTGCTTTTCGATCAACACTGGTAAAGCAACATAGCTGCCTAAAGCAATCAATCTATGCTCAATGTTATTTCTATGGCGATTTCGAATAGTTTTAGCCCCCTAGGGCCAATAGAACGGGGGTTAAGAGTTAGCCTATGCTGACCGCAGTGTTCTAAAGTATAAGTGTACCAAATTTGGTGCGGATTGGTCAAACGGTGTAGATTTGTATAGAAAATATACTTATATACATACATACATACACACACATCCTACTTTATATACGTATATAGATAGCTACTTTACACAACATCTTTATGCATGAGACATGCGTATTGATGCCAATTTCAGTATGTCTTCTAAAACCCAGCTGAGAAATATGCATAAATGAACATACATATGAACAAAATAGTACGAATAATATATGAATTACAAATTTTCTTTCAGAAAATTCTGAAAATATTCTCTCCGGTACAGTCGAGCAAGATATGCTGCAAATTCTCTTCCTAATCAAGACAAACATGGATATTGTTGAAAGCGATTAAAGAATGCATGAGTTACAACGTGGCCTACTGTGGCTTTACCAAAAAAGTGGCAGTTGCTGGTCTAGGGATTTTTTTAAGTAATGAAGATCATTAGTCTCACTCTGAAATTGAAAAAGGTTACAATTCATTCTAATGTTCCTCCATAAGGTACATACTCTCATGACCTTACCCAGACGCATTGTGAAGGTAGTTGCTGACAAAGGAACTGGACCTATTGTGGTTGGCAATTCAGTTAACTTATCAGCTTTTTCATTGCTTTAGTTACTTTAAAAGTAACACATTATCAATCCTACATACAAATTCATTCACAATGTAGTGTTTATTAATCAATAAAAAATAGAAATTTGTGAATTGATGAATAATAATCATTACCCCACTAAAAATAGAAGTGGTTATTATCTTTCCCTGAATACCAATGCATGCTAGTAAAAATCATTAAATATAGATCGAACCATTTATATGAGGGAATATCTATGTAATTAAGGGGGTCCGCTTCACACAAATCTATTTTACATCTAATCCCACACACAGATACCCGCAGCAGCCAAGTCCGATGAAAAACAAATTGACCGAAAGCGATCCGAAATGATAAAAAGTCGCTTACAGCCCGTGTTATTCCACTGACACTATGTCTTCTAAAACCCAGCTATTTACGTCATGGGAAGAACTAAAAAGTCAGTTCAAACATAAATATTGTAATTTAATTTGTTTCGGAACAAATTGCTTTTCGATCAACACTGGTAAAGCAACATAGCTGCCTAAAGCAATCAATCTATGCTCAATGTTATTTCTATGGCGATTTCGAATAGTTTTTAGCCCCTTAGGGCCAGTAGAACTGGGGTTAAGAGTTAGCCTATGCTGACCGCAGTGTTCTAAAGTATAAGTGTACCAAATTTGGTGCGGATTGGTCAAACGGTGTAGATTTGTATAGAAAATATACTTATATACATGCATACATACACACACATCCTACTTTATATACGTATATAGATAGCTACTTTACACTACATCTTTATGCATGAGACATGCGTATTGAAGCCAATTTCAGTATGTCTTCTAAAATCCAACTGAGAAATATGCATAAATGAACATACATTTGAACAAAATAGTACGAATAATATATGAATTACAAATTTTCTTTCACAAAATTCTGAAAATATTCTCTCCGGTACAGTCGAGCAAGATATGCTGCAAATTCTCTTCATAATCAAGACAAACATGGATATTGTTGAAAGCGGTTAAAGTATGCATGAGTTACAACGTGGCCTACTGTGGCTTTGCCAAAAAAAGTGGCAGTTGCTGGTCTAGGAATTTTTTTAAGTAATGGAGGTCATTAGTCTCACTCTGAAATTGAAAAAGGTTGTAATTCATTCTAATGTTCCTCCATAAGGTACATACTCTCATGACCTTACTCAGACACATAGTGAGGGTAGTTGCTGACAAAGGAACTGGACCTATTGCGGTTGGCAATTCAGTTAACTTATCAGCCTTTTCATTGCTTTAGTTACTTTAAAAGTAACACATTATCAATCCTACATAAAAATTCATTCACAATGTAGAGTTTATTAATCAATAAAAAATAGAAATTTGCGAATTGATAAATAATAATCATTACCCCACTAAAAATAGAAGTGCTTATTATCTTTCCCTGAATACCAATGCATGCTAGTAAAAATCATTAAATATCGATGGAACCATTTATATGAGGGAATATATATGTAATTAAGGGGGTCCGCTTCACACAAATCTATTTTACATCTAATCCCACACACAGATAGCCGCAGCAGCCAAGTCCGATGAAAAACAAATTGACCGAAAGCGATCCGAAATGATAAAAAGTCGCTTACAGCCCGTGTTATTCCACTGACATCCCTACCCAGATTCGCCATGCTGGGTTGGCGAATTTAAAATACGTTTCACCCCCCGTTTACGAGCGATAAAAGAAGTCATTGCCGTTCGGAAACGCATCGTGGGTATCCGACTTAAAGCCCAGAGGAAAGCGATCGAATTTAGATAATATCTTCCATTTTGCTCAAAAAGGAAGGTCCCGTGCCAACGTCCAACATTAGACCAGAGGTCTCCTATCTCTGCTCCACTGGCAACAAAAGAGGGCATCGGCAATCGATGCAAAGGAAAGCATCGATTGCGTTATAGTCATCGATATCACGGAGTCATTTCCATATATCGGTAAGAATAAGGACGGTATTGCAAAATCAGTTTTCCTTGTGGGAAAAGTCCAGCATTTTTGCCGTTACTTAAGGAACTCGGCGTTTTTATTTATGTGCTTATTTCTTCTTCTTGGGATTTCGATAAAAGTATCATCCCTTTTCGATTTTTCATTTTTAATCTCATTTATGAAATTGCAATTTAAAGTTCCGAGAGCTTTTCCATCGTAACACAATACCTTGCGTGGAAAGTCGAGTTGAGCTGTTTCTTCGTCTCGCGCGAATCGATTAAAGTATCGATTCGGAACCCAAGGCGATGACACTATCTGAGCTGCGTTATGTGTCTCATTTTTCACTTGTTTAACGCAAAAACTCCGATGGATGGATCCGCTTCTTCAAAAATAGAAAATGATTTATGGAGAGGCAGAGGGCAATATTCTTAATTGTCCGTCCCTTGCTACGGTGGTGTGCTTTGGTGATAAATTATTCCTCAAACGCTGCCTTGCGTCAAGAAAATTAAAACAGATTACCGCTGTTGTAGATGGATTAATAATTCATATATAAAACACGCGTATCTGCGATTTTTGAGCGGAAACTTATTTTGTATCGCGTTTATGAATTATTTTACGTGGAGGAAAGCTACAGATAAATCATTGAAGAAATTACATTTAGGAGAGATATAAATGCAGCCGTGTTTTAATCATAGGTGATAAACAACTGAACAAAAAAAATAATTTTTTATTCAGTTGTTTTTATTCAACTACTAATGTCTTTATCGCTCCATACTAAATTATTAATATTGTTTCATTTTTATCAGTCCCGTAATTGGTCGTGACATTCTCCTAGATGTGATAAATGTGTGGCAATTTTATGCGTTAGGTTTAGAAGATCGGGATGATAAAATGAATGTTCTAATGATAATGGTTTTGAAGACTCTTTTCCATATCTGCAGATTTCAAATGAATATTTTTGATAAAATTTGGGATTTTCTTATTACCTTAAATTAGAGGTAAACTGCATTGGATGTGCAGAACATTTAGTAATATATAGAAGTAGTCTGTGACTAAAAGCTGTAATTTGATATATTTTATATTCCTGCATTTGAAACTATTGCCACTTCATGTTTTTATTGTTTTCATACCAACCAAATTGTTCTTATCTTACAATGATTTTTTGCGTTAACATGCAATGTGAAGCGTCGATCTTTTAATGAAATAGACTGAAAACGTGGATAGAGTAGATGTCAAAAAATCTGAGAATGGTAAGTCACGTGGACTTACGAATCGACTGGAGCCAACTGACTATCGAAGCAGACTTGTGTTTTTAATCTTGCTGGATAATCACTTTAACTAATCAATAATTTGCACCACGTTACGATTCATTCTTTTTTCCACAACTACGTGACAGATCTCCAAACCGATTGATTGAAGGAATTGCATGAATCGGAGCGAATATATTTCGTTACAATGTCGATAGTATGAGAGGAGTGTAGTCACCATGCCAGAAAACACGAATATACAAATTTAAGCGTTTATAGCATTTTCTAGACTAGTACTTGATATTTTATACCATAACATGATTACGATTTATAATATGTTTCAATAACAACCTAAACTGATCTTTGAAACCTCGTCATATCATTTTTTACTGTAGCGTCAAACCTTTGAAGTCGCATATTTAGAAACAATGCATTTGCGGATTCATGCCACCATTGTTGTGGTTCCGACAATATATGCCACACTTCATATCTACTAGTCTACTCGATAATCTCGTGACGCACGGAAGGTTAACCCTCCTGGTGGTTGTCTTGACTAGGAATCTCGTCATAAGCAAACTGACCAGATCTTTATAGATGAGTTATCTTGTGATTAGAAAAACTGACCAGATCTTGATAGACGAGCTATCTTGTGATTAGAAAAAACTGACCAGATCTTGATAGACGAGCTATCTTGTGATTAGAAAAAACTGACCAGATCTTGATAGACGAGCTATCTTGTGATTAGAAAAAACTGACCAGATCTTGATCTTGTCATCATTGAAAAATTGGCAGTATCTTGGTAATGAGATATCTCTTTATTAGCAAAATTGGTAAGATATTAATGGAAAAGAAATCTCGTCATTAGAAAAATTGGTCATATGTAGATGGACGAGATATCTCGTCGAAACCATTTGGAGGACTAATATTCCTTACTTTTAGCAAATCGAAACGGCAAATTACTAGAAAGAAAGATGATACATTTTGTTAACATGTTTAATATGAAGACGACCCCTTGAGCAGTTTTCGTTGATGAATTTATCGAAAACTTTAGTTCTCATTGAATGATATCTGTATTTGCATTACTATGAACAACGTGGGAATAAGGGAGGGTGGTTTGGTATCTTCTGCACCTGTACACGAAATACTACAAATGCATTTTATACATCAACTTGAAAACAAGTATGTGTTTTTCTATTGATTTAATTGCGGATCGATATCCATTTTTATAGAAATGCACACCAAACAAACGACCTTATCCATCTCAACACCTACTCTTGAACTGCACTTCCACTTAACTGTCTCCATCACTATCAAATGTAGATCAACCTCTTTTCAAACTATGATGAATATAATTCTTTTCCTCCGTGATATCTTCAGCGAAAGTAATCAAGGGGCAAAATTACGATGAGAGCGTTAATGGACTTTTCTCTTACTCTGAGCTTCTTGTCACTCTGTAAATTTATTTGGGCATGTTTCCAGCGTTGGAGGATGTCCCGAGTCTTGACATTCAACCGGAATTACGAAGCAGATACTTTGAGCAAATGATATGGGCTGGAACTAAAATCCTCCGGAATGGATTCCAAGTCATATGAGCCGAAGAAGTTTCTTTAAGACACGTCAAGTGAGCTAAACTTAATTTATTTAATATGCAATATTTCTTGGTGTTTGAGCGTTATAGATACTTATAAGAAGCAGTTTGGTTGATATTTTGTAGTCTGATATAAATCACTTCACTTGGATTTGTAAAATCCAAATTGTTCTTATAAATCGCAGAACATTGAAATTGCCATAAAAACCGAAGGAGTTTCTTTAAGACATGTCTAGTGAGTTAAACTTAATTTATTTAATATACAATGCTTCCTGGCCTTCAACTGCTTTAGATGCTTATGAAAAGCAGTTAGGTTGATAATTTGTATGGTAGGTAGATAGTTGAATTAACGTCTCACTGAAGCAACAGAAAGGGCTATTGACGACCTTCAGGGATCATTCCCAAAGATACTTTTATGTATGTTATCGATCACTATACTTAGATCTGTAAAATTCAAATTATTTTTTATAAATCGTAGTATATTAAAATAGCTATATCAACCGAAGAAGAAATTTTGAGACACGTCAGGTGAGTTGAACTTAATTTATTTAGTTAGTGTGTCAAGTGATGTAAGTCCTTTAGTTAGTGAGTCAAGTTTAGTTAAGTGAGTTAAATTTACTTTTTTAACACACAATGCTTCTTGGTCTTTGTCTGTAATAGATACTTCTGAGTAGTTTGTTAATACTTTGTAATGCCCGTTATAAATCATACCTATATTTAAATAAACCAAAGATATTTTTAAGACGCGTCAAGAAAGTATAATATGCAATGTTATGCTTGGTCTTTGAATGCTATAAATGCTTATGTGAAGCCCAGTTTGATTCATATTTTGTATTATCGGTTATCGATAGCTATAAAAGCTTTTTGTATCAATCTAAATAAGGTGGTGGTACCTGTGACAAAACCTGTTTCCTATACGCATTACTAACGTGACATAAATTTGTTTTTCGAATACGATACCAATAAAAATTCCAAATAATGAATTCGATTTTATATATGATTGTCTATCGGTCAACAGCTATTAGAATAAGCACCGAACATTTCCAAAACGTCGATAAACTGGTTTAAAAGTAATTTCAATGTTTATCATGCAGAGAACATTTGGGTAGCGGAAGTGAAATGTTTGTTGTTTTTCGTCTGGTTTGTTTGTTAGCACTGATAATCCTTCGCATAATTGGATTGAGAAATTTAAATTACTTTTAAGGAATCGTAAAAGCCATATCAACCCAAGAAGTTATTTGAGGCACATCAATAAAATTAAACTTAATTTATTTAATGTACAATATTCCTTGGTCTTTGAGTGCTTCAGATGCTTATGAGAAGCATCTTTTGATCAATAGTTTTCACTTATTATATTTATAGGCGCTTTAACCCTCCTGGTGGTTGTCTTGACGAGGTATCTCATCATTAGCAAAATTGGTTAGGTCTTGATGGACAGGATATCTCTTCATTAGAAGAAAACTGACCAGATCTTGATCTCGTCATCATCAAAAATTGGCAATATCTTGAGGATGAGGTATCTCGTCATTAGCAAAATTAGTCAGTTCTTGATGACCGAGATATTTCGTCGAAACCGCTCGGAGGGTTAAAATTTTTACAGAAACATGATTTGTGAATAAAACATATATGATATATTTGTGTAACAAATTGATAGGCACTGAATGAGTTTTAATGTCAGCTAGAACTATAAAGAAAGAGTGTATAGTATAATGTAACGGATGAAATCAGTAAAAAATAGTTTTCCGGAGAAATGGCGAAATTATAGGTTCTAACTCTACCACTGGGATGAATGTATTTCATGAATTTTCAAGATGATCTGTGTTTGAGAAGAAATACAAATATCTCTAATTTAAATATCGACCGCAGATATTTTCTAAATACAAATTTTCAATTCTTCGTAATGACATTAAAAACGGTCCTGTTTAATAAAATTATACTCGAATATTAAGATTTCAGTTAACATGATTATTTAACCCTCTGGATACGGGGACCGGCCCATCCGGCCAAAAGTTTCGAGTCCCCTCATTACGAAAGGCTCGGATTCCTTAGACCACAATCTCCTGAAGAATTGCTGCAGCCCATTACGATTTCCATCCCTTATTTTCTGTGTTACAACGAGACCCCCACGTGAATAGCCTTATCTCCCCGTTGACAAACATGTCAGGGTTGTCGACGGGGAACCTCGCAAATTGTTTATCCTCGAGCATCTAGTCTGGAGAGGTTGAGTAAATGAAAAGAGATATACTTAAAAAGTCACCGCCGCCCTTTCAGTTTACCCGGGAAGAATCTGCCCCTTCTAGGCATATCCACGACCCGACAATAGAAACCGGTACATTAGATGATAATGGGACGACACATAATTCCCTCTCCTCCTGGGGGAAATCATTGTAAAGGCCGTTTCGGCCGGTTTCAGTAAGTTGCCTGTAAAGCCGTTGGGCCGGCTGCCGAAACCAAAGAAGGAAACGATATTTTGCCCCGACGTATGCAGAGAGTTAAATAAAAATCATCGTCATACTTAATTCTGGAGAAACTTTGGTGAAAGAATGGTGTAAAACTAATGTCAATAGTTAATCATTGTTACTACACTAGTAGTGTAATTTCACTATTTAATAGAATTGACATTAGTAATCTTTCCGAGATTTTCAAATATCTTAATAGTAATCTACTAATTTTACTACACTGTAGTTAGAATAGTATCTCTTTTTAACCACTCTTTTAACTAGTAGTATATAGCTTAATTTAATAAATAGGTTTTTACTAAGATAAAGAAAGTTATACACTTCATATTGCTCGTAGATTTTGCTTACTGCTATACTTTGATTTGCACATAGAGTATCATTCATAAGTTAGTAAAACATGGACTCTTCTACTCTGTCAAAAAAGCCACACTAAAGCATTTGTTCGTTGTGTTATTCATTTGTTACCAAGTGGTGAGTCACAGTATTTTTTCCAAAACTTGCCGATTCAGAAAAATACAATATATTGGCAAATACATTTACGAGTACAGCATATTTCAATCCTTGCAAATCTACAAAAAATTTTAATTTAGATTTTAACTTGAAATATTACAAATAAACTGTTCCAAATGAAACAATGCCTATTGGTTTACTACCGAAAATAAACTAAATTGAATCAATTAATTGAGTATAACGCTTTGCGAGCCTGATACGTATATACTATCAGCTATTGAGAGCATCACAAGCAGCCTTTTACAGACTAAGGTAGACTCATCATCCAACCATTAAGACTGATTACAAATAACTCGTAAATAGAATTTTAGAACAAAAATGTGTTGCAAATAATGTGCAAATGTTTTCTGCATGCCCACAAATAGATCAGGTAAAATAGATGATATAGAAAACATTTAATTATATTGCAGAATGCGTCGCATCTTTCTTCTAACTACTGCATATGAAACAATACCTGTTTTGCCAAACTAGAAACTAAATTGAACCAACAAAAAGTACACTACTTTGAAAGAGTAATGCAAGTCTACAAAACTCATTTACTTATATTGTCAAGTAACTAAAACATCATAATTTTACTTTAACCACTACGAATGAGGTAGGAAGTTAATTAACGTCGCACTGGAGCAACACAACGGGCTATTAGCGAAGGTCCGGGATGATTCCCAAAAGGAAATGTCCAAGGACAACGCCTCGTTGTTTTGAACCACGGTCAGATGACGAGAACACCTGAGCTGGCCCCCCACTCTTCAAACTTCCACACCACTTCAATATGAGGACATTTTTACTACATATTTAACGTGCATCAACCCCCGTGTGCACAATGTTCTTTGGGTGGGCCGAGTTTCGAAGTCTGTTTCAAACTCTGCCCTTTGGTTGCTAATCTGTTGCTCTTCCAACTTTGCTACCGAGGCTGCCACTACAAATGAAACAATTCATCTTGTTTTGCCAAAGAACTCTCAATGCCAATTTTTTCAACTAAATTAGAAAAACAATTCGCAAGCGTATTGAAAATCTACAAATCATTTAATTATATTGTCGAGTGATTTTAACAGATATCACGCTTTCCCTTTTACTACTACAACTGAAACTAAGCCTCTTGGTTTGCCGCAAAAACCTCAAAGTAAACTGATTTAACTCACTATTCAAGCATAATGAAATCTCCAAGAATCATTTAATTATATTGTTGAGTAATTTCCAGAAATCACGCTTTTTCCTTCTCTACTGCAAATGAAACAATGCCTCTTGGCTTGCCAAAGAAACCTGAAAGTAAATTGGTTCAACTAAAGTTATTTTAGGAATGTCCAGGGAAACGAGGTCGTCAGAGGTTCAATTATTTGTGAAATTGAAGTATTGCCTTCAAGAAAGGCTGTTCATTCCACAGTACGGAAAGTCATTCCTCTTTTCGCTCTATCTTGATTCCTGTAATGACTCGGGAAAGAATTTTATGCTTTCTGTTTCTTCTACTTATATTGGCCTCTAGAGTTTACTTTTTATACAGGAAAGAATGGAGTATCTGAAAAAAAATCTATATTTTTGTTAAGGGTATATATGTTTAACAAAGGTCAATAGGAACCCATTTTTACCCTTTGAAGTCAATAAAGTAATAAAATCCCAAACTAAAATTTAGACCGACACAAAGAACGAGAAAGTAAAGATTATTTGGTACTTCAGTACAATTAAAGGTATTTCAACGTTTAGTGAAATGCTTTTGCTTTATGATAAATCCATAACCAGTGATGTTTTTGATGCTGCAGATTGTAGATTGCCCTACATCGGTTTGGTTCCAAATATTTTTCTAATTTATGATTTTTATTCCGAATAGATAATTCCTATGATTTCATTTTAAAGGTAGGTAGTAAGGTTTACGTCACAATGGAGCAACACAACAGGATAAATTAGTGAGGTTAGGGATCAATCCTTGAAGGGAAAGATCCAATATTTACAACTCGTAATTTTGAACCATGGTCTGATGACGTGGTCAACACCTAAGCTTGCACTCCACTCTCCAAACTTCAACACTACGCCAATGGAAGGATATTTGAGGCTACGAGATATTTAACTTGCACCAGCCCCTACAGGCACGATGGTCTTTGTATTGAGTCTAGAACTCGCAAACCTCAGGTTACTAATCCATAACTCTATCAACTGAGCTATAGTGGCCCGCATTTGAGAGGGTTGTCACGGAGTTACTTGCGACTATTCAGAAAAAGTTTTTTGTGAAGTTTTTTCTCTTAAGCATATTTCAAATTACGCTATTCTAGTTTAGTGATTCTTTAAATGTATCATTATCTAATATGTGTGCTTTCATTAGAAACTCTAATCTCTTTCGAGATATTTTAATTATTGAAAACAAATTTTTCTCTATTTTGATAATTATTATTTAAAATTTTTTTTAACAGATACGTACAAAGTCTAGTTACATTTTTGAATAAATTGCTTTTCTCAATTTGACTTTTTTTGGCTATTGAATTATCGTTTCATTCAACACAGTCAACAATTCCTTAAAATCTATAGTATGAATATTCTGTGCATCGGCTCCACTAAGCACTTTATTTTCATATAATTTAATCGTAATAAATATATAGCGCGAATAAAATTATGGTTCTTCAAAGGGAACACAGTTTAAGCAATATAATGCACAAAAATGTAATTGTATGATTAAACCTCCAAGTAATTTCGACGAGATATCTCGTCCATCAAGATCTGACCAATTTTGCTAATGATGAGATATCTCATCAACAAGATATTGCTGATTTTTTGATGATGATGATGAGATCTAGATCTGATCAATTTTCTGCTGATGATCGTGATCGTGTTTTCTGCTGATAACAAGATATCTCGTCCAACGAGATGTGTTCAATTTTGGTAATGACGAGATACCTGGTCTAGAAAACCACAAGAAGGGTTAAAAGTGAACAACAAATCAAGTATGTGTTATATTTGTTAAATCCTCCTGGTGGTTATCTCCATGAGTACCTCAGCATTAGTATAATTGGTCAGGTCTTGATGAAAGGATATCTCGTCGTAACCATCTTGAGGGTTAATAAAATTTGACATTGTCATTTTATAGTATATTATAGATTTAATCTCTGAAATACTACTTTAAAAACCATTCCAAAACCATTTTCACATATGTATGTTGAAATCACATCGTAGGCTTACAAGTGAAATACATTAATTCAAAATACATAGTTCTGAGAAAGCGAAGGGTGAAATATTCTACTCACTAAGCTAAACTCAGTGTTTCTGAAGGGGAAATATAATCTTCATGCAAAAATAATACAACATAGTGGAAACAAATTCATCAGTCTAAAGTTCCCACATTCTTGTCTAGAAAAGCTAAAAATCTTACACCTTTAAAATTTTAGCTCATTGCTTCACTTGTAAGCCTGAAATGTATATAATTAGAAACATACGAAATCAGAGTGCTAGATAGTATGTAGACTCGTTACGGAGATTTCACAACTAAAATTAGAAAAATACGTTTTACTTCACATCGTTAAGCATTTTCAAAGTTTTTTAAATCATATTCGAACTTCAAAATCATTATTTTTAATGACAAATCACACAAAAACCCAACATTCTCTCAAAAACAGTTTCCAACTACCAATTGTTTCCACCGGCAACTAAGTAATTGGAAACAAAAGAGTATAATGCTGACGATTTAACTCATTAAAATATTGCTGACAAAAAGAGTTTAGTTGTACCAGATCTGCGTAATACCCGCCCGCTTTCGGAACTGGAAATGGCGTTTGTATTAAATATGATTCAATACGATGATTACACAGCTTATCGATATTCGATGCCCCTTACTTTTAAAACTTTTAACCCAGTCATTATAAACTGAAGCGAAGAAAATTTATTGTGGATTCGGAATGGATTTTTGAATGGGAGAAGCGAGCTGTGTGTGAAAACTTCGTGAAACTATTGAATTTATTCCTCTTGAGCGGGATGAAAGGTCCGTTTATGTATTTTTTGGAAATATGAAACAATGGAAATTACGGTTGGGTTGGTACCTGGAAATTATTCCGAAATCAAACTGTTTACTCATCCGCGTTTTAAAGTTCATAACCTTTTAAATTTGGAAAACAATAGATGCGAAAATTGTGTACACTTAAGAATCGAGAAGCATTGCATATTAAATAAAGTTAATTCCATTTAAGTCATAAAGACACTTCTTCGGTTTGTTTGACTGTTTCAGTGCCCAAAGACTTATAAAAAAGTATTTTGGATTTTACCAATCCAAGTAGTGATTCATTACATCCATACCAAATATCAACAAAAACCACTAATCATAACCATCTAAAGCACTCAAAGACCAAGAAACACTAAATTAATAAAATTAAGTTTAACTCGATTGACGTGTTTCAAAATCAATTCTTCGGAAGAAGTGCATAGTTGAATATTCTGCGATTTATAAAAAAATGGCTTGAATTTTACAAATCCAAGTATAGTGATTGATAAAAGCCACTACAAAATGTCAAACAAATTATAACATTCAAAGACCAAGAAATATAGAAATTAAATAAAGTTTAACACTCTTAGACGTGTCTTATAAGTTTTTCTTCGAATGATGTAGTTGTTTTAATATTGCTAAATTTATAAAAAAATATTTGAATTTTTTAAAGCCATATATAATGATTGATAACCGCCAGTACAAACTGTCAAACAAATTATAACACTCAAAGACCAAGGAACATTGGAAATTAAATAATTTTAACACGCTTGGGCATGTCTCATAAACTCTTCGAATGATGTGGTTATTTTAATATTCTACAATTTATAAAAAAATTACTTGAAGTTTTCAAAGCCAGGTAAGTAATTGATAATATCCATACAAAGTATCTTATGGAGTGCCTTGATAGTCAATTGCCCGTTCTATTGCTTCGATGATACGTAAATTCAACTATCTACGTACCATACTAAATGTCAAACGAACTCCTCAAGAATATCTATAGCACTTAAAGGCCAGGAAGCATTGTATATTAAATAAATTATGTTTAACTCACTTGAAGTGACTTATATCAACTCCTTTAGTTGATATGACAATTTCAATATTTTGTGATTTATGTAAATAATTTGAATTTTGGAAATTCAGGTAGAGTGATTTATAACAGACGTTACAAAATATCAACTAAATTGCTTCTCAGATATCTATAGTATTATAGACCAAAAAGCATTGTAATTTAAATTAATTATGTTTAAATCACTTAACGTGAAATAAAGAAACTTCTGTAGTTGATATGTTTACTTCAATATACTAGGATTTTTAAAAACGTATTTTGGATTTTACCAATCCTAGTACAGTTATCGCATCCATGCTAAATATCAACCAAACTGGTTCTCATACCTATGGCACTCAGAGACCAAGAAACATTGTATATAGAATAAAATTAAATTTAACTCGCTTGAAGTGTTTTATAAATCCTTATTTGGCTGATATGACAAGATAATTATATGTATATTAATTGATATTACCTGGTATTGTTGTCATAGCTTTTGTCAACTTCCCACTCCATTCCAAGTACGGATCCTGGTTTATAAGCGCATGGATATTCGTGATTGTACCTATTGTTAAGTGTAACGGGGCTTATTTCCACTTGATGCTCCACAAATATCCATCAATTGCCTCTTGTAGTGCCCAAGCATGAAAAGGTCAGTGGTCTGGTATATAAATACATTTTTAAAACATTCAATACTCTGACCACTGCTAATTTTGTATATTCAACATTTTTACTAACCTTGTTTTGTATTATTAAGAGTGCAAATATTTTATATTTAAATTGACAGGTTTTAAAAGTGTGCTTAGTTTTCTCTTGTACCATACGAATCAAATCGTCGTTTCAACTTACTAAAATTGGAGTTAACATGAAGCAATCACTACATGATCTAATCCCGTTCTCCATATCAAACTGATCAAAGTTTGCTATGCATGATTGGAGCTTGATTACGAATTCTGATCAGGGTTTGGCAATGACATAACACCTTGAACATGTACAATGGCGTGATTGCATGTTCATGGGTGTTAGGGAGATTGCTGAAATTGGCATGCTCCCAGGCTATAAGCTAAATGACACTCCACAGAAACCTGTCTGAATCTCAATAAATGCATCTCCTGATGCATCGGAATAATAGTCAGAATTTACATCATATGAGAATTGCCGTGTGAAGCGTTAGGTCGACTGATATGAGCAGCTGTTGCATATGATTTGAACGGAGAGAGGTTCTTATAACTTGAATCTCCAAGTGGTTTCGACGAGATATCTCGTCCATCTAGATCTGACCAATTTTACTAATGACGTGATATCTTGGCATTAAGATATTGCCGATATTTTCATGATGAGATCAATATCTGGTCACTTTTATTAATGACGAGGTATCTCGTCCATCAAGATGTGGTCAGTTTCGTTAATGACAAAATACCTCGTCGGGACAAACACCAGGAGGGTTAAAGGAGATGCATACATTTATTTATTGAAATGCAACTGAAAATTACATTTTTCAAAGGTACTGTGGGAGGAGTCAGAAAGTTGTTATTACTTATATGGAATTGGTATGTTTTTGTTATTTATTCAATAAATCATGTAATTGCTATAACGTTAATTGCAAATACGTTTAATGCATTTCTTGAATCAGAGCTCGTTTATTCCCATTGCAGGTATGTAGTCAGTTTACCAAAACGTCCCTATCTATTTGATGTATTTCTGTAGGTATGAGAGGAATTTTCTGAGAAAATAAACAAAAACCAGACTGTCTGAAAAGATTTTACTTTTGTTTATATGGTTTCGCATAATACTCAATAGGATTGGCTTAAAATATAGTTTAAAGCCACTTCTTCCACGATAGGTGTTTTTAATTTAATTGGCAATCAACTATCATATTCCAATTCTAAATTTATTGTCTGGCATTTTTATTGGCGTAGTGTTGAAATCGTATTCGAAAATCAAGCCAATTTATGTGATGTTCAGAATGCATACAAGAAACACGTATCTCCGCAGAAACGCTATCATCAAGTATATTTAACTTACGAGAAAATTCCTCTTATAATGTTGATAAGGTATGTTGCATGTATTATGAAATATATTTCCAATAAAAACAAACAAACCGATTGTGAAGAGCGTCAACTGGAATTTGTCAGAAACGTCATCTGGCGTATTCAGAATCATGTCATCCAGTATCCAATGCAGCAGAGCGTTTAGAGGGATGGTACAGCTTCAGATTACGAAAAGTATTTCATAGTTGAAATTCGTTGCTCTACTAAATTGTTTGTAAACTTGTTCAGTGGAGGTTCACCTAATACATTTCATTAAGTTTAAAATTTATAAGCCAAAATCTAACTTGCACAAATGCAACTTCTTTTTGCACTTTCTGAATACATTGAAGGTTTTTATAAATTGTTAACTTAGAAATAAAAAACATTTCACTCCTATCACCCAAAAATACTCACCACTTAGTCACCGGGTTCAAGTACCATGTTACCGGTGATCCCTCAACTTAGGGCCCTGGTATAATATTTTATCTTATTTACATAATCAACCATATATATTTCTTGAAGTCATTACCTGGAAATGCAGACTACACAAATAAACAAACACAAGTTTTGTTGCACAGTATTTTATTATATATCTCATTTGAATGTCAAATTTACAGATTTATATTTATCAATTTCAACAACAAATATCGGATAGTTTGAGGAAATCTCTTTTTAGAAAAATGATGTTATCTTACAGATGAGCAAAGATAAGTATGGTGATAATATCAGGAAAAAAGGAGATCAATAACACTTGAAAGTTTAAAATTATTTTGGATATCATGATAATATTAACATAGTGAACAACAGCATACTTCTGTCCAGGATATACTTTGTTATCAATGTCTCTGATTTATCAATTCTGTATTCAAAGATATGGAAAGGTGAATAAATCTTATCAGAACCAATGGAATCTTCAATCATCTAAGAGAACCCTAAAATAAAAACAAGTATTATAGTACTTTTAAAATTAAAAATTATATATGGTTCTGTATTCGTTAGGTTAAAATATGTCACAGAAATATTTTTTACACTTAAACTTAAATAAATGTAATGGTTTTCATAACACTAAATGAATGTATAACAAAATAAATACCATTATGAACTAATATCCAACAACACTATACGTGCAACAGTAATAATTAGGCCCCGGATTTTTATGTGCGAAAGACCTTAATTAGGTTTTTAACTATGCTTTAGGTTTCATAGGTTTTTAAAAATCTGTTTCAGGTAATTACAGTTTTTTAAAAATCCGTTTTAGGTTATTATAGGTTTTAACAAAACTATCACTTTAGATAATAAGATAAGTTTACAGAATTTTTTTAAATGATACTGAGGGTCCAGTAACCCGGTTTTTTATTTTTTCGTTTTGGTACTTAGTAACAACAAAAGATCAACAGCCAAAGTACATATAAACATCCATTTCGCTGGGGCGACACGTTATGACGTTATCATATTATTGGAATTATTTAACCTTCCATGTGGTTTCGGTGATATATCTCATCCATTAAGATGAGACCAATTTTGCTAAGGACGATATACCTCGTCATTAAGATATTGCTGATTTGTTATGAGAACGAGATCAAGATATGGTCAGTCTTTTTTCCAATGACGAAATATTTCGTCCATCGAGATCTGGTCAATTTTGCTGATGACAAGATACCTCGTCGAGGCAACCACCTGGAGGTTAAAGTGTATTTTAGAGTTCAATGATTATATATTAACGTAATGAATGCTCATTTACAAAATTCAATGTATAACCTTCTAGAATTTCGTCACAGAAGTAATTGAAGTTCTGGCCGAATATCGGTTCATGTGAATTTTTTTCGAAAATGACATTTGAATGGAATAATGGTCTATGTAATATTATGCATCGATTCCTAAACTTAATTACCAAGCAAACCGCTAGGGGTTGTTGTGGGTAATTATCTAATATCATGAAATCAGGGGCTCAGGTGTGGAATACCTGTCTATACTGAAATATCCACCTCCTACTACCGGACTAGTATTTGTTTACAGAGAAGGTTACTGAATCGCTAAGGCTCACACTTGTGGCTTGGTGCTATAATTATTTTTCTTACATTACGATATTTATATGACTAGATGAAGATCTGGCCAGTTTTCTTTTAATGACGAGATATCTAGTCATTAAAACACCAGGAGAGTTAAACCCAATAAATACAACCTATGTTCTGGTATGTGGTTAGATTTGTCTCGATTTCATCTAGTCTGTCACTTGTATTCCAATAATTAAAATTATGAGTTCTAAATTCAAACCGTCAAGGGAAAGATTTTATTAGTGAGTATACCACAATTCATTGCATGAGGTTCAATAATTTTATAAATCTGACTTGTCCTTCTTTCCACCAAACCATGTTTGGAGTTCAACTAGAGCACTTTCCACCTCTTTACCTTGATCTGTCTTGAACGCATCACAGTATGGGCGTGCCTAATTTGTATTCAACCAAAAGCCTGACATGAAAATTATACGGCACACATGCGAGTGCTCGTTCCTTGTAACTTTGACAATGTTTCCATATTAAGATGGATGTAACAGAAAGATGGAATAATTACACATATGGGTAAGGCTCTGATAGCCCAGGACAAAATGCGTAACAGAAGAAACGATTATTTTAGAAGTCACTAAAATCTAAAAGGCATGTCTCGAATGTTATAAAGTGTATTGTCTTAGAAAGGAGAATGAAGAATCTTAGAAATTGGATTCTGATATCAGTATGTAATGATTATCCATTTATTTAAAAAACCTAACAGTCTCTGAACGTTTTTGTAGATCATTTTGTGTGTATTGTTAAATTCAAAATGTTACTGTTCACTTAACCCTCCTGGTGGTTGTCTTGTCGAGGTATATCATTAGCTAAACAGATTAGATGATGGATGAGATATCTCGTTTTTAGAAAAAACTGACCAGACCTTGATCTCGTCATCATCAAAAAATAGGCAATATAATAATGATGTGATATCTCATCATTAGCAAAACTGGTCAGATCTTTATTGACGAGATATCTCGTCGAAACCGCTTGGAGGGTTAAGGTATTCGAATACATTAAGTGGTTTCGAGATCTTATTGAATAATTCGAAACTTAAGTACATCCACTGAAGGTACTGAGGTACTTAAGTCGACTTAAGATATTCGAATACTTTAAGTGGGAAGGTAAGTGTTAAAACGTATATTTCTTAAAAGACGGTCTAATTAAGGTATTCAAATATCTTAAGTAGACCGTACGAGTTCGAACGCAATTTTATTAAAAATATTTTTAGTACGGTTCACTTCAGGAATTTGAATAGCTTAAGTGGACCATACATGTTCTAATGATCTTTTCTTAAAATAAGGTTCAATTAATGTATTTGAATACCTTAAGTAAACCGTATCTTTTTAGAAAAGTGCATTCGAAACCACTTATGAAAACAATTTTTGTAAAGAACTTGAGGTACAGCGCCACGTCTGGTGGCAACGCTCTTGGCGCACCTTTTGGCGCTCTTTTAGTAGCGAGGTATGACATGTGAAGGAGTAACTCATCTTTATTAGGGTTATTCCCGTTTTTATGGCAATTTCGGTAAGCGTAAAGATATAATATTTATAAAGATTAAAAAAAAGATTTTTCTAAGATTTCTTTCCTTGGCGACATAAAAAGTGCGCCAAAAAACACGCCAGGAGCGTTGCAACCACACGAGGCGCTAGATACATCTGTACCGAAGTTTAATAAGATTTTTTGGTTTAGTTTATAAGAATTGATCAAATGGAATATAAACACCTGCAACACATTTCCATGACTTCAAAAGAAATCGGAATGTATAAAAACTCCAAAAATCTGCATGAAAAAACAATGATATGAATATAGTAGTGCTTGGAAACACTGAATAGTATGATCGCAGAAATAACTATTGTTTGTGATTGTTTTACTAGTTTCCTGTGTTATAAGTTATCATAAACTTATATATAGTATATAGCATAACATTCGTTAACCCTACAATAATGTCGTGGCGATACTGTCACATTTCAACTAGAAAACCAAAAATATTGGTTGGATAGGTTTGAACTATACTTTATGGTTTTGCATTTTCAGTTTCATCTTTACTTTCTTCTTGAATTGACACTTTCTTTGCAAATTAGTGATTATGTCTGACTTTGGTACAATGTGAAGCATTCCAGTACCAGCTGTAGTCATATCTTACTGATAGAAAACCAACACAAACTAGAGTACAGGGCATTCTTCCAACATCGTAAATTTAAACTTTGGTGCTACGCACCAACAAACTTCCAAGTACTGACTTTAGCAATCTTTAATTAATAGACAATTACCACCATTAATTTGCTTTAAGTGTTGAGGCGTTATGAGAGCGTATTCTTGATAATTAATTATCCCAGATGGCTACAATTTCCATCGGTATGATAATAGATAATCAAAGTCTTATTGAACTGGGAAGAGAAAACGAAACAAATCAAGGCAACGGAGAAAACTAAACTAGTACTTTACATTGGAACTCTAAAAAACTACATACATAACGAGATTGCATGTCAATACACTTTGAGAAAAGATGATTGATCACTTTTTGAAGAGTTATCTATCAAAAATATTGACTCAATAGGGAGTAAAAAAAGGTTCTCTTCCTTTTGAGGAAAAACAGCCTTACTTTATTCCAATTGATTGTGTAATGAGTATTCGATTTTCTATATAAGACGCTGGTTTTTCTTCAATTGTAGAGATCTTATATAAATAGTTTTATATTTATGTATTCGTATTCTTTTCAAGTATAATTTATTGTTCTCAAACAAATCTAATCGGAAAATTGCGGAGGTTGTATCATATTAAATGCAGGTACGATTTACGTGTACTCACTCTCAGTGATATTTGTAAGGGATTTTAAATCCCCTTAACCCTCCAAGTGATTTCGACGAGATATCTTATTCATCCAGATTTGACCAATTTTGCTAATGACGAGATATCTCGTCATCAAGATATGGCCGATTTTATGACTAAATCAAGATCTGGTCCGTTGTCTTCTAATGTCGAGGTACCTGGTTCATCCAGATCTGATCTACTGGTGTATATATATATATATATATATATATATGTATATATATATATATATATATATATATATATATATATATTTACTATCACTAATAAGTATTTTCCTTTCATAAAACAACATAGCTCTAATTTCTTTTTAGAATTAAAAAAGAAACATTAATTTACAATGACGATAGATAAGTAGTTGAATTGACGTCGCAACATACCGGGCTATTGGGGCCCCGGAATCAGTCCCGAAGGGAAAGAACCGAGGACGACATCTAGTAAGTTTGAACCACAGTCAATTTACAAAGACGAAAGTTAGCTTATAGTTGCCACATAAAACGTAAGCTTGCAAAGCAATCTAAAGCTATAAAATAACGTTTTAATGTCTTACACTACTCAGTGGAAAGTGGTATTTGAAACAGTGAAAGCTGTTTGACACGAAAAAAATATTATTTTTGATTGTATAAAAAACAATGGTATACTCTTTTAACATAAGAATAACATTTTTTAACAACGGCCAGGGTTATCTTATCGTCTACACGTATAACATAGGCTTACAAAACAATTGATAGCCACAAAATAATAATCTTTTAATATCATATACTCTGTCGAAAACTATATCATAACTGACATCGAGATTTCACTCATAATCATAACTGACATACACTTTTTGTAAATCAGTCATGTCAAAAACACTGCTACAAATATTATGGTATTCTATTAGTCATGTATTGAGATACTTGGAGCTGTGAAATGTGTTTGATACTATGGAATATTATTTCATCACTATCAACTAAGGCCTTTTCTTTTTATGTAAAAAATAAGCAATATTATTTTACAAGGACCAATATTCGCTTTTAGTTATAGAGTCAACTCAACTCCATCATGGGATACCAACTCCCTACGAAGGGTTTACGGTGAAAAAAAATTCCCACAACGCGTAAAATGAGAAATAATCTTTTCTTATGGCAAGCAGAAATTTTAAGTTATTAAATACACACGCAGGTGCTGCTCTAAATAAATTCTTTTGTGAGGGTTTTAGAGGCAAGAGACTGAATTTAAGTGTCGCTATGTTTAGGTAAAAAGAGGTTAAGCCCAGGGAATATTCTGCACACATAAAATACGACTGAATTTAAACCGGTTACTTCAGTTCAAACTCCATGGCGGCCACCAAACCTACAATTTATATAATACTTCTTTGTTGTAAGGGGTGAACAGCCAGGTGTTTATGTCACTGTGCTGTGTTGCTAATTCCTTGATGTAGAGAGAGTCGTGATGGGACAGGTGGTAACATAGTGGCTCTGGTCTGCTTCCATGCGACTGATGCAGAGGTCACTTCAATGAATATTCATTCGAAATAAATATTACCGGAACAGGCCGTGGCCCGTGAAATAGTGTGTGAGCTCTGGGGTGAAGAAGAGGTACTTAGTACAGACCTTGGGGGAAAAACCCGAATGTTCTCCGACATGTGGTGGAGTTTAGCTACCTCTCATGCCAGCTGTTTATGGATGCTAGTTTTAGGGACCTCTTCAGATGAGGCGCCGGGAAAGGGATAGTTATAGACTATATAAAAATTCAGCTGAGTAAACGACAGACTGATAAAACAATGTTTTTCTCCAACGTTATGTTGAAAACTCAATTTTACATCTGATAATGGCTACTCATATGCGGGCTTAGTGTAACCATGCAAACTAGACGGAATGTGAAGATTTTACTTCAACTACCAAAATACTCTCGGATAATACAAATGGATGTTACCTTAAAAAGTAGTTTATAGGAGTTATACCGCCGTGTAGCACTCTTAATCTAATTGGCGATGACAAATCGGCAATCAGATATCGATTAGATTGATTTTTAACTTACGACGTGCTGAAATCGTATTCGAAAACAATCCAAGTGACGTCAGGTTCGGAATACATGCAGGAAACACGTTCCGTCTCATAAACACTACCGCCATCTGCATTTGACTTGACAGAAAATGCATATCATACCATATTATAAACATTATTCCAAATACTGCAGAAAACAATCATGAAATTTAAATTGTTATTTTGCCTGTTTAAATTCTTCAAAAATTAACGAAATAATCCATCTATTGAATAGAAACAAATTTATTTCAATTATAAGTATATGGAACAACGACCGGGGTGAGCTTATATTTATGCAATACATAACAATTTAGCTAAGCTAGCGACTTGATAAAATAATGTTTTCTTTCAACGTTATGTCAGCTTGGCCAAATATGGACCAACTGAGATTGGGTGTCGGGGCGTCCATGTGCATTTTTGATCAAGAAAACCTCAAGCATGTTTTTTGTTATAAACTTTCCTCCTATGACAGTGTGTTCCAGGCCGAGCTCACGGCCATTTATAAGGCAGTGGTCTGGGCCTGGGACTATCAAAAAACAATTAATATATACAGCGACAGTCTTAGTTCGATACAGGCCTTGAGATTTAATTCAAACAAATCTCTTTACTTAAATAAAATAAAACAAAAAATAGCCTCACTAACACATCTCTTTGGCCTGTCTTGGGTCAGGGCACATGTCGGACTGTCCGGGAATGAGACGGCCGACCACTTTGCTAAGCTTGCTTCTTGTTGCGGAGAGGAGCTGCGGTTTCCTGCCCCTCGTTCATATTTAATAAAACAAATTAAAAATTATGTGTTGACTTCTTGGCGGACAGAACATCGTGTCGCCCGTAGGGGCTTGAGACTCAAATCTTTTGAACTCGACATTGGCCCTGGTTTCCTCTCCGCAAACCGTTTTCTCTTTTTGTTCCTTACAGGTCATGGCCCATTTCCTGAGTACCTCGACAGGTTTAAAATTAAAAACTCAGATGTTTGTCTTTGCGGAGAATTGGGAAATGCTGACCACTACCTCTTCAGCTGCCGGCGCAACGCTTCTTTTCATCTTACCAGACCTTCTAATTCCAATCGAGCCCAATGGTTGAGGGCCGTTGTTGCCAACCCTTTAGGTCTTTATAAGGTCAAGATATGTGTGCTGGCTGCTGGGGAGGTGGTCGACAGCCTTCCCTCTTGCTCTTAATTTTATAAATTTTTGGTGTTCGATTCTCATTATTTTATCTTTTTCTCTTGAATATTTATTTTTGTTATTTTGTTTCTTTTGTGAATCCATGTTGTGTGGTCAACCCTCTTTTCCCTAATTTCCTATTTCGTATTTACTTTTGTTCTTAATGTTTTATTCTAGAGACCTTGTTCCTGGTTTCGGTTCTGATGTTTTATTTTGTTTGGAATGTCCTATATTTTAATATTATGTTTCGGTTCATGTATGTATTTGTATGTTCTTGTATCTTAAAATATTTCCTCCTTGTAATTTGTATTTCTATGTTGTATTTTAAAATATTTTCTTTTTGTAATTTGTATTTTATTTGTTTTCATGTTTCACGCCACCTGTCACCTTGTTGATTGAGATTCGCGGCGCACACCACAATGAACTTTTGCTCCTGCAACCCTGGGGGCCTTGTGGGAGCTTATTTTCTACTTTTTGTGGATTTTATTTGCAGACTGCTTTCTTGTTCTCATTGTCGTGGTGTCGTGTTTTGTTACTTGTGTTAGATTGTGTGTTCTTTTTACTTGTTTTTGATGATGTTCATTTGTGCCGCACCTGCTGCTTGCACTTTGTTCAATTTTGTAATTTCTCTTTTTATTCAATAAAAGTCGTTCGTGTGCCGGGGGTGGGCGTGCGCCTTCCTGCCCGGTGCCTCTAGTGCTGGGAGTCCAAACCTTTCCCCGCCCTTCCCTTTCCTGGGCTCGAAACCTTGCGGTGAGCCGGGTTGGGCGTAGGTCGAAAAAAAATATGGATCAACCAACAAAACGTTATGTTGAAAATTAATTTCCCAATGACATTGTACTAATACCCCATATAAGAAACATTATTCCAAATGCGAAAGTAAAACAATCACGAAGCATGCAATTTTTATTTCAACCTTGTAATTTCTTGGAAATTCACTTCAATACAAATAATCCATCCATTAGTAGCAGCAAATTTTTAAGAAGAAAAACGACCAGTGTGAGCTTACAGTTATAGATTACATAATAATTGAACTGACAAAGCTACTAAAAATTGCTTAAACATTTTTCCCCAAATTAAGAGGATAAAATTCAATTTCACAAGTAATCATTGTCACTCAAATACCATGTATAAGAAACACTATTCTAAATATTATAGCACAGCAATCCGAAATATACACTGTTTTGTGTCCGTTTAAATTGTTCAAAAACATACAGCACAGATAAATAATTCCTCTAAATAACAGCAAATTTATAAGGCGAAGAAACAATGACCAGGGTGAGATTATTCTTTCAGACTACATAAAAATGGCGCTGAAAAAGCGACATAACTCGAGTTTTTTCTCCAGTTATGTTGAAAACTCAATTTTACCGCTACCTCTGCTACTCATATACCATATAAGAAACATTATTCAAATACTATAGCAAACAATCACGAAATACAATTTATTTCGCTCATTTAAATTCTTCGAAAATTCACAACAACGCAAATAATCTGTCCAGTAAATAGCAGCAAATTTATAAGACGAAGAACAATAAATAGCTAACGGAGCATCCGAAGACAAATGGAGAATTATTTCCCTTCAAATGATCCAGAGATGTTTCCGGTATTCAGTGCGTTAGGCAATAAATGAAGTGTCCGGACCGGGGACCGGCGAGCATCTTGAAATGACACGGTAATAAATGATTTAAAGGCCGTATTTGTTTTAACAATGATGCCGGGGTGGTATAAAAATTTAGATTGGGCGTCGCGTCGTGTTACGTAAAAGCGAATTTCTGGTGAAAATTTGGCGACAGGATCTTGACGGGGATATATTTCGGTGGAGGCATGACAATTTAAATGTAAAATAGATGTTATGAAGGATTTCTGGGTTTCATGAGGGACAACTATATCGTTTCAATTCTCAACCACAATTTGATTAAGGGGGAGACGGTCCATTTGGTTAATTCCAAATTCTTTTTACCAAATTAGTTGACACAATAGTAATTTAACCTTCCTAGTGGTTGTCTCGATCTTGTATCTCATCATTAAAAGAAAACTGACCAGATCTTGATCTCACTATAAAAAATGGCAATATCTGGATTATGAGATGTCTTAAGATCAGCAAAATTGGTCATATTTTGATGGACAAAGATATCTCGTCATTAGAAAACTTACCGGATATTGATCTCACCATCATCAAAACATCGGCAATATCTCGATTACGAGATGGCTCATGATTAGCAAAATTGGTCAGATCTGATGGACAAAAAATCTCGTCAAAAAGAAATTTGCTTAGTCTAATAGTTAAATAATATTCAAAAACCTAAAAATATATTCCACTAACTTGAGGGATCTGCTACCCATTCGAAATTGTGACCACCTTCAAAGATATTTATTGAAAAAATTCAATTGTAAAAACAAATAATATCCATATTTTGAAAGCTCATGTCTCTTTAAGGGATTGAAAGTTTAAGTAAGTTAAATGTAATTGAAATTACCTCTTTTATGTATCAATAAAGCGTTACATTTCCGAAATTTGGGTCTAGCATAAATCTTGGGAGAGTCTTAGTACCTGACTATCAGACAGCACTTTCTGGTCACTGTTGTACTATTTCGAAAAAAAAAAAGCTTTTCCAGTATACCCTACACATTTTAAACAGCATTCAATGGAATCACACCCAGTGATTCCATTGAATTCTGTTTAAAATGCAGTACAGTTAGGAATAGGTACAGAGTATACATTATTATTTCATTATTATACTTTATTCAATTATTCATTTTTAGGTTTGCTTTATTTCAATTCATATGCCAATTTGTATTTTAACATATTCAATACCCCTCTTTAGTGAAAGTGCCAGATCCTGACCGTTACCATTATAGTTGGGTCCTATCATGGAGAGTGCTATGGAAATATGAAAGGCATATTTTGTACTATAATATGCAGAATGGTTTCTATGCTTATAATTTGGAAATGTGCTCACTGTATTTAAAATTATAAAGATATTCAACTAGGGGAAAAAGAAAACAAGGATAACTTTTACATTTATACAAATTGAACATAGTTATAGTTCATGAAAAGGCCTGTAATCTAAACTCGTGCAGTAGTGCAGTCATCAACTTTGAAGCATTGGTCCTAAAAGTGAGGCAATGGTCTTAAAGGGACTAAAGGTTAATTATTGACACAATTCAATTTAGGTGTGCTCTTGTTCTAGGATCATTTTTACTACACAAGGACTAGTTTAACCGACACCTACAGCGCAAGGAGGTTTCTAACAGTCAAAAGGATCACACAAGCCCGGTTGGTAGAGTAGCGGATTGGGAACTGGAAGTTTGCGAGTTCTGTGTCAGTAAAACGTTCATTGTGTGTCTGTCTATTACTTGATATTGTATGTCTTGTGTCTAGCGCAGCAATCCAAATATGGCCCTTGCGCCATAAAATCCCAAAAAATAAAAAAAATCCAATCCTTAACGAGAACCCGAGCTGATTAATCGAAAGACAGAGAATTAACCACCCGGCAACCAGATCTGATTCAGTCACAAAGAACTACTACCGAATTAGTGCACACACACAGGAACAAATTTAATAACCAAATAAAGTTACACTAAATGTGATTTAAGTAGGAAAGAATAAAACGGATTTATTTTAAGATTATTTATCTTCGTAAAACAAAGCGCATAAAAGTGCATATAAATTAAAAATGCGGACACAGTGAAAGTAAATATTAACACAAATGATATTTATGTTAAAATTCCTTTAAAAGTACGTATTTTCCCAAAGTTATTAAATCCCTAGAGTTTTAAATTAGACTTATAAACATTTACTGCGTTTAGAATTAGAAAATATTATGAAAAGTGAATCATATATGCTGAAACATGTTAATTGTTTCGATTGTGTGGAAACACTATTTCGTTCTATAACTAATATCTTATGTGGCAATAGATTACAAACATATATAATCCGATATTGCAGGCGGAAATTATTGAAAAGAATGATTCTAATTTAGGTTCCTATAAAGGATTAATGAGTTCGCAAATAAAAAGCAAAAATGTTATTTTTAACAAATTCAAGGCCATATGCTAATGATTCCACAAAGCTAATGATTGATTTAATCATCATGCTTCGTTGGTGTGTTTCTTATCGCGGAAGGACAAACCAAATATTAATTATAGGAGTATTCAACTTAAACAACAATTTTACTGTTACAAATATTGAATGGATAAAACTGAAATAAAACCGTTTTTTAACGAATTTTAGAAGTGAAAAGAAATATCTTAATGAAATTTTTAAAAAAATTCTGATTTAATAAAATTTATTTCCGCTTGCGTTTACATCGTATTAACCAACTGAAACCTATTTTGAAAGCATTGAATAAGCAAATATTTTAGGTGTATAATAGGGACATAATTGTGTTGACATTTTAAAAAGCATGTTGTCAATTTTTCATATTTAAAATATCTGACAAATATATTATTTTACCTTTTATGATTACAAAATGCAAATAAAACATTCCATACGTACATTAAAGCATATTCTTTAAAGTCAATAAATCTGTCAGTTTCCCATCTCTATCATGAGTAGATCTATAAAAAAGATACCGAATGTTTGAACTCAGAAGTTTTAAAAAATATATTTATAATTTAAAAATTATACATTTGCCTGCAAAAATAATGTAACATACTTATTTATAATTTACATGACGATATTGAATTAATTGTGTAGAAAAGATACGTTAATAAGATAGTGTAAAGAGATACTGAAACAATTTAGGTAGTATTTTTAAAATGCTGTTAATAAGATCGTTAGTAATATAATTCTGTAGAGAAAAGTAACAAAAATTGAATAGCATTAAAAGCACTTTGTTTCATGAGAATAATTATTTTGATACCCTTTTAATTTATAAAAACTAATCCCTTTCTTTGAATACGTTTTGTCAAGCAATCCATCATTGCGGATAGTGCGAACACTAGCAAATTTACTCGACGCTTAGCAGGTTGAATCAATTTGATATGGATTGAATAGAGAAGACATAAGCTTTATCTCTTTTCCACAAAAATTAAGTGCTGTTACGATAGCTAAAATTTTATTTTTACTAAGCCTTTTCCTAGAAAATTTCTAGTTAATTCTTGATAATTATTTTTAAATGCTCTACCCACATAAGAAAACGTTCCATATAAGTTCACGCTTTTTTCATTGGTCTGTTATTCTCTCCCTCCTCTCCGTCAAATTCTTGTGATCCATTTTTAACCTCATCCCCTCTGTTCAACTGACTTGAAACTGCAAATTTAAGTATTGCCGATGACAATACAATATCCAGTAGAAATCAAACTTACGTGGGCCCCATTTCCCCTCGAACCCTCCTCTTATTTTTACAATGTCCGGAAATCCCAGCAATTTAGGTATCTTTGAAGTGGTATTAGCGATTAGCGTTAAAATTTGTGTTCCTGTTCCGTACCCAATGTCTATGGTGTCACTAAGGAGGATTGAATGGCATGAGGGTGGTTAAAAAATATCATGTCACTAATGTAACACCTATTGCCAAGATTATAGTCAGCACCAAGGCCTGAATTGTAGGGATTGTTGCAGTATGTCATGGCGTAAGCGTTACACCATGGTTACAGTGCCATCCTCAGTTGTAATTAGCACTCCAAGCGGTTTTGACGAGGTATCTGACCCATCAAGGTTTGACCAATTTTGCTAATTACGAGATGTCTCGCCGATACAATCATCAGGAGGTTTAGGATCCCTCTCTCTATGAGTTTCAGACTGAAAATTATAGTTTTTTTATGTTAACGAAGTGCCCAACCAGATAGTTCAATTGCGTATTTTTCTATGTCCAACACATGAGCCAAGCTTGCGGGTTGGAATAGTGGTTGAGTACCTCACTATCATCAAAATGAATAATTCAAAAGGCTAAAAAAATAAAACAAAACTATATTAAAAAACTTTTCACAATACACTAACAGTACAAAATAAATTCAAAGAAAATTTAACTAACTTGGTAGTACATTTAGGTATTCCTCTTATTCGTTAATTCTATTGAAAAAGTGTTGAATTAAACTAACGTGAAAATTGTAAAACAACTGTTTATCAATTATCATTCATCCCTTTTTACTAAATACAAAGCGAACGATATTAAAGAGGGTAAAAGATTCTATAATGTTATTATACACCCCTACATGATTGAGATTGTCAGAGATTTAGACATGTTTGATCTATACAGTCGCAATCTTAGCCAATCATAATCCCTCAGCTATGGAGTTAAGAAGCGACCAGTTTCTTAAGCTGTATAAACCAACACAAGGGAAGAAGCTTATCACGCATATTGTCAGAACTTCATCTGGCCTTTCAAAAGATTGATTAGATATATTTAAAATTCCCTCTCTATCTGTTTAAATTTCTAAAGGGTGAACACTTAGAGTAATCATGTAGAGATAGGCAGGTATGTTAATCAGTTTTTCAAAATTTTGATGAAGAAAAAAATCGGAAAATATCACTCGTCTCAAAAATATTCTTTCTACTTCTTTGAGGAAATTAACTTGTTTATTTAAAAATTGATCCGATTTGTCCACCACATAACGTCTGTGCATCAATCTACTTAAAAACTAATACCAAATTAATAAAACTAATACAAAAGTAGTTAGAATAGTCGTTAATCGATCATGTTTATCTGTTATGATTATGCAGAAATGTGCAAATCAAAAATCCTCTATACCATTGTTGAGAATGTATTACTGATATATGACCTACATGTCTCAAGCTCAGACGGTCACAATCCCTCGCCAAAGAGCTTATACTACCCTACCACTGATACAAGCCAACACGGGAGGAAATCAAAATTTCAGCCGGCACTTTCGAATCGTTGCATTGCTGCCAGGTACTGGTCCAAAACCTCGAAAAGGGGGACTATATTGAACTGTGATGCAGAGGATATCACTGTCTTTTGTTACGTTTTATGAAACAAAGAAGGCAAATTTACAATGTTTTAATACATTTTCTAGTTATTCAGTAAAACAAAGTTGCTTATTTAAATATTCTTCGTCCACCTCGTAGTATATGAGCATAAACCGGCTAAAAACTAATACAAAAGGAGGTCAGAATTATCGTTTATCAATTATAATTCATTGTTTTCGATTATGCAGAAATCTATAGCTCATAAATCTACTACAACATTGCTGAGTTGACCTACACGTCTCAGTCTCAGATGATCATAATCCCTCTCCAAAGAGCTGAAACTACCTTTCCACCGATACAAGCCAACACGAGAGAAACCGATCAGCAAACATCTTGACAAAACTTCAGTCGGCAATTTCGAAACATTGATCGGGGTTCTTAAATTTCCCAGCTACCAACTCTCTATAAAATTAACGCCTGGTACCCATCCAAAACTTCGAGGGGGACATTTTTAGATGCCTTGCAAGAGTATATCAGTTCATCAAATATTTACGAAACAATAAAAGGAAAAGTTACACATTTAAAATATTTTTCTTACATCTTTGATACAATTAATTTAATTATTCTTCTGCCGTGTTAAAGTGCGTGCAGATACCAACAAAAGTAGTAAAAATATCGTTCATCAGTTATATTTCATCTGCTGTGATTATGTCGAAATCCCCAGATCAGAAACACTCTACACCATTGCTGAGAAGGTATTACTGATATTTGACCTACACGTCTCAATCTCAGATGATCACAATCCCTCACCAAAGAGCTTAAACTACCCTTCCACCAATACAATCCAACACGGGAGAAACAGCTCAGCAAACATCTTGACAAAACTTCAGTCGGCACTTTCGAAACATTGATCGGGGGTACTTAAACTTCCCAGCTACCAACTCGCCGCGAAATTGCTGTCTGGTACCGATCCAAAACTTCGAAGGGGGAATATTTTGAAATGTCTTGCAGAGGATATCAGTTTAGAAGAAGGAAAAGCCCACCAGCCCCTGAATCCATGCCAACTGATATTAAATATCGATTCGGTCGCCATATTGGCTGATACGGAACCTTTGTCCTGGCATTCTTTGGCGCGCATTAGGGTGTGCCTGGCGGCGGGAATGTTAAGTCCGGGAATTGTTGTTCCAGCTTCGGGTGGCCCTGATGAATGCCGGGCATTAAGGAAACGGATGGGTTCCGGAAATGATGATTTGAAATGGGGATGGCTCCAGCGCCGTGAGTGTCGTGGTCACGTTTTCGCAGTGAGATGTGCTCGGAAATTCGGTCGCACGGTCACTGTTGCGGTAAATAAATAAGCTTCAAATCGATTCCGGTCCTTAGGTGTGGATTACTGAAGCTGAAACAAGGAAGGGAATATCGAGCTGCTTAGTTTATGAGTTCTTTATGTAGAATTCAGGGGACGATCTTACTCTGAACAATTGTTTTTGATTTTACATTTAAACAAATTTTTACAGTATCTTATTCTAAAATACATAAGAATGTATATTACTAAAGAAAAAGTATATATAAACAATAATTAACCTTCAGAGGGTCTTGAGTTTTCCGTGTAGAGTACAATTACTTTTTACCCCAAAGCATACGTAATGGCTAAACAACGGCTACTATTGATTGAACGAATCATAAGAAATGTGTTATTTTTCAAGGAAGTCAAAACTGATTAGAAGTCATAAAGGGAAGTCTTCAAAAGTAACACTGAAAACATGAAAAGAAGACATTGCAAGAGAAAAATAAATTTTAACAATAATAACCCGCAGACTGTCACGAGTTTTACGAGTAGTGTACAATTGTTTTTACCCCACAACATACATAATGGCTAAACAACGACTTTTATTGATTTATCAAACACCAAGAAAGATTTATCTGTCAGGAAGGTCAAAACTGGTAAGAAGTCAAGCAGGGAAAAGTACAAGTTAAAGAATGAATTTTATATGTGTGAACCAATTGGAGCAGCGGTTTCAACCGATATTTCACACGAATGTCACTAGTATCACATACAAATGGTGAAACGGTTTGAACTGTGTACAATTTATTTCACTTCAATGGTTTAGTTTTGAGTTCAAAAATGATATATGCATAGTATGTACGAGTAATACCCAAATTTTTAGTGGGGTATAAATAATTTTGAGTATTATTTTTCCAATACAAAGTATCACAAATAAATTATTCCAAAAATATTTTGAAGAGCCATTTTGGAACAATAAAGGATATGCAATTACTATCATTAGATTTTGTAAAGCAACAAAATTATGCATATTTTTTGTGAGATCATAAAAAAGTAAAATGAACTTTTGGTAAGCCGTAGAATTTTAGAAGTTAATGCTTCAAGTGTATCTATACTTTTGAGAAATGCACATTTTCAATTTTATGTATAAAGCATATTAAATAATGATACAAATTGTAAATGAAAGAGAGAAATTTTGCATATTAAAATTCACTATCTTTGCTCCTTTGTTATCTTTGATTTAATTGTAATATGTATTATGCACCTTCAGGGGGGAAATATCGTTTTAGTGCATAAACTTTCACGACGCACTATAAGTTGTCTATCAAAATAGGCTTTTTGAACAACCGCAACTACTGATTGAAAGGTCCTAGGAAATATGTCATTGATCAAGAAGGTCAAAACGTGTTAGAAGTCATGCATGGAAGACAGCAGGTCACAGAATGGATATATTCGTGTTAACCCTTTTGGTGATTAATTGTCAAAGCTTCAATGTAACTATACTTTTGAGAAATGCAAATTTTCAATTTAAAGCTTAGAATAATGTTAAATGATATTAATATTTGTAAATGCAAGAGACAAATTTTACACATTCAAATTTATACCCTTGTACTAATGTTTTAACTGCTATGTGCATTAGTAAATCAAAATCGTTTTATTGTTAAACTTTTTCAATACACTATCTATCAAAGATGTCTAGTAAAGTAGAAGTAATGAATAACCATGTTTTATATCACTCATCAGATGATCATTCGTTACAGTAAACACTAATCATATGCTCTATGCAACTCATCAGCTGGACATCCATTACGGGGAACAACAAACCGCACTTTTTATATAAGTTATCAGTTGAGCATTCATTACTGTGAGCAACAATCCTACTTGAATTACCTGCAATGAAAACGAGAAGACTTTTGTGATGTTTGGAGAGGTCAGTGGCCAATAATTAACCCTCTGAGTGTCACGAGATGTCTGATTAGAGTAGTATTGAGTTTACACTATATCACATCTAATGACTGAATAATCACATCTATTGGTCGAAAGAAGCCTAGGTAAGATTATATTAGTTAAGGTCAAAACTAGTTAGAAGTCATGCAGAAAGACAGAAGATTGCAGTACAAATATCTGCTTTTGAACCTCTAAGAGGGATAAAGGTATTTAGATAGGTAAAAAAGTATCCAAGTAAATCATTTAATGTTGAGTTTTAACTAACCAAATATAAATACAATACGAACACATATATGTGTCTTATACACAGTGCGTCAAATAAGTTTTAAGACTGGGTCTGTAAAAAGAAATGGAAACAAGAAATTAATACCTGTTTTGGTTTTTTATTCAAAATAGGACCCTCCGGCTTCAATACACTTTTTACAGCGATTTATTAATAAATCGAACGCCTGTTGTAAATCACTTTGTGGAATGGCCTGCAAAGCACGCGTCGAAGCTTCTTGTATGGTCGAAATATCCTCAAAATAACACCCTTTTAACTTCATTTTAAGTTTTGGGAATAAGGAGTAGTCACAGGGTACTAAATCAGGTGAATACGGTGGATGGTTCAACACACAGACATTATTTTTTGCCAAAAATCGACGAACAATAAGGGAGGTGTGACTGGGTGCATTGTCGTGTAACAAACACCAACTGCTTTCAATCCTATAGTCTGGACGAATGCGACGAATTCTGGCCATCAAACGCTTTAAACAGCTACGTAGTTTTGACCTGTAATTGTTTGTCCAGTTGGAACAAATTCTTTGTGGATAATACCTTTACTATTGAAGAATGTAATGAGCATTGTTTTGATTTTGGATGGAACTTTTCTTGGTTTTTTGGCTTGCGGTGAATTTGGTGACTTCCATTCCGCACTTTGTCGCTTTGTTTCAGGATCATATTGGAAACACCAGGTTTCATCACCTGTAACAATGGACTTCAAGAAGTTTGGATCGTTTTCAGCGGCTGAAATGATGTCTCTGTAATGCGCACTTCTCATTGCTTTTTGTTCAGGGGTTAAAGTGTGTGGAACAAATTCAGCACACACTTTTGTTTTGCCCAAATCTTCAATCAGGATGGTTCGAATTGTTTCTTTGTTGATATTTAAAGAGTCTTCCATCATTCTCAGTGACGCACAGCGATCGTTTGTTACGAAATTTCGTACTTTTTCAAGAACTTCAGGTGTTCTAGATGAAAATGGTCTTCCACTATGCTGATGATCTTCTACCGTATCTCTTCCGTCCAAAAACGTTTTGTGCCACACAAAAACATTTGATCTACTTAAACAACAGTCACTGTAAACTTGTTTCATGAGTTGGTATGTTTCCGAAGCACTTTTACCAAGTTTTGCGTTAAATTTAATTACAGCTCTTTGCTCTATCTTAAAAAATCAACATGAAAAAAATTCCCTTCTGCAATGAACGCTCGCCTTCTCTCAGATACTTAACGAAATGCGCACAACTTGTTGGCAGTGTGTCACCAGACGATGGACGTTATGACGCATGAGCATTTACACTCACAGCGCCATTACAACCAGCGCTCTGGGACGAGTCTTAAAACTTATTTGACACACTGTGTATTTGTCTAAACCCTTCATAGGATTAAAGGAATTTAGATGAGTAAGAAAAAGTATTTACGTCAGGTGAACCGTCAGGTTACGTCAATGTTGAGTTACAACTAACCAAGAATGCATAGATGCTTTTGAACCCTTAAGAGTTAAAGGTATTTGGATGAGTAAAAAAGTACTCGCGCCAAGTGAACCATTCAATGTTGAGTTTTAACTAACCACATACAAACAACGACTTCGCTCGCTGAAATTTCATTAAATACCAACTACTGTAATTGGAAACGGAATTGGGACGAACGAATGAAACAAATAACAAGAATATCAAATCCTCTAGTTGTTTAGAACTACGAAGAGGACAAAACGAAGAGTCATTTCCAGAAAATACCAAAACAGGAATCGGAATAAACACGCACCAATTCCTGATGATCTCTCGACGTTGACAAAACAGCCCGTGAAATTTCTGAAAGAAATTCGGGGATGGATTTGAAAAGGGGAAAAGATAAAAACATCAAATACCAAAATGGGAGTTTCCGGGATTCGCAAATTTTCCCGAGTCCTTCCCTTTTTATATGATGTGTCGTTTGGAATTGCAAATGCCGGAAGATCGCATTCAAATGCAGAGAAATCGCTACCGCCATCGGCACTTGATACAGTTTCAATTATGGTAAAAGTGAAGAGGGAAAGTTTCGTGGCTTGGAAGTGAGAGGATAAATGACGAGATCCTGGAATCTCTTTAGCATATATTTCTAATTTATGTATTGCAAGGTCATTCATGAATCGCAGTTAACGACACTGAATGTTTTATGGGAATCTGATAGTGAAAATCGACGAAAACCAAATTATCAAAAATGAGTATAAAATGATAAAGGAAACTCTCCTTACTCATAGTAAGTATCGTATTTATTTCCATTAATCATCGAAGTGGTTTCGATGTGATAGCCATCAAGTTCTGACCAATTTCGATAACGACGAGATATATCGTCATCAATATATTGCCGATTTTTTTATGATGACGAGAACAAAATCTGGTTAGTTTTCTTCGAATGACGAGATATTTCGTCCTTCAAGATCTGGACAGTTTTGCTAATAATGATGAGATGCCTCTAGCATATATTTCTAGTTTATGTATTGCAAGGACGTTCAGAAATCCCCGTTACCAACATGGAAGGTTTTATGGGAATCTGATCGTGAAAATCGACGAAAACAAAATTATCAAAAATGAGTCTAAAATGATAAAGGAAATTTCTTATTGTGAAGAATATTTATTTTCGGTAAGAAAGTTTAGAGCAAATGCTATGCCTGGGTCTGGTAATATGTATAACATATACGTTACTCCTCTTGGTGATGGTCTCGACGAGGCATCTCAATATTAGCAAAACTGACCAGATATGGAATGACGATATATCTCGTCATTACGAGAAATTAACCAGATCTTGATCTCGTCATCTTAAAAAAATTGGCAATATCTTGGCAAGATACCTCATCAGTATCGAAATTGGCCAGAGCTTGATGTACAAGATATCTCATCATTAGCAAAATTGATCCGATCTTCATGGACGGGATATCTCGTACAGCAAGATCTGATCAATTTTGTTATTGACGAGATATCTTGTAATCGAGATATTGCCGTTTTTTATGATGTCGAGATCAAGATCCGGTTAATTTCTTTCTAATGTTGAGATATCATGTCCATTAAGATCCGGTCATTTTTGCTAATGATGAGAGACCTCGTCGAGACAACCATCATGAGGGTTAATTGCATACATCTATTGATAGCTTATTTCATATCTTATTTCAATCCATTTATAATAACTCTATTATCCATATTCCCATAAATGAATTCCGTACCTCTAAATGAAAAAAACTTTTCCTAAACATATATAACAGCATTCCGTTTACTTTTACTGATGTTAATCCTTTTATTTCCAATAAAATTTATGGCAAAAAACATACCTCAGACGTGTTACCACAATTTGATTTTGAACATCATCAATTCCATACCATTCCCTTGCTCAGAGGCGATTAGGCATTGTTTGACACTAATCTATTTTCACTCATATTTTCTTTTCTGTGCTGATTTTTATCTACCAGATTTATCATTCTTATCTATAATCAGACTGCTGAAGAATTTCATTAAAGTGGAGAACTCTTCCGTGTAGTCTTAACAATATTATGCAGCTCCATATCTCAAATCAAGCATATTTTAACGAAGTGGCAAAATTAGTGGAAGAATTCCGTAACGGTTGATTTATATTGCTTATATATATACTCAGTTGTTTTTCGACAATAAACAAATAACGTCAATTTCCACGTACGTTAGTGAAATTTCTTTTATACATAGATAGATTTAGTGGGATGTAGGATCATATTAAAGCTTTTTATATAAACTTGGCGAGTTTTTCTCTCCAGTTAAATTAAAGTTCTTTTGACGTTTAAATACATAAAACTTTAGATTTTATTCTTTAGCTTATAATTCTAATTTCTGTATTGGAAGGTCTTACAGGAATCACTTAATGACATTCAATGTTTTATGGAAATCTGAAGGAAAAAATCGGTCGATGACTAAATAATAAACAATTAGTTTAAAATGATTTCTAATAAATTGAACTCCTGCTCGAAGTAATATCTGTGTGTATATCTTTATGCATTACTTATTTTACTATGTATTACTTATTTTATTATGTATTACTTATTTTATTATGTATTACTTATTTTGTTATGTATTACTCAATTTATTATGTATTACTTAATTTATTAAGTATTACTTATACTTTGATATTTTATTATTAATATTTATTTGATATCATCTGCTATCATCTTTATGACTCTTTTTTATACTGAGTGCATTTTTTCTCTAGAGTAAATTTATCCTTTCAACGTTTCAATTTCTGAAACGTTTAATCAGTCTAGGGTAAACGCGAATTATACGTTCAAGTCAATACTTATTAGGTGAAATCTCAGCATATACACATAATTCCAAAGTTTTCATATAGGGTCTAATGCTGGATCTTTAATATCAAGACACGTTATGTAAGTACATTCAAATTGGGCTTAAAAAGTCAACTGTAGCATAATGGATCATTACGATATATTTGATTATTTATGTGATAAACTTATTCATAAGTACCTGTCTTGTATGCTGATGTCATAGAACCAGACCTTGGAGGAGCCCGTTTTATAGTAGCAAAACTTCCTTCATCTGAACGCTAAAAGAAAATATACGCGGTTAAATTCACAAGTAATAAAAATAAACTGTAATTAAGATTTGTGAAATACAATATATCAGAATAAATCATTTTAAATGTCAGCATAAAGGCAATATGAATCTTCTGCAAGAACACCTTTGAATAGAAATGCTTTACGAGCTGCATATATTCTTGATATTTACCATAATTTTTAACGGATTATATGCCTATTTTATCATGATTTGAATTGCTGGTACCATAAATTAATTTACAGTTGAGCATAAATTTGAACCTATTTGTATTGATAAAGCATCATATTTAAAAATGCAATATATAAGAGGATTTTCTGTATAGATAAATATAGAGAACTATCTATAGCTATACAGAATTATGTCTCTATATTTATCTACTCTATATTTCTCATCTACTCTCTATGTACTCTATATTTAGCTGTTTTATTGTTTTTGTGGTAGTACATACCTACAGTTTCAGTATAGAAGTAACGTAGCTTACAGTGTTTTTAATTGACGATTCAATTCAATATTATTTCTATTTTTTTAATTCAGTGAAAATGGCCGATATATGTATTGGAAATGGCTAATAAATAGAAGTTTGTTTTATAGATCGGCGGTTGTTTTGCTATACGCTGGCTAAACAGACCACGACCGATGACTTAGAGTGCAAAATACGGACTGGCTCTGATTATTATTCCAAAAGAATAACAGTGAGAGAGCAAATTAACGCCCCAAATCACTAAATTGGCAATAAATAAAATTTTGGAGTTATAGTTCTGTAAACTGGTTTACTTTTTTAGTATTTAGTGGCAAAATGAATGGGATGAAGTGGAAAGCAACAGGACAGTTAACCCTCTAGTGGTTTCGAAGAGACATCTCGTCCATCAAGATCTGACCAATTCTGCTAATGATGAGATATCTCGTCTTCAAGATATTGCCGATTTTTTATGAAGACGAGTTCAGGATCTAATCGTTTTTTTTATCATGACGAGATGTCTCGTCCATCGAGATTTGGTCAATTTTTCTAATGATGTGATCTGTTCTATCAAGATCTGGTCAGTTTTGTTAATGAAGAGATACCTCGTCGAGACAACCACCAGGAAGATTAAAATGGCGTAGCTTAGGAACAGTACTTCTAACAAGGACGCGCAGGTCAAAATTATTGGCATCACAAAATTTGATAATCCTAATAGATTGACTTTTATATGCATGTACACATATAGTGTAAAATTGTATGATATAATATAGCAATATGCGATATACATGACAATCTGGATAAACATGCCACCTCATTGGCGTGCTCTATGTATCCCAACCACACTTATATAAAATGGTACAGCTTCTCATGAACACTAGGCATATGATATTTTATAGTGTTACTAGCAGAATTACCCGGTATTGCTTGTGTTGAATTGCTTAAATGTTGATTGAAAAGTGGTTAGATTAACACTTTTCTTTGAAAGAAAAATGCAATTATCATTTAAGTTGTACGGAAAATAACTTTTTATCATCGTTTCAACTTTTTCATAGCTTCTATAATTTACTTCGGACGCAAATATGTGTACATGGTATGACCATCCATATAATACATTTTGTATTCATCGCACTTCTGTTAAAAGACAAACTACAAAAGTTTTTTTAGACTACTTGAATAGTCGAATTAGAAATATGTCTGATCTACAAAGTATGGCTTCCATTTTTAATTTAACGTAACCTATCTTATTTTAAATTATTTTATTTTAACCGGTCATTTTAAAATAAGAGGTTACAAATATTACTTAAAAAGGTTTCGTTTTGTATAATTTTATTTAGTTTTATGAAAGAGAATTCTACATGCCATATCATATTCAACCAGACTTAAGGAATGTTGGTAATATATCACCCATAAATTACCCATGTTTACGGCTTATCTTGTGATATTTTGAAAGATGTAATGTTTAGTAATATTTTGAAGAAAATGAAAATAATTCATTAACATTTAAGTCCTAAATAATGTATCTGTATTATGTAAAATACTGGAACACATAAATACAAACAGAAACGAAATTTCGAGCATTGAAAGAATGCAGAATTCTGGAAAACGGAAGATATGAGGAAGCGTGTCGAATTTCGACTTATTGAGTATATTCTGAAATAGAGAAATTCGAAAAAAAGACGTTTGAAAAATATTGATATCCAATTATGAAGTATTTACAAAAGAACACAAATGTGCAAAACTTAGAAATGCTCAAATATATTACCACAACATTTCGCAGTCTTAACTCAAATGCACAAACACGGAATTCTAAATCTAATTTATAAAATAAAACATTAATTATGACATTGCCAGATACTGAAATGCAAAATTAAGTTTTTATGATCAATGGGTTTTTCGTTTGGGCTTGAATTAAAATTGCGTATTTTAAATATTCCCATTTTTCATCAATCAAATATTCATAAATTATTTATATTGCGGGAAAAAATAAAAAATCAGTTCAAATGTAATTAAAATTTTAAAATGTTTAAATGTAATGTTTCGGAAAAAAATATTTTTCGAGTAATACTGGTAAAGACTGGTTTGGTAAAACAATTTTATTGGAAAATTTGATTTCCTATCAATACTGCCAAAATAAACTGAGCTGCGTACCACAATCGTTTTATGTTCAATGTTATTCCTATGGCAAATTCGAATTGATTTTAACCACCTCTGAGCACTTAGGTTAAAGAGAAAGGGGTCAATATGTTGCCTACGTTATCCGCAGAGTTCTAAAGTATAAATGTACCAAATTTCGTGTGGATTGGTCAGACGGTGTAGATTTGTATAGAGAACAGACAGACAGAAAGAGAAAAAGACAGACAGACAGATACACATACAGAATGACGCCAATTCTGCTATATATATATATATATATATATATATATATATATATATATATATATACATTTTTAGCCTTTTGGCCTTTTGAAAGTCTGCATTACTGGTACTATACGTTTTAATGCTTATATACGTATATAATTCAATAATGCGAAAAGGAGAAGTTTAGGAATTTAAATTTAAGAGTACCAAAAAATTTTCAGATAAATTAAGAAGTGTTAGTGGATCAGGGTGTCATCGGAGAGGAACCTGACCCAGTCAACACAATATGGTGTTTTCTATGTGTGCGAGGCAGTTCGCCAAAAGTAGCCCACACACCCCTCCAAGCACCACAAGTAGAAAGGTAAAACTAGGAAAGCAAAACGGGCAAAAGGTCAAACCGGTAGAGAAGTCCAGGCAACACAGAACATCCAAGGACACACAACAAAGACAGGCACAATACAAAATCACACAAAACTATAAAAGATAAAACTGACCCACTTTAACAAACCCCAAATCGACAACAACCCGCCACAACTCACATGATGACCGCCAGAAAATGTCCTTCATAACACCCATAAAAGTTATACTATGCAACTCAGTCAAGAAATCGGAATTGGAATTACGACTCGGAATTCTGAACCGGTTTGGAACCGGTACCGGAACTGGAACTCCGATTCGGAAAACGATAAGAAAGTATTTAATTACAGCGTCTTAATAAATTAACAGAGTCCGTTCATTGCTAATAGAATTAATAGTCAGCAGGCAAGTCTCCAAAATGATAAGCCATTACTGTTAATCATTAGTTAAATAAATATTTGTATTTTTATATCTTTCAAAAATAATCATATAAAAAGGGTGATGGTACTTATCATTAAGAAGTGTATTAATAAGATTATTACATTGAAAAAGGAAGTTAGATTTAGAATTACAGATTTTACTGAAATGTACCAGCTGACCAGCAATTGTATTATAATATACTTTTTTAGAAATATTAGAATCCCAATATATTAATTTAAAAATCGGTCTTTCTAGACTTCGATATATCTTCCTTAAATAAGAAAACTGATTTATGATAAAAGATATGATTTTGAATTTCTGTTTCTTTCGGAAAACGATAAGAAAGTGTTCAATTACAGCCCTTTAATAAATTAACAGAGTCCGATTTTTTTACTAATAGAATTAGTAGAATTGATAGTCGACAGGCACGTCCCCAAAATAATAAGCCATTACTGTTAACCATTAGTTAAACATTACTGTTAATCATTACCACATGTAGAAAACACCATATTGTGTTGATTGTGTCAGGCTCCTCCCTGATGACGTCCTGATCCACCAATACTTCTTCATTTTTTTCGAAATTATTTTGGTACTCCTAAATTTAAATTCCTAAATTTCTCCTATATATATATTCTGACTTAAGTTACATAATGCTATAGGGTATTTTTAGGTTTTCTAGGCTTGTTTAAAGCGATCTACTCTTAATCAGATTGGTTGATTTCTGATTTAATGATAAGACAAAATAAGCATTAATCAACCAATCGCAGCACATCAATTTAGTTTTGCTATTTCATTAATTAAGAACTCTCATCATCTTTTATCTCCGAATTTTTTAGTTCTAACCTTGTTTCATGCGATAGTTTAATTTATTTTTATTTGTTTCTTCATTATTTAATTTTTATCTTAATGCCCGGAATGAAGTCATGGGTTTTATAATGACTGCAATTTTTTTGTTATTTGATTTTCAAATACCTTTATTCGTTAACAAATTCGTATTTGTCAACGAAAAAATTAAGTCATACGTGCTATATCTAACAACTACCATACATGGTTTACTTATTTTTCTAATTGACGTTATATTTTTACGACTAATTCCTTTTTCCCATTCAATGAAACGAACAGATTCGTCAGAACAAAGAGACTCAAATGCCAAATTGCCAGATCCGTACATAACTTCTCCAAGCTACCGAAACACAAAATAATAAAGCATGAATTTATGCTGTAGATAATCATTATAATTCCCCTGCGATTTATTTATAATGCATCATTACACCTCAAATACTAAATACCTATCTCTTATTACTTCCGAAATTATTACAAGTAGTTCTAATGCATCCACATCGCTCAAAGACAAGATTAAACCCCCTTTTTAATTTTCTTCTAGCCGAAATTTTTCCCAAAACTTTGGAGTGACAGACACAGATTGCCACAATTACTTTAAATAGTCCCAAACTGCAAAAGAAGGAAGCGGCATTAGTTATATTGAGATTAGGTGACAAATCGATGCTGAATTTTCGCATAATCAGACCAAAAGAGCCTGCTAATTCGAGCTTAATAGTTCAAATGGAATACATTACCTCTCAATCATGGAAGATGGGGACAGCAATTATTTTCCACTCTTGATAAACGGTGACATGAAGGGATTTTCTTCTATATTCTCTTTGTTGAGAAAAATATTTCAATGGGACACTCAGGGGAATTCTTGCAAAGGATTTTCATGAAAGGATTAATAAGACTTACACGAAAGTTGCAGATGCGTTTCGTGGAAGGGGGATTTTCATTTGAAGAGCAATATTTATTTCGGAATTGTGAGCAGTAAACATTTGCATGTTTTCTGGGTTAGAATGTGAGACTTTAATTAAAGCTTGGTTACATACAACGAGAAGTTCTTACAACATTTTCGGAACCATTACAATACGACAACAACAGTACATTTCGAATCGTTGTCATTCTTATAAAGCTTAATTCTCATCGAATAAATTAAACACAAAATAGTTTACGCTGCTTAACAACTTAATCTGACAAGCTCCGCATTTTGATGAAACACATTGTTATCAAAAACCTTATTCAAATCAATAAGCAAATAACAATAACTAGATCTACAATTATCTCAGAAGTTTAAAATTAACAAAATACGAAAATTTAAAATTAACTAAAGCGAAGAACTACGGAAACATTACACTATAATATTGAACACTGAGACACGCTACACTCAAATTAAGAAAAATATTAGGTCTCAATAAACAAAATATCAGAGTTCATGAAACTCAAAGCTCAAATCTTTGAAATTAAACTCTGTGAAGGAATATTATTGGAGTGATTCTTTAACTGTCTTATGCTGGATACAACGAGAAGCTTGGGAAATATTCGTTAATAACAGAGTTAAAGAAATCAGGAAGCTCTCGAATGTGCAAGATTGGAGACATGTGTTAGAATCAGAAACCCTCCAGCAGTTGTTTTATTCTTGAATAACGAATTGAAGGATGGCTTGGCCAAGGTCTGCGTCACCATAGTGTGACACGTCGAAAAGAAAGAAACAATACGAAAGGGAAAGATTTACAATATTGTGAATTGGAAGGGGTCAAACAGACACAATGATTGAATATGGGATGAGTAGACTTGATGGCATTTGTCAGAGCATTGGGTATGAAGCTGGATATTATTGGGGGTGGAGCAACCGACAAAGAACAAAAGTTAGAATCTCTCGTGGGAACACCAGAAATCCAAAAAATGCTGAAAAGTGATGACGGGCAGAGAAAGATCTCGTCAAACCAAAGTGAATCAGTATTATATCAGAATTACAGTGATTCCTGGCCCGTATCATCGTCATCATCTCATCGTGCTGTGCATCAGCAACACCCAGAGTCCAATGCCAATGACCATTCGATGACTGCCATTCTCTTAAATTTCTAGTCTACACATATTTGACCCCTCACCATACCTGTCCACACCCATGATGCCACCTGAACATCAATACTACATTTTACATGAAATATTCACGAAATTAGTGCTTGTATGATCAGTGCAGAACTCAAATAGATTTGTATACGGCACTTTTATTCGATGTAATGAAAATCTTTTGTACATACGAGTATAATGCACATGCATAATTGTAAATGATTTAATATATCTAAATTTATAATGCATTGTACGCCTCTGTAATAGACGGTTCTCAACTTCCCCAGCCATGTCATACCATTGAAAACCATACAATAAAAATATTATAATACGAAATTCGAACATTCTCGTTTTAATATTTACAAATATATTATTAAAGAGGAAGATTGGCACTCCTTTCTAAAGTCTCGATGAACACAGGATCTATCGAAAGCTATAGTAGTCCCTTGTTTCTGTATCCTTACTGAACACAAATACCTGCAAAATCATCATCTCTACTAAATTGGCTTGTCAGAATCTCCAACTTGCCCCCTGTCTGACATGATAGGAACCACCTCAATAGTTGCCCTGATCTTGTGTCACAGGGAATGATACTGCTGATAGGGTTCCACATTTTTGTTGTCATTTCAAAAGTATATTGGACTGCCAGACAGAGGCTTATGATTAAATGACTAAAAGTCTGAGGTCTAGGAAAAAAATATTCTCGAAGAGTTAAAAAAAGGAATTGTTTATTATGACGGGATGCAGTTGAAAAATTTCCTGACTAAAACTTATGTGATTTATCACCGTTTCAACAATGCTTGACGTTAACCGCTGAACCACTAAAATATTCGTGTGGAACAATTAATGCTGACCTCTTAGAGCAGCTATTTGCAAGACGTGTTTGGGGCATATTTCAACTAAATAAGGAAAAACTAAAGGCATTATTAAACTTATGAATAAATTTATAGGCGATGTAATTAAATTGCGTTTGAAATGCTTCCAGTTGAGTTACACCATATGGAGAACGAAGTAGGAAATAAATATACCCACAATATTATAGTCCTCTATATTTAGCTTTCAAACATCCTAACTAAGGAGTCGTTATAAATAAAACAATTAGAGTGATTTCTGCAGTTTCTGCTATTTATTTTCTTATTTTCTTGTAGTTCCTTGCCATGCGCAATTTCCTATTTGCGTCATAAGACACAGCCAATCAATGCTCTCTAACTTTGTTGATCATATTTTTTCTGTTGCTAAGGGCCTGATTGTGTGTTGCCACATCGCTAAATTTTCAAAAAATTCCTTTAAATCCAGCATACAAATCATATTTCGATTTTAATATTTGCATTATCTCCCCTGATGCCCACACCTTCTGTCTTCTCAATTGTCATGATCTTTTCACTGCTGTGTTCTGCTTGTATTATTAGTGTTTTTTCAATTGAGTTAACTATTATTTCTCTATAAAAATATTTCCAATTAAAAGAAACAAAAACTGGTAAAACCTTCGGAAAAAAAACAGAACACAATACATGCTTGGTTGCAAGTATTGAGGAGGTGGTCAAACAGGGGGAGAGTATTTCTTGTCAGATTTATTTTCGAGAGCGAAGGGCAACCGTTTTAACCCTCCAAATGGTTTCGACGAGATATCTCGTCTATTAAGATCTAATCAATTTTGCTAATAACGAGATATCTCGTCTTCAAGATATTGCCAATTTTTGATGATGAAGAGATAAATACGAATTGAATGTTTTGGGGAAATCTGCTAGTGAAAATCGACAAAAAAATTGTTAAAAAATTTTAAAAATGATAACGGAAACTTCTACTCGTAGCAAAGTATCGTATTTATTTTCTCTTACCCCCCATGGTTTCCACGAGATATCTCGTCCATCAAGTTTTGACCAATTTTGCTAATGACGAAATATCTCGTCCATGAAGATCTAACCAATTAAGCTAGTGACGAGAAAACTCGTCATCAATATATTTCCGATTTTTTTATGGCGATCAAAATCAATTTTCTTCCAATGACGAGATATCTCATCTATCAAGATCTGACCAATTTTTCTAATGACCTGATACCTCGTCGAGAAAATCACCAGGAGGGTTAACGAGAAACTTTCGAACAGACCCCTGAAGAGGGAGAGAAGTGGCTGAGATTGAGGAGAGAGGACGGAATTCACACCGGAAGACGCGGGTGTGTTTACTGGATGGTTGCATATGTGCCATATTTGACCAAGCTGCGCAAAACGACGTGCAATAAATGGACATACACGCACAAGGAAAGCTTTACTGACACAGAACATATAAATAGATCCAGGAAGAAATCGAAACTGACAGGAATCCCTGACTACTCCAAGTGGTGTGGACAGATACAGTGCATGCTGCCGGAGGTAGCCCGAACATGAGCAGAGAATAACGGGTGAGTCTTCCTACAACCTACTACTCTTACACGGACAGATTAACCTAAGTAGAACTAGATACCTCAGACTCGAACTCTCCTATTCTTCATCCCTGTAACAATTTTTTTGAATTGTCTTCTTTGTAAAGGGAGAATCACCACATTCAATCACCTTCTAAATTAATATAAAACGTGTTTACTTAAATAGTATGTGCGTGGTTCAAAATTACGAGGTGCTGCCATTGGATTTTTTCTTTCGGGATTGATCCCGGAACTTCGCGAATTGTGTTGATCCAGTGTGACGTAAATTCAGCTACGTGCCTACTTAAATATTTACAAAATATCGACTCAAATTTGATAGATTGTATCTTCAAATTTAAAATTGCTGTACTCTGTTTTTTTTATTTCTACCACTGAGATTTGCTATTGGCATAGCAGGGTACGAACTGAGGACTGTTTGTGATGGAACTCCTAGTTCTGCTACTTCTAACAGAGAAACTGGACTATTGGAGTACAGAGGTGGTTAATTTAACCACGCTACCGCAAAAAGAATAGCATGATCTACGTTCAGCTTCACAAAAAAACACTCAAAAATATTGCGTTTAATTTGCTAATTCAATTCTAGTTCCCTATGAAACGACAAGTATTTTCAAAACAAAATTAAACTAAATACACTTGCGGAAACTTTAAAAGATAAGGCGTTCTCTAAAAATGTATTATTGTGTTTGATTATAAAACACTCGTACTTAAATTATTCCGTATTATAAAAAGCCTAGAAAAAGCAAGAGCACTTTTGTTATAATATATCTATATCAAAAATTGATGAAGCTGAATGAAGAAAGAATATAGAGGAAATAATAAATTGAAAAAATTGAGGTTTAACCAAGGATAATAAAACGAGGGCACAAGTTGTACAAAGAAAGAAAACTATATGCTACATAACGTCAAGTATGCATTACAGCACACTAAATCATAGCACGCGCTGAATAATATATACTATGGCGTAAACAAGGAAAAAGATAATTTGTAAGCAAAATAATCGTTAAATCTTCGTTGAATATGTCACCTTGTGTGGTTTAAGAAGTCACGTTTCTAATTAACTTTGGACACAGACCGAAACTGGCAGTTTTTCCTTTTGAATCAGTTTCTGCCAGTGTCTTCGTAATTACCGAAAAGAACAGAAATATTTATTCAAATTTGCTAATACCGATATCAAGAATTTAGATCAGAAACTCATTAACTGACATTTTTTGCTGTAGAACTAGTTAAATTTGGTATACAGACCCAAATTAACAGTTTTTTCGTTATAGGCAGTTTCATGCTTGATCACCGGGAAAAATAGAAATATTTATCCAACTTTTCTCATGCAGATATCACGGACTTAGAGAAGAAACTCATTAACTGACTTTTTTACTGTACAGCTGTTTAAACAGCAACTCTTAGGTTTTAGGTCAAAAAATTAAATTTATACTCATTTTGGAAATGTTGTATATGTACACACATTAAATTGGAGGATGAATTTAACACCAACATAAAAATAAGCAATTTAGTGTCTCCGAAAAAGTACCAATTCTTAAGTTTCTGCTCTAAGCCGATGTCGTTTAATTTCCTCTTATTATTCCTATCGTTAGTAAAGTTTTTCGTGAAAATCACTTATCTTCTATAAAAAGAAGAAATTTTAAAAATGAAGTTTAAAAAACATGATTCCCAGAATATTATACAAGCCTAAATGGCCAAATTATTTAATTAAAAAGACAAATATTAAAGTAAAATATTATAACCAGTGACTTTAAGATGACAAAAGTAGTAATTGGTTATTAAAAAGAAAAGAAGCAACACTTTCTTTATGTTATAATTGTATTTCAAAAACATAAAATGCTGTTATCATCTGAACGTTTACCTGTATATAGTTATCATTTAATTAATATTATCATTTACCTGCCTCGAGGATGGATAGGCTGTATAGGGTTCTGCATATTCGTGTTGTTTGTCCGTTCCTAATAGAAAATATATTAATAAATTTAATTACATATCATTTCAAATCATTGTAATACATTTTCAAACATTTCAAGCGTATTAAAAACAACATTAAAAACTGTTGACTAATAATCCTGACATACCAATAAACTAAGTCATAGTATGTAATAAGCAAGTTTACACATTAAATACTAAGAACAATTATTCGTCAATTGCTTCAAAACATTTTATGGAATTTCCAAGGCATCCTTGAGAGCAAACAAAAATTTGATCCTAGGTATCATTGCAACGTTAAAACAAGCTTCCCCTAAAATTTGAAGTATTGTAATATTTTTACATTTCATAAAGTTAGGTGGGAATCACATAATAAAATAAAAACATTCATTTGTTTGTGATAATTACATCCATCAAATTGCAAATCATATAAGTATAATGGAACAGAGTATATCATTGCGAATTGTCGAGACCCAAAAATTCTTCACTTTTCATTACATTCATAATACCGATTCCCTCACGCCTGCAGAATAAACTGAAGAATAAAAATATTAACGCTAGAAAGACTGAGGAGGCCTGTATGGTCTTCGATCTCTTTGCCAGTCTGAAACTCCCTTACCAATGAATTAAATCTGTTGTTCTTTTATGACTTAATTATTCGTTCCACAATATCTGTGCGTTTAATTATTTTGGTATAGCTCCTATAGAAACGAACATATAGCACCGTATACCTAGAGAGATAGGTGGGCCAGAGTTGTACCTCGTAAAATGATTCTACGAAATTGTTCTGGTTTGGGAACGACTATTGCCTAGCAATGACATTCAAAGTAGTTTTACATTGTTTTCTCCCCTTTACATTCTGCTTACAAACGATGTGTTCTCCTTCCCAGCTGTGAAAACTATGTTTCTGCTGAAATCTGTCGTCTTATTAGTAATTTTTTTCCTAAATGTTTCGAATGTCTGATACTTACTCACGTGACCCATTGAATAGAAACATACGGTCAATGTGATATTGTAACGAGTGAACTACGGGCGCAGCGCCAGCTGCGGAGCTATAAACCTCAGAACTGTTGCCTAACAAAAAGCGAAAACGAACACAATTTTCACGCCGGCTGGGATCATGAACACACTCCTGTAACCTTTTCCCCCGAGATATTTTAATGTATGTGTCTGTATTTGTGTATGTAAATTCTATGTTTTAACTTCTAAATAAAACTTTTGTAAATGGTTAGAGCGACTCACGTTCATTCTATTGCAGTACAAATTTTCAATTTGATTCTATTACTTGCTACCTAATATAATCCACCCAATTTGATCCAGCGCTCTACAAGAACGTGTGACCACGTTGGCTCTGTCCGACTTTCTAGTTATAAGGCAACTTCCTGTCTTTTTAGTGTTAACTAAAAACATGTCCTCTCTAAAAAGTAGTTATTTAAATAAAAAGCATAACACTAAAATCTTCTCATTTTTCGGATGAATTGCTTAAGGTTACGTTTAAAGTTTGTTTACTGATGCATATAACAAAGATAAGACTGCAGATCGTTTAGAATTTCACATTTATAATTAATCTAAGAAAAGAAGTATTTTTCATGCATCTTCAAGTGTTAGAAAATTGTTCAAATGAGGAAAACAATAATTTTCAACACGCCCCTGTTCACTTGAAAAGTGAGTTATTTAATGAAATTGATTAAATCGTCTAAAATGATGGATGCCATGCTTAGCTAATGCAAATTACACAATCATGTCTGTTCAAAGGAATAATATTTAAAACTCACTCATTCGGGTGAACATCATGGAGTGGTTTGTAAAATAAGAACTTTTTATAATTTTGACTTTTATATTTCCATCACTTTTTATTTATTTTACGATTAAAATAAGCAAACACAAGAACTTTCAAACATTTCGAAATGTTTTAAAAATTAACATGAATAGCAAACCCAAACTTTCAAATACTAATTATTTACTACAATTGATAAAAATAGAATGGGTTGTTTAGCTGACGTAAATTATCACAATCATGTCTTTTAGAAAATTAAGGTTTTCCTTTACTTTTTACTTATTTCATTACTGAAAAAAAGAAAACAAGTATTTTCATGCAACTTGAAACTTGTAATGGTCTAAAACAATAATAATAAATTTAATAATTAATAAGAATAACAATAACACGCTATACATATTAATTGTTTAAACAAAAATTACGATTTATTAAAATACTTTCAAATTTAGTATTAATAGTTCAGCTAACGTAAATTATCCAACCATGTCTGTTTAAATAATTATGTTTACCTTTAATTTTGTTTGTTTCACAACTGCAAAAAACGAATACAAGTATTTTAACATATCTTGAAACTTTTAATGGTCTTTCAAAAATAATGATAATAAATTCACTCCTTCAGAAATTCATTATTTAAGCGAAAATACAACCCAATCAACTAACCTCAAATTTACAGAATATATTTTATAGCTAATTTAAAATTTTAACCATGTGTGTTTAAAATATTCTGTTTTTCCTTATTTTTTATTTATTTCACTTCTGAAACAAAACAAATTCTAGTTTCACACATCTGAAAACTATTAAGGGTCTTTTTAAATAAATAATAACTATATTTAATCATTAACAGGAATAGCAAGTCCACTCTTTCAAAAACATGATTATTCAACCGAAAGCTAACATTGATTAAAATAATATCAAATTTAGAATGGATTGGTTAGCTAATTCTAATTAGTAACCATGTTTGCTAACAAAATACCTTACTTCACTTTTTTCTTATTTCTCTACTGAAAAAATGAATACAAGTATTTTTACGCATTTCGAAACTTTTAAGCGCTCTCTCTGAAAAACTAATATATGTAACTATAAACTAGTATAAGTTTAAAAGTTAACATGAATAACAAAAGTCCACTTCCTCGAAAAATTAATTATTTAACCGAATAATATAATTGATTAAAACCCCAAATCTAAAATGTTGTTCAGGCGCAAATTATCTAACCATATCAGCTAAAAGTGGTAATTCGTAAAGTTCACTCATCCAAATGCAAATCACGCAAGTAGCGGAAAACAAAGACAAAACCATGTATCATTTCGAATCTTCGAAATGTCTCCTCAGCCTTTCATTACCTTCATTATAGAGGCCTCCTCACGCCAACCGAAATAACAACGACTTTTATTCACAGAATCATGTCCCGAACCGTCACTTTAATTATAAACTCATTAACATTCTTTCCAATTTTCACCAGAATTCGGAAATTAGTGGCATTCAAATGAAAGCCTCACGACGACACAAAACGGTTTTAAAATCCGCGCATTTAATTAGCATAATTAACGAAAAATTATGGGATACAAGTGTCAGGGGAAAGTAAAAATCTCCCATAATCCGCACCATCATTAAACTTTATTAAGGACCAGTCCCCTTCACCTGAAATGAAAGCAGTTTTAAAAAGAAATGTGTTAAATAAATCAGTATTCCTTTGACGATAGTCTGCCCCGTACACTCCTTTAAATTGTGTTTAAGCGCTGATTTAAATTCCAACTTGCAAGTCGGCTTTCATTATGAATGAGAATTATTCACAAATCCTTTATTTGCAACGGCGCGCAGAAGTTGAATGAGGACTCTGAAGGTATCTCAATTTTTAATAAATGAAGTAATGGAACCTTTATAACAAGGATAAATCTTTCTTCGAGGCAGTATTTTGGGAATGCAAAACGAGTGATTTCGGAGTCTTTTGTGAGAAGCTTCCAAAAAGTTTCCCTAGTTAAAGCTTTAAAATATATCTGAAAAGGGATTTAAATGCCATGCATAAACTAATTTTTTATTTGTGTTTTGATGGAATGCGTTTCTTTGTTGTTTGTGAAACGTTGTTGATGTGCTTATGTAGCGAAAGCTGGGATTTATTAATGTTTTTAAATGATGTAGTAAGGAATATTGAAAAAAAATTAGTTTATCTTTTTCTGAGCAAAAATTTGATTTAAAGATAAAATATTGTTTCCACATTCAAGTTACACAAAATAATTTCATATATTATAAGAAAGCAAAGTATCCCATAAAGCTGTATAAGTCAGCAAGTAACGCATAAAGCTGCACAATAAGTAAGACCTATAAAGCTGTGTAATAAGTAATCAATTAAAATATTGTTTCACAAAAGTAATCATGAACTCAAAGATGCCCAGTACATTATAATATTGAAGTTTGTCACATTAAATAAGTAAAAACTGTTAATCTTGATCAATCAGTGATTTAACATAAGTTTATGGATACTTTGATGAGTGAATAAGTGCAATTTTTAATCAATGAAGTAATCGAGTAATACTTGAAGCTTTAATAAATGAAGTACTTGAACCTATATAACAAGGATAAATCTTTCTTCGAGGCAGTATTTTGGGAATGCAAAACGAGTGATTTTGGAGTCTTGTGAGAAAGTTTTCAAAAAGTTTTCCTAGTTAAAGCTTTTAAAATACAACTGCAAAAGGCTTTAAATGCCTTGCTTTAAACTAATATTTGTGTTTTTTATGGAATGCGTTCCTTTGATGTTGTGAAAACTGGGGTTTATTAATGTATTTAAATGACATAGTAAAAAATTTCAAAAAATAGATGGTTAAAATAGTAGTATTAATAGCAAATATTTGACTCTTAAAGAAATTAAAATATTCTTTTTTCCCTTTTAAATTATAGAAAATAACTTTTGGTTTATTATAGTAAGTAAACAAGTAAGCATAAAACTGCATTCTTCATGAGTAAGCACAATAATCCTTGCTTAATAAGTTAGAACCCTGAGTTGTTAATTACATTACAATATCAAAAATGTCTGTATCAGTAAAAGGGGTAAATTCTGAATCGTGTACAATCAATGATTTAACATTAGTTTATGGATGCTGTAATGTTAAAATAAATTCACATTTTAAAAATCCGATTGATTGGGTAACATCTCAATTTTTGATTAGAAATGAACCCTTATAATAACAATAAATCTCTTTTCGGGGCAGCATTTTGAAATGCAAAACAAAAGCTTTAAAAATCTTTCCTAAATTAAGGCTTTAAAATACATCTGAAAAAAGCTTTAAATGCCGTTCATTAAACTAATATTTTATTTGTGCTTCTAATAGAATGCGTTTATCTGTTTTGTTTGAAACACTTTGGAAGATTCGATTAATTAATATATATTTAAATGGTATATGCAGGGCTATAAAAAGTAGTGATTTTATCATATTAAAAGCAAGAATTTTATATAAGAAAGTTTAAATATTCTTCCTCAATCCAAATATAAAATAAACGTTCTAAGCATTATCATAAGTATGCAAATAAAATGAGGTTATGTAACAAGTAAACAAGTAAGATAAATTTGCATTGTAATATATATACTATATACATAAACTCCATTATATTGGGCCCATTGCGCTAGAAACCTTCGAGTTCTAGCGCAGGTTCGATTCCTGGCAGGTGTATTCCTCCTTGGGTGTATTTCTCTCTTCTGTGTCAGTAAAACTTTCATTGCGTGTGTGTCTATTACTTGGTGTTGTATATCTTGTGTCTGGCATAGCATGGCCAAATATGGCCCTTGCGCCATAAAACCCCCAAAACCAACCAACCATTATATTGGTTAACCCTAAGTTACGTTACCTAATATCATTTGCTGAAATTGGAAATATTTCGTTTCAATAATATATAAATTTATTTTTAATTATATATTATTGAATAATAATAATTTTTATTATTATTATTCAATAATACAAAAATTATTTATTCATTATCAGTGGATAATGAATAATTAAAACTTGTTTCGTTTGCCAGTAGCAGTCTGTGTAAGGAAATATTGTGGCCGAAACTGATTCAAATTTATTATGAACACATTTTCTTAAAATGGTTCTATACAGATATTTAAGGAAAGTACATAATTATAATATGTACAGGAAGACTGTTGCGCCTACAGATTTTCGACGAGTTTTGCAAAGTTGGCGAGTCATCTACTATTTGTCATCTACTTTAACCTATACAAAGTGTTATTCGCGTGGTAAGTACGAAATCCGTGTGATTCGCCAATGTATGGGAATTGAAATTTGATACTGAATGATAAATAGCTTAATTGTGCATGTTAATTTGCCATTTTCTATCTTTTATCGTTGCTGTATTAAACATTTTTGTTACTTTTTCGTGTCACAAGTAAGAAATTAAAGTAAACAAATGAAAGCTGTAAGTCAATTTTAAACATTAACCTGTGGCTACCTGGCAACCCTTTTGTTTATCAGCAGGGTTGCCAGTTAGCCACATTACTCCCCCACTAGTGAACAAGAAAGTTTTCGTTTTCAACACCTGACATCATGTATACATGTCTTTGTTCGCACAGACTCGATCCGATCTTCTCTTCAACTACCATATTAAAGTCCATACCTAGTGCTCAAGCGATTTGCCAAATACTTTGATATCAACATTAAAGGTTTCAAAAAGATAATCTCCATCGATAGGTTAAAACCATGTTTCTCCACCTATGATGATGCATCTCAAATGTCAAGTAAGATATCTGAAAAAGATGCCTCGACTTCCAGTTCTCCACCAGCAGTCCCTTCAAGACGTGTTACGTTTGCTGATTCCCCAGTATTAACAACACGTTCTGGACGTATTGTCAAGAGACCTAAACGATTCTAGCGTTCAACTTGTTCACTGGTGGGGAGTAATGTGGCTACTTGGCAACCCTGCTGATAAGCAAACCGCTAATCGTTTGCAACGAAATTTTAATTCGAGTGGCATCAGCGGAAGATCATAAATCAGAATAAAAAGTAGTAAATATGCCAGAAGAACTAATCGAGCTCTTTCCCTCTAGGAGGAAACGTTTTTCTGTATTCCGTAGCGTTGATGTTTAATAAATGTTGGTTGTTATATAAAATTGCCTTCTGATTTTCTGAACAACTTGACTTGCCAACAAACCCTAGACTATGTAATATCATTTATATTGAAAAGAAGTCAAAACATATTTTGATATCAAATTAAGAAATCAATTTTTGTGGTAAATATAAACTGCATTTTAAAACTCAAAACTGCACCCAAAAAGAATTTTTATTATTTTAGAATTACAAACAACATATTACCTTTCAATTCATTTAATTTATGTTTGATTTTGAATATGCAATTTATTTATTCTCAATTCAATTCATTCAATTATCATTCCTTATTGGTTTAATTTCTGTTTGATTTTGAATAAGCAATTTATCTATTTTCAATTTAATTCCTTTAATTACCATTCAATTTATTCTCAATAAATGGAACATTTTTATTACATGCATGGTTTATTATGCTATAGCAAATTACACAATGTAAACATTCTGGCGCACTAAGTGTTTTGAAGAGAACTCTTGTATTCACGAAATCTCACTCCTCTGAAGGAAGCACGCTAAAAATAAGCCGACGCCTCCATTGTAAGGCTCTCCTCGGAAATTGTTGCCGGGAACAATTTATCCCAGACTCGAGTATCATCGCTTTTAAACAAAAGAAGCATCATCCACATGATAAATCTGCAAAAGAGAGAACTTAAAATGGCTACCTTCCATTCACACTTACTTCGCTGCTCTCCGCTCTTGCTGCTGGCGAACTGATGCTGCCCCCTGGTGGGCGATGAATAATGGGAACCATTAACGGACTGTTTACCGCTCAAGGACTTTTGGGATACCTCCGACATGAGCAAAGAGTCCGCTGCGGCCTTGTGGGAATCGTACTCTGAAAAGGAAGAAGAGACAATGCAATGCTTTGGAAGCAGTTTTGAAATATTTTTCACTGCGCTTTCACAGCGGAGGGGAGTTGAAAGGGGGAATTTTGCCGCCTATAATATTTTGGGAGGGAGTTGTCAGGGCAAATGTGCTTTGCATCTGACATAATTGTCGAGTCTTATTCGAGCCTTTTGGAAATGAGACAGAGGTTTGCTGACAGATTGCTTTTCAACGGCGTTTTGGCGTTGTGTTTCTCATATTTGGGTCGTGGATTAGAATTGCACGTGACGTTTGTAGGTTGTGCAATGAGATGTCTGAGTTTTCTGGTTGTAAAATGAACTTTATACAATGTAGCGCGTTTATCTTAATCATAAAACGCATCATATTTTAGGGCAGTGGTATATAAAGAATGAATATTCAAGGGTTTCCGTATGATTCTGAACTTTATTTTTCTGTAAATTATGAAAATAAGCTGCAAATAATAAATATTAAAATGAGATGGTAGGCTGAAACAGGCAGTACCTGACCACCTACCAATAATTAATCATCGACCATTCTTCCATATCTCCCATTAAAACAAGCGAGACTAGTCTATCAATAATCAATCAATTTGGTATTATTAAAGCCGATGAACAACTAGAATAAATGCTTATCAACCTAATGTGTTAAAATTGGAAGTAAATGTGCGTTGGTCAACTACTGTTTTGAAATTATTGTTTTGAACTTGTAAAAATGTATTTAAACTATCAAATATTAAAAATTAAGGTATCTCAAATTTCAGTCTCTATTTATCAGGCACTGAGAACAAAATAACAACCACAAGGCAATTATAAATTATCTCTGCTTCTTTGTTATGAGACTTACACCATAAGGCCATAACAAACCAATCAAATTAGACCCAGGGTACTTTTTGATGAATAATGTGCTCTAATTGGTCAATTATAGGCAGGTCTCTCTCAACTATTAAATATCCGAACTCGTTAAAACATTGTAAAAATAATTTTTTGATAATAATCAAAACAGGATATGTCAACAACGTTAAGGATGTTTCTCCTATTTTTATCTTGAAATAGTATTACATGAGGCACTTGTAGACTTTACAGTAAGATGATTCTGGGTTTTCGAGTTGCGAAAAGAACTTTACAGAAAACATTACAACGAAATATATCTAAACACATGTGATTTTAGATTTTGGTATTTCTTTACTTCTAACAGAATGACTAGTAGTCACATCTATTATTTAAAAGCATTTTAGAAAAGGTTCAATTGGTGAAGAAGTCTCAAACTGACAAGAAACCTTGCAAAACAAATTGCACACCGTATTGTGGAATAATGTGTGAATGACCACCATCGTTAATCATGAAACGCATCATATTTTTGATTGCTTATTTCTATGTTTAATATATCAATAAGAATGTTTTAATATATCATGAATCTTGATGATATATTAAAATCTTGATGATGATATATTAAATATCATGAATATTTAATATATCATCATCATCATCTATGTTTAATATATCATGAAACGCATCATATTTTTGAATGCTTATTTCTATGTTCAATATATCAATAAGAATGTTTTAATATATCATGAATCTTGATGATATATTAAAATCTTGATGATGATATATTAAATATCATGAATATTTAATATATCATCATCATCATCTATGTTTAATATATCATGAAACGCATCATATTTTTGAGTGCTTATTTCTATGTTTAATATATCATGTCAATAAGAATTATATTGTTCTATTACTAAGAACCCACGGGTAATAGGTTGCTTATTGGTTGGTTTGGGAGTTTTATGGCGCAAGGACCATATTTGGCCAAGCTGTGCCAGATAGGACATACAATATCAAGTAACGGACACACGCAAGGAAAGTTTTACTGACGCAAAAGAGAGAAACACATCCAGGGAGGAATACACTTGACAGGAATCGAAACTGCGCCGCCTACAACTCGAAGGTTGCTAGCACAGTGTGCATACCCACTGAGCCACGACTGCCCCAGGTTGCTTATTACAGGTCGCATTCTGAAAACGGCTTATTTTATCCAAATTTTTCTTGGCTAAATATAACCTTTGCAGCATGAAACCCAACCTAAAAACTATTTTTTTCCGTAATTATTAGCTATGAAACTTCTTGAGTTTCTTTGCTCTGAGAGCTTTGATCATGACTTAACTAGATGTAATGCAGCAAATGATGAAATAAACTCGAAACGTTTTTGGTTATTACAGTCACTGTGGCGATATTGCCCACACCAGCCTGGCTATATTACCGCGGAAGGACACAAAGTCATATATGTAGCTTTTACTACCCTCTTAAATGCTGTTATCTAGCGAAATTATGTGGATAGATAGGTATTTTAATTAGCATCATTGGAGCAACACAACGGGATATTGTGGATAGGTAGGGAAATGTGTATTCTGTATAACTGTTCATAGAGCATTATGCAAGGTATGCGCATAAACTTCTCACAAAATAACAAGAGCGACAAAAGTAGAGAAAAATCCAAAATCATAACAGCTTCCTTGAAAAATAACAGGTTGTTGTACGGATTATTTCAAATCCCTTGTCATTCGGCATTTAATGTCAAGCTAAATGTAGGTGGTGGTTGTTCCTGTTTTGGAATGCGTTTCCTGTACTTGACTTTACTTGGCTTCTTTGTCGAATACGACTTCAGCACTTCGCCAATAAAAATTCCAGCGCATGAATTCCGAATTGATTTACGACAGAAGATTGGTCAACGCCAATTAGTATAAACGCAAACTTCATCAAAACGGTGATAAACTATTTCAAGTGACCCCGATGCCTATGATGAGACGGCATTTGGGTTGCGCAATTAAAATCTTCGCTTTCAGTATGGTATGTTTGTTTAAAAATCCCTCTCAGATTCCTTGCCTTCCATGTTTTCTTCAATGGTTGGGGGAGCCGATGTAGAGCAGTTGGCAGTGTCACGGATTAGAAATAGGATGGTTGTGAATTCGAAACTCGATCCATCAAAAGAAGGTCATATAAGTGGAGGCTGGTTCAAGTTAAACCTGTGACCTCAAATGCATTTACGTTAGCGTGGTTCAGGTATTTACCTCTGATCGTGGTTCAAAATTACAAAGTCTTAGATCCATAGAAGTATAAAAATAGAATGAGAAATTGTAACCTCTTTATGTGCCCATGATCATGTGACCAAAATGAGTAGTAACGTCACCTTTAGGCTACTTCTTTTGCTGAGTGGACGTAATATTCATCATCTGATTGGTCTATTGACTGATCACCTGATAGTAATAGACTTTGGCAATTTCACCTTTCTTGTCGCCACTCTATATAGATGCACATTCACATACCTACTTTGTTATACGATGTTATATCGCCAAACGAGGAGATAAGATACCGAATCAGCCAATCAAGTCAAATTTTCACAGAGCAGTCACGTGACTACTAGTCCACACGTTGGTGACATTTTGTGAAGCTCCTCTCAATAGCAATGCTTAGTTAACTTATGTTTCACGTCTATGGTTGGATCTGTCCCTTGTCGGTTGATCCCGGACAGTCACCAATAGCCCACTGCGTTGCTCCAATGCGACGTAAATTCAACTAACTACTTACCCTTCAATGATTTATCTTTATAGAGTAAATTCAATTTTGAATTTGGAAGTACAATAACATGGCAGTACAAAGTACAATAGCATGGCAGTACAAAGTACAATAGCATGGCAGTACAAAGTACAATAGCATGGCAGTACAAAGTACAATAGCATGGCAGAACAAAATACAACAGCTGGTATAGTCACAAGACTCCACAAAATCCATCTCAATGGGTACAAACATAAATTCAACTATACGCCAGAAACCACACGTTAAAATCCCCTTCCAAAATTAGAAGTATCCGAATTCACCACGGACTCAGAAATACATCATGCTCCGAAATGTATTGCGGTGTTACGAACTCATTCTCACGGACATACCGCGGCCAGCGAGCGCAGTGAAATGAATGAAAACGGCCGCTTCCCTACGCAAAACTAATTGGGAAAACCCCACACACAAGCCTCGTCCGATCATACCTCAGACATTCTTGCCACGATCATTGCAGCGTTAAAGCACTTGATGATTTTCCGGTAGCGTGTGCGTGCCTTTCGACCTTCCCCCGTCCGCTCACTGAAAATGCTTTAAACACGAATAATGATTTAATGAGTTTGTCCGAATTAATAGCGTTTATTCACTTTTCAGATTTTACGCTGTTGAGTCACGCCCAGTATCTTCAGAAAGTTGCTGGTAGCGCATAGTGAGCGTCAGAGTTGCCTCTGGCTATATATCTGTGCTGTGAGTGATGATTTAATTATGTTTCTATATATGTAACTGAGAATAGTGCAGAGAGGTTATCAGATTTGTAAAGTACACTGACCACAAAATGATGCATATGCGACAAACATGATTTTTATCTTAATGGCTTTTCTTTCAGCGAATAATTATTTGAATTAATGTTTCGGTGAATAACGATTTTATGAATGTCTAAATATAAAACGTTCATTCATTTTTCTGATTTTACGCCGTTGAGTCACATCTAGTATATTCAGAAAAGTTTCTAGTAGCATTTGGTGAGCAATAGAGTTGCATTTGGCGAGAAATTTGTACTGTGCGTGATGATTTAATTATGGTTCTATATCAGGGATGTGATTAAACCTGTAAATTTTCAGTAACTACAAAATCTGTGTTGTTTTTATGTCCTCTTTTTCTTGAGGAGCCACATGTTTCTCTGGTTCTCTCTTTCTTCAAACGCAAATAATGATTTTGAGTTCGTCTGAATTATAATCATTTACAGGTTCATTTACTCGTCCTACTTTCTAGTAGACAGTGTCATCAGTCCTACTAGTTTCTAGTTGACACAGTGGCGTCAGTGTGACGCCCAATATCCTCAGGATGTTGAGTGTAGCACTTGGTGAGTGTTCGAGAATTGCTCTGGCAAGACCTTTTATACTATGGGGAGGATGCAAAATGATCTATGTGTAGTATGGATATGCTTTAAGTCGAAACATTCTTTTTCTTGGGGAACCAAAATTTTCTTTTCACTATATCTTTCTTCAAACGCGAATAATCATTTTATTTAGTTTGCTCCGATCAATAATATTTATTCACTTTTCAGATTTTATGCCATAGAGTCACGCCCAGTATCTTTAGGAAGTTGTGGGTATTGCTTGAAGAGGGTCTGAGAAAAGAATTTGCTTATGGCGAGACATTTTGCACAACGAGAGTGGATTTGATTTGCTATCTATGTTGCTCAGGGATGTGATTAAATCTGGAAATTGCACTGACCATGAACTCTGTGCTGTTTTTATGTCTTGAAACACATAATCAATTTCTTTGGGAGTCAAAAGTTTCTCCTGTTGACTCTTTCTTCAATAGTTTTGATGCCAATGTTACATGGATAAGTGTTCATTTGACACTTATGGATGTGTGGAATACAGTGTTATGGAATACAGTGTTACATGGATAAGTGTTCATTTGACACTTATCCATGTAACACTGTATTCCATTCACATTTTTAACAAATTTGTCTAAGGTTCTTAACCCTCCTGGTGGTTGTCTCAAAGAGAAATCTTGCCATTAGCAAAAGTGACCAGATCTTGTAGTACGATGTAGTTCGTCATTATAGGAAAACACAATCATGATCATTATTACAAAACTGACCAGATATCTCGTCATTACCAAAATTGGTTAGATTTTGATGGACGAGATACCTCGTCAAAACCACTAGGATAGTAAAGATGATTGACGTCACACGTAGAAAACTACCTTTTTCTCCCCTTCCATGGTCCATAAATATCTTGATGTAAGAAAAAGAATTAATGTACCAAACCATAATAAGCGCGAGCTTATTTAATCTGTAACTTTCCCTGTAAACAAATACGAGTCCGGTAGTAAAGGAGGGATGTTTCAGCATAGACTTTTGTTTCACCCAAGCGCCTGATTTCCTGATATTAGATGTTTACCCACAACAACCTCCAGTGGTTCCCTTTAGGATTAACTTCAGGAATAGATGTCTTATATTACATAGGCCATTATTGCGTTAAAATCTCATTTTCGAAAAAAAATTCACGAGATCGATGTTAGGTTTAACGTTTTAATTATCTGTTATATGGTGAAACAATATAAGGTGTCATTGAATTTTTTATAAATGAGTATTCATTACGTTATAACCTAATCATGAACTCTAAATAATACCGCTAAACCTCCTGGTGCTTGTCTCGACGACGTGTCTCATCATTGCAAAACTGACCAGAGCTTTATGGATGGGATACCTCGTCAAAACCACTTGAATGTTAAATAATTTCAATACGTGCTATAGTAAACAACACATCTCCTGGGGCTGTTATGTGGAATATAAACCCTTCATTTGTGAGAATAATACGTAAATATTTGAATATAAAAGCGTTGAAATAATATCCCTATTCCATTCATCCCAAATCTGCCATCGTTAACCGCCTATCTAGTCACATCTGAATAATTCATGCAAATGAGAATTATTGAACGGATCCATGTGTGTAACCATGTTCCACCTCAATTACTTTTATGTTTAACTGGCTTGACTAATTGATCTTTCGCAGTGGAACCAAACAACCCAACCTTTCAAAGCACCGAAAATAAAGATTGACAATGGGAACTAATGACAAATGCTGCATCTTAATGACCATAACTTCGAAATAAAAAGTAACTGTCGTTACTAATAGATGGAGTGACAAATTGAAAAACCGTTTTAGCTGCTCAAATATTACATATTTTCGCAACTATACTTTAAATTGAATGCAATGTTTTTATTAACCACTCCATTAAAGATACCTAACCCCTAAAATCGATAGCATTCGAACATACATTTAAAAATGTATTCTCTTTTGTAATAATTTTTCCCTTTTCCTGACAGTTTTTTTTTTGCCAGACATTAATTTATCTCGAAACTCTTGGGTCTGTTATTGCATTAAATCTATTCACATTTTAAAAAAATCATACATAATTTCAATTTTTATTTTATACTTAAAAATATTAGGTTTTAATTCCAGTAGATCCATTAAATTATGTTATTTCGCAATACTGAAAATCCTTTTAGAGTAAAAGACATTTAGAACCCAAAAAGACCTTTGGTGCGCATTTAAACCGATTATTTTTCTTACTGTGCTACTTTTTTATGCATATAAAAATTCTTTTGATCTTGCATCAGATGAAACAAGCAGAAATTTATAATATATTAATCTGTTAAAAATATATACATTTGTTTTAGAAGAAAGAATTTGATCTGTTTCTGTTGGGTTACAATTAGAATTTACCTATTGAACTGAATTCTTTAAATTTCAGGAAATACTAACTTTAACGTTAATGAGGTATTTTTAATTAATGTTAAATAAAAATTTTTAGACGATTATGGATATAACTAAATCATGTGCTTTGTTACCACTTTCATGAACTAAAAAACATAACATGGAATGGTAGTTTATAATTGAAAACTACTACTATTGTATATTTCTGAAAAATACAATTAACAATAACTTATTAACTATTTAACCATAAATTATGCTTTTGAATCCTATCACGAAAACTATGAAAAGAAAGGGAAAAAGTCATTAACAAAGTTATAGAATACCACGGAATTAATTCGAAATGTCACCCTATGTACAAGAATATGAACCGAAAGGTTGGAATGCTAATTTGTAGGTATTCAATTCTCATCAACGATACGTCACTACTCGAGTCACAAAGCAGCAAATTGTGAGAAATAGGTTGAGAGACTGCTTAACATTACAGAACATACTACGCACATTAATTAATGTAGCATGAAAACAAAAAAATATAAAACACATGTAAGAAATTAATAACACATGAATGCAAGTAGAAATACACATTTTACTCCGTATTCGATGTCCTCGCCGTCAGCCACAATACACAATCGCATCCGATATGAAGCACATTTGTATCTGGGATCGTTGCAGCACTTTAGGTGTCATCCTAGTATAGTAATGAAGTAGCATTGACACACCTGTCTTGTATACAATGTGCATTGTAATCGACAGTTGGCACATAGAGCACCGGACAGTTAAATACATATTGCCCATGTGTTTATACACGTGTTCTCAGTCATTTCTCATGTGTGCATTTTTAACACATTCGAGATGCTAGAGACTAGAGAGCGAGCATTAAGCAATTTGTTGCCATTATGTCTTGAGGAATGAAGTAGCATTGACACATCTGTTTTATGTACAAATGAGTATTGTAGCCGACAGTGGGCATATCGGGCACAGACAGTTAATGTATATTACTCACGTGTTTATTCACTTGTTCTCGTCCATTTTTCATTTGTTTATTCACGTGTTCTCATTCATTTCTAATATGTTGATTCGCGTGTTCTCATTCATTTCTAATTTGCTTATTTCTAACTCATTCAAGTTGCTAGACGACTGCAAAGCGAACATTATACAATTTACTGCTTTATGTCGCGAACCCCTGTCTTGTATACAAATATGTGTATTGTACTTCATATATAAAATAGATAACTTCATAAATGAACTGTAAAAACGCATTTCCACTTTACTTGCGACCTTAAAACCTACTCTAACTATAACTATAACGTATCTTATATTCAGTTGTCTACGAATAGTGGACTACACGCTTCACTATTCGTAGACAACTGAACAACTTATTTTACATTTTCACTGTCGCTTTTTCAATTAACAAAAAAAATACAGAGAATTTTCTAACGAATAAGATAACTTTATTTCCAGATTGTCTCACTGGTTCCCATGATTTTCTCTTTACGGCATAACGCACACTTGCAAAGAAGGAAAATAAAAATATATTTTCTGTCTCGAAATTTCTTTGAAGTCTACTATAACTCAAATATTCCGTTCATAGCATTTTCTGTACATTTTTCACAAACTTATATATCCTTTCCTTAGCATAGAAAAATAATGTATAGCTTATCGTTGCAAAGACAAAATCAAATAACGCTGTAGCTTAAATAAAAATCTTAGTGACTCAAAAATGTGCACTGAAGTAAAAAGCAATCCCTTTCTCCTTGTAATAAAATAGCGCAGGAAGATGGAATTACTATAGGTTTTTATGGAAGTTAAGATTTAAAATTTAATACATAAGAATTTTATCTATCTATAATATTAAATATTCATTCTCGACTCTTAATGTTATTAATATTATTTTAAATAAGGTTTCATTTTATGAAATAAGTTGGTACTGTTTACGCTATTCGTGCTTTAAAAATTAATATTTTAAATCATTCTGAGATAAAAATTATTCTGATGATGAACCTCCATCGTTTACATACAAAGTTTTGTTTTATTCTCTTTTCATAAACTTTCTTTTAAATTTAGTACCTGAAATATTTTAATTAACGTATTTCATGCGTTTGCAGGAATTGAATATTGGTATTGTACATAAAGGTATTTTGTTAGAAATAATTCGGATTCAAACCTCGATATATGCTTAAAGACATTAAATCAAAGTAAATCAGTAATATTTCTTAAAGAAACAAATCAAATGTTCATTTTACATGTAAATGTTTTTAGCAGTTTCTTTTCTTCCATCTGATGTAGTTTAGAGAAAACGTAAACGTAGTCGTGCATCCAATACTTTGCTTTTTGCCTAAATATCGAATTAAATTATTTTTTGTTGTAAACTTTATCAAATGACGTACAAATTTTATTAGATATCTAATTCGTAACTTGTAATATAATTAAAAGTTAATGTAAGGAAATAATATTAATACTAAATTTACTATGAAAAGGGAACAAGGTGATTACTAAAGTATCTTGATTTATAGACTGTCGCATAGTGTAAAAATAAACAGTTTTAGCAATTTGATTACCTTGAACTGGTAATTAAGCTGCGGATGCTATACACTAATAAAAATAATTAACAATGTGGTTAAGATTTGCTTGACCTTAATACTATTTTATAAACACAGTTGTTTTCAACATTCATATTCGTTTTAGTTTCAAATTTCATAATTTTAAATATTTTATTCATATTAATTTTATATTAGCAACACATTTTTTTAATATTCAGTTTATTTTATTATTTTAAATATTTGTTACATATTAATGTAATATTTTTTAATGATTTTTGGTATTTTTTTAATTTTCCCAGATTGAATGAAGAAATTACAGCATTCCCACTTTGATTAACTTTAGAACAAAAAATTTTGTTGTCCAAAACGTGTTACCATCAATTGATTGTGTTAATAAAATTCTATTATGGTAAAGTAACATTTGGGGCACCCTGTATTTTAATTTATACCGAATATTTCCTGTCAAACATTTTTACTTTTCAACTCAATTAATGATGCTTTCTGCATTCAGTGTGTTAGGGGAGTTAATAATCTATATACTCATAAATACGTTAGTAATTATTATAATACATTGTTAATTATTTTCGTGGATGTGAGTGTTATTGGAAAGATATTTTTTCTAACTGCATAATATTGTTTAATATACATATAATTCGATGACAAATTAATTTGTTTCTTATGTTACAGAAAGATTATTTAACATCCACTAAAATACCAATATGATTAATAAACAAAAATAATCACTTTAAGACAACAAATATGAATCATTAATTAAATTTAAACTTCCAACTTATTAGCATTTAACAGAAATTTACAACTACAGGTATACATTTGGTTGATTTTAGGTAATAAAATTAAACCAACCTAAGAAATAAATTATTCTTGGGATAATCCAAAAAGTCTTAAAATAATCACCCACAACCATATTCAAAACCGGATTATTTATTTCTCTCCAATCTAGAGTATTAGTAAAGAGAGCAAGCAATTTCATAAAATTGAAAAATGAAGAACATTTACTTCCTTTATCTAAGAATAAGAGCAGATGTAATTTTCTCCAATCCTAAATGAACCACTAGCAGCTTTTCGAACAATTAGTAGCAGACAAATATATAGAAAATGAAAAATCAATACCGAATATCTTGATCTGAGGAATAATGCGATCATGCGAAACAAAACCATTACATCTATTTTCTTATCGATCAAATAAGAATAATTAATCATTAATCGATATCAAAATTTTATGTTATGAAACGAATAAAGGAGGATTAATTTACTATTTTCACGAAGCAGTTCTCTTGGTAGAGTGTGGAAGTTTGGAGAGTGGGGTGCCTGCTTAGGTGTTGTCCTCGTCATCTGATCATGGTTCAAGATTACGTGGTGTCTTCGGATCTTTCCCTTCGGGTTGATCCCTTCGCCGAATTTCCAAAATGGTGGATGAAATGCGGCTCCATGTTACACTTACCCATGCAACGTTGACAGAAGCATTATTGAGCGTTTTTTGGCTCCTTTGTCAAATTAGTGATTCTTTAAATAGACCTCGAAAAAAGCTTCAATCACGTTGGTATGGTGGGGTACCAGCTCAGATGTTGATCTCGTCATCTAACCATGGTTCGAAATTATGTGGTGGTGTCCTTGAATCTTTCCCTTCGGGTTTGATCCCGGACCGTCGTCAATAGCCCGTTGTGTTGCTTCAGTGCGACGTTAATTAAAAGACCTACCTATCTCACTAAACAATTCAAAACTTAACTGCAGTCATAAAACGGAAAATGGTGTTAAGATTAATCGATGTTAACAAAAGTTTCAGTTAGAATATTTTTGAGCTTTATAAATAAATGTATGTAACGGTATTTAACCACTTAAAGCACGAGTTTTTTTCAGAAAAACTGGTAAAAAATGATCGAGATTTTTTTGACAGAAAATGAATATATATAGGTATAGTGTAAGTTATTTTTTGCAATTTCAGTTGCGGGGGGTGGGGTAAAAGTTATAAAAAAATTATTATATAAACAAAGTGTAAACGATTTGATTACATGTTTATTTTGAATTTCAAAATATTAATAATAATAAAATATTAACTTCAGATTCACTTCCATCACTCAAGAGATCATCACTTTCATCGCTGAAACTTTCTGATAAATTGGCATATTCAAAATCGTCACAGTCGCTCATTATCAGATAACTTTTCTAAACAAGTTACAATAACACTTAGTAAAAATTAATTTATGGTTAACTGTTTACTTTTATGATATTTAACGTAATAAAAATGGATATATTACCTTTTCCACACCAAACAACTGCTTTATAACAAAGAATTCCTAACAAACTTATAGCTAATCATCAAAATGCACCACTTGGTTTACACAAGAAAAATGGTGCATAGTGGGGCCATCTACGGTAAATAAGTTTAATATCCATCTATAAATAAGTGGTAAATCATCTATGATAAATAAGTTTATGCCATCTTTGGTATAAGTTTAATCTAGCCTATCTATTTTCACTAGAACGAATTTTAGACGGGCATTAGAAATAAAATAACGCGAGATACAACAGCGCCCGTGTAAGACACGGGCATGTGCAAATTTGCCGGTAACTTTCGCCCGTGTCAAACACGGGTAAATGCGTTGAGTGGTTAATAATATTAAAAAATTTTCAAGCTTATTATATTATTTGTTACAATTTATACTTAACCCTCTGAGTGTCACGAGATTTCCAAGTAGTCGAGTATTGTCTTTTCCCCATTACACATCCACACTTACTAAATAACCATATTCATTAGTTGAAAGAATCCTAAGAAAGATTCTATTGGTCAAGGTACAACCGAAAGACAAGCAGTGAAAACTACAGGTTGCAGAACGGATTTATACGCGTGGGCCCTTAAGAGCAAGGGTCCTTATGTTAGATTCACGGACCACCAGTGGTCCTCAAGAAATTTTCAGGGATGTCTGCGAAAACATGCAACATTTCACCAGACAAAAGAAAGAACTTTGAAGAAAAAATAAAATATTCCATCATTTTTTACGATTCTTCATTTTAAAATCTAAGACAATAAGATGGAGAGATTCCGTATACAAGTATTTATAAATTTGAATTAGATATGAAGCTGATTATGATTAAATATTTAAATTATCAAGCATTAATCCACCTGGTGGTTGTCAAGAAGATGTATATCGTCATTAGCAAAACTGACCAGGTCTTGATGGACGAGATATCTCGTCATTGGAAGAAAACTGACTAGATCTTGATCCTGACATCATCAAAAATTTTACAATATATTGTTGACGAGATATCTCGTCATTGGAAAAGAAATTATAAGATATTGATCCCGTCATCATCAAAAATATCTTGATGACGAGATATCTCGTAATTAGCAAATGTGGTCAGATCTTGATGGGCGAGATATCTCGTCGAAGCCACTTCGAGGGTCAAATCGAACATTACTGAGCTAATTGCTAGAAACCACTCAACTGCTCACTTTAAGAATAATGTATCGAATTTGGTGTCATTAATATTATATTTTGCAAGTTAAATTCTTTGGATTTTCATAAATATGATAAACAATAAATAATAAAATAAATAAGTGTTTGTTTAGTATTTACTGCCTATTTTATTTCGAAACTATGGGTTTTTCTCCATTTCAGAATTTTAAATTGTCATCACTAACCTTTAATGTGAAGTTTTAACATTTTATAATCCATTTAACACAGATCTAAATATTTTACTTTAATATTAAGGTGTAAAAATAAAGATCAGCATGATGCCTTGCACAGATCTCCTATGCCTGATTTAATTTTATAATCTCAAGAGGTCTGTAAATATTTTTAATTTTCAAATTGATCTTTGGCCTGAAAAATTTGGGTACCACTACCGTTGAGGGTTAACCCTTCAAATGGTTTAGACGAGATATCTCGTCCATCAAGATATGACCAATTTTGCGAATAAGATGTATCACTATTAAGATATTTCTCATTTTATGACGATGATGAAATCAAGATCTGGTCATTTTTCTTTTCTAATGATGAGATATCTTGTCCATCAAGATATCTGGTCAGTTTTGCAAATGAGGGGATACCCGTCCAGATAACCACCAGGAGGGTTAATACATCTTTAACTATATGGAAATGCAAATTTTTCAACTTTCCTTTATTTAGATGTTATTATAATTTCTCACGAATATAATTTGACTATGGAATAATAGACATAGCAGATACAAATTAAATCATACCCTTCCCATATTTCCATTGAACACGTATCAATTGCAAGGTATGTGCTATTTTATATCATCTTTATATTTTCTACTTTAATCACATACTGAATAAGCCTGTCTAATAAAAACAAAAAAACCCGAAACAGAAAGTAGAATGATTACACCTCATTCAAGATACAAATAGTACTTCCCAAACTTCCCTTGATTTAGAACCATCTCTTCCATCTCAAACTCGCATTTTGAGACAACGACCACAGTTCAACGGTAATCCCAGATAAAAACAAAGAACACTGGCGAAGCTCCCTTTTCTTCAGAACTGCATTCTCTGAGAAATTGCATGTTCGTGATAAGTATTTGGATGCACAAGTACTGTTGTCACGCAACAGGGCTTGGGTGTTTTTTCTTCCCAAGTTCTCAGGAAGAAAAGCACTATAGCAAAATCGTGTACGTCTACCTATTTGTCACATGAAAAACTAGATACATGTTGGACTTATTCTACTGTTGCTATCTTTCGTTATATCGGCTTGTTTTCCACATTTACAAATGCATAAAAATGAATAGGATATGCCGTTATTAGGATAGAAGTAATGTAAAGTATATTGGTTCTTTTGACCTGGATATTGCATTTTTATCGCAACTAGATGAAGAGTATAATATATAAGAACATTATTAAATTTATGGTATATATACCTAAACAAAGTGTATTGCTGTTTTCATTAATTTTTATTTATAAATAGTTAACCTTCCTGGTCGTTGTCTCATCTAGATATCTCGTCATTATTAACAAAACAGATCAGGTCTTGATGGACAAGATAATTTTCTTCATTAGAAGAAAAACTGACCAGATCTTGATCGTTATTAAAAGAAAAACTGGCCAGATCTTGAACGTCATTAGAAGAAAAACTGACAAGATCTTGATCGTCATTAGAAGAAAAACTGACCAGATCTTGATCGTTATTGGAAGAAAAACTGATCAGATCTTCATCGTTATTAGAAGGAAAACTGACCAGATCTTGGTTGGCATCATCAAAAATCGGCAATATCCTGATAAAGAGATATCTCGTCATTAGCGAAATTAGTTAAATCTTGATGAACAAGATAGCTCTTCGAAACCACTTGGGTTGATAAAACTTGTTTTCGAATTTATCGATTTCAGATGTGGCTTCTATTCACAAAAATGTCTAATTGCCTAAATCCTTCTGGTGGTTGCCTTGACGAAGTATCTCGTCACTAACAAATTGATCAAATCTTAATGGACGAGATATCTCGTCATTACAAAAAAAGACTGACCAGATCATGATCTCGTCATCATGGAAAAATCGGCAATATCTTGATCACGATCTCGTCATCATCAAAAATTGGCAATATCTTGATTATGCGATATTTCGTCATTAGTAAAACTGGTGGTTTTTAATGGACAAGATATCTCGTCGGAACTACTGGAGTGTTAACACTAATTTTAGTAGACTGTTTAGATGACTTGTTTTAAAATTTTGACTTAAAATTACTTTTGTTTTATCGCGTTTTCTCAGCTGACTTTATGAATTTTCCTGCAATGTATATAAAATTAATTTAGTAGTGTATACGTATTTCTTTTCATCTCTCCCAGCATCCGATATACCTATTTTCACCATGACAGGTAATTTGACCGGTTTGATATTTTATACCTTTTTGCATTTTAAACTCTAAAAACATTTCATGTATACTATTGTGCAAAATAATAAGCACACACCAGTGTAAAGAAAAGGGAACGTACTGCCATGAAGATAAAGCAACTAAAATCTGTTCTATTTGCAAGAAAAGTGTTTGCGGAAAGTGTTTAGCAGAGAAACTGTATCTTTGAAAAAAGAGGCAAATGAATCGAGATTTTGTAATTGAATACTCGAAAAAAGTAAAACTACTGAATAAAAAGTCAAAAATAATATCTAAGTGGGAATTATGAAGTTTTGTTATTTTTATGAGATTATTAAGTTATTATTTAAAGATAATTTCGTTTATTATTTCAAGCACTAGTTCCACTGTTACCTGCATTCAAATGAAAAACGGATCATTTAATCAATTTCGATAAAAATAGGTATTTACAAAAGTTGGTAAATTTAGTGTTACATTTTGTAGTCTGATTAGTAGTTTTGATTAATAGACGGAGACATGCGATTAAGTTGTAAAATGCGTAATTTAAAATTTGTATGATTTATTTCTCTCTTACGATGCAAGGTCCAGGTCTGGCTAATGTATGAGTAAGAATATAGAATTAACTACGTGTATCCCTATAGTAAAATAACCTTATTTACGGATTAACTATTAGGAATATCGTCGTCGTAGCAAAAATTCATTAACCCACAACTTTTTTACTGTACAGCTATTAGGAGACATTACTTTTCAAGTAAAAAATAGAAATGCGAAGCATTTTGAGTGTTACGTATCTTAAGAAAATTACAATATGATTGTATTTCTCACCATCATTAAAACAAGCATTTAGTGTCACTGATAAAATAATCATTAATGAGTACGTAAGACGTCTACTGTAAGACGACGAAGCTAGAAACTCAAATAAAAGTTTTTTCAAATGAATTATAAATACCTATATCTGATATAAATAGAAAAAGTTTGCATGCAGAGGTAGTCATCATAAGTCATTATCAGTAGGATGGTTAGCACAAAAGCCAGTTGAGTTTGATATTATTAAAATCAAAGCATTCAAATAAATGCCTCTGACAGGTGAAATTGTATCAGATATTTAGTACATCAAATATGACTTGAAACGCAGCAAATATCTGGATAAAATTAAAGTGCCTAAAATCTGTATGTTTGTTTCTTTTATACATACCCATGGAAAACTCTGTTCCTTTCAAATTGATGGAAATTGAACATTCATCACTTATTTCCTTCATTATTGCCAAACGCATAGCTTCATTCTTTTCTAAATATATTTCAATACTGGACGCATCGATTTAATAAAAGATTTAAAGTTCGGTGACACGCCAAATACTTTTGAATTTCGCCAGCATATTTTCTAAGAAAATTCAAATCACGCATTTGAATTCTAAATTGACGCAGACACAATTAAGAACCCCAGTTACAGAGAACATTCCTACCCGTATTACAGAAGTTCAAAGAGAAGAGTATTGAGCGTCTTATTGACGTTGCAAATACGTATATCCTGAAGCGATACAGACGTCAAATGAATAGGTTATTTCAGAAACTACACATGAGACGATTTTGGCGGATTTCAGCCAGACAAAAATATTCGTAAAGGTTACAAATAAACTTTGATTGGTCAGAGACAGCTCATGTGACGCTAATGCTTTCCTCTTAGCCCGTAAATACAGACGTCGATTTGTGTTATAGTAACATATATGGGGCATACGAAATTACTACTCTCTCTTTGATTTACTTTTAATTAAGGTGAAAAATAAAGATCCCCATTAATTTTAGATCCATTTAATTTTATAATCTCAAGAGGTCCGTAAATATTTTTAATTTTCAAGTAGGTTTTTGGATTTTCGTAATACAATATTTAAATTTATCAATATAGAATGGAAGAGTACAAGGGTTTCTGAAGTGCCAGCGTCTCGAATCGATACATTTCATATAGGATACGAGTCTACGTATTACAGAAGTTCAAAGAGAAGAGTATTGAGCGTCTTATTGACGTTGCAAATACGTATATCCTGAAGCGATACAGACGTCAAATGAATAGGTTATTTCAGAAACTACACATGAGACGATTTTGGCGGATTTCAGCCAGACAAAAATATTCGTAAAGGTTACAAATAAACTGGTCAGGGGCTACTCTTGTGATGCCAATGCTTCCCACTTAACCTGCAAATATAGACGTGGATTTACGTATAGTCACAGATATGGGGTGTACGAAATTATTCTACTGAATTACTTTTCATTACTTCAATCGATTCATTTCATTGGGGATACGAGTCTGCGTAATACTGACGTATTAGAAGTTCAAAGCCAAAAGGTATTGAGCACCTTATTGACTTTGCAAAGACACCATAACCTGAAGCGAAACAGAAATCAAATTAATAGGTTATTTCAGAAACGTTTCGCGTTTTTGAACTTTTCTTTATTTAGATTTTAGAATCATTTCTCCCGAAAATAATCTGATTATATAAATAACAAGCACATCTAATACAAATTAAATTATACCCTTCCCATTCTCTGTTGACTTACTTTTTGTTGCTTAGCAGGAAGTAAAATCTCCATCTTCCGTCTGGTTTCTGTGTTTACACTGAAAATCCCTCTCATACATATGCTCCCTCTCTTTACCTTCAGACAGTGTATTACGGTAAACTTTCACTTTAAAGTATTGAGGAATAAATCATGTGCTATCCTATAGTTAGTATTTAATCCTCTGAGGGGTTCACAATACATAAATCCATTCTGCAACCAGAAGTATTTCCTGTATGATTTCTAACCCGTTTCGATCAGCTTAACCAATAGATTTTTCCTAGGATTCTTTAAACCAATAGATGTAGTGATTTAGTCAGTATGTGTGTTTTAAGCTAAAGTCAATGTTACACTATTCGGAAATCTCGTGATTCTCAGAGGGTTAAAAAAATATATGCATAGGTTAGTTGGTACGAAAGGACCCAGAAATTAACGGTTTGCTTTATCAGTTAAGTTTAAAAAAAATTACTAGTTTAAAAATTGCCTTTAAAAAAATTGAAAAAAGAAGAAAGGAAAATCAATTAAAAATCTGACTGCTTAAATATTTGAAACATGGAAAAATATTGGTTTAATCTGTAGTTCCGAATTTTAGCATAAATGCTAAGGTGAACCTCCGATTTTCTTATAGATATTTTAAAACAAACAGCTATTGTGGAAACTAAATCTGAAACTATAGTTTGAATACCTTTTCCGTATGATCAGATTATATTTTTTTTAGTTATTCCCTGCAGAAAGGAAACAACATTCAAATCATCAACGGGTCATTTCATCTCGAAATTTACTTTTCTACGCGCTCTTACTTTTTGATTGCAAAATAGCGTCATCCCCCTCATTACCTTGAAAACACCTATTTCCTTGTTTCTACCTTTAAAAACATTTAAATGTTTAATACCCGTACTGCCCTCTAACAGTTAAATTAGGAAATAAAAGTTTTAAGACATTTTATTTTGGTGCTGCCATCTACTGGTATTTATGAGAAATACACGATCTGTAAACCTAACTAAGAGAATATGGTTAAAAATACCTGAATTTTTGTTAAAGAAAAGTACTTAATTTGTGCCTGATAGATTTCTAAAAAAATTTTGTCATGTATCCGAGGATAGAGGTTAAATTGTTCAAAAGAAAACTGTTGAATAATCAAAAGTGACAGCTCCATTTTTTACGGCATGTCTAACCCAGACTTCAATTAAATCTGTAAGAACCAGAGTGATTCATTTAATCTTTCAACTGTTTTGTTTTGAGTGAACAGAAAATTTTATTTTAATCTCCAATTAACAGTTCAATTCCTGGATCAGTTTGAGCGATAGAGGTATCTTTTAAACTAAGGTCCTTTGTTCCAATATATGTCCTTCGGATACATAATAGTGATTTCAGAAACAATGTAATCTAACGAAATTAATCATTTTTGTTCTCAATTGTGTTTCGAATAAACTAAAAACTACTTTTTCACTTTTATCACGAGATAGGACATTTTAAAACTGAAATGGGTACAGTAACTCATTAACTGATAATTTTCGCAAATGCCTTTTGACATTAAACGCATGCTTTCATGATGAGAAATATATTGTACCATTGAAATTTGAAAAAATGCAGCATTATTAAAATGTGTGTGATTTTGATTAATTTCTTTTACCTTAAAACTAATAGTTTTTAAACAACTGTACTTAATTTGTTTAGTTAATTTATTTCTATTGAAAGCCAACGATATATGAGAAATAAATACTGAACTTGTTATTTAAATAGATTTTTAGTAAATAAATACTGTATTGATACTATTTTCCACTTATATGTAACTAACTCCCCGGTACTACAGTTCATGTTGAAGCTTGGCCTCCCTAACGATACGACTCCAAAGCGCCCTGTCTTAGGCCTTAGTCCACCAATTTTTTTATTTTCATGTTTTTAAGGTCTTATTTGACCTCCTCAAGCCATCTTTTCCTCGGCCTTTCCGGTTTTCTCTGGCCTTGACACTGATACTTAAATATCCTTTTTGTACCTTGGTTGTTATCCATTCTCTCCATGTGTCCCAACCATTGAATTCTTTTTGATTTTATCAAATTTATATCCTTTTCTCTATATAATTTTTGGATTTCATGATTGTATCTCCTCCATATATCGACTTCTTTGATTGGTTCAAATATGGCTCTCACAAGATCTTTCTCTCCCAAGTTATCAACATTTTTTCATGTTTTTGAGTCAATGTCCATGTCTCCGATCCATATATTACTGTTGGTTTAGTGATAGTTTTATACATTATTAGTTTTGTCTTTCTTGCTATTGCTTTAGATCTTATTTTTAGTAGCGCAAAAAGGTTCCGATTTCTTGCACTAAGCCTCTGTACTTATATGTAACACAATTTTTTAATTATGTTTATATGAGAGAAAATTGGAATCCAAAAATATTAAAACGCCAAATTTTTCACATGTTAGTGCGTTATAAATATAGAATTTACTGTTGATAGCATTTTATAAAAAGCTGGATGCAGCTAACAACTGTGGTACCTGATAAATTAAGGATCCCTTGAAGGATGATACATTTCTACTTAGTTAAAAAGAGACAAATTATATAAAAACAATTAGTATATTTTAGTTCATAGACGTTTGTTACCGTTTTTATAAGCTTTGTTAATTAAATTCATACAATGAATAAATATATAAATATTTTTAAATTCAATTTTTATGCAATGAATTCAAATGCAATACTTTATACAAAGAGTCCACTGTCTAAATTTAAATCAGAGGAAGCCATGGACCAGAAAGATTTTTGAATGGTTGGTTAAAAGATATCTTCCTGAAAAGTGGAATACTGACTTGACAGATTGTCACATATTTTAGTTTTCACAATTTGTTAAAACGTCTTCGATTAGGATCACAGGAAATGAAGAGGTATGACAGCTTTCTTTTTTAGACTTAGCTGGCTCACGTCTCCCTTACCTATACGGAAATCAGTGCGCTACTTTGTATAAAGAATGTATTTGAACAAGATGAAATGCATTTTATTTCAAAGAAATATATGAATCAATTGCATTTAATTTTTCACTACGAAATCTTATCAAGAAGAGTAGAATGGGTAGTTATAGCAAAAAAGAGAAACAAAGAAGAAATTATTGTAAATCATATTATTTTTTAATCAAGTGCGTATAAATAAAACACGAAAGTTTTATAATGAAGTGTTTTGATGTAAACATAAAAAAAATTACCGGAGAAGACAATATACTTCCAGATAAAAACTAATTTGTTTATCACTTTATCGATAATGGTTAGCACTAATTTTTAATAGTATAAGAAACACGTAATATCTACATTCCAGTGACTAACCATGTGACGTCACTAATTACGAAAGCAAATGCCAAAGCATTAGCACCCACTTAGCTTTACAGAAAAACCTCTCAGTCAAGATATAATACTTAAGTATGTTACACACGATAACAGATTTCTTTTTAACTCTGTCTCTAAAAAATGGTAAAACTTTTTTCATTTATCTTTGGATGAATCGCAATATTTACTCTCACTATCACTTCGCCATCTTTAGTTTTTCAAAGCTTGCCTCAGTATCCCCTCTAACTACCAGGACAATGATCTCAACCAACGACATGGTAGTTTTCTCTTGGATTTAGTCGAAATTGAACTTTAAGAACTTAAAATGAACTTTCAGACTCACAGGCGCAAATTCCTTTTACATTTGTCCAGAAGAGTATCCAAAAGTATATAAAGAGCACTTTGATTACATGTCAATAAATTTGCAGATCTTTGACTATAGTTAAATATATTTGGGAACGAAATTTTAATTTAATGTTCTGTTTCTAAGGCAAGCAAAGAATCGGCAAAGAATCCAGATACTTTCGTGATAGTCATTTCTAACTAGCAGAGGAGAGAATAAGGTCTGAAAGTACTTTTAGGGAGATATTAATTATAAATTTGATATTAAGAGGGTATTACCCCTTTTTGTGGTTTATCTTCGTATCGAAAACTGCCCTGTTGTGGCCAGCCTCTGGTGCAATAACCTGTTCCAAACTGTCACCAGTTCTGGGCAAGGAACAATTTGTTTTTCCTACTTCGACTTTCATTCCCACTTAGTAATAGGGCAATTTTGCCTCGACGAGATGGCTCTTCCTTAGCAAAATTGACTGAATCTTGGACCGGATATCTCGTCGAAACACTTGAAGGGTTAAGATAGGTCTAAGGCAGGGATGGGCAAACTTTTTCGGTCGCGGGCCAAAAATCGAAAAAAAAAGTTTGGCGGGCCAAGATAAATTTTTCTAAAATTTTAAAAACAATATACAAGTATTACAATTTAAATATGTTAATGAGATGAATGAAATTGCGATTTCATTTTTAAAAGTTCCTTATATTGAGGTTCGAAGTGAGATGTACTGATTCTAAGGAACGAGGCTAAATGCTCATCTGTCAGTCTACTTCTGAAATACACTGCTGGCCATCCAAATTGCAACACCAAGAAAGACAAGAGATATCACAACAAAATTTATTTTGTAGATAACATGTTGACCAAGTATCAAATGATTAAATTTATAGACTTCTGTGAAGTGTGGTTCCTGCCAAAATCAGTAGCCAGAGTAGCCGCCATTGTTGGAGATCACCGCTGCCACACGCCTCGGCATTGATTCAAAGAGACTTTGGATGTGTTCTTGGGGTACAGCAGACCAAGCAGCTTCCACACGTTGCCAAAGTTTATCTGGTGTGGCAGCTGGGGATGTATTCTGGGTCAATCGTTGAGCAACCATGGACCACATGTTTTCTATCGGCGAAAGATCCGGAGAGCGAGCTGGCCAGGGAAGCAATTCAATCTGGCGATTGACGAAGAACCCTTGGACAATGCGTGCCACGTGTGGTCGCGCATTATCCTGTTGAAATATGGCTGTGGGCAAGCCCTGAAGGTAAGGAAGGACAACTGGCTCCAACACCTCGGAGATGTAGCGCTGGCTGTTTAAAGTACCGGCAATGCGTACTAGAGGAGTGCGAGAGTGATATCCAATACCGCCCCATACCATAATACCCGGTGCAGGACCAGTGTGGCGGTGCATAATGCAGCTGTTCAGCATCCTCTCTCCACGGTGTCTCCAGACTCGAATCCGACCATCGTGGTGTTGCAGACAGAAGCGTGACTCGTCAGTAAAGACAATTTCATTCCATTCTGCCGTCCACATCCTTCTTTCATCGCACCATTGGCGGCGGAAACGTCTGTGGTTCTGCGTCAAGGGTAGACGAAGCAATGGACGTCTTGCGGACAGACCACTCTGCTGTAAACGGCGACGAATGGTACGCGCAGACACTGGATGATGCGGTACAGACTTTATGTGCTGTGCTATGGTTCGTGATGTGGCTGAGCGATCCGTCACTGCCATACGCACAATATGCCTGTCATCACGTGAAGTGGTGCACTGAGGTGGATGCGATCGAACACGTCGGTCCGTCGTACCCTCCTGCATCCAACGATCACATATCCGCATTACAGTTGTTTGGTTTCGTCCAACACGACTACCGATTTCCCTGAAAGATAATCCACAATCTCGGTAGGCCACTATCCTTCCTCTGTCGAACTCGGATACTTGATCAAAAGATGATCGCTGTTTTCTACGAGGCATAATTGATCGTTTTTTTGAAAAAACCACAAGAAAAACACAATTGCCGTACTTGAAATCGTCGAAATCTCCAAGCCTTAAATAGCGCTTTGAAGTGGCGCCACAGGCGCGCGTGATGTGCGTCTGCGCTGAAATTCTAATCATTTGCATATCTCACCTCCGCTAATGCATGTTGTAAATGTCATATTATTTGCATGCTTCCTTCAGGGTGTTGCATTTACGGTGGCCAGCAGTGTAATTCTTTCTAAGGTTCATAGTTGAAAACACTTGTTCACATATATAAGATGAAGCAAACATAGCACTGATTTTCTGGGCGTGAGATATTAAATTTGGGAAACTTACTTTCGATAATTATTTGTAAAACTCTAACTTTGGCATATTTAGAAACAGCTGCTTGAGATGATTGTTAGATTACAACTCAATTAATTCAAGCTGCAAATCTGACCTCACTGCTTCACAATTTCCGTTGAAAGGCATGGTAAAAATATCCAATTCTGTTTGAATGGCACTGAAATCTTGAAATCTGCGTTCGAACTCAAAATGCAGTTTTTTCAAGCCATCTTCATAATTCTTAAGCTTCTCTTCATTTACTGAGGGTATTGAATTTAACCTCGAGAAATGAGACAAGTCGTTCTTAGCTAGATGCCCAGCAAACAGATTAAGTTTTAGTTTAAAAGCTTTGAGATGGGCCCAGATATCGTCGATAAATTGATTTTTCCCTTGCATCTTGACATTCAAGTTGCTCATATGACAAAGAAGATCTGTGAAAAATGCAAAGTCCGAAAGCCATTCTGTATCTTCTAACATTTCGCACTCCGCAGAACACTGTTTCTCATGGAAGAACGACACAATGTCGTCTTTCAGCTGCCAAACTCGCTCGAAAACACATCCTGCACTAAGCCACCTTACTTTCGTGTAATACAGTACATCAGAGTATTCAAATTGCCTGTGAGTAAGCCCACGAGATCGAATAGTATTTACAAGCTTCACGACTGCATCAAGCACGGGTTTCATATTCAATGCAGATTTACACAGAGCATCTTGATGTATAACACAATGTAGAAAAACAACATTGTTCCCGGGATAGTTTTGATTAAAGAGTCCAAGAAATCCAGATTTTTTCCTGTCATATTTGGTGCTCCATCGGTCGTAATATTACATATATTAGTTATAGGCACTTTCAAAGTTAAAAGCCCTTCCTGAAATTCACGAAAAATATCACATCCCGTTGTAGTTCACTTTAAAGAACGCATGCACGCCAGTTCGGTAATTTCAAAGTTCTCATCAACACCTCTTATAAATAATACTAATTGAGCAGTATCATTTATATCAGTGCTTTCATCCATAGCTATGGAGCAAAATTTAAACTGGCCAATCTTTGACTCTAATTGGGATGTCAAATTTTTATCGATGGCTTCGATTCTAGAAGTCACCGTTTTTCGAGATAAGCTTACAGTCTCAAAATTATTTTTCTTGTCTGGACATAAAACATCACAAACTTGGAGCATGCATTGTTTAACGAACTCCCCATCACTGAGAGCTTTATTATTTTTAGCAATATTGTATGCTACAATGTAACTTGCATGTGTAGCTGCTTCTTGGATAGTGTTTACCTTCTTGAAAAAATTTTGTCGGCCTGATAATTTTTTACAGACTTTCTACATTTTGTTTTCTTTCATATTCGGACATTGCTTCGTAATTGGAATTCTTATGCTTAGATGTGAAATGACGGGAAATGTTATATTCTTTGAAGACTGCTACAGCTTCATTGCAGATGAGACACACTGGTTTATCTTTAACAACTGTAAAAAAATATTTCCAGGTCCATTCATCATTAAAAACACGGCACTCTGAATCAACTTTACGTTTTTTAGTAGCCATTTTGGGGTTGAAATATTTTACGAATAACCCAAACAAGCACTAGCTACGCTATACTTTTTATACTTTCACCACTATTCACAATGATGCTAATATGTCCGCAATCTTTCCATACGCAATCAATAATATTAAAACTCGCGCCAAAAGAAAAAGCCGCTGGCTGGAGCTTAAAATGCGCAGTCTGCCACATGTGAGGTCTAATTCACCTATATTGGATTCCCATAGGTCTGCTCCCCGAGAAAGAGATAACGCTTGTTGGCGTCAGTCTACAGCTATAACTAACAAAGAACTTCCGCTTTTAACACTTTACCGATTGAAAGCTGTCTGTGCTTGCTATTTCCGTCGATTTATGTTTTGTAGAACAAAAATAGAGAAAGTAAAAAGATAATCAGTCCTTTGAAAAAAAGGAAGAAAAAAAATAATATTTAAACAAAGTAGAAAAGGAAATGGATATATAATATATAAATCATATTTTCTTTTAATTTCCGTCGGACCGGCAAATTAAAATTCTATCCGCGGGCCGCATAAAACCTTCCGGAGGGCCGGAGTTGGCCCGCGGGCCGTAGTTTGCCCATCCCTGGTCTAAGGGGTTACTAGTTATTTAAAATGGCTCTGGGTATTTTACTGTTTGTAAGATTTGAAAGTTCGATATTTCCAAGCTGAATGGAGAATATAAGGGCCAGTTTACTGAAGAATTGCTTAAACTAGCAATTATAACATCTATTAAGTATTACGGCCGTTTCACATATTTATGTCACTTTCAGCCGTTTGTGTAATCGCTATGTGGCTTATTTTTATGCTTTTAAGTTTCACAAAATCAGAGCCCTGGTTATTAACTTTCTTTGTGTTAGCCTTGACGAGGTATCTCGTCATTAGCAAAATTAGCAATCAGAGCCCTGGTTATTAATTTTCCTTGTGTTAGCCTTGACGAGGTATCTCGACATTAATAAAACTGACCCAGGTCTTGATGGACAAGATATCGCGCCATCAGAAAAAATTACCAGATCTTAATCTCGTCATTATATAAAATCGGCAGTATCGTGATGAGATGACATCTTGACTGAAGCAAAATTGTTCAGATCTGGAGGAGATATCCTGTTGAAACCACTTGGAGGGTAAATGCAACAAAAAGTAGGGAAGTAAATTTCGAATAAATAAAATCAGAAGGGAATTGTTAAAAACCTATAATAGGTGTACAAACATCCACCATATAACTAATGCATATATAAACCAAATTCATCTGATTAACCCTCCTGGTGGTTGTCTCGATGAGGTGTCTCGTCATAAGCTAAACTGACCCAGATCTTGGTGAACGAGATAGAAAAAAAACTAACCAGATCTTGATCTCATCATCATAAAAGAAATTGACAATATATTGATGACGAGATATATCATTTTGTAATAATATGAAAATATGTAAATAATGTGTTATATTTTAACAGATTATTTTGCGTTAGCTCTATTAAAATAATTTACAAGCATATGCAAATTCTTGTCTTCTATGCTTAACCCTCTCGCTGCGTAATTTTTTTATCAAAATAGGTTCAAAAATTGCGTATTTTTTTATTACATATTTCAAATCTACATATATTTTAGAGTTAAAATATACAAAAAATTTTTGTAAAAGAGTTTTTTTTCAATATAAAATTAGATCATAAAAAAAGTTTGTCGGAATATTGAAATTGAAGAATAATCATATAAAAGCAAAATTTTGAAAATTAATTTTGGTTAAATTATGATTTATTTTATGAAATACAAAGGTAAAACGTATATACTAATGAAAATATGCAAAATACTTACAAAACATTTATTAGAAATGAAGAATTATTAGAAATCACTATCCACAGAGGAATCCGAGAAATTCTCATCAGTTTCGTTATAACTATCTTCAATATACTTGAAATCAGAGTCAGAACTGCTATCAGTGTCGGAAATATTGTCAGGAATGTAGGTTATATCACTCGCGAAACGCTTCCTGCCAGACATCTTTGAGCTTTGAAAGAGCGCGCAAAATGCTGCAAAAAATGCTTGTATATTTCGCAGAAATGTGGACATCTAACGCAATCTGTTAACCCAGATTTGAATAAACAATTAAACATCACAGAAAAGCCAAAATGAAACCATGAACACTGAATGAGAGGGTTGCACAGTTAAATAGACGGCAAAAATGCATCCCCGCGGAAATCGCGGGCTGCGCAAATTTTGCTATTTCTACGTTGCCCGCGGAAATCGCGGGATGCGCAGCGAGAGGGTTAAGATGCTTATCAGTTTTTAACCCTCCTAGTGGCTGCTTCGACTAGGTTTCTGACCAAATCTTCATGGACGTCATTAGCAAAATTGGTCAGATCTCGATGTACGAGGTATCTCCCCAAAACCACTTGCAGGGTTGACTACCTTTCGATTGTCCTATTCCCCTCACCGCTGCAGTGCATCTGGATTAATCGACATATAGAACATGTTTGACACGAAGAGCTGTAGCAATGCATACCTTGTTGTCCCCTCCTGTCCTGCGTGTGCTTCCTGAGGCATATAACGACCGTGAAAATGACGATGATGAGGACTAGCGACGACACGACAACGGGAATGAGCAAAGTGACGTTGCGGTGGAAGGGTAGCTCCGACTCTCGTCTGACTAGGGCGGGGAGAGAAGTGCTATCTGTCAGAGGGGATGGCAAAATAAACAACACGTCTCACACACACCAATACACAGCATTCTGACATACACACACGTCTTAAAGTGACGCGATTCTAGTTTCTTAACTCTTGTGAAATTGCCATAGGGCTTCTAGTATATTCCTGCAAGTCTCGAAAATGAATGAAACTACCATAAATAAAATCCTCACTTGGTATATTAGTATTTTCATACATTTTTATCCACAACTTTATAATACTTTCCACTTACGATTTGTATTGAAAGGTCAATTTTGCTTCTAATGTTTTTCAACTAAAAATTTAAATACTGCATATTTTCTAAAATTTATTTGAGAGAATTTTGATTTTGTATATCTTATACAATTCTTTTTCCATATCAAATCAAAATACAGCTTATTGTTTTCTCAAGTCTCAAAATTGGGCTTTTAATAAACATGACCCTTTTATCCACTACTTTATATTACTTTCAGTTTACGATTTATGCGAAAAGGCGACCTTGCTTCCGAAGTTTTTAAACTAAAAAATTAAATAATGCATATTTTCTCAAATTTATTTGGGAGAATTTTGATTATATATATATAAATTCTTGATCCATATCAAAATAAATCCTATAAATTTATTAATTTTAATATTTCAATGCACTATTTTTAATTATTTCTAATTTAAATAAAGAAATAATTTCTTGCATAATCTATACAATATGTTTTCTAATTTACCTCCTAAATTCTGCAAAAACGAACTTTCTGAGTTTTTCATTAAGGATTTAATTACTGTGTATATTCTATTACTCCGATACACATCTCTTGATAAAAATGAATCTGCAAATTAATTTGTAGTTTATGAAAAAGCTTTATGATATCCATCACAATTCTTAGAACCAAGATTTCAGTGTTTTTGACATATATTTAAATCACTTTAAATGATTTCATAATTCCCCACGAGTTTCTGATTAAAAAATTACTATGCAAACATGTATAATTACTATCCTTGTAAAGTGAGAGTAGTTTTTACTTTCACATAATGTGACGATTTTATTAACTGGGTCATATACTGATACTGAACAAGATGGGTTGTACTTTTCTACATTTAGAATTAAAATAAAGTTATTAAGGTGTATGTATACACTAGAAATCACGAAAATTGACCAAAAATATCGATATATTTTTTAAGAATTCAAAATATTTTACAACCCCTTAGCTTTCAAACTATACCAAGATCTTGTAAATATTCGAAATAGTTTTCATGTTACAAGGATTTGTGTTAGGTACTGTCACTTTAGACAAACACGTTTCCGAAACTTTAAACTCGATTTCTGAACTATGTTTTTGCTTCTTTCGAACAGTGATAACTCAACAATGAATTGATCTATTATAATTACTTTTGTGTCATTATAATCTATATAATACAGTGAATGTTTTGACCCTCAGTCGCAGTCATTGGTTAAGAAATTAATTTTTAGTTGATTTTTAGATGTTGATATTCATGAAAAAATCTTGATTTATTAGACTTCCTTCGTGAAAAAAATTATAAGAATAACCTATTCCCTCTAGCAACTTGATGGAGGATCAAAGCATGAAGAATAATATTAGGAATAATTTCCAACAGGAATTGTCTTTCTGAACACATTAAAATTTGAGATATCACTGTTCAAAAAACATGCTAATTAGTTAATTATATCTAAATTAGATAATTAATGAGTAGCTTAATCAGAATTTTTCACACTGAAATGAGTTTAAGCACAAACCAATGACCTATTGTGAAAAAACTGGATTTTTAAAGTCAAAATTTAAAAACAATGTTCTAGTGTGTACATGCACCTTAAGCGTTTGAAGTGTTTTGGGGACATAAGAACTGTGGAAAATAAGTAGCATTAGTAGTCAATAAATGTGCAAGATTCTTGCATATTACGTGGAGTAATTTTCCTTTTGTGATAATATGAAAATATGTGAATAATATATCATCTATTGACATATTATTTTGAGTTAGCTCTATTAAAATAATTTGCAGGCCTATACAAGTTCTTGTCTTCTGTGTTTAAGATGCCTATCCGTGTTTGACCTCCGAGTTGTTTCGAAAATATATCTCGTCATTGGCAAAACTGACCAAATCTTGATGAACGTGATATCTCGTCATTAGAAGAAAAATGACCAGATCTTGATTTCTTCATCATAAGAAAAATGGTAATATCCTGATGACGAGATACCTCGTTATTATCAAAATTGGTCAGATATCTCTACGAGATATATCGTCGAAACCACTTGGAGGGTAATAAATGAATTTTACCGCTCAAAATTCTGCATAATAATCTTTTGTAATTTCAACACTTATTAAAACACGTAAAATTATCCATGAATTATTAATCAAAGACAAAGCTCTAAACAACTTAACCTGGCCAATACTTACCAGAAGAATATTGGAGTGGCATTGTCCTGAAGTTATATTCCCCTTGTGTGACTCCAGCCTCACTGTGAGCTGTCACCATCACAATGTATTCTCTATCAGGCGTCAGTTGTCCCAGGATAGTTTTGTCCCTGTTTGCTGGAATGCGGTCCGGTACAGAAATCCACTGGTTCTGGTACTTGGCTTTGTACTGGACGTTGAAATGCAGTATCGAACATCCTCCACTCTGCCATCCATCCAAGTGTAGTATCACGTAAGTTGAATTGAGCGTAATGAATGATCCTTGAGGTGCAGGCATTGGTGCTAATGAAATTTAAAAATAAAATTCTTTGAAATGGAAATTAAGTATTTCATTTCAGGTTTTTAGTAATTAGAAATATACAAAATTTGGAAGTTTTAAACATTTTAAGCCCTCTATACCCATATTTGATTCTCTCAAGTTACAAGATAACATAAACCCAAAATAAAAAGCAGTTGTTATCACACACTGTACATTTGTGGCACCTTTGAGAAAGCTATTAGAATCTCGTGACATATATACACGTGTTTTAAAATAATAATACATTTATGTATTTATGATTATAATACATTTATATTTATAATACATTTATTATATTTATATGTATAATACATTTATATTTATAATACATTTATTATATTTATATTTATAATACATTTATTACATTTATATTTATAATACATTTGTTACATTTATATTTATAATACATTTATATTTATAATACATTTATATTTATAATACATTTATATTTATATTTGTAATATATTAATAATTTAAATAGATATTCGCAATTTTTTCAGTATTAAATAATAAAAAAATCTATATTTAAGTTTAATTTATTTAATTATTAGGCTAGTTTATTCGAGTGTGACTTGCAACGATTTGTTAAATTAGAGTGTAAGGGTTAAACTTAAATAATGAATACCCATTATGAACGACTTTAACGAGGATTTTGGCATCAAGTTTATATTTCCGTGTCAGAATCGATATCAGTGATTACAAATTGGAAAAAGATGATCACTTATGATGATCGTCATGCATTCTGCATATGGCTACCCTTTCCCCGATCAAGCTTAGTACTTTTTTAGAAATGGACTCCCTCCCAAAGCCGTATACTTCCTCACCAGAGCCACCATATATTTACTTCTACAATAGAAGTGAAAATAACAATATAACAATACACTAGATGACTACTGAGGAAGATCAAAAGAGTCTATTATACTAGACTAACGATTGGTACTTGGAGAAGCAACTTGATCCCAGGTGCAATGATTGAGAACGCATCCCGTATATTGCTATCTAGATTTAGCAGTGTGTTGTGTACTTGGATACAATTGTCTCCATAATCACAAAAGAGTTTCCACTCAAATAAGAAGTTGATATGTATGTGTATAAAAGAAGGTCTATTGCTTTTCTCTAGGTTCTCACTTGGTGTTTTCCCTTTTCATTGTTAACAATCAGCTCATAGAATTAGTTTACAATCAAATAGTAGCATTTTTCGTTTATTCTCGTGGCATACCTAACAGATCTTACGGCAACTGCAGTGTTACACATCATAGGGTGGTGTTTAGGTTCTCGTTTTAACATGTTCAGGCAGGAAACTTTCTGACCTTACTATGTATTTGTAATGTTCAATAAAATCTTAAAATCAGTAGTTTTAAAGCAATAAGGGATAACAAGAAATATGAAAAAGTGTTATATCAGCGATTGACAATGTTTTAAATCGGTTAGTTTAAAAATTAGCAAAATGCATTTCATACCGGCTCCTTTGGTCCTTGTCGTCACAGATCGACTAGGTTCCCCTGTCCCTAGGCTGTTGGAAGCAGTAAGGTACATGTGATACCTGGTACCACATTTCACGTTCTCCAATGTGTATTTATCCGTTGTACTTCTCAACTTTTTACTTTGCCAAATGCCATCATCGTGTCTGAAATGCAGAGTGTACTCTAAAGAAAAAGAGAAATGTGTTACGTGAAAAATATACCAGGGATACATATGCAATGTTATTAAATAATATTAATTTATATTATTAAAAAGTGAAATAATTTTTGATTATGAAGACTAGTTAACCCTCCTGGTGGTGTGTCGACGAGGTAGATCGCTATTAGCAAATCTGACCAGATCTTGATGGACGAGATATCTCGTCAGTACAGAAAACTGAAATGATCTTGATCTCGTCATCATAAAAAATGGTAATATCTTTATCATTCGGAATTCAATTGGCATTCTTGATGACGAGGTATCTCGTCATTAGTAAAAATGTTCAGATCTTAATTGACGAAATATCTCGTCGAAACCATTTGGAGAGTTAATATATGCATTCTGCTGCATCTTGGAATATTAGCTCTTTGACAACGATACCCAAAACTCAAAAATCCGTTCCTTCCTATTTGTGTGAGCGGCCTTACTTGCATCTGCGCATGCGCGTCACTAACCACTTCTGTGACTTTTTACTGTGTGGACACTATAATGTAGCTCTATGTTATTGTTTCCTTAATGTACCGTGAACACTAGAGTCGTCTCTTAATAAACAGCTTATCTACGTATAGTATATTCCCTGTATCAGTTAGTACTTTATTGCTATATGTTAAGTGGTGGTGATAAGGTGGGTGAGGTCTGTAAACAGATTTTTACTGAAAATATCCATGATAAACGATTTGTAATCAATGAAAAAGTTAATTTACTCCTAAAAATTTAATTCGCTACTGCTGCGTTTGATTACGTTTTAAAAATAACAACTTACACTATTTACTCTTCAGAATAAGTTAATTTCTGTACCTCAGAACCAGACGAACGTAAGTCCAGAAATGACGATTTTCAGGTTATTGCAGTTTTGAATTGGATTTTGCATTACAGTTTGTAGAATCTGATTTTGCATCACGCCATAACAACGTAAGTCTGTAAAATATTCTCCTTTTATGATTTACTAGGGTTATAAGAGCGTAAGTCCTAACCTTTGTTTGAGCCAGACAAACGTAAGTCCTAACCTTTGTTTGAGCCAGACAAACGTAAGTCCTAACCTTTGTTTGAGCCAGACAAACGTAAGTCCTAACCTTTGTTTGAGCCAGACAAACGTAAGTCCATCCACTCAAAAAGACAGTTTGTACTTTCATGTATAAAAACTAAGCCTGTTAGGGACAACGGAAATGAGACTGCACAAGAAACAAAACCGAGAGCCATATATTTATTTTTAACTTTAATAATAAGGAAGAAGTCATTCGCAAAACTTTTTTCCTGAATACACTTTCGATTTCTGAGACCTTCATGAGAGTTTCTTTAAAAAAATCCAGTGAGTCTGGTTTGGTAACGCCAGACCTTAGGGGAAAACATATTTCAGCAAATAAATTACCGAGTGATAGCTTAGAACGGATCAAAAACCATATTTGAAAGTTTCCGGTGTATGAAAGCCACTACAGCTGGGAAAGATCTGTAATATAAATTTAAATATAAATATTTGGGCAATCGCCTGAACATTTCCACAATGTACTCACTGTATGTAGATGAGTGCAAAAAATAAAAAAATTAAACCTGAGAAAAAGTGGGTTCATTCCAAAATTTTCAATGAAGATTTCAACTTGTCTTTCCACTCAGCAGATTGTGATGTTTGCCACAAACTAGTCTGCGAAATTAATAATGAAAAAAATGATGAAAAACTCAATGAACTTCAATTACAAAAAGAAAACCACTTGGAAGAAGCTCCATGAAGGTATGAATTAAAAAGGGAAGATAAACTGAAAGGCCGTCTAAACAAGGTTTGTGAGAGTCGTTATGTCTTATCTGCAAAATGTCTTCCAACGCCAGATTTGAAGAACTTCCAAAGTTTTTACTCAAGAAAACTCTGGACATTAAATAGTACAATTTATGATACAACCGTTGACAAAACTGGGATGAAGTTACAGCCGGTCGAGGAGGTAACGAAATAGCATCATGTTTATTCACATGGGCGAATGAAGAGCTTCGAAATCCTGACAGGCCTACTGAAAACTTAACAGTGTGGTCAGATAATTGCTGTGGCCAAAACAGTAATATTAATGATTTTCATGTTTCTATGGCTGTTGGAAAAAGTTTTTACTCTAAAAGAAGTCAACCATAAGTTCTTACTTGCTCCACATACCCACGTGGAAATAGATGGCAAGCATAGTGTGGTAGAGAGAGCGAAAAAGCAACTAAAGAACCACATTATTTTTACCAGAAATGATTGGGCCAATTGTATTGCTTCATGTTAAAAAATAACCCCTTTGTAATGAGAAGGATGTGCCTTGAAGACATTCTTTATTTTCCCTACTTGAAGAGCAAAGAAGCTCCATTTGTTTCAAGGAAGAAAAACAGACAAAGATCCATTTTTGATATCCAATGCAGTGTGGTTACAGCTTCGCAAAGAAGACAGCATGTTGTACTATAAGACCAGTTCCGCAGATGATACCTTTAAAACTGTTGAATTTAAAAGAAATCATAGAGAACAAAAAGTTGTTATGCCAGTGAAAATCCCAAAATTGAGAGTACCAAAAACAAGTAATGAGAAGTACAGAGATCTCATGAATTTAATGCAGTGGGTCCCTGAAGAGTATAGACCCTTTTAAAACCTTCCACATGGAGAGAAGGAAGGAAACTTTCCTGAGGATGTCTCAACCGCTCTCGAGTAATGTTTTTGCTTAATCTGTAGCTTTTAAGCCATTTAAAACATTACAACACTCAATCTGTATAATATTAAATATTTTTTATACAATATTAAATATTTTATACAATATTAAATATTTTTGTACTTTCTCTAAGTTTTTGATAGTATTAAAGACATTGTTACTATGATTGCTAGTGTAGTTTATTTGAAACACCTTTTTAAAATGCTATGTAAGTCCTTTAACAGGTTTTTGATGTAGAACCACAATAACATAAGTCCAGTCCTGTCTTAATGAGCTATAAAATTACATAAAAATTAACCAATAATGGATAAAACATGTATATTTTTATTGTTAACAATCAAGTTTTGCAGGCTAATTCAAATACTAGCTTTGTAACCAGGCAACGAGATCCTTCTTTTCAGTTTTTATGCTTTCCTGAAAAGTTGACAATGTGACTTCCGTTCGTCTGATTCTGAGGTACAGATTTTAGGATGTATTTAAAATAAGAAAGTTAAATCAGTTGTTAAAAATAAATTACTTAAGACTTACGCTACTTGCAAATGAGTAATTGAACATGCATATTTTCATACAAACAAATGAACAATACACATACAACAAAGAAAGGAGGAATTGAACATGCAAATGCTTATTTTCCCCCTTATCATATATAATTGAGAAATATATGGCGAGAATTTAATAAACGATTTTAATTGACTAGTCGAATGTATGAAAATTATGAAGATATCAAATGTTATCTGTAAGGACTGAAATTTGCATGGAGTCGAAATGCCTAAATTTACTCTCAAAAATTTCTACAAAGACTATCAATTTCTATACTGAAAATAAATTATGTGCTATGCAATCGAAAGTATCGAAAATCCTTAAATTTAATTTCGTATTTATCATGAATAATTTTTTATTGATAAGAAATTAATTCATTGAATACATTTTTATAAAAAAAGATTGTTTTAATCTACATTCTCGTCTTAATATTGATTTCTGAAATTCTCCAAATTGTATGATCAAAGCACAAAAGTGCGAAGTTTTCCAATAATTTGAAAAACTAATACAAATTTCTTCTTAAAATACACCAACTAAACTGTACGGATCTCAAAAATTCTCACGAATGAATTAAATATTTTTTGAATTCTACAGATGGCAGCACCCATAAATAACTTTCTGAGTAATCCTTAGAATTCCAAAATCACAGCAAAACGTGGTAGCAATTTTTCAATGAATCGAATTGTTTTTCTGTTGGTATAAAACAACAAACACAAGACACAACAAAAAAAAACAAACACAAAAGTTATTTTTGGTTGGACGAAAAGTTCTTTTAAACTTCTTTTCAAAACCACAGAAGATATAGGTTGTGCTGCCATCTACAAACCTTTCAGAGAACTAAAACCGAATATTACCCTATTTTCAATTGAAAATAATTTAATCGATTATTCAAAAGAAAAAGATGTAAATATTAAAAATTATGCACCAGACATTATTATAATTAAGGAGATAATTAAAACATATAGGAAATATAGAAAGGTGCACACTTCAGGTAATATGAAATTATAGATATTTTAACCTTTGTTCATGGGAAAGTAGGTGACATATTAATTTTAAAATACACAGAAAATAATATACATAAAAATACACTTGGGTGAGAGTAATCACTACCATATTCTTCCTAAAAATATTTTATATCACATAAAATAATTTCATTTTTGCAAAATTAAAAATAACTTTTTAAGTTTCGATCGGGTGACTTCAATAGCCCACTTTTTCAAAAAGACACAAGACAGGACTGCTTTTTAAACTTAATTTCCCAGAGGCATATGGTAAGTCGTAAACGTAAAACAAAATATACTCACATTTTAATGTGTCGCCATCTATCGGATGTAGCTCGTACTATATTTCACAGCCATAAAATAATGGTACTGTTAACTGTCACAACTCAAAAAATACACACATATAGAAGAAAGGAAAACCTTTTTCATTACCGTCTGTTAAATTGTTAGTAAACTATTCTTATTTATAATTAAGAAATGTTATTTCTGTAGGAAGGTATTATTTGTGTAGTTTTGAGTTGAGTTCTTTCCTGTAGATTTAATTAAAATTATGTGATTTTTGTATTGCGAAACTTTTCCTCTATACGTAGAATTTTTATGATTTCAGCTTGCAATATCTAATAATTGTTCTTTACGTATACTTCATGTATTTGAACGTTAGGAACACACAAAAATTACTAAGTTGTAATCTAATTACGAAATGATATTTCTGTATGTAAGCAATCTCACCTGTTATACTGGAACGATCCTTGGAATCCTTCTCCCACCTAATGTTTATGGAATTTGACGTTGTGCTGAGGACTTGAAGTATCGGAGAAGTGGGCGGAGCTGTAATACAATGCCGTATTATATATTATACGGAGAGCATATCAAGGACACTAATTCGTCATAATAGTACTTCATATAATAGTACATCCTTAATGATAAAACATAAGAAACTTTTTGGCGTAAATAATTGAAGAATTATGTAAAACATAATCCTTAAAATCAAAACATCACAACGCAGGTAATTTATCAGCAAGCCAAAATAAAACTAATAGTAATTTAATTAAATCTAATCAAGTTAAATCTAATTCAATTTTTATTAAAATATCTTATTTTTTCTTATCTAAATATATTAGTTGCTCTGATTTTTGTATTTTTTAGATATAAAATATTAAAATTTTATGTGGAATATTTTGTTTGCAAAATAAAATAGTGTTTGCAAAATAAAATAATAGCCTTAGATAAATTAACAGATTTTCTTTTCTCCAATTTTTTCAATTAATTCTCTGGGAAACATGAAAGCATGAAGATGGTTAATTTGCTTTTTCAAATGTCATGGACTTGAAGCGTTCGCATATCTACATATGTATCAAAACTCAAAACGTGATTGAGAAAAAATGCGAATTTGAAGAATCTATGTTTGTAAATATTTATTTAACGTTACATTTGTCGTAAAACGCAACCTCTCAAAAGTATTTCTGAGTAAAATACCAGAAATACATTTGTACCAACAGACATTTAACTAAAAGTAAATATTCTGATTATATTTTATCATGTGGTAATTATTAATTTAAGAAAAGAAATGTAATATACGTTTTGTAAACTATTTTGTTAATGTTTTAATTTATGTATTTTTAATATTATTTTGTTATGTGGCAACAAAATGAGATAAAAACGAATAATGAATAGATGCTCCAGAAATATGTAGTAAGAAAATATTCTAGGAATTTCCTAATGAAATATTAATTATGTTTAAATAAAAAGTATTAACTTTAAACTCGCTTTCCTATTCCACTACCAAAAGAGAGTATTCACATGCAGAACAGATATTTCTTTACACAAAGCATGCATTCTTTTTATGCTTCAGTTATCATCTACCCTAAAATTAATCGAGTGAAGAAATAAAATATAGAGACATTTAGAGAAATTTTAAAATTCAAAGATTTCAAGTAAATAGTATTTCAAACATTAGGTTCCTTTGAAATCTTTGTCAAGCTATTGCCATACATTCATGAAATACTAAACATATATAAAGTTTTCAAAATGTACCTGTTTCGAGAGTTGTTCCAATGACACTGTCTGTCTGGGGTCCAGCACCGGCAACATTGTAGGCCTTGACTATAATTTCGTATTTAGTGAACGGTTGTAGGCCTGTGACATATGTAGAATGCTGTTCACTTTCTTCGTTCGCTTCAACGGGTTTGTATTGAAATTTTTCGGAAGAATGGTAAACTCGGTATCCAACGTGGTACCCTTGGATCTGACCGTGCCTGGCGTCTTCTCTAGGTGGCTAATGGAAAAATATTCATGCGCTGATTTATCAAATTTCAGTTATTTTTCACATCATAAAATACACATTAAAGTAAAGGTACATCTGTGTAAATAATTCAACTTCAATATAGCATCCATGTCGCCCAGAAGCCCGTGCTCCTAGATTAAAAAAAAATAAAGTTCGGGCCAACAAAATAATCGATAAAACTTAAAGTGAGTTTTAACGTAAGTTTCAGTGAGTTGTCTATATTTTAATGTTCTTGATTTTCAGTACAAATAGCCAACCAGGTCACTAAAAATAATCTATAAACCCGAAGTGATGTTGTTAAAGCAAATTTTTTAGTGAGACGTCTCTTCCAATTCTAACGTTCTTGATTTTACCACAAAAATCTAACAATGCCACCAACAATAATCGATAAGACCTTAAACAATTTTTAAATATAAATTTCAGTGAGACGTCTTTTTCTATTTTATTTTTCTTGATTTTCTGCACAAAAGGGCAACCAGCCACCAAAAGCAATCGATACAACCTGAAGTAATTTTTTAATGTTTTAACTAATTAATCAAAAGTTCCTCATAAAACAGCAACTAAAAATCTGACCATTTTAAAATCTTACCCTAGAGCAACATACACACTTGTCTTACAATCATATCTTTCCTTTCTTAAAACAATCAACCAATCACGCTTTGATCACCGCCACTGTCTAGACATTAATTGCTAGACTGAAGTAACCAACTCAGCGTACTAGATAAACTGAGTAAAATTACTCCCCTCTTAGACCAAAAGCACTTGAAGAAAATCCCCGGGTCTACTTAAAATGGAGAAAAATGGCTTTGCCTCCAGGAGCTGTATATGCACTCTAGGACACTTATCTAAATAATTTGCATTTGATCTTGATTGATTGAGTTTTATGGCGCAAGGTCCGAATTAAGCAAAGCTGTACCGAACAGAAGACACACAACGTGATTTAATTAATGTACACTCCAAGTAAGCTTTACTGACACAGAAGAAACACTCCAAAAGTAAATTAGCCTTTACACTACGGCGTCCAAATTTCGTTACCCGCGTCTCAGAACGGCAAATTTCGCTTGACTTCCTTCCTCCTACAGAATTTGGCCGAGATAACGTCTCACTTTCCTTTCATAATGTTGTCCCAATGTCGCTCAGTGGAAATTGGGGGAATGGTTCTTTGAATCACCTCTCGGGTTTGCTACTTTTCCCGCTCTTTTCTACCCCACTTGATGCTTTACAAGGTACCGTATGAGGTTTGGATTAAAAATCGTTTAAGAAAGCTAGGACAGTAGCAGATACATACTCCATTTGGTTTACTTATTATATTAAATTTTCAATGACTGATTTTGATAAGCACAAGTCATTTTTTCAAATTAAACACAAGATTTTGATAGTTCATTTTTTAAATGGCCAGTGTGATTTAGTATAATCGTTTATCTTCTTAATTATCGTTCATAATATTCATATCTTAGTAAAAAAAATAGAGTGTAAAGTGTTTACATTATAAAAAATGACAGATACTTTCTATTTAAATAATTAATACGTAAACAAGCACATATATAAGGAATAAATACACTTATGTTTCGTTCTCTTCAGGAGTATTATTTTATTGCACATGATTAAAATTTTATTATTTTATGAGTTTGTTAAAAATGATTAAATAATGATATGAATATTTGTTTGACTGATGGCATTCAATAGACTCAATATCTTATGAGAAAAAGCTCTTACTACTAGCTTTCAAAATACTTTTTTAACTGAATGGAACTTCCTTCAACCCTTGTTTTAAAATTTATTGAAAATTGTACATGTAGGAAAGTAATTGGTTGTTATTCTTATAGGTGTTGTAGAGGTTTAAATTCACTTTAAAAATCAGTTTCAGAATTCAGTCATAGACAAGAGAAAATATGTAAAACGACTGTAAATTTCCTTATCAAGTGAGTATCATATGCACACCAGTCTCCAACATTTTGGTCTAATTTTAGTATTCTTATAGAGTTTAAGTTTCCATTGGATTTTAGAAAATCACTTCTTTTGCGATAAAGAGTTTATGTCACAAAAAATTTATAAAATTTCTTCATTAATATTAACCGACAGATTAACCGGCAGTTATTTTTGAATTTGGTTTTAAAGATGATTGAAAAATCATCTTTTGAAAAATCATCATTGAAATCATCTCAAATGAAAAGTGGGTGCTTCTTTTACATTGAAATTACTTAAATGCTGCAATTTAGATGCTCAGTAAACTAGTAAATTGAGAAATTAAAAAAATTATCATTCTTCAACAGATACTATTGTGTAAATCAGGTAAAAATCAACCAATGCAAAATTAGAAATTTGTAAATTAAAATATTTAACGTCAATGGAAAATTTCGAATATGTATAGTAATTTCACCATTGGTCACTAAAAACTAAAAGTCCAAATTTATGAAAACAGCTTGAGTATAGTTCTGCCGCTAAAGCGAATAAACGGGGATATCAGCTAACTACTGTGCAATATTTAGTACAGAAAGCAGATTGTTTTCTTTATTCTCTTTGGTCATTTCTTGCAACACTGAAGTTAATTAGACCGATTGAAAGCAGGAAGATCGAAAATACCGCTAACAATCGAAACTTTTCAAAAACCAAGTGGTGATAAGAAATAAAAATACTGTAACCTTTATGAGCAGTGTTCTGACAAAGAAAAACTCCTTCAAATAACAAAGAAAAGCTCCTTCGGTGGCCAGCGTGAGAACCCTTCGTGCCCCCTCGAGTCAGATTGATGTGTGGTAGGTTTTAAGTCATTCTACCAAAGATAAAGAAAGATATATCATGTTATCTCCCGCTTTTGCTATGAGCAGATATGTGACTCGCTGGATAATTTTGTGTGAAACTTTTTTAAGAGCTTCCCGCTTTCTATAGGAAGTAATAAATATATTGGACAAAGCGTAAAAAACTAGTACAGATTCATCCTCCTATTTCTGAGAAACCAAGAATGGATTACTTCAGGTTACGTGTTCATTTAGATTTCCAAAGTTTCAAATGCCAGAATAGTAAACGTGTCTTTGATTAATACACTGATAACAAACCGCATTTTTTCATTTCAATTTATCACTCTTGAACAGGCTATCTTTTTGCAGAAAATAATTGCGAGAAGTGGTAATATACTTTGAAAAGAAATCTTTAAGGTGTTTCAGCCAATTGTGCAGTTTATAATAATCTTACATTTTCCTTGCGCTGTTATAATAGATAATAGTAATAGTGCAGAAAATAGTATTATTGTCTTGTAAGATTTCTATTTTTAACTTTCGTTTAAATTTTGAGATAAGTTAGCAAAAAAGAAATATTTTTGAGTTACGCAAAAATAGACGCAATTCTTTTCGGATCTACTTCCAGTCGTGACTTTCAAGTGAAGATGATGACTGACCAAGGCGAGGTCATGTTAATAATCCATCCTTTTGGATAGACGAGAATGCTAAAAGCGATACTGAATCAGAGCAAGATGTCAATAAAATTGACTCGCGTGATCAATCAATTGATACTGAGAATATTGAAAAGTGAATAAAAGTGTGAGGCCCAAATAAACTGGACTACCGTTATACTAATACAATAGGCGTTAATCGGAGAATTTTTGTAGTGATCCTGTAATAACCTATAAACTGGATCTGAGACATTCGAATATTTTAAATTGTTGGAATTACTAATAATCTGTCTTCTGTTTTTCTCACATATTTGAAATTAGCAACACCTTTCATTTAAATATAAAGCAAATATATAATTAATTACAGTAACTTATATCATAACTACATAAACTGTCATTTTAATCATAGATATATTCTTCGGATATCTGACATTCATAAAGATATAAAAATAAATTCTATACACAAACTTAGAGTTTCAAATTCATGTACGAAAATATTCACAAATTATTTTATTAAATATTGTATACAAACATTGCTAAAACAGCTGTTTTTCCAATGGTTTTCGTTCACAATGTTTGAATTATTAAAGTAATAGACCATTTAACCAATTCTCAACCTAATTCTTATTGACTATTTAATAGCAAATTTTGAAAAAAAGATACTTATAAATCAGGTGTTAAAGGTTATTGTTCGAATTTGTTCATGAAAAGAAAAATACATAAGTTTATGTTAGTTATAGATACTAATGGGTCATTGTTGTACAGCCTTTAAAAAAGCTATTTTATAAGTATATAATGGAAATATTTGTTCTTATTTAAAAGCAAACGGGGGGGGGGATAAAGCCGAAGTTACCTTGTGTAACAATTTCATATATCGTGAAACGCTCTAAGCATTACGTTGGATGAGAAACCCGCTCAATAATTTGCTCATGTAACTTCCTGGCGTATTCTTTGGCGTGACACATATCAGCGGCGCGACATTGTGTATTTCCCACAGAGTTCACGCAATGATCGACAGGGTAGGGCTTCGAAAACAAAAGGACCAACCCTCTTAAGGGCCAGTCACTGACAGCTCACAAATCGTGATCGATGTAAGAGGTTATTTAACCCTCTGCATACGTCGGGGCAGAATATCGTTTCCTTCTTTGTTTACGGTAGCCGGCCCAACGGCTTTACAGACAACTTACTGAAACCGGCCGAAACGGCCTTTACAATGCTTTCCCCCAGGAGGAGAGAGAATATATGTCTTCTCATTATCACCTAATGTGCCGGTTTCTATTGTCGGGACGTGGGTATGCCTAGAAGGGACAGATTCTTCCCGGGTAAACTGAAAGTGTAGCGGTGACTTTTAAGTGTATCTTTTTTCATTTACTCAACATCTCACAGACTAGATGCTCGAGGATAAACAATTTTCGAGGCTCCCCGTCTATAACCCTCACATCTTTGTCAACGGAGAAGATAAGGATATTCACGCGCGGGTCTCTTTGTAGCACAGAAAATAGGGGATGGAAATTGTATTAGGCTTCAGCGATTCTTCAGGAGTTTGAGGTCTGAAAGAATCCGAGTCTTTCGTAACGAGGGGACTCGAAACTTTCGGCCGGTTGGGCTGGTCCCCATATCCAGAGGGTTAAAAGGGGAACAAAATCTTCGGTAGATCTAGGGAACAAAATCTTCGGTAGATCTAGGGAACAAAATCTAGGAAAGAAAAATCTCACTGTACATCTGTTGTACTGCCCGTAGTCTAAAGGTTAGAGGAATGGAACCTGTACTTGCATACAATTAGCAGTTTTAAGTCCAGTGGTCCAAACCCACTGGGAGAATTCACTTATCGAGAGGAAAAGCATATTCAATTTTATTGACGTTGTTGTTTGGTGCAGCTTAATCAAATATCTCCCTCGCCTTTTAGAACCGAACCCAACAAACCATGTTCAATTTTAACCCAAGGTGCTTCTCTTCCTAATTAACTTAAAATGCCTCATAAAACAACAATAAAAGTAGATACCATTTTAAACTCTTCGCTTTGAGAAAGATACACCCACTTAAAATCGCAACTTCTCTTAAAACCATCAGCCAGTCTCACTTTTGTTCACCCACCACCTAGACATTAATTGCTAGACTGAAGTATCTAACTAAGCGTACTAGATAAACAGCAAAAATACTCCCCTCTTAGACCAAAACACTGAACGCAAATCACCGGGTCGTCTTAAAACGGGGGAAAAGAAAGGAAAAAGGATATGCTTCAGGTAACTGGAGATGCACTCTGGGACGCCTGTCTAAATAATTTGCACGAAAGCTTGGTTGATTAGGTTTTATGGAGCAAGGGACATATTTGGCCAAGCTGCGTCAAACACGACGTCGAGTAATTGGCATACACACGAGGAAAGCTTTACTGATACAGAAGAGAAATGCACCCTTAGAGTAGGTTACACTATAGGGTTAACCTACAACTCGCAGAGGGAAAACCTTTGAGGAAAGTCACAGATAAAGAAAAAGCATATTCAATTTTATTGACGTTGTTTGGTGTGGCTTGGTCAAATATAGCAGCTTTAAGACGAACAAAACCAACCGTATTCAGTTTTAATTCCAGGATACTTCTTTTCCTAATTAACCACAAAAATGCTTCATAAAACAACAATCAAAAATAGATACCATTTTAAAATAATCCCTTTCAGAAAGACACTTAAAATCGCATCTTCTCTTTCTTAAAACCATAAAACAGTTCCACTTCCATCACCCACCGTCTAGACATTAATTGCTAGACTGAACTCTAACTGAAGTACCCAACCCAGCAAGAGAGACTGAGTAAAATTACTCCCCTCTTAGACCAAAAGCACTGGAAGAAAATCCCCGGGTCCACTTAAAACGGAGAAAAAAGGCTTTGCTTCCGCCAGCTCGAGATGCACTCTAGGACGGCTGTCTAAATAATTTGCGCTTGCGGCAATAATGCAGGGAGACAGGCGTCCTTGATTATAAAGCACCTTTTCAAACGTCTCCCCTACATTAATTCGGGGATGGGAGTATAAATAAATTGAAAGCGCTGTGCTAAGGCTATCGCTTGTTGCAGTCTCTTGGATGGAAAGAAAGAGGCTGTTATAATTTGCAAGCGTAGGAGAGGACGTGATGTTAAATTAAAATTTTTGTGCTTTTTTGTTTTTCTTGACAGTCTGATGGATTTTTAAACACTGGGAAGGCGGATCGTTATTCTGAGAGTTCGCGTGGAAGATATCTTGGGGTATTTTTTAGTGGGAGCAGATTTTGTGAGATGGCAGATTAGAGCGTGTTTCAAACAGGAATTTTTCTACAGACTTGCATAGCAGGCAGATGTTCCGATAGCAGGGTATACCCGAAAATGCGATCAAATGGAAGAACGTTGTGGTTCACAAAAGGTAGGTAGTTAATTAAAGTCGCACTGGAAGAACGCAACGTGCTATTCGTGACGGTCCGATATCAATCCCGAAGGAAAAGATTCAAGGATAACGTCAAGTAATTTTGAATCATGATCAGATGACGTGAACAACACCGGAGTTGGCACCTCACTCTCCAAATTTCCACATCCTGCCAACGTGAGGACATTTGAGGCCATGACAGATTTAACGTGCACCATCTCCCTTGTACACGACGGTCTTTTCTGGCATCTGGAAGCAACCCTTCGGATGCTAATCAGTTGCTCTTCCAACAAGGCTACAGCGGCCCAGTTCAGAAAAGAAGTATTTCAAATACACTGCTGGCCATCGAAAATGCAACACCATGAAGGACAAGAGATATCAAAGCCGTATTTATTATGAAAAGAACATAAGACACTCAGGTTAAATTATTTAAACTACAGCTACATTCCACTTGCGGTACGGGAAGATATCAGTATTTTTTGTAGTTGCTATGGCAGGCAATAACTGCTGTTACACGTCTCGGCATTGAAAAAATGGGATTGCATTTGTGTTTGGGGTATGCCAGTCCTTTATGCTTCCACACTTGGACAAACTTCATGTGGCATACCAGAGGTTGGTTTGTGGTGTGCCAGTCGTTGGGTGAACACCAATCAGAAGGTGTTCGATTGGAGACAGATCTGGTGGACGGATGAGCTATAGAAGACGTGAAACTAGGTGGACATTGATTAATTGTTGTACGTTGTCTGCATATATCCGTTCTGCAACCTTCAATCTTCATTGCATGTCTTCTAGCCAATTTCAACCAATATAATTTGTCCTACGTCTTTTAACCAAAATATGTGTTTATTTCGTCACTGTGTGTTGTGGGGGTAAAGGCAACTAACCCTTCGTGCAACACGAGATTCCTGGATACTACATAATTCTGAAATCTCATGATACTCAAAGGGTTAACCATTTTGTCGCTATGACTTATTCCAAGGATATCCTGGTAACTACGAGAATGGATCTGCAATTATCCGCACACACAATATAAACTTCATTTCAATAAAAATAGACAACTTAAATAACATCATCTTTATGCATCGTCCTCTTGTTCAACTATCTTGTTCCATCTTTATGTAAGTTTTATTATGGCCTCAGAAATCGTTTTCACGGATGAGGCAAAAAGGTACGTTTGCACCGCCTTTTTGGATCTTGGTCTAAGGCGATCGACTAATATGCTTCTTCAGCACTAATAGTCTCTTGATATTTGTAACAGAACCATATAGTGTACACTTTAAATCGTTGTCATCATCTGAAATAGAGGATAGTGATCTAGCTTCTTTATGCCTTGAAGGACAATACCTTTTGGATCTTGGTCTGACAACAAGTCTCTTGATCCTTGTAACAGAACCATATTGTGTACACTTTAAATCGTTTTCGTCATCTGGAGCAGAAGATTGTGGTCTAACTTCTTTATACCTTGTTGGACCATACTTGATCTTTTATATCCATTAGTGCTTTTCTAGCAAAACAATGTTCCATTACTGTGTTGAAAGTGGCTTCTGGTGCACCTGAAGAATGCTCTCCTTTCTTGTTTTTCAACATGCATTTTCCACCGTTCTCCAATCAATTTTATTCTGTAAATGTGGGTTGTTTTTTTTCAGATGAGAAGAGAACCTAGTATGCAAAGTTCCTTTCAGTTCTTGGACTGTGCTGGACTAATTTGTCATCAACAATAGTTACTCGTGCGTGTAACAGATCAATGCTACACTGTTGTCTTGTGATATTGGAATAGGAGCGTAACTTAAAGTTTTAACAAGACATTTAATAAATGTAAAAAGACATCGCAAAGGACAGGCATGCAACATGATACGAACAGTGGATAGACTCAGAGGCAACTCATTCACTGCATATCATAAAAAGGATTGCATCTGAAAAATGTACTGATAAGAATACGTATACCGGAAACGATAATGTAAATACAGGAACCCGTAAATATACGCAGGATAGAGTAATACAAACACTAGTGATTTAAAACACTCAATAATATAAACACAGGAAGTCATTAATATTAACACTAGTGATTTATAACCCTCAGTAATATAACACTGAAAGGAAATATGTAGCGAACGATCGTCTGGCTTCTGCATGTTTAACTCTTGTGCGATTACTTTTGAACTTTACAATCCAATCGAAGTCACTCGGTTGTGACAAAACAATTGTCTTCTAGTCCTCAATGGATTTTGACCCCTGTTACATCTTCAGACCAACACACACAAAAGTTACTGAAATCTGTTGCTCTGTAGTGCAAAAGGAAAGCGAAGTGGCCCTCGTTAACATCAAGGCAACGACTATGTAACTTAAGCTTCAAACCTGGACATAAGACATCTATCGCCTAGCGATGAATAAGAAAACGACTGTATTTCCAATAGAAACTCATATACAGAGGCATTGTGGAAAGTTGTTGACTCGTTTTCGTATTTATCCTTAAGCTCCCCCTTCCCCATACAGAAATCATAATCCTCAGCAATCTTCCGGAACTGAAGGATGCAATCATTCTGACATTTAATTAAATCTTCGATATTGTTGTTGTAGTGTCCATTTTCTTGTCAGATGTCGACGAGTCCATTTTGCACAGCTTTGGTGATGTCGATTATTTTCTCGCTGTAAAGCTGTTCTTCAGAATGGGAATCGATGGTCTGAAGAACTGCGACTATTCAAGATACAGGACAAATGAATATATGAATAGGTGTGACTTCAACGCTCATACTCATGGAAAAATTGGGTGGCGAGTTGCCATGTTAGTCTTCTTGAAATTGGGGACCAGCAGTTCGTCAAAGTCTTCAAGATATCATGTTAATCACCTTCGTTGTTATGCTGACATTTAATGAAATAACAGATGACACTCTGTTTACGGGAAGTAAATATATAAAGAAAACCGCTCTTAAACTTAAGGTAGTAATTTAAGTATCATAACTTTGTACCAGTTATCCATTCCCTTTGAATTATCCTTCTACACACTATTTTCTGTAATAGTTTTGCAATACCATTTAAGCCATCATTAATTTTATTTTATACCATAAGAAGTGTTTAAAAGTTAAAAGTTATTTAAGAAGTTATTAGAAATTAAAGTATAAAATTTATATAAAGCAATAATTGAGACATGTAAACACCTTACCTTCCAGGTAACCTTGAGTGATTGATCTCCAGTGGGATGGACGGTTAGCTCTCTTGGAGGTCCGGATGGAGCTAAAAAACGATAGAATTTTCTTAAAATCATTTCCGTGGATATGAATACAATCTATGTGTACGTATTAGTAGTAAAATAAAGTTTTAGATATCAAAAAAATATAACAATGTAATTAGTTTATAAAAATTTAACAGTATGAAAATTCCCAATTCGATTACATTGATTTTTATGGAAAGTATCCGAAAGAAACAAGACTATAAATAAGTGTGTGAATTGTAATATTTGAAGAGCTCGGTGGGTATGTAGTTAATTAACATTACACTGGAGCAACACAACGGTCTATTGATGACGGTTCCAGACCACCCTTGGAAGGGAAAGATCCAAGGACAACGCCTCGAAATTTTGAACCACGGTCAGATGACGAGATCAATACCTGAGCTGGAACCGCACTCTCCGAACTTCCACACCAAGCCAGAGTGATTGAAGCATTCGGCGAGGTCTATTTTACGTATCACTAGTTTTACAAAGAGGCTAGAAAACGTTCAATAATGCAACTGTCAATGTTGCATGGGTAAGTGTAACATGGAACCGCATTGCATCCACCGTTTTGGAAATTCGGCGAAGCTTGTTAAGGGGATTGACGTCACAACTGTCCTGGTGGCTGCCTCGAATAGGTATCTCGCCATCATAAGCAAAATCAGCAATATCCTGATGACGAGATATTTCGTCTAACTCACTTGGAGGGTAATGCAAAGAACAGGATAAAAGTACCATAGCACAACCAAGCCAATATTTAGTTATTCAATAACCTTACCCGTAAAGAATACAAACCACGAAGTAGTAGCAGGAAGTTGGTTCCACATGAACTCACGCTTTCATGATATTAGATACTGACCCCAAACACCATGTACATATTTTCTTGGGAATTAACTGAATGAATCTATAATAATAGATCATAGACCATCTACATTATTAATGTGTAATAGTTTGTTTTTAGAAATCTATCTTCGTCTCAACCACAGCACGTAGAGATCTGAGAGAAGTGTCAAAATACGCAGAATAAACTGGGAAAGTTATTCCGCCCCTTTAAAATTTTCAAAAATTTAAATTTTAACATAAAATGTTCAAAAAAATTACCTAATTGGACAGAGTGTCGTGACGTCACTAGCTGATTCCGTCACGCTTCCGTAGCTGTTTTTGCCCCAACTTTTATATTATGTTTTTTTTGTTAGACTTGACTTAAATATTCGTGTTAAATTCGAGAAAAAAACGTAGAAAATGTTCAAAATTCAATATACAGTACTTTTTCGTGTCTTACATTTTACTGCTTTAAATAAACATTTAATACACTACTTTTTCGAGCCTTATATTTTTCTTCTTTAAGTAAGCATTATTTTTTGTAATTATTTCACATCCAATACAGCAAACCTGTATAACTCAACTCTTAAATCCATCGTAATTTGGAATTTCAAATTGTTTACTGCTGCTTTTGTAGCGATTGTTTTTTTGCGTTGTAATTATTCTTTTTTTTTTTTTTTTTTTTTTTTTTACGACAATGCCAAAAAGAAAAAGTTCCATAACAAGCAATTCAGCTAAATATAAACTACTAGAAAGACGTCACAATGAATCTAAGGAACAAGCTACCAATAGAAGACTGGTCGAAGCTGAACGTCAGGGTGAAATTCAGAAATTTACATGAAGAAGACTTGCAATGAGACGGCGAAAAATCTTATATGTCGTTTACTAACAATCAGTTATCCCGTGACACATTAAACCATAAAACTTTTAAATCCGAATAATAATGATAAATTTATAGAATTATATAACAGCGAATCTATAAGAAGGCATGCAAATAAAGAGTAAAAAATCCAAGAGGGAGATATTTACTAACACGTCCTCCGCAACACGGGGCCATACAGCTAGTTATTCCATTAAAATCTGATTTTCGAAAATATTGGACATAAATTGATATTTTTTGCCGAATCCTTCAAATATTAATAAATAAGGCTCTAGAATTTTTAAAAATTTATATGAGTAAAAGTACAATCGATTCATGTAACGAGAAAATAATTATAAAAGAATCTTCCAACTTTTCCAGAATTTTTATTGCCAAATCCTAAAAGGATATGCTGGAAAAGCAAAAAAAGAACGGGGAAGTGGGGTGGAACATATTATAGATCTTATGTCTGCCATCAATATATACGAGTACATTATCATACTTAACTATTTCTACACTACGTAAGTAGACAACGTCTGTTACCGTTAGCCATTCCTTATAAGTCATTTGATCATAACATCATATTTGAAGGGTTTGTATTTGGAACTCTTCCTCTCATATTATATGAAAAGACTTGCATATAAACAATTTCCGTGTATCTCATGCTATGATGTATTTCATACAAGTACTACTGTAAAATGTTTGGCTCCCAGACTGCTAAAGGCTCCTTTACTTTCGTCGTGGATTGTTACTTTTTATATCCGATAATATGACTCATACATCGACTGATTTTATTTTTGAAGTGTGATTGGTCGAAAAGAGTCAGATGTTGCGTTCGAAAAGAGATCAATCGTTAGATAAGAAAATGACTTTAAGTAAATAGTGTAGTAAAGGATATTTGTGTAAATAAAGGTATTTTTTAACCTTCCTGGTGGTTGTCTTGACCAGGTATCTCGTCATTAGCAAAACCATCATTAGCGGATCTTGATGGACGAGATATCTCGTCATTAGAAGAAAACTTACCAGATCTTGATCTCGTCATGATTAAAAAATCGGCAATATTTTGATGACAATATATCTCATCCAAACCACTTGGAGGATTAACATAGTTCTCTGCTGTCTGTTAACTTCTATTACCTACCAGGGTGCTGTGTTTATTGAAGAAAGCCTTACTCATACACAGTACAAATACGCCAAATAATGCTCTCTAGCACATACTAGTAGTAACAGTTGTGGACATACTTTCGCACAAAATGCTGATTTTGGTATACCCTACAACCATCTAATTTGGCATAGCTTGCCCATTACTGGACCTTGTGCTATAAAACACTAAATAATCAACTAAACACCCTCTAAAGTTCAGCCAAGGATTTATAGATAAATATAAAAATATGTAGAGGACAAAAAGTATAAATAATATGTATTTAGTTTTGTTTTCAAACTTTTTATTTCCATACCTTCCACTTGTGTTGTTACATTGATTATCCCACTCGGTCTGCTCTTTCCAATTGTGTTTTCAGAGATAACTCTCAAGTGATAGGTTGTCACGGGTTGCAAAGCACGTAACACGGCAGTGCTGTCAGAGCCAGATACTATAAGCTGAGATGTATGTCCTTTCCAACTATCTGGAATAACAAAAGATCAGTTCATTTCATGTATTATATACTCGTATATATATTTCACGACAGAATACGGAAACCGACATTATATTTAATCCCCATGGTGGTTGTCTTGAGGTGTCTCGTCATTAGCAAAACTGACCAGACCTCATTACACCAGATATCTCGTCATTAGGAGAAAAAACTGACCACATCTTTATCTCATCATTATAAAAAAAGTAATATCTTGATGATGAGGTATCTCGTCTTTTGCAAAATTGGTCAGATCTTGATGGACGAGATATCTCGTTTAAAGCACTTGGAAGGTTAAATATTGGCAAATGGCAATGAACGGATTTTTTTACTAATGCCCAGTCAATTAGTTGAGCATTTCCATAGGACACTATAAGGATGGATTTTTGAGCAACCTCACGAAACACGGGGATGGGTTAATGTTTCACTTCACATTCGTACCATTCATTTTTAGCACCGTTTTATCCGTTAATTGAAAAACCAGACACACATTTATACAGGATGGACAAATATATATGCCCGAACCCGGATCAGAACCATGATCCTTTTGATCGAGAAATCAGAACCATGATCCTTTTGATCGAGAAATCAGCACCCTGACCACTAGACCGATTGGTCGGTTATCAACAAGAGGGGATATACATGCTATACAATCAACGACAACTGAATTCATTCTAAAATTTTGCCGCTTAGTTTAGGTATGTTTGATTTGAGCTATGGAAGTGCATAATATTGATAAAGCTACACGAATGAGCTCGCCTCTCTAATGTAATTCTTCAGCAGCCTGATGACAGAATGTAAAAATCTGAAAGATAGAAACCAGTGCATCTAAGTTAAAGTTATCGATCGCGTAAATTTTCTTAGACGAAATACTGAATCGCTTTTGACCAAGAAAACTGGATGTAATTAAAAAGGATGTTCAGAAGCTATTGTGGTAACATGAAAATTTTCCTCGCAGTTTATTTGAAATACAAATTACCACCATCATATACTATGTCCCTTACATTAATAAAACGCCTATAAATCAAATTACTTTTAACCAAAAGTATTGTTTGTTCTAGTCTAGTGCCTATTTACGCAGAAAAACCCTCATAATTTAAAGGAATCCAGTTGAGAATGTTATAAAGTTAATACTATATAGCTTATACATATAAAAGAGCTTCAAATTAACTAGAACAGAAAATTAACCATATATGATCATGGTTAAGTGTACTCAATTGTGTTGAGCATTTAAAAATTTGTAGTTAATACGTTTCTAAACAAAAAAACGTCTTCGACTGTACAATAAAGCAATGCATGGATATCAGACACATATATAAGATCATAATTTCAATTCAGTAGTATTCATGTCATTGGCTTACAAGTGAAATATACTAAGTCCACATTGTATAAGATAATGACTTTTTAAACATTTCTAGACCTGAATATGCTGATCTTTAAACTAGCGAAATGTTCACAAAGTTGTTTGTTCTTTGCATGCATGTTTTATTTTCTTGAGAAATTAACTTAAGGGGAGTGGAATTCTCTCCTTCCGTTTTCTCAGAACTATGTTTATTGACTTAAAGTGATTCACTTGTAAGTTGACGATAGAATCTTTTACTGGATAGCGTACGTTTCCTTTATAAAGAGTTTGCAGGTGACATTCCTGTCATCTAATGAAATAAGTCTGGTCTTGTATTTAAGAAACGCAGCACAATTGTTCAAATCCAATCGCATTGGCAATTTAATATACATTATATATTTCCTCCCTTAAGTATGCATGTGACGTGTCTTTTATTTAATAAATTAAGTTTAGTTTTGCTTTAAATAACTACGCGATCAATACTCACTTCCTTTGTATTCTTAATGTTCGTGTACGTTACCGTTCATTAGAAGTTCGTTACCTATGTCACGAAACCTATCAATTTTAACTCGCAGCACGAAAAAACTTCTCCGTGATTTCGCGACGTCACGTCAAAACATCCTCAGTAATTGGCAGTAATTACTTTGCATCAATTATTTTAGAAAAACTCATTTTTTGTACCTCCTTTGACACGCGATAGAAATATTACTATTTTTATCAAAAAAATTACTCCACGCTAATGAAGTCGATGATGTTTCTCGTATTATTGAACCTGAAAATGTAATGTTCCGAAAATGAAGACGAAAGCGTGAGAGTAATTTGTAAATTCTAAACTTAAAAAAAAACTAATGAGAAAATATCTATTTTTGCTAAAGACTGCTCGAAATAAAATAGTCATAACAGTTGGAGTTAAATAAACGATAACATAAAGACTAATAGAAATCATACAGTTTAATGTACGAATCAAAGAATGCCTAGTCCTTTTATCCCCTCAAACTTCCCATGACCGAAGTATATTAACTACTGGTCAGATGTATTAAACATTTATTAATCCTCCTGGTGGTAGTCTCGCAAGATATCTCATCATTAGCAAAACTGACCAGATCTTGATGGACGAGACATCTCATAATTAGAAAAAAACTGACCAGATCTTGATGGACGAGACATCTCATAATTAGAAGAAAACTGACCAGATCTTGATCTCGTCGTCATAAGAGAATAGGCAATATCTTGTTAACGAAATATTTCGCCATTAGCAAAATTGGTCAGATGTTGATGAGCAAAATATCTCTTCGAAACTACGTGGAGGGTTAAGAAAGTTTATTAAACTTGAGTGTTTCATTAGATTATTTTATGTCGGGTTAAGATATTTTAATTTTTATAGAAACAATGATGATCTTTTATACATTAAGGTCTCTCGACGAGTTTCCACTTTTGCAACTACTACCAGATTGGGTCACATTGTTACTTAGTTACTCAAGTGTATTTGTACAGGTTTCATCTTGGAGGACTTAGGGAGGTATCTTATTTGTTTGACAGAAGAGGACACATTGGAACAAATCTTATTTTTCGGTAGAGAAATGTTTTAGGGAACTTTTGACAAGATTGTGTACCTCCCACTCGATTGTTACTGTTTTTTCTTACTTTACTTAATAACCATTGTTTTTAGATTGTATAGCAGACATTGAGAAATCGGACCAAAAAGCTCCGGATTCACTTAATAAAATTGTTTTATTGTATTTTAGTCTTCATTGCCCTAGGGTACAGCTCTACAGAAAAAATCAACCATCCTTTTTTGAAAAATATAGATTATTAATTGTTTTTCATGCTTTACTTTTTAAACTATAAGTTTGAAAAATGTTATCTACTTTAGCTTAGTAATTATAGAAAAACAGTTAGCAATAAATTCACGTGCATTGGCTAGATGAAATTAAATACATTAACGTCGAAAATTAAATGTTTATTCCTACTAGACAAAAATAAGATTCTTAATCTTTACTGGTAGGTGGTATTTGAATTAACGTCGCACTGGAGCAACTCAACGGGCTGTTGTCGACGTTCCGGGATCAACACCGGAGAAAAAGATCCAAGGACAACACCTCGTAATTTTCAACCACTGTCAGATGACGAGATAAACAGCTGAGCTGGCACCCCACTCACCAAACATTCACACCAAGCCAACGTGATAGTTGAAGTGGAGCAAGTTCGTCCACTGAATATAAAATGTGTGTGTGATTAAAGTAGGAATTGCCCTTGCTGAAAATGATCTATGGATTCCTATGGATTAGATAGTTAGTCCTATTGATTATAGATTAGTTGCACTGTTAGAGCGCATTGAATCACGGCAGGGATGTTTCGCAGACAAAAGAAGGGCACCAATGAAATGGCATGCCTTTATCTTACTCACAATACCATCACATTACAAAAAAAGAAAGTTATTCAAAACTATGATGTGTTGGCCTCGGATTTTCCTCAACGAGATTGATCCTCGGACCGTTGCCAATAGTCCGTTGTGATGCTCCATTGCGATGCAAATTCAACTCTACCAAGGAATTAGAAAACTATCCGTGGTATGAACTTGCTACATCATGTGGTGCAAATGCGACCTCGTGAAATAGAATTGGAAAGTATTTTTATAAACTATATCAATGATAATAAAACACTGAGTGTAAACATTATTAAGGGTCCTCTATAAACTAGTGTACTCGCAATCTACAAAGAGATGTCTACAGGAAAGAATTGGGATGTTTTATTGAGGAATAAAGTTTGTATCGCAGGTTCCTTGCCCAGATATATATATAAAGCGCTTTCGACTTCTTACCGGACATGACTACCTACAAGGACACTTACACCGCATTGGAGTAGCGAGGTCAGATCACCAGATGTCCCCGTTGCAAACTGACGAAATGACTGAAGATCATTTCTAAGGACTACTAAAATTCCTCACAATAGAATTGCATATACTATAGATAGTGCTTTTAAGCCATATTTTTTTGATCGATGTCCGATATGCCGGAGACCGGCATATGATTAAAAATGTATTATTAAAGGTCTGGAAGAGTATGTGGTAAAAATATGAATTTCTTAGGAGAGAAAATTACTGGGGCAGAAAAGTAATTGGTTCAATAGGAACTTTGAAGATTCGGTTTCGTGCATTCCTTACATAATTATATCTCCTCTTTGAATTGGACGATTCAATTATTAACAGAAAATAATTGTGTTTATAACTTACCATCTGCCATCTTGTATTGCACGCTGCTTCCGGTGATATGACTGTTCCCATTGAAGAATACTTCCCACTTTATTGTAACAGTACGACTGGTAACGTTCGTTACAGATAAATTAGTTGGCGGATCAGGCACACCTGTAACATAATCAAAACAATCTTGTATTATATCCGTGTCGTGTATATAATCACTGATGTCTGGGGGCCAAAAAGTGTTGTATTATCAAGAGCTCGTTGTCTATTCGTTTACAAATATACAGAGGACAGAAGATTAATAATTTTAAAATAATACCAGAACATATTTTCTTATTTCTAAAATGCGTAGTATGTGACGTATATTTGAGCCGTAAACTCTATAGAGACACTTAGTTTTAGAATTATTGAATTCTTAATTAAATATCTGAAGACTCCAACACCGTCTTAAGACATACTAAGGAAAGTGTTTTCGCAAATATGTGAACATTAAAGCTTTACCAAACAATTGGATGTAAAGTGTTGATTAAGTATATAAACTATGTACATGATATAGATTTAAAAAGGTAAATATAGAGGTGAAATTGATTTAGAGTCCTTCGAGTTTGAAGATGATTTCAGGTTACTGGAAATTCTGCCAAAATTGGATTATCAGTAATTTAATCTCACATACGCTGTTCAACTTGTAAAGTGTGGCTCTTATGAGAACACAGATGACTATGGATGAAACAATTTGTAGAAAACTGCTAAGCTTGCCAAAGAAAACGGCTCTGATAACATGGATGGTGATCGCCGTGGATGATCCACCCTGCCAACTTGTAAGTCATTGCCATCGCTTTCGATACTGAAAATCAGAATCATAACTCAAAACGCTATCGTAGAAGTATATCCACTAGTTTAAGGAACAGACTTGTTCAAATTCATGTCACTCAAATTTGTAGTTGGTCTTAACTTATCATTTCTAATAAGAAATCTAATTAGAAATGTGCTGTGTTTGGAATGCATTTTAATCTGTATAAACGTAAATCCCAAATACATGCATTTATATATGAATCACTGGAGTATCTCTAATCGTGATACCTCACATCACAAGATTTATTTTTGTAGCTAGAATCGTCATTTGCAATTAGCATTTCAACATCAATCTCATTAAAGTAACTGAAGTTTATCTCTTAGGTTTATAATTGAAACACACAACATTTTTATCTATTTATCAAATTTTGTGGATACCATTTATAGTACACTGCTGGCCACCCAAATTGCAACACCAAGAAAGACAAGAGATATCACAACAAAATTTATTTTGTAGATAACATGTTGACCAAGTATCAAATGATTAAATTTATAGACTTCTGTGAAGTGTGGTTCCTGCCAAAATCAGTAGCCACAGTAGCCGCCATTGTTGGAGATCACCGCTGCCACACGCCTCGGCATTGATTCAAAGAGACTTTGGATGTGTTCTTGGGGTACAGCAGACCAAGCAGCTTCCACACGTTGCCAAAGTTGATCTGGTGTGGCAGCTGGGGATGTATTCTGGGTCAATCGTTGAGCAACCATGGACCACATGTTTTCTATCGGCGAAAGATCCGGAGAGCGAGCTCGCCAGGGAAGCAATTCAATCTGGCGATTGACGAAGAACCCTTGGACAATGCGTGCCACGTGTGGTTGCACATTATCCTGTTGAAATATGGCTGTGGGCAAGCCCTGAAGGTAAGGAAGGACAACTGGCTCCAACACCTCGGAGATGTAGCGCTGTGCGTACCAGAGGAGTGCGAAAGTGATATCCAATACCGCCCCATACCATAATACCCGGTGCAGGACCAGTGTGGCGGTGCATAACGCAGCTGTTCAGCATCCTCTCTCCACGGTGTCTCCAGACTCGAATCCGACCATCGTGGTGTTGCAGACAGAAGCGTGACTCGTCAGTAAAGACAATTTCGTTCCATTCTGCCGTCCACATCCTTCTTTCATCGCACCATTGGCGGCGGAAACGTCTGTGGTTCTGCGTCAAGGGTAGACGAAGCAATGGACGTCTTGCGGACAGACCACTCTGCTGTAAACGGCGTCGAATGGTACGCGCAGACACTGGATGATGCGGTACAGACTGAATGTGCTGTGCTATGGTTCGTGATGTGGCTGAGCGATCCGTCACTGCCATACGCACAATATGCCTGTCATCACGTGAAGTGGTGCACTGAGGTGGATGCGATCGAACACGTCGGTCCGTCGTACCCTCCTGCATCCAACGATCACATATCCGCATTACAGTTGTTTGGTTTCGTCCAACACGACTACCGATTTCCCTGAAAGATAATCCACAATCTCGGTAGGCCACTATCCTTCCTCTGTCGAACTCGGATACTTGATCAAAAGATGATCGCTGTTTTCTACGAGGCATAATTGATCGTTTTTTTGAAAAAACCACAAGAAAAACACAATTACCGTACTTGAAATCATCGAAATCTCCAAGCCTTAAATAGCGCTTTGAAGTGGCGCCACAGGCGCGCGTGATGTGCGTCTGCGCTGAAATTCTAATCATTTGCATATCTCACCTCCGCTAATGCATGTTGTAAATTTCATATTATTTGCATGCTTCCTTCAGGGTGTTGCATTTACGGTGGCCAGCAGTGTATATATCCATGTATATAATATATTACTGCCTTAAATAGAACGAACATTTGGTAACGTTTTCCATTCTTTGAATGCTATCATATTTTTTCACGATTTTTTAAAATTTATTTTCATTTCTAATTCACATTAGCTTTATTTACACTGACGTGCAAAACTTAAGAAACACCATTATTTATAAAGGTTACAATCTCAAAACTAAACGAAACAGCCTGTAGAGATTTGCAAAACCAAAGATATACAGTAGTAAGCTGGTTTGAAAAATTTTGGCATCGTGATGTCAAAGACCCTAACATGGGAATGGGGTTTTCTGCCCCAGGAACGCATACGCAACCTCAGTATCTGCATGCAAACACGGTGCATAACCTGCATCAGTTTTCTAGACTGTCAAACATCTTACAAAGGACCCGCCTCCTCATTCTTAACCCTCCAATTGTTCCGATGAGATATACCCCGTTCAAGATCTGATCACTTTTGCTAAGGACGAGATACTCGTCACGACAAAACTGCCCTGTTATGCCAAAACTGCCCAAGGGGGATGAAGATCCAAGTCGGAAAAACAAATTGTGCCTAGCCCAGAATTGGTGACAGTTTGGAAGAGGTTTTTGCACAAGAGACTGGACACTACAGTGCAGAATTCGACGAGAAGCTAAATCACCAAGGATTTAGTCCTTCAACAGTTTCGACGAGATATCTCGTCCAAGATTTGATCCATTTTGCTGAGGACGTGATGTCTCGTCAAGACTAAACTTCCCTTTAACTCCAAAGGAGAATGAATATCTAAGTAAAAAAGAAAAATAAATTGTCTCTAGCTCAGAACTGTTGATAATTTGGAACAGGTTTTTGCACAAGAAACTCTCTATTAAAGGGCAGTTTTCGACGCTAACGTAAACCTCCAGGAGCATTAAGTTTTCACAGCAATTCTACTGTCTTTTAGCACCCATTGCAATGTCACAGTTTCATTTCAGCCTTTTCTAATGATAGCTTCTGTTTTTGTCCTTTTTGGGGTTTTTGATTTGGTAACTCACTCAACGTACCTTTCTTACAATTTCCTCACATCCATATCACTTCACTGGAAAGTATCAGCGGGAAACCATACTGTCTTTTATGTTTTCCACACACCCAAGTACCAGTAAATGAATTTCAAATGAATTAGAAAAAAGGAAGAAAATAAGTCTAAAATAATTTCAACTGTATATTTATCATTACCACAATTTAAATAGATACCTATGAAACATGTTTTATTTATAATATGACTAAAATTACTAAAACAAAATGAACATGTTCCTGCTCTATAAATACTTTACCTGACTATTAATATGTAAAGTACATTATGCTAGATATTCTCTTACTTCTAATCAGTCTCGGGTTTTACGGATGGGCGGTTTAATTAAGTCGAGATTTTAAACGAAGTTTACGGTTGTCAAACAGTTATGAATAATTTAATTAGTGTCATATCTGGGCTGTAAACTTAACACAAGACACATAATTATAATTAACGAATTCTTAAACGGATATCTTCAAACCCCAAACGCCGTCTTAAAATTCTAATGTAAGTGCTAACGTATGGATATGAATAGTGAAAGCTGTACCGAGATATTTGATATGAAGTATTGATTAAACATATTCATGGGATATATATACATAGATTTAATAAGATAAATATAGTAGAGGTGATGTTGATTTAGAATATTCTTTGAATTTGAAGCAGATTGAGGTTACTGGAATTTTTCCAAAATTAGATTTTGTAATTGAATCTCTTATATGCTGATCATCGTGTATAGTACGGTTCTGTTGAGCCGGTAGATGGCCTTGCATGAGTCTATTTGTAGAATGGTGGTAAGCTCACCAGGATAAAGGGTTGTCATACGCAAAAACATGTATGACGATCACTGTGAATGATTTCCATGTCCACTAGTAATCACTTTTATCGCTTACAGCATCAAATACTGAAACCGTTTCTCTTCGAGACAACCACCAAGAGGGTTGAGTTTCAACTTAATTCATAGAATAGATTCATTCAAAACCGCGTAACTTAAATGCCAACTCGCGGAAAATTCGGGCTATAGTATAAATGTCATTCCAATAATATTTTGCAACATCTCTTGTAAATAACAAGCTGCATTATAAGTTAATTATAAAAATGGTTGAAGTTCTGAACCGGTATTAGATCAAAAGAAAACAATGAATTAATTTTTGCGTCTTTTACCCTAAGGTAAAAGACGCAAAAATAACCACTAAACTAAGAAATATGTATGTTTCATTTTTGAGAATGGGGATTTTTTGAGAAGAAATAAAATTATACCTTGCACAACCAACTGAAATGTAGCTTCGTCGTAACCAAAGTCATTAACGGCTGCGCATGCGTACATCCCACTCTCTTCTCTAGTGGCGGAAACGATGACTAATTCGGACGTCACTTTGTTTTCATCGGCAATTTCTCGAAATGAATACCTGTAGGGAAAACAAGAAATATCTTAATAAAAATGTTATGTCAAATAAATTTTGGATTAACCCTCCAAGTGTTTATATGAGATATCTCGTCAACGGTCTGCTCAATTTTGCTAAGGACGAGATATCTCGTTCATCTAGATCTGGTCAGTTTTGATTGATAATGACAAGGTACCTCGTCAAGACAAAGGTGCTCTTTTTCTAGAAGGGAAATGAAGATCTAAGTACGAAAAATAAATTGTCTCTTGCAAACACACTCGTACAGAAGTGTAGAATGTTTGGAAGATCAGTTCCTTTAGTTTATTAATTTTCTTTTAACTCGGAAGTGAAATTAACCATTTTAAGGAAACATCTACAAAAACAGAGAAGGTATTTGTTTATATTCAAAGTTACTGTGCACTACGAAGGGCTGAAAAGATCGAATTTTGTCCGAACAAATTCTGATAGTGAAAATAGTTTGTTATTCCACCTCAAATAAATAAATGTATTTTTATTTATTTGAGGTGGAATAACATACTATTTCCTTCTGTAACTTTTTTTCGAAATTGAAAATAGCTTAGTGAAGAGAACGGGGTTGAAGTTTTCGCAATCTGGCTTTCTAATATCACTCCAGGCAATGGTTTTACCCACGGATAAATTGAACCAAAACAATGGTTTTCAGTTGTAAAAATTCGCAAAAGAATTTAGGAGTTCCAATTCGCGTCAAACACTAAAAACAAACCAAGCCCACTTTCCATTGGCCACATATAGTGGGATTGCCTTAGTACGACTTAGCTGGATTAATACGCGTATATTGCAAGTTTCTACCTGGTTTCCATTGAGATAAGAAATTTAGTGTGCAATGTGCAAAATGGGATTCCTGGAAAATCGAGGAAAGTGTACATTATCTTCGATGTAATGGAACTGATGGAGAATGCACATACGCGAGACACAGTAGAGGGAATTACATGAAACTTAAAGAGCACGTGTGCAGACACTTGCATTGGTGTCCGTGCCCCTTATACAACATAAGTTCCCTTGAATTCAAGAACTTGACCAGGATGGGTTCGTACTATCTCCTCTGGTTTTAAGAGAAGTCGTATCCATAATTGTCTCCAAATTCGACTACAAACCTCTCATACGTAACTCACTTGTATGAGAGGAAATGGGTGAAACTCGAAGTCTAGCCAACCTTCCGTAGTGAGTCGGGTTGTTTAGAAAGGCAGCGGAACAAGACTGAATTGTATATTGCACTTTAAACACTAGATATATTGAAGTAAACCGGGTAGTAAGTTTTATAGACCTCTATTAGGTCGTCCACATGAAAACCCACGGTATGGGGTCATTTGTACTGAAAGTGGGCCAAGTGTAGTCTTAAGGTTTGACAGGAATTGAGGTAGATGAATCACACTGGAGATAAACAATGGGCTATATTGGTAACGGTCCGGGATCAATACTGAAGGGAAAGAACCGAGAGAACACTTCGTAATTTTGAACCATGGACATATGACGATTCACAGGAATTGAACTTTCTAAAATGTTGTACGAGTTTCTACGACTGAGTACTATTGTTTTATGTCAGTTTAATAGTGCCCATGTGAAAAACCATTGCCTGGGGTGGACAAACTATTTTCGCTATTATATTTTGTTCCGGCGAAATTCGATTTTTTCAGACTACCCTATATCATATTAATACTATATTAAGTGGAAAGATAGAATAACACACGATTAAGTTTATTGTCATAAGAGGGCAAGTGATGATTCCCACATCAGTTATTCCCACCCAATTATAAAATACATTGTCAAATAATGTTCTGTTACCATTTAACTATAAGTACTACATTCTAATTAAGATTTAAATCTTAGATTTAAGAGTAAGAAGAATATTCGGAAACATTTTTAAATACAAAATATTTAATAGGACTTAATTAGAGTCATTAACATCCATTCAGACCATATATCTTTAAAAAAGTCTTTCTAATTAGACGATAAAGTTTATTTTGCTATGTGAATAATTATATATATATTGCGCGCGCGTTTTGCCATCATCTCTTCAGAAAATTTTTAAAAGTATTTAGATATACCGAATTTCATTTTCCAACATTTGTATCAGAACATTTAGGTAGCTGAAGTAAAATCTTCACTTTCCATGTGGTATGTTCGTTTACATTGGAATATCAAAACATTGATACACATATTGAAGAACTGTTAAAAATATTTAGACTTATCATGAATTGAATATATTTGAAATTATGCTTGTATGTTATATCAAAAGTTCATAAGGATTTATGACAACAATCATAGTTGTCTGAATTTATATTTACGAACTTGAAACTGTAATTCTTTTACAAAAATGTAACCACTTTTTCTCTTTTATTTTGTGATTTTAAAATTCACGCCACTTACACAAACTATATTGAAACTGTTCGATATGAGAATAATAATTTATTTAAAATACCGACCGTGACTTTACAGTCACTGGAAGCGGTGTCTTGTTTTTGTGCCATGTTATAACAATGGGAGTATTTCCTTGGGCTGTACACTTAAGGCTTGTGTTGTCTCCTTCTTTAATAGCTCGGCTTTGATATGTTTCTTCAAATTTAGGTGGCACTGAAACAAAAAACATTTTTAACTTATTACCGCAATAAAAAGCCCCCTGTTTGTTACTGACAGAACATCATTCACAGGAAATTGTATGTTTGGAATAATTTAGTAATTAGTTATTCACATTATTAAAGCTAAAAAGTATGAGGTAAATTTCATTGCGTATTTAAAATTATGAAGATATTACAGATATAATCAGATATCTACCAAAAATGCTCCCGAGTTTTTGGATGTGCACTCCTGGGTACTTAATTAAGAAGTAAATAATAATAAATAAATATAGTTTCATAAGAGTGAAGTTCAACATTCTTCATTCAACACAGTGACATTCAACACAGTAACATTCAACACACATACAACACAGTACATTCAACATAGTAACATTCAACACACATACAATACATTCAACACAGTAACATTCAACACAGTGACATTCAACACAGTGACATTCAACACAGTAACATTCAACACAGTGACATGCAACACAGTAACATTCAACACACATACAACACAGTACATTCAACACAGTAACATTCAACACAGTAATATTCAACACACATACAACACAGTACATTCAACACAGTACGTTCAACACAGTGACATTCAACGCAGTGACATTCAACACACATTCAACACAGTGACATTCAACATAGTAACATTCAACACAGTAACATTCAACACTCTTCATTCAACTAAGTAACATGCAACACACATTCAACATTGACCGAAGTGTTTCTGGGCATCGAGCCGTCTTGGTAAATTCGTGTGGCAGTGACGCCTACTCCAGCTTCTAGAATTAGGGAAAATGCTCAGGCATCCTATCATGCAGCACTCTCTAATCTGCTGCATGAAATTCGAATATTGCCCAAAGTGAATCTACATTAATCTAATTTTAAGTAATTCGCAACAACAATCGTCGAGCACTACTATTGTAGTTCGACACCATCTAGCCAAAAGAATAATGTCTACACCAAACGTCCTTAACAGGCAATCCAATGCTTTTCCAAGTCTGTTATGGAATTTAAATGCTTCTTTGTCTTCATATGCGGAGCAGTCCCTTCGCACCAACTAATGGAAGTCACTACGGATATCGAGAAAGTTCTCAATCAGTTCTCACAGTGGGTCACAACACGTGCAAGCGTCACTTTCCATGGGTGTAGAAACTCTTTAGACATCACCAGCCAGTCGTGGCGATTTGGCATACTTCCCTTCACGGGATTTGCCGCGGTACCTATGGTTTGCCGCAAATCCTATTGTGGTGTAAGCAGTGAACGGAATTAACTAGCAGCATCATATCAAAATGCTCGACAATATGCTGTTTTCAGCAAAACTTGGTTCTTACCTTGAACGTTTAAAAATATCACTTTACTCAAAGCTGCTCCTATACCGTTGTTCGCTTGACAGAGATAGAAGCCTTTGTCCGATAATTCCACATCCCAGAGGACAAGTGATCCGTTGTTGTATTGTCTGATCCTTGGGCTGGAAGTGACGTAACCGAAATCTCCAGGGGAAGATTCTATGAATGAAATTGAATACATTTAGGAAAGAGATAAAAATGAATAGTTATATGCACACGGGAAATATTAAAAATCAATATTTACTACCTTGTTTCATTTATATCAATTTTCATGCACAGAAATAGCTGAATTTTTAAGTATACATTTTCTAAGGTGTTTCGCCAAAACTTCGTTTTATCACATGAAAATATAACTCTTTCGGAGGAACCACGTATTAGAAAATATATAGAGCACGCAGCACAACTTAAGTTTGAAATAATCCATTTGTTCGGTGGGATTCTATAGTTAGCTCAGTAGCGCTGCAGCTGCTGAAGCAGAACCAATTAAAACAACCATGCGTTTTGAACATACCTGAACATTGTGTTCGGATTTAGTAGTCTCCATTTCTAGTAAAACGTTATCTCACTTGGTCCAGACAAGCTAGACAAAGTTTGTGAGTTCATGCTCCTTCGAAACGTCCAAGACGAGCATATGATTAAATACAGATCCTTCCTGGTAGGTACATATTTAATTAACGTCACACTGGAGAAACACAACGGGCTATTAGAGTAGCGATTGTCCGGAATCAAACCCGAAGGGAAAGATGGAGGACAGCACCACGTAATTTTCAACCACGGTCAGATGACGAGGTCACACCTGGTTGGGGTCAACTCAGTGGTCTTCCAAAGTGGAATCTGTGGTCTTCCAAAGTGGAAGTGTTTGAAGTGGTCTTCCAAACATTTTACACTTCTGTACGAGTGTACATCAGAATTGTGTACACAACTGTCTTTGGTTGGATTTGAACTCGCAACACTCCGGTTGTTATTCCGTTACTCTTCCAACCGTTCTACCGAGACCCCACTTCCTTCCTGGACATCCCAAGACAAGGAGGGAGGTGACCAGAAGAAGCTTGACCAATATATATTTACGAAACATCGGAAAAACCTTTAAACTATAATCAAATGAAATTTATCTCAAACGGTGAATGGTCAGTCTAAAAATGGCTTACGATTTGACTACTGACCGATTAATTGGGCTAGTCCTGAACAAAACATTTTCACAAAACTGTTATTGGTGTTTAGTGCCAACTCATTCAGAAACAAGTTATAAGTGGTAGAGAATTTTTCAAACAAATTTTATTATATACGTGAGCCCGGAGATAGTTTCTGACTAATCGAGATGGACTCTTTTGGCCTGCGTTATGGGGGTTTAACTATCAGGTATCAGATAACTTGAAAGAAATGTTAATGATTTCAATTAAGTTGTATACTTTACGCGTTCCTAATAATAATTCCCAAAATTTATAAGTAACAATCATTTATTCCGACTTAGGAACGGGCAGTGGTAGCCCCGTTGGAAGAGTAACGGATTATCAATGAAAGGGTTGCAATTTCTAATCTAACCAAAACCGTCATGTACAAAAGGGCCTCTTGCAAGTTAAATCTGTCGTGGTATCAAATGTTTTCACGTTGGCGTGGTGTGAAAGTTTGGAGAGTGGGGTGCCGGCTCGGGCGTGACCTCGTTATCTGACCGTGGTTCAAAATTACGTAGTGCTGTCCTCGGATCTTTGCCTTCGGGTTTGATCCCGGACGGTCGCCAATAGCCCGATGTGTTGCTCCAATGCAATGCTAGTTAAAATATCATCCTACCTGCCGACTTAGGAACATAAAACTTTCAAAACAACTTTACACCATCATAAACATCAATAAAACTTGAATCAAGCTAAAATTATTTATTTTTCTTGTAAAGATTCACTTAAAAGGTAAATTTTCATATTTTCAATTATAAATAATTATTTTGACATCAAAGGATATTATTTGCTTTTGGACCCAAGCCAGGAAAGTAAATGAGGTCGTCACAAACTATTCAATCGAACTTAGTACGCAAGATAATTTTGAAATCAAAACAGCATCTTTATGATTGAAGCTAGAAAGTTTGACCCTTGTCACAAATAATTTAATCGAACTCAGTAAGCAAGATAATTTTGATGTATAACAGCATTTGCTATGTAATCCAAGCCAGGAAAGTAAACAACTCTTGCCACAAATTATTTAATCGAATTTAGTACGCAAGATATTTTTGATATCAAAACCGCATCTCTGTGATTCAAGCTAGGAAAGTTTGACACTCCTCACAAATAATTCAATCGAAGTACGCAAGATAATTCTGATATATAACAGCATTTGCTGAGTGATCCACCCAGGAAAGTAAACAACTCTTACCACAAATTATTTAATCCTACTTAGTACACAAGATAATTTTGATATCAAAACCGCATCTATGTGATGCAAGCTAGGAAAGTTTGACACTCGTCACGAACAATATAATCGAACCTAGTACACAAGATAATTTTTATATATAACGGTATTTGCTATATGATCCAAGCTAGGAAAGTAAACAACTCTTGCCACAAATTATTTAATTGAACTTAGTACGCAAGGCAATTTTAATTTAAAAAAGCATTTGTTATGTGACTCAAGCCAAGAAAGTAAATAACTCTAGAAATTATTCAATCGAACAAAGTGCGCAGGAGTGAACTCCATATTTATACTAAACGATATGATCAAAAACGCTCCTATATTATCTAAAATACGCAAAAAATGTCATTACACTTATTCTTTACAAGGGGAAGCATAGCTAGTGTCATCATTCTGCCGTAAAAGATAGGACATATCTTTAAAACATACAAGCAAGATAAAAAATTCAAGCGATTCCACAGCAATTTAAACATAATCATGCACTGTTATAGCCATATAAATCACAGTGGCTGGAGACCCATTAGCAAATGCTCATATCTAGACCCATATGAGTGAAAAAAGGAAATAAAGCACCGCCGCAAGGATGTGTAAACAGCGACTACTTTATCACTTCAGAATGTGTGTTTAATATCTTAAAAAGTCTCAACAATTATGAGCGACTGTGATATTTATTTAAGCATTTTTTGGTGGTAGCTTGACAATGTATGCACCGAAGAACTATTTTGTTTGAAAACGCTCATCGTTGTAATTATGTCTCTAACACGTTAGTTGATGCAGCAATTATTTAGTAGTTCTGAAGTAAAAAAAAGAATGTGGTGATTTATTTTTGTAGTGTATTTTTTGCAAAACAAGTAAAAACTGCGGTTGGAATGATAATTAGTAATTGTCACCCGAAACGAAATTAAACGAAACGGGGATTAAACGCCCACGGTGAGATAACAAGAGTAGTTTGTTTACTGTTTACTCACCTCATTTAGTTAACCAATTTCATGAATAAAAGAATTGTACAAAATATTATTTTGTTAATCAGTTTTTCTTTAAAAACTATTTGATAACAAATTTGCATATACCTTCAACAGCATAAAAATTAGTTTATTTATTTTGAAAAATAGTTATTGAAAATTGCACTTTTAAAGATAACGGATTCCACAAACTGCTTCTAACCCGTAAACCGGATGCGTTTTAAATGACAAAAGGACGTCAATTTGTTGTCCTGTTATATACCGAGCCATTATGGTCTAGTTTGACGCAACGATCTCTTAACAGAGCAAATACGGCACATTCAATCATACATTATTTTATTATACGTTATTTTACATTATTTTATTATACGTTATTTTACATTATTTTATTATACATTATTTTATAACACACAACTCATCAGCCTAGCATTCATTCTTGTGTACAACAATCATACATTGTATATAAGTCAGCAGCTAAGCATTCATTAAATCTAACAATAAACACAAATCTTATTTAACTCATCAGTTCCGCATTAATTACTGCGAACAGCAATCATACGTCAACTATGCATTAGAAGATAAGGGCTTTTGCGAATTTTTAAGTTATCAACGGTCATTAGATAATGAGTGATATCTATTTGGCAGTGTCATTATAAGCCAGTAAATTGGCAATATATATTTGTTTCAAATTTTATGAATGCTCGTAAGAACAGAAATAGATACAGGCATTGAATGATAGAAAGGAAATGTTAGTAGACCGAACCTGTCACAGAATCCATCATCCTCTCTGTAACCTCTTTCGTTAACCGAGCTAATTTCCCCCCATCTGGATTGCTATAAGCTGTAACCTTTGCTTGTGTACCATTAAGTTCGAGTTAACTTCCTAATCTCTTACAGAATGTATACGGTACAGTAAATCATACTTTGAACATAACTCATCAAATGAGCAATCATTATTGCGAATTACAACAATACGTTTTATATAACTCATCAGCTGAGCATTCATTTAGGTGAACAGAAATACGCTTTATATAACTCATACGCTGAGCATTCATTACAGTGAAGAGCAATCATACGTTTTATCTAAGTCTTGAGTTAAGCATTCATTACAGTGACAACAATCATGCATTTTATATAACTCATCAGCTGAGCATTCATTACTGCGAATAACAATCATACGTCAAACTCCTTCAATGAAAACGTAAGGTCTTTTCTGATCTTTCAAGAGATTGACGGTCAAGTTAGGAAGTGTAGAGTCAATATCATAATTTGGTAAATTAGTAATATATGTTTTTTCTAATTTTTAAGATTCCTGTTTGAAATGAAATGGATAGAGGAATTATTGCGCACTGAACGACAAAAATGAAATGGCGTTTGTTTAATGTCCCGTTAATAGACCCAACCTCCCACAGAGTCCATCTCCTCTCAGTAACTTCTTTCACCCAGCTAACTTTCCGTCCGGCTTGCTACAATCCGTAACCTTTGCTTGTGTACCATTACGGTCGAGTTAACTTCCCAATCCCTTGCAGAATAAATACGGCACAGCAAATCATACGTTATATATAACTCATCAGCTGAGCATTCATTACTGCGAACAACAATCATACGTCATCTCGCTGCAATAAAAACGTCAGGACTTAAGTGATTTTACTTTTCTCATGGTCCGGTTCACTTTTTTCCAGCATTCGGGACGAATGAAATAAAGAATAAAATGAGGAATAAAAGGAAATAGGAAGCGGGGGAACAAATCTCCCTCATTGGGGTTTTGCTTCTGAAACATGAAGTTGCGTCCTTCGTCTCTGGCTGGGACCCAAGTGTTTTAAAGACTGGTTTTGCAGAAGGGTGCCAATCGCCTCTACCGAAACGAATACATTTATTTTTGATAATCCATGTCATTCTATAAAATTTACAGTTTGTATTTAGTTAAAACAATATATTATGGTATAGAATTCGTAAATATGAATGTTACTCGCATAAAAAAGTTTTTCCAACTTTTTAGTAAATGAAATGTTTGAAAAACAGATCAATCTTTTCTAGTTTTGGAAGATGAATTTGTCGTTTGATTGATTGATAACAGTTCAATTTGAATTGTGATGAGAATAGTGTTTGGATGCTGATATTAAAAGACGACATTGTTTACGGTTTATTGAATCAATTCGTTGTTGATTCAGCTTGTCCTCAAAGACTGTTTCCACAATTTTTGGCGTATTTTTTTATAAATTTTGGTTATGATTTTTTATCTAGATTATTTCGTCCTTTCTTTATTAAGATGCTGATAGAGAAATTTTACAGAAATACTTTCCAACTAGGGAACGTTTTAGCTTGTTCTATCCAATTTAGAACTTGTCCTTGAACCCATCAATCTGCTATATATATATCAGGCATAAACGGGTCGCAAAGCCTGGACTTTTTGTTGAAGAAAGCAGGGATATGTGTGGCACAAATTATTTTCAGTCTATTGTAACAAATTTACAATGAGCTTGACATTACCAAGTAGCCCTTGAATCTCAGAAAAAAGGTCGCTCCAGTCACGAGACACATCCCATACGAATCGGTCTCACCCCATCAGAAATATCTGAATTTCAAAGTTGGTGAAAACTAATCAGAAATTAAGCGTTGGCCTTGTGAATGTTGTTTTGTAACAAAGCTGATGTGACTCTTTTCTTCTCCAAATCAGACCTCGAGGTATAGCAAACACTAGATTTTGTTGCAATAAACAGGGATGAATTCAGGCAAATTATATTCCGAAGAACATAGTAGCAAATTTATAATGAGCTTAAGATGTGCATTCAGCTCAGCTAAAAGGTCACTTTAATCAAGGAACCATTTCACGGCCATTAGCTGACGTCATGCCAACTGATCTGATTTCCACAGAAAGACGTGTCGTGGGCATACAGAAGAATATGACATGGCTTTTCCCAGAGGCAGACAACGCCCACTTATGACGTGTAACTTATGTGAACGAAAAGTCTGTAATTACCCTAATATGCAAATATCATCCTATACTTTTGTCATACAATCATTAATCCTCCAAGTAGTTGCGATGACCGTCCATCAAGATTGTATCAACACCGCTTCAAATGATTGTTTGTGGTTCTTTTCGCTTCCATATATACGCTACCAGAGAGTGACGCTTCTTCAAGGGACTTTTGATTAATAGGATTATTTTACAAAACATTAATAAATTTATTTACAGCTCAATATCTTGAACTATGCCAGTGAAAGGACCCTCGATCCGTCCTCCTCTGTCTCCGATATTCGAGTTTCCCTTCCTCCTTAAAGTTCTTTTCCTTCTCCTAGCCCGGATGACTGTTCAAATGCACCCCCGCGAACGTCCTTCGGGGATCCAATGGTTCCTTCCGACCAACATTTCTCAGTGTGTTGGCGGGAGAACCTCACAAAGGTCTTACTGTTTTTACTAATGTCGAGATATCTCATCATAAAGATATTGCCGATTTTTTTATGATGACGAGATCAAGATCTAGTCACTTTTTTAATGACGACCTCATTACCTCTACGTAAGATCAAGAGGCGTATATGCTCTTCTATAAAGACTAATAGATCCTCAATCTATAAAGATGTCTACAGGAAAGAACTGGAATGTTTATTGAGGAATAAAGTTCGTATCCCAGGATCATTGCTCAAAGCTATAGAAGTCTCTTCCTTCCGAATTCTTACTGGACGTGACTACGTACAGACATACCTTATTGGAGTAGCAACATCAGCTATCTGCTTCTGCGAACTGAATAAAATTATAGGAAACCACCTCAAAAGACCTGCCCTAAAATTCTTGGCAATATAAATGCAAATAGTGTTGATAGTGTTTTTGAATCATATGTTTTCACTTCACTATTGGGCTACTCGTCGATTGATGATTGATAGGCTGGAGACGGGCGTAGGATAAAATATATATTTGATTACTTATATGTGCTTGTTAAAGAGATCAAGTGAATGTTTTTGTTTGTATCTTAGGAACTTCAATATTTTTTGAACGCTTTGAATATGAAAAAATCACTAAAGGAAACGAAAAGAATTTGAATGTCTGAGTTGAAAATAATGGAATGCAATTTGATGAAATAATTTTATTTACTAAATATTTATATTCGCTTTAGACTGCATTGAAATTCGTGCATTTCGTGATGATCGATTTGCTTTCTTTTTACATAAAAACTGCGTAATAGTTTGTCACTTACGCTATGAAAAAAGTCAGTAATGGGAAATACGAAATTAACTCGGAAAAGATGTAGTGTTTCAGATTAAAGTAACACAATTTGATGAGATAATTGTATTTACGAAACATTTGCATACATTTTAGACTGCGTTGCTATTTATGCATTTCCTGATTGTCAATTTATGATGAGTTTTTAATCTGCTTCTTAAATTGAAGAGTTAAATTATATTTGAACTTACTTCTCATCATTGATAGCATAATCAAAAAATGTACATTTCGTATTATAATATTTGATAAAAAAACTTTTTATGTAACGAACTTTTTGCATAAGTAAAGAATGATCATAATTAATAATATCACACGAGAAAAACTAAGAAAAACAAGAATTAAACGTTGTCTACAGTGGGATTAATTTTTTTGTTAAATTATGAATTTATTTAAGCATTTATGGAATACGTTTAATCAATTTCACACATGATCAATGCCTCCGTTTAAAATAAACTAAATTTGATTAAATAATTTTATTTATGATGTCTTTATATTCACTTTAAACCACTGAAATTTATGTACGAATAGTACATGCATTAACACGTACCGTTTATTTAGCACGGTATTATTCTTCTAATGTTAGCAATATTATGTTAAACAATTTCTTCTTAATATTAGTAATAAATTTAATAATGTCATAAATTTTTTTATGCACAAGTGCTTCAAATGAAGTACATAAACCAAATTGCTTATGGCATGTGTTAGTTGGAAAGAATAATGTTTGCACTTTGTTTTATATTAAACGTTTACTTGATTCATAGAATTTTGACTTTTTTAATGTTAATGTCTACTGATTTTCTTTTTAAGTGTTATAAAGTGGATAAACCATCAACCTTTACTTACCTCAAAATCATATGTGCTGTATTATCCAAAAGTTTTTTTTATTAAATTTAAATAATTTTCATTTGGTATTAAAAAAGGAAATGTTAGTTAAATTACTCCGAAGTATTATTAGAATATAGTTACAGTAAATAATTTCATATAAAAACAATTCAATTAGAAGCTTTGAGATGGTATTACTCGGAACTTAATAAGCTGAGAATTGAATGATATATATTCGTATAATCTTACGTGGATTTCATTAGCGTCGCTTACAATTAAACTAATTCCACCTCATATGGAATTCATACTTAAACCAATATAGAAAAGACTTAACAAACTAATCTTCTATTAAATATCCTAACACGCGCAACATAACTTGACTAAGTTACTGCCAAAATTATCTCCTCTTCAAACTGAAAGTTTTAATTAACTTTAAAACCAGTTTTAAGATACATTCCTCTCAACAGATGATGTATAAAATATATCGCTTAAACCGTTCATATCTGCTGGGGTGTAGATTTAGAAGATGAACTCACATCTTAAGCCACCCTGTCTACTTACTGTAATTAGACATTTTATATTAAACTTGCAAATATTACGAAATCAGTTTAATGATTACGTTTATGTTCTGGTATCAGAATTAAAGAATCAGCTCTAGTATATAAGTCAATTTCTGTGAAGTATACTCAAATTTCAATTAGTTTATCTTCACATGAGTGCTTAATAAACAATGAGAGAATTTGACTGTTTCTTCAGCAGTTTTGTTGCGTCGTAAAACAGCCTTCTGAGCTTTGTCCGTTGTATGTGCTAGTGTTCTTTTCTTAACCGATTGCTCAATTCGTGACAGCCTTTGACTCTGAGTTGATTGGTCTCTTCTCGCGTAATATTCTATATTAAATTTCACTTTTGTGGTTCTGAGGTAATGATGTAGGAAGCAGAAAATAGTGATTTACCTAAAAATCGCAGATAGGAGAAGCTATATTAAGTTTATGGAGCCAGAGCTCAGCGTTTGAAAAGTTTTTTTTACTTTAGAACAACCAGGTCTCGACCCTGTCTCTCAAGCAGTTTCTTTGCGGCAGCGAAGAGCCTTTTATGCTTTGTCCGCTTCATGTGCTTGTGGTTTTTTCCTTTTCCGAATGCTCGACTCGTGACAGCATTTGACGCTTTGTGTTGATGGATCTCTTCTTGCGTAATGGTCTGTATTAAACTTTATTTCTATGGTTCTAAGGAAAGTACATAGCGATCTGAAAATTGTTGCTTAGAACTAGAAATTCCAGACAAAATAAGCTGTACAAATTTCTAGAAGTCCACCTCAGCGTTCAAAGAGATTTTCTGTTTTACATATAAGATGCGATAGGAAGTATTTTTAGATATAAATATCTGTTTTCATATGTTTGTGCAAGGCTTGCACTTTATTTGTGGATAAAAAAATGGGTTCTTTTCCAGTTATTCCTTTATTACCATATCCCTACATTTATTGACGCACTTATAACCTTGAGTGGAGAATCCTTAAAGTCGAAACATCAGTTGTAAATAAATTCATAACGTAAGCGTTGAATGTATACTTTTAAAGCTATTTCAATACATATTCGTCTAGCCTGATGATATTCGAGATGGAATTTAAAGGCTTCGTACAAATTTCATACAATATTCGAACGCTGAAAGGTGTTGAAATCAGCATCAGATTTACAGTTTTTGATGAGTTGGTATAAAATCAAGATATTCTACATTGCATCAAGGTCTTTGTGAATAGAGACACACTTTTTGGATTATATTAAGCTTTATGATTTTTTGTCAAAAGCAAGGAAGAAACCTAAGCATGCTTTTTCCTTCAAATATTCTTGAGACCATTTTGGACCCAGAAAAATGAAATGAAAGAAAATGGATTTGCTTTATTTTACTTGAGCTTTCCCAACAGAACTGATAGCAATAACACATACGTGACCTAATCTGTGGCTTTCAAAGTCCCAGACACCAATTCAGCTAGAAAATCAACCCTAAGTAGCGCGTGATGAAATAAACGAACTTAACCGTCCTTTAACCCTCCGAGTGTCATTAGATTTCAATGTAGGGTAGTGTTCCTTTTGTCTTACAACACACATGGTAACCAAACAACCACTCGGTTAACCCTCCAAGTGGACTCGACGAGATATCTCGTCCATCAAGATCTGACCAATTTTGCTTAGTACTAGATATTTAATCATCAAGATATTGGCGATTTTGTTATGACGACGAGATCAAGATCTAGTCAGTCTTTTTCTAATGACAAGATATCTCGTCTATAAGGATCTGGTCAGTTTTGTAATGACTAGATACTATGTCTAGGAGGAGGGTTAAAATAATCCTCGGAAGGATTCTATTGGTCAAGATGGTCAATACTGTTTAGAAATCAAAAGGGAAGACTAAAGATTTCATAACGGATATATGCATGGATGCGCCTCAGAATGAAGTAACGATGGTTTACTTTTATGATCTTCTATAATTAAAGATCTAGAGAGAGACCATTTTTTGAATAAAGATCAGTTAGTTATCCACTCCACAGAGAGTACAAGTGTCTTATGCCATAGTGGTCACCTTGAGTGAATTCATTGTAGTCATTGTAAACATGACTAAAAGTAACATTTTCGTCTTGACACGGTATGTTACATGAACGTTTTTAAAACTTGTTTTTTCAAAAACCATGGATCATGTAGGTATATGTCGTTCAGCAAATTTTATCCACACAGAATATCGTTAGAGTATATAGGGTATCCTGTAGATATTAAATTGTTCTTCAAGACTGACGTTACTGCTATCATTAAAGCGTCTCAAACTTTTCCAACAGAACTAACTGATAGCAATAATACACGCGTAACCTAATTTGTGGCTTTGGAAGTCCCAGACATCCATTCAGCTGGAAAATCAACCCCAACTCACGTATAATGAAACAAGCGAACCTAACTGTCCTTTAAGTAGCGATGATTTACTTTTATGCACATAATTTAAAGCTCTTGGTACTTTCTTGAATGATGGCTATAAAACAGAGAAAGCCAAAGTTTGTCTTTGGCTCCTATCCAACTCCTTCTTCGGAACAATGGTGTAAGGGGGGAAATGATTCACAGGGACCTTCTCGTTAAGAGTTTTCATATTTTTCATAATTCGCAATCAAAGAACTTTAACCAACCGACTTGCACATTTGAATTCGATCCAAAAGTGCTTAATTATATTCCTACTGCACGTCTTGAATTTAAAAGTTCATCAAGACGCGAAAGTTTCCTCCAAAGAATTGTAATTTGCTGGGAATTCACACCGAAGGTTGGGAAATTTAATAAGGTTATCTCACATTACTGGGATATTTGTGACCGTTATGTTTTCCTTGAGAGTTTGAGATGTGGTTTTATAGTTTTATCGAATTTCTCAGAATTCGTAATTTGAGATGGGGAAGTTTTTCAATCAAGTGAAATTTTTCAAAGGGTGCGCACTTTCGCGTTTCACAAACATGATTATGTGAATATTGTTTAACCCTCTGGTGGTTGTCTCGACAAGGTATCTTGTCATTAGCAAAACTACCGTTTATCTTGATGGACGACATATCTCGTCATTAGAAAAAGCTGACCTGAATCTTGATCTCGTCATCATCAAAAATCAGCAATATCTTGCTGACGAGATATTACCGATTTTACTAATGCCGATATGTCTTCATTAGCAAAATGAGTCAAATCTTGATGGACGAGATATCTCGTCAAAACCACTTGGAGGGTTAAATCAATTCTTTGGGAATCAGGATGATAGATACCGTATCAACTTTAATGTTCCCAGAATATTTATATACCTAATCTTAAACATTTCAAGCGGTTAACTTATAATTTGGAGTTCTCTTGAAGTTATATATTAGGCTTATTCATGTTAACTAATATAGACAATATTGTCGTGGAAATTGACATTGCTTATTATTTCATTCTACATTTGCTTTGCTAAGAATTTGCTTCTACTTGAACAACTTGCTCGATCTGGTGACAATCGTTATTCTAACTGAATGGTTTATAGAAAAGATGTGTGTATCTGTGTGAAGGACTCCGGACAACAAAATAATTTCTGATTATTTGAAATAATGCTCAATACTTGAAAGTTTAAGATAACACGACCTCTTGTATAATAAGCAAATTATCACAATGTTGGAATATCTTAAGTCCTGAAAAGTACTTCCCTGAAAAATTTTTAATGTGTTATATCATTATGTTACCAGAAGTCCTTCATATATAGATGGAAATCATTGTAATAGTAGAACAGTTCATTACATGAGTAATATTTTCCACTACTTATAATTACTTCAAACTACACACACTTTGAATTTCAGATAAATAACCAATCTTCCAGTAAATTATTATAAGATGTGTTCTCTCATAAGGTCACAAAAGTAATTTTACTGAAAACTGTCGAAATGTCTCCTACCCTGACATATTCACAACAACAATGGATTTCCAAATTTCCAAACCTTGTCACAAATCACTTGCATTCTTTCTTTAAACATAAATTTGTATATATATATATATATATATATATATATATATATATATATATATATATATATATATATATATATATATATATATATATATATATATATATATATATATATATATATATATATATATATATATATATATATATATATATATATATATATATATATATATATATATATATATATATATATATATATGAAGGGCTCTGGGCATCATATTGATAAGTCACATAATATGTTCCCATATTCAAAAAATTTAAGACAAAATATTGAAAGAGGATCAATAGAATTTGTAATTGTTTGAAAGAGTGCTTAATACTTAAAAGTCTAAGGGGTAAATTGGCTTAAATATTTTTCAATTTTAAAATTTGGAAATTACTTTCCTGAAAAATTTTAAGTGTGGTCTACCCGAAGTCTGTCATGAATAACCATTTTTTCTCTTCCAAATGAAAATCGTTGTAATAGCAGAACAGCTACCAGAAAAAATGTTTTTCATTAACCCTCCAGATGGTTTATCTCCGCGAAAATTGTCCTGTTGTGGCCATCCTTTGGTGCACAACCTGTTCCAAACTGTCATCAGTTCTAGGCAAGGGACAATTTGTTTTTCCCACTTGGATTTTTATTCCTCTTAGAGTAATAAGGCAGTTTTGTATCGACGAGATATCTCTTCCTTAGCAAAATTGAGCAGATATTTCGTCGGGACAAGATATTTCGTCGAAAAACTTGGAGAGTTAACCTAAGCACTATCAATACCTAAAACACAGTATTCTAGACTCAATTCTTATTCATAACTAGGTCGTTTATTGTTGGACGAGATATCTTGGAGAGTTAAATAATCTATCTTTCTCAGGGTATACATTAAATTTTTTCTTGCATATATCATAAGATGCTACTCTTAGTTTCATCGAAAAAAAACCCAAATTGCCCCCTTTTCCCTTATACATTCACAGCCACCATTCCCAAACTCTGTAACAAAGCTCTTCCGCCTTTGCTCACCAAAGCCGCGTATCGAAATTAACATAACAGATACAGAGATAACACTTTAGCCAGAATCGATCCCACTCCCTCCCTAGCACAGGATATCGAAATAACCCTTAACACTTCAACGGTATTGATTAAAACGCAGGATTTGTCTTTGATCGCGACTATGACTTGCCAATGCCTGGCTGAATCGGTACATATTCCCAATCCCTAGTATTTGCATAAATTATACGCTTACGTACCTCTAGCTTTTCTCCAGATCACGCTGGGTGTGGGAAATCCTTCCGCTGAGCAGTTCATCCAAGCGCTGCTGCCCAGGATGGCTGATGTGTTCACGGGCTCGGCCAGCCAGGCGGGGGGAACTGTAAATAAATGTACAAGAAGAGGTCAGAGGGAATCCATTCACAGTCCTTTGATTTCGACGTGAAGGGTAAATAGTTTATGATTGTTCGGGACTCGGTTCTGGGAATGGAGTATTAATGTTTCCCTCGTACGTTTATAGTCAGTTCTGCATGTTATACGTGGACTACATCCATGTTATAAATCATACGTGTCCAAATTGCAGCTCGTGGCCTGCATGATATCCTTATTTTCAAGAAAATGAGGATAACCCCACAAGTCAAAAATAAAAATTACTCATTATTTAATCGATAAATTTGTAAACATGGAGTAAAACGAAAGAGCGAAATACATTAAACGTATTGTATGGTAAAATTTTGTAAATTTTAGTAAAGATGAACAGTTTATGCAAACACTATTGTCTAGGTTGGCGGATGTGTTTAAGGATTCCGCCATCCAGGTGCGAGGAAATGTAAATAAATGCACAAGAGATCAGAGCGAATCTATTTACAGTCCTTTGATTTCGTCGTGAATGGTCAACAGTTTATGATTGCTGGAGACTCGGTTCTGGGAATGGGGTATTAATTAATATTTCCCTTGTACGTTTGCAGTCAGTTCCGTATGTTATACGTGGACTAGGTCCATACATCATAAATCATATGTGTCCATCTCGCAACTCGGGGTCTGAATGCTGTCCTCATTTGTAATTGACGTAACCCCGCAAGTGTGAAATAAAAAATACTAATAATTCAATAGATAAATTTGTGAGCCTGAAGCAAAATGAAAGTACGTTATATATTAAGTTTTGTATAGTAAAATTATGTAAAGTTTAGAAAAGCTAAACAGTTAGTTCATCCGAGCACTATTGTCTAGAATAGCGACTGTTTTGGGCCAGCCAGGCGGGGGAACTGTAAATAAATGTACAAGAAGAGGTCAGGGGGAATCCATTCACAGTCCTTTGATTTCGACGTGAAGGGTAAATAGTTTATGATTGTTTGGGACTAGGTTCTGGGAATGGGGTATTAATGTTTCCCTCGTACGTTTATAGTCAGTTCTTCATGTTATATGTGGAATACACCCATGTTATAAATCATACGTATCCAAATTACAGCTCGTGGCCTGCATGATATCCTTATTTTCAAGAAAATGAGGATAACCCCACAAGTCTAAAATAAAAATTACTCATTATTTAATCGATAAATTTGTAAACATGGAGTAAAACGAAAGAGCGAAATACATTAAACGTATTGTATGGTACAATTTTGTAAATTTTAGTAAAGATGAACAGTTTATGTAAGCACTATTGTCTTGGTGGATGTGTTTAAGAGTTCCGCCATCCAGGTGCGAGGAAATGTAAATAAATGCACAAGAGATCAGAGCGAATCTATTTACAGTCCTTTGATTTCGTCGTAAATGGTCAACAGTTTATGATTGCTGGAGACTCGGTTCTGGGAATGGGGTATTAATTAATATTTCCCTTGTACGTTTGCAGTCAGTTCCGTATGTTATACGTGGACTAGGTCCATATATCATAAATCATATGTGTCCATCTCGCAACTCGGGGTCAGAATGCTGTCCTCATTTGTAATTGACTTAACCCCGCAAATGTGAAATAAAAAAATACTAATAATTCAATAGATAAATTTGTAAGCCTGAAGCAAAATGAAAGTACGTTATATATAAAAAGTTTTGTATAGTAAAATTATGTAAAGTTCAGAAAAGCTGAACAGTTAGTTCATCCGAGCACTATTGTCTAGAATGGCGAATGTTTTGGGCCAACCAGGCGGGGGAACTGTAAATATATGTCCCAGAAAAGGTCAGATCTATTAATAATCCCTTGATTTCGTCGTGAAGGGTAAATAGTTTATGATTGCTCGGAATTCGTTTCTGGGAACTGGGAATTAATACTTCCGTTGAACGTTTATATTCAGTTCCGTATGTTATAAGTGATCGAGTAGATGTTATAAATGTTATAAATTATACGTGTGCAACTCGCAGCTCTGCATGGTGTCCCCATTTCCTGTTGAAAAGTAACCCCACAAGTAAAATAAAAAATACTCATAACTGTATCGATGAATTTGCAATCCTGAAGTAGAAGGTAGGTAGGTAGGTAGTTGAATTAACGTCGTATCGGAACAACACAAAGGATTATCCTGCAGTAGAAGTAAAGCACGAAATACGTAAACATATTGGATCGTAAAATTGTGTAACTTTTGGGAAAGCTGAACAGTTCACATCCTAGCACTGTTGCCCAGGATGGTGGATGTGTTTACGGGTTAGGTCAGCCAGGCGGGGGAAATGTAAATAGATGCACAATGAGAGGTCAGAGGGAATCTATTCAATCCTTTGATTTCGTCGTGAAGGGTAAATAATTTATGATTTTGCTCTGGACTCGGATCTGGGAATAGAATATTAATCTTTATCTGGTACATTTTTAATCAATTCCATGTGTCATAGGTGGTCTACGTCCATGTGATACATCAATGTCCAACTCTTAGCCTTCCGGCGTATTTCGCACACATAGCCTATTGATGTGGTGCGCACGAGTGTAACATAAAAACATTAAGCTTAATTAATACATTTATAAACCATTTAACAAAATAAGAGGGGAAAATGCGTAAAAAGTATCGCTCCCTAAAATTTGATAATATAATCACCCATGTATTATTTAAGACAAACCTTCTCCCATCCGTACAGTTCACTTTAAAATTGAAAAAAAACTATTAATATTCGATAAAAATTGGCAAATGTGACACTTATTTTAGGACAGGAGGCGTATTATATTTGTAGTAAAACAAGATGTATTTACGAACAACTATTAGTAGTACTTTTGAGTACTCTTCATAACCCTAAACAGATACAAGTAAAACTAAATTTGTGATCTAAATGTATAACTATGCATATATATAAATTGTATCTGAACTTGATACACGCACAATAATCATTATATAAGCAATACATAAATTTCTTTTGCTTTTATCCGTTCTCAATCAAATGATTTTCGTCGTTGACAGTTCTAAGCTCTAATGATCCTCGTTAGAGCTTTCTAGCTTTAATTATTTGCGAAATCCTGGCTGCATTGACGATTGGGCAAATTATCCAACGTCACTTAGGAAGCTGTTCCGTTTGGGGATTATTCGCCATACCGCCCGTTTCGAGCAACGTTAACAATAGCGCTATTGTTAAAATTCGATCAATACAAATTCAAATGAACATTTCTGCTGACGACATTCTTCATTTCATCATTATACCGGAGATAGAATAATTCACTTGTTTATAACTCTCTGGGGTTTCAAATATCCGATTCACCGAAATAAATCGAAAATACACAGATAAGTGTCTCATTTTATTTTCCCCTAGTAATATGTCAGATTAATGTTAAGAATTAATCTGTATTTCAAAAGTTACTAGTGCATTGCAGTCAATAGAGTATATGAGCATATCTTTCATCTGATTTTTTTTCGGAGTTCAAGGCTGCAATACACGCATCTTTCTTCAAAGTCAGCTCACTGACCACTCGACTTTCGTCACAACAAGTGGCGAAATGATGGATGGCTACTTGAGAAGGATCACCCTTGGGTTGAGCCGCCGCAACCCCCAACAAGGACAATCACTAACATCCTTGCAAACCGGGATCCAAACCCGCTACCTACTGGGTGGCAGACAAGCGTTATGACCACTATACCAGCTAGGGGCATACACGCAATTTCGAGCCATACCAAACGTGCCTCCTGCCAAGGAGGCGAAGAGTGCAGGTCGTATGTAGTATGTCTACTAGATGAAGAAGTTGGTTTGGTTTTATTGCTCGAAGGCCACACTTGACCAAGCTGCGCCAAACACAAGACAGACACCATCAAGCAATTGTGAAAATAAAGCAAAAGAGGAGAAAGTAGATAAAGATAACTTGGGCATCTTGGGGTCGCGACATCCATGTATATAAGAGGTAGTAATCCCCATGGGGTCACTAGGGTTCTTGGGGTTCGTGAAGCCCGTGCGCACCTAAAGAAGTTATACCTCCAAGGGAGAATGTCAGAAGAAAACTGTTCTGTAGTGGATTCATCTCACTATGGAATCCCCGGTATTGAGACTGTGAATGGCAGAATCCCTCTCTAAAAGAGACACTGTGGTTATCCAATACGGCATTACTGAGACGTCACATAACTGCTGTTTCTCTTCGTTCAAAAATCAAAAATGATTTCATGTCCAACCTCACTAAATGAATAAGAGACAAACTATAGAGGGAGTAACTCGCCGATCTGCCAGTACAACCAAGGTAGGTAGGTAGGTATTTTAATTTACGTCGCACTGGAGCAACACATCGGGCTATTGGCGACAGTCCGGGATCAACCACCGAAGGGAAATATCTGAGGACACACCACAATTTTGAAACACGGTCAGATGACGAGGTCACACCTGAGCTGGCACCCCAATCTCCAAACATCCACACCTCACCGACGTGCGGATATTTGAGGCCTCGAGAGACTGAACGGGAACCAGCCCCCTTTGTACACGACGGTTTTTGGATGAATTCGAACTCGCAACCCTCCGGTTACTAGTCCGTTACTCTTCCAACTGGGTTACCACGCCCTTTCAATCAAGGGAAAAAGCTGTTGTCTCTTTTCATCTTGCAATCGGACACGATAGCCTTGCAGAAACCAATCAACTTCTAGAAGCCAATCCTACTTTGGAACACACTAGATTGGAACTAGAAACCAAGCGTTGCCAGACTGCTAGTTTTGCAATAGTAACGCTAGCCACTGGGCTAAGAAATGAAGTATGAGAGGGTTTCTCATGGTAGGCAAACAAACCAGACCATATGCGAAGATTTTACTATCGCTGTCCAAATGCTTTCCCATGATACGTATCGGGTTGACCTTAAAATGTAGTTTATCGCCGTTTTGGTGACGTTTAATATAATTGGTATTGACCAATCAATTATCATATATAAATTCGGAATTTATTCTTGGGAATTTTTATTGGCTACGTCCTAAAATCATATTCTAAAAGCAAACCAACTGGCGTTATGTTTGGAATGCGTACAGAAAACACGTATTGCCGCAGTAAAACTACAGCTGTCTACATTTAGCTTGACAGAAAATGCCTCATAATGTCACATAAAATTGAGTGCAACGAATTAAATTTACCATTCACAACGAGTTGCGAAGTCAAGTTGGTCGACGTCGCAGCATTAGTTGCAATGCAAGTGTACTGTCCTCTGTCAGTGGCCTTCACTTTCCGGAATTGAAGCACAGATGAATCTTCCAATAACTGCACTGACACTTTTCCAGAAGAGACAAATGGGAAACCGTTCTTCAGCCATTTGAATCTAATTGGTGGATCGCCTGTTGTGACACTGCAAATTATTTTCGCTCGATCACCTTCATTGGCTGTTATTGTGTCCGGAAAATACTGGGCGTCAATCACAGGAGCCACTAAAAGAATGTTTTAAAAAAAGCATCTTATGAGAGAGGTGAAATAATTAAGTAAAAACGAATAGCAAATTTTAAAATTCATTAAATCTTTTAATTTACAGTATAACAATTTAATCCAAAAAGATACAAAAGGATATCAAATCTTTTAATAAATATTCGAAAAAACGAGGAAACTATTAAGCGAATAGAACTGTCTATGTATGCGCATTGAAGTCACTAGACATAACATAGTGCGTGAAATAATAAAAATTCAAGTAAATGGAATTGTGGAAGTGATTTTCTTTATTCTGGTGCACCTTAAAATTTTAAAATTTGGGCAGAGAATATCGATTCATTCTACATATATTCATCATATATTCATAATTCGTATTAATGAATGATTTGAAAAGTTAACTATTGAAATTATAGTATGAGTCATATTTTCAGGTACTTAGGACAATTTGTTTCCATTATGATGTATTAAAATATGGTTTATTATGATTTGTCCACTCCTGGTTACTTTAGTATATAAATATGGAAATATGCAAGTATATTGTAATATTTTTTAAAATAAAAATAAATAACTCTAAAAGTGAAATCGATTCATTTAACGTTAAATAGTTTGCATTTCGAAGTAACAAAAGCTATACTTTTGATAGCAAACACGATTGTTTTATATATTGAAATATGAAAAGAATTATTATTAAATTTGTGAGGTATACAACTGCTTAAAACCTACTCTTCAATCATAAAACTTGCCATCTCAAGTATTACCTTATGTCTCGGATCCTTTTAGTTTATCTACATCTAAATTACAATACTGATACAAGAATCTATATATATAAATATGACTACCTGGTATTATGATGCTACAAATCAATTTGGCTATATTGTGTATCAAACTAGAATTGTTGTCTATCCTAAATATATTTAAAAACGAAAGAATACATAACGTAATTTACATATTAGCGAGCATCCAAAGAGGATTTTTAACAGTGAACTTTACGGATACAGGAATAATTAATTCAGATAATCATTTCCATTCAGTTAGTTTTCTCCAAATATATTTAGTTAGAAATTCCATATTGCATAAGGATCTAGTTGAATAATAGTTCAACTAGACTAACGAAACTCCATATATCAGAGAGCATGTATTCGAAAAGGAATAAAATAAAACCGAAAGGCTTCAACACATAAATAGATTACCAAAGCCAGACATGCACTAAATCAGTTTCATTAAAATTCAATGTATGAACTTAGCCGAAACCCCACAAATAAATGCATTCAACCCAACATCCTTTCACAATATCCCATTGCCGCAAAACAAACACCACCACTTTGGAAATCCATTTACGCAAGTAGTGTATTTTACGATCATTAACTGAGTTTCACAACGTGCCCCATTCAAAACCGACACTTGAAAATATCCTGAAGACTCGGGAAATTCATTCCAGGTCTGGACAGATCCCTCCCTTCTCGTTCATTCCAAAACGCTGCAGTTAATCCTCAAGTTTTCCCAATTAACGACTCTCCCCTGCATGTTCACAAATCCCCACTTGAAGAGATATTCCTTCCAATACGCACTTGAAATAAACGCACTCTTCCCGTAATAAATGGCCTCTGTCATCGGCCCCGTGATAAGTTAGCAGATAGGGGGACCAATGTAAACATCCTGGATGTTGATGGATGTCGTATAGAAGTACAAAACGTTCGGGTCACGCGATGCCTGTTAGAGTCTGACCATAGCACGCGACCGTATATCAAGTCCATGGTGGTGCCACGTTAGTCGACTTGATGCTTAGGTTGAGGGAAGGTTGTTTTGAAAGCAAATTGTCTTTAATATATAATTGGTAACACGAGCATAAATGTACTAGTTAGACTTGCATAAGAAGTGTAATTTCCTAATTGGAATCCAGTCATAAGTAAAGTTAATCGAATGAACGTTGAAAGAAAATTGTCTTTTTCACACTCGAGAAAAATTGTCGTTGGTGCAGAGTATAGAGTTACTTCTAATGCAAGTGTATTAGAAGTGTAATTTCCAAACCAAAAGTCGGCCATAATTAATGTTACGGAATAAATTTTGAAAGCAAATAGTCTGATATATTTGGCAAACACGATCCAAAATATACTAGTTAGAGACGAACTTAGGAAGTGTAATTTCCAAACTAAACTCGGACATAACGTTACTCGAATGAATATTGAAAGAATTTCTTTGATAAATAATTGGTACATCACGAGCATAAATGTACTAGTTAGACTTGCATAAGAAGTGTAATTTCCTAATTGGAATCCAGTCATAAGTAAAGTTAATCGAATGAACGTTGAAAGAAAATTGTCTTTTTCACACTCGAGAAAAATTGTCGTTGGTGCAGAGTATAGAGTTACTTCTAATGCAAGTGTATTAGAAGTGTAATTTCCAAACCAAAAGTCGGCCATAATTAATGTTACGGAATAAATTTTGAAAGCAAATAGTCTGATATATTTGGCAAACACGATCCAAAATATACTAGTTAGAGACGAACTTAGGAAGTGTAATTTCCAAACTAAACTCGGACATAACGTTACTCGAATGAATATTGAAAGAATTTCTTTGATAAATAATTGGTACATCACGAGCATAAATGTACTAGTTAGACTTGCATAAGAAGTGTAATTTCCTAATTGGAATCCAGTCATAAGTAAAGTTAATCGAATGAACGTTGAAAGAAAATTGTCTTTTTCACACTCGAGAAAAATTGTCGTTGGTGCAGAGTATAGAGTTACTTCTAATGCAAGTGTATTAGAAGTGTAATTTCCAAACCAAAAGTCGGCCATAATTAATGTTACGGAATAAATTTTGAAAGCAAATAGTCTGATATATTTGGCAAACACGATCCAAAATATACTAGTTAGAGACGAACTTAGGAAGTGTAATTTCCAAACTAAACTCGGACATAACGTTACTCGAATGAATATTGAAAGAATTTCTTTGATAAATAATTGGTACATCACGAGCATAAATGTACTAGTTAGACTTTCTTAAGAAGTGCAATTTGCAAATTGGAATCCCGTAATAACTAGAGTTAGCCAAATGAATGTTGAAAGAAAATTATCTTTGATACAATTGAGCATAATTTTACATGACCATACACACGAGCACGAAAGTAAATTGTTTTGAGTACAGACGAGTATCGTTAGTTAGGTTTGCTTTATAAATGTAATTTCCAAACTGGAACCTAGTCATAACTAATGTTACTCAAATGAATGTTGAAAGCAAATTGATATATAACTAGTACACACGAGCATAAATGTACTATTTAGAGACGAACTTGATAAGTTTTAATTTCCATACTAAAACCCGGTCATAATGTTAATCAAATGAACATTAAAATAATTTCTTTGATACATAATTAGTACACGACCATAAATGTACTGGTTAGGAACATCTTTACGAAGCATAATTTCCAAACAGGAATCCGGTTATAACTAATGTTACTCGAATGAATGTTTAAAGAAAATTGTCTTCGATACATAGTTGGTGCATATTAGCATAAATATACTAGTTAACTTCCATTTTTAGCATACCAGTTTGCATTAATACTGTTACACAATGTCTGTTTTCAAAATATTTAATTTGTCAAAACTTACCAACTACTGAAACGTATGTTGAACCAGAAGCCGAAACACCGTCAGGATTCCTTGCAGTGCATGTGTATTCACCTTCATCAGCTGCCTTTTGGACATCTTGTATTGTTAAGTATCCCGTTGTACTTATCTTTTGCCTGTGATCAAGTGGTAAGATAATACCTCCTAGACACAACGGAAATATAACAGATCATTTTCAGTGCATTTAAACTCTAAAAATACAAAAGAACTGAAACATTTCAATATTTCCCTCGTGATAAATTATATGCTTAAATTCGTTTTTTTTATTTGGATTTTATACAATTTAAAACAATTATTACATTTTCTTCCAAATGGTTTTAACGAGATATTCGTCCATCAAGATCTGACCAATTTTACTAATGTCGAGATATCTCGTCAAGATATTACTGATTGTTTTATGATGACGAGATCGGGATCTGATTTGTTTTCTTCCATTACGAGATAACTCGTCCGGCAAGATCTGGCCAATTTTGATAATGACGAGATACTTCGAGATAACCACCAGGAGGGTTAAGCCCTAGTTTGATGATTTGGGTCAATAATTATTTAGGGTTACGATTTTAACCCTCTTGTTTGTCTCGAAGAGATATCTCGCTATTAAAAGAAAACTAATCAGAGCTTGATGGAAGAGATATCTCGTCATTGGAAGAAAACTAATCAGATCTTAATTTAGTTATAAAAAATCGACAATATCTTCATTACGAGGAATCTCTTCAATAGCTAATTTGGAAGAGATATCTCGTCGAACCAACTTTAATTTTATTAGTAGCAATTTCAAAATGATTGGTAATTAGGTACAAATAATTTACAACTGGGAATTGTCCTCATAAAGCGAGGGATAATTAAAGGAACACGCAGTACCTTTTCTCAGTTATGTTTATGTAAAACCTTCAAAAAAGCTACCTGACGATACTTTGAAAAATTGTTTTATTTAATGTATTTTTCAAACAACATTGGATCTGTGATTCAAATGCTCTTTTCTTAAATCGCTAACTTATGCCAACCGCACCATCATTTCAGTAAATACACTATTTAATAGAATTTTTATACATACACATAACTTTTATTCTTAAATTATGCAATTTCACCTTTGAGACGTTTGTGGTAACGAATCGAATTCGATAGATGATGTCACTAGTTGACCATCGACCTTCTAATGAAATAAACGGATCATGTGAGAGGAGTCTTTGTAGTAAGATCTCTGAAGGGTAAATTACAAATCGACAGCCGTTTGGCTATTGAAGGGCAGACCGATGTTTTTGATCACGGTGGATAATCACTTTAACCAATCAATAATTTAGGATTCATGCTTTTACCCACAACCACGTGACAAATCTTCTGACAACTGGAAGTACTAACTTGAAGCTGCGGGCGCCTCCGTCTATTTCATTTTAAGGTCCATGTTGACAGATTTTCCTGTTGTATGAAACTTCGGTAGCTGCATTAAGACCACGGCGTACTTCTGTATGTGTGGTAATGTAATGGATTATTGTGATCGTTCGATTATTTTGTACTGCCTTTAGCAGCTGTCTGTAAGTTCAGGTCGGTAGGTTTTTGAAATGGGACTAAGGGGCAACGAATTTGGAAGTTGTGATAGGAATCGAAATTGCGTCTCACAGAGGCTTGAAGCAGTTATTGGAAGTAATTTGCATCGCATTGGCAATTCAATTGCTCATAGTGGACTTTCCAGCGAGGTGGTTTGAGGATCGTTGGTGGAGATAGGCTGCGCTGCTATACAAACTACTCTATTTTAAGTGATTTTTGTAGCGATGGATAAGTTCCTCACGCATATTACATTATAACCCTCCTGGTTGAACCTGAACGGGGGGTCCCGTCATCAGATGAAAAGTCTAACTATATCTGATGAGCGATATATCTCATCATTAGAAAAAAACTGATCAATCTCGTCGTTATCTTTATCTCGTAGGAAATATCCTTTTGACGAGATGTCTTATTAGCAAAATTGGATAAATCTTGATGGATGAGGTATCTCGTCAAAATCACTTGGAGGGTTAAAGCTCTAGAGACCGTGCTTTTGAATAAAGATCTTTGAAACAAAATCTTTTTATTAACAAATATTAGAAAACTGTCATTTTGTGTTAAGGAGTGTGGTACAGATAGTGTCACTATTTCTATTGAAAAACTAAAATGAATTTTGGGGCATAACAAACAAAAAAATAATTCAATGGATAATTTTTAAACGTCATATGGGATTATCCTTTCAGTTTTCAATAAGGTACCTCAACCAAAAATCAAATTATTTCTTGCCAGAAGATTTATCTTATCCCTTTGAATTTTATTCGAAATGAGACTTAGAGCGATATTAAACTTTTAAAACGCTATTAACATTAGCCATATTTCTTGCACTATTTACTTCGAAGTCAACTCACATTAAGTCACCGACTAACACCATTTAATTACGTTCACTCGAATTAGCTTAGACATGGTCTTTGAAAAAGGCACGAGCCACACTCTGAATTTTAAGGTTATTTAATGAAAAGCCTTATTTATTGAGATAAATCAATTTCAAATAGAGCTGCCATATGTCTGGGTTTCCAAGAAACGCTTCCGAGCTCCAAGTTAAATATAAAAATACTTGGTTTGACTTGAAATTTAGACGAAGATTTAAACTAGAACGACAATAAAAACATAACTGACAACTCCGATTATTTTGTTGTCAATGCATTTCTAGGGAAAATATAAATTGGGCAGCTCATCCATGAGATGCATTTGAAATTAGTGCCTGAAGAATTAAAAATTTTAAATTTCGTACGACTTTTGGATGATGAAACTAATTAGTGAGAATTTTTGCCATAACTGGCCTACAATTTAAATTAAACGTAAAATTGGATAACGAGCTCCCGAATTTTTTCACTTGGAGAATTTTCGAATAATGCATAAAATTGGAAACCAAGTTTCCCGAATTCCTTCAGCCATAGTAGCTCAGTTGATTGAGCTTCGGATTAGCAACCGGAGGATTGTGATCTCGAAACTCATTCCAACAAAACACATTCGTATATGGGGAACTAGTGCACATTAAATCTGTCGTGGTCTCAAATGTCTTCACTTTGGCGTGGTGTGGAAGTATGGAGAGTGGGTAACCAGTTCAGGTATTAACCTCATCATTTTACCTTGGTTCAAAATTGAGAGGTATTGGTCTCGGTTCTTTCTCTTCGGGATTGATCCCAGACCATTAACAATAGCCCGTTGTGTTCCCAGAGTGCGACGTCAATTCATCAGCCTACCTACCTGCACTTGGAATAATTTAACGTTATTCGAAGAATCTTGATTTCAAGCTTTTTGTCTATTGAAGTATTTGGCCAAATAACGGTCTATGTCAAACATCACAAATTTTACATGACGTGAAAAAAAAAGATCTATGATGTTTCTAACGTCAATGTTACATGGTAAGCGAGACATAAATTGTTATTCTGTGCGCAGTTTTGAAATCTGTTTAAAATTCCTTTTACCCCACCTTCCATAATAGTGAAATATATCTTAGGGTAAAGAAATTAATCATAAGACCAAATCAGAACTAGCGCGTAGTTCAGAGATTTCGTACTCTTCCCTGTAAACAAATGCGAATCCGGTATAACGTGAGAAGGATGTTTCAACGTAGACCGTGTTCCACATCAATGCGATTTCGTGATAATCGATTCTGTCCCACAACACGTATCTAGTGGTTTTCCTCAGAAATTAACTCCAGAAATCGATGTCGAAGACAGCATTCCGTTAAAATCTCATTTTCGAAAAATTTTCATTTCGTCCAATACTCGACAGAACACTATTTGATACCAGCTGAATTACCTGGTGTTGCTCGGGTTGAATTGTTTATAAATCAACGCATTGATTTTTTATAATTGTATATAAATATTACTTAATGTCATTCCTATGGAGATTTCTAATTGCTTTTAGCCCTCCTGTAGACCCAGGACAAATCGAACTGAGTTAATATATAGCCTATGTGTGCCGCAGAATTCTACAGAATGAATGTACCATATTTAGTGTGAATAGGTCTGACATTGATCGTATAAATACGCAATGTTATTCCTATGAGGATTTCGAATTACCTTTAGCCCCCTGTACCATATCGACGAAAAAAAAAGACCACTTTCTATGAAAATAATCTTATATTATAATAAAAATTTCAATTCCAGTGATAAAGCCACAGTTTAAGAATTTACATATGGGATACATAAACGATATGATACTGAGCAATTTTCAGCTCAACGGCACCCATCTGCGATCGCAAAAATCTCCAAGGTCATCTTGGAGATTCTGACGTCATCTGCACAACAAGACCGGGTGAAAGCGCCCCCTAGCAAGTGCTCTGTCAAGGATGACGGGACGTTACACCCCTCTGCACACCCAAGACAAATAGAACGGGGTTAATATGTAGCCTACGTTACCCGCAGGGTTCCAAAGAATAAGTGTACCAAATTTGGTGTAAATTGGTCAAACGGTGTAGATATGTATAGGGAACAGACAGGTGCGAACTCTGCTTTATATGTATAGATTTCCGTACATGATTCCTAGATTTATAGGAAGATAATTTTTCTATCTATAATCTAGATTTATAGGAAGACTATTTTTAGAATGCAGTAATTGATGAGTAATTTACCTGCTTTTCATTTATTGATATTTGTTTTTATATTGTTTGATTCCCTAATCCTTCAAGTGGTTTCGACGAGATATCTCGTCGATCAAAATGTGATCAAATTTGCTAGTAACGAAATACCTCGTTGGGACAAGCACCAGGAGGATTAAGTGCTCTTTTTTAAGTACTTATATCTTAAAATCTGATAAAATACGTCAAAATGTTACATAAAAGTTTAAATATTTTAACAGAAAATCCCCCAATCCAAATTTACTAACTGTAGTATCCCTAGTTTTTGCAAGTAAGAGATAGAATATTTTGAATAAAACCATTCAACATGAACCCGAGAAAATTTAATTTCAGCATAGAGAAATTAAACTAACGTCCTTTTTTAATAATTTCAGAACACGTATGTTCTATAAATTGAAATATCCAGTAAAGTTTTACCTATAGTTGCTTTGTATTTCCAAAATATCAACAATTGAAGTAGATAGAATGCATCAAAATTCTCTAAGGGAATTCCCTCACCGAAGTTAAAGTTTACGACAGTTGACGCGATGTTTGGAAATATTAGATGACATTTTGCAGTAAAATATTCGAATAATGTCATCCGCAGAAGGAATATTCTCTGAGGAAACTCTTATTTCGAATTGCCGCAAGTATAAACTTTATGTAATGAATTAAAATTCAAATGTCTCAAATTAGATCCTAGAATAAATGGATAACTTATTGTAATTATCTTGGTGTTTCGAGGTACTGAGATGAAGTACAATTATTATGTCCTCAGGGATCTTTGTTTTCGGAAGTTTGTCAAAGTTGAATGTTGGATTGCAATTCGGATGTCTTAGATGTATTAATTTTAAATGTTGACTGTTTAATCAAATTGTCGAGTTTAAATAGATTAAGTTAAAGTAGGTGTAAAACTTTTAATTCTTCACCACTAACAAAAATGTATTGCGTTAGATTACAAATTTCGGATATTTTTCTGATGATTAAATACTTTATGAGATCTAGTCTAAATTTTAAATCAGCAAACATTTTTTCGTGGATGTAAACAGTATCTTAACACATTTTACATTAATTAGAATGCGTATATTTCAAAGTTAATGAACAATAGGATGACAATGATTCTTGATTAAAAGTTTGCCTTTTTTAAAGTATTAAATGGGGTAGAATTGAACCTTTACCAAACAATGAAAACATGTTCGTTAATATGAAACTGCTTTTTGCTTCACTTTAATAAGTGTTATTAAGGCTAAGCTGGTAGTTATCTCAATCCTCAAATGGTTTTGACGATATATCTCGTTCATCAAGATCTGGCCAGTTTTGCTAGTGATGATGCACCTCATCGTGAAAACTTCAAGGAGGTAATGCGTCTTGCACTCAAATCATGTGGAGCACAAACTTTGTTACCAGGATAGGAAAGCTGTGTCAATTACGGTAAATCGTCAAATTTGAATTTTATGCTTACACGAAAATTTAATAAGACATGATGACAAATATTTTGATGACGAGATATCTCGTCATCAAAATATTTCCGATTTGTTTATGATGATCAAAATCTGATTAATTTTATTCTCATGGTGATGTACTATCTCAACCAACAAGAACTGGTCAGATACCTCCTGGAGTCAACCACTAGTAGGGTGGGAAATTCTATAATTTTAAATTAAATGAATGAAGTAAACTGACTGAACGATAGATAACACCCCTTCTAGAGAATTAATGAATGATGAGTAAACTGACTGAACGATAGATAACACCCCTTCTAGAGAATTAATGAATGATGACTGAACGATAGATAACACCCCTTCTAGAGAATTAATGAATGATGACTGAACGATAGATAGCACCCCTTCTAGAGAATTAACTCTAGAAAAGAACGAATATTCATAAATGAATGCTGGTAGGTGACTTGACCATATCTTACACAATAGAAAGAATACTTGAAAATGTTCACACGATTTTTAAAATGTCGTATTTCTAATGAAGCATGACGATGAAAATCTGAAAAACGGAGTAGTGATATAACAAGCAGTGCTTTAAAAAACAAGTTGTTTGCGGACACCTGAAAATGTTTAATGGAAGTAATTCCATCGTTTTTAACTGGTGCCACTCAAACTACTCTAATGTATTACCACAGAAACAACTGCCGTAATCAATTCACTGAACGTATTTACCCCATTGTAGTTATGGCTAGTGATTCATTTGTTGAGGTTAAAAGGGAATTCAAATACAAGGAATTCTGGTAGAAAAGCTAAGCTAAACATTTGGACAGATGATGTTATTATGATAATAGAAGACGTAAGTGATAAAAGGAGACTCTACCCAGCTGGTACTCTATACTATAATTATAGAAACATCTGCCATGATCAATTCACCGAAGTTATTTACCCCAATGCAATATTAAGACCACTGGTTCATTTGTTGAGTTTAAAAGTGGAATCCAAAAATACACGAAAGTTAAGTAGGTAGGTGGGTTTTATAGCGGAAGGGTCATATTTGGCCCCGCTGTGCTAAACTCAAGACAGACCAAGTAAAGTAATGGACATACAGAAACAAGTAAAGTTTTACTGACACTGACCCGAGAAATACATCTCGGTTACAGGAATCGAAACTGCGCCACCTACAACTCGCAGATTGTTTGAGCAATAGAGGAACGTAACTAGAGAAATCTTTTTAACCCTCCTGGTGGTCTATCTTAGCGTCAAAAACTGTCCTCTGGTGGCTAGATTCTGATGCTAAAACCTATTCCAAACTGTCATATGCTGTGCAAAGGACAATTTGTTTTTCCTACTTGAAGACAGCAGTTTTATCTCGACGAGGTACCACATCATTAGCAAAACAGATCAAGTCTGGATGGATGAGATATCTCGCAAAATTGGTAGCAAAATTGCAAAATTGGCAAAATTGGTCTTATCTTGATGGACGAGATATCTCGTCAAAACCTTTTGGAGGGTTAAAAGTAATGAAGTATAATCCAATTTGAATATTATTGATTCAATCTTTCTGGTGGTTGTCTCGACGATGTATCTCGTCATTAGAAAAACTGACCAGATCTTGATAGACGAGATACTTCGTCATTAGAGGAAAACTGATCAGATCTTGATTTCGTCATCATCAAAAATCAGAAATATATTGATGATGAGATATCTCGTCGAAATCATACGGAGAGTTAAATAAACTGACCTTTCTGCCATGTGATGCTTTTTATAGGATACCCTCCTACTGGACAGTTCAGCACCAGTTCCTGTCCGGATACAGCAGACACATTCGGAAACGGTCGGACAAAAGGAGGGCCGTATACATTCAGCCGTGCAGCATGCCATACAGCTCCGACGTCATTGCTGACGTCACAGCGATATACTCCACTGTCTTCAACTCTGGCTTCTGTAATGTTGAGGTAGCTTGTGACGTGTCCTTGTGGGGAGGCAAAGTCTCCGATCCGGATTCTAGGGTTGAGTGCCGGGTTGAGTTCTTGGTCGTACAGTGTCCATGCCACGCGTGGTACAAAGTTGCCTGCAGACACGCATTTGAGGCTTACTCTTTCTCCGGAGTGTACCGTAGTGTCTGGGAAAGCGGAGAGCAGATATGGTGGTACATCTGAAAAACATAAAATGGGAATTAGTGAGAATTGCTATTCAATCTAATAATTAATTCGTATTGCAGATATGATGGTACGTCTGAAACGCATTAAATGGGAATATTACTTAACGGGAATAGCCATTATCTCTTTTAAATAAAGCAAATAGCAGATATGATGCTATTTGCTTTAACTTGATGATAACGTATCTCCTTTAAATAAAGCAAATAGCAGATATGATGGGATATCTGAAAAGCATGAAATGGGAATATGAATAGGTGAGACTAACGATTAATTCGTTTTTAATTAATGTAGATAGCAGATATGTAGATAGCAGATATGTAGATAGCAGATTATTGTAGAAAAGAATGGGAATATGAATTGAAAGGGGTGTAGACATTAATTTATTGAAATTAATACAAATAGCAGATATAAATAGTACATCTGAAGCATGAATTGAATTAATAAATTATTTTTGAAAAATTGATTTCAGTTACAAATTTTAGAACTAGTAAAGCTTCTTTCGTCTGCAAGCGTATAGTACTCAATAAATTGAACGATACCACATTTTCTTGTTTCAAATATGTTATTTTGGCTTACTATAATTGATTATACAAACAAGCTTACTATATTTTAATTTACTTGTAGAATTGAAATTTTAAATTAATCAATATTATTTATTGAAATGAGATAATAGAAGAATATTAAAAGGAACTATTAATAATATTTTTTAACTATTACATTAATGTATTGTTAGTAGTCCTATGTTTTCCTTCCCACTCTTACTTTTCAATCCTCCAATCCTTGATTGACGAGATATCTCGCCACTTTTTAATCCTCCAAGGTTTTGACGAGATATCTCGTCCATCAAGAACTGATCTATTTTGCTAATGATCGGGTACCTCAATAATACCTATTGAATTCCAAATAATGAAGATATTGTCATTTCTGATGATGACGAGATCGAGATGATTCCAGTTTTACTAATAACGAGATATCTCGTCCATCAAGAACTGATCTATTTTGCTAATTATGGGGTACCTCAATAATACCTATTGAATTCCAAATAATGAAGATATTGTCATTTTTGATGATGACGAGATCGAGATCATTCCAGTTTTACTAATAACGAGATATCTCGTTCATCAAGATCTGATCAGTTTTACTAATGACGAGACACCTCGTCGAGAAAACCCCAGGAGGGTTAGAATTAAGTTACAAATTTTAGAATTTTTAATTTACTTTGCCTCAACCATAAAATACCATGTAATATTAAAAGCCCTCATAATCCTTTGTTTTGAAACATGTTATTTTAGTTCCTTATAATTGATTACACAAACAAGCTTGTATATTCCTCAAAACCAATGATTATACAGTTATTAAAGACAATTTTTCTCCAGCAGAGCATCTGCTTGTGATACATGCCACTTTAAAGATTTAAACTATGCGAATATTCCCGAATCTTTTTAAAAATGGACACATATTACATTAAATTAGGCTCCCCGCAGAATAATTTGTACAAAGAAGCTCACTCTGTCTACAACTCCAGCGTGCTAAAATGTTTCTCCGGTTTAAGGAATATGAATTTTTACAAAGTGGGCTTGTTTACGGTGTACTTCAGATATTTTAATTAACGAACTTTTTTCTTTCTTTGCAGAGTAGAAGAATTCTTAATGAATGCTTGCCGTGGAGTGTGTGTTTTGAGGTTTTTCATTACGGAAAAAATTGCAGAAGAATAATCTCCTGTCTGTAAAAAAAATTCAGAGTATTTGAGTAAGAAAAGGAGGAAAAAAGGTTAATTGAATTTTAGATTCAAAAAGAATATTTTCTGTGAGAAGGAAATTTGTAAAGAATATGGAAATAAGTAGCGTTTTTTTTGCATTGAAACCCATCGATTTTAAGATGTTCCCGATTTTTGTCTCAATATCAGAGCAAAACGGAAAATATTTCTGAACTTCGCGAATTTTTTAAGTACAGCAGTTATCCAGCTAGCTAGTCTACCACGAGAATTATTCCAGACACAAAGTCTGTCTCTTGTTGTCAAAAAAACGGACTTCCACCTTTGCATTAATTCGTATCATCTTTAGCTGTGCTGGGGCATAACAGTACGTACATTATGGTGTCTGAAACAGTAAATACATTATGGTGTCCGAAACAGTACGTACATTATGGTGTCTGAAACAGTACGTACATTATGGTGTCCGAAACAGTACGTACATTATGGTGTCCACAATTTCATATATTATTTTGTTGCCGTAGAAGCGGACCTCAACAGCTTTTAAGTAATTTGCATAATCTTTACAGTGCTGGTAGTAAACACTACTGGACCCCAAATTCATAAAACTAATTTTCAATGCACTGAAACCGGTTAAAATAAACTTTCTAAACGTGAAATTTTAATATAATCTAAATAATAATTATTGTTTGAGAAAACTAAACTATGACACATATTTAGATTCTTCGCAATTTAAATTCTGAATTTGCATCGCAACAGAGCAACACAAAGGGCTATTGGCGACGGTCCGGGAATAATCCAGAAGGGAATTATCCGAAGACAACACCTCGTAATATTGAACCACGATCAGATGACGAAGTCAACATCTGAGTTGGCACCACAGTCTCCAAGCTTGTACACCACGCCAACGTGATGACATTTGAGGCAGATTTAAGGTGCACCAGCACGGTCTTCTATTGAATCAAAGTTTCGAACTCGCAACCACCCGGTTGCTTATTCGTGACGTTACCAACTGTACTTCCCCCACCAAAGTTATTCCATTACATAATTTATTGTTATTTCTCATGCAATAATACTTTTGTTACGTAATTTTCTCAAAAACCTTTCCAAAACCTTTTGTTTTGCTAAACCCATTGCAAAAAGTCTGCATAAATTGATCTATAGAACAGCTTAATCTATTCAGACAATAACTTGCAATGAAAATTAGAAGTATTTTACTCAAACAAGTGTTTACAAAGAAATTGTGATACAGTTTAAATTTGAATTTAGGGCTGTTGATTTTCCTTGAGGGGAAAAGGAACAAAGGCGCATTCAATTGCATCATATTTTTTACACAGAAAACTATTTCAAACGTCGGTAGCTGAGAAACACCATATTTGCTAAATGAATCTATGCATCACTAGAATAGAATAGTATTCACTATTGTATTAATACATTGAGTGTTGTTTTATGAAATGTAAAGAGTATATAGCCATTAATATACTTCCTAAGATTTGATATTATCAAAAATTCAATAACTTTTTTTAATACTTAACCATCTGATTTTGAGATTTTTGAAAGGTATCTATTATCCTTTTTTCCCACAACACATTTAATAAATAAATAGGATCTACTGGTTAAATTTTTTGTGCAATTATTATGTTAATCCCCAGGACGGTTAAAATTTAATGGTTAATGAGTTAATATCCCGATACGAATTTTATATTTCTTTTCTACTGTGGTATTTTACCATCGGCAATTATATTTATATGGGTTTTACGTTGGTGTCAAGATATTAATTTAAAATTCGTTGGCAGACAAACATTTAATTAGTTGACAAACTGTAGAGACAATTCAATCCCGATGAATGGCACATCCTCCTGGCGCCCTCCGTTAATATAACACATACCTCGTCACTAGTCGTACTCACGACTGTATCATGACAATATAAAAGTGTTTTTCAATGACTCAGAGATCACCCTCTGGTGGACACTACTGCGATTTACACATTTATAGGAAGCAAAGCGTTTTTGGCAATCTCCACTTCAATATACCAATTCATTATTATGATCTATATAAATGTTTACAAATTTATGAACTCCAACATCTAAAGTATACAATTATAGGGAGGAATACGATAGTATCAAGCCATACTTTTATTCAAATGAAACTAATCAGATAGATCTGCTTACAAATGAAATTGACACACACACAATCTAGTTTCATAAGCTTCCTTAAAACACCAATGAAAATGTCAGTATATATGAAAATTGCATACTTTTCGGTAACGTATAATAAAATCTGCTTCAGATGGGAACGCGTTCTGCATAACATGAAACAATTTGACAGTGTGCACCATGTGTTCACTTGTGAGTACACATGGTGCAACACAGTTAGGTTTTCTTGTTCTGGAGAATTAAATATTTGATCCAAATTAAAAAGTGCTTCATCTTAGGAGTCGCCATGGTTCAATGGGTTTGCCCACTGTGCTAGCGACATTTTGGCTGTATAAATTTGAATCGCTTCAGATTTGAATCCTCCCTGGGTATATTTATCTGTTCTGCGTCAGTAAAATGTCCATTCTGTATGTCATTTAGTTTAATTTTATCTCAGCTTGGTCAAATACTGACCTTGCACCTTAAAACCAACAGACCACAGTCTTAAAAGAGGGTAAACGTGATTTGGCACTTTTTGCCCAAGGCAGCCCAGATGAGATACCCGGAAATACGAAAACAAGGTTGTTACTAATATCCTTGGTCAAGGTATAAGACAAAATCCAAAAAACCATGTTTTACAAGTCGCACAGTGATCAACTCGTATTCAAACAAGAGCTGTCCTACAGAGACACTGCTATAATCCTAAATATGGGATGAAATTTCTGCAGTTGCGCGTTGACAGTTCTTAACTCCTGTCACAAATGTCATATATCTTGTGTACCCGTTTCTGTCTTGACTTAAAGAGCTATCTGACGACAATTCTTCCCCACACCCAATCTCAGAATGCATCTGCACTACCCCTTTGTTATTCTACTAACTAACCACGGGAGGTTCCCGTAATACTTTTTCCTCATGAGATACCCACCGTCTGACACCTGTTTGGTGAAGTAGGTGATTCTCTTCACTACATGCTGGATTGCAGGCTGACGACGCATCTCCGAGGACTCGATTGCATTAGAGATCAATATTAAAAATCACCCGAAGTGTCTCCGAATGATAAGCCGCTTGGATAGATTTGTGTGAGACACAACACCTAGCTCTTCACTGTGGGTCCGGGAAATGGTTCAAGCATCAGACACATGACGAGGCGTGTAAGTTCACGTAAGTCGAAAATATAATTGTCACAGGAATAAGACAGATACCTATGTAGAAATTGCTTTATCCCTGCAAGCTAAAAGCCACATCAGGCTATAAATGTAGGAAGGAAAAATATGGATTTAGCCCTATACATCCCCCTACCGGATACACGTGTATTCATTCGAAAACCTTACCAACCTGCGATTGATGAGCAATGCCCATTTCGTTTTCATGACCAAGTGAAAAGCACATCTCGCAAATACTGTCGAGACCCTTAGCCGAAACCTCTCGGGGCCTTCCCTATATCCGTAGTGACATCAGCCGGTCGGGGCGTAGGGGTGGTCCCCAACTAAGAAGAAGCCTTGAACCTTTAAAATACAATGACAATCCTGGGCGATTTGCGAGATACCAAGATTGTAAGGAAGGAACAGACCACGTTTAGTAGTTTTTCGACTTGTGCAAAGTTTAAATTTCCACGTTGCACTTGGATGCTGGACTGACCTGCTTAGTCACAACCATCTTTTTCGTGCACATCATCTATCTCATTGTCAAATAAACCAAAACAGTAATTCTTGAGTTGTAAAATTCTCACCTCTTTTTTTATCTGAGAAACCTCTTCCGCTCCATCAATGCTATTATAGACAAAGCATTGATACTTTCCTTGCCTACCCGCCTAACAGAGCTTGACCAAATACGTCCCCTTGTGCCTTAAAAACCCTACCTGCTTCCTAGACGAAGGAATAACATCCCCTCGACAGTAATTGAACTGTGGACTTAACCACCAAGTACCGTTGATCCTTCCGCCTGGAAATAGTGTGGGCGGGGTGACCACTCATCGAGCAGTTTAGGACGGCATTTTTTCTCCAATATTCAGCGTTTGCTGTTTCAATGATTGTGAAGCGTTCCTACCTGCCTACGATCTTACTGTGAGAACCTTTGCTGTTGCGTCAGAAACTGACAACCCGTCAGAACGCTCCGGACATTGCAATGTAGTTTATGAACCATCTTCTATGGACATTCACAGAAGAGAATTTGATCGATTACATGTTACGGTTCTATGGTGAGTACACGCAGAGTTACTTTGTGTTTTTCTTATTATGAGCCATTAGAGGATTTGATCGAACTCAAATTATTTCCTCTAAAATATATGGCAAAGTTTTTTTGCACTATCTTGTCCAAGTCCCTCAAATAAAATGCCGAAAATCATCGAAACATAATAGTTCTCAAGTCATTCTCACCTCCTATCTTTATCTGAGCTGTCCCTTGAGCTCCATCAACGTCATTATAGGCAAAGCACTGATACATCCCCTTGTCTTCCCGTCTCACAGATGTAATATGGAGAACGTCCCTCGACAGTAATTGAACTCTGGAATTAGCCGCCAAGTGTCGTTGGTCCTTCCGCCAGGTAACAGTGTGGACGGGGTGACCACTCACCGAGCAGTTCAGGACGGCAGTTTCTCCGATATTTAGCGTTTGCTGTTCCGGAATGATCGTGACGCGGAGAGGTGCTGGAAGAGGGAAAATATTGATTTTTAAGGTGTAATCACACCTCAATGGGATTGATATCAAGCAAGTCAACATGTGTTATGGATTTATAATGATGCTGTGAAGTTCGCACTTATATTCGAGAAATGGAGATTTACCAGTTATGTTAATTACCTAGCACATTATTTGTTCAATAAGACATGTTTCATGAACATCATCACAATAATCGAAAATGTTCAGGGTTATATGAATGATTCTACCCTGTAGTGCGAAACTTAAGGAACACTATTATTTTTAATGACTATAACCTGAAATTCAAGCAAAATAGCTTGTGGCAATTTGCGTAACTGATGATATTCAGCAGAAAGCTTGCGCATATTCAGATTTTGGAATCGTATCATCAGAGGATCTGACAGAAAAATTGGTTTCTGCTACTGTAGGAAGCCATCCGCAACCTCATTCTCAATGTACAAACATAGTGCAAAACCTTGTTTGTATATTGAGACATGAGATTTGGCCTCATGCCTCCCAGTGCAATGTCACCACTTTAGTTCTGATACTTTTTTACAATTTGCTTCCGTTCTTGTTATCGTTTTGTTTCGGTTCATCATCAGTTCGGTAACTTTCGACATACCTTTAGTGCCATTTCACTGCAAAGTAGCAGCTGAAAACTCTATTGTTCTGTAAGTTTTGCACACTAGTACAGGTGTCTTAAAAAATTATGAATTTCAAGTGAGTCCATAATAACTTGGCAATCCTTTTCTAAAATATAAACAAGCGTTCCTCAGTCTATAAATATACTCCTCACTTACAACGTGAGGAATAATCTACATGTATTTCTAATATTTAGTTTTGAGACAGTAATCGGAATCTAATTGATAGTAGTATGTTTTTCAAAAGCACCATAAACCGTATGAATCAAAATCAGTTATGTTATTCGTTCCTAAACTATAGACAAATATTTCTTAATCTATGAACAGTGTTCTCAAATATACCTTTCACCACCTACGTGGAGAATAATCTACCTAGATGTCCAATGTTTGAGTATTTCATGTGGATGAATGTCTGTAAATTAATGACATAAACATACCTGATACTATAAGAACAGTATCTGTCCGTTTGTCATTGACTCCATTTGATATGATGCATTGATACTTCCCTCCGTCGGATATGGTCACACTTTTTATATGTAATGTCCCCGATGTCACACGAATTCGGTGATCCTCTAAAATTGGAAACAGGCCGCTAGTTGTCTCCTTCAACCATCTGAAAGAAACAGAGATGAGAAGGGATTATATATTTTAGAAAAAATATATATACAGCATATACACATAATGCATTATGTAGGTGATGTAACATGCTAGTGACTGACAGGAAATTGGGTTGATCATCTGTATTCAAAGTCTACTTCAGTTTGACGACTATCTATTTAAACATCCGAGACTTTCAAGCATCGTTGTAAACGTCCTTAACCTTCCAAGTGGTTTGAACAACATATCTCGTCCATCAAGATCTGAATAATTTTGCTAATGAGGAAAATCTCGTCATCAAGATCCTGCAATTTTTTAAAATAAGGATTAATATCTGGTCGGTCAGTTTTCTTCTAATGACGAGATATTTCGTCTATCAAAATCTGGTCAGTTTTGCTAATGACGAGATACCTTATCGCGACAACCACACCAGGAGGGTTTAAAATTGCATTCCATAAACTGTTACTCACTTGATTTGGCTACAACGGATTTATAGTAGGAACGATGAGCATACGTAAATTCATATGACGGAGTGACGGAATTATATACATGTACAGGGTTTTTCGAAACTTCGTGCGTCATAGATTTCAAAATATGCATAATGCATATGGTATACTTTAAAATAAAGCTTGTTTTACCGAACACAGGTTACCAATAGCCCTTCTTCCTTAATTATCACGACGAGGTGAGGTTTCTTATACCCTAAACATTTTTATATATCAATATAAATTTCATCTTTCCCTCAAGTGTGCCATAGCTTTCCGAATTCACAGAACACACGTCATGTATTTTCAAATACACATGCATTTAGTATCCCTTAAAGTAGGCAGCGCAGTTAGAATAAATATGTCCAATGCGCCATAAATCCCAACTAACCTCTTAATCAAGCATTCATACTATGACTTATAGTGAAATCTTCACTGTTTCTAACCATCTCTCACGTGTTCCATACATCTCCAAATCCACAGGAAACACGCCATACTTTTTCAAATACATATCAAGCATTTGGTATAATTTAACGTAAGAAACGTAGCAGTGCCAAATATGTCCCTTTAGCCATAAATTCCAACCAACCCTTGAAAAGCAGGCATTCACATAATGTCTCATAAAGAAGTCTTCAGTTTCCATCCATACCTCAGGTGCACTATAGATCTCCGAACTCAGGTCACGAATAGTACTACTTTCATGATTAAAACCCTATACATTTTTATACCAATTCAAACTCCATCAATCTCTCAAGTGTGCCACATATTTATGAAACAACAGAACACACGTCATGCGTTTTGAAATACACATGCTTTCGGTATCCCTTAAAATAGACAGCGCAGTTCGACTAAATATGGCCATTCTACGATAAATCCCAACTAACATCTAAAGTAGGCATTCACATTATGTCTTATAGTGAAGTATTCACTATTGCAATCCATACCTCACGTGTGCCCTAGATATCCAAATCCACAGAACACACGCCATGTATTTTCAAATACACATGCATTTGGTATCCCTTAAAGTAGGCAGCGCAGTTAAAATAAATATGGCCAATGTGCCATAAATCTCAACTAACCTCTTAATCAAGCATTCATACTATGACTTATAGAAATCTTCACTGTTTCTAACCATCTATCACGTGTACCATACATCTCCAAATCCACAGAAAACACGCCATACTTTTTCAAATACATATCAAGCATTTGGTATAATTTAACGTAAGAAACGTAGCAGTGCCAAATATGTCCCTTTAGCCATAAATTCCAACCAACCCTTGAAAAGCAGGCATTCACATAATGTCTCATAAAGAAGTCTTCAGTTTCCATCCATACCTCAGGTGCACTATAGATCTCCGAACTCAGGTCACGAATAGTACTACTTTCATGATTAAAACCCTATACATTCTTATACCAATTCAAACTCCATCAATCTCTCAAGTGTGCCACATATTTACGAAACCACAGAACACACGTCATGCGTTTTGAAATACACATTATGCTTTCGGTATCCCTTAAAATAGGCAGCGCAGTTTGAATAAATATGGCCACTCTACCATAAATCCCAACTAACATCTAAAGTAGGCATTCACTCTATGTCTTATAATGAAGTATTCACTATTTCTATCCATCCCTCACGTGTGCCCTAGATATCCAAATCCACAGAACACACGCCATATTTTTCCAAATGCATATCATGTGTTTCATCCTTTAACCCGGGAATGCTTGAGTTGATTTTCTTTTAATTTCAATTTCCTTTTAGTATATTGTTTTTATGTTATTTATGTAGTCAAAGCCAATTTTTGTTGTGACTACACCTTCACTCTCTTATAAAACGACATCTCCTATCAAACTCGAAAAACAAAATGATATTCATTGGAGGAAATTGCAAATTTCTTAACCCATTTTCACTGGTACCAAGCGTTACAGCACGGTTTTCCAGGATTAAAAGAAGAAGGAAACGCAGCCTGGCAAAATCTGTCCCTTTACACATAAATCCCAACCAACCTTTAAACTAGGCATTCACGTAGTATCTGATAATGAAGTTTTCTGTTTCCATCTATACCCCAGGTGCACCATAGATATCCGAACACAGGTCACGAATAGCCCTACTTTCATGATTGAAACTAAGCCACGAGGCTTCTATCCTTCCCTATACATTTTTCTAGCCCTTGATTAAATTTAGCTCCTGGTGCAGGGCATAAAAAAGGTGATTGTCAAGTCCAGCATCAAATTTGTATGCAGATGAGTTTGCAAGTAAAATTAAGGATGACAAATTTCGGGAATAAAAAGGAAAAAACCCTTCTCATTTACGCAAAAATCTTTCCATCACGAGAAAGTCGATCAACAATATCGCAAGAGGGGAAAAAATCCCTCTTGTAAATCTGAGAAAGAAGAGCATTTTAACACTGCTGCCATTTTCTCAAAAGAATGGGGCTGGCGTAGTTTAAGATGGCGGTATAAAAATAATTATTGTTAGCTGTAGGGTGTTTTAATCGCGAGCTCAAAACTAATGAAGGGAGGAGTCTCAGGGGTATGGGTAATTATTGACATTTTTTGCACGTTTGTTTGACAGTTGGGTTACACAGAAATGAACCAGGCTTTTTTAAAATATAGACACGTGAAGTTTCTCGAAAACTTTTGCCTTCAAGCAAATAAAAATTAAGATAAGAAGATATTTTAGTAAAGCAAAAATATATTGAATTTTATCTGTTTTGAAGCTTGTGTGGCTTTTTCGTAACATGGATATAGATTCGCAATTCTAGCGAATTTGCGAATGTAGTGTTGATAAATATCTTCCTCGAAGTATTTTTGGATATTACGAATACCTTCCTTTCCCGATTTGTACAGTAGCTACACACAAAAATTACTTACTCTTTTGGCATATATTTGGCTGGTTTGATTTTACGACGTCAGACAGAGAAAATGGACATACACACGCAAGGAAAATTTTACTGAAGCAGAAAAGAGAAATATACACAGGTGAGAATTGAACCTGACAGGAATCGAAATAGCGACGACTACACTGCAAGTTGCTAGCTCAGTGGGCATACTCACTGAGCCACAGGCAACGGCTCTGGTGAGAAGGCCATCGGCAAGTTCACGTCTAGAAATATGAAAAGACTACCATACGACAAAGCATCTCATAAAGGTGATTATTGGTTTCGCCTATTCGTGATCACTGTTAACTGTTTAGGCACCGAAGAAGCGCGAATCGGTGCTAAAGACATTAATCGGGGACTTCCAATGTTTACATTTTGCCTCCAATTTAACGAATACACTCAAAATTCTGACTTGCCTGAGGTAGGTCTATCTGCGAAGTTGCAATTTTAAACTTTTTTTAGCCTGAGCTCGTCTCCAGCCTATCGACCATCAATCTACGAGGAGTCCAATAGAGTTCTGAAGTGAAAAAGTATGACTTCAAAGCATTTGTCTACAGTATTTGTAATTCTGTTAGGAATTTTAGAGCAGTTCTTGAGTGGATCCCAGTCATTTGGTCCAGTTTACAAAAGGGACAGATAGCTGATATCGTACTCCAATATAGTGTGTCTGTTGGTAGTCATGTCCAGTAAGAAGTCGAAAGCAAGCGACTCCTATAGCTCTGGGCAAGGATCTCGGGATACAAGCTTTACTCCTCAATAAAACATTCGAGTTCTTTCCTGTAGACATCTCTTTGCATATTGCAAATCTATTAGTCTTTATAGATGAGCATATAAGGAACTTGATGTCACGTAGTGGTAAAGGGGATCTAGGTTAGGGCAGATATGGCTCCAGCCTTATCGAATTGGTTAGCCTGCTCATTACCATACTTACCACAATGACTCGGAATTCACTTTAAGGCAACTTTTTCTTAACCTTCACAATGGCTTGGTTTTTCTCTGTACAAGATCATATTCATTTTGACTAGGGGTAGTGGGAGATGATTTTGCTGACTGAGAATCGATGAAAAATACAACATTGTTTTTAGGACAGGTCTCGACTTCATCCACAGCCAGGATGATTTACACCTACAAGTGCACCAACTACACAGCTTACTTACACCTACTAGCAGTGTAGATATTACACAAGATTTAGTAAAAAGTGGCCGTGACCAGCTTTCGCTTTCAGATAATAAGAGTGCTAGCAGAGTCTGCAACGCTTTAATTATTAACAGAAAGAAAAACTAAAGCAAACCAGAACACCATCTCAAATTATAATTTTGTCATTAAAACTAAAATATCTCTGCAATTCCTGTTATTAATGCCTCAGAAAGAAATATTGAGTGGTTCACTATTTTTATCAGTATTTTGAATAGAAATCAGTATCGTGCAAATAAAAGAAAACGTATAGAAAATCATTTAAGAATTTCAAACATTTCTCTATTATTTTTCACATCACTATCATTTCATGAACGTATTTTATAACTCATTTTATTCGATTGTACCTTAGCATTTATAAATTTAAAAATAGTTTACTTTTATAGTTTTAAATATAAAATAATTCCCTTCAATAAGATATTACACCAGTGGGGATTGCCAAAGAATAAACTTCTGGTTGAAGGATATATTTATTTTTAACAAATTATTTTTGATTATAATAAATTAATTGCAAAGATATAATTTTATATGCCTTAGAGATTTTCGAACCGTAATATGTTAAATTATAAATGCAAATAATTATACACTAAAAATTATTTATTCACGATGATTCAAATTAGTATTTTTTAGTTCATAGCTTACATTTAGAGTTTTAAGCTTACAGTAATATCATATAACAGATAGAACACCAGGGAACTACCAAATAATAAAAAAGTGTGATTAGGATCTATATATTCTTAAGATATTTTAACAAATTATTTGCAATTATAATCAACTAGATGTAAAAACATTCTTTCACAGTAAAATATAAGATAATTGAATGTCTTCAGAGGAATTGGAACCCTAATATTTTAAATTATAAATGCAAATAAATGTGTCCTAAAAATTAGCAGTATTTTTCTAGTCTTTAAATTCTCCCTATGCTTCAAGAGAGCGTCTAGATCGGATCAATTTATAATTCTAAATCATCTTGAACGTTGAAGATTTTGAAAAAAGATACGAAGATAATTTTCTCAAATTTCCATTTAAATGAGAAGCTAACGCAAATAGTAGGACAAAGACAAAAAAGTTACAAGTTCAACATAAGGGGAACGGAAACTCCTCAAGGCTTCTAGACCAAACACCAATAAAACCCGCTAGTTCCAGACTTTTAAAGCAGCTTAGCAAATATTCTTTCAATTCATTAGTCGGTTGTTACGGTAACGGGGCGTTCAAAGTATTAGGAGGGAATTGAAATGTAGCGGCTTTTTATAATTCCCCTTTACTAAGAGAGAACTTAATAAATCATCCCGGGTTCCAATAATTAGGTGCGCTAAAGTATGAAAATAACTGGTTATTTTTTCCTAATTCGATCCTTCGACGTATGTAAGGAAATATTTAAAAATCCTCCAGCGTTTCTCAAATTAATGCGACCAATTAAGACTGAAGCTCAAGAAAAAAATAACAGTTTTGCAGCGCCAGAGAAAAAAATGTTAAAATTAACATTTGCAATTATTTGAAATCAAAGAAAAGAAAGCGTCAAATATAAATGTGAGTGTATTTTTTTCGTTTCGTGTACTTTCCAAACCACTGACAACGTTCAAATGAAATGCAACAATGATAGTTCTCTTAATCACTTTATTTCTTTCTCCGCGTTGAATTTCCAAAGAAGAGTTATATCGATTTTTATAGCGTTGCTGGAAGTTGGCGGAACTTTAACGAAATTTTTTTTGTTTCGCTCGGCATCTTTCTTTTTGCTTTTCGGAATTTTTGAATTCATTTTTCATTTCATCTCGCCTTTTTGCTTTTGGTTTTTCGCCTCGCTCAGAGCGTGGGTTTGTTTTAAGACTTATCTCCCGGTTTAATTTAAATACTCGCGCGATTCGAACCGGAGTATTTTTTGTTTCGTTAAGCGAAAGTGTTTTCGTATTCCGTCGCTTCTGCATACATTTCCCCCTTTTTTCGTATTCCTTATTTAACGGAGTCCGGCGGACTCCTTTTTCTTGGCAGGCTTCCAAATCCTATCCGCGAATACAATACCACAGCTGCTTATGATAAGTAGAATGAATGATGGGCACATTAGACCAGATATGCAGTTGAACAAAGTTCCTCGAAATACTTTGAATGCCAGGTTATGTAAAGAAATATATTTCAACTGCCCGCATTAAGTGAAGTAAGGTAGTTAATTCAAGGAGCTCCCGGCGGGAGAGAACCGCCGTAATGCATTACAAGAAATCCTTGATGTGTACAGTGTTCGAGCCGAGCACGCGCATAATTCACAGACGGAATCCCTGCCAGTCACTTCCAATCACAATTCTTCTTGGGGAAAGGAACCGATCGCAGAACGCTCCGCATAAGGAGTTGGACATGAGTTGTGAGGTTGAGGAGTTGAGCATGAACTAAGGAAAGAAACTTTGGCAGTTGATTTAAAGCAGGAACTTTTCAGGTCAATTTCGTTTCTGAAAAGAATCAGGTTTTAAAAATTACTGAAAAAATATGAAGTATGGTAAAATTTCCGTCCTTGCAAAAACGTTGCGCAGAAGACAGGTGTTGTACATGACAGCTCGCAGCCTTTTTTGGCGAAATTTTTGGCAGTTGCTTTAACTCTCCTGATGATTTGTCTCAACGAGATATCTCATCAAAAGCAAAACTGACCAGATCTTGATGGACGAGGTATCTTTGTCATTAGCAGAAAACTGTTCAGGTTTTGATCTCGTCATCATAAAAGCATCGGCAATATCTTGATGACGAGATATCTCGTCGTTAGCTAAATTGGTTGGACTTTGATGGACGAGATATTTCTTCGAAACCACTTGGAGGGTTGAAGAGATTTCTGAATTTGAATTGATTGCAAATCTGAAGAAAATCACCTTTGAATTTCAAAATCATTAACAAAATAATAAACAAAAATTGGCTAATAACCAATTCGAGGGACGTTCAAAACTTCCTTTGTGTTTAGCGTTAGAAGCAGTTGTTTTAAAGCAAGAATTTTTCAGATCAATTTAGCAAGGCATGATTCTGAAATGAGTCAGGCTTTAAAAATCATTGTGGGAAAATATGAAGCCAAAAATTGAGTATGGTGATATTTCTGTCATTGTGTGAAAGGCTGCGCAGAAAACAGGAGTTTTGTGGATTGCAGCATGTAGCCGTTGAGTAAGTACAGAAATTTGGGGCAGTTTTTTAAAAGGAGAGATTTCTGGAGTTGAATTGATCACAAAACAAAAAATCATAGAATTTTACAATCATTAAAGTATCAAAAACAAAAATTGTCGGAAATCCAATTGGAGGGACGTTCAAAATTTCCTTTGTGTTTAGTTTTAGTGACAATTATTTTAAGCAGGGATATTTTTAGGTCAATTTAGCAAGGTATGGTTTTGAAAATAATCAGAAGGTTTTAAAAATCACTGAGAAAATATGAAGCCAAAATAAATAAAACAAATATGGTAATATTTCCGTTCTTGAAAAAACGCTTGGCCAGAAAACAGGAGTTATGCATAACTAGCAACCGCAGAGTAAGTACAGAATTTTTTGGCAGTTGTTTTAAAGGAGAGTTTTCTTAAGTCGAATTAATTACAAATTTGAAGAAAATCATAAAATTTCAAAATCGTTAAAAATTTGCTTGGAAGTACATTCGAAACTTCCTTTGTATCTTTTGCTTTAGTGTTAGAAGCCAATCTTGGTTTATGTTTTGAGACCGATAGACATTTAAAAGCTAAATTCGTTAATTAATACTACTTGAGTTGTGAAATTAAAACTATCATAAAACGGAAAAACGGATAGTCATCAAGTTCAAGACACTGTCAGATAATTTATTTGCCATTTGAATGAAGGTTTCTTAGGTAGCAAATGGACCGCATATGTTTACACAAAAGTTAATAACACTTTTTTTCCAAAAGGAACATCTGAAAGATTATTCCACTTGGTTTCAAGAACGATCGAATAGTATTGAATATTCCAAAAAATTCTCAGATGTTTTCCTCTGTGAAATAGTATAATTTTCACCCTATTTTATTTAGCGTAAATCTCTCAATTGCTTTTGAACATTATGTTTACCCATAAGCAACATAAGATGGTATTCCTTCTGGTGTGAAACCATGCCAAAGCAATAAGTGTAGTATTCTTTGAAAATTAAATATAAATAAAGGGAGAAAAAAAAGAAACATACAAATATCCGTTTTTATTATCAGGGATATTTCATAATTATTCATAAGAATGTCAGACTGCCTATAATTTCCAGAAGGGACCTGATATATTTCATATCGAACAAGTGTTAAAATTTTCTTTAATCATCTATGAATATTGTAGGTCTAATTATCTCTTTTGTTAGAAATTGTAAAACAGTTTGACTCCATTCATATTTTTGAATATCAAATACCTAGACTTTCCAAACTGGTTGTATTTGCAGATTTTTTTAAGAAGTCGTGTTTGGAAATCTCATTTGAAATTACGTAACTCGGCTGTACTGTGAACATGAATTAACAAAACGATTTCATCGCAACAGTCAGCGATCATTTATGCAGATCTGTCACTTTAGTCAGCTAGAACAGTTAATTGAGCACTTGGTCATTATCTATGGGATTCTGCGTTTTTGACAAGAAGTATAATTAAGTCGAAGTACCATCTGTCTCTTCGAATCCTGTGCAAGAATAGCACTTAAGATTTAAGTGATTTAAGTGTTGAAATATTCAGCATGAGTGTGCACAGTAAGTTTCTTCAACTAAGCGAACTTTCATGACCACTAAAAAATTTATATTTGATTATGATTTTAAAAAATGTTTAATTGCATTGATATCAAATTGTATAATTAATATTATACGAAAGTGATTTAATTATTATTCGCAATTATGTTGTTATTGTGTTCCTATGGTCAGCAATGTCGTTAGCGCGTGCATCGCTAAGTGAGGTGTCAGTCGTGCCACTGCTGTCTAGGTTTGAAGTTGCGAAGTTCGTTTCTCTTAGATTTCTGTTTTACCACTGCTGCCTAGGTTTGAAGTTGCGAGGTCCGTATCTCTTAGGTTTCTGTCTTACCACTGCTACCTAGGTTTGAAGTTGCGGGGTCTGTTACTGTTAGGTTTCTCTTACCACTGCTGCCTAGGTTTGAAATTGCGTCCATTGTCCCTATCATGAAGTTAACCATGGTAGCTTTATTTTTGACTAATATACCAAAGAGCAACCGAGTTCAGTGATCCATTTTTGTGGTCTAAAGATGTATGACTTAAATTCATCGAGAATTTTCAGCTCTATTTGGCAGCATTAAAGTACATACAAATGGATTGAAAAGTTCAAAAATTGGCGCTTTAGTGTTACTAATGAAAATGCCATACGTCCGTCTGATAAAACTGATGAAAATGGCGGATTTTAGGGTACGATACATGGTTATGTTACGCAGATGAGTATACTGTTGAGGAAGTTGTAAATTAGTCATTCACCACAAACCAAGAACTAAAAGAAGCTGTGTGCATGGCTCTCTGACCAACAGAAAGCTCTTTTTGGAGGGCATAAAATAGCTTTATGTGCAATGGAGGGACAAGTGCATTGAAAAGTAAGGGCCCTATGTTGAAAATTGAAGTCATTGTAAGTTGTTTATTTTGAAATGAATTAGAGTTTCTTCCGAAAAACTACAAATTCTTGGTGACTGTCTCCAGGAGGTATCTCTTCATCAGCAAAACAAACCAGATCTTGATTGAAGAGATATCTCGTTATTAGGAAAAGAAATCTGACCAAATCTTGATCTCGTCAATAAAAAATCAGTAATATCTAGATGACGAGGCATCTCGATATTAACAAAATTGGCCTGATCTTGATGGATGAGATATCTCTTCGAAACCAAATTGGTGGGTTAACGTATTCTCGTAATGTAATAGATACATGATGGAGCGGAGGACACGTGGAGAAAATCTTTAGCTCTCTGTTTGGTAAAGTCTGTCCGGGTATGTGTAAGATTATGAAAGAGAGTAAGATTAGTTTTAAGTCGTAGTTACTGTTGTTGAATGTGAAAAAAGATAGTTTTATAACTAAAGGTAAAATCGAGAAGTCACACAGAGGTGTAAGAAATAATATGAGTGGAAGTGTCCGTACTGAAAGAACAAATAAAATGATACAGAATGAAAATGTTACGTAAAAATGTAGACAAATATAATACCAAGTTGAATATTTATGATAGAAACACTAAAATAAAGAAATGTTGCCAAAAAGGCAAAGTTAGTCATAAAATGAGAACGAAAAAATGTATAAGAGAAACATAACGTTAACGAATTATGCATGTCGAGAAGAATACATGAAAGTTTTAGAGATAAAAATAAATGGATGTAGAATAAATTATACTTATTGTATAATACTAGATGGACTGCACAGTCTACGCAAGGTGAATAATAACAAAGGTACTTTAAAATACCTAAATCCAAAGTTGAAATTAGAAATTAAGCAACAAAATATAATTCCACCAGGCCAAATTCCACCATTTCCCTAACCCAAATTATCTTGCATAATGCATAAACGGGGTTACCTTAAAATTTAGTTCATTTACCATATTTCAATTTGGAATGGAGTGCCAGCTCAGATGTTTACCCGTTATCTCACCGAGATTCAAAATTACGAGATGTTACTAGGATCTTTCCTTTGGGAATGATACCGGATAGTCACCAATAGACCGTTATGATGCTCCAGTGCTAATTTAATTAAATATCTACCTAAATGCCTATTTCAATTTGAAATTTAATCTTTGGTAGGTAGTTTATTTAACGCCGCACTGGAACAACACATCGGGTTCTGTCGACGGTCAGGGATCAAACACGAAGGGAAGATCAGAGAACAACACCTCGTAATTTTGAACTACAGTCAGATGACGAGGTCAACATTCGAGCTGGTACTCCACTCTCCAAACTTCTGAATCACGTCAATGTGGAGATATTTGAGGCCATGACAGATTTAGCGGGCCCCAGCTCCTCCCATGTACACGGCGGTCTTTGGTATTCTTTTTGGCTAAATGTGGAAATGGTATTGAAAAAACAAGTGAAGTGACGCCACATCATGAATACATACAGGAAACAAGATCCACCGCAAACACATAACCACTGCCTATATTTAACTTGATTGAAAATGCCTCTCGTGAAAATTTCACAATTTGGTATGAATAAACCAAAAAGGAAAACAGAAATCCGTGAATTTTTTCAATGGCCTTTATTCATGTTTCCAATAAATTGCTCACATAATCATTTTTTTAACCTGGGAAAACCGTGCGGTATCGTTTGGAGCCAGCGAAAATGGGTTCAGAAATATACAATTTATTCCTATGAATATCAATTTTTTTTCAAGTTTGATAGCAGTTGTCGTTTTATAGGGGAGTGAAAGAAGACCTCCAAGTGTGTTCACAACAAAAATGAGCTTTTATTTCATTAATAACAATATACTGAAAGGAAATTGAAATGTGAAAAATAATTCTCCGGTTAAATTGTAGCTTGTATGATTATTCAATTCCCTGTTTCTCGTAAATTTTCTCTATCTTCATTTCATTTGCATTGCCCTTTCATGATACCGCTGAAGAATTTAATTAGGCAGATGTATCTCAATTTACATTTGCATTATTTTGTAGATCCACAGTTCAAATTAATTCTCCAAGTGGTTTAGACGAATTATCTCGACTATCAAGAGTGGACTAATTTTGTTAACGACGAAATATCTCGTCATCAAGGAATTGTAAATTTTTTAATGATGACGAGATCGCAAGATCTGGTCAGTTTTCTTCTAATGACTAGTTAAAAGGTTTGTTCAGGTTTTACTGACGACAACCACCAGGGTTAAGGATATTGGAACGAAGCAGCGAAATTGGAAGTGGCTGATCTTATATGCTTACATCTGTTTCTTTCCATTACATTAGTGACATTTGTAAAATGATGAGTCTGATGACTGTCAATTAACTTGTGTAACACATGAAGCGTTCAAGGTATAGTTTTAAAAGTAACATTACCTGTAATCTGGAGCAGGTTGAGCTGTTGACACGCAAGGAATTCTTACGTAACTCCCCTCTTCTGCTCTGACTTGAGATTGGCTGAATGTAACTCTTGGTCCCATTGGTGAGTGTGGCTCTATATCAGAGAAAAATTAAGAAAACATTTTAAAATATTTAGGAAATGTTTTAAGCATGTTTCAACAGTACACAGTATAGCACTTATATATTTGTTACCTAAAGGTATTCCTGGCTGACTAGGTTGCATTGCAATGGATTCCCGCTTATTGCAGTGTCCAGGGCAACGAAATGATTGATTTCTTGGAAAGTCAAGCATTGCCAAGAAGTCAACCAGCCCTGTCCTTCAAAGGCCTTACATAGATTTGTCTTTTCATTTGTCCAACTTACTTACCAACAGGACCTCCTCCTCGACTATGGCTTTTTCTTAGTTTTGGCGCAGTCTCTCCGCTCCGACTAGCTGAAGTCATCACAGATGTAGGGAACACCCGAAAGAAAAACGAGGAAAATATGGCATGTCTCGACAAATTCTTACGAGAATCGTTATCCACAGGGTGAGAAACTGGAAATTAAGACATCGCTCGCCGACCGCAGGCTGACGAGTTTCCTCAATGTGCTTATATGTGACGAAGGTAGATGCCCTTCAGGTCAACCTTGCACGGACCCTAATAGGTGTCTTTAAATTGGGGGATGGATAGAGCCTTATCCTTATTTATTTGCTGCACCACTTATAACCTTGATCGTGCTTAATATTACTGGGCTTAGGTGAAATTACTTCATAGGCATCGATGTCTTATTTTAGTGACCTTCATAGAATTTGACTTACTTGAACCTAGACGTCTTGTCATGGTTCTGATACCTGAACCATTTTTCGAACCCTTTGGGGTGAGCTAGGAGTTGTTTGCCACACAAATTAAGCCGATGCCTCTTCACGACCAAATGTCACATATGTATCACGGAAGTGAGCTGGACAGCGCTAGGAGAAAAATGATGTCTGCCCACCAAGAGGCAAAGAAACGAATCTGGTTATATCCATTTCCTGATGAGATATGGCTATGAAATGGCAGCAGTTATGTAATCTGTATAAGCTAAATTACGTACTTCTCTTTTATCGTTTTCAGTTATTAGAAAATTTTATTATGGAAAATTAGTTTGGGGGAAACCTTACCTGCAAATAGGCTTCAATACCATAATGGTGATTTTCTACAGCAACCCCACTGATTTTCTTCATGGAGTCCCCAGGAGTGCCCATCAAATTGATAAGTCCCTCAAAGAACAGGCTTTTCGTCGGCACTTCTGGTGGCTATCTGATTACTTAACAACATGCGTTTAAACGTAAAGTCGAAATTTAAACTTTCTAAGTCGTAGATAGTAAAAGACAGAGACCATGCATTGACAATAGGAATAACGTTCTGGATTCTACGGTATGTGGCAGTTGCTGATTTCAGACTTTTAACGGGTTATAGCTGTTTGTTTGATCATCTCTTTCGGATGGACTAGACCGATTCTCCCTTCTGTATCTTATGCGATTACAGAGAAGTTGCTTTCAACGATGATTGATCATTTGGAGATAAACAACATCCTGTAGTTCTGGCAAAGAAGTATTCACTTTTCATCTCATATCAATATGCAGTTCATAAATGTTTCAAAACATTTGACTTGACAACAATGATGAGAAACTTATTAGTCAAGCGAGTTTGTTGGTTGCGATCAGTTCCTGAGTAGCTTCCACCTTTTTCCAATTTGATGCTAATGGGTACGGATGGTTTCATAGCCTACATGAAATTGTATTGTAAGTTCTTGACAAGTTTGACATAAATTTGTCTGGATATGGTCTTTTGGTTTTCACGGATGTCTCATTGTTTCTGGAGTACCTTCAAGAGTGCCATTACCAGAAGCAAATTTCTGGAACCACTTTCGACCACATCATTCACTGCATCATATTCAATTATGGGGGATGTTTTTCGATCAATTTTTGAAGACCTGATGCTGATTTTGAATTCATAAACAAGACGAAATAATTTAATTGAATCATATTGAGATCACGTTTTCAAAACTTTAAATGATTAATTTCAATAAATATTAAGTACTGGTAAGATATATATATATATATATATATATATGTGTGTATATATATATGTATATATATATATATGTGTGTGTATATATATATGTATATATATATATATATATATATATATATTAAATAAGTTTTTTTTCCTTAAGCCTTAAGCCTATACAGCCATACTTTTAATTGATAGGATGGGAGAATGCGCAATTTGACAATACGAAAACCTAGACATGGCATAAACATTATTGGTAAACTGGCAATTATTACAATGCGAATCATGCCATCCCCAAAAAAGAACTGTAATATATATAACAAAAATTTAAATAAGTACTCTTAGTACTCGTAAATGAAATTTACTCTACACAAACAACATAAAAAAACTTGCCATATGCACATTATAATAATATCAATTATAACTTATGACTGTTAAATGATCATTTATCAATGCTTTTAAGATACTCAGTAAAACATCAAAATTGCAATAGCAAGAAATTAAGTGCAATTCTCTAGAAAAAAGGTGTTTGGAAATAAAAGAAAATGATAATAAAATAGTACTAAATACCTCTTCAGCTTTAAGCGATATATTACACTGTAAGTTGTAATATTGAAGTATAAGGATGTCATGTAGACAGATTACTGATCGCTATTCATTCGTTATCTGTTTGAGAGAAGCTTGTTGTTGACTACAGTTGTTCCCTAGCCAGTGGATGAAAGGCTCATAACTTGTGTCCCTGTGAGATATTTCTGCCATCTTGCTGAAAAATGATGTTAACTGCATTGGCTCAAAATGCTAACTCAAAGATGTTTAACATGCCAGCGTGATTTTCAATTTCGTACCAAGCGTAGTTTATAGTTCCCACACTGCAGTAACATGTGTATGAAGATTTATGTGGAGTAAAAGACAAAACCCCTCATCCAAACTGGTATTCACAATCTAAAAACGTACAAAAAATGACTAATAAAGAAATAAAATCATGAAAAAATAGTCATTGTTGTTTTGGTGGAACTAAACATTTGCCATTTTAAGGACCAAAATGAATAAGATGAAAAAGTTGTGTTTAAATATGTCATCTCTGAACAGTTCGACTATGACTAGAAGGAATTTCGGACTTTCAACCGCTTTCATTTATTTATAATTAAACTGATGAAACAATCCACAACAGTGTTGAGCGATGACATTATTTATGGCCAGATGATTTACATTTGATCATCGTGTTTTATTTTCTTCTTTATTAGTCATTTTTTGAGTATTTTTGACTATTGCTATGGACTGTCCCGTTTTCTCGTCACCTCCACTTATTTTCTTTATGAGTCCTTTATTTAAGCTATTGACTAAGCTATAGATTAACATGGTTTGTTCCCCTTTCTCATCACGTCCACTTGATTTATTAGTCATTTCTTGAAGCTTTTAGACTATTGACTGCAGATTAACATGGTTTGTCTCGCTTTCTCGTCACCTAAACTAATTTTCTGTATCAGTAATTTATTGAAGCTTTTACACTATTGACTATAGATTACCATTGTTTGTCCAGCTTTCTCATCTCCTCCACTTATCTTCATTACTAGTAATTTTTTGAATCTTTTAGGCTATTGACTTCGGGTAAAAGTGATTTGTCCCGCTTTTCGTCAATTCCATTTATTTTTTTGATCATTCATTCATTGAAGATTTTTGACAATTGACTATACATTAACATGGTTTGTCTGCTGTTTCGTCTCCGCAACACCTTCTGTAGTCACTTTTGAGGCATTTAGACTATTGACTATAGTAAATCATGGTTTGCCCACTTCCTCGTCTCTTTCAGATTGGCGGGGTATGCTGTTGATGGCTTCAATCGATTTCTCAGGTTAGTCGTAACAGCAGCAATACTAACACCGCTAAGAAGTCAGTGAGTGGTTAACAGCCCAATCATAGACGCACACAGTTTGCTTTGATACATCATTTGGAAATAGTTTAATGAGGTTGGATCAACTCAGGAAAATTTTACTTGTCGTACGCTCAATCTTCTATGGATAGGGTTATAGCTAAAATGCTTACAGATTTGTTGCTGAATTAGATTAGAATCGGACTGCCAAGTTGTCCAATATGCCCAATGCTTAATCTAAAATATGATTGCTTTCTGAAAACTATTTCTTGCAACATCAATGGGGTTTTTCATCTCTTTAAACAAATTGATCAACAACCGCATGCAAATCTAACTGTTTAGTCAAATTATTTTAGGAATTGGTAAAGAAGAACTTACACAGCAAGTTTGTGACAATCACAGATCAATGAACCAATACTGAAAATTATAGCTAAAAAATACATGGTTCAGAATTTCCCCTGAAGTTCTAGGTAGATAATGAACTATCCTCTAAACTGTCAAAATGTTCTAAGAAAACGTATATACACTTTTGTGTAAAAGTCACAAACCTGGTTCCATATTTGCTCCAAAGAAAATAAATTAGAAAGAAAACAGAAAACTGTCAAAATGACCCTTTTGGTAGTTCTAATATTAAGTTTTCGTTTCTGAGACATTCCTCTCTCAAGTATGGCTTAATCACATTCAGATATTAGTCATGCAAATGGTTGTATCTCTTATTACTTTCCAAGTGGAAACCCTCCAAGTGATATTTCGACTTGATCTCGTCCATCAAGATCAGACCAATTTTGCTGATCACGAGATCAAGACCTTGACAGATTTTTTCTAATGACGAGATATCTCGTTCATCAAAATCTGGTCAGTTTTGATAATTGCTTGATATCTCGACGAAACAAACACTAGGTGGGTTAATCAAACAATATTTTTCAACAAAAACTAGCCTCCCTTCAATTAATTTATTGTTAATACATGGGAACATTAAAATGTTTCCTAAACAAAAAGACCTAATATCACGTATGAGTAAACTCAATGTAAAAAGATATCTCATTCATGACGACTTGATATTACAAATAGTGATGTAGAAAAAATGACATATAGACCCCAGAAATTTAGGATAAGCTTACATACTGAAAAGACAATTCAAGTTTTAAAATTTTTTTATTAATAAAGAATAAGAAGAAAATATAATCATTTTCATGCCTAAAATATGCGACTGTCCAATATGTAACAGTGGAATATTGTTTCTAAGAATATCCTTATCCATATCAAGGGTTGAATGCTGGTTTTGGGACAAATATAACCATTGCCTCTGAGTGTTGCAATTTTATTTTCGTTATGATGTCCTATATTTTTCAATCATTGCAGTATATTTCGAATGCACCTTATTAGAGATAATAGAGAGTAAAATCTATTAAAAAACTCAATATTTCTTCTTACCTGTGACAATAACCTTTCCAGTCGTAGGACTTAGCACAAGTTCTCCCGTCAGTCTGTGCCTTGCTCTACATTTAAAGTTGCTCTTGCCATCGGAATCATCTACTTTGTGAATAAGAAGTTCTCCAGTTAATAGAACGGTGTACTTGTCATCTGAAAGTCAAAATGAATCATTTATGACCTATCAAGTTTCAAAATTATTACAAATAATCCCAATAAAATTGAATTTTGAGATCTAATGAGTAAAGTACTAAAATTATTATGTACAAATAAAAATTTGGTTTTAATAGTGTTAACTTGCAGATTGATTTATAAATGTTTAGTTGATTCTATTTTAAAATTCAATGAGTTAAGTGATTAGATACGTGGTTTGTTGAAGTAATGGCTGAATCATGCATAAACTGAAAGGAAAATTTCTTTTCATGGAGAATAGAAAAAAATAATAACTTTAAGAAAAACATTCTCATTGAATGTTATAGCACTATATAGTTAAAGTGTTTCATATAATTTACTATTCCATTTTTTCAATATTAATAATGATGTGTATTACCCACATAATCTATAGAATCCACTAGTAAAATGCTATATGGATACATCGTTAAAGTCTAATACCAAACAATCAATACAAATAATGGTAATGCAGACACTCAAATTATCACCAAAGGCACAAATTTGACGAATTTCCTTACTTTTAACAAAAGTGAATTTTACTATTAAAAGAATAGTTCTTACGACAAATGATTAAAATAAGTTCTAAGTATCGATCGCGGCAGTTTTTGTACTTAGCCCTCCATATGGCTTCGACGAGATATATAGTCCATCAAAATCTGACCAATTTTGTTAATGACGAGAAATCACTCCAACAAGATATTGCAGATTTTTTATGTCAGTTTTCTTTTCATCAGATATCTCGTCTCATATCTCTCTTTTCTTCTAATGACGAGATATTTCGAACATCAAGATCTGGTCAGTTTTCTTCTAAAAATGAGATATCTTGTACATCAAGATCTGATCAGTTTTCTTCTAAAGACCAGGTATCTCATAAATTAAGATCTGGTCAGTTTTTTCTAAAGACGAGATATCTTGTCCATCAAGATCTGGTCAGTTTTCTTCTACTGACGACATATTTTATCCATCAAAATCTGGTCAGTTTTCTTGTATTGACGAGATATCTTGTCTATCAAGATGTGGTTAGTTTTCTTCGAATGGCGAGATACCTCGACAGCCACCATGAGATTTAACACTACAAGCTTACTTTCCCATACTCAAACCTTTATTCAGTTGCGCAGATTGTTTGATATTGGTATCAGTAAGATCAGAAACATCTTTTATCCGCATTAATTCATAAATAAGTTTTTCTAGAACTATGTTTCGCAGCTTCCTTAAAGAGATGTATAGAATCAACACAAACTCCTTCGGACATGTTTCAACTATTTATATTTTCCCCTTAGTTTTCTTCGCTAAATTTTGATTCTGTGATGAATATATTTAAATTGTATGCGAGAATATCTTAGATTTCTGTTGCATGCTGAATTAATAATGCATGAATATTATATACGGTTCAAAACAAATCTCATATATCTATTATAAAAATCCTACATAACTAAGTATTCTTATGACTTACTTGTACTTACATTTCTAAGTATTCTTATGAGTGGGACACCCATAAAAAATTTCCAAATTAAATTCCATCTATCATATTTCTTATATACATATTAAAAATTATTTTCTTACTTATATGTAATACCATTTTTACACATATCTAATAAAAAAACCAAAAATTACTACATAGATGAGAATTTATAATAATCATTGAAAAAGAAAAAATAAATCATAATGTTTTTGTCAACGAACATGTATATAAAAGCATTTATTATTTTTGTTTCAGATTTTCTGCGTTTTTTAAATAATGTAAGATTATATTCATCATTATTACTTTAAAGTTAGATTTCTATTTAGTGATCTTCGTTAGTAACTTATTATTTTCAAACCTGTGCAACTTCATTAATATGTGTTCCATCTGTCCATAGGAAAATAATGAATGGATACAAATATATATTATGAATACAAAGATAATGAGAGAATGCTGAGATATATGATATTTGAAATCTGTATCGTCATTTTTCGTAAGAAAATTTAATTAGTTTACATTTCTATATCCTAGTCATATTAGAAGCTTTCATTAAAATATGTAATTTTCGTATAATAATGTTAGTCTTTCCAAAATGAATTGAAATTCATTTCACTATCTTCTCTCTTTCTTTCCTACATAGATTACCACAAATACTAATATGAATCAAAATTTGTATATTTTTTGCATTTTTATCGAGAATTTCATTAGATATTATCTAATTATTAATTACATAGCTGCACTTAAACACTTCACTTCTACGCCACGTCTTTAAATCATTGGCGTGGTGTGGAAGTTTGGAGAGTGGGGTGTCAGTTCAGGTGTTAACCTCGTCATCTGATATCATAGTCGTCATCTGATTCGCCTTAGTACCTGATAATAAGTCGAGACGCATACTCACATCAAGCCCCATTTGGATATGCAAATCCGTATATAGCAGCTTAGAGCAGAAACTCTTTAACAAAGAATATTTTTACTGTTCACCTGTTTGCAGACTTTTAGCTTTTGGGTAAAAAATTAGAATTACTTAAGCCTTTTGATAGTGTTATATACACTATATGGACAAAAGTATTTGGACACTGCATATTTTGCAGAAAAAGTGCTTTATAATTCTATTTAGTAACGGGTAGGCCCTCCTTTTGCTTGTATTATAGCTGCAACACGTCGAGGCATACTTTCCACACGTTTTCTAGAAGTCTGGGCAGGAATAGCTCGCCATGCCTCTTGCAAGGCTGTGAGAAGAGATTGTTGTGAAGATGGGCATGAGTGGTGGTGTCGTACCCGTTGCTCCAGTTCGTTCCACAAGTGCTCGATCGAATTGAGATCGGGGCTCTGAGCAGACCAGTAAAGCAAATTCATCTCATTTTCAGGAAACCAGTTCAGCACACTTTTTGCAGTCATGCAGACATGGAACTCGATCCTGTTAGAAGAAACAACCATCATCGCCGTAGTATTGCCATAGTGTAGGCAAGGCCGAATTATCCAGAACGTCGAGGTATACGTTAGCGTTCATGGTACTAGGTGCATAAAGCAATGGGCCGAGTCCTAACCAGGAAAACAACCTGATTTTCTGAAGTGTCCAAATACTTCGTCCACATAAAGTATGTTCTAAACAAATTACAATAAGACAAAGCATTACTCATCACCATGAAAATAAACGTATAGGGTCTCCGTAATGAGCTTCTGCTCAAAGTGAATGATATATGTGCGCTATCGTTCCTAGTGGCTGTCTCAATAAGGTATCTCGTCATTAGCCAGATCTTGATGAACGAGATATGTCATTAGAAGAAAACTGACCACGTCCTTATCTCCTCATAAAAAACGATAATATCTTGATGGTGAGATGTCACGTCATTAGCAGAATTGTTCAGAGTTTGATGGACGAGATAACTCGTCAAAATCACTTGAAGGGTTAACCGTACTGGTGGTTTATCTTCGTGTCGAAAACTGCCCAGTAGTATCAAGCCTCTGGTGAAAAACCTGTTCCAAATTGTCACCAGTTCTGGGAAAGGGACAATTTGTATTTTCTACTTGGATCTTTATTTCCCTTTGTAGTAATAGGGTAGTTTTGTCTCGAGGAGGTATAACCTTTAGCAAAATTGACCAGATTTTGGACGAGTTACCTCTTCGAATCCAGTTGGTGTTAAGCTGTCAATTGTTGGTACGCATATGTGCATCTCCGGAATATCACGTCCAATCCTGATACTTTTCTGGGTTTGTTTTCGACAAGAAATTGCCTGTTACGATTACTTGCGTTTTATTCTGACCGCCATATATAATACAGTAATTATTAATGTGTATCACAGTATGGCTATCTTCTATCAAATGAAAAGTAATACTTTCTTGTTAACTGATTGCACTCTGCTATAATACGTTGAATTTCGTATTAATCCTCGTGAGTTTTCATCTCCAAAATTTCGGTGATTGATAAAGATGTAATTCGGTGCAACATCAGATCAATCCTTTCATCTCGTGAAAGTTTTTAAGTTTCCTTTCGAATTGATTGAAACCAGAGGCCAGCGAAAAACATTGGAGCAGAAGCAGAAACGTTTCAAGAAAAGTAATAAATGATTTCACTTTTGCGAGATGAATCGTACTTAAAAAAGAACGGAATAATATAAAAATTCCATTAAGTAAAAAGGCCAAGAAATCCTCTTTCTCTTAAGGCAGAATGATAAAAACGTACCATGATCTTTCTGATGGATAGAAAGTGTGGTGCCTTATGATGTGTGCATTTTTTCCCTGATGAATAAGGTCATGGATTTTGGCACATTTCGTAGATCTGAGAAATATATTTTTGTTTCAATGTTTTCGCTTTTTTCTCTCCCCTCTGACCTGATTTATGCAAGAGAAAACTTTCGAATTCTCCTTCTGCTCCCCTTTTCTTCGGTTGTGGATTGATTGTGTTCCGTTTTAAACAAAACTTTTCCGATTTCCAGGATTTCGAACAGCGACTCTTCAATATAAGGCTCTTGTCAGTAGTGTTGAGTGGTTGGTTTTGTTGCTTTGCGGTATTTTTTAGTACATGGAGGTTAGACGCTTTTTGGGTGGCAAAGGGGTATGATGAATCGGGAAACATGATTATTACAAATATTAAATAAAGAGGCATATTTAGGATAAAGTAAGTATTATTATGTAAGTATTAATTAAGTAAGTAAGTATTATTATTATTAAGTTCAAATTATGTGTTACTATTGATATCAATATTTAACCTAGACCAAGTCCAAAAGCCCATGTTTTCAAGTCACAAAGCGATCTGTTCATCCAGAAGATTTCTCACAGAGCCACGGTTACAATCCAAAACATGTTAAGGAGGTAAGTTATTGAGATTTCAGAGCAAGGTTGGAAAGTTCTGAATTTCTCTAAGAAATATCAGATATCTACTGTGCCGCACTTGCCAGAATAGTCTAGCAGAGTTTTCAACCTTTATCATGCAATTGCAGTCTAGGGTGTTTTGCCTGGTGGGTTGTTGGTGGCTGAATGAACGTCGCACTGAATAAGTACAAAGGGCTATTGGTGACGGTCCGGGTTACCCCCATAATCAAATAAACCAATAATATTCACTGCCACAAAATAGAGCCCGTATGCGCCAACTAGTTCTGTGCATAACATAAGGCTAAGATGCTGTATTGAACTTTTACTGCCTGACTTAACCCATAGTCAAATTATACATGAACTGATATAGGAGACAGGTTAAGTGCTCCATGTCTACTGATTTTAATAATCACATTCATAAATGCTTCTTTGTTAGAAATATCTCATAAGTACCATGAAATATGATAGAAAACGTCTAAAGGGAAAACTGCTGTTATATGGGCCCTGCAATTTCTCTCTGTCCAAGACGTTGTTTGACACAACTTGGCCAAATATTACCCTTGCCCCATAAAACCCAAGAAACTAACCAACCTTCTAGTAAAAGTTTTCACGATGGTTTGATGTGGAATTTGGGGAGTGGGGTGCCAGCTCAGATGTTATCCTCGTCATCTGACCATGTTTCAAATTTGCGAGGTGTTGTCCTCGGCCCTTCCACTCGGAATTGATACCAAACCACCATCGCTAATAGTCCGTTGTCCTGTTCCAGTGTGACGTAAATTCGACTACCTTCCTCGAGGAAGTTTGGGGCCACTTTGACTCAGTAAGCTTGGTAACTGAGCTAACATACTGCGAGTTGTAGGCGGAGCAGTTTCGATTCCTTTGACAATAAAACTACTTATCGTTTATGTATCAGTAAAACTGATCTCGTGTGTGTGTATATTTAAGTGACGGAAAAAACATTGCTTTGTGCAGCTTTACCAATATGGCCTGTTTAAAAGATCCCGGGCGACAATAGCCCCTTGTATTCGTACAGTGCAAATAAAGATGGATGGATTATTTCTTTCCCGACGCGATGCAATAATATTAATAATGAAGTTTCACCTCTTTTAATGGAATCATATCCTTCTATGACTAATAATTCATCAAATGAAAATTCAAAGCTTTTTTTGAAACTCACATTTTATAACTTTTCTAATGATTTAGAAAAAGGGATGATTAGGTTTTTTGGCGCAAGGGTTATATTTGACTAAGCTATGCCAAAAAAGTCAAACAGTGGACATACACACAAAAAGAAAGTTTCATTGACACGGAAGTGAGAAATAAACCCAGGGAGGTATAGAACCTGCGCAGTCAGCAACTCTGACGTTGCTAGCATAGTAGGCAAACTCACTGAGTCACGGCAACCCTGGGGAAATGAAAGAAAAAATCGTAATTTCCTAACACTTCTCATTTTGAAAATTTCTAAAATTTATCTACTACAAAATGCTTAGCATTGTTTAAATGAATAGTTTGCTTCTTCAATATTTAAGAACAGAATGCATCGCTATAATAAATGTTGATTATAATTTATAAGGTACAATTTCTGTGTATAAAATGACAGAAAAATACTTTAAACTATGTATATGGATAAGAAAATACCTCTGATATTTTCAAATTACAAATTTACGTGGTTTAACAGTCTGTAAAAAATATAAATTTATATTTAACAATATTTTCTATCCCTACCTACTTAAAAGTATACGTACTTCTTTAGATTATTATCATTAAACCGTGATATTTCAAAGTGATGTTTAAGACATTTCAATGGATTTTGTAAGCAATAAACTGTTTCATATGTATGAAATAGATATTTAAGCAAAATTTTACTTAAATTCTTAATAACAAACCGAATGTAAAATTTCCGAACTCAAAAAGTTGATTGAAGTAAATGTGCAAATAAACTTTCATTACTTTATCATAACTTAGTCTCAAAAGAAAAGTATTCTCAAGTACTAATAAATGCAAAGATTATTAGATTTTAAAGTGCATTTATCCCATTAAAATCACATACATAAAAGCTTTTAACTATCTCTTTGAATGTGTAGAGTAACATTTATATAAAATAGTTCCAAAACTATGCTTTAGAAACAATTTTAAAATACGTTTTGACAGTCTCTCGAAAATGCCTTATTATAAGTATGACAGAAATATTCTTTTAAAATATGTTTCTTTGTCAATTATCTCGCAGCTGGTTCTTAAGAAGTCTAGTGGAAACGTGACTTACATGATTTAAAATTGCTGTGTTTCAATATATTTTCTACCACTGAGAATATATTTTTAGCTGTATTAAATAAATTGTTGGAATGAAAGGAACATATTTAATCTGATTATCAATTCTGTAATCAAAAGTAATAAAATTCTGTTTTATTACTTTTAGTTATTTCGAGTAGTCTAAAAAAAAACTTATTTCTGCATTATAACTGCAGTAAAGTGATTATTTACAATCTTGTATTGTAGCCCCATTTCTAGTCATTGGATTATCAAATTTCTTTTTCTCTTTTATTAAGAAGTATGCAAAAAGTAACTACTTTCCTCAATTTATTGCTAAAATGTAAAAGCTCTTTTTTTATACTTTATAATACTTGTTAAAAGTAAATAAATATAAAATAAGATATAAAAAATGAATTTGTAAAAGTGGAAGTTTTAGTTAAAACAAATATAATTCTTGATCATATCACTCGAGATTTGAAATAACTCTCCAATTTATTTCAAATAACGTTCACTTCAACTGCACTTTACAATTCATATCCACTATTTATGAAACGTATATATTTTCAGCTTAAAGGAATCCTACTTTGAATCTCATTGTAAATTACTCTAAAATTTATGACTGAATACTCAAATTATAAAATACCGAAAACCGTGCACTCATACATAATTACGACCTCTGTTTTAATCAAATAATCTTCACACAATACAATTTTCAATATCATTTTAATTTATTCAATCTAATAATTCTAACTCAAACTAACTTTTATTAAAATACCGAGACCTGTTTGCTTATCCAGCGGGACTCGTGATCCGGTTAATGCATTTCATTGAAATGCTAAGTAATATTCATAAACTTGCCTTATTGATTCAGATGAGCCTATTTTAATCAGTCCGGATATCTCTGTCTAGAAACAATGCCTTTTATTGGAGTTCTCTGTCTTTCACGGAATTTGGGTTGAATAGTGCTCCAATAAGCCTGCCTCTGGAAAACCAATCTAAGTGCTTCGAGTAATTTTAGAGTAGTTTTGTATATTACTACGGAAGGGATTACTACAAAGGATCAGAATATACTGCGAAAGTGTATTTTGGGAAGCTGTGTAGGATGAAATATATAGATATATAAATTCATGCACATTGCAAAGAACAGAGCAAAGTATGTCTGTAGGGTGACGTAAAAATCAAGTTAGATGTATTAGACCAAATATAAAGACGTATAGATTTCTGCACATTGCATCGAACGGAGAAAAGTGTTTCAGTAGTGACGTTAAGACAGAGATCCAGAAAGGTATACTCGATAAAATAGTAATAAATAGGTATAAATTTCTACACATAGCATAGAAAGGAGGAAGGTATTACAATAGTGAGAGTTTAACCTTCCTGGTTGTTGTCTCGACGAGGTATCTCGTCATTAGAAAAAACAGACCGGATTTTGATGGACGAGATTTCTCGTCTTTCGAAGAAAAGTGACCAGGGTCCTGATTTCGTCATCATCAAAAACGGCAATATCTGGATGACGAAATTTTCGTCATTGGCAAAATTGGCAGGATCTCAAATCCTGCCAATTTTGCAAATTGATATATTGGATGTCTCGTCAAAACCATTTGGAGGGTTAAAATCATGAAAGTCATATTAGTGGGATAAAATATAGCGGTACAGATTTTTGCACATTGAATAGAAAGTATTTCAGTATGAGAAATTCATATCAAGAAATGTGTATTAGACGAAATATAGAGGTAAGGTTTTTTGCACATTGAACAGAACGGTGAAAAGTATTTCAGTAGCACGAAATTAAGATCAAGAGAAGTATATAGAAAGCTATGCTAAAAGCTTTCTGCTAACTATTCTTTAGTTAAACTACGTTTAGAATCTTTTTGTCATTTATTCTTCAGTTAAGCTACAAAAGCTTTTAGAAGTACAAATTTCAAACAAACATTGAAAAATAAGTAAATCGTCGTTGCTTTTAGAGACCATTAGTAAATTATAAATTAGCTTTCAAAATGTCATTTTTTTAAATTTTGAAATGTGAATTAAAAACAGTTTTAGTAGCATAAGCTTAGAGCTGTAAAAAGTTGTGCCTGCTATATTTGTTTATAGCTGAGAATTCAATTTTTATTCTTTTCTAATTACTTTGTAACATCTAAATAAATCACATACATATCGTCGACTTAGAGCAGAAACTTATTGACTGATATTTTTTGGAATTGCGTTTTTTGACATTAAATGATTGTTTTCATGCTGACGAGAAAAACATTGACATATCGTAATGTGTTTGAACAAAAATGTTTTAAATTTTTATTTTTGACCTAAAATCTAATTCTTTGAACGGCTTTTATATCAAATTTATTCTTTTTGTCAGTTAATGAGTTTCTGCTATAAGCCTATGATATGTATATCTAATTTAAGTAACTTTAACTGAGAGAGAAAATATAGCTTAATATAATTATTAACTTATAAGTTAAATTTCACATTATCTGTTATTGATATAACTAGTGATGTTGTGTTTTGTAGGTAGGTTTTGCTCACAAATAGGTATTAGCCGTTTAGAAGTTCACCCCCCTGAATGTCTCGGGTATTTCCGAGTAGTGTAATAAGCTTTAACCCAACATCATACATTTAATGATTAAATAACCACATCCACACATTGGTGTCAGAACTATGATATAAGGCATTTATTGGTCAAGGAGGCAAAAACTGGTTAGAAGTTATATATATATATATATATATATATATATATATATATATATATATATATATATATATATATGTATGTATGTATGTATATATATAAGAACAAGTTTTTTTCATGTATGAAATACCTAACAATATTCAATTGTTTTTAAATACTCATTAAACTATCGTCGTTGTTAACTTTTTAAATACATTTTTACTTTTTACAGTGTCTGGATTCTATGTTCTTCCAATTCGCTTGCCAAACATCTCAACTCTCAGAGCGTCCAGAGGTTTCCCAGTAGTGTATTATGGCTTGTACCCCACAACACACATAATGACTCAATTACCGTATCTATTGATTGAAAGAATCCTAGAAAATATTCAATTGGTCAAAAAGGTCAAAATCGGTAGGAATTCATGCAAAGAAGATTGTAGGTATCATAATGGATACATGACATTTGAACCCCTATGTCAAATAAGTTGTTCAATCTAAAAGTTCTTTAATCGATTCAAGCAATTAGCTGTTTATGAAATTTATGATTCTAGCTGTCCCTTGACTCAAAACATATCTCTATACATAAGTATTCTCGGATAAATCTATATTTTGCGCTACCAATAAATGTTTGTATATTAATCAATAATACGTAAGCTACACACCACGTCATAATTACTCACCTTCAATATCCGTGTTCTTCAGCACTACGTCATCATCAATCAGCCACGAGTCCAGCGTGACATATTCCCTGACAAATGAAGGCAAATGACATCTGAGCACCGCAGTATTACCTCTGATTACGTAGTCATCATACACTTGAGGAATAAACTTCTGCTGAACAACTGAAAGAGATATAAATATATGTAAATATATATAAATACCAAAACACTTGTCTTTGTGATGTATTCTATTCATATTCTCTATCTAGTTCCCAGACGCAATATTAATTATTAATTCAACATTATTGTATTGACACCTCTGATTAAACCTATAAATTTGGTGATTGTACACCATTGTCATGCTCTGCTTGTTGTTTCCCGCATATATTTCTCTATCGTTACATGTTATCTTACATGTAGTTCCTCTCACACCTGGTATTTGTAATTCATCGTCACAATGAAGGTATATTATGAAGGAGATGATACCTTCATTATTATCACAATGAAGGTATCACGAAATCAGCAGTTTTAGTCTTAACCATACGGACCATCATCGATTAGTGTAATCATGACCTACATTTATGGAGTAGGTTAAAGCATAAATGTAATTAATGTTTCATAATTATAAGCGTATTACACTACAGTGACGCAAAAGGAATGTAAACACATTTTTATGTCATGTTAACTGTGAACACTGTTTTAAAATAATTTAAGGGCTTGAAAGAAGTGACACATCAATTCCACACTTTTGTAAAATCGAAAAAAATGAACTGTTGCCACTGGGACTCACAATCAAGAAAAAAGTGGATGCCATCATTTTTCAATAGATGCTAAGGGATCTCATATCTTATCCCAAGATCTTTGTCTGAAGATCACGTGGTAATTTATTTCATTCCATCAGCGTATCATTGGTGGGATAGCCCATTGTTGTAGTAAGGTCTAAGCCACAGTGAGTTAACCCACATTTCTTAGAAATTAAGAAAATGAACTGCTTCAGTCACCGAGACTCACATTCAAGAATAGACAGAATGGCGGCGTGTTTTAGTAGGTTCTTAGGATATCACTGGGGGTTGAGCCCACTCTTAGACTAAAGAGGTCGCTGTAAATTAATCCTTGGAATAGCACCAGGATGAAGCTCTGTAATGCAGCCTACCAAATGCAGTTCACCACTATCTACGAACTACGATCTGATTATCATGGGTTGTGAAATTTCATCTACACTTTCGACGTTTCATTGTCTTTTCTTTGGTACCTTTAGCATTTGACGTCTATGGTATAGGATTTATAGAAGTTGCACTAATGATCGCCAAGCTAACAGCCCTCGCTGCATCAATCTTCAACTAACAGTGCTGGAAGACATGGCTTAATGTGTCACCAACCTCCATTGTTGCACTAACATTGTGGATGTCACTGCACGATTCGTCACTACCATGCGTGGCAAGTGCGTATCTTCGTTTTTTCATGAACTCCTATGGTGGTCCACATACACAACGGTTCGTAGAATCCCCTGCTCTTCATTATCTCCAATTGCGCAACCAACCACTTACTCTCAACTCAATAATTCATGTATGTGTGTGATCTTTCAAACTCATCCAATATTTCACACTGTTATCTCGTTTAACGAGGGGACATGTTTACGTATTAGATGAGCAATACCAATCCAGTTCATCGACAAAATGTCCGCTTTTTGAGAATTTCTTTTATACTTTCCGAAACACAATTTAGTCTTATTGCGCTCGCATCCTATTTGCATACTCAGCTAAGATTTTAACCATCCTAGTGTTTTCGACGAGATCTCTCGTTCAAGAAGATCTGATCAGTTTTGCTAATTATAATATATTTCGATATAATGATTACTGAATGATGAAGATGTTACTATATTTTTGCTGATGACGAGATCAATATCAGTCAAGTTTTTCTAACGGTGAGATATATCATTTAAATAACCACAAAGAGGGTTAATCATTTCAATTTGCTCTATGATAAACTACTCGTCTGTCCAATTTTTGTTCAATATAACAACTCTTTTTTGGTTTCACTGAATAATCAGTATAATTCTTCAAGCCTATGAATTGTGCTTAAGTTTAAATACAACTTTCGTAAGAGTAGTAAGGTATAGAGTTATATTTTATTAAATAGTAAATAACTCCGAAGTAATTATAGCTCAGAAGTTATAGATTATGATTTATTGGAAATCCATAAGGTGAAAACGTTTTTTCACCCTAATCTTATATAGAATATTTGTGGAAAATGTTAGAAAAATACATTACATTTTTATAAATATACAGCCACATGTATATATTCTTTTTATAAAAATGTAAGACCCTAGAATTCATCGCATAAAATTCTGATATAAGTTGTACATACGAATAGCTGATGTATTTGAATAAACCACTAAGTACTTAAATTTCTATTCCTTTATTCACATCAAGTTGAAATCTAAAGCGACTTTGAAATAAGTAAATTTCTTTCAGTAATCACTCATGTTTTTATTCATTTAATATAAGGATATTTGAGTAATCAAAAGTATGTGGGATAAGTTATAAGCTACAATGATAGTATATAGTACTTTTATGAATTTAGGACATCAAATATTCATGAAAAACACTTTAAAAAATATTCAAGTTATATATTAACTTTATACTTTAAGTATTACATACACGCATACATTGAAATTGGCTCATAATTCGGACACTTAATTTATAAATAATGTTTCATACTTCTCAATTTGAAAGAAATCCACATCTAATGAGAAAAAGAAGCTAATTTATCCAGAGGAATTTACTGTTAAATAACTTACTTTCTGTTTTAACTCAATGGGTCAATAACCGTATTTAGCAGCTAAGGAACTAAATGGAAAAGGAAAATTCCATATCTATGCCACATTAAACAATTGGGTATTGTCCTTTAATTTAAGATATTTATCACATAAACTTTGAACACAATGAAAGTGAATTATTTGACTAATAGTGTGAAAAAATTAAACAAATTCCGAAAATTTATTGGTATTAATAATGCAGTTGCAATGAAGAAAACCTCAATACATTGTTCAAGACCACTTTTCAGGGTAGAACAATAAAAATTGATTCAGATCAAATAAATACTCACGAAGCGTTGCGAGACTATTAATTTGCTTGAATAGAATATTAATTATTCAGTCTGTAATAGTTAAATATGAATATAGTATCTATGTAGACTAGACGTTAAAAAAAGGAGTTTTATTGTTCTAACAATCAGATTGTTACGAATAAATATCACTTTGCACACAGATCTATGAGAAAATTCACAATTAAATAAAATAAAGGTCGTACTTATATCCTGCTTGGTTGATAATTAAATTTACGTCACAACGGGCTATTGGCGATGGTCTGGTATCAATCCCGAAGGGAAAGTTTCGAGGACCACACTTGGTAATTTTGAACCATGGTCAGATGACGAGGTCAACACATGAGCTGACACCCCACTCTCCAAACATCTGAATCACTCCAACATATGGCATTTGAGGCCACTACGGATTTAACGTGCACCAGTCGACAGTTTGCACAGTTTCTAATACTTACACTGTATGTATCTTTGTATCTAATAGTTACACTGTATGTATCTTTGTACATAATTGTTACAATGTAAGTATCTAATAGTTACATTGTATGTCTCTGTACTTAATGGTTACCTTAAATAATTCTGTACCATAAATAATTCTGCACCATAAATAATTCTGTACCATAAATAATTCTGCACCATAAATAATTCTGAACCATAAATAATTCTGCTCCATAAATAATTCTGTACCATAAATAATACTGTACCATAAATAATTATGTACCATAGATAATTCTATCTAGAGAACAGATATGTTGTGAGCTATAACGTATGAAAACAACCTTTGACGTTTCTGTGAGTGGGATTTTATTAGTATCAAAGCTTATCTGAAGAAATGGTCGGTACCTCGATTTTCAACTTCTCATCAAAATCTTATAAATGTAATAAAAATGGACTCAACGCAACCAGTCAAAATATCCAAAACTAATACCAATATCCTTAATATTATTCCGCAAGCATCTAATATCATCTCCTTTGTCATTTCAGAAGAATTAAGTTCTAGTTTAAATGGAAACCCTTATTTGCCAAAGTAGCTCCAAAAACAGTGATACCATTTATTACGAACATCACAATTCAAAGTCGTCTCTCGAGGAATATTTATACAGAGAGGTTTAATTTCCTCCAAGCTATAATGTATTCTATTTCGAAACGGAGTGAGACCAATAATAAGTATAACGTTAAAGATGAAACCTCAGACGCTTACCTTTACCTATATTGTTATACTTACAGAATTCGCAACTTGACGAAGCCATGGTGCCCAGTTGAAGATACGCAGATTAGCAATCATAGAGTGTGGGTTCGTGACTCAATCCAACTAAAGACTGTCGTGTACATGGGGCCAGGGTTGCCCTGTTGGAAAATTAGCAATTGGAGGGTTACGAGTTCGTAACTCAGTCCAACCAAATACCGTCGTGCCCACATGGGCTGGTGCACGTTAAACCTGTCGTGGTCTCGGACGTCCTTATGATGGCGTGTTGTGGAAATTTAGGGAGTGGTGTGCTAACTCAGGTGTTGACCTCGTCATCTGATAGTGGCTCAAGATTACGTGGTATTTTCCTTGGATCTTCCGCTTGGGGATTGATCCTGGACCATCTCCAATAGGAAGTTGTGTTGCTCCAGTGTGACGTCAATTAATTACCATTATCGTCTACATGGGGCTAGTGAATGCTAAATCTACCACGGCCTCAAATGTCCTCACGTTGACTTAGCTTGGAAGTTTGAAGAGTGGAATGCCAGCTGAGGTGTTGACCTCGTCGTCTGACCGTGGTTCAAAATTACGAAGTATTGTCCTCGAATCTCTCCTTTGGGGATTGATCCCGGAACGTCACTAATAGCCCGGTGTATTGCTCCAGTGTGACGTAAATTTAACTACCAACCTACCGGTTATGAAGTTTGGTGTATAGTGGAATTTTGGAGAGTGGAATGTCAGCTCAGGTGTTGGCTTCGTGATGTGACCGCGGCTCAAATTTACGAGGATTTTTCCTTTCAGGATTGATCCCGGCCCGTCGCCAATAGCCATTTATGCTCCTCCAGTGAGAAGTAAATTCAACTACCTGCATATCAAAATTCGTTTAATTCTTATTGTTTCACATAAATACTAATAGTCTGTAAACAGTTGTATATTAAAACATTATTTCTGCCAGTTAATGAGTAACAAATACAAAGTAATAACTTTGCTGCTTGGTATCAACAAAGCAATCATGTTTCAATGCTTTCAATAAGCTTTATGGAAGCAAATTAACAAACACAATTATCGAATAGTATAGACTATGTATGAAATATTTTAATTACTATTATAGGCCGTCGAATAAAAATTGTTATATTTAAATACATATTTTGAGACCTCAGAAGTGAGCCAGTGACAGTCTGACATTCGATGCTGTTTTCATATTCTAAATTTGTACATGTTGATGTAGCTCCATGTGGTACTGCCATAACTAACCTGCATAATATACCTGTTCAGTAATCTTTATTATCGAATATAAGTGTTTTCTATAATAAACATTCACGTCTTTTGAATGCAGCAATCCTTGAGTCTCTAGACAATCATTTTTTCAGCGTGCCAATGTAAACCACTAACAAACTCACGGTCATACCTTTATCACTTAGAATCAGCAAAGAAATCATTTTTCACTGCTGACAATACAAATTTCCATCTACAATTTTCTATACAGAAATTAATTAGACGCGTCTACGAAGCAATGCGTAGAACAGCAATTTACGCGAAATCCCCTACGATCTATCAAAATGAGGCGAAAAATTAGACTCGCATTGAGTCAATTATCCTACGCTTTACAACGGTTGGTTGGATTTTTATAGTGCAATGGCCATATTTGGTCATGCTGCGTCAACCATAAGGCAGACAACGTCAAGTAATGTATATATACACCCCAAAAAGTGTTGTACTTCCTTAGATGAAATATCCTCAGGTAGGGGGAATCGAATCTGCAACACCGGATATTCGTAGGTTGTTAGCACAGTGGACAAACCCACTGAGCCATGATGCCTCTCCCTCATTTCGCAACGTAAACTCAACCACTTCCTTCCTTTATGCAATTGGAATGGAGGAAAAAATTTACGAAATTATACGACCTTTGTATTAACGGAATAAACTTTCGAATCTCATAAACTCGGTGCAATTTGACAGCCCCAAGGTGGATGACAAGGTCTAAACTATCAATAACGTGTATGAATATTCAAAAATATACATTCACCACTTTTGAATATGGCAAACCGTGAGTCTCCATAGGCAATCATTTTCCAGCATGGCAATACAAACATCTAAGTAACAAGCACGCGGTCATATCTTTGTCGCTAGGTATCAACAGAGGTTGTGTTTCACTGTTGACAATACAAATGCCTAACTACAATTCCCTATACAGAAACGAAGTAGACGCGTCTATGAAGCAATGCGTTGAACAGCAATTTACACGAAATCACCCACGATCTAGCATAACGAGGCGAAAAATAACTAGACTCACATCGAGCCAATTATCCTCCGTTTTACAACGGAATCGCAACCATTTCCCCCTTTATGCAATTGGAATCGAGGGAAAAAAAGATTCCCAAATTATACGGCCATCGTATTAACGGAATAAACTTTCAAACCCCATTAACTCGGGGCAATATTACAGCCCCAAGGTGGAGGACTTTTCTCTCGTTAATAAAATGTAGCATTTGCATCTTTGATCATTTACAGGTTATTGGTCCCGCTCCGTTTCGACGAGAATCCACCAGGGCTGCACCGGGGAGATGGAAAATTAAACCTCTCCGTATAAATATTTCCCGAGAGGCGAATTTGACTGAATTATAGTGTTGGTAATAAATGGCAGCATCGCTTTTGAAGCTACTTTGGCTAATAACGGTGCCCAGCAAAACGAGATAGCGCGTGGAATACTGAATTCCCCTGAAGCAGACAGCGTTAATGATATTCGATGCATTCGGAATCTATGGTAATGTACGAGGTTGGGTATTAATTTTGGATATTTTTACTCGATTTGGGCGCGGTTTCCTTGATTGAGACTTCGTTGAGGCCATTTTCGTTTAATTTGGAATGAGTTGTAGATTGGACGTTTTGCATAAAAATCCCAATACGAGAGTTCTTTAGATTCAGATAAAATATTTGTGTGGTATTTGTGCAGTGCAATCAGTGGCGAATGTGTTCTTCTAAAATCAAAACCACCACCCTGGACTACTCTGCCGATAAATCGGTCTAGTTTTCAAGACTGGCTTCTGCTTGGGGAAAGACATGGATGTTTGTCCATCTGGAATCAAAGTTTAATCTCTCTATAAGAGGGTTTTGCGTAAAATATGCAGTACGTATGCTGTGTTTGTATGCGGTATGTATGTGGAAAGTCGTGGATGTTTGTCTGGAATCAATTTGTCGTCTCTATAAACGGGTTATGCCTAAAATGCGTAGTATGTATGTGGAAAGACAGATGTTTGTTCGCCTCGAATCAAAGTGTAGTCTCTCTATAAATGGGTTGTGCCCAGAATGTGTGGCATGTATGTATGTGGAAATACATGGATGTTTGTCTGTCTGGAATCAATGCGTAGTCCCTCTATAAACTGCGTGTGCCTAGAATGTGTAGTATATATGTGAGTATCTGGGCATAAAGAATGAAAATACCATCTGACATTTCCGGTGATCTAGTAAGTAATCAAGAACCAGGATTATTAGACCTACATGCGACCAGATCAGTGCTGAGATACCTCACATGGCGAAGGACTCTTGAGAGGTGACGTATTGCCATGCCCGATGTAAAGATAATCCCTTGTAAAGAATGTCTTTTTTCATCCCTCTTACAACAATTAAGAGCTCTACATATATGTTGTGTTATGTACGTAGAAATACAAAGATGTTTGTCCGTCTAAAATCAATGGGTAGTCTTTATAAATGGGTTGTGTCTAAAATCTGTGGTATGTATGTTGTGGATGTATGTATGTGGAAATGCATGGATGTTTGTCCGTCTGGAATTAATGTGTAGAACGCTATGTGTATAATCTATAATATATGAACTGGTTGCCCCTAGAATGTATGGTATGCATGTGAAGTGTAACGTGAATCCTACCATGCAGTGCACTTGGGTAACACTTAGCAGTTTTAAAAATTTTCCTTCATATTGCCATAATAAGTAATGTTAAATTGGTCATGGCATTACAAAATATGGCGTTAAAAACAAATGGTATACTCTAAACGCAAATCTTTAGGGCATCAGTATCAATTCCAAATGTTCACTTTCTTCCGCTCTCTATTGTCGTGACTCTATGTGGCTATCGAAGTACGTGACGGATGCTTGATCTCCTTGACATTCGGTAATTGCTATATCTGACTGGTTAACGGTGTTTTCATGCGCACCATGAATCTCTAACACTCCCCAAACCACTTAACCCTGACCTCTATTGAAGCTATGCTAGTATAGCCTCAGTCTAGCTGATACGTGCAGTTGGACCTTCCACATGGTCTATGCGGACTTCTTGTCACCGAATCAAGCTTCAAAACAATTCGCTGTCTGCTGTTCTTGAAACAATACAAAATCTATGTACGTTTGCTGCATGATTCGTTGTCGAATTACAGACAATATTCTGTTATTCCTTGTGTCCAACTCATCAATGTTTTGTTAGCATTGTTATTTATAAGTGACACGTTGAGACTGGATGAAAGTAGATTCAATTTTTACAACGATTTTTAAACGTCAATTATATTACGAAGAATTACGTTTGTGTGGTGGTTTTCTCGAGGAGATATATCACCATTAGCAAAACCGTTAGCAGATTTTGATGGACGAAATATTTCGTCATTAGAAGAAAACTGGTCAGATGTTGATCGCATCATCATAACAAAATTGGCAATATCTTGATGACGAGACATCTCGTCGAAACCACTTGAAGGGTTAAAAGAATCCGTTCACGATCCTCCGAATTCACGGATAATAACCACAAGCTTGCATTCCAATCATGCTATGAGAGAGCCTGTCCAGATGTACAGCTGTGGAAAAAAATAGAACCAGCTCTCTTTTATTTACACATAGTTCGTAGTGGAACAAATTAAATCTCGGCCTCTCTCGTTGTAAATGTTAGGCTACATAACATGAAGGAATTAAGATCAAGTAATCAAATGCTAGTTTTGAGTATACGTACATGTTTTCCTCATCTTACATTTCAAAATACAAAAACGGCTTTCGTCTATTTGTAATTAAAGGCCCGTTCAGATGTTAGATCAAACAAGAATTATATGTATTTTCATAAATATATCCTTTAAACAGATTTCAATGTAACTATATACTTCTCAACATCTGGAAAATAAGCTTTTGTCTTTACAAAAATCTCAGATGGTGACTTCCTGCTCTATGCCGATGATATATGATAGAGGCTTGAAAGTTTATGAAGCATGTTAAGTCCAGTAAATTTCAATACTCATTATATGTACATAGTGCCTTAAAAATCTTTCACACACTTAGCAAGCTTATGAACAAAAGTTATATATGATAAAACTAGGTTTTATTAGTTAGCTTTTAAGGTTTGCTAAATTGTCAGCTTGTCATCTTAGAGCAGACCTGCGTTAACAGACAAAAATAATGTTTTACTGTACAACTGCTTAAAAAATATTGTTTTAGGTCAAACAATAAGAATTATAAGCATTTTGATTGGTAGGTAGTTGTTGATAGTTGAATTTACGTTTCACTGGAGCAACACAACGACGTATTGGTGACGATCTGAGATGAATCCCGATGGAAAAGATCGAGGTAGTACGTATTTAATTAACGTAGCACTTGGAGCAACACGAAGTGCTATTGGTGAAGATCCGAGGGCAACACTACGTAATTTTGAACCACGGTCAGATGACGAAGGGAAAGATCGAGGAAAAATTTCGTAGGGTAAACAGCTAAGTAACAAACTAATTACAAATATAGCTGTACCGTAAAATACATACTCGAACTGACTTCATACTGACAATCATACCAAATATACCTTAGAAATTCTTTCTAAGATTCTTTACTTAAAATATTCTTTCATTATGGAATTCTGAAATATATTCGATACTATTCATTATCACTCGTGCTCCTTTTAATATTTAAAAGAACAAATTTAAACATAGTTTTTGTCGCAGATTTGTAATTTAAATATTTTGTACAATTCTTTGTTGTCGATTTGTGCCCGTGAAGCTGATGGAAAGTATTGAAATAGGACTGCATTGTTCATACCAAGCAACGAAGTTATTAAGTGGTGTTTGTTACTTAAAGGTTTACATTGACAATTTTGGAGAAATGATTGCCTGAAGAGACTTAGTGATTGCCGTATTTAAAAGAAGGGAATATTTATTACTGAATATACACAGTTTTATTGAAATTTATGTAGCATTATATCAAATCACATTATAACTGTCCCAGTTCGAATTGAAAGTATGAAAATAGTATCAAATATATTTTAGTTCTTTCATTATCTCTCGAACACTTTTAAGATTTAATATGATTTTAAATCTAGTACTTTTCTTTGTTCAAATAGTGTAGCAAGTAAAATATTTCATAATAATTCAGTGCAATTCATTATTTCTTCGTGTTTGTCAATTTGTGTTCATAAAACTGTACCATCGTTCTAACAGTAAGGATTAAATCACCTTGCCCTTTTTAAGTTTTAAAATATAATTTAAACCAATATTTTTCTCCATGTGCGAATGTTAGTTATCTAAATATCTCATTAACATTCTGTGTTATTCTTTCCTTTTTGCTCATCAATTTACGACCATAAAACATTTCCATCCTCTGAACCATTGAAATGAGATTCAGTAATCAAATGGATTCCATCAGATTTTGAAAAATAGTTTTTATCCATTGTAAAAGTGACTGTAATAAATTCTGTCACTAACTGATCATTTTCTATACAAGGATATAAGTATTTGAAGATAATTATCTGTATTCTTAGCAATGGAACATGTTGTTATATTGAGACAGAGCTATGAAGACGATTTGGTACTTACTACGTTGATTTTTGTATTGACAATGGGAAAACTATTATCGGAGGAGACAAGAATCGTGGTATTTTCCAAAAACGTCAATGCTTTTTATACGATATAGAGTTTGAGTAGAGTATGTATTATAAGATGGGATGTCTTATCGAGATATCTCGTTATTAGCAACAATGATAAGCTCTTAATTGACGAGATATCCTGTCATTAGAAGAAAACTGACGAGATTTTGGTCTCATCATCATAAGAAAAATCGGCAATAAATATCTTTATGACGCGATATCCCGTCGAAAGAACTTGGAAGGTTGAAAAGGCTCTGGAACTTAGGATTTGAAAATAGCATTTATTTTTGTTTTAGTTCTTTCATAATAGTCGCTTGAGCACTTTTAGTGTTTATGAATGCAAATTTAAGCCTAATTATTTTCTCTGTTTAGTATACCTGTCTAATAATCAATTTACATAGTTTTACATATTCCCCTTGTATTCGTAGTTTTTGTCAATTTGTGTTTAACTATAACTTTCTCAACTTTCTACCTCAGAAATAAGGTTTGATAACTGAAGTGACTACCATATAATTTAGAGACTTTTATTTCTGGAAAATGTAAATAATTTCTTTCTAACCGACTAAATTTTGTTTTCTTCTAAAATTGCAAAAAAAATACTTCGAAATCTAATTTTTTTATCTACAAAATATCCAGTAGTTTACTAAATCCAATATCAGTAGTTTACTAAATCCAATATCCAGTAGTTTACTAAATCCAATATTCATTTATTTCAATCTCTTTTGAACTTAATCATATAAGCTATAGTGCCTAATTTAATTTATTCCTACTTACACGCCGTCTATAAGGAGAGCTATAATAGTGTTGTAAATTATACTTCAATTGAAACTAATCCCGAACGATATCTCTCTGAAGGGTAAATATCTTTGAAATAAGCTTCAATTAGTTGCATCTGTACCTTATAAAGTACGAGGATTCATCTACGAAGTCTAATTTAACAGTAATTCAAATTAGTCAATAAAGTAGACAGAATAATTCAATTGCAGATAACTTTTATCTATCATTTAAAAGCTGTTAGCAAAACAGCGCAATCTTATTATTCTTAATGTAACATACGTAATATAAAATACGTAACTATGAAGGACACATGAGTCATTATTTCTCAGGGGATGGTTGGAAATAGTTAAATTAACGTGATTGCAGCTAAATTTCCAAATATAACTTCAAGAATTCGTATACAACTTGAACAATTTGCACTTAGCTTTCAGCTCTCCATTAAAAGCTATTAAACAGTCAAAAAGAAGTCTTATTTTTGATTCATCAATATTATAGAAACGTAATTTTATCAAATAAGTCAGCTATTTCTCGTAGTGAGACTTAGTTAAATGCAATTGATAAAGCTTAAACTTCCAATTAAGGGTATTCGTCAAGGCTCTATATAAATTGCAAAGTTTTATGTAATTTAATTGACCAGACTTTGACAAAAGCAGGGTCGAAGCCTTTACTAGAATTTAAATTTTAAGGTCCCTTCACACCAACAGAATCCGGGTCCATCCGCATCAATCAGAATCCAGTAAAAGTTGATTGACGAAGATTTTGGAATGTCGCCTCCACTAGAAGTAGCTTGTTTCGTCTTAAAACCTTTCACACTGCCTAACGCTTCAATCCACATCAATCTACGTTAGTCAGTTTCAAATTGATTCAGATTCTGTTAGTATGAAGCCCTAAAACAGCAATGGGAAAGCAGATCATCCCTCCCCTCATAGAATATATGCAAGTTGATTTAGGTTACAGTTGGTAGTTAGATTATTTATTTTAGTTATGCTAGAAATAAAACGATATTGCATTACAGTATTTGGCAGAATATATAATTCTGTTGACCAGCATTTTGAAATCTTGAATCTTCTAAATTAAGTTTTTGACAATCTACACTTATATTTAAAACTCATTGCCACTTCGATCTATACATTTCTTTTTATAATTTTTGAGTCTTGCATTCGGTATACCTTCTACGATTTTGGGCTTTGCGAAGTAACTCTCGTCCCCCAAAAAAATCCAGTTCAATCGATCCAAGACCATTGAGTTACTCGTTCAGAAGATTTGGTCTAGCAGCGTTAGAAACGACGGTTCAACTTCCGTTTACCAAAGAGTGCCTCAAAATTAAGTTTGTTACACTGCTGAAATACTACTATACCTCAAGTTAATTTGGTAGTGGTGGCTTGTTCGCCATAATACTCCCTTCCTATATCTATAATTTAGTAGTGGCTGAATTATATGTCTATCACTGGTTCACTGATAGACAATTTCGTGAGATTGTGAGAGCTCCATTAACCCACTAAGTGTTTCGACGTGATATCTCGTCTAAGGACTTGTCAATTTTGATAAGGACGAGATATCTCGTCGAAACGAAACTGCTCTGTTACTACAACGGGAATGAAAATCCAAGCAAGGAAATCAAATTGTTCCTTGACCAGAACTGGTTACAGTTTGGAACAAGTTTTTTTGCACCGATACTGGACACTACAGAATATATTTGTGCAAAGGATGACTGCATCAGCTTGACTATCCTTGCTGCCTTTAGCAGCCGAGTAAACGGGAAGTGTTCTTTGAGATGGAGGCCAAACCGCAACAAACTCGTGATAGTAGTAGAAGCAATGTCTGTAATCACAGGACTTCAAGCAGTTGTTGGAAGATATTTGCATTACCTTTGCAATTCAATTGTTCATCGTGTACCATCCATCGAATGCGTGCCGAGTTGGACAAGCGTCATCTGGTGTTTGTGAGAAGCTCCAACTGGTTTATTTAAAAGCGCGCGTGTTCATAATCACGTCACCAATTGGAACAACATGCAAAATGTTTGCAAAGGGCAAAATATTTTTGTCAGGTAATGAGTTTCTGCTCTAAGCCATACAAAGATAGAAACAGAAATAAAATATAGAAAACAGAATAAAGTTCAGTGTGAAATTTCATTCTAATACTATTAGAATAAATTTAAATAAACTGATAAATAAATTGATAATCTGTTTGAAATCCTTACGATGTAGAGATGCTAATTTCAAGATAAAAACTATCCTCTGTTATTGCAGAATGCTGTTACTTATCTCATGTCGTCTGTGGGACTACAGGCACTCAAGAACCAGCTAAGGATCTCAATGAACTTCCCGTTACTATTTTATACACTATACCCTTTTTGTACAAAATTTGTAGTCGTACTTCTCCAACGCTTTAATCCTTCCTGAGTGTTTCGACGAGGTATTTCGCCATTTGCAAAATTGATTAGATCTTTATATATGAGATATTTCGTCATTAGAAAAAGTCAAGATATTTATCATTTCATCGTCAAAACATAGCAATATCTTGACCCTTCATGTTTGATATTCGCTACAATGGTATATCTGCAACTTCTTGTAAGTTAATTTTTGTACTGGTGGGTAAGTTCACATGTCCAAAAAGCCTTTTGATAACGTGATAAAAAGCATGAGAAGTTGAATTTAAGCTGGCTATCCTATAAAAAGTAGTTTCCATGGTCACCCGGTTCGAAGAGTAGCAAACGGATGGTTGCGAGTTCCAACCAAGATCGTCGTGTACGTGGGGGCTTGTTCACTTCAAATTTTCGTGGCCTCAAATGTCCTCACGTTGGCGTGGTGAGGAGTGTGGGGCTCAGGTGCTGACCTCGTCATCTGACCGTGATTCAAAATTACCAGATGTTTTCCTCGGGACTTTCCCTTGGGGATTCTTCGCAGACTGACTAATATCCCATTGTGTTGCTCCAGCGAGTGAGATGTTAATTCAATTACCTACCTATCATAAAGAGTAGATAGACCACTTACTAATAATGCACTATCTTTTACTTATTTTCGTGCACTCGTAAAAGTATATATTGCAATTTTGAAAACTAGAAAACATAATGTGATAGATTGGTTTTCTCTTTTCGTGTCATTCGCATAATTTCAGTAATTCCAAATGAAATATATGTAAATGCTTTGATAACACTTAAAATTTAGGACATTAACGTAATTTACACATTTGCAGTAACGTTACTTTTATTTAAATAACTCGCAATGTCTAGACTTCTTAAATTGGTTTCAAGTAACAGCATAAAAACTACTCCGTTTCGAGTCACTAGATTTAGGGTGAATTAAGTGTTCGAGTTTCATTTCCACATCAGTGAGAGAGTTGCAGTAGCGTAAGTGAGTAATAAAACACAAAATGCGTTTTTTTTGTTCGCCGGCTCCTTTTGTTGTTATGTCGAAGAGGAAGGATGGGGAAATGCAACAACAGAACATGATGGTGTTTTTGCGACGCAGCAACTGTAGTAGATTTTTGGATGAAGCTAATGCCAAATCTGCTAGCTAAGGAAATGCGTTTTGGAGAGGAGAGAATCTTTCCAAGTGGATATTAATCGGGAGATCATGATTTTACAGTTTCCGATGCCAAAATTTGAAATTGAAAGCATCGTCCATGAGACTTTAAAGTATAGAATTTTTTGTCATGGCCCTGTGTTGTGATTTAGATTATCATTAGACTTTTCATGTCTTTAGAATTGTGAATTGAATAAAAACTATAGAAATGTAGCGAAATATATGTACACAAATGTTTCGTAAGTAATATAGCCAAACTGTAGCCCTTAAAAATAACATATGCACCGTATTATAACGGAAACAAATATTGAAGAAAACCTATCTTCCATGAAAACGTGTGGTTCAAAATTACGTGGTGTTGTCCTTGGATCTTTGACTTGGATCTTGGCCCTGGACGATTGATCCCGGACCGTCGTCAAAAGCCCGCTGTATTGCTCCAGTATCTTTTCAGACAGCCAATCAGTTTTAAAAGCTCTCCGTAACCCAACATCCAGAAATCCCCTCATCAAACAAATCCAGAACCTCCTCCACAAGAAGCCAGCATTAGAACTACGTTGGATCAAGGCTCACGTTGGACACGAGGGTAACGAAAAAGCCGACAGTCTTGCCAGGGAAGCGGCAACAAACAAAGATGCTCCAGAGGACAAACAAATAGCCCTTCCAGCCTCACACTTCAAGAGTCTCACTAGAGACCATATTCTTCAACAGTGGAAGCTAGAATGGAACACAGACGACACAGGCCGCTCAACATACGATCTCTTCCCAAATGTCTCCATGGATACCCGCATCAAAGACAGACGTCTCTTGCAGTTTATAACGGGCCATGGCCCATTCCCTAGCTATCTCCACAGATTCGGTTTATCCCAGACCAACCAATGCTCCTGTGGTATAGAGGGAACCCCAATGCATTATGCCTTGGAATGTCCCCTCACAAGCTCACTCCACCTGCGATGCCCATCACCAAGACCCACCTCAGGATGGTTAAACCTAGCACTAAAGCATAGGAAATGCAGAGAAAACATTTGTAAAATCATAGATATCCTGCAATCCCGAGGCCAGGATTTCATAGAAACGACATAAATTTAGTTACCGTATGACCACCAGCTGACCGTCAAGAAAACCAAACAGTGACTCTGGAATAAAAAAAAAACTAATAAACTCCCAAGGGAGACTACTAAACCGGTAAATCCTCACAAGGATAGGCGCGGGGTCTCCCCTGGCGGAATGTATTGCTCCAGTGCGACGTTAATTAAAATACCTACCCATGAAAACGTTTTAATATTGTTTAATATTTGTACCAAATATTTATCCCTTTACCGTCAATTTAGTGATTGGTTTTCACAAAATTTATGTATGGGAAAGTAAGCAATAATTTGAATAAGACAAGAAAAAAATTGAGATAGTTATTAGAAAGTAGAAGTAAATCTGAAATACTAGATCAAGTGTTACTTTTCAGTCAATAAAAATATTTCTGATTGGCGAGTATTAGAAAACTGTATTTAGGGAAAATAGTACGAATGTCGGTTATATTCGTTTGTGTACTTATGCCTTTTTTAAACATTTGATAATAAATTAAATTTGTCAATTAAAAGCAGTGGTGATTTTGTACAATTTCTCATTCCATCATTTCGCCAAAACAATACACGTGTTTGAATTTTTGTACAAATAATACATCTATAACATGTTTCTGCACAAAGCATATAAATTTATACAAAGTCGTGATAATTTTATGGTCTAATTTTCTTTGATTCTCTATTGTAAAAACTCTAAGAGTACCTACCTTTACTTTTCGAGTTTACTTTACTTACGTTACCTTTCAAGTTGTTTCGATGGGCTGTCTTGTGCAAGATCTGGTAAAATTTGCTAATGACGAGATATCTCGTCCATTAAGATCTGGTCAGTTTTGCTAATGACAAGATATCTCGTCGAGACAAAACTGCTTTATTGCTCCAGTGTGAATGAAGATTCAAGTAGAAAAACAAATTGTATCTTGCGTAGAACCAGTGGCAGTTTGGAGCAGGATTTTGAATCAGAGGCCTGGCCTCTGATTCAAAATCCTTTAGCTGGCTTTAGACGCAAAGATATATGTTTAAAACAACGAGGTCAGTTAAAATGAGAATATGTTGAAACATATAACGCTGGGTTTTTCATTAAGTATGATTAATGTGTTAATCTTTTTATTGGAATAACGTCTTATGTCCCGTCTTGGAATTGTGAAGGCTAGATGTATAAATATTCTAGATATATACCCTTCAAGTGAATTGGACTGGATAACTCGTTCATCAATGGCTGACCAATTTTGCTAATGAGGAGATACCTCGTAATTAAGATAATACAGGTGTTTTGATAATGATCTCTTCATCATCAAAAATAAAAAATTAAAAAACTGACCAGATTTTGATAACTGCTCAGTTTTTCTACTGACGAGATATTTCGTCCATCAAGCTATTCGTCATCGAGGCAACCATTCGGAGGGTTAAAGATGCCGAGGAACATAAATAGTTCCTCATTCGATAGTCCAACGTTTAGATATACTTTAGATGGGAGGTGAATTGCGTCAATACAGATTACGATTGGATATTTAACTGAGATGAGAGTTGGGATTGTCTAATTCTACCAACGCAATTCGGGCTATTTCCACACTTGCGATTTCGGAGAGACTGCTACCATCCCAAAGGGTAGAACTTGCTTGCAGACTGATTTCTCGGGGGAACCAAGTTGTTTAGCAAAGGATCCCCTCCCACTACGGTATCTGCGGAAATGAGATGGCTAACCAACTGGCCAAAAAGAGGACATGTATCCTGCAGACATGTCAATATGACATACCTCTTGGAAGTTGGTAGGTAATTGAATTGAACTGAAGCAACACAGTGAGCTATGGAAGACGGTCCGGGATCAATCCCGAAGGGAAAGGCCCGATGACAACCTTGTCATTTGGAGGTTTGACGATCTATAACGTAGAATAAGAAGATCAAGCCAGAGATATTACAGGATAAGGGTGTATTGATACATCGGGTTTTACTTCATTAGGTAGGTAGTTAATGAAACGTCGCACTGGAGCGACACAATGAGCTATTTGTGACGGTCCGGGACCAAGCCCGAAGGAAAAAATCTTAGGAGACAAACATGATTGCTAGTAATTTTGAACCACAGTCATCTCATGAGGTCAACACTTGTGTTGACACTTTACTCACCAAACTTCCACACCATGCAAATGTGAGGATAAATTCCTTGGATTTTCAGTTAGAAGAATGAAAATTAAGTTTAAAAAGCAGATATTACAGTGTCTGAGAGTACGAAACATAAAATGTGAAGGTACATCCACGACGTGTTTTACGATTCACGTTATATAGAGGTGGAGGCTTTTAGATTATTGACAGAACATGATTGCCAACTAAATCACTATGTGATACATGGGGTTAATAGACGTATTTGTGTGTGTCTTTTTGTGATACATGTGGGTAATACACGTATTTGTATGTGTCACTTTGTGACACATGGGGCTAGAAGATGTATTTGTGTGTCGCTGTGTGACACATTGGCTTAATAGATGCATTTGACTAAGTGCAATAAACAAAATATGGGCGGTGAGGCATAAGAAAACCCCGCAGTCCTTAAAAACTAAATCTGTGTTTAGTGTAAGATACGTTCATATAAGTTGATAGGTCTTTACTCAGTGTTGTAATCAGAAGGAGAATCTGGGCCACAAGGTTCTATCGAAAGAGGTAGGTTTTTATTTTTATATCCCGATATAAATGAAATATTATAAATGCATATCCAGATATTGTTTATATATATAGGAATGCATTTAAAGTATTTAATTTGGGATATTTTAAAATAAAATAACAAATATTTAATGAATTGTTATAGTTTATTAAATTAACTGTTAATAACTGTGATCACAAGTTAAAAATAACTGTTAAGAATGTTATCGTAAATTGATCATTTATTATCAGGAGTCATTTGCATTACAAAACCTGACAGAAGGTGATGTCTCCCTTAGATTGCTACAGAAAGTTTTTTTTTTAATTTACATATTCCTCAGGTTTGTATGTCATGTTTTTTTTTCAACTTTTAGATGCCCCTTAGAATTACCACAGAGAAGGGAATTTGACTGAAGTGAAAAACTCTCTTGTGAAATTTTGGAAGTTCATAATAAAAGGCCTGAATTTTTATTTCTATCAGTATGTATAAAAATTCCAATTTACCTTTTTTCAAATATTAATTTAATAATTACTATTGCATGCTAAAATTTATTTAAAAATTAAAAAGCGGATAGCTTTTGTTAAGGGAAAGAATAAGAATATAGTGCACAATATCAACGAGATAGAACCATTATTTTGGGTAGGTTGTCTGGAATTTTTATGGCGCAAGGACCATATTTAGCTATGATGCACCAAACATAAAACAGATAGTATCATGTAATGGATATGCACATACCAGAAAAGTTTTACTAACACAGAAAAGGTAGAAATACACCCAGGGTGGAATCGAACCTCCGCCGCCCACAGTTCGCAGGTGTATTATTTTGGGAAATATGAATCAAATTCTGGGAAACTAATTTAACATCATGATCTCCAAACTTTTAATTCGCTAAATTCTGAAAACACTAGACCAAATTATATGAAATTTAGTATTTGAAGGTAAATTTTATGATAATAATGGGGAGGATTCGAAATCTTTTGTTAAACGAGGAGTTGCTGTTCGGAATTATGAAGTGTGTGCTCAATTTAATACGAAGTTATTATGTAAATTTTATGTAAATTTCTTATGTAAATTTTATATTTTTAATTCCCCTTATGTAAATATTATTAATTCCCCTTATTATTATATAATAATTATATTTTTAATTCCCCTTATGTAAATATTATTAATTCCCCTTATTATTATATAATAATTATATTTTTAATTCCCCTTATGTAAATTTTATACTTATGAGTTTATAGAAGGCGTTATTCCCCTGTCGAATGTCATCTTTGAATTTTCACTGCTTTTAAAAATGTTCAAATCAAGAGGATTGATTCTTTTTTTCTCCGACTGTTCATGTCTTCAGATTGTGTCAACTCCTCAAAAATGAGAAGGGAACTTAGAGTAATAGTTTGACGTTATTTAACTGTCACTATAAATATTTGGCAAAAGCTATTAATGAAGCGATTTCAGTAATCCAGAAGGGTCACCTTTAGCGCCAATAGTATATTCCTTACTTTAAAATTTAGTTTGGCAATTAAATGAGGTACTGGCATTTAATGATAGTTTTAAATATCGAATAAGGTCGAGAAGTTTTCTGACAGAAAATTGGTATGTCTGATGCAGCGAAAACTCTCGAAAGCTGAGATCTGGCATCATGAAATTTACATAGCTTGTTTCGACTGGAATTTCTGGGTCAGCAAAATTGTTTTCATCTCGCTACGCCACTCCTTTAGAATTAAAGAAGTTAAATTTAGATTGGAACATTTCAGAAGGAGACGAATTTTTAATCAAACTCGAATCAACGCAGTACGTCCAAAGTTATCACGAGACCAGCAATCGAAAGGGGAAAAACTCTAGCTTGTGAAGCGGACAAAGCTCAAACTGCTGTTCGACGATGCAACGAAACTGCCGGGGAAACAAGCAGATTTGGTTTGTCTGAAGCATCAAAAATACCCGTGCAAAGCCGGATAGGAAAGATGGTATGGAAAAAATTACACATTTATCTTTAAGCCTCTATCAATATGCAATCATGTCTTCGTTATTGTCTCTTCCCTCATAATTTTTTAAAAATCTCTTTAAGTGTAGTGCTCACCACACAGTGTTGAAATAAAAAAAAATCGAATATAACTGAGAGTCGGATTGAACAAACAGCATTAATCCTCCTGATGGTTGTCTCGACGAGGTGCCTCGTTGACCAGATCCAGATAGACCAGGTAAAGAGTTCTTAAAAATCTGACCAGATCCATATAGACGAGGTATCGTGTTCTTAAAAATCTGACCAGATCCAGATAGACGAGGTATCGTGTTCTTAAAAATCTGACCAGATCCAGATAGACCAGGTATCGAGTTCTTAAAAATCTGACCAGATCCAGATAGACGAGGTATCGTGTTCTTAAAAATCTGACCAGATCCAGATAGACGAGGTATCGTGTTCTTAAAAATCTGACCAGATCGTGCTCTCGTCATCATAAAAAACGGCAATATACTGATGACGAGATATCTCGTCATTAAATTGGACTGATTTAATGAAATGTGAGAGCTAAGTACTTTTATTTGAGTTGATAAGGTAGAAAAACCTTACCTATCACTCTATTAAATCTATCGCTCATTAAAAACTTGAAGGGTAACGATATGGTACATTGTATAGCAATCCTATGTGTGTGTGACCAGCAGACTCTACAATGTACATTAAACTATCAAGCAGAAGTGAAAAGCAATTAACCCTACTGGTGGTTGTCATTGCGAGGTATCTCGTCATTACAAAAATATTAACCAGATCTTGATGAACGAGATATCTCCTCATTGAAAACTGAGTGAATCTTGATCTCGCCTTTATAAAAAAATCGGCGATATCTTGATGACGAGATATTTCATCATAAGCAAAATTTATCAGATATTGATGGACGAGATATCTCGTCGAAACCACTTGCAGGGTTAATATTTAAATGCCATAACCAACTTAAAAATATTAAATTCTTAATTTTAGAACGTTCTTTATAAAAAATGCATGTGCTGAGAGATAACTTCCTCGTTTACGTAAACGTTATGGAATTATTACTATTTTAAATTATAGATAAACGAATTATCAGAGCTCGAGTACTTAAGATATTATAATAGCTTTTTTAGTTTTCGTTTTTTGAAACAATTCTTTACAAAATGAGTATCATCATTCACGCACGCTTGTTTGTTTGATCTTTCATTGTCAAAAAACTTAACTTCAATTTTTTTCAAAAATTACAGCATCTTACCCTCTGTGTGTACTATCTGACATATTTGTCCAATTCCCGTTTTTAATCACGTGATTACTAGTTCAAACATACTCCCCCTCCCAATCATTCTCTTTTTGTCATCTGCGAAACAGACAAAAAGTACCATTAACTTCCCCGTCTTATTATTATTAAAAAAGTACATTTCCAGACAAAATAGTTTCCTCCTGGAAATTAAAAAAAAATTAAAGACGGAAACTGGAAAAAAGACCCAGATCTGATGAATAAAAACCTCCCCTCCCGTACTCGCCATTCGCACAAACGACAGTTTCTAATAATCCTTCGAAAATTGAGAGGATTAGAATGCGGGGTGCGACAAGAGGGGGTGGGTAGAACGAGTCGAAGAGCACAGAACGAAAAAATAAAGACCCAATCGATAAAAATTTAATTAGTTGGAGATGGGGCCGGATTTCCTTTTTAGTTTCCCGTCCCTATCTCTCTGCCAGGAGGAGAGAGAATAGATTCAGATATGCGAACTTCGAAATTCGTCTCCAGTAACGGACTAATTGAAAATTAAAGAATTAAAACCTCTAGAAAAGGGAAACAGATAGCGAAGGCTGTATGAAATGTTTGAAGGAAAAAAGGATGGGAACTGAGGAATAATTATTTTCGCCCTCTTATCTGATTTGCTTTCATTTATCTACTTCGTATTGCAACAGGAAGAGTGGAAAATTAATAATTAATGAACTTTTTCGTGCGAGTCAAGTAAATGGTACTGGATGAACTGAGTTGCTTAGGTCTGTGATGCACAGATTGGTTTATGCATGGCTGAATGAAGATTTTTTTGAAGATGTGTTTACCTAAGTTTTAAAGATAGAGCATAATCGAAAAGTCGGATCCCCAAATACTAACATTAGGAGTAATAAAAACGAAAATTAACATTATTTCTAAAAAATTTCTAAGTTGTAATTACAAAAAATACGCAAAGCGTCCTCCAATTTCACGAATGCCCATTTTGATCAAAATGTCATCCTTAGGCACAAAACTAGGGGGTTGAAATAACGTCGCACTGGAGCAACACAAAGGGCTTTTCGCGACGTTACGGGATGAATTCCGGATGGAAAGATTCGAGGACAACACCTCGGAATTTTGAGAAACGCTCAAACGGCTAGGTAAACATCTGAGCTGGCTCACCACGCTTAATTTTTATGGAATTAAGATATTAGGAGTAATAAAAACGAAAATGGTATTCATATTATTTCTAAAAAAAATCTCTATGGTGTAGTTACAGAAAATATACAAAATATCTTCCAAGTTCACGTTTACCCTTCTTGTTCAAAATGTCCTCATTGGTCACAAAATCTCTTAGCAAAGTATTGCACTTAATACGAAGCAGGTGAAGATTTTAAAAAGATTTTCTTTGTATAAAATAAACTAATATATACATCTTTAGAAAACAAATATAAAGTTATTACCGCTCTTGCAACAACATAGTTTAGTGCAGTCAGGTTTATCCAGTTGATCCGCCCTAAGAAGTCAGCCGAAATATCATTCATATACAGGTTCATAAAAATTCATATACAGGTTGTTTCGAAAATGTCTGGCCAAATTGTAGGGGGCCCAAAATAAACATTTTTACTAACATAAAAATACAATTTTTTTAATTTTAAAAACATTTTTTAACTAAGCAATTGTCCGATTCTGTTCGCTTCCCCATACATCAGATGCATATCTGTATGCATATTGGTGTAGCAATGCATGTTTTTGAAAATCCAAGCGGGAATGACGCCTTACGCCGCAGAAACGATGTTATCGTCTGATCTAAACAGTACCCTCCACACCTAAAAGCGGCATTTCCAGGCACATATTCTTCTGACATTTTTTTTATTTTGGCCCTTCTATTACCATTTACATTCTGACCAGATATTTTCGTAACACACTGTATATCATTTTTTCGCTACTAGCCGTATCTGTGTATCTCAAGAAAAAAGAACTGATTCTCAAATATATGTAATTGGGAATACATAGTAGATCAATCTCAGCTACAGTATTTTAACTCTATCAACACTTAGAAGTATCGTTAGTACTACATACTGTGTAACATATGTCTTCCTAAGTATCGTAGTACCAGCATTGTTGGACACCAAGCAATAACACAGTGAATTGTGCCCGTCCTATCTATAACATTCTTTACAATGGAGAAAAAGAATGTAGCATCAGTCCTCATATAATGTTAACCTGCAATACCTTTGGCTTTGTTACGTCATAGATCGTATTAAAAATCAACGAATCAGAACTCTCCCTCTCTTCTTGCATTCGGTAGCAGAATTAAGTTGAATTTATTTTAAATTTTTATGCATCTGTTGGATGCATATAAATAGCATTACACATAACTTCAACTTAAGCAACATAAAAGTATCGTTGGTAGACACCTACTGTGTAACAAGTGCTTTTACTAATTGTTGTACCTGTTTTGGAAATTGTAAATACACCAAAATTCTTGGACACCAAGCAATAATCCAGTGTACTACTGTGTCTATCCTGTTTGTTAGTCCTTATAATAAAGAAGCTGGTTCACATTAAATATGTCATGGCCTTAAGTATTCTCACGTGAACTTGGTGTAGTAGTTTGGAGAGAAGGGTGCCAGCGCAAATGTTGACTTCGTCATGTGACCGCGTTCAAACAATTACCTATGAGATATTGTCCTGTACGATCTTTTTCTTTGGGATTGATCACGAAACGTCACCAATAAGCCATTGTACTACTCCAGTGCGACATAAAGTTAACTATCTATCTACCTTATAATAAAGGAAAAACAAATGCACCATTATATATCTAGCTTGTTTGGATAAAACAGTATAAGTAAACAATTCTTTAAATTGACATAAGTAAACAAGTGCATATAAAAAATATCTTTCATTTGGTCAAATTAGAATGTCAACTACCAATAAAAGCAGAGATATTTCTGCTGTTTCAAAAGATTAAGTTGATTTATAATGTACTAGCTGAATTACCCGGCGTTGCTCGGGTTGAATTGTTTGTAATTCATTGTAATATTACTCAAAGTTATTCCTATGGGGATTTTATATTGTTTTGAGCCTCCTCTACAGACTCAGCAAAAATAGAACGGGGTTTATTATCTAGATTATGTTTCCCGCTGGATTCTAAAGAATGAATGCAACATATTTGGTGTTACTTGGTCTGAGAGTGATCGTAAAAATAATGTTATGCTTATGGGTACTTCGAATTGTTTTTAGCTCCCTCTGCAGACTTAAGACAAATCCCATGAAAGGGAGTTAATATCTAACCTGTGTTACCTGCTGTCGTCTAAAGAGTGACTGTACCAAATTTGATCTGACCATGATCGTAAAAATTAGATGTTATTCCTAAGGGGATTTCGAATTTTACCCGCTCTCTGTAGACCCAAGACAAATCCGAACGGGGAAAATATATCACCTATGCCTCACACAGGATTCTGAAGAATGAATATACCAAATTTAGTATGAATTGGTCGGACAGTGATCGTAAAAATACTCAATGTTATTCCTATGGGGATTTCGAATTGATTTTTACACCCTCTCTGTAGACCCAGGACAAATCCAAACGGGGGTTAATGTATCACCTATGTTTCCAGCAAGATTCTGAGGAATGAATATACCAAATCTGGTATGAATTGATCGGATAGTGATCGTAAAAATACTCAATGTTAGTCCTATGGGGATTTCGAATGTTAGTCCCCTCTTCTGACCCACGACAAATTCAACGGGTTAATTATATATAGCCTAAGTCTTCCGTAGGAAGCTAAGGAATGAATATGCAAAATTTGGAGTAAATTCATCTGACAGTGATCCTAATAATGCTCAATGTTATTCCTGTGGTTAATTTCGAATTGCTTTTAGCCCTCGTGCAGACCCAGGATAAATCGAACAGGGTTAATTTATAGCCTACGTGTCCCGCAGCATTCTAAAGAATGAATGTACTAAATTTAGTGTGAATTGGTCTGACATTGATCTTATAAATATACACTGCTGGACACCGTAAATGCAACACCCTGAAGGAAACATGCAAATAATATGAAATTTACAACATGCATTAGCGGAGGTGAGATATGCAAATGATTAGAATTTCAGCGCAGACGCACATCACGCGCGCCTGTGGCGCCACTTCAAAGCGCTATTTAAGGCTTAGAGATTTCGACGATTTCAAGTACGGCAATTGTGTTTTTCTTGTGGTTTTTTCAAAAAACGATCAATTATGCCTCGTAGAAAACAGCGATCATCTTTTGATCAAGTATCCGAGTTCGACAGAGGAAGGATAGTGGCCTACCGAGATTGTGGATTATCTTTCAGGGAAATCGGTAGTCGTGTTGGACGAAACCAAACAACTGTAATGCGGATATGTGATCGTTGGATGCAGGAGGGTACGACGGACCGACGTGTTCGATCGCATCCACCTCAGTGCACCACTTCACGTGATGACAGGCATATTGTGCGTATGGCAGTGACGGATGGCTCAGCACATCACGAACCATAGCACAGCACATTCAGTCTGTACCGCATCATCCAGTGTCTGCGCGTACCATTCGACGCCGTTTACAGCAGAGTGGTCGGTCCGCAAGACGTCCATTGCTTCGTCTACCCTTGACGCAGAACCATAGACGTTTCCGCCGCCAATGGTGCGATGAAAGAAGGATGTGGATGGCAGAATGGAATGAAATTGTCTTTACTGACGAGTCACGCTTCTGTCTGCAACACCACGATGGTCGGATTCGAGTCTGGAAACACCGTGGAGAGAGGATGCTGAACAGCTGCGTTATGCACCGCCACACTGGGCCTGCACCGGGTATTATGGTATGGGGCGGTATTGGATATCACTCTCGCACTCCTCTAGTACGCATTGCCGGTACTTTAAACAGCCAGCGCTACATCTCCTAGGTGTTGGAGCCAGTTGTCCTTCCTTACCTTCAGGGCTTGCCCACAGCCATATTTCAACAGGATAATGCGCGACCACACGTGGCACGCATTGTCCAAGGTTTCTTCGTCAATCGCCAGATTGAATTGCTTCCCTGGCCAGCTCGCTCTCCGGATCTTTCGCCGATAGAAAACATGTGGTCCATGGTTGCTCAACGATTGACCCAGAATACATCCCCAGCTGCCACACCAGATCAACTTTGGCAACGTGTGGAAGCTGCTTGGTCTGCTGTACCCCAAGAACACATCCAAAGTCTCTTTGAATCAATGCCGAGGCGTGTGGCAGCGGTGATCTCCAACAATGGCGGCTACTCTGGCTACTGATTTTGGCAGGAACCACACTTCTAAGAAGTCTATAAATTTAATCATTTGATACTTGGTCAACATGTTATCTACAAAATAAATTTTGTTGTGATATCTCTTGTCTTTCTTGGTGTTGCAATTTGGGTGGCCAGCAGTGTACAATGTTATTTCTATGAGGATTTCGAATAATGTTTTTATCCCCTCTACACACCCAAGACAAATAGAACGGGGTTTGTATGTAGCCTACTTTACCCGCAGGTTTCCAAAGAATAAGTGTACCAAATTTGGTGTGGATGGGTCAAACGGTGTAGATTTGTATAGAGAGCAGACAGACAGACGCCAACTCTGCTTTATATGTATACGTAGATGTGCAAAAAATACATTCAATCAAAACTGTTTCCTGAAAAATTTGTTTTTTTTTCACGTGTACCGTTTTGCCTAAGAGGAGAGATACGAGTATAAACCCTTATCCCATAATACCTCTGGATTGGGCTTTTTACGTTGAGACATAAATCGTCAACTCTCAAAGTGGTTTCAAAGAGATATCTCGTCCATCAAGACTTGACTAACTACGTTAGTGACGAGTTATCGCGTCAGCGATATAACCAGTTTTTGACGTTGACGTGACCGTGATATGGTCAGACTTTTTCTAATGACGAGATATCTCGTCCATCAAGATCTGGCAAGCTTTGCCAATGACTCCTCCTCACATGCAGTTGTTAATGGTGCGAAACATTCAATTCATTCTCTACTTTGGACACGTATAAAGTTCAAAACACATTACTTCACATGAAACAGCATTTAAAAGTAGCCCTGGTACATACCTCCTCTAACATGTGTCTCCCTGCTGATGATAGCACCAACGCCATTGGATGCCAAACACTGGTACAATGTATCATGCACATCCTGCCTGTAATCATCCGTAGAGAAAGGTGGGAAGACCAATGTACCATCGGATCTCGTATACCGTATCCCTGGTATATCTCTCGCATTGGCTCCTTCCCTGTTCTGCCAGCTGATCCGTACCAATGGAACACCGTCCGCATTGCATCGAACTTCAGCCCCACTGCTGTTTGAGAACTCTATTCTAAAAGGGGGTTCCGTCCTGAATCTGGGTCCCAACTCGTCTTCAGCGTTGACCACGCCATATAAAACTGTAAAATAAGAAGAGAAAAAATTAAATTATTCAAAGATAGCGGAAAAAATACATAATACAATGATGTGAAAGAGTAAGGAACCAATAAGTTTGATAAATTTCAGAGGTGGTGAACAAGCTCAGGCTAAATTTTAGCCAGATACGACATTTTGTTGCGGTCTACAGACGTTTGAAGTGAGTATTGTAACTGCTGCCACGAAAATAAAAAATTGAGTTCTGTGAATTGATGAAACCCTTTTTTAAGAAATGGATGACTGACCTATTTTCTAGACTTGGATCCATGTAACTTCTTATTTCCAAATTTGTATCATTTATTGAATTTTTTATGGCGAGTTTGGTCATTTCTAAGTCTTTAGCATCTATTTTAGTTTTATCCTGGGAGTATCTTATTTGGCACTTTTTACGCAAATTAGCAACTATGCCTGAGCTTTCCGGTACTGTTACCATATTAATCCCTTTTCTCTGCAGTCCTTGATATTCAATAGCAAGTTCTAATTGAAATAAAGAGTATTTTCTTGAGATGTTTTCTCTTGCTGTTTCTTTGTACACCACCCACACATTTATTCCGGCTGTTCGAAGTTGAGATTTTAGGATGCAATAAAACATGCAACTCCTTACAGTGGTGTGTGTAAATATTATTTGACACAGCTATATATATATATATATATATATATATATATGGAATGTGTTTAGATTTGACAATGTAAAAACACATAAAATATTATACTGACCAACTGACCCGTCTCAGTAAAAATAGGTATACTTCATACATATGTTGGATACATAGGGAGATGAAGAGAAATATATACTACCAAATTTTACATATATGCTAGGAAAAGTCGTAAAGCCAATTGAAGAAAAGCGATAGAAAAATTAATTTTGAGTCAAAATTTTAAAACTGGACATTTCACCAGCTTGGTAAATTTAGTGTTCACAGAGGTAAACGAAAGATTACATTTTACTTTTGAGTCTTCGAGTTGTTAATGTTAAAATGGTAAATGCCAAAATGTAAATGTTAAGTCCTTTTTTCACATATTTTGTAGCATTTTAGATAAGTTTTATAACTTTTTTAGGTCATCAAATTAGGGGTCTTGCTCATCACCTGCCTTGGTGCTTCTGTTGCGTTATCCACTCTATCATGCACTGTAAAGCTCTCTGCATCATTCAGATTTTATACCTAGCATTTAAGCATGTCTTTTTATTCATTTCTCTCACTTTTTATAGATTGTTTAGTGATTTGTTTTCGGTTTGCACACGGATGGGCATCCATCCGTTATTACTTTCTTGTATTCTATTGAAATGAAATTTTTATTGTATTTATTTTTTAATTTGTACGTCATTTTTACGAAGTAGTTTGTAAAAAAAAAAAAAAGACTTGTAGAATAATCCTAAACCTTATACCTTTAACGCTGTTCTTTTTATACATGGTAAACATTGACTTTTTAAAAATTAGTTTAACTTTTATATTTCTTACTTATTTTTTGAATTAAAAACACACATTTTGGGCCAGGTGTGGCCTGTTCCCAATAAGAAGTAAAAAACCAATAATCTTAGCAGTTTTGACTTTCTTGACAAGGATTCTCAGGATTCTTTCAACACATGCATGTTGCCATTTAATAATTGAATGTGGTACAGGATAAAAGAAATATTACACTACTCGAAAATCAATGAAAGTTAGTTTAAACCGTTAATACCGGTCTAACAAACCCTGATGTATCGAAAAAATGGCTGTATAGCAGACTAAACCCGTGAAGCTCAGAGGGCTAAATATTTCCAAAGAGCACTTGAATAAAATGGGGGGGGGGGGGAGGATTTTCTTAAAGATTTTGGAAAATCCGAATTGATACATTCGAAAATATCTAATATCAGTAAACTACTTTATTTCGTGTTGAATTTATTTCAGACCTTTTACTAATAAAATAATATTAAACCTCCAGTGGTTTTGACGAGATATTTCGTCCATCAGGATCTGACCAATTTTGCTAATGACGAGATATTTCTTCAAGATATTGCCAATTTTTTTAGGATGACGAGATCAAGATGTGGTATTTTTTCTTTTGACGAGATATCTCGTCTATCAAGACCTGGTCAGTTTTGCTAATGACGCGACAACCTCGACGAAGATTACAAGAATGTACACCAGAAATGTTAACACTAAAACGGCCTGCAATCTCAATTACCTTAAATCAGTCGACGTCGTTTCGACATCAGTATATAAATTATATAGCAAAATAGCGATTACATCTAAATGACATCCTTACTATTTTTAATTTTAGTTATCGTTAAGCTTATTTTATAGTATTATAAGCTTGTGATTATTAATGCTCCAAAAAATTAAAGTAAATTGATCGCCCAACTCTTAGAATATAAGTAAAACAAAATTTAGGGGAACAATGTTATTTTTTTACAGTACAATGTTTATGCAGATTTTACCATTATTTTTCAAATTTATATTATTTACATACCTTATTTACATATTATACAATAATATGCAATTTCTTCAGCAATTTTCGTGCGTGTTGTTTGTACATATATTATACCTATTACCCTACTGATGGTTGTCTCGACGAGGTATCTCGTCATTACCAAACCTGAAAAAATCTTGATGGACGAGATAACTCGTCATAAGAAGAATCCCACCAGATTTTAATCTCGTTATCATAAAAAAGTTAATATCTTAGTGATAAGATATCTCGTCATTAACAAAATTGGTCAGATCTTGATGGACAAGATATCTCGACGAAAGCACTTGTAGGATTAGCTTAGCATTTCCTGCGTTTGAGATCAATTTTAAACTCTGATTCCGATTTTTAATTTTCGTACTTTTAATCATTGACTCAACCCTCCATGTGCTATCGACGAAATATCTCGTCCATCAAGATCTGGTCATTTTTTCTTATGACGAGATATCTCGTCATCAAGATATCGCCAAATATTTGATGAGATCAAAAATTGGTAAGATGACTAATGACGAGGTATTTCGTCCATCGAGATCCGTTCAGTTTAGCTAATGACGAAATAACTCGTCGCGACAGCCATGAGAAGGGTTAAACTCCATACGAACTCATTGATATTTTTCATGGCAAAACTAGTAGGGCAGTTACTTTCACGTAAAAAATTTCCAGTAGAAAATCAATCATTCACCCATTATATATTTTCGATCTTTTTTATACCTACACTCTGATAAATCCAAATTATTCTAGGTATTGCCAGAATTATCTGTATCATACTCTTCAGTATCAGATTATCTTCAATATCATCTGTATCAGGTTTTTCTGATGCTTTCGCATATTCCGATATTTTTTATCTAAATTTAAATCGGAACAGCATAACTCAACACCATCAGATTCGTTTTCGGATTTCTCTCCCAGCATTTTTTTCTTTTCTTCAGAAACTTTTCTGAGAGTCATCGTTTTTGTGTTATAAGTGAAAAACAATCACCTGTCCAACCACACATAATTGGAATAATAAATTGCTAACGATGCACACATTTAGACGTATACACGCTATTGAGACTCATTTCCTCCTTCGAATTGGATACTTATGTATTCAAGGTCAAATAAACGAATTAAAAAGCGCTATTCAATTAATAGTGTTATAAATCTGTTTTACTGTTTTATGGTAATGTTTCGTTGAACGAAAGCTATTTAGATCCGGGAAATGTGCTTGTTGTCGCGCGCGCGCGCGAAAAGAAACCAGCAGATGTTTTAGGTAAATTTAGCTGCAGAAAGTTTCTAAATTGTGTTTCCGAAAAGCTTTCTGCCCGATGATTACCCATTAAAGTTAATGAAAAGCATTAGATATTAAAATCTGATCAAAAATGCAACAGGAAGATAGCAGCAAGCGTGCATCGGTGTCGAAATGACACCAACGGCTGTTCTTTTTTAGTTCAATTTTTGATTAAAAAGTAAATATGAAACTAGTTTTTTGAATAAAACAATATTATTCTGCAGCTTTAAATTCTTTTAGATCAAACGTTTCTGTAAGTGAGCTAGCTTTTAATTTCTTTGAATACAACATTAATATTTACTGGCTTACATGTTAACGAATAAGGTCCGTCTTTTACAAAACAATAACCTCTTTCACAGTTTTATACAGAATGTTTTACAATCGATTTAACTAGCTCTAGCCATCCAAACATTTAAAGTTAATGAACCCCAAAATTTGACTTTGCTTTTTTTAAAGAAATTCTTGAAACAATTAATGAACAATAAAAATTGTATTAAGAGATTCCACATAAACAATTACCATTCCAAGACATTAAAAATTATTCTTAGATTTATTGAAAGCTTAAGTCTACATAATTATCAGCGAATATTTTCTAGATTTTTGATAAAATGTTTTTCTAAACAAGTGACTTTATTAGTAAAAAAATCAACCAACTCCTTGCTTCATTAAAATTGAATCCTCAGACAGATATTATCCATGGATAACATCTCAAATGCTAGATATTATTTTAATAATCCACTTTGAAAGTTTATTACTCAATTTTAACAAGCTCTATTTTTTCGTTTCAGTTGTCTTCGTCATTTCTTTTGAAATCTCGTCACTAATTAAAAATTCCGTTCTACTCATACTTTGGGAATAAGTAAGCTCTTTAAGTTAGGCCCTAATTCAAAGAAACTAAAGAGCCGATCGATTCTTAAAGATTAGAGGCGGTTGTTACAAAAGGAGGGAAGAGAAAAAAAAAAGCTGACCTTTCTACCTAGGGATAAAGAGAAGGCAAAACCTTGAATGCTTAATTAAAGTCTTTGTTTCAAATCCTCTGTGTTTCCAGATTAGGTAGTTTTAATCCTTTGGGGAAATACTTGAACTGTACACTTTAGTTACGGAGATCAGCATTTTTTAGGTTACTTTTACTGACAACTTTATTTTGAAACAATGGGTATTTCCACTCTCGTGTTCTTTTAAATCAGATATATCTTTTTAAAAAAGAATTAAATGGAATGTTTCTATTTTGGATAGCAATAAAAGACATTGCGCTATATCGTATTAGTGTTTAATTGCTCTCTGAAGGGTAAGCGCAAAAGTAGCTCTTCGAAGGAGCTATTAAGGGATGTTAAGAATGACGTCTGTTTCGTGGGCAATTGTTATTACAGAAACAACGAATAATATGGCAGTTTGAGTTGCAGAAAGAAGAAGTACATTACTTGTTTGTTAAGGAAACAAGAAGTATACTATTTTCTTTTTTATACAAACAAGAAGTTTCTGATACAAACAAGAACTTGTTTCATGTAGAAACAAAACGTTTACTTCTTGTTTATTTTAGAAACAAAAAGTATCTACTTGTTTACAGAAACACAAAAAATCGTTCAGAAACAAAATGTGTATAATTCGTTTATACTAGTATAAATTATACTATTATATTATTATATACTATTTTTTGTTACATAAACAAGTAAACTAGTTTTTGTTATGTAAATAAGAAGTATACTAGTTTTTTGTTTTGTAAATAAGAGGTATACATGTTTTTTTGTTATGTAAATAAAAAGTAAACTGAATGTTTGTTATAGATACAAGAACTCGTTCGTTATAGAAACACGACGTACATTACTTACACAGTGTATTCAAAAAGTTCAAGGACTGATCGCACACAGACCATATAACACAGAGGATATATTTACATTTGATATTAAGCTTCGACATAGTCTCCTCCCAATTCAATGCAATGCTTGGAACGAGTGTACAAGTCCGTAAACGCCTTCTGGAACACCTCCACTCCAACACTATTGAGTTCCGATGTCACAATCGCTTCAATCTCTTCTATTGACTCGTACCGCTGCCCCTTCATCTTCAATTTCAATTTTGGAAATAAAAAATAGTCCAGGCGGGACAGATCTGGTGAGTATGGGAGTGGTTGATGCACACAACCTGCCTTCTCGCCAAATATTGCTGCACAAGGATGGACTTGTGAGACGGTGCATTATCGTGCAAGAGGCACCAATTTCCACTGTGCAACAAATCGGGCCTCACACGCCGTATTAGTTTCAAAAGCCGATCCAAAACATCTTTGTAGAATGCCTCAATCACAGTGGAAGCTTGACGTTTTCGTTTTTGATTTCGAAGCACGAACTTTCATCGGCCGACTCTTCTTCGGACTTGTCCACTCAGCACTTTGACGTTTTATCTCCGGATCGTACTCGAGACACCAAGCCTCATCTCCGGTGACAATGTTTTGCAAAAAAGTTGGATCCTGATCGGCCACGACAATCGAATCTTTGCAGGAGGAAATTCGGTGTTCTTTTTGTTCAGGAGGCAGAGTGTGCAGCACAAAGCTTCCTTTTTTCCAAATCCTCCGTCATGATCGTGAATACCGATCCCACACTAATGTTTAACGACTGTGCAATCATTCCTATCATTATTCGGCGGTCGGATCTCACCAATGCTTGCACACGCTCCACATTTTCATCATTTCGACTCGAACATGGACTACCTGATCTCTCATCGTCTTCGGTCGAGTCTCTTCCAGTTTTAAATCTCGAAAACCACTCAAATACTCGCGAACGACTCATAGCATCGTCACCATACGTAGATAGAATCATGTCGTACGTTTCTGTGGCCGATTTTCCCAATTTAAAACAAAATTTGATGTTTGTTCGTTGCTCCATTTTTTCGATGATGACAGACACACGCTTTACGCAAATGAACGCTGCCAAGTCGGAACTAGTCAGAATTGGATGCAACCACGTGATACGCGTGGCTGAAGGTCGTTGCTACGTCATCCCGCCGGTTTCGCAGCGATAGCGCCATCTGTACTTTTTACGAGCAGGAGTCCTAGAACTTTCTGAATACACGTGTATTTGTTACAGAAACAAAAATTACAACTTGTATAAACCATAAATACTACTTGTTTATTATAGAAACAAAAGTTGTTTATAAAATACAAGCAAATAGTAGTACGAGAGTATACTCGAAATACATAAGTGTATAAAAAATGTATTTCTGTTAATTTTTTGTTTTTTTAATCTTCAATCTTAAACCTTCTGATGGTTTTCTCGACGAGGTATTTCGTCAATAGCTAAACTGATTTCGTCAAAGAACGGAATATCTTGATGACGAGATATCTCGTCATTAACAAAATTGGTCAGATCTTGGTGGAAGATATATCTTATCCAAACCACTTGGAGGGTTCAAGAAGGAAGATGAGACAGAAAAATAAAATCACGAATCCCACAATGTGTACATTTTGTTGCATTCGTGATATTACATATAGACGGAAGTGTAAGTAAAGGGGTATAAGACCTAAACAGCAAATTTTTGACATTACAACTATAGATCATTCTTGTGATTGTTCTGGCACATGAATTTTAAACGAATAGCTTTTTGCAAATGAAATGATTCCATACAAGAATGTGAAAAGCTCAATCTTTATTCTTTTGAAGGAAAACAATTAATTGCTTGCCATCATCAAATTTCTCTAGATAACACGAAAGTTGTTTGAATTATCATTACTCATTTATGTGTTCTATTACTATAAACTTAAAAATTGAACCGCAGTAACTGTTTGACACTGTCAAGTTTCCGAAAACTCCCCAAGAAAGTCGTAGCAAAACGAAAGAAATATTATAAACTACTCTTCATTTGGGATTTTTATGTAATTCTTGAAGTTATATTGTAATACTCTACTCTGCGAGTAAATTTGTAGGATTAATTTTAGTTTGACAATAAAATGTGACTGGTAGTGTCTTTTTTCCGAAACCTACAAGACTAAAGTAGAAAAACAAGTATCCCTGATCCAAAAGCACAAATTCAATTTTTTCTCTAATATTTATGACTATCAAAAAACTCATAAAACCATTCTCAAAAGCATCAAAAGCTTTAAGACACATTATGCCATTTTGCTCCTAATGCTTTACTAAATCCAACATCATACTTTTACTCCCCATTTGATTCAGCCGCGAAAACTCGCCAATGAAAAACAACTAAAACCTCACCGACAGAGAGCTCAATTAAGTCGCTAAGAATTTTTCATAAAAATTCCTCTAGCAGAAAATTTGCTCGCTTTCCAAGTCCATTCTTTAAATTATGAGGAACGCACTGGGTTCTTCACCATTATTCCTCTTCCTTATGTATAGTAGTAACTAGTGCACAATAGTGCAAGGAGAGTTGTAGAAGAGGAATTTATAGTCGGACCATACTCTTCTTAGCAATTTACTTTCAGATAACGACTTGCGGATAGAAAACTATTGAACCCACTAATTCATTAAATAATATCGAAGCTCCTTCAAAATGTATTAGTACTCTTTTATATAATCTGCTTGATAAACTAGAAAATTTTAACATAGGACGGACTTTTACTGTTTAACATTAAATTGCCCTCTGAAACTTCCAAATTGTTTTCGTGCATTGACGTAGATGCAATTTATTACCCTGTCATTTATTAGAGATTTTTACGAAACTATTGAAACTAGATTCTACGTTATTTGTGAAGACAAGAGTCGTTATTGCATATAAGAGTACCACACGAAAAACGATTTTGCACTCTGAATTATGAAAATGCTTAGATGCAATTTATTATCATGCAAGAAGTAGGGTAATAAAGTGCATTAGGGATTTTTCGAAATTATTGAAACAGGATTGTACGTTATTTTTTGTAAAAGCATGGGTCGACAATTGCATATAAGAGCAACTCAAAAAAATTTTCTTGCACCCCGAATTTTCAGACTCAAATTTAAGCTTCCATTTTATGTCAAGAGAAGCCCCAAGGTGATTAAAACTCACATAAAACCGTTCTCAAAAGCATCAAAATGCAATACCACTTAAATTCCACATTATCATTTCGATCCGAAATGTCCTACTAAACCTAACAGCATACTTTAACTCCCCATCTAATTCAACCCTGAAAACTCGACTACCAAAAACAACGAAAACCTCATCCACTGAGAGTACAATTAAGTCGCCAAGAATTTTCCATAAAAATTCCTCTCAGCAAACAATCTGCTCACTTTCCAAGTCCATTCTTTCAATTACCAGGCTTGCTCTCCCTTATGCAGACTCCTTTCCCTTATGCATAGTAGTAACCAGCGCAGTATAGAGTACGAAGGAGACTGAAGTGATGGAGGAGACTTTTGAAGCCGGTCCTCCGTTCTTTAACAATTCACCCTCAGATAACGGCTCTCGGATAGAAAGCCACGAGTACTAATTCTTAATAGCTGCGGACACTAACGAGCGAATTATTTACAGTGCGGAATTTAGTTTTTAGGAAAACTCTGCCGTTTTCCGCAAGAGGAAAGGGGCGGATCTTTCGGCCGGTGGTAATGAATGAATTTCGAGGAATTTTCGCTCGCCGGTTTTCGGGGATGATTATTGTTTCGTTTAACGCGTGCTGGGTTTATTTTGCGAGGGGACTGGCACTTTTGGTATTTGTCAGATAAATGGAGTTGCTGTGAAAAGAAGGGAAATGGCGTTTGACTTTTACGGTGCGGGAGTGTATTTTGTTAAATATAAGGGTGCTTCAAACTTCCGGTGCACACTCCTAGGGAGGGTAGATAACGCAACATCAAAACCTATTCGCAGGGATGTATGTCCAAAAGCGCCACCTGGTTTGCATTGAGGACGCTGCTGGGCGTATAAACGTGAAATATAAAACGATTGAGCATTTCTTTTGAGAGGGGGCTTTAAAAACTGTGACCAACAGTAGTCACGTGACGGCTCCTTAAAATGTTAACTTTATTGGCCAATTTGGCACCTTATCGCCTCGTTTGACGATATAAAAACTTATGACAGGCTAAGAGTGTGAAAGCGCATTTCTCTAGGAGTGACGACAAAAGTGGTGAAATCACCAAAGTCTTCTACTATTTCGCTCGTACCAATCAGACGATGAATTAATGGATGGGCGTCTTCTACTGTCCCATCAACCAATTAGATGACGAATGCTCGTTTCCGTTCGGCAAACAAAAGCAAACTGGTCACGTTGGTACTAGTTTTGGTCAGATGATCCTAAGCTCATTGAAAAGGTTACCATTGTTCTCACTTTACTTTTATATTTTGTCTTTGATTGGCTATCGTGACAGTTTAAATGGTAATAAATACGTCAACGCTCAGGTTCGTTTAGTATTGGTGCTGTTTGCAAATAGAGTGGCGACAAAAGTAGTGAAATAACCAAAGTCTACTATTTCGCTCGGACCAATCAGACGATGAATTAATGGATGGGCGTCTTCTACTGTCCCATCAACCAATTAGATGATGAATGCTCGTTTCCGTTCGGAAAACGAAAGCAGTCTACTGGACACGTTGGTACTAGTTTTGGTCAGATGGTCCTAAGCTCATTGTGAAAAGGTTACCATTGTTCTCACTTTACTTTTATATTTTGTCTATTGTTGGCTATCGTGACAGTTTAAACGGTAATAAATACGTCAACGCTCAGATGCGTTTAGTATTGGTGCTGTTTACAAATTTGAATACCTAAAGTGAACAACTCTAGATGAACAACTTCTGTCAAAGAGAAAAAATTAGGCTCTTAAAAATGTTGTTCAGTTCATCACATCGTGTTGCTCTAAAAATATTTTTTACATGTTTTGTCAAATGCATTTATATTTATGATATAACGGAGGTACCAACTTTAAGGAAAAGTAGGGATAACAGAATTATTATACGTTCACAGTGGGATGTATTCCTGCAACGGGCTGGGAAGTGCACTCTTAAATACGATGTATTTACCGGGCTGGACCGGTTGCTTAGCCAGTCACCATGATCATTCATTTTTATCAAGACATGATTTCTTCTGTAGGGGATACCGGAAAGACGTAATGTGCGAGACCAAGATTGATTGATTAATTATTGATATTATGAAAAAACAACAAATCATTAATTTCTTTTTACACTGATTCTCAAGCACACAAGCTCGAGATCTGGGTTCTAAATTGATTGGAAAACCTTTTAACGACGTTTCTTCAAACAAGGAAAGTTTTAAAATCATTACTTGCATCAACAACAAATTCTCTTAGATTTTTGTACCCAAACATTCAGTGACTGTATATTAAAGAACCAAATATTCCCCAAAAGAACTGAGTCTCCTCTTCCATACTGGTATCAAGCAAACTTGGCAGATTCGTACAGAATTATTTCTTGCAGCAATAAAGCATTTCTCATCGAAGGTCATCTTAAGGAGCAGAGAAAATTCAGCTTCTAGAAAATGTCACTCCCCATTTCCTAAAGGATTCTTCCCGAATCCCTGGAATTTGATGGGTTACTACTAATGACACTATGCTGTCGTCGAAAGAATAAAAGGGGTGTAATTTAGGGGTACCGCAATAACGAATTCAATGTTACTAAGGAGCTAAAAGCACTTTCCACAATGGGAATTCAATTTTCTAATGGTATTTCCAACAGCCTATAGAATTATATAACTTTTTGTAATGCCTAAATTAGTCTTCGTGAAGCAAAAATTTGTTGTAAAGCGACAAATCAAACCAAATGTTCAATGACCATAGAGCGACGAATCGAACCTTCAAAAAGGCAGAATGTCTGGTGCTTAAGATTTGTATCAAACAAACTTGACAGATCCATAGGCAGTCGTCTCAGAAGTAAATAAACCTTTACTCTTTTAGGATCTTCTAGAAGAGCCGAGAAAATTCAGCTTGTATGCTCAATTTTCTCAGCCGATTCCAACTCACAAAAGCTCTGTTCCCGAATCCCTGGAACTTGGTTGGTTACTACTAACAACACGGCTTTACCGTCGAGACGTGGGGGGTATTGCAAAAAAGAATCCAGCGTAAAACTCACAAAGGACGTAAAAACAAAACCCACTACCGAAAAGGAATCCCATTCTATAATGGTATTACCAACAGCCTATTGCATTTCAACTTGCCGTAGCGTCTCAATTAGCCTTTGTGAAGCAAAGTTGGGAAAACCGTACTCCACACAAGAAAAGCAGAACATGAATTCTATTCCGTGATGGTATTACCAATTGCCTTTTGAATCTCGACTTTATGTTCTACCTCAATTATCTCTTGTGAACCAAAAAATGACTGAAGAGAGCGACAAAAGAAACAAAACTTTGAAAGACCATTGAGAGACAAATGAAACGTAAACAAAGACAGCAAGTCTTGTGCTCAAGATTCGTATCAAACAAACTTGGCAGATACATATACACAGTCATCTCAAATGTCAATAAACCATTTCTCCTCAAGGGTCTTCTAGAAGAGCCGAGAAAATTCAGCTAATAGAAAATGCCACTCCCAATTTCCAAGAGGGTTCTTCCCGAATCCCAGGAACTTGGTTGGTTACTACTAACGACACTGCTTTCCCGTCGAAAGAATAAAAGGGATGTCGGTGAGGGGTACTACAAAAAAGAATCCAGCGCAAAACTCGCAAAGAAGGCAAAAACCCACTCCAGAATAGGAATCCCATTCCCTAATGGTATTACCAACAGCCTATTGAATTTCAACTTGCTGTAATTATGTAGATCACGGAGGGCCCGAATCAAGTAAATTGAATTTTTACCTCGACTCGCTCGCCCTCTTTTTCGCAACAACAACATTTTCGGGAGAGTTGAGTTGGGAGCGTGTTGGGGATCGATAATTTAGATCGGTTCTCTTTTTTTTCTGAGGTCCTTTTATACTCGTTCCCCCATTTCGTATTCCCCATTCCCACCCGTCGTCTCAATTTTGCATCGCCACGTGACTAAAAGTTAAAATCGCGACGGCACTTAGGTAATTGGCTTGTTATATTAATTGGAATGGATGAATTTTGGTTCTAGTCACTCCGAACTAATCGAATAAGTGCCGAAGGATTGAAGTATATAAAGTGAACGGCTATGTGGAAAAACGTTCTAGTTTGATCTGATTTAAATCGAAAATTTAAAGTTCAGTCACGAATAAGTAGGCTCACAGCTTAAAGGAGGTTGAATAGAGTTGAACAAATTACTCATATCACAAAACATATCGCATAATATTCTCTGAAAATGTTGACTTATCCATATTCTTAGACATATTACATTAATTGGAATGGATGAATATTTGGCTCTAGTCACTCCGAACTAATCGCATAAATGCTTAAGGATTGGAATACATATAACGAACATTAAGTGGAAAACGTTTTAATCCGATCTGATTAAAATCACGTTTTGTGTTCCCTTCTAGATAAGTATGATCTATTTAAAAATATCAGTCATCTGTAAATAACAGGAAATTGAATAGAATTGAATATATTTCTCATGTCACAAAACATCATATAATAAATAGCCTATGTAAATAGTATGAGTTATCCGTATTCTTAGAAATATTATATTAATACGAATGGATGCATTTTTGGCTGTAGTCATTCAAACTATCGCATAAATCCCGAAGGATCTGAATATATAAAGTGAGGGCTATGTGGAAAAACTTAATCTGATCTGATTTAAATCAAAAGTTCAATTCTAGATACGAAGGTTAAATATAAAAATAAATACATATATCATATATGAATCATAGGAGATGAAGTACGAATTGAACACACTTTTTGTATCACGTAATATTACCTGTAAACGATGCGACTTATCCTTATTCTTAGAGATACAAATTGGAATGAATGAATTTTTGGCTCTAGTCACACCTAACTAATCACATAAGTGCCGAAGGATTGGAGTATATAAAGTGAATGCTAGGTGGAAAAACTTTCTAGTCTAATCTGATTTAAATCAAAAGGTTTATGTTCCTTCTAGATAAGTAGGATCAATTTAAAAATACCTATCACACATAAATCACAGGAGGTTGAATAGAATTGAAAAAATGTATCGTGTCACTAAACATCGCATAATACTCTCTGAAAATATTTTGACTTATTCATATTATTAGATGTGTTATTTTAATTAGAATGGATGTATTTTTGGCTGTAGTCACTCAGAACTATAGTATAAGTTCCGATAGATTGGAATACATACCGTGAGGCTACATGGGAAAACATAGTCTGATTTGATTTAAATCAAAATTTCAGTTCCAGAAGTACGTAGGATAAACTTAAAAATACCTATCATATGAAGCACATGAGGTGAAGTATGAATTGAATGCATTATTGATATCACATATGACATGTAAATGAACTGACTTATCTGTATTCCTAAAGATATATTATACTAATTGGAATATGCATGCAATTTGGGCTCAATCGTTAAAAACTAATTTCAAAAGAGCCGAAGGATCTGAACTTAATAAATGGAGACTAACTATAAAAAAGAGGTATAAGCTAACTATAAGGATCTATAACAAAACAAAATACAATGAAATAGATATCACACGAGTTCAAGTAGATATTGTATGAATTGTCATTACCTTAACAGGTTACATTAATTGGAATGAATATGAATTTATTTGTCTCTAGTATACTAAACTAATTGGATAAGTAACGGAAGATTGCAACTTATTAGTTGAGACTACGAGGTAATTCTTATAAATTGCTTCTGATTTGAAGTATGTTTGAGGTTTATTTCGAGATTAATTGGAAAATTTACGAAAAAACAATGGTGTAGATACAAAAATAGTTTTCATATCTTGACATTTTCTGTTATTTATACTGCCTATACATTTGTGAGTAGTTACGAATTAAGTGCATAAGTGCCTAAGGATCGCAACTACATTACTGTATTATTGAAAGTTGACTTTTTGACCTTTGAAAATTACAATTCAGGGATACCAAATTCATAAAATCTATTAAATAGAACCTTACCACACTCAAGCAACTGAAGCCTAATTCTGGACTTACCAGCTCCATTTAGAAAATTTAATGTAATTTATCTAGAATGTTAAAACCAACGGTCTGATTACACCATAAGGATGAAACGGAAATAGGATATTTATCCAGATCCTCTTTCCAAGTTGAGAAATTACCTCAAAGATTATCTTTCTCCCCACTTGCGTAGCAGTCAGGATATATGAGTTTCAAATCCAATATCTTATGCAGAATCTTAGGCATGAATCATTAAAATTGTAGTTTAATGCTCCGACCATTAAACTATCAACGTGATAAATAACGTTCAAATTAAATTCTGACAGGATATTGAAAACGCATTCATACACTATTACTGAATGAATTATCTATCGCAATTTCCAGAAGTAATATTTTAGGCATAAGAAACAACGAGTGGATTATATTTTGGGTTTCATGGATTAAGGTTAGGAAACGGAAAGTTGAGCCAAGAAATCTACGAATAAATCAAAAATGTAACACCTTATACCAGCGATTTTCAACGAATGTACCTTACACATGATGAACCGATTTAACACTTCTGTTGGTTGTTTTGACGATGTACCTGAGACTGAGCAGATCTTGACGTACGAGGTATCTTGTCATTAGAAGAAAACTAACCAGATCTTGATCTCGCTGTCGTAAAGAAATCGGCAATATCTTGATGATGAGATAATTCGTCATCACCAAAATGTTTCAGACCTTGATCGAAGAGATATCTCGTCGAAACTACTAGGAGGGTTACATTGTGTTGCATTTATTTCGTTTTGAATGTTTGGAAGGTGTGCACCCAAGCAACTTCAGGTAATATCCTTATAAAAAAAGTTTGAGCATTATTTTTCATTAAAAAGTATCAAAGAAATTGTTCCGAAAATATATTTTAAAAAGCCACTTTGGAGCAAAAACATAGTTGACTACTTTTTAATCTGTAAATCAATAAAAATTATAACTACTTTTTGTCAGATCGGCAAAAATATGTTATGTCTTTTTGATCAGAAATATTTTGTAATTACCTTTATTTGTACCATGAATGATAGTTTGAAAATTACTGCATAACACTAAATTATGTAAACTTGGATTTAGTATATCCGTACTTCTTTTATACAGAGAAATTAGTTTTATAGAATCTAAATCTCCGGATGAGTATCTCGACGAGGTACATCGTCATCAGCAAAACTGACCAGATCGTTGATGGCGAGATTGTGAAACTGTAAATAACTTCAATATGAAGTTTCAATAATAAAGTATCGTCAGTCCTTATCAACTGAATAAAAATAATTACAGTGATTCACTCCTAATCAATTGATACCTTAATCACGGAAGCAATTCATGCACACAATATTTAAAACGAAAAATGTGCTACAAATTAAAGAATCCGGAATCAATGAAGGTATTGCTCAAACCAAGTAGAATGATTCATAGCTTTAGAAATGTGTGTTTGCAAGTGAATTTTATTGATCCAACCTCCGACTTTCAACCTTTTCACCTCATGGCTCACGTAAATCAATTACTAAAATACTGCGGCACATCAAAATTTTTATTTTTTGCCGATACGAAAAAATAAGTCTAATAATAGGTCTTCGAACACTTGTCTTAATTACTTACCTTTTTGCTCCCAAAAATAGCCTTTTTTAATCGTTTCAAAAAATTTAATTATTTGACTTGTATTAAAAAATAATTCTCAAAATTATTTATACGAGTATTAAAAACAAAAGTATTATTTTAAACTATTTGTGAACTCACACACACTTGCCTCAAGTTCAAAATTAAACAGCTGAAATGAAATTAATCTTCCTAATTTAAACCGTTTGATTATCCGTTAGGCAAACAATTGCCATATTGGCGGCACATCCGTTGAAAATTGCTGGTTCCAATCATATACATTTCAGACCGATTCCTAATTCTATCCATGAAACTTGTATTGTATACTTATGAGATATTCAAAATTTCAGTGAAAACATTGAAATTCATTGCTAGTTCTTCCCATAGACGTGAGATATAAGTAGACTGTGTATTGATATTGAGAGAAGCTTCAAAAAGTGAAACCAACATGTCGCTAGTAGTCATGTGACTGCTCTGTGAAAAATGACTTCGTTGGCTTACTTGTGATCATATGATAGGACAGATATGCCAATATACATTTCTATAGAGTGGAAACCAAAATGGTTAAATCGTCCAAGTCTTCTACTATGTCGCGAAGACCAATCAGATGATGAATCAATGGATGGTCATCTTCCATCCCAAGGACCAATCAGATGATGAAATTTCGTTTCCTCCAGTAGACAAAAGTTGTCTAAGGGTTACGTTACTATTAGTTTTAGTCACATGATCCTGGCCCTAAAAATGTTACAATTATTAACTCTACTTTTATATTTCCCCTACGGTTCTTCCTGTGCCTTAAATGGGAAAGAAATCCCTTCAGGCTGCAAAAATGAACGACAAGAATTACAATACTGCCAAGGGAGTATCTTAAACATAATCAATCCCCACTGCATTGCACGCAATATTTTAAACGAAACACATGCAACAAACTAAAGAATCCGGAACCAAAACTGTCATGACTTGAGAGCTAAATCAATGAAGACATTTTTCAAGCAAAGGAGACGGGCTGACAGTTTCAGGAATGTGTGTTTGGGTCTTAAAATGGGCATTTTATGAATAACAATGACCTCTTTTGTTCCTTCAATTATGAACGCGTGCCAGGTGTAATGGTGAAAGTTCTGTTCAGATAATTAAGCCTTTTCGCATAAGAGCAAATCAATTTTTCATGCCTTTCAGTTCGACAGATTCGCCTGGCGCAAACTATTTTAATGAAACGAAGGCTTTTAACACCAAGGAACGTGTTAAGAATCAGGTTTCAAACTACCTCGGCCATTGTGTAAGGCTTATTTGACATGAAAATAGCCTAATCCTTTTGTTAAACTGAGTGTAGTTAGAAAGGTTTTGCATGATGAAAAGAGTTTTAATTAGAGTTCCTGTAATCCGTTTTAAATATATAATGGGCTATTCTTTTAAAAACTTGATTAACATAATTCGGTGACATTTTGTATGATAAACGAAAAACGGCTTTAAAAGTCATAAGAGGAGTTTATACTGATTTTACCCATCGAGTGGTTTTAACGAGATATCGCGTCAATAAAGATATTACTACTTTTTTAAGGGCGAGATATCTCGTCATCAGGATGTTTCCAATTTTTATAACTATCACTAGATGAAGATCTGATCAGCTTTTTCTAAAGACGAGATATCTCGTCATCAAGATTTGATCAGTTTTGCTAATGGCGAAATATCTCATTAAAGCAACCAAGTGTGTTAAAAATGAGTAACAGCATAATTTTAATCTCTTTTCAATTCCGAAGTTTATTTTTTGAAAAACGACTGAAATGAAAATCACTCTAATTAGCGTTTTGAATCCCCTACATGCAAAAAATGAAATTGTTCAAGTGTAGTCTTAAATTTCATTATATTTTGCAATATTTAATCTCCTGGTGGTTGTCATTACTAGGTGTCTCAGCAAAACTAAGCAGATCTTTATGAATGAGATATCTCGTCCTCAGAAAAAAACTACCCAGATCTTGATCTCGTGATCATAAAAAAAATTGGCAATGTCCTGTTGACGAGATATCTCGTTCTTTTCAAAATTAGTCAAATCTTTATTCACGAGCTCTCTCGTTTAAACCGTTTGGAGGGTTAAGGTCTAGCTACAAGTCCATGAGTCTGAACATTCTCAAAAAGTGCAACACAGGATCAAAAGACTTCAATAGAAATCCTCTCTTCCCAGACCAACACAGTCCATGAGACATTGGGAGGTTTGTTAAGTGCTACATTTTCGTCAAATTGGAAATGCCTCATGGCCTTGAACGAACTAGAGGTCGGATGTGCCTGATCACAATACTAGAAAGACCAGTCTATGGATATTGGTTTTAACATTTATTTTAACTCTCCGAAGGGTTTCGATAAGATATCTCGTTCATCAAGATCTAACCAATTTTGCTAATTACGAGATACCTCGTCATCAAGATATTTGCCAATTTTTCGATGATGAGGAGATCAAGATTTGGTCAGTTTTTCTTCTTATGACAGGATATCTTGATCATCAAGTTGGGGTAAGCTTTACTAATGACGAGATATCTCGTCGAGACAACCACCAGGAGTATTAAAATGAGTTTTATATACATACAAATATAAACTTAAACTATTTATAAACTATCTGACAAGACAGTTCAAATTAAAAATGTTTTATTATGTTCAACTAGATAATATTAACAGAAATATCTTCTTTGATACACCCAATCAAGGAACGAAATGAAAAACATACGAAAGAATGAAGTAGAAAATGTGGGTAAAGTATTAAAAAGTGGAAGGCGAAGAAAAAGTTAGTAATGTAAAGAACGTTGACGACTTAAATTTTTTTAAAGTTAATTTCAAAACGATTGATTAATATTTTATGCAATATTCTGACAAAATTATAACTGGATGTATTCAGATAAAATTATAACTGGATGTATTCAGGTAAAATTCAATAGGAATCGTCGTTTCATAATACAAAATCTAAATGCCTCGTCTTGATTCATTCTTTGCATCTTAACACTCAATATATTTTGTCTGCGGATCTGGGGTAAACCTATTAGCTACATCTAATATATCTTACGAATGTGTTTTTTGTGGACACCACTTGACCCTAACAAGAGTTATTTCTAAAATAGATAATAATCCTTGCTTAAATGATCCCAAACCCACGTGTCTACTTTTGTATCATCCTTTACATACAAATACTCAAAACAAGCGATGTTCTTTCACATTTACGGTAAACAAACTCCTACAATGTCCCCAATCACCCAAAGAAATAAGTAATAAACGAAGAAAGTGTAGGAGAAAGTACCAAGAACAGGAAAAGGAATTAGAGGAAAGAAGCAAAAGTGGGACGGAAATAGAAATGAAGCAATTCATCAGGTTTGGGTCAATTCTGTTTGCCGCGTTTGTGGCGGTTAATCGAAGGCAATTCCTTCTCGATTTGTCGATAGTTGTAGAAGAGCCTCTGATGAAATCAGGAAGAGGGAAGGTGATTGGCGGAACTACGGATGAATGCTTTATAAACTCCTACGCACTTCATCAGGTGGCCGGAAGTTAAAGTTTTCCAATAAAAGGAAGTCCACAGGAAAAGAATGTATGCTTCATCTGTGTGTCCCACTAGAAGTTTTCAGTAGAGTGAACTTTGATGATATGCGTTTTTTATATTTTACTTTGAGTCATTCCTTTATTGTCTGTAACCCTCCAAGTGGTTTTGACGAGATATCTCGTCTATCAAGATTTGACCAATTTTGTTAATGACGAGAGATCTCGTTTTCAAGACATTGAAGATTTTTTATGGTTGCAATATCAAGATCTGGTCAGTTTTTCTAATGACGAGATATTTCATCCATCAAGATATGATCAGTTTTGATAATGATGAGATGCCTCGTAGAGACAACCACCAGCGGATAACACTCCAACTTTGATGATATGCAGTTTTTATATTTTGTTTGGAGTCATTCTTTAATTGTCTTTAACCCTCCAAGTGGTTTTGAAGAGATATCTCGTCCCTCAAATTCTGAACAATTTTGATCATGACGAGATATCTCGTCAACAAGATTTTGCCGTATTTTTATGATGACAAGATCAAGATCTGGTCAGTTTTCCAATGACGAGATATCTCGTCCATCAAGATCTGGTCAGTTTTGTTAATGGCGAGACAACCTCGTTTAGGTAACCACCAGGAGGGTAAATAAGAATTTTTCACTTATTCGCTTTATATTATCCATCTCTATCTCTTATTGAGTGGCTTTCTCTGTGAAGGTAAATGTAGGTGACGATGTTGTTTTTTGGCGTAACGTCCTTCGCTTAATCTGGACGTGACCTCACTTTGCTTCGTCATGGTTAAAGTTCATTAAAAAGGAATGTCCCGGAAAATAGAGAGAGCTTCTTCATTTTGACACACTGAAAGATTATCAGTAGGGTCTGGATTTTTATGACATTGCATTCTTTTTAATTTTGTTTTGAGTTCCTTCATTCCTTCATTGTCTGTCATTTTTAATGAAATTTATTCTTACTTATTATATATTATACATCTGTATCCATCTGCATGGTAGGTCAGTGGATTTTCCTACTGAGCTAGCAACATGCGAGTTGTAGGAGGTGGAGGTTCGATTCCATCCTGGGAATATTTCTCTCTTCTGTGTCAGTAAGAATTTTCTTGTATGTGTATATCCATTTTACGTTTTCTGTCTTTTGTTTTCACATCTTGGCCAAATAAACCCAACCAACCAACTATATCTATCTGAATGATTTTTCTGTCAAGCTAGATGTAGGCGGCGGTAGTGCTTCCGGTATGTATTCCGAACGTGACGTCACTTGGTTTGTTTTTTTAATAGGATTTCGATTTTAAAAATTCCAAAGAATGAATTCCGAATTGATTTGATTGGTCAACGCTAATTATATTACATGCCAAACGTCACCAAAACGGTTATCAAAGACACTTTGAGGAGACCCCGATATGTATCATGCGATAGCTTTTGCATACCCTAAGTTAAATCTTCGCTTTCTATCTGGTTGTTTGCTTGTACTCAAAATCCCCTCTCCCATAATTGGTGTGTACAAACATCCACCCCAGCTATATAACTAATGCACGTACTCCGAACTTAACGACACTGGGATTGTTTTTTTCCATACTATTTCTGTACGTCGCCAATATTAAAATTCCGAATTTATATATAGTCACCTGAATGCTAGAACTAGGTAACTCCAATTTTGGTTTTTTGATATTAAAGAGACGTTCGGTTTCCATTCCAAACCATGTGTCATACATACCAATATTCATTAGCCCGATAGATAGGTTTAAGTGATTAAAAACGTTACCTAGTTCTTGCTTTAAATTCTGCTTGATCTCAGCATTATTTATTTAATCCTCCAAGTGGTTTCGATGTACAAAAAATTTACAACACAAAAAATTTATGTAAAAAATTTTGCCTCAGTTCATTAAATTCGTTCAAAAAATGTCCGAACAGCCTCTTTATATGAAAGGGATCTTCAGGGTATACAAACAAACCTGCCTGAAAATGATAAATAAACGTCTTATCCATCAAGATCTGACCAATTTTTCTAATGAGAGACGAGGTATCTCACCATCAAGATACCGCCGATTTTTGAAGATGACAAGATCAAGATCTAGTCAGTTTTCTTCTATTGACAAGATATCTGATCCATCGAGATCTGGTTAATTTTCTTCTAATGACGAGATGCCTCGTCGTGACAACCACCAAGAAGGTTAAGAATAACTCAAATTACACCATTTTTCGAATTACATAGTTATTGCATTCATGTGACGATATTATTGTTGATTGGTCAACGCCATTTAGATTAAACGCCAAAACTGGCCAAAACATCGGTAGACTACAGTATAAGGTAATCCCGATGAGAACCATATGAAAGCATGTGGATGACAAAGAAAAATTTTCATTTTCAGGCAGGTTTGTTTGTATACCCTGAAGATCCCTTTCATATAAAGAGGCTGTTCGGACATTTTTTGAACGAATTTAATGAACTGAGGCTCAATTTTTTTGTGTTTTAAATGTTCCATTTGATAGCCCTTATTGTTAACTATCTTTCTACACCTTAATTTCCATGATGATAATGACTTTTGTAGTATCTATCGACAGTGGTATATTGTCTAATTCTTGCCACAGTTTTCCAGTCCTTGAATGGTTTTCGGTCGACGTTTCAATAATGCCCTTTTTAAAAGTCCAAAAGCACAAAAGTCCATGGGTGAAACATTTGGAGATTTAGCAGGAATATCAGTAAAGGGACTTGATACCAGTTTCTTGTTCCATTTTTTCCTAGAATTTAAAGTCGATTTAGATGTGTGGCTGCTTGCTTTACCCTGATGCAGGTGTACTGATTGTTGGCACTGTGGGTAAAGATATGTTATTTCTTTTTTGAATATTGGGGATAAAATATGGTCTTGATAGTATGTGGGAGTTGATTTTTACATTTTCCCCTCTTTTTACTTTTAATTTTCCATTATATGTAAAACCGGCAACAATCATAAATCTCTTAGAGAAAGTTCTCACGTTCATTTTGCTATAGTCCTTTGACTTGGCGGATTCTCTTATAAAATTAAAGATCTTACCTTACAAATATTCTCAGAATTTTTTTCTTTTTTGGAAGTATTTTTCCACTTTTACGTTTTTTCCTTTCTCATTAATAATATTACTTATCGTACCTTTAGATATCGAAAACCCATGACTTTTTCAGCGTTTTTGAATAACTGAATAAGCATAATTCTTTTCGGAAAGAGAGGAAACATAGCCTTCTATCCATTGCTTATTTAAAAGCACCATTTTGAAAGTAAACAAAACTCTGAGTTAGCAGACGATAAGTTATACTTTAACTACTTAACTGCTGTGAAAATAAAATTCTTTCGTAGCATACAATTTTTTTCAGCTCATCAAAATCGTTCAAAAAATGTCGGAACAGCCTCTGTATTTCCCTAACGTACACGGCACAGAAATAAGCATTACTTGTACATTAGCACATGTCAACAAACGCTTATAAGCAAATAAATCAACTTCTAAAAGATTCATCGTCAGTTTTGCGCCTTCGTTCAAATGCTCCTTGTTTTGAGCTAAGGAACAATCTCACAGAAACTCTCCATTTTAATGGAATTCTTCAGCAGTCTGGAAAAGGAAGGAAACGATAAATTAAAAGAGTTGTGATCGGCTGAGAACACAAATTTTAAGTGAATGTGAAATTCCCTGGATTTCGAGAAGGCGAAGAACATTGAATATTCTTCCAAACAAATTAATGTTATGCAATTCCGGTAGACTTTCAGGATCATAATTGTGAAAACAGGACTGAGTTTTTATTTTGTCGTTAGTTGTGATTGGTTCTTGTTTGGCAAATTGTCTCTCAAATTGGCGTTTTGGGATAGATTCTTGTGAGATTTGAAAGTTACTTGCATTATAACTGGTGCGTGTTGATTTCCTTTCCTCTTTTATCTTTTACACTTATCTTCCTTAATTCTTCCTCTTGCTGAGTCGTTTTGTAGAGCTAATGGTACAATCTCAACGCCATTTTTTTGTTTCTCAGTGTCATTGCGATAAAAACAGTAGGTGCGGTTATTCCAAATTTTAAAAATTTGTAACTGTACCCGTAACAGTGAGAGCTCGATTCTTGTTATTTACATAATTATCAAATGCTTACCTTGGCATCTCACATTCCATTCCTATTCGTTGAAAATTGCTGTCGCTAGGGACTCGTATATATGGGAACTTTATGACTATCCGGTATATGGTACAGCACGCATAATATGGAGCATATGATTTTAAAAGATTGTCAAAAGTAGTGGAACGTGTTTTTGAATGTATCAAACCCTAATCGCAATAAAAATAACTAAAATTAATACGTGAAAACTAAATTTATACTCTTTGAATTATACTGAAAAAAGTCAAATTCGTCGACTTCAAAAAATGGCACCTAATATGGAAAACCTTAAGAATTGTTCCCAAACACACAACCTTGTAGGAACAAAAATGTAGATTCAATTAGTGCTGAAGAAATAAATTACATTTATTTCCAATTTCAACGGCGATAAACTACATTTTGAGATACTCCTGATATGTAATATTATGCCAGATCATTTGCGTAGAGGAAGTAAAATCTTCACTTTCCATTTTGTTTGTTTACGCTGAAAATCCCTTTAATATAATTATCTTATGTCGCTCGGAAGAGGCCTCATTTGTATTCGCCTGTTGGCAACAACTTGATTAAGTATTACGCGATTGCGATGTCGAACGGATCTGTAGACACGGGATGCACAGACATTTTCACAGGATTTAAAACAAACGCAATGAGTGTTTTCATGTCTCTATTTTAAAAATAAATTTAATTTGCGATATAGAGTATTTAATGTGATAAGAGCGAAGGCGTCAATAATGAGAAAATATATTAAAGGCATAAAAGGCAAAAATGGAAAAGTAAGATAATTTATCTTAAAATTCAAAATTGGTATCATCCGGCGAAATTGATGTTGATGTCAAGAACAAAATTTGTTCGTCATTTGCAGAGTATGAAGGGACAATGACAAAATAAATTTCTAAATTGCAGAGCATTGCATTGGTTTCCAGGTACTTCCCAAAATATACCAGATTTTTTGGGCTTTAATTCAGTTCGTTGAAAAGCGTTATCGACATCAGTAAAAATACAATGCGAGATGTCGATTTAATCCTCTGAGCGTCACAAGATTTCCGAGTAGTGTAGTAGTTCCTTTTCCCCACGGGCCACACATGACTAATTAACCACATCTATTGGTTAAAAGTATATTAGGAAATATTCTATTGGTCGGGAAGTTAAAAACTGATCGACGTCATGCAGGGAAGACAGCAAGTTGCAGAGCAAATGTATGCGTGTGAATCCCTCAATGGGTTAAATCCATGGATTGCGAAACTAAAGTACCTCCTAAATATCAAGTTAAAATGTAACTACCATATGCCTAGAAGTCTGATTGTATGTTCAAAGATGTCCAAGAATATTATTGATGGATTGATTAAGATGAATTATTGATTAAGATGCATTATTGATCAATTCCTGTACTTATTAACCCTACTGGTGGCTGTCTTGACAAGAGAACTCGGCATTAGCAAAATTGACCAGATCGTGATGGCGAGATATCTCGTTCAACAGCAACTTGTCGTTTCGCGTCATTAGAAGAAACATTACCAGATCTTGATCTAGTGATCATGAAAATATACCCGATGACGAGATATCTCGTCATTCTCAAAATTGGTCAGATATTGATGAACGGTATTCCTCGTCGATAATGAAGACTTTTTTTATGATGACGATATGAAGACATGGTCAGTTTTCCTTTTATGACAAGACATGGTCAGTTTTCTCATGACAAGACGCCTCTTCGAGGCAACCACCAGGAGGGTTAACAAAGCTAGAAAAGTTGTTTGAACCTTGCAAGCAAAACGAGCATGGTTCACACAATGTAATAAAATGGCGTGGAAATTTCTGTTGGCGAGGAACAACGAGCAGTGTCGGAACTTCTTAATGCATATAAAAGGATCAAAAAGTAAATTAATATATAAGTTGATTACATTAACTCTTATGTAAACACGTTTAACAAAAAGTTAACAACCTCAGTCCATTCAGGAGAAAAAAGACATCCACTCACAACAAAATGCTTACTTCAATATCTCTTAACCCTCCATTACTTGCACTGGTCCTGACAGGTGAGATGTGAGTTTTTTTCGATGTTACGCAACGAAAGAATAACAAAAAATTTATTATTATAAAATTGAAAAACAATTTTTTACAGTTATTTGATTTTTATTATGTCTCAAAATGTACTACGCTTGAAAAAATGAATAATTAACGGTTGTGCTGGCAAAAAAATTCGACACCTTTCAAAAGCATCGCGATCCCATTTGTTAGAAAAGACCAGCGACTAATGAAGAGTTAAGCATTCTACTTAGGCGAATGAGTCCCTAGAAAAAGCGATTTTAATATTTTTATTTCAGCTTACGTAAAATGCTTGTTAATGTATAACCATTTTTATTTTATGTTTCGGTTGTTTTGCCAATTTATTTTGTTTAGTATATTTGCAATTGAAACAGAACAAAGCAAAAACATTTTTTTGCTTTCAGTTCGCTGGATTTTGTACTTGCACTATCACGGGTGATTATCTTAGCCAATACCACGCTGTCTTTCCCTTTCGATGAAGTATATTGGGAATAAAGAGTTCTTCATTCTGATAATTCTAGGAAAATAGATACGAATACTTGTAATATAAATTGATTGAAACTAAATACTACAAATTTCAACTTAATTTTTATACAGTAACTCCTGGTGGTTGTCTTGACGAGTTATCTTATGAGCATAGCTGACCAGTTATTGATGGACGAGATTTATTTCTTCATTAAAAGAAGTTTAACCAAATCTTGATCTCGTCATCAGAAAAAAATCAGTAATACTTTATGGCGAGATATCTCGTCATAAGCAAAATCGGTCTGTTATTCATGAACAAGATATCTCTTCGAAACTACTCTTGGAGACTTAATACAACAGAAAGTAGAGAAGTAAATTTAGAATATATAAATTTAGAACAAACAAAATCAGAAGGGAATTGTTAGAAACCCGTAATGGGTGTACATCCATCATATTACTAATACATACATAAACCTAATTTATGTGATTAACAGTAATATTGGCTGCCTTGACTAAGTATCCTGTCATGGGCAAGTGACCAGATCTTGATGAATTTGATCGTCATCAGAAGAAAAATAATCAGATATTGATTTTCCTTTATCATAAAAAAATTGGCAATATATAGTTGACGATATATCTTGTCATTAATAAAATTGATTGGATCTTGACAGACGAGATATCTCGTCCAAACCACTTGAAGAATTAATTTATAACACAAAACTTCACCTAAACTTAAACCAGACCTCTATATTTATCACTTGCAAAACACTTAAATTATACCTGTCACGGGTTAGAAATAATGAATCAGCTCTTGATATAATAAAATCTCAAGATCTAATGTGTCTGTAAAAATTCATTACAACGCCCCAATGGAAAAACGAGCGAGGACTTTTGGACGACTTTCCCTGTTTTTACTTTCATGTTTTACTTCCTACCCAATCAAATATCCCGGATCTATCTCTCACAATCTCTATTTCCTCAAAGCCAGATTGATGAAAGGTCTTCGGCGTTTATGATTGCTAGGATTAAAAGCCTATAAGACTTTTCTCATCAAGATATGTTTCTTTAGACCAGAATGAAAGTCCTTAGGATTGAAGCAGCTGGAGAAATACGAAGGCTGGGAGAAAGTGTGAAGTTAGGATTGTGTTCCTGGTTCCTGATTGGAACCTAGATCAGAGTGTTTTCCGGAACTCCCAGGATCTTCCTGGAATAAAAACACAAGGGCCGATATCGACGTGGGTGGAAATTAGGGTTAGAGAATTCGAGAGGGTTAGGAAACATGATTATATTTGATTATTTTCTCTGCGTGAGACTAATGCTTTGATATGTAAAAAACTTTTTTGACTTGAAATACGACTTTAAAATCGGTACTGGTGGTATTTATGAAAATTCTAACTTCCCTAAAAAGCGTTACAACTGTTTTGTCTTACTATTTCAGAACAAGAAGAAGCATCCAATAGATAAATAATGTCATATAAGCAAAGGATGTCTATGCCTGACATGACCTTCGAACCGAATAGACAGGCGCAATGAGCGAGGGGAGGGGTCCGCAATATATCGAAATTCTATGGTGCTGGGCAAACTTTGCGTCAGTGTAATCTAAGCACTGTACTAAGCACTAAGTCAGTGTAAGCAGTGTCTGCTATCATAAGGCTGCATACAGGTATTGGTAGGGATTTCAATCGCATTGACAGTTCAACTGTACAAAATCGATCATCCATTGAAGTGCATTCATCATTGTTAGAAGCAAATTTCGATGTTTCACTTGACTGTTTTAAATTGGATTGGAAACAGTTTTAAATTAAATTGCTTCAAATATAGGAATTGTTATTTGAAGCGGAATATTCCATTGTTATTTAAAGCGAATTTGGAAGCCCTATCTTTGACTACGAGATGTGATCGGTCAAAGACATTTGCAAGTAAAATTGTCTTCAAGTAGATGAATTTCAGTGTTATTTGAAAGATTGTATTATCCAGTGTTATGTTACTTGATGCATGATCTAAGATACCGCGGAGTACACGAAGGCATATTGCGTACCATATTCCACTGTATGGTTGGCCGTGGCAGTAAACAACCCATAAATCAATTGAAAAAAGACACCCTGGGTAAATTATATGTTGGCGTGGCGATCATATATTTTACTATTCAAATTTACCTTGTTAACAATTCTATTAATTTTAAATACATAAATTTTGTTTATGTTTATGAAAATTCAACAAATAATGCCACTGAAATTGACTTAACACTTCTGGTGGATATCTCGACGAGGCAACTCACCATTAGCAAAACTACCAAATCTTAATGGATGAGATATCTCGTCATTGCAAGAAAATGGACAAGATATCTTGTCATTAGAAGGAAACGGACAAGATATTAATCTCGTTATCATAAAAAATCGGCAATATCTTGATGATGAGATATCTCGTCCTCAGCAAAATTGGTCAGATCCTGATGGACGAAATATCTCGTCCAAACCACTTGGAGGGCTAAGTCACAAAATTAATGATTGCCAGAAGGAAACTCGTTAAGTATTATTTCATGTAGTCATAAATGGGACGCAAAGAAAAGCAATACTGGACTACTTGTAAATCTCTTGGCATACAGACTTAATAAAGTTTAGAAAGTTCTTATTTAAAAATATCTCCATCTTCTACCATTCCATTTAATTATCACCCTACTTACATAAACGACACATGAAATGATTCGTTCACTATTTCCTCCAGCAAAGTAAAAATACGGATGAAATGCAACACAAGACTTGTTCCACCAATTAAAGGGTATCGAAAATTTCGTCTGCAAAGCAGTTTGCGTGAATCGAATATTGTATCCAGCGGAGTTGGTATTTCCACACATTTATTTGAAAATCCTTTATTTACTGTAGCAACTCGTCATACCCTCAGTAATATATTAAATTTAATCAAAGTAGTTAATGGCATTCATCTCTGTGGCAGGATTATTAATGATACCGATAAATTTGATGGGATTACGAAGGGCACGTCTCCAAAATGCAGCGGTCGCTTGTGTTTTCTCAGCTCTTTCAATAGCATTTGTCAACATTATAAGGTAAATGCTAAATTTGTGTGACTCTATTAAAGTCCAGCTCTTGGAGATATATTCATTGTTAAGTAGAAATTTACTTTTAGTAGTATACGCTAAGTAGAAATATACTTTAGTAGTATACGCAAAATAGAAATATACTTTAGTAAAATAAGCAAAGTAGAAATACACTTTAGTAGTACACGCTAAAAGAAATATACTTAGTACATATGGAAAGTAGAAATATACTTTAGTAGTATACGCAAAGTAGAAATATACGTTAATAGTATACGCAAAGGCAAAGTAGAAATATACTTTAGTGAATACACAAAGAAATTTTTGTTTTGCAAAATACGGAAATTTTAATTTTCTTTTCTAAATCAACTTTTTGAACATTTGCTATGTGAACGTTTTAAAAAGGTAAGAATGTAAATATGTTAAATATAACTACTTACATTCATTATTAACTTATTACCTGAACATGACTAAATGTTGAGAAATTTGCTTAAAGCCTAAGATGGTATGGTAGTTTTTACGGCCATCAAACAACGAGTAGCCTCATATAGGTCTGAAGGGGAAAATATCTTTAAAAAACATTGTCCATAGTATTTATAACTGTATTGTCAAGAATTTTATGAACAGTCCTCAGTCGTTTCGTTCAGTTTCAAGAGAATACAGATATCTGATTTCGCTACTTCTATGCGATGTAAGTGCTTTTGTAAGTAGTCATGCCCTGTGAGAAGACGAAAACAAGCGACTTCAACAACTCTGGGCAAGAAACCTGGAATACGAGCCTCATCTCCCAATAAAAAATTTCAGTACTTTCATATAAATTCTTTTAGTATTGATGGACGAGCAAACACTCCTCTTGATGTTATATGAAAGCAAAGGGGATTTAGGTTGAGGAAATATGTTCCAGTCTTTGCGAATTGATCAGCTTGTTTATTACCATATATGTAGAAATCCAAGGAATGATCACCAGAGGGCGCTGTGAGCCATTGAAAAACACTTTTGTTTTGTCATGACATAGTCGTGAATACGACTAGCGACAAGGTGTGTGTTTTGTTTTAGGAGAGCACGAGGATATGCCATTCTCCAGGATTGCATTGTCTGTCCTGTTTAACAACTAATAAAATGTTTTTGTGGATGTCTGTGGTATATATGTGGCGTTTGTACGTTAACCCCCCATGTATACCGCAGTGACTTGGGATCCATTGTAAACCACATCTTTCTATTACCTTCCCAAGGTGACTTGTTTGTTTTTAGATCGAGGCACAATAAAAAATTCAGTTTGACAAGGGGTGGTAAGAGCTATTATTGCTCCTTGAAAATCGATGAAAATAAAACATTGTTTGTAGGATAGGTGTGTTGGAATGTGTAGGTACGTATACATTTAAAGAATTGTTCTATTTGGTCAAATCTGGGATATGATCTCTTTAATGCATCAAGTATATTTACACTTGATGCATTATAGGGATTAATTTGAAGAAAATTAAAATTCTATGACAACTCAACGGGGGTGAAGGAAGAGCAACTATGGTTCAGATTTTCAAGATTAATCAAATCATCTTAGTTAAATTTAAGTTTCGTACCTGTATTTGAACATTTAGTTTCGAACATTCATGACCAGACTATAAGAAATATAAAAGTTTGAAATCTAGCAACATTGACTGCAAATGTCAATATGCGGCAATATATTTCTTGAATTCTTTGAGTAACTTGAAATGACTTGAAAAACTTGAAATGGTTGTCAACTGATTGTGTAAGCGTAATATCGAGGAGAAACTAATATTGATAAAAAACAGCCTCTTAAAATTCTAAATGTCAGAAACTAACACATGTCTCTTTAGAAAACTGATAGTAATGCCTCAGAAAAGTTTTAAAAATGTGTAAATGATATACCAAAAGGGGCAGATAGATACATGTTCTTTAATGTTTAGAATAAAAATTTGTTTTTGAAACTTTTCAGTCTTAAGCTAATTTTCACTAGCAGACCCCTAAAAAACTTGCCACTTTCTCACGTTACATTGTTATCAATAATAAAGTAGAACACATAAGGATATTACCTTCACATTACCGTATTATCAATATTGTAGTGGAAAATATACTTTTTTCAACTTATCTGTACATTATTGCCATTCATATTGGTGTAAAAGAAAGCCCAACTCTGTGATAAACCTCACATTACAATATTACCAGTTGTGTAATAGAAAACACACTTCTATTACAACTCCTCAGTACATTACTATCAATTGTGTAACAGAAAGCAAACCTTTTATTACCAATTCTTCGTGACAGTATTGTCAGCTGTATTATAGAAAACACATTTATGTTACCAATTCGTCGAATTGTGTTTACTACTCCATCCAAAAATAAAACAAACACCCATGACTTTCCAAAATAATACCTCTAGTATATTTACACACTAATCAAAATTCATTTATGTCAGAGGATGGCTCAAATTTAGGTTATATCAGTAATGCAATGGGGAACCTCTCATATTATACCAACTTAATAATACATTGTTAGCAGTAGTTCTGCTGTAATAGAAACACTAATTACGCGTTACAGTATTAGAAGTGTTGTATGAGAAAAAACACTTATATTATCAATTACGGGGTAAGGTATTATCAGTAGTGTAACAGAAAACTCACTACTATAACCAATTCATCAGACTTTTAAATCAATACTCCATCTTAATATATAACGAACACCCATATTACATTCCAAAATAATAACGATAGATAGGATATTATTTGGAAAGCAATGGATATTACCCAATTGTTAAAACTCTATGTCTGATGTATCCTAAAATCCATGCTACATAAATAGAGTAAAGGAAAAATCAGTCGTGTTACCAACGTAACATACATTATTATCTATCGTGTTACCAATGTAACATTACATTATTATCAGTTGTGTCTGTGTAACCGAAAGCACTATAGTATTACTATTTAACATTACCATATGATCCCTTGTGTAATAGAAAATATTCCTATTACCACGTCTTCCTTTATTATTCCTTCATTATTATCATTGGTTAAACAAAAAGCACGCTTCAATTACGAATATCATATAAACTATTATCAGTAGTGTTACTGAAAACACTTTTTTCTATTACCGATTCGTCACAATTCCATCCTGATATAGACAAGACACCCATTACTTTCCAAAATAATATCACTGTAATATTTAAACAATTGTTAAAACTCATTTATTGTCTGGGTATTACTAAAATTCACGCTGTATCAGTTGTGTAATTGCAAACACAATCGTATCACTATTTCTTATTGCATAATCATTCATTGGTTAAACGAAAAAACACACTTCTAATTACCGATTTCGAATATAGTATTATCAGTAGTGTAAACAGAAAACACACTTCTGTTGCCAATTCGTGAGACTTATAAATCCCCATTCCTTTCTAATGCAAAACGGACACGCTTTATTTTTCAAAAAAATTATCCCTAGGATATTTACCCAACTATTAAAACTCATTTATATCTGAGGATTGCTTAAATTCATGTTTGATCAGCTGTGAATTAGAAATCATTACTATCACCACTTCTGATTACATTACTATCATTGGTTAAAAAAATCACAAACATACTACCGATTTTAAGTAGAGAATTATCAGTAGTATAAACAGAAAGCACACTCCTATCACCTATTCGTCAGACATAAATCACCATTCCTTTCTAATGCAGAACGGACGCCCTTTACTTTTCAAAATAATACCCCTAGGATATTTACCCAATCATTAAAACTTGTATGTGCCTGAGTACTACTTAAATTCACGTTACATCAGTTGTGCACAACAGAAAACACACTCCTATCACAACTTCTCATTATATTATTATCATTGATTAAACAAAAAGTACACTTCTATTACCTATTTCGAGTAGAGTATTATCAGTAGTGCACTTCTATCACCTATTCGTCAGACTTGTAAATCACCATTCCTTCCAAATGCAGAACGAACACCCTTTACTTTTCAAAATAATACCCCTAGGATATTTACCCAATTATTAAAACTCGTTTATGTCTGAGGATTGCTTAAATTCACGTTATAACCAGTTCGGTAATAAGACCCCATCTGCGTCTCCCCGATTTATGCAAATCGCTTTCGAAAACTGCCAGAAAAATGCTTTCAGGCCCCACACAATGAGTCTCTTGGAGTCCCACCCCTCTTACAGAACCCCTACCGAACCCGTAATATTCCCTCCGACCCCTTCAAACACCCCTTTTCATAAACGCTTGAGCAGTTAATTGCAAACGGGTTGCTCGACTGGAAAACGGGCATTTTGGGTAGATCCAACAGTGCGCATCACCAAGTCCCAGAACTAAGTAATCTCCCCGCTCTGCTGTCGGCTCTCGATAATTATTTGCCAAGACTTTAATCCTAGGATAAATATATTCCTCGCTTAATGTATTCTAGGAAATTCCTGCCCGGATTTCTTTAATCATGGGCAAATAAATTGCCTTTTTCGATGGATCTTGTCTCATTGTTTGTTGAAAGAAAATTGATGTCTTCAAAAATTAAACAGTGCTGAAAAAACTTGGTACCGTATATAATGCCACAAAATGCAAATTTTTCCAAATGAAGGGAGTGAGGTATCCAATTAATGTTAATTAATCCGTGATTAATATGAAAATCAGACACGCTAACGTGTCAATTTTTCCCCCTTATGGTTGATTACTCTGTAGAGAATGTATTTTATGAATTCATTAAGATATGCAAATTTATGTGGGTTAGTTTTAAGCTAATTAATGAAATTTTATGGCCAAATAATGTTTGTAAGGTGGTTGTTATTGCTGGATGAATAGAATTCAGTAACAGGCAAAAAATGGATGACTACTCATTAGTGGCAACTAGTCCGTAGCTCTTAAACTTCTACAATCTGTAACTTTGCAACCGAAATTTCAATGGCTGATAAGACTAAATCAAAAATTTCAAGTTACGTGGTTTCTAGCTTTTCTATACAAGAATGTGGTGATATTTATACGTCTGTCTGTGTGGGGTGATCTTAGTACTGTGAAGTTTTTAAATTAATATATTTGCATAAAGGTTCGATTTCTTCTTGAGAACTACACTTAACCCTATTGGTGGTTATCTCGACCAGGTATCTCGTCGTTAATTAGACCAGATCTTGATGGACGAGATAGTTCGTTATTAGACGAAAACTGGCCCGATCTTGATCTCGTCATCATAAAAAATTGGCAATGTATTGGTGACTAGATATCTCGTCATTAGAAAAAATTGGTCAGATCTTGATAGACTAGATATCTCGTCATTAGAAAAAATTGGTCAGATCTTGATAGACTAGATATCTCTTCGAAATCCCTTGGAGGGTTAATAAGTATGGAATTTACTCCTTCGTTTTCTCGGAACTATGTTTTTGAGTTATTGTTCTTCACTTGAAGCCAAAAATTCATTAATAGCTCAAAGTGGTTTAGATGCAATTTCATTGCGCGTGTCAAAAAAATATGGTAAGAAATATTATATATGTGGCAATGAAACTAATCTGTTTGAAGCAATTATATTTTAAAACGTAGAAGACGATTTTCAATCCAAAAGAAGACTACACCTCTTTTGCACCAAACGCGTACAGACACAAATATCTTGTTCTTTAAAATACTCGATAAATATTTTATCTATTCCAGTATAATAAATCACGCCCAATACTCTGTTTTATCAGAACATGCTATTGATCCACCGTTAAGCCTCTGAGCGTCGAGATATCCGAGTTGTGTTATATTACCATTATCCTACATCACACACATTTAACCCTGTTAGTGATTTCGATGATATCTCATCCATCAAGATCTGACCAATTTTGATAATGAGATATCTAGTCATCAAGATATTGCCAATTTTTTAGATGACGAGATCAAAATCTGGTCAGTTTTTTCTAATGACGAGAAATCTCGTCCATCAGGGTCTTGGTCAATTTTGTTTTATGACAAGTTTCTTCGTCGAGAGCGCCAGGAGGGTTAATGGCTAAATACCCATATTACGTTAAACCATTACGAAAATAATGAAGTCAAACTTTTCGATCTTTAGAATACAGGCCGTAGGTATGAAACGCTTGCGCTTATGCCGTATATATGACTTCTGTTTCACACTTTTACACTACGATTTTGGTTTTATCCAGAAAACGGGATCTTTGCTAGGTATTATCATTAAGAACACGTGATTGGTTTCGGTAGTCTACAAGCAACAGGAACAGAAACTTTATGCTTTTGTGCATGTTGCTCAGCCATGCACTCTATACTAATCACTACTTAATGTCAGTCCCAAATTCAATTCTGATGTACCAAATGTCAAATTTTTATGATTAGATTCCCCACGAAAAAGCAACAGATCGTCATGTTCTTACGTTCCACAAGCTTTTCATTTCTCCTTTAAATTTCTTTGATCGTCAGGTCTATCCAATAGTTGCAGCCTTCCTATTCCATACTATCTTTCGGAACAATAGAAGGCCATTTTAATTGAAAGACGTTATTCCTATTGTTCACAAATGCAAAAATAGCCGTCTCTACAAATTCATTTATTAATTTTAATTGCATTTATTTTTATAACATTTATAGGTACCAAAATTGGAAGGTGTCTGCAGAAAGCTTTTTGAAACAACTTTTTTCTTTCAAGTTTCATTTTAACCTTGGTGACTCAGTGGGTTTGCAGCAACTTGCGGGTTGTTAGAAGTGCAGGTTCTATTCCTCCTTGTGTGTATTTCTCTCTTATGTTTTTACTTGTGTGTTTATGGACATACACAGAGTAAAGCTTTCTTTCTGCGTGTATGTCTACTTAATTGACATTGATTGCTGCAGCTAGTCCAAATATGACTCTAAAGTCATAAAACCCCATCCAACCAATTAGTGGGTTTGCCCACCGTGTTAGCAACCTTTGTGTCGTAGGTGGCGAAGGTTCGATTACCGTATTTTACACATATCGGTCTAAAGTACAGAACTGCTATACAGTGGTTTTCAGCAGATACTTACAAACTAAATTGCACTAAAGGGACAGAAGCAGATTCGATATCTGTTCCTGGAAATTCAATTTTACTTTGGTATCAGTTTCGTTACACTTATATTTGTCAATCGTGAGGGTTGATATTACGTATATGTGAGAAGATGGTTGAGCCTGCGAACAAAATTTTGCTTGCGTGTGTATGTCTATCACTTTAAATTGTTTGTCTTGTGTTTGGACCAGATTGGCCGTCTTGCCCTTGCACCGCAAAAACGACAACCTTCAAGTGATTTCTACAAGATAACTGTCCAAGATGTGATCAATTTACTAATGACAAGATTTTTCATCTATACAGAACTACACTATTACTCCGAGGGGAATGAAGATCCAAGTAGAAAAATCAAATTGACCTTTACCTAGAACTGGCGACAATTTGGAACAGGTATTAGTGTTAGAGGCTGACCACTACAGGGTGGTTTTCGACGGGAAGATAAACCATCAGGAGGGTTAAACTTTGACTACTGCTTCAAATATCCATGACAATGGAAGGAAAATTTTCAGGATCAAATTTTAACAACTAACATTGATCATAAAACCATTTCCAATTTCCAAAATATTCATCAGTCTCAAGCATTTTCTCACTTTCTTTACTTGAAAAATCGTGTTAAGCTTTATGTGTAAGCTATATTTGTTGGCACAGTTTGTCCTGCTTAGGACAGCCATGAAACTCAAAATCTACTCCAATCCTGTTAATGAGCTTAATATAACATGATCACCATATAGTCCTTTTGATTTTTGAAAGTGTTACTAGAGTATGTATACTTATACTCTATTTATGCTTACTAGAGGATTTCAAAATCTTTACATTTACAGCTTCTAACATAAATAGATACACCGATTTACGAAAAGCATTTTCTTAAGTATACCCAAGTTCTCCAAAATACTTCATTTCCTTTATCCGGTACATTCTTTTGTATGAACGAAAAATTATTTTTAATTCCAGAAAAAGAAACTCTGAGCTCCTTTTATAATACTTTATTTCCTCCACCTTCTACGAAACCTGTAATCACTGCTTCCCCGTCGAGCTCCAATCTCCCCAAATGAAGCCAATTTGGCGATTTTTAAAACCTCTCGTACTTCCAGCAGGCTTTGGTCTTTGATTCAACCATTATCACGAGTAATTTAACTCTCACGCGTAAATAACACCCGAGCCCGCCAAGACCCCCTCTGGACAATTCCTAGCGAAGAGTACTTAAGCACATCTGTTTATCCTCTACCTCGAAAGATATGCATTTAAGATGGAGCTGCTAAGAGCAGTCGTTACAAAGAAAAAATCTTTTGATAGGTTTTTTAATGGCTACACACTTTTCGGGGAACTTAAAGGGAGGAGTCGCTTGGAATAATTTACAGGTAATTATTATAATTAGTGATAAGTGGTGAGGCATGTCTGAAGCAGAGTTGGCTGGCATTGTGATTTTAACGCCTTTACATAAAAGAGTTTTGTAATTAGTTGATGGGCAGTTTTGGGAAATTAACAGCGATGTGTTTAATTGTCTGGGAAAGTCGGGGTAAAAAGTTTGGTTAAACGGGAAGGGGGAAAGCGTTTTGGCGAAAGTGTGATTAATATAGGTGTTTTGTTTGTGTGGTCTACATTGTGCTTATCTTTGTTATTACACCTAATTCATACTGTTTAGCAATGTGGTTAGTGCTTTGATGGTAAGTGTATTAAATTTTTCTTGTTCATGTAAACACCTTGAACAAGAGGAAGCACATCTATATAAGTTAAATACAGTATAACCTTAATTATCCGAGGTAACATAACCTCCACCTCGGATAGCCAGAAACTCGAATAATAAGGACAGAGTAAAACAAAACAGTCCATATGAAAAACAAAAATTTTGCTGCATTGCATGCTACTACTCCGCTACTAGAAGTTTCATAAATCAAGGATTAAGTATAATCTATACTTGGGTTTGTGTCACATTATACAATTATTGTGATAATTTTTAATATGTGTTTTAATTACTTAGAAGTGGTCGAGGAAAAAGTTTCATTAAGCGAAAAGCGTTTTGGTGAAAATGTGATTAATACAGCCATTTTATTTTTATGGCTTACACTGTGATTAGCTTTGTATGTGTTATTACACCTAATATATACTGTTTTGCAATGTGTTTAGTGTTTTGATAGTAGCTACATTAAATATTTCTTGTTTATGAAGTATCTTGAAGTATAGAAAGCAGCCTATAATATCTTGAACTATAGAAAGCAGTCTATATATAACTAAAATAAGTGGTAAAAGGCACCAAGAAGTTTAAAGAAATTGGAAAATTAAAAAGAAAACATTTGGTGTAAATGGCGTAGTTTAAAAAATTAAGAACCAAAAAGGTCATAATATTATCATAGTTCATAATGTAATCAGTCATAAATATAATAAAACCTTGATTATATATATATCCGTGACAATGTGGACTCAGGTCTTCTCGGATAGCTAGAAACTCGAATAATATGTATATAGTAGTAACGTAAAGCAATCTATACGAAAAACGGACAACTTTAATGTACTATATGTTACTACTACTGCCACTGGAAGAAGATCCATAAACCAAGGATTAGGAATAATCGGAACCTGGATTTATGTCATAGTATGCTTCTGCCATGATAATTCTGCAATAAATCTGGACATTGGTTACGTGCGTTTTATACTCTCTTGAAAAAGTCCTTAATGGTATTTTATTTCGCAATACTTTCATACAAGCAAACTGCATCATTTCAAATTTGACGTCATTGCATTTAAACTGCATTTTACTTTTTCATGTTGACGAGATGTTTTTAATGTTTATGGTTACATACTTTTCAAGTGTTTTATTTTGTTTTTTTAAATGTTTTATTGGGATTTTAATGTTGATCTGGTGGTTAATGAATGATATTTTTTAAAATATTTTTTATTTAATTTTACTTGGTCTTCCGTTTGGTGCAGCTTATGCATTTCTGAATATTGCGTCGTAAAACCCAAATCAATCAACTATTTGCCCTCTAAAACAGATAAGTCAAGGACAAAGCTCGCATACTCGTGCTCGAAGCTTGGTTTAAAAATGGAAAGGAACTCGGTTTCAAAATCGGCTCAGATAACAAGGACACTCGGTTAATAGGAGCTCGGATAACAAAGACACTCGGTTAATAGCATCTCGGATAACAAGAACACTAGGTTAATAGGAGCTCGGATAATTAAGGTACTACAGTATGTGGTAAAAAGGTAGTTTTAGGACTCCGAAAAGTAAAAAATTTTTTAGAAAAATGCTTCATGTAAATGGCGCAGTTTAGAAGATTAAGATGCAGCAAATGAAACATAAAATCATGAATAATTATGAGATTTCGTTAATATTTTGCGATTCATCACAGCAAAAATACCGAAAGGGCTTCGTAAAAGACAACGAATTGGACTATGCTAATAAAATATTATAGAATTATTTAAATGAGTTCAAGGAATACGTATCTACTCATTTCAGATATCAGAAACTTCTTCGTAACACAAACCGACATAGAACTGAATCTAAGGGAAGTAAAAGTAAATAAATTGAATTATTTATGAGATAAGAGAATAAAGTATTTTTTTGTCTTTTAAATGATTACAGCACCTGGTCCATGGATGAGACTTATTTGAATTATTTCACTTCAAAAGTAACGTCTCTGAAACATCATTACTAAAGTATGGGTGCTATTTGTATATTATATAATTGTCTACAAGTAATTTACCAATTGAAAATTTGAATAAAATATTTATCAAAGGAGGAAGATTATTTTGTATTCAATTTGATGTTCCTCAATATTTGTAAAAACAATATCTTTCGAATTGCTGAAAGATAATAAGAATCGTCCTACCTCATTTGTTTTCCGGGTGACAGGCAATTATCTCTTGACTGTCGAAACTATCTGAAAGTATTCCTCAAAAACCTCCACTCAAGCACACAAGGAGACGATTTCCATAAATTTGAAAATTGCATATTTGGACAAAAAGAACAAAACACATAGTTAAACAGACGCACAAGAAAAACACAACAGTTCGTACAAAAAAATCAACATCAAAGAGTTCTCTTTTTTAACTTCCTCCTTTACGCGCATGCTCGACAGGCCCGCATAACCGATGTCAGGCTAGCATTCGCGACAATATTCGTATCATAAAAGAGTAATCGGTGAGATAAAAATAATAACACAATTTCGCAACACTAATATTCTGAAAGTAGAACATTTTAAAGTATGATTATATATTTTCAAAAATGTTCTGATAAAAAACACATAGGAGATTTGAACTAAACTATTTGTGCTAGCGTGTAAACCTCTTGAAAAAAATTCTTCATGAAAAGATTACTGCTCAATTCTCTTTGAACTGCTCACATTATTTCTTTGCGAAATAACTTTCTTTTATTTTTTTTTAATTTCCATCCATTCGCCTTCGTGACAAATTATTATTCTACCTAGAAGCGTTATCAAAATGTTTTATTGAAACAAGAGGTTTTAAAACAAAAATCAAAATTTCTAAATTATCTAATGCATTATTAACTTATTTAACTTTGACAATTGTGATTGCAAACACTAGGATGGGCCTAAAATAGAATTAATTTTCTCTGAAGGAAGTGCGTAGTGCAGAAAACTTGAGCATGACCACCTAAGTACAATGTAATTTTTTATACAGATCAGAGAATACTTCCCGTTCTCGTATTCGATCAGCTACAGAAATATCCTGAGTCATTCCATGTCAAATCAACGTCCTTATTAGCATTGACATTTCATATGTTCATTAAACTTGGTGCATCAAGTAAGCTAATTTACATAGGTATAAATGGAAAAGTGATTTGAAAAATAATTATTGTTCCGTCAAAAGTTACTAAACTTTAATTAATGAAAATTTAATAGAAAATTGCTACACATGTAATTTCTCCAGAACAAGATGAGATACAGACACTTGGACAACGTCTCATATTAAAATCCTTTTGAGCTTAAACGTAATACAAAGAAAAATGAAGTTTTAATTTTTTCAATTTTTTCTAAAATAAAATTATTTTTAAATGATAATATTTAAAAAAGTGCAAAACTCTGTTATATTCTGAGGGTATGCAGCTAAAACTATTGTTTTCTTGTGAACTGAATACATGTTTTTATTTAGTATATTCTGAAAGTATGGAATTTTATTGAACTCTATCACAATTTTCTATCCAATCAATCAGCTAAAACTTCGCTAAAGCTGGAGTTCAGTGAAAAGAGACTTACATGGTTGTCTCTACTAGTGAGGGGCCTTCGTGGCTTAGTGGTATGCCCAATGTGCTAGCAATCTTCGAGTTGTAGGTGGCGCAAGATCGATTCCTGTCAGGTGCATTCCTCCAGAACTGTATTTTTCTCTTCTGTATCAGTAAAACTCATTACGTGTCTTGAAATTATATGTCTTGTGTCTGAGGCAGCATGGCCAAATATGGCTCTTGCGCCATAAAACACCAAAACCAGCCAACCGTACAAGTGAAACATACGCCGCTGTAGGACCTCGTCCCATTACTATCCAAATGTGGAAATAGGAGGTGTAAAAGAGAACAGCAAAAAGTAATTTTATGAATGTTTTTGAAATTTTTAATAGTATTTTTTATGCATAAATTTTGCAGTTCAATTTAATTTTATGATACTTAAAATCATAGAAACTAAAATGTTTCATTTCAAACTAAGTTAGAACCAACGATAATTCAATTACTTAATCTCAAATTTTGGACTTTAAACTATATTTTCTTAATCCTCCTGGTGGTTGTCTCGATGAGATATATTGTCATTAGAAAAAATTAACCTGATCTTCAACCCTCTGTATATGGGGACCGGCCCAACCGTCCGAAAGTTTCGAGTCCCTTCGTTACGAAAGGCTCGGATTGTTTCAGACCTCAAACTCCTGAAGAATCGTTGAAACCCATTACGATTTTCATCCCCTATTTTCTGTGCTACAAAGAGACACGCGCGTGAATAGCCTTATCTCCCCGTTGACAAAGATGTCTGGGTTATCGACGGGGAGCCTCGCAAATTGTTTATCCTCGAGCATCTGGTCTGTGAGAGGTTGAGTAAATGATAAGAGATACACTTAAAAAGTCACCGCCGCCCCTTCAGTTTACCCGGGAATAATTTGTTCCTTCTAGGCATACCCACGACCCGACAATAGAAACCGACGCATTAGGTGGTAATGGGACGATACATATTCCCTCTCCTGCTGGGGGAAAGCACTATAAAGGCCGTTTCGGCCGGTTTCAGTAAGTTGCATGTAAAGCTGAAAGTTGCATGTACGATCGGCTGCCGTAACCAAAGAAGAAAACGATATTCTGTCCCGACATATGCAAAGGGTTAACTTGTCATCATCAAAAAGGGCAATATCTTTATTATCCTGCATTCTTGATTACGAGATATCTCATCATTAGCAAAATTGAGCCGATATTAATGGACGAGATATCTCATTGAAACAGCTTGGAGGGTTAAACTGAACAGTTTTCATTGAAGTATGTAAGAAACTGCTTTAATTCCTATTAGTAAAACTTCCTCTATGTTTTTCATTTCGTTTTCCCTCTCTCTACAAACATCATAGATTATACTTCAGTGACCCCTTTGTTATATGTAGAGTAATGATTTTTTTCAAATTAAAAAAATATAACACAACAATTATACTGTTTTCTAGTTAGCTTTATAGAAGTATTTGGCCTAAAATTTTAATGTATTTTATTTTAACTCTTCATTTCAGTATATGTTTATTGAGTATGCAAAAAATTTCAAAGCAGTAGACTTAATATATTCTGAGAAAATGTAGAGGGAGGTGGGGTAAGTGCATACACTATTTATGAAACGGGTCTGATTAACCCTTGAGATGGTCGTCTCAACTATATATCGTCATTTGGAGAAAATATATAAAGTAAATATCATGACGTCATAGGTATATCGTCATTTTTGAAGAAACCTGCCCAAATCTCGTCATCACAAAAAAATCGGCAATACCTTGATGATGAGATATCTCGTCATTAGAGAAATTGGTCAGATATTGATGGACGAGAAACATAATCGAAACCACTTAGAGGGTTGAGATAAGGGAGGGTTGAAATAAGGAGTCCTAAAAAATAGTCCTAAAAAATAGTTTCACATCTAGATCAATAGAGCGATTTTAATCATGGTCTATAAACTATTTATTGCGATTAACTTTGATGGCAGAATTAAAAATCATTAACTGGAGACACCAAATAGTTAATCGGAGAACTGAAGTGCCGCAGTGTATTGCCTAATGCAAATTACCCAATATACTGGTCAATATACAATTCTGTCTGCACTTAAAAATCTCTTTTATTCAAACTCATTTTACTAAACCCAAATCATATTAACAGTCTACCATCCATGTTTTAGTTAAACATACTTAATTGAATATTCAACTATATTTTATATAAAGTCTGGAGACTTAAGTGTGATAGTAGTTCTTATGACACCAAATTCCAACAACTGCAGACAATTGCATAAGCAAATAAGAAATCATATTAGAAATGCCAAAATTATTTAAATGAGAAGAGAAAACGTTCACTAACTTCTCATGGTCTTGTCTTCCCATAATTAATGCTCATAATCTATGCGTCTACCCATTTTAATTAAATTCAAAATAGAAGAAATTAGTTTCTGTAGACTAATTTGAGAAACATGAACATAACAATTCAGTACAGATTTCATCTGCACAATACATTCAATTAACGATTTCTATAGTTCTAATAAAATACATATTAGTTTTAATTTTTCAATTGCTTTAGAAACAACTAAGTGAATAAATTTTAAATGGAGCAAATGAATAGAAGAAACTCAAAACACGCCACAGGCAAATAGCCAATAAGAAAATTTTAGTGCTCCGTTGAAAATTGCCTTGTTTGTTTTCTTATCCAATAGTCTAGTCTTAGATGTACATAAATAGCGAAAACATTTTTGTTTGAACATTTTATCAAACCTATGTTCATACTGACTGTTGTTAACGCTACCTTGTCTTCAGACAATTACCCAGTGAATAATCTTTACATTTTATTAAGTCTATTAACAATCATGAGAAATTTTGCTTTATGTAAAATAAATCAACAATTTTTAATTATAAAACAATAATCTTTACTTCAACAAACTTTCCCTTATATTAAATCAATCAATAACACAGGTCTGCAATGAAAAAGTTGTGTTCATCTTTTATGTGATTTTTAATGTAATTTTGGATGCTGAATTTGAAAATATAGACCATTTGCTCCACAAGTCGAGATTTTTCTCAATAGAGAAAATATTATCTAAAGTTATACACCCTATAATTAGTTATTCACGCTATATAGTTATACGCTATATAGTTACACGCTTATAACTAGTTATACACCCTATATAGTTATTCACGCTTATATATATATATATATATATATATATATATATATATATATATATATATATAAGCGTGAATTCATATATATACACTAGCAGAATAACCAGTGATGCTCGGTTTGGATCCGTTGAATGTTGATTTTATCTCATAGTAAAATGCAAGCACCATTTAAGTATACAAATAATATTTTTTAGCATCGCTTTAACTTTTTCATAGCGTCTACAATTTACTTCGGACGCAAATATGTATACATAATATATCCATCCATATAATCCATTTCATATTCATCACACTATTGCTGTAAGACAAACGACAAAAGCTTTTTCTGAGATGACTTGAGAAATCGATTTTGAGTTTTGGAGTGATTGCGAATTCCAATTTAGTTCATTTTCAGTAAAAATGAGGAACTTTCAGCGTATAGTCTTGCGCTCAGTTTTCCAATCAATATTTATTATTTGTGGTACCCTTGCACCATGGATTCGATATTTTCGAATTACATTATCATTGTGAGAGGATGGCAAATTAAACTGTTACGGCATTCGTGGTTAATTTATTTTGAAGCACACATTTTTTTCTTGAAAATTCTCTTTAGTCGCACGTGGAATAACGGAGATTGTTTACAACAAATGTCATCGGTGTAGACAAAGCAAACTCAATTGATTACACTTTTTACAAAATCACTGCTTTCATTGAATGTTTCACAGGTATCTAAGTTTTATACGAACAGTTTCACTTTCAAGTAAGCAAGCTCGAGCACACCTAGGTTAAAGAGAACGGGGATACTCGCAGAGTTCCAAAGTATAAGTGCACCAAATTTGGTGTGGATTGGTCAAACGGTGTAGATTTGTATAGAGAATATACAGACAGACGCAACTCTGCTTTATATGTATAGATTATGAAGATGATAGTTTACTGTAGCATAATATTAAATTACACAATTTAAAGGTATGAAAGTGCAGTTATGAATCGTAGTGAAGGAAGTGCAAATCCGTTGTTCATTAGCAAGTATGTCCAAACAGGTACGTCCCCAATCAACTTTATTTCCCAACGTAAGGCAAGAAACAGTTTCAGTATCACCCTAGCAGTTGATTTGTATGAAAAGAAATCAGTAAATATTTTATGTGTTAGTTATTTAAAAATTCTGAGCTTGATATCAGTGTTGTGTATAGTTTTTATGTGGTAGAAAGCAAAAATGACTTCTAGAGGTTGTGTAAACAATCCAAGTTCGTTTCGTTATTTATGGGGAAAGTTTGCTATTCAGGAGCAGAGGAAGAGCATAACTGAGATTCTGAAAAAGGCTTACTACCTCTACTTTGATGTGAAACTATGGTCAAGAAAAACAGTGAGCTCCATATAAAGAATGCCCTGTTTGTGTTGAGGAATTCTTGCTTTTGGTCTTCTAATGATTTGGAGAGAACCAAAGAAACACAAGAGTGACTTATTTTTTTCATGCAAAGTACTCTGATATAACTAAAAGAATAAGAATAACATTTTTAATGCAATGTTCAGTCAAGTGCTGTTAGACCTAAGTCACATGGACCTGATATTTCTATTCCAACAAATTTAGATTCCGCTGTTTGCGACTAAGGAGCCATGATGAATTCATTCCTGAGCACTCAAGTAATAAGTCACAATCCATTGAGGGTTGTATCAAATCAAAGGGTTCAAAGCAAACTAAATGATTTAGTAAGAGATCGTGGACTTCCTTAAAGGTACAGCTTGTGAGTTCTGAATTACACTACCTGACATTGAAAATGCAACACCAAGAAGGAGTTGGCAGAAAGTGATGAAATTTGGCAAACATAGAGAGACAGCAACGAGCAATAAGTGATCTTTATTGCAACATTATACACCTTGCCACTGAGCAGCAAGAACGTCTGATCAGTAGGTTGTAGGACCACCGCGAGCGGCGATACAGGCAGCAACAAGTCTAGGTACAGACGCAATGAGCGTGCGGATGGTGTCCTGAGGGATAGCTGCCCATTCCCTGTCAACCATTTGCCAGAGTTCGTCTTCTGAACGTGTCGGTGGCAACGCATGCAAGCGACGTCCAACGATGTCCCATAAATGTTCGATAGGTGAGAGTTCAGGGGAGACAGCTGGCCAGGGAAGCACCTGGGTACCTTGCAGGGCATGTTGGCTGATACGTGCCGTGTGCGGCCGGGCGTTATCCTGCTGGAAAATGGCATTGGGCACCCCCTGAAGGAAAGGTAGTGTCACCGTCTGCAGCACGCATCCACGTATCGTTGGGCCGTCATAGTGCCCTGAATACGGACCAGAGGTGACCTGCTATCGTGGGCGATGGCGCCCCAAACCATTATACCGCGTTGTCTCGCGGTATGGCGTTCCACATATGCGGCCGGATTGGCCCTGTCACCACGTCGGCGCCAGACTCGTACACGGCGACTGTCATTGCTAAAACAGAAGCGTGACTCGTCTGAGAAGACCACCCTGTGCCATTTCGTCGTCCACGTGGCTCTATCCCGACACCATTGCAAACGGAGACGTCTGTGCTGTTGGGTCAATGGTAGTCGTCTCAACGGGCGCCATATGTGCAGGTCGCCAGCGATGAATCGGCGGCTAATGGTCCTGGACGATATGGGAGCATCAAGGGTGTCCTGCACATGCTGCAAAAGGGCGACAGACGTGGCTTGCGGGGCCGCCGATGCTTGCCGGCAGATGCGTCGGTCCACGCGTGCTGACGTCACTCTGGCTGCACCGGAACCCCTCAAACGTGCCACATTCCCTTGGTCCAACCATCTGTGCCACAACCGGTGCACCGTGGACGCGTTTAGGTGGGTATCTGCTGAGATTTGACGTATGGACCAACCTGCCCTTCTGAGGCCAATCACCATACCCCTCGTGAAGTCGTCTGTTTGCTGGAACTGTCTTGATTGGCGGCGTCCTGGCATTCTCTGCTACTAGATGTTTCCTCTGAGACACAAAAACAAATTGCAACTTGATTTACCTGGCAAACAGAGCGGCGCGAAACTGACCACTTTTGCAGGTTCCTCCCCTGATTTTTCACTCGCCGTGCGCGGGACAGCTGCGCAGTTTGCATCATTTACATATCTCGGTGAGCTGCGTCTACCCTGTAAATTTCATCCAGTTCTGCGCACTCCTTCTGGGTGTTGCATTTTCAATGTCAGGTAGTGTATATGTTTCTGGTTTTTCTGCGAGTGGTACAGTCGAGCAAAGAATATACATTGGTTGAAAAAGAAATGACTACTAAGGGAAAGCTAGGCACCTGGTACCAATAATATAATACAGCCGAGCTTGGTTAACCTAGAGAGAGAGTGCTATTACCAGTCCTTCATATCATGTTTGTAATGGTGAAACAGTTTGTCAAGGCTTTGTCGAAATATTGAAAATGCCTTTTATTCCTAATAAGTAAGTTTCCATCTTTATTATATGCGAAATTGAATTAGGGAATATTTACTGGACCAAATATTAAAATTTATATGGGATTCATAGTTCGAAGTGGTCATGAACGTCTGAGAGCGTTCCGCCCGGAGTTCATTCCAAGAGGTGAGATATGTATGAGGACGTAATGTTCCACTAAGATAAGGACATGAAAAGAGGTACCAAGTATACTGAAAGTTAGGGTGATGATGGATTATTGTTGGGTAATTAAGAGATAGACCTAAAGTTGTATACAAAGGTTGTGCCACTTAAAGCTGTTTTGGATATAAAAAACCAATAAGTGAGAAAAAATAACAAATGTTATGCTAAATATTAATCAACTTGTACTGTTTTTCTTTTACGCATGAAGAAAACAAAAGTGATATTGATAAAAATAATATAGAAATGACAATTAGAATATTATTTTTTAACCCAATACATGAATGTGTAACTTGAAAATGGTTTTGTGCAAAAATGTGACGCGATAGAAATATTAAAAAATAATTTCGTTATAAGTGTAAGTAAAATCATCCAAAATAATTTTCAAACTTTTCTGAAGTAAAGTTTTGCGCAAAACATTTTGTAATATTTACTTTATGTAAAGGTAATCAAAAATCTTCAACAAACTTTGCTTTATATAACCTCTTCATAGAAGCAAATATTCTGCCTATAATTGATGAAATTAGCCGAATCCGTTAATCTATTGACAATCAATTCAACATCTTGCAATAAAAATCAACCCACGTCCTTATTATTATTAATCCGTTATAATGACTATCCTCATTAAAAATTATCATTCCAGAACTTCAAAAATTCTCAATTATTGTCGTAAATAATATTATATTTATACTGTTAACTATTATTAAGAAAACTGACCAGATCTTCATCTCGTCATCATAAAAAAATGACAATATCTTGATGGCGAAACATCCCTTCGTTAGCAAAATTGATCAAATCTGGGCGAACGAGATATCTCGTCGAAAGAACTTGGACGATTAACTTAAAGCACGAAACTCATCCAGGTGAATGTTCACCAAACTTTACTTCAAATAAAGACTGGTTCATTTGTAACAACACGTTCATTCATTGACAATCGATTCGATGCCTCTCGATAAAAATCCGTCCAATCTCTTCCTTAACATTTCCAATTCCGTTAATCAGTTCCAATGTGTATCCTCATTAAAAATTTACAATTTTCCTAAATAATTAACAGAGCAACTGCCTTCGGTCCCTTAATTAGGTTGAGACAAATGTACTTTTAATCTCCCTGGTCGTTATGCCCGAAAACAGTGCGCGTGAGCCTTTCCTTTGTTGTGCTTAAAATCCACGAAAACTTTTGCTAATAATGCCGGCGAAGATTAGTGTGGAGGACTTGACGAAATTGAATTTCACTAATTAACTTTGGCTCGTTAGGTTGAGGAGAGAGTCTTTGTTCACCTGCAGATAAACTGGAATTGTGGGATGCAATCCTTCTGCCTGGTGGAGGACTTCATGAAATACAATTTGCTTTCCACGGGGAAATTGATGAATTTTTCAAGACATACCTCCATTCCTTTTAGGCTGATACGCGAGCTGAAATACTGTTGCGCGATTTGCTTTGAATGTTTGCTTAGTTTCTTGTATTTCATTGTAGCTACATTCTTGAAAAGCTAATTGTAACATAATAAATTTATCGGGAACTATCCAAATATTTGTTCGGCAGTTTAGTTGATTATTAGACAATGCTCTGAAGAAGCGCATTCGCTTTGTACGCATGTTCAACGAAACCAAACTGCCCGCATAGTGAAAAGTTCTGCTTTTTCGCTATGTACTAAGACTCCAAGTGGTTTCAACGAGATATCTCGTCCATCAAGATCTGGTCTATTTAGCTTATGACGAGATATCTCGTCACTAAAATCCAACCAATTTTTGATGATGACGAGATCGAGATATGGTCAGTTTTTTCTAATGAGACATCTCGTTCATCAAGATCTGGTCTATTTTGCTTATGACGAGATATCTCGTCGCTAAGATACAATCCATTTTTGATGACGACGAGATCAAGATATGATCAGTTTTTTCCTAATGACGAGATATTTCGTCCATTAGGATCTGCTCAGTTTTCTTTTAATGACGAGATGCCTGATCGATACGATCATCAGGAGGGGTAAAAACGATTCAAGAATGATCCAGAAAGTGTGTGATACTTAACTTTCCTGTTGATTTATCTTAGTGCTTAAAACTGCCCTATAGTGGTCAGCTTCTGATAGGAAAATCTGTTTGAAATGTTGCAAGTTCCGGGAAAGGGACAATTTCTTTTTCCTACTTGGATTGCCATTCCCATTGGAGTAATAGGGCAATTTGTTTTGACGAATATATCCTCAGTAGAAAAATTGACCAGATCTTGATGAACGAGATATCTCGTTGAAAGCTCTAGAAGGGTTAACGTAACATGCGAAAGATAGTGAATTGAGAAACTAATTGATGCTAGCCTGTTTCTTCAGGCAAGTCTACAGTCACTTCCTCTCATTCTATGGAATAGGAAGTCGTGGGAAAGAAAAGCAGTCGAACGAAGATCTTAGGGCCTGACACGTATAGGGACATCTTGCTTCTCGAGATATTTCGGGAAGATAACTCGCAATTTTGGAGGAGTCGGAGATACGAGATCTTAAAAATTAATGAATTCTTATATAAATCGAGCAACATTTTTTTGTCAGTCTTTATAGATATTTCTGCTCTAGATTCTTGTGGTGCTTGTTAATTCAAAGAAGTTTTTAATATTAAATCTTATTTCATACAATACAATTCATTTCCTTTCATGCAACCACAATTTATTTTATTTCATGCAGCCATATCCATTAAATTAATATTCCCAATCCGCAGTCTTACGCTTAGTTATTTCCGTTTCTTGGACATTAAGTAATTTATTTATAATCATTTGCAGCGTGTGGTTTTAAAAGTTTTAAGCCTAACCAATAACTTCAATCTAACCGAATACTCTCTGTAATCTTTCTGAATCAAATTAAATAAATTTGAGAATACGCTTAACTCTAAATTTATCTATCTTTTGTAATACCTATTTTTACCAAAACTGGTTAAATAACCCATTTATTTCTCTTCCATCAAGATCTGGATAGTTTTGCTAATGACGAGATACTTTGTTGAGACAACCACCTAAAGGTCTAATATTAAAGTATTAAGAGGCAGCGAATTGAATGGACAATTTACTGCTCTTCAAGAAATTCCCCTTATTATCATCAAAGTAATATGATATAAACTGAAACAATATTCTTGAGTAATACAACTCCTTTAAATACGAACTTTCACGAAATAAATCAACGATCATATTTTGAAATAAACAATCAATCCTTCCGCTGCAGTTTATGGAAAAGTTTGATCGTGCATCTTCAAATTACAGACTTTATTTTAGTAATTATAGAGTTGTGTTTCATGTACCCATAATACTAGATACCAGATACCTATAATACTAAATCATTATTCTAGAATATACTTCAACATTTTAAACTTATTTTTATGGAATCTGAGCTAAGCATATTATTTGAAATCCGATAATCAGTTATATTTTTTATAATTTTTTTATGATTTGTTGGAAAAATCAGCGCTTTATTATTCCTTTTAATTCAGATAATCCGTTCTAATAATAATGAATCTAATAATAATATACAATAGTGTAATAATAATATATAATAATATAATAATAATAGATAAAAAAGGCTACAGCTATTGGGATTAAATATAGAGAGAGATTTCGAAGCACAAACATATTCAAAGCATTTCTTTCCATTGCATTACAAGCCTTTTCGTTCGGCTCTAGAATTAGAAACTCAAACAAAATGCTACTAATATTTTAATAGAATTTCGATTTGAAAAGTCGTATAATATATGTAATATCCATAGTTATATCTTTATTTTCAATCATTCAAGAACTTTAAAACCTGTTATTATTTAAATCTTCACTCTTCAAGTTAGATTCTAAAAATATCCGCCTAGGTGCAGTCATAGTGAGTGTAAAACCTCATTATAAAATTTATCATGAATCTTTCCCCACGTAGAACATATTAAATTATTTATTTTCTAATGCAGTTTCAAATCTGTAATCTGTAGACTCAGACTCAAAGTGAATAGCATTTGTTCATTTTAAACAACGAAACGATTTTCAACATTCTGAACTCTCAAATGAGTTAAATGAAATTGTTTTCACGAGTTTTGAAACATTTCTTATATTTAATAAAATACATATTAAATTTTTTCGATCAACGTATTATGACGTATTGTCACCTTAATATTAAAACTAAGTATTTAGATTTTTTAGATCTGAGATCAAGGAAAATAAAATTTGTCGCCAATTCCAGTTTCATATATACCAAAATTTTTTATTAGGCGATAGGTAGAGATTAAATGGTTATACAGTTATCAAGTGTTTTAAATTCTGTATGATATCAGCTCTACTAATTTAAGTATAACTAAAAATACACCTTTTTTCGAGTTACCTGGTACGTGCATTCAGGTGACGATATTTACTGTCAGTCAGCGATTAATGTTCATTGCCTTATATTGCCTCCATTGCCTAAATTTGAAATTCAAAGCAATTAAGTTAACCAAATTAATTATTGTTTCTAAACAGTTTTAAAATATATTGGGCCTGCGGTTAGCCGGTTGGAAAAGTTTCGGATTAGCAACCCGAGAGTTACGAGTTCGAAGCTCGATCCGACCAAAGACCGTATTGTACTAGTGGATGATGTACGTTAAATCTGTCGTGACCACAAATGTCCTCACGTTAGCGTGGTTTGAAAGTTTGAAGAGTGGGGTGGCAGCTCAGGTGTGACCTCGTCATCTGACCGTTGTTCAATATTACGAGGTGTCCTCGGATCTTTTTCTATAGGATTGATCCCGGACCGTCTCCAATAAACCTTTGTGTTGCTTCTGTGTGATGTTAATTCAACTACCCACTAGCAATCTTTAAATTAAGTCAAAATATAACTGGTATGATATACTTTAAGAGTAAATGAATAACTGATTGATTAATAATATACAAACATTATCCTTATAAGTAAACAAATTGTGATTAAAATTTCTGATATTTAAATTATTTCTTATTTATTGCTTTCTTTTAAAGCACTTCAAGCACAAATTTACTATTCTTATTGTTTCATTTCAAAAATTTTGGAAAGAAACAGGAGTATTTTAATTAGTTTTTGGACGTCCAAAATAGATTTCTTTTTCTCGCTAAATTGACTCCCACAGTCAATCACATTTCTTAATTAAATATGAAATTTGAATGTTTCAACGTAACTTACCAAGGGAAGAAAGAGTCCATACATCAAATAATCTTCATTTCGACCAGAAATAATCTCAACTGGCAGTTATCTCATTGTTGTTCTCAGATTTCAATTTTCTTCGGACGGTCTTTTAGGTTTCCGTGTTAATTTCCGTCAACCTGCTTTTCTAAACCTATTTGTGAACTATTTTGGTGTATTTTTGTGCAATCTTGCTGTCTTCACTAACTTTGAAATTCTTAGAGTTGAAAGTTCATTTACGATGGGATTTTTGTACAATCTTGTTATGTCTTCACTAACTTTGAAGTTCTGTGTGTTGAAAGCTAATTTAAGTTGGGATTTTTGAAAAATCTTGTTGTCTTCACTAGTTTTAAAATTCTGAGATAATAAAGTTCATTTAGGATGGGAAGGTCACTTATCCTACCCTATTGAAAATACAATTTTTGATAAATTAATGCCAAGGAGACTGGATTTTTATACTGTCTGTTTCTTGGTAAGGGGATGGGAAGGTCACTTATCCTACCCTACTGAAAATACAATTTTTGATAAATTAATGCCAAGGAGACTGGATTTTTATACTATCTGTTTCTCTTTCTAAAAATAATTTTCAGATGAAATTAGTTTTTTAATATATATTGAACATCTATGCAATAAACTAGGACTAAATATTATAGATGTTTCTATTTTTGTAGCGCTTGCAAAGAGACAAGGTATAATTATATTTATTCTAAATATTGTTCAGTTTCTTTGTAGTCTTATTACGCATCTTGTTTAGATATAATTAATAGTTAGAAATAAACGAGATGTATGCATGTTTACCCTTGAGTAATTGTCTACTTTTGTTTGAATACCGCAGCAATTGTAATTCATATTGTATTAAAAAAATACCAAAGATTAGTCTTCGAAATAGTGTTTTAATTAATCCGCATTTCCTATATACAATGCTGTAGCTATAGAGCTACGGATGAATATTATATTTTTTTGTTTCACAATCGATGAAACAATCGTATATAATTGAAGTATATATTAACGCATGCAGTCCGTCTCAATATAAAAAAATAAAAAAGTGAATATTTAGTTCGAGAGTAAAGTATAGAGTGATTCTTGTATAATTTTAGAAATATATTTTTCAAATACGCCTAGTATCAGTATTACTGTTTTTGCACTTTGAACTGTTTGCAAAATTTTAATTTTTTTAAACATAATTCCAGATAACAGCCGTGATATATTATATAAAAAATGTAACCCAGTGAATGATGTAGATATGACAACTGTGTTTTTTATCAGGCAGTAGCACCTTCTACACCGATGTTATAAGTTCAGGGACGAACCTGGTGGTGTCTTGACGAGGTATCTTGTCATTAGCAAAACCATGAGCATACCTTTATGGACGAGATATCTCGTCATTAGAAGGAAACGGGCCAGATCTTCAGCTCGTCATCATCAAAAATCGTCAATATCTCAATGACGATTGATCTCATCATTAGCATAATTGCTGAGATCTTCATTGACGAGATAACTCGTCGAAACTACTTGGAGGGTTAAGCCCCTTGCCAAACCTTAAAAAGTAAATATATCCTTATTTATTAAAATGACTTCTTTAAAATAGTTAATGAGGTTTCTTTTAACATTTTATTCCTGCTTCAATCAACAAATAGTCATCACTATTTTTATCCAAGAAATGCACTCCGTCAATAGCAATCGAAACACCCCGTTCGATTGGAATGAAACTTTGTTTCTGTGATGTACATGACGGGATAAAGAAATGATCACAACATACAATGTAGAGGACTCTTTATTATTGAGTTGTCTTATCAGAAAATTAAGTTAGTAAGTTTAAAACCCCCCCTACTAAAACGGGTATACATACTGATACATGGCGTATGGAGTCAAATGGGGTCCTTATTTTCTCCTGTGCCAAATTATGCCAAACATTCTACAGCTGGTACTATAGATCTTTTATTTTCCGGGAGTGGTACAATTTACGGCCTAGCATGTAAATGGGACGCACATCTGGGGATATCGCTAACCATGGAAGATTTTCAACACCACGGAGACTTCCGGGAGAAGCGAACCGCATGTGGCTGGGCGTGATCGTGTTGGTAAATATACTCTTGGATATGAGACATGAAAGCTGAAACAAGAGGTTGCAGGTTCTGCAAGATGTATCGCTGTGCTCTCAAACTACCTCATACCACTACCACAGACAAGTTGTAATAAGTGATGGCTCCTCATAACAATTCAACGCTGTGCCAATCAACAGTAAGCTGAAAGTGGCTATTTAATATCGTCGGTTACGTATGGTGTAGTACAGTAGGCGAGAGACGGTGCACAGATATAAATTGGTATTGCATCAAGTTTAGTGACGAATCACACTTCTGCTTTGGGGCAGATGATCACCTCATTCGCGTACGATGGAGACCTGACCAGCGCTACCATTCAAACAACGTTATCAGAGTGTAATGCGGATCCATCATATAGAACATCTTGTCCCCTCTGACAGTTCTACGAGATAGTCTGGCAGTACAGCTTAACTTACACAAGATCTTAGAACTTGTTTTGCCTTTCATGTCACATTGTTCAAGGGGTTATTTACGATCGTGTAAAGTGCACAGTCATGAAATGGAAGCTTATCATGCTTAGTGGCGAATCCCGCTTTTGCATTATGGCAGATGATCACCGCATCCACATATGGTGGAGATTCGGATAACACTGTCATTCAAACAACGTTGTCAGAACAGAATGTAATGGGGACCAATGATATGCAACATCCAGTCCCCTTTGAAAGTGATACGAAGTACTTTCTCAGCCCGGGTTCACCTACAGAAGATCTTACAACTTGATATTTTTCAAGTGTTTCATTTTCAGTGTTGAAGGGGCTATTTACCAGCCCGATAACGCCCCGCAAAACATGGTTCGACTCTCCCAAGAATGTATTCATGGTGTTAAAAGCCTTCCTTTCCTAAAGAGATCCCCATATCCGTCTCCCATTCAGTATATGTAGGATGTGCTAGACTGCCAATTGCACCACTTCTTAGGACGCCACTTCTTGGGAAACAGCCCCTCTACCCCATCCCTAGCGGTAAACATAGATACCAGGGAAGACCTCAAATATACATAGGACAATGAGCAAGGACCAGATCAGTATCGCGATAGCCGATACAGTGCCCAGCGTGATAATCGGCAAGCAGTTAGGGGATCGTTGCATAGAAAGTGCTTCCTATCATGCAGAATTTAATTGTAGGGCAAATATTCCGCTAGCTGTATTCTATTTGATCCGTCAGGAGACTGGATATTTCACCTAGTCTACCTCTGGGATATGCCCCGCACTGAAAAGACTTTTATTAACCGACTGGAACATAGAGTATGTCCTGGCGTCAGTCAACATCCCACGGCGTGAATTTCTTTTGTAGACCACCTAGGCGCTACATCTCATTAAATTCGGTTCGTTTGGTTCCAACCCGACAAGGTCGGTAACCGGTAGCCCAGTTAGAAGAGTAACGGATTGTTCGGCGTGTTCGAAACTCAGTCCAACCAAAGACTGTCGTGTGGGGGAGGCTGGTGCATGTTAAATCTCTCGTGACTTCAAATGTCCTCAAGTTGGCGGGGTGTGGAAGTTAGGAGAATGGGGTGCGATCTCAGGTGCTGACTACGTCATTTGACCGCGGTTCAAAATTACCAGATGGTGTCTTCTGATCTTTCACTTCAAGATTGATGCCGTACTGTCGCCAATAGCCCTTTGCGTTGTTTCAACGTGACGTTAATTAACTACCTACCTACCTGGACGAGACCAAGTTTTCGTTTTATTCACGTTTTCGATTGCAGGTACGAAGAGTCTCTGACAGGTGGATAATGTCTTCTGTAGTCTATTGCCAGATCGAGGTGACAGATATATTTCCTGATCCGGCTCGGGATAACTCACAGCCGGAGATTAACGGTTGGCACGAATCAGGCTCGAACCAAATGAACTGCATTCAATAAAGGGTAGTGCCTAAATGGTCTATGAAGCAATTCATGTCGTGGGGTTCTGGATGACACCCGTGCATACACAATGTCCCTGCCCACATGGAAATTGCATCACTCCCAGAATGGAGCAGAGCTATAAAATGTTTTCATAATTTTACACAGGATAGCATAAGTGTTTTCTTTGACTCCATACCATGCCGTATATCGGCATGTACCGCCACCAGAGGGAGCTTTTGAGCTTACTAATGTGTGACATTTCTGATGGAATTCTATAATAGTAATGAGTCCTCTATATTTGGCATTATGATAATTTATTTACCTCCTCATGTACATTACACATTCTAAGTTTCACTCCAATCAAACACGAGTTTTAGAGTGTTTCCATTTTCTTGCAGAATATTAATCCTTTGTGTTCATATCTTATTAACAAACTACAGATGTTGAAGAAAATTATATAAACTTTAAGATATTCAATATTCTTCATTAATAAATAATTGGATCATCTTTTCCTTTTAGTATAACTTTTATGTTATGGCAAAACGTGTCTCAAATAGCAAACTACGAATCTAATCTATGCTTCAAAGATATAAATTTTAAATTTAAAAATCATGATTCCATATATTTATTGTTCGCTCAGCGCATTTCTTTTTTAATTATCTAAAATTACATCCAGCTCCCCAAATAGAGCTTACCATACCAATGTAGTCCCCTCCAGATATCTCGGGTACTACCTTTTTCTGAGAATTCATTACATACATTTAAATATATACTATACAATTCCTGAAATGAATACTGAAACAAAGCTTTAAAACAAATTACAGAAGGCTGAGAATGAAATGTTGGTGGTTCTGATAAAAGCCTTAAGTCTAATGCGGAATGTTTATGGAATGCACGTAAAAAGTTCTGAATGAGTATGTTCAACGGATTCTCAGAAAGGCGCTACTGAAAATTGAAGAATAGCCTTTTGAAAAAACTGAGTTTCAATCATAAAATGTAAATTCCTCAAAACATTACAGGACTCCACAATAATGTGTCTACACCTTCATGTTATAATCATACTCTTTTTTTTCTTCTTTTGAGTCTCATTCAGTTCTTGCTTTTTGTGTAATTTGAAATGATTATAGTTTTTTCGAGTTATGCTTTTTTTCGCATCCATGTTTTGTCGCTACCATCACGTTATTGGCACAATCATGAACCAATCTTTAAAGTTGCTGTCACTGAAGTACATGCCTAACTGCATGATATTTGCGAAAGACGGAGAGAAAAAATATTTGAAACGCCTTGAATCATATCCTGATTTATACTGTCCACATGGTACATTACAGTGTGAGTTTTTTTAACATTAAAAAAGCACCAGCATCTACACATATGCATTATAGTGGGCCCAAAATAACGAAATTTTCTTGAAAAAATTCTAATAGAAAAAAGTTTGACTGACATCAGAACGTATCTTCTACTTCAAGCAGAAAATCTTAAACTGACGTCTTTTTGAGAGATTAAATGCTTATGTTCATGATAATGATATTGCTATATTATAATCTGCTGAAAAGATGTATAACACTATCAGAATGTGGATGCTTTGTATTTTTGACTTAAAAATAATAGCATTTAAAGAGATGTACTTTGCATCGTAAAAATCTTTATATTAGTAAATAAGTTTTGTTCTGAACCATTGTCTTTCTAATAAGTTATTTGCTCTAGCATGCAGTCTCTACTCTAATATGCGTTTTATTGATCAAAACAAAATATTTGTGAAGGCACCGGTTGTTGAAGTTCTCGAATTCTGGCATTTTGGTTTTTCCACGTGACTTCGCCTGGACTCACTCCAGCCAAAGGATTTTTAAAAGAGCAGTTAAAATAATAAAAAAAAGAATTGTTATTACTATTTCAGATGATTTCATACGGAAAAGGCAAATCGAGAATTTCTAACGTTTGTCCCTTTATTGATATTTTTTTACTTTCAACCGCTTGTCCCTATATCTCCCACAACTTATGAAAACAAATGCATACGTTCTGGGAGATCTGTCAAACTTTCTTCATTATTAGATATTGTTCCGACGGGCATCTTTATGTGCAGATAAATTCACCACTTTTTGCCTTTAAATAATCCGTCGTGTGCATTAGAGTGGATAGGCAGATAGGTAGTTGAATTAACGTCGCAATCGAGCAACTCAACGGGCTATTGGTGACGGTCCGGGATCAATCCCGAAGGGAAAGTTTCGAGGACCTCGTATTCTTGAACCAGTCAGATGACGAGGTCAACATCTGAGCTGGCACTCCACTCTGACCAAACTTTCATACCACATCAACATGAGGCCACGACAAAGATCCTGGCCTTTGACAAATTTGCAGCCGCAACAATGACTCTCTGCGATCATCTCAGTTTCGGAGTCAATGGGGTGCTCCAAACTTCCATTCTTCGAACATACAACTCCACGTTTGCCAATCCTCCACTCTTCCGACCGAGCTACCACGGCCCCGTGTACATTAGAGTGGACCAAAAAACTGAAAACTTCTGGAACTATTTCTAATAATGAAGAATGTACGACAACCACATCAGAACACCATGTGGTTTTTTCAAAACTATATAATATCTTACTCAAGGACCAGACATTAAAGTTCTCAAATGCTGGGGTCTTTAAACTCTTCTATACTACACCTTCTTAATTCTTTCCAGCCAAAGAAGTTTTCAAAAAGCAGTGTTCATATAATCTAAAAGATGGATATTCGAGTTCAGACGGTGCCATACGGAAGCGTCTAAATACCAGATTTGGAAAACTTCAAACACCCGATACTTTCATTAAGGGGATGCCGTAGCCTAATTGGTTGAGTCGAGGATTAGCACCCGGAGAGTTGTGAGCCTGAAACTCGATCCAACCAAAGACCGTCTTATACATCGGGATTGTTAAATCTGCCGTGGCCTCAAATGACCTCACGTTTGGGTGTTGAAGTTTGGATTGGGATGCCAGTTCAGATGTTGGCCTCGTCATGTTACCGTGCTCCAAAATTACAAGGTGTTGTCCTGGGATCTTTACCATCGGAATTGATTCCGGACCTTCGCCAATATCCTGTTGTGTTGCTCAAGTACGACCTAAATTCAACTGCTCATCTACCTTTCATTGTTATATTTATTTTGAAACCAAATACATAAGTTATGAGTGGTAGGTCGAACGTCTGTTGGTATTATAAATAGTTTTTGCAAATTTTATTTCTTTGGCCCATCCTAGTGTAAAAATGTTTACATATATATTTTGCCTTCGAATAGCATTCAATTTCTCTCTTCCCCTCGTTAAAACACTTCGTTTTTGGATTACCTTTTCTTTTCTCAATTTCCAAATGGAGTATAAATAGAAAAATGATATCACATCATTACAGGCTGAACGGAATAAGGTTATATTATATCAACTACAAAACGGTTTTGTTATTTTAGTCCACCAATTCCCCTCGATGATATCTGACACATGTCGAATTAGTCATGTTCTGTGTTTCTTCCAGTAATTTGTTTCATGCAAGTGATTAGGTTTCACCACAAACGTGAGTCGTAAAGAATTGTTAATCTTTTTGTTGTTTTATGAGTTAAAAATAACTTTTAAAAGCAATAGAGTATTAGGAAACGAAATCCTTCTTGGGATAATAGTTGTTGGAAAACAACTATACGTTATATCGCATACCTTATCTATCTATCTATATACAGGGTGAGTCTAAATTGTTTTTACAAAATAAGAGGAGTGATAGTACCCATCCAGACGAGTGATAATTACCATGGAACATAGGGTCGCATTCCACTCTGAGAGGCAGAAAAGAGTAAAGTGCCGAAACGCGTCGAGCATGAACAAGTCATCGCCTCTGACGTCGTTTTGTACCTGCCTACGTAGCATATCTCCAAAGCCGATGGATCGGACGTGGAGGACCTTTGGCTTGGCCTCCTCGCTCACCGGACCTCAGCCCACTGGACTTTTTCTTCTGGGGACACATGAAATTTAGCGCACCAGACGCCTGTGGACTCAGCTGAAGATTTCGTAGAGAGAATCGGTGTTGCCGCAGACAAAATTAACACAACACCAGGAATCTTCGAGAGGGTACGCCAGTCATTCCTTCGCCGGTGTGAACTGTGCAACGACACGCGTGGCCGCCACTTTGAGCACTTGTTGTGAGTTTTTCTCTGATCAATAAATCATATTGTACAACTTTTGGTATCGTTCATTCGCTTTCCCAACACTGTTGTAAGTTCATGTTGAAATTCTACTTTTACTCTTTTTGCCTCTCAGAGTGGAATGCGACCCTATGTTCCATGATAATTATTGCTCGTCTGGATGGGTACTATCACCCCTCTTATTTTGTAAAAACAATTTAGACTCACCCTGTATATACATATATAGATATACCGATAGTTAATTCGTGTCCACAAAGTATTATAGTAGTCAAATTCTTATGGAAGTTAAAGATTGAATTCAAAACGTGTTGACATCGTTGTTGTTGCAAAGCTCTTCATTTTTAAAGATTAATGTAATTCAAATAACCTCGAAATAACAGTAACCTTTCGCCATTTGCTTGAACAATAACGACTCAAAGATTACCATTCTTTATTTTTTGATATAATGGAAGCAATTTCTACGCAAACTTTTTTTTATTTAAGAATGCATCTTAATCTTAGATTCTAAAACTATATAGTAGGAGTGTAGCTTTAATATATACCGAAGTTAGGCAGTTCAAAATTCTAATATATCTACTGCAAAATCATGATTTTCGGTTAATGTCTTAGTTGTAATATAAATGTACAATAACTTTATTTACCACGAAAAGTAGAATTTTTCGTAATATTAACTTTTAACGGTGAGATATCGACAGCATTCCACGCATAATTATAACGTTTTTACTGTTTCTAGAAACAACATGCAAAAAAAACAGTTATAAATTAAAAACAAAATTCAAATGTCATTAACTAACAAATTTCATGTCATGATATAATTTTAATTAAAAAGCAAGTGCACTTACCGCAATTGAGCATCGACACCACAATCCAATATGTAACAGCCATTGAGAAATTTTTGAGTTCTTTCTATGGTACCAGAAAAATTTCTTGACAGCTGTATTGCAGCTTTCGTTCAAAGTATGTACACGAAGCTTAAACACTCATAATTCTATATGCTAAAATTCAGACTGTTTGAGTCTCTTAAAATACAGCTCAGTTATATTAAAGTTCTAATATGAAACGTTACAAACCATTTACATCATACTATCGTGAACCTGTTTCAATTAAAACAGTACGTTTTATATTCTGTTTATCCTTGTTGACATGCATCAAAACATTCCGGTTTACATCGTGACAGTACTTGTGTTTCATTGAAAAGTCAGATTTCAGTTGTTGAAAATGAATAAACTATTTATCGGTCGCTGTCAGTCTTATGAGTCATAAAATTTATATTCAACTTTCAGAACATGACACGTGATCAGATCAAAGAAAGTCTCTCACATGCTTTTGCCATCAGAATATTGATCAAATAAACCGAAACCTTATAAAAATACTACCAGTAAAGTTTTTTATCACTCTAAGCTCATGATCCCACTGTATCCAACTTCAAAAATAACGCAACAACAACATACGTAATGGCCGTGTTATGACGTGAAAAGTTTCACGGCATCCGGACATTCAAAAAACCCGCTCCAGATTCCATAAGTTTGGGAGCTTACGCTCACGAAGGCCACGCTGGAAAGCGAGCTTTACAGTTCTGAGCAGTCGTTTTCTCCGTTGGAAAGTGGGCTGTACTTTTAACTCGCCAGATCCGATCGCCAAGCGGAGAATCTGGCGACGACCGGAAACCTCCAAGCTGAGATTTATGATAATCGATTGTTCTGCATTTTGAGCGTCTTTTCAATCATAATAATGTAAAGTGATTAGTTTTCTCGGCTGTGATTTATGTTTCATGGAAAAATGTGAGTGCTTTGTGGAAGTTATTGATCGCTTCTCGAGACACCCAGATTTGAGTACGGGGGATGAAATATAATATATTAATACGTGCCTTATTCCAATCAAATTAAGAAAATTCTCCCCGATTAGCATATCTTATCTTTTCCCAAGACATTCTTGTGATGTGATTAATATGCCCTCCGTAATGTTATCAGTGAGAAATTTAAATTATTAAGCAGATGCGTACGTTATCAGTGTTCTCGTTTTGAGGGGTTATATACTAATTAAGAAAGAGCTTGTCTTCAAAATGCTGAGATTTAAAAATTGTTATTTGAAAAATATATGCAGTATATTGTGCTTGAATTTCGAATTAAATAAAAACTTACTTTCATTTCAAAATAGAATATGATACCAAAATGGAAACGCTTGCTAAACATGTAACACAATATATCAATGCTATCTTAATCAGTTTTTAATAACATGATAGACAAAATGCTATCGCAACCAGTCAATCATTTTCATAAAAATAAGTACTCGTAGTTAGGGTTCTCGAAGTATTAATATGTATATAAGTAGTAAGTAAATGATTTTGTTCTGAGTACACGATATAGGGCCGCGGTAGCCCAGTTGGAAGAGCAGCAACTGGAGGGTTGCGTGTTCGAAGCAAACTCGATCCAAACAAAGACCGTCGTGTACAAAGAGGATCGATGTGCGTTAAATCTGTCATGACCTCAAATGTCCTCACATTGGCGTGGTGTGGAAGTTTGGAGGACGCTAGCTCAGGTGTGAACTCGTCGTCTGACCATTGTTCAAAATTACGAGATTTCGTCCTCGCAACCTTCCCTTCGGGATTAATCCCGGGCCGTCGTCAGTAGTCCGTTGTGTTGCTCCAGAGTGACGTTAATTCAACTACCCGTGGATTTAATTTTTATTGCGTGCAACTGCTACTAGCGTACTTGGAAACGTTATTGTGTCTGGATATTATATTTATTAGCACGCGCAAACTACGATATCAGTGGATAATTTTAATTATACACGCACAAATTGTAACCATGATGTAGATTGCAATGAAAAATTGATTTGGAATTTCCTAGAATGGAGGAGAGAAAAAAGATTTGATCGCGTTCATTGCAGTTTTGTATCGTCCTTAGTTTATTGATAAATGTCGAAATTTTAGTAACAAATGTTTGTCTCCATGTGTGCTAGAGAAAAAGCTAATCTTCTGTTATTTCACCCTTCTGGTGGTTGTCTCAACAAGGTATCGAGTTATTAGAAAAACTGAGCAGATCTTGATGAACGAGGTATCTCGTCATTAGAAAGACTGGTCAGATCTTGATGGACGAGATATCTCGTCATTAAAAAAAATCTTCATCCAGTAGTTATAAGAAAATCCGGCAATATCTTGATGACGAGATATTTCGTCATAAGCAAAATTGGTCAAATCTTGATTAACAAGATATCTCGTTGAAACCCTCTTGGAGGGATAATACAATCTTACTGATACTCTGATCACCCGGAAAGTGACTGGAGAGTCTTCATCTCCAGGTGAATGAAGCCGAGTTGGTATCAGCACGTTACTTCACGACATTAAATTGTGGGAGAGGTATATAATGCACTAACTACCCCAACAGATATGCTTATAGAAGTAAATCTGAAATAATTATTTTTCTACATCATTTTAAATGAAATTTTCAAATTACGAATCTATTAAGGAAAGTAAGGAATACTCTTTTACAACAAAACAAATAAACGCCGTATGTGAGGTGAGTTGGATGGGTTTTTATGTCGCTAGGGCCATATTTGGCCATACTACTCCAGACACAAGACATAAAATATCAAGTAATAGACATACACAAGGAAAGTTTCACTGATACAGAAGAGAGAAATACACCCGTGGAGACATCGAACCTGCTGTATGCAAGGACTTTTTCAAGTAATCTTGGGAAATTCCTTAAATACTTTGTTTTTTACAACTTCTCCCTTTTGTGATGTTACGATTGTAATATTTACCTGTCAACCAGAACACGTGATCATTATATTTTGTATATTTTTCTGTACGATATACTATTACTTGCATACATGCATTTTGACGTACGATTACGTCTAATTCCGAGTACAGTATGCGGTTACTTGCGGCCTATGATCTTTGACACAAAATAGGTCAAATTTAAATCATTAAATCGTTAAACATGTACGTGCCTAACAGTAATCAAGCTAACGTATTTGTAAACAGCTTGGATTCCGATTCGCACACTGCGAAACACATCGTGCTCCTGACACTTCCCTCCGTGGTAATTCAATATTTCTGTATGTGCAACCGTACTTGACTCAGTCTATCTTGGTAATCATGAGCGCGCAACACGACTGTATATGGTATCGTGTTAACCCTCCAAGTGATTTCAATGAGATACCTCGTCCAGCAATATCTGACTAACTTTGCTAATGACGAGATATCTCATCTGTCAAGACATTGGCGATAGTTTAATGTGGACGAGATCAGGAACTGGTTAGTTTTTTCTAATGACGTGATGTGTCGTCCATCAAGATCTGGTCAGTTTTGCTAATGATGAGGTACCGCTTCGAGACAGCCACCAGGAGGGTTAAGGTGTAGAGGGGTATATTTATATCCGGTCTCAGAACTAAGATACAATACTGAAGAGAGTAAATTGTAATTCGAAATAACGAATATGGGGAAACACTGATGGCTAAAATCATTTAATTTTGAGCTTCCTACCTCTCCTTAACCCTCCAAGTGGTTTCGACTCGATATCTCGTCCATCGATATCAGACAAATTTTGCTAGTGACAAGATACCTCGGGATCAAACTCGAAGGGAAACATCCAAGGACACCACCAGGTTATTTTGAATCACGGTCAGATGACGAGATCATACATGAGCTGGCACACTTGAACCCATTTGAATTCAAATCTTAGAATCCGATGTTTGTAATGGGACTGTAAGTTCCGAAAATCCCATATACATAATGCCATAGAGGAAGTATAAAAGTAGAGTGAGCAATGGTAACTTTTTATGAGTGCCATGGCCAAATCTAGTACTAACGTGACCCTTAGAATACTTCGTCTGCTGGTGGAATCTAACATTCATCATCCGATTTATCCACGGGACGGGAGAAAATACCCATCCATTGATTCACCATCTGATTGGTTCATTGATGGACCATCTGTTAGTACTAGACTGGCGATTTCACAACTTTTGTCGCCACTCTATAGAAATGCACATTCACACACCTATCCTGTTATACGATGTTATATCGCTAACCGAGGAGATAAGATACCGAATCAACCAATCAAGTGAATTTTTCACAGAACAATCACGTGACTACTAGTCGGCATGTTGGCCACACTTTTTGAAGCTCATCTCAATATTTAATAACTCAGTATACTTATATTTCACGTCTGAGATTGGATCTTTCCCTTCGGAATTGATTCCAGACTGTCGCCAAAAGCCTGCTTTCATAATTCAGTGCGACATAAATTCAAATACCAACCTGTCGTTACTAAATAATAATAATAATTTGCAATAAGAAATGACACTAATGTAACTTGTAAATCTCGTTAAGGATTTGTTGTATTGACGTACTGTTATAGACAAAGTAACAATGCATTGTGTAATGTAGTTGGATCGAGATAGTAAATTACGAAACAATTCGTAATAAGTAATTACAGGCATTGAACATATATTTCTTTTGGATATGTTTAATCAGCAATTTCATAACGTAGTAATCGAGGGTTAAGAGATAAATCAAATCTATGGTTTAAACCTGGTACTTAACTTGTTTCAAACATTTCAGAATAACTTTATGAAAATTAATCAGTCATATTAAAAATAATTCAGCACGTTTTCAAGTACTCGTAACCATTATCTTCAAGCTTAATCAATTGAATAGGTCATTCGTGCTTTACGGTCTGCACGTAATATGATTTTGTTATATTCCTTATTGAAAACAAAACATTATAGATATATTTTAATGCCTTTTTGAGTTATTTCAAAGAAAACAATACAACTTCCATTCTTGAAGGTAGGACTACAGTAGCCCAGTTGTTAGAGAAGTGGATTAGCAACCGGAGATTTGCATTCGAAACTAAATCCAACCAAAGATCGACGTGCATATGGGGTCTGGTGCACGTTAAGTCTGCCGTGAGTTTAAATGTCTTGAACGTGGTGTGGAAGTTTAGAGAGTGAGGTAATCGGTGTTGACCTCGTCCTCTGATTCGTTGTTAAAAATTACTAGATGTTCTAGGAACTTTCGCTTTGGAATTGATCACTGACTTTCACCAACAGTCCGTTGTGTTACTAAACTGTGACATAAATTCCACTGCCTACCATTTCTGATGGTAAGAATTTTACATATAACACTAATTTATTCTTACTGAAAACAATATATACAAGCGAATTCAGTATTGTGAGACGATGGTCTGATATTTTCTAAACTAACAAATTGGCATTCCTAGGTAATTGTATTTGTTTATAAATAGAAGTTAAAACTACCAGCACAAATACCTGAAATAGTGAACGGGCCCATTATTGATTCCGAAGCTGACATCAACTAAAGAATTCGATTGAAAGCGTCCCCGAAAAATCTGATTAGGTTAATTTAGGTAGTTAATATAGTTGCACTGGAACAACACAAAGGGCTACTGGATATGGTCCGAGATCAATCCCGAAGGCAAAGACCCAATGACGATGCCTCGCCATTTTAAACCACTGTTAGATGACGAGAACAACATCTGAGTTGTCACCCCACTCTCCAAACTTCCACACAATTCCAACGTGAGGACATTTGAGACCACGAGAGATTTAAGTCCCCTTGTACAGGACGGTGTTTGGCTGGACCGAATTTCAAACTCGCAACGTATCGCAATCGATAATGATTAAATGTTTTCTTTCTTTGAATTTCTATGTTTTGCTAGGGAAATATTGTACCTTCCTTGGGGACTACTTTAAACCTTATCCTGGAACCCTTGAAGCTAACCAGACTTTGGGAACCACTGCTCTTGTACAATACATCCAGATGACGTTTGCCACAGTACAATCCATTGTGAATGTAGTATAAGTTTATATTGATTATCTTCCCTTAAGCTTTCCGGTGGTTGTCTCGAACGTGGTATCTCGTCATTATCAAAATTGACCAGAGCTTGATGGACGAGATATCTCATACAAGAGAAAAACTAACCACATCTTTATCCCGTCATCGTAAAAAAATCGGCATTATCTTGATGACAATGTCGAAACACTTTGAGGGTTAAAGTTTGCATTGGAAGTTTTGAAATACCAGTATATTCATGCCCATTCGAGCATGTAATTAACGTTTCATAAAAACAACCAATAACCTTCAATAAACTGAAGTTTTAATGTATGAAGTATGGCAAACAAAGTTTCTAGGAAGTATTTGTACTTCAATAGGCATAGATAATGAGAAGGATATAAAATAATTAAAATTCATTTTTTAATTCAGCAACTTCTAATTTCAATTTCGTAAATAAATTATTAACTAAAGCTCTAACTGATAATGTCTTCGCTTTTTAATGAATTTTTAAATTATCCTTCTATGTATTAGTCCAATACAAAATTCAAATCAGAGCAAATTAAGCTCTTTTATCGAAATAATTAAGCCTTACAAATAATCAACATCTTTCTCACTGAGTTAAAATTGAATTGTTTCAAAACATCATTGAATCTTTTTATTTTGTATACGCATGTGTGTATTAAATTACGTTCCTGGCTCTGTGTTTCGACAATGGTAAGTTTATTTTATAAAAAGATATTAAATTAATTTCCAATAAAATTAGCATTTCCCAGAAATAACTCGAGTCATCATTTCTCAGAAAAAAATTAGCCTTTATCAGAATTGCTAATTTTATCGGAAATTAATCTATCATCATATTTATGACAAAATGTAAAACTTGCTATTCCTTTTCCGTTCAAACTATGAAATTAGATTTTAATTATCTCATGAAACACTATGTATCCATTTGAAAAATTTCTACATATATTTAAAACCATAGACTATTAAATGATACTTAGACAAATCAATTATCCGAAAGTTTTTCCTGTTTTGCTGTCAAGCTTCCTGTTCCACAGCAGATGTTTGAAATTATTAAGGACTAAAATATTTTCAAAGATGTTTCTATATGCTCATTGAGTTGTAGGATTTTTCTGACTCGAGATCAGAGGGTCATGTGCTTCAACCACGTCTGGCTCACCACTTGTAAGATGTCAGACGGACTTTATTTAAACTTGTTTACATTAGAATGCTAAATGCAGCACGCGAAATGAATTAAAATTAAAGAAAAATTAATTACATAAAAACTACAACATAAATCTACAACTGTCATCCGGAACCATACAAAGATAATTTTATTTTTCAAATCTTTTTTCACTAAATCTCTTCCGTTCCTTTTCTCCTCAGATTATATTCATTCTATACGTCTATTAAAAACAATTAAAAATAAAACAGCAAACCTTTCCTTCACATACACTTTCAATTCATTTCTAATAGACGTTTCTGGTCCTGACGAACCTTATGACAGCGATGTTTGCTTAATTTGATTGATTAAATACTGTATATTTTGCAAACTTTACTTATTTCCAATAGTCTACTATTACTACGGTAACTGGAGGATACAAGATCCCTTTTCAAGATAAAAAGGGCATGACCCTTCCTACTTTTTCGTCAGAGCACGTGAAATATGATCGTGAGAAGACAATAGGCAGTATACTGGAGAGGTGATCCCACAGAACCACAAGTACAGATATCTGTTTCACTCTACCAGAAACGGAAAAGCTACTGTTGAAAAGGGCCATGAGCAGGATGCGAGGTAAAAGCAGGATACGAGGCCTTTCCTCGTATCCTACCAAACTGTTATCAAAGACAGGAGGTTACTTAACTTTTTACTGGCTACGGTCCTTTTCAATAGTAGCTTTTTCCGTTTCCTGGAGAGCGAAACAGATCTCTGTACTTGTGGCTCTGTGGGAACACCTCTCCAGAATACCTGCCGATGTCTTCTCACGACCAAATTTCACGTGCGCTGACCAGAAAGTGGGAAGCGCTATGGCCCTTTTTAATAATAGCTCTTCCGTTTCCTGGAGAGCGAAACAGATCTCTGTACTTGTGGCTCTGTGGGAACACCTCTCCAGAATACCTGCCGATGTCTTCTCACGACCAAATTTCACGTGCGCTGACGAGAAAGTGGGAAGCGCTATGGCCCTTTTTAATAATAGCTCTTCCGTTTCTTGGAGAGCGAAAAAGATATCTGTACTTATAATTCCGTGGAATCACTTCTCCAGTATACCGCTCGATGTTTTCTCACGATAAAATTTCACGTGGGCTGAGAGGAAAGTGCGAAGGACAGCTCTTGAACAAAAATGGCATTAGGCCACGGAGATGGCAAGGAAACAAATCTATAACCCAATACATTTCCTGCTGAAGCATGGTCACGAATAGAAGCAGTAATTTAATCTTTAATATACAAGTTGTTATGTTGTTTTTCTTCCATCTTTTGTTTAATTACTCAAAATGTTACTATTGAAAATTAGTTTCAGTGGAAAAACGAAAGGGGGTTGCAAAACTACAGAAAATCTCACTTTAATTTTTTATCTTTATTTATTTATTGTTATGTTTTAATTTATATATTTTAAATTTATTTTGATTATTTATTTTTTTTGCTGTTTAATGAAGTGGCCATTAAACTGATATGTCCATCAACAGGACAGGCTCGAGGGCATTTACGGTAGCCATCTGCGTATTAGTTTTGAAGAGATTTAGTTTCATGACGGAATCTTGAAACTGATTAACGAAACTCAACTCAGATCACGGAAACAGAATATAGTATTGCAACTGATTTTGCACTTATTTCAGTCCCAAATTTTCTTCCAATTCAACATTTTAAAAATTTAATTAAATGCTGTTTCTAGTAACTCATTATAGGTAAGGTCGGTCAAAAAAGTATCCGAACACCACTTGTTACTCCTTTACCTGTAATCATTCCAGTCAATCAAAACTTGTCATTAGACTCGGAATAAGTCCTACCTCAAATGAATGTGCAATTCATTTGCATAAGAATCTCTCTTCATATTGAATTAGAAATCATCCGAAATTCCAAATAAAACCCTCTTTCAATATCAATAAAAGCAACCGGAGGGTTGCGAGTTCGACTCCAATCAAAGACTGTAGTGTACTAGGGGGGCTGGTGCACGTTAAACTTATCGTGGCCCCAAGTGTCCTCACGTAGGCGTGGTGTGGAAGTTTGGAAAGTGAGGTGCCGGCTCAGTGTGTGACCAGGTCATCTGACAGCCGTCAAAATTAAGTGGCTTCGGATCTTTCCCTTCGGGTTTGATTCCGGACAGTCGCCAATAACCCATTGTATTGCTCCAGTGTGACGTTAATTACCTACCTACCTAATTCCAAAAATTTACCCATATCAAAAATACGCTAAGTACAAATATTTGTGTAAATCTCACCATAATTGCTTGAAATGTATGAGAAAAAAATTTGGGGGCCGTCTCAGTATTTAGAATTTCAAAATGCAGTTCACTTATAGTGCTTTCGTATGTTTCCCAATCTGCACTCGGTTCTTCAGTTTCTTGACCTTTTAGATTTTTATTTTCATTAAAACAAAAGCCTATTTCAGTGACACGTTAAGAATAATTTTAAAAATGCACTTGATTGCAATTATTTACATTATTAACTAGATTGACAATAATCACCAATGAAACAAAAAGCTAAATCCTTTATTTAATTGGGCACGAGTAAGTGATTTCACACGTAGCAAATCAATACGTTGCATTTATGGTCATGATACTTTTTACCAATCTGTAGCATACTGTGTACATTCAAGTTCAGTTGACCTCAAATATAGGAACAAATTTTTTTCAAATAAATTCAAAATTCCATTTTAGGTCAGCCCCTAAAAAAGTCAAAATGATGCAGTTTTGAATAAAGGAATGTATCTAAAAAACTACCGAAAGAATGGACTAAAGTTTTGAAACCGGAGTTTCAGACACTGCTGTGTCGATTGTATTCCAATTCAAACACCTTTCAATTCATAATTTTGCACTTATGAATCAATTAATCAATGAGAATACATTTCTTTTAATTTAAAATAAAGCCTACAGTTCGTTTGGTTATTCAACAATTTAATATAACATAATAATTACTTTGATAAGCTGATTATTTTTGGTAGGTAGGTGTTTAATTAACATAGCAATGGAACAATACAGGCTATTGGTCCGGGATCAAACCCTAAGGGAAATATCCGAGGACAACACCATGTAATTTCGAACCACGGTCAGATGACGAGGTCACACCTGAACTGGCACCCCACACTCCAAACTTCCACACCACGCCAATTTGAGGGCATTTGAGACCACGACAGATTTAAAGTGAGCCAGTTCCCCTTGTAAACGGCGGTCTTTGTTTAGATTCAAACTCGCAAACTTTAGGCAGCTAATCCGTTACTCTTACAACCAGATTATTTTTTGAAGGTATAAGAAAAAAAGACTGAAACACTTATTTAACAACAGAAGCTCTGAATTTCAACCACCCGTAACTCGTGATAGATTTGACCAAAATAAATATATTCTATATGTATTCTGGCTATTTTGATCCGGAAAATCCGAATATGTAATCAAAAATATGGGTAACCTTTAAAAAAAGTTAAGTTGATATAAAATTTAATATAAAGAAGGACCTTTATGTATATAAAATTCTAATGGGTTTATAGTAAACATTATTCCAAGTCAAATAACATTGATTGTACTATTAAAAGGGAGACGAATAACAAGAGTTCTCGTATATTTATTTGACCTACTAAACAAACTAATCATTGTATCTTGCATTACAATTTTTAGGGAGGTACCCGTCATGCGTCTAAATCTCGAAAATGAATCAAAGTTTTTAACAGAAACAGCATAGGTCATTGCAAAGTCGGCTTTGTTCAGATTTTAATTCAATTTCCATCTTACATCTATATTTCACTGTATTTTCAATAACCTTTATTTTATGCAAACTAATAAATATAACTAAAGGGGACACAGTACCAAAATTCTCGAATTTTATTAAACGCCATAAATATTTGTATAATTACTTAAAACATTCCTCTGAAAATTGTACAAGTAATAGGAATATTTTGTCTTCACTTTCCCAAAACGCGTGTTTTAAAACCAGAAACTAAGCCGCGCCATAAAACCCATTTCAACATTCTCTTTGGGGAATTTTCTTGACGGTTACTGGTTTAAATTTTAACGCTGCATAGCTGTCTGTATTTTAGTTTTAGTTCATTTGCTATTTATTTAGTATTATTGTTCGTAATATTTCGAAAACTGCAGGAATGATTTACAAAGCAAAGGTTAAAAAGATTGGACGGAATTCGTGGATGCGAGATATTTTTGGTAATGGGTGCTCAAACGTCAAAGTCCAATGTGCTAGAGAGTTGATAAAATTGGCTCGATCAAAGCGAAAGAAAGATACAAATAAGAGGGGAAAGGGAGAACATTGTAATTCAGGAAAATTCAAATGGATATTTGTAGCTTTTTATATTGCCACTGTGCAAACGATAAGCAATTGAAAGTAAAATTTGAAAAGTTTGATTATAAATTTTGGTAGGTTCTGTCGAGGACACAAACTGGTATACTTGGGACTGATGTTGGATTGTGGAATGAATGAATCAGGCATAGGAAGTTTGAACGATTGTTTATTGTGAATATTCAGGAAATAATTTACAGTTTGAACGATTAAAGTGAACGCTTGATATTATTAGTTGATTGATTAATGGCGTTTTTGTAGTGTAATTTGGTAGCTTTCGAATGACACCGCTTACGCAGTTTTTACTCAACGCAATCCAAAGTTACACTGTCCCAAAACTCGCCCAGTATTATAGAATTTTGACATATTGCGGAACCTCTCACCGTGCTGAATGCACCTGCTCACTCGGTCCGAAGGTCATGTACGATACGGACATCCTTTGTCTACATGACACTATATTTATCTTCTGGAAGTTTCTTCTGTATACTTCTAGTTGTAACGTATTTTTGTAACGCTAGTCTTTTCGGGTATGCCGTCGAGACAAAACTGTACAATTACTCCAAGAGGAATGAAGATCTATGTGGGAAAAACAAAGTGTCCCTTGCCCAGAACTGGTGATAGTTTTTAATAGGTTTTTGCACCAGTCTTACCACTACAGGACAGTTTTCGACATAAAGATAAACCACCGAGCCAGTTAACCAGGCTGGTGTCTGGGTCGTCGAGGTATCTCGTCATTAGCAAAACTGACCAGATGTTGATGAGCGAGATATATCGTCCTTAATGGAAAACAGAACAGAATACAATCTCGTCATCTTCAGAGAGTCGGCAATATCTTGTCATAAGCAAGATTGATCACATCTTGATATCGTCATTTTGTCAGGCAATATCTTGAGGAAGTATCTCGTCATTAGCAAAATACGTCAGATCTTGATTGACTAGATATCTTGTGGAAACCCCCGGCTTGGAGGGTTGAACCATTAGCTGGTATACTTCACATATTGAAATGCATTTTGATGTTAAATATTTTAAAGTAGTTTCCAACGTACCAAGTCCTAGTAAAATGCAATTTTTCAACATTTAATTTCGTTACACATATGAATCCCAAAGCTGTTGAACAGAAACATGATATAAGTATCACCATCCAAAAAGCACTTTACCCAGATTTCAATCCTACTTCCAACATTTCACTAAAACTTACTCACATATTCAGCGAACAACGTGCACATCCATACATTAGATAACAACATCTATTGATTGAAAGAATTCCAGGAGATTCCGTTGGTCAAGAAAGTTAAAACTGATTTGCAGGAAGGGACCATGACCAGTTAGGTTGGTTGGTTGGGTTTTATGATCCAAATCTTGATAGACTAGATATCTCGTCTTAACCACTTGGAGTGTTAAATTGTATTTCTTAGTTAATGTTCACTCAAAAATAGGTAATGATCTGTGAGTCCTAACTCTACAGTGTGAGCTCGATTTGGGTTTAACCCTGTAAGCGTCACGAAATTTCTGAGTAGTGTAGTGCTGATTTTTCAGCTCAAATACATTTTTGTGTTAACCCTCCTGGTGGTAGTCCAGACGAAGTATCTCTTCATATCAAAGCTGAAAATTTCTTGACAAACAAGATAACTCGCACATTAGAAGAAAACACGATCCCTATCATTAGAAGAAAACTGACCAGACCTTGATCTCGTCATCATAAAAAAATTGACAATATCTTGATGACGAGATATCTCGTCATGTGCAAAAATGGTTAGATTTTGATGGACGAGCTATATTGTCGAAACCACTTGTAGGGTTAAGTAAATGTGATAACTTTTTATTGGATGTACATCTTAGGTCCCGTCTTCTTGAAACTGGTAATGCTAGAAATTGTTAACCCCTTCAAATGTTAAAGTAGTTTCCAATATAACTCGTAAAAGTCGTCGTAAAATGCAATTTTTCAACATTTAATTTCGCTATGCATATGAATCCCGAACCCAAATCCCAAAGGAGTTCAACCGTAATAGGATATAACTATCCCTATCCCATACGCACTTTACCCAGATTTCAATCCTACTTCCAACATTTCACTAAAACCTACTCAGACAGATTCTGGGTACAACGTGCACGTCCATACATTAACATCTCCTCTTAACTCCCCGGTTAAATCGAATTTCAGCCTTTCCCTTTTGCAGGGCCGGATACACGGGACCAGGGCGGCATCCATTAGGGCCGCCCTTATCTGCAGCGAGAGAGATTTGCGGGCCGAGCCGAACGAATGTCGGAAGTGTTCGGAAAGAGATAGGGTGCCCCAGCTATCTCCGGTGGGGCGGCGCACTGGGGCTGGAGGAGAGGTACCCAAAGAGAGAGTGAAGTTCTGCCCTGAAAGGGTGGCTTATCTGTAAAAACCGCGGTATTGGAAAGTGTCGGTAGGATTGGGAGGGCAATATTTTACTTTATTCCGGTAACCGGTTGTTGTGGTGTTACCTTGACTTTTATCGGGGCGTGATGGGTTTTTTTTGTTTGGTTATTTATAGATATTGTCATTTATTCTAAACTTGCAGCTTGGGTTTATTTTAATATTTCTAATCTAGTTTTAACTCCATAATTTGAAACGGATCAGTTCGTGATAAGACAAGTTAATACGGTATTCTAGTGAGCGTTTGGAAAGGGCCTGGTGCCCTGATGATTTTACGAAAAAACTTTACTTTAATCTGTTGGCTGTCATGCATTTTATAATATACGTTTCAAAATATGAAACATTGTATAATGTAATTGCATACCGAAAACACGGACATTGTTTAGACATTTTTTATTGTGTTCGTCATTCCATGGATATATTGTGTAAACTAGCAGATTGAGATTATTTTGTAATCTTTCGTTGTACCCAACCGCTGGCATATTCGTTCCTCTACGAGGTGAATCATATATACTTTATTAGACTGATAATTTCTGTTGACAAGAGCTTCAAATATTGTGACCGACAAGTCTAGTTGTCACGTGACTGCTCTGTGAGAAATTTTCTTGGTTGGCCCATTTGGCACCTTATCGCCAGATCCGGAGCATCAGTTCCAACCATGAAACAAGCATCAACTGTTACAGCAGCGAGGTTATATTCTGATTCTTGATTCAAGGTGCTATTCATTCTATTTTGACCACTGCGTTTGTTATTCCCAGTCTATGTTCATGTCTGAGTGGGTTTGTCCACTTCTGTAGAATATGTGAGTTATATGCAGTGCATATTCGATTCTTGCAACCTACTGTGTTTTGCTCTGAACTGTGTCAGCAAACTTTCCTCGTGTGTATATCTACAGAGGCTCTTTGGACATTTTGTGAACGATTTTGATGAGCTGCAAAAAATTGTATGCCTACGAAAGAATTTTATTTTCACAGCAGTTAAATAATTAAAGTATAACTTATCGTTTACTTTACTTTTTTGAAAGCAAACAAAACTCTGCGTTAACAGAGTTTTGTTTACTTTCAAAATGGCGATTTTAAATAAGCAATGGATGGAAGCATATGTTTCCTCTCTTTCCGAAGAGAATTGTGCTTATTCAATTATTCAAAAACGCTGTAAAAGTCATGGTTTTTCGAAATCTAAAGGTACGATAAGTAATATTAATGAGAAAGGAAAAAAACGTAAAAGTGGAAAAATACTTCCAAAAAGGTATCCAAAAAAGAAAAAAAAATTCTGATAATATTTGTAAGGTAAGATCTTCAATTTTAAAAGAGAATCCGCCAAGTCAAAGGACTATAACAGAGTAAACGTGAGAACTTTCTCTAAGAGATTTATGATTGATGCCGGTTTTGCATATAATGGAAAATTAAAAGTAAAAAGAGGGGAAAATGTAAAAATCAACTCCCACATATTATCAAGACCATATTTTATCCCCAATATTCAAAACAGAAATACCATATCTTTACCCACAGTGCCAACAATCAGTAGAACTGCATCAGGGTAAAACAAGCAGCCACACATCTAAATCGACTATTAAATTCTTGGAAAAAATGGAACAAGAAACTGGTATCAAGTCAATAACCTTTACTGATATTCCTGCTAAATCTCCAGATGTTTCACCCATGGATTTTTGTGCTTTTGGACTTTTAAAAAAGGGCATTATCGAAACGTCGACCGAAAACCATTCAAGGACTGGAAAAGTGTGGAACAAGAATGGGACAAAATACCACTGTCGATACTACAAAAGTCATTATTATCATGGAAATTAAGGTGTAGAAAGATAGTTAACAATAAGGGCTATCAAATGGAACATTTAAAACACAAAAATTTCATGTAAAAAATTGAGCTTCAGTCCATTAAAATCGTTCAAAAAATGTCCGAACAGCCTCTGTATTATTTGACATTTTCTATCTTGTTTTTGGCGCATCTTGGTCAAATATAGCCCTTGCACTATAACACAAACAAACAACCCAGTATACGTACAAGCAAGCAAGTGTTAACACCCATAATATACGAAAGTAATATATAATTGTTTTTGAAAACATATAGCTTCATTCGGTATTATCACCTTGCATAAGAACATCAAAGCACAAAACATAATCCTAAATATCCAGAACACTTTGCTCATCCATGAAAAGAACACCAACTGTTACAGCAGCAATCTTCTATTCATTCTGATAATTACACCACGAACGCTTTAAATTCCCAGTTCTTGCTCAAGCAGGCATGTGTTAATAACCAGAATGTATTAGGTAATAGTTTTTTAATGTTCTAACAACGTTATGTATCACACACCACATAAGTACATCAAAGCAAATCGTGGTTCTAAAGATCCATAGTACCACTGTTAATCCATGAAATAAACACCAACTGTTGGAGGAGCAAGACATCATGATCTTTTTCACCTTATCTTTCTATTTCCCATTTAATGTTTAAACAAGCGTTTTTTAACACCCAGAATATCTTTTTTCACCCCTTGCAAACTTACCAAAACAAAATGTGCTCCAACGGTTGTTCTATTAACAAAGAGTAATCGTTTTCTCAGAAGAACCAGTATACGTTTGATCATTAAGATCAATCTTTTATCTGCTGATGGAACAGTTCCCCGACGAACCTCACATTTTCTTCAAATATTTTTCTAGATTCGTGACTATTAGATGAAGACTAAAATTAGCCTAACATCATTAAGTACTACCACCTTTCCAAAGTAAGTCAGAGTAAATCATGCTCTAAAGATCCAGTTCCAGTAAAGATCCGTGTTCATCCATGAATCGAACACCAAATGTTACAGCAGCAATCTTCTGTTCCTTCTGATCTTTTTACCAACAGCGTTTTAAATTCCACAAGTTTATGCTCAAATAGGAATATGCTAATACCCAGAATGCATTAGGTAATAGGTTTGAAAATGTTCTAACCTCGCTATCTATTATCACCCCACATAAGTGCATCAAAGCAAATCGTGATCTTAAAGATCCAGAGCACTACAATTCATCCATGCAGTAAACACCAACTGTTGGAGGAGCAAGACATCTTGATCTCTTTTTCATCCTACCTTTCTATTTCCCATTTAATGTTCAAGCAGGCGTGTGTTAACACCCAGAACATCCTTTTTATCGACCTCTAGCAAGCTTACCAAAACAAAATCTGCCCCACCGTTTGTTTCATTAACAAAGGGTAATCGTTCTCACCAGAGAACCAATATACGTTTGTCCAATACGATCAATCTTCTTCCATCTGCTTAAGGAACAAAGTTCCCCGGCGCACTTCGGGGTTGGGCAAACAAAATTAATTGGAGAATTTTTTAATTAACCAGTACGATTAAGATAACGGTCCATTTATCCGTCCATTAGATAACGGCGGAAGTAAAGAAAGTATTTGTAACTGATATTCTCTGTGGTGTACTTTTCCGATAAAGACGATAATATCTCCGAGATAACGCATTCACTGCAGCTGCAAATGAAAGAACTATCGGGTATAAAACAGAATTTAATAGATAGTTGGGGGCTGCAATTGTTTTAATGCGAATATAATGCGCCCAAATTTCTGGGGCGGTCCGAATTTAGCAACCAGTAGGGCAGTTATAGAGCTAATGAACAGTATTGATTCAATGGGGTAGCATATTGTTAATGTTTTTCCGTTTTACTGTGTTTTTCATAGTTTCTATTAATATCTTCCTGGATATTGCTTCCCTTCCATGGTCTATTACTTCACATTTATAGCTTTCAATGTTTTTCGGATTTAATAAAGGATAACAATATTTAGTGAAAGATAGGTTTGAAATAGAGGGGAAAAAAGATGAAAATAAACCTTTACCTCACATTGTTTTCCGTATTTTTTATTATGGCTTTATTGTATTTTCGTATTCATTATTATTACTCTGTTTAGCTTAATTTTGTTAGTGGTATTGATAACCAAAATCCTTAAGCATGTGTTCTGGATGTATTGAATAATTATGACATAGCTGTATAATGCTGAAAACGTTCTGTTAAAAATCGATTATTCTGAAAAACGGTTGGAAATTCGTTCATGGTAAAGTGGTTATACCCCCTTTAAAACACTTAAATATCTTAGCTATAGTATCTGTATAATTTATAGTGCTAATTCTAGACTAAATTTATTTTTTTTTATTTCGGACCAACACATTTACATGAACACATTTAAAAGTAGGACTGAGTTTGATAATATTTAAGAACATATATCTTCAACATATTTTTAAAAGAGTGTTTTTAACTACTTAAGTTTTCTTCATTTGCTCGTGAATCATAAAATCATGCTAACTTTTTATTCTGCAAGTTTGTAATTCGAATTTCTCTTAAATTTGCAACTCTCATAATTCATAGATTAACGGGTTTTTGAAATATGACAATGGTGACGAAAGTTAAAGGTAATAATTTACTAATTATACAACAAATTAACACTAGGAAGCACTTATCATTGCAGGAATATGTTTGTATTTACAAGTTTTATAAGAGTACTGTATTACAAGACCCATGAGAATCTAAATTTAGATTAATAGGTTTTTACTTGAAAAGCCGACCAAATGAACTCATGCATTATGGCGCTAAGATAGCAGATTTGTAAACCTCTTTGCTACAGTGCAACGGGGTGGGTTTCACAAACTTCTAATAGTGAGGATCTTGTAATGTGTTTGAAAATTTAATTATTCAGTAATTCTTTATATTAATACGAGATAATGTTGATTTGGAACTTACGGAAACATGTATTTAAAGCTTTCTGTACAGCTGTACAGACATTAATCCTCCTAGGGGTGTTTCCAACCTGCAGACTTCCTTGTAAGATTTCTCACCAGTTTTGATATTTTTGACCTATAGAATGCTTCCTACGATTCTCTCAGGCAATCGATGTCGTTTTTTTCATGACAGAAATGACAGAAAGTTTCTAAATCTTTTAATTCACCCGAATTCTACAGTATAACAGTAGTTTATTTTAAAAATCCCGTGCAAAGTTTTGTTTTCTCCCGAAGTCTGCAATGTTTGGTGATTCGGCTCACCTGCTTCCGCTAATGCTACGTGCATGCCAGCCATCTCAGTATTCGCCAAATGAACTATCGTCGCTTTACTATCAAACTTCGTAAGTCTTGAAACCAAAAGTTTGCAGGAACGACAAAGAACTATATACCAAATTGTAGGCAATTATGATATACGAGGTTTAAAATTTCACCGATTAATTGCTTTATCACTGACGTAGACTTAAGAGTTTTTGAAACAACTTTGGATTGCTCATTTGTAACCCAGTAATGTTAAAACTTCAAAAACGAAAATATGGACATAAGAGGTTTTGATAATGCGGTTATATAAACGGTTATATGTTACCCGTACAATTTCAGAGGGTAAAATGGTGACGTACTAAATCGGCAGCGCCCTCTATCAATCCAGGTGGCGCTCGCATACATAGATCCATATGTGAATTGTTTAATTTTGTGCGTTCCCTACTTCTGAAAGTTTATACAGGAGCGTAAGCACTATATATAGAGAAATAGATAAGAGCTAAGAAGAAAAATAGAAAGACAGACATACACACATATAGATGGTTGGATAGACGGATTTACGCATGTATTGTCTGTTTACCAATAAACCGCTCCCAACATCATGTCGGGGTGGCGGCGGTTGCTGTAGAATCAGGGTTCGTTCACTTTTAATAGGGGTGATGTCGGGAGTTTTGAATCGGGGTGGCTAAATTGTATTTTATTTTTGTAAATATTGGCAGCTGGGAGAGGTAGTTTACTAGTGTATATCTTCTCGTCAACAAGTCAAAATCTTTTAATCAAGAAAAATATATTTCCAATTCATCATTAAGTGCGCCAGTGTAACAATATTGAAAACATTTGTTCAAGCCCATCCCTTATGGAAAATTGGGCAAGATCCATTTCTATGGAAACCTATAGCTGTATATTTTCTATCTCGAGAAATTGTCGTGGTAGACAGACAGTAGGGGTGAATGTTAGTGTTTTTCAAAAAAAATAATAATTTGTCTTATTCAATGAAATTCGAAGTGACAACGGCAACCTAAGGCAGTAGACTTTGTGTCTGATGCAGTTCTCATGGTATACAGACGTTAGAGATGAATATTATAATGTTTTTTAATAACAATTTCTGTGTTTTTATTCAATAAGCATCGAAGTGATTTTCAACTTGTTCCTATAACTATAAGAGATGGAAATTTAATGCTTGAAAATTACATAATGACTAATTTCTTATGAAAAGGTCTCGTATATAGGGTAATTAAGTAGGGTAAGGTCCGTTTCCATGATAACAGACAGTGGCAGACTTTGTGTGCCTATGGCAGTTCAATAAGTAAACAGACAATAAGGGTGAATGCTATTGTTTCTTTAAATAAAAAATTGATAGAAATGATAATGATCGTGATACGTTTGCTCTTAGTGATGATAAAAATGTTTCCATAATTATAGCAAAGAAATTGTAAGTTTCAAAATTACATAATGACGTATTTCTTATGAAAAGGGCCCGAATACTTGAGACTAGTGTATCCAAAGTGGAATATGTCATACAATATATTCCACTCTGAGAACTCACCTTTCCATACAAATCCTTCCCTTAAGACGGACAACCTAATCCTCTTAGACGCAAAGGCGTTTTCGCTTAATTTTCCAGAGCTGCAAATAAATTGGATTTATTTTGGAAATGTTCCAAGTTTTGTCCACATTATTAAAAATGCCTTTCTCCTTAATGTGTTATGATAAGCAGAGAACTGGGAACGCACGTTGTTCTACTTAAGAGCGAGTAAAAACATTCTAAGATGCTTTGAAAGTATTATTATCGTAGAAAAGATCTTCTTGCGACATAATTGAGTTATCTAATTTTAGTAAACGCAGCTGAAATTACGAATTCTGCTGCAACGGCAGTTTTTATGGAGACGAGAAAAAATGTGTGTTTGGATTTCATTAATATTAATAAAAAATAATTTTGGTTTAGAAAGGTACTAATTTTTTATGTAGTAATTTCTTATGTTAAGTGGAATTATTCTCTTAAATTCAATTCATGGAAATCTTGTATTTAAATGCACTATTCTCTAAATTAAAGGAATCATATGCAACTCAATATTTAAAGATTAAATTTTCAGTCTAGAATAATGAGACGTACACGTGAAATGAATTATGAATATGAATTATTTAAATTTATTTTGTGAATCTATGCATCTGTGTCTGTACTCTACAAATCTACACCGTTTGCCCAATACACACCAAACTTGCTCAATAGACACTTATTCCTTAGAATCCTGCGGATAATGTAGGCTCCTAGTGGTTGTCTCAACGAGGTCTCTATTTGTTCTGAATAAACAGAGGAGTTAAAAACAATGCGGAATCCCCATAAGAATAACGTTGAGCATTATTACGATTGCAATATGAAGATCAGATTACTTTACCAGTATTGCTTGAAAAGCAATTACTTTGTAATTTTTTTCCTCTATTTATGTTTAAACTTATTTTTTATTTCTTTAAAAAGCATCACTAATTATGAGCCGATGATATGAAAAGTTTGAAAACATTTAATTTTGCATAACATACATTTTTTTAAGGAAATGAGTCTATTTAATGCTAAAAACTCTGATAATAAAAGTGTTATTTTGATACTCGATATCTGGCAGCGCCAGACAATGTTTATTTTCCAATTTGATATAGAATTCTGAATTTTGTATCAGTATTCATTTTTATTTTGTATCAGAAAATTTTTCAGAGTTCTACATTTTTTCAATACTCGGAATTCCATTTCTATTTGTTAAGGTACTATTTATCTATTTATGTGTTCCATTGTCTTATGTGTTGTAAATAGAGTATTTTAGAAGTTAGATTTTAACGAAATATTTATTTTGTGCAAAATATCTCTAAAACAGGTTTGCTTCTTGGCTATATATGTATATTTCGAATTCCTGTCCTTAAAAGTCACTTGTTCAATATACAATGATTTGTAGAATTTCCTTTTATATAAATAGATGAAGTATGCAAAACAAAACCTTTTAAAATAAGACGGGTAACATATTAATTTAAAAAGAGAGTACAACGTTGAAATAATGTCATTTAAAATAAGACAGTTAACGTTAAAATAAAGTACTATCTAAAAATAAGACTGGTAACTATAATATAGAACAAAATAAAAATTTTAATTTACAAATTTGATGTAGGTTTATAATACAAGACGATTAAAATCAATAAAACTCATATTTGTTTTTCAAAATAAACTTCATTTGTTTTTCATTTAATATTGATACTAAACCTGAATATTTGGACACCAGAAATACACTGCTGGCCACCCAAATTGCAACACCAAGAAAGACATGAGATATCACAACAAAATTTATTTTGTAGATAACATGTTGACCAAGTATCAAATGATTAAATTTATAGACTTCTGGGAAGTGTGGTTCCTGCCAAAATCAGTAGCCAGAGTAGCCGCCATTGTTGGAGATCACCGCTGCCACACGCCTCGGCATTGATTCAAAGAGACTTTGGATGTGTTCTTGGGGTACAGCAGACCAAGCAGCTTCCACACGTTGCCAAAGTTGATCTGGTGTGGCAGCTGGGGATGTATTCTGGGTCAATCGTTGAGCAACCATGGACCACATGTTTTCTATCGGCGAAAGATCCGGAGAGCGAGCTGGCCAGGGAAGCAATTCAATCTGGCGATTGACGAAGAACCCTTGGACAATGCGTGCCACGTGTGGTCGCGCATTATCCTGTTGAAATATGGCTGTGGGCAAGCCCTGAAGGTAAGGAAGGACAACTGGCTCCAACACCTCGGAGATGTAGCGCTGGCTGTTTAAAGTACCGGCAATGCGTACTAGAGGAGTGCGAGAGTGATATCCAATACCGCCCCATACCATAATACCCGGTGCAGGACCAGTGTGGCGGTGCATAACGCAGCTGTTCAGCATCCTCTCTCCACGGTGTCTCCAGACTCGAATCCGACCATCGTGGTGTTGCAGACAGAAGCGTGACTCGTCAGTAAAGACAATTTCATTCCATTCTGCCGTCCACATCCTTCTTTCATCGCACCATTGGCGGCGGAAACGTCTGTGGTTCTGCGTCAAGGGTAGACGCAGCAATGGACGTCTTGCGGACAGACCACTCTGCTGTAAACGGCGTCGAATGGTACGCGCAGACACTGGATGATGCGGTACAGACTGAATGTGCTGTGCTATGGTTCGTGATGTGGCTGAGCGATCCGTCACTGCCATACGCACAATATGCCTGTCATCACGTGAAGTGGTGCACTGAGGTGGATGCGATCGAACACGTCGGTCCGTCGTACCCTCCTGCATCCAACGATCACATATCCGCATTACAGTTGTTTGGTTTCGTCCAACACGACTACCGATTTCCCTGAAAGATAATCCACAATCTCGGTAGGCCACTATCCTTCCTCTGTCGAACTCGGATACTTGATCAAAAGATGATCGCTGTTTTCTACGAGGCATAATTGATCGTTTTTTTGAAAAAACCACAAGAAAAACACAATTGCCGTACTTGAAATCGTCGAAATCTCCAAGCCTTAAATAGCGCTTTGAAGTGGCGCCACAGGCGCGCGTGATGTGCGTCTGCGCTGAAATTCTAATCATTTGCATATCTCACCTCCGCTAATGCATGTTGTAAATTTCATATTATTTGCATGCTTCCTTCAGGGTGTTGCATTTACGGTGGCCAGCAGTGTAAAATCTTCTCATTCCGTCTACTTTTGTTTGATAACGATGAAAATTCCTACTCTAAAACCACAAGCGACAACGATGTTGTTGGGTTTTATCGATTGAAGACAGAGTTTTATACATTAAAATAAATTTTATTACGTAGCCAAGTCTTATGGTTTAAAAACATACATTTTAAGAACAACAAGAAGTCTGATCAGATCATGATCCCACATCTTTCTTCACTTTTATACATTCAAAGATTTACATTCTTCAAATTTATGTGCCCCACACGGCACTATAATTGGAGGTTTGAGACCGATTCCAACATGCGGCCCCATCGGTTGTAAAACCTCAGCAGATGTATTACAATTCAATATATATATTTATATAAATCTAACAAAATATTTTTCTAATAATATTTTTAAATTTATTTAACAATAAAGGCTTTGTTAAAAAGTCAGCCAAATTATTTTCCGATGAAATATAATTTACGTTAAATAGTTCATCTTTTATTAATTTACGAATAAATTTGTACTTGATATCAATATGTTTAGTTTTCTGATTTTCCTGACTATTTTTTGAAAAATAGATAGCAGATTGATTATCACAATATACTTGGGGTCTTATGTAATCACACAAACTTAATTCATTTATAATTCTACTAAACCAAATAACTTCTTTAGTGCAATCGGTTAGTGCAATAAATTCAGATTCCATTGAGCTAAGAGCTATGCACTTTTGTTTAGAAGATTTCCATGATATTGGGATGTTACCCAAATAAATTAAATAGCCACTGCTTGAATGTCTGTTTGTGAGACCACATCCCCAATTTGCATCAGAAAAAGCAATCAAATTTGAACTTTCTACATTGGAAAGATTAATTTTAAAATCCTTTGTAAGAAAAACATAGTTCATAATATCAACAACGTAAGACCAGTGTTTGTAAGTATAACCATTACAAAACTGAGACATTATATTAACGGCAAATGCAATATCTGGTCTGGATCTATCTGACAAAAACGATAAACATCCTATTAAGGAACGATAGGGAAATTTCCTCATTAAATCATTTTCAATTATTTCTTCCTCTTTAACCTTATCAGGTAAGTTACAACCAATTTTAAAAGGTAAATTCACAAAACTTTTAGGAAGATCTTTGAATTGTGACATTAATTTTTCAATGTAGGTAATTTGATGTAAATAAATCGAATTTTCAATTTCTTGAAAGTTTACGCCTAACAAATATTTAGTTTTACCTAGGACTGTAAGATCCAATTTTTTGTCCAATAATTCGATTACTTCATTTATCAAATGTTCCCTTTTTGAAAACAAAACCATATCATCTACATAAACAATTAAAATTACATCTTTAAATTTGTAGACACAGTTACACCAATTTAACTGAGAAAATCCTAATTTAGTTAAAATACCGTCTAATTCCAAATTCCATTCTCTACCACTTTGATGCAGACCATATATAACCTTTTCCAATAGACATACTTTGTTTTCGGATCCTTTCAGCACAAATCCTTTTGGCTGTTTCATGTATATAGTATCCTTAAGGTGTCCATATAAATATGCACTTTTCACGTCAACTTGACAGTGATACCAACCCAACATAGAAATCAATAGTACAAACAATAATCTAACAATAGAAAAATTCACAACTGGTGAAAAAATATCTTTAAAATCAATGCCGGGTTTTTGCTTAAAACCTTGAGCAACAAGACGAGTTTTATACCTTTTAGGTATATTGTTTTCGTCCATTTTTATGCTGTACACCCACTTACTTCCAATTATGGTTGTATTTGGGGGTGTGTCCACTAATTTCCATACTTGCCTATCCTTCATTATCTGAATTTCTTCGTTCATGGCAGTATTCCATTTAATTTTATCCTTACTTGCTTGCGTTTCTTCATAACTTTTGGGGATTTCGACATTGTAACACTGATCATACATGTCGTACATCTGTTGGTCTAAAAAATTAGATTCATCACTAGAAGTAGATGGCACATTAGAAATATCCACATTAGGATGTTCAGTCTCTGGCTTAAAATTGAAATTTACAGGATCAAACCTAATCTTATTTTTAGTACAGTACTTTTTAATATCATTTAAAGATCTCATTCTCAAATTTTCAGGAGAATAATAGTATACATCTATCCTATTGCTTTTATTTCTAGGTTTTTCGATTCTTCGCCAATTTGAAATGTTAAGACATTTTAAGTCCTCAGTTTTAACTAAATCTTTAGAATCTAAAACTTGAGTTTCACTTTCCGATTTTACTTTTATATTTTCATTTGATTGATAAATAGGAATATTAGAATTAAGATCGAAAGAAACGTACTCAAAGTTTTTACCAAATAGTACATCAACAGCTTTCTTACTTTCGTCGATATGAACATGGACTGTTTCAACTATTCTCTTCTCGTTTGGTACATATATTCTGTAACCTTTAGTTTTCAAACCATATCCTGTCAAAATACCAAGTTTAGCTCTGGGTTGTAATTTATTTCTCTGTATTTTAGGAATATGAACATATGCCAAAGAGCCAAAAATTCTAAAATGTTTTACTGATGGTTTGAAACCAGTCCATATTTCGTTAGGAGATATACCCTCAGTTAATTTGTGTTCGCATCTATTTTTAGTATGAATAAATGCTAAAAGTGCTTCTGACCAAAATTGTGGTTGTAAACCACTGTCTTGAAGCATAGCTCTGACACAATCTATGGCTGTTCTATTGAACCTTTCTGCAATGCCATTTTGTTCAGGGGTATAAGTTGAAGTTCTTTCGATTTTTATTCCTAGATCATTTAAAAACTTTTTAAATTCTTTGTGACAAAATTCTAAACCATTGTCAGTTCGGACACATTTTAACTTAACATTTAGCCGTCTTTCAGCTCTAACCAAGTATTTTTTAAAGTAATCAAAAATTTCATTCTTATTTCGAATAATATAAACAGTTACTTTACGTGAAAAATCATCAATAATAGATAAAAAGTATTTGTTTCCACCTAGAGAGTTAACTGGAGCAGGACCCCACAAATCCATATGGATCCTTTCCAAAACATTTTTAGTTTTCCTTTCGTACATATAGTTTCTTTTTAAGGATATTCTAGTGGATTTAGCAATAGCACAAATCTTACAATTTTTATCTATATTCTTACAATTAAGTTTTTCAATTCCTTTTACACAATTAATTTTACTCATATTTTCAATTAAGGGCATGTTAACATTACAAAACCTACGGTGGGCTTTTTCTAGATCTAAACCAGTTACATATGTATAATTTTTAATCTTGGGATAACCTTTCAAGATATACAATTTTCCAATTCTGGGAACAGTAAACAAATATTTATTATAACTATTATAAATAATCATTTTGTTATTTCCCCATTTAATTTGGTTTCCCACAAGGTCAATACGAGCACCACTAATTAAATTTTTTCTCATATTAGGCGAGTATAACACATCTTTTAAAGTTATATCATAATTTCTGTTTCTATCTAAAACTGTAAATTGAATATCACCCATACCTAATACTTCCGAGGTGCTGTCCTTGTCTCCGACTAGGATCTTCTGTGGTGGTAGTTTTCTGAATGTCGTAAACATATCGCGTTCTTTACAGAAGTGGGCAGTTGCAGCAGAATCAATGAGAAATTCCCTCGGTCTTTCATTTGGAAAATTTGAAACTGCATAGGCACGTTGAAGATCAGTTTTTGGATTGTCCTCCATATAAAATAATTCACCACCAGGTTTCTGCCGATTGCATTTCTTGAAGCACTTCGATTCGTAATGTCCCGACTTTTTGCAGTAGTTGCAGAATGGTCGTGGCCCCATACGACAAACTGTCGACTTTCTTGGGCTTGAAGGAATTAATTCAGGGTCCAGTACGCATCTGCTGTGATATCTGCTGTGATCAGGAGTAGACGCCCGTGTCTCCTTGTATCTAGATGACTCGTTTCTTGTAGCATAAGCATCGACCACGATACTTAATTTTGTGCCTTCGTCCTTCCGCTTCAGGTCGATCCGGCTGGATTCTGTTATTAAATGTTTAGACAAATTGTCTAGCGTGAACTCGTTGTCATCCATCCTGTATAGCAGTTGTACCAGATTATCGTATTCGTGAGGCAAATGTCTTATTAGTTGAAAGCAAACTAAGAGGTCTGGGATTTCGAATCCACCTTCTTTTATCTGTAACAGCTTCTCATGCACTCGTTTGCAGAAGAGTCCAATGGATTCGTCCTCCGGCTGGTAGCGGATTGAAAAGAACTCGTCCACAAGGCCTGCCAATCGTGCTCTAGATGCTGGTTCAAAGTTGGTCTTTAACCCTCCTGGCGGCGAGGCATCTCAAAGTTGTGTTCCCGAAAACGGCACCCCAAAAAAGCGAGTTCCCTTTAAAAGTGTCAGGGTTTGGACAAAGGGAGTGCTTTCCCCTTCTTCAGTCAATTGGTCTGAGCAGTGGTCTATTTCGACCGGACCATCAAAGAGAGCGCTGACAGTGATAGATAGCAAAGCCACGGGCTACTTCCCAGAATACCCTAAGTATACCTTCTCGAGGGTGCTTCTCAAATGCTTGTACAACCACTTTCAAATAGTGAAATAATACATTCGACTGATCCATACAAATATTCTTATACGTGTTTGAAAAAACAAATATTTACTGTAACAATGGGAAACTTTGAAATTATAAATTTATATATTTTTCTTTTAATGAGTAATTTTCTACTAATTGTAAATAAGTTAAATTCTAGCATTGATTTTCTTCCCCACAAAAGTTTGCCTCCATTACACAGATTTACAGCATAATTTTTGTATAAATGAAGCGATGAAATTATTTATCGCAGTTGAGTTAGACATGAGAGACTTAAAGCAAAGCTAAACAAAAAATATTCAATACTTGCTTTGTTAATGTAAAATATCCTAAAGAGTAACCACAACGGATATTACCCCAAAGGTTTTCAGATTTTGGGTGTTCACATATCCGTGAAGAAATGAGTAGAATCAAAACCGTACACATATGGTAAACTGAGTTATTTTGCACCCATAACTTTTTAAAGAAATGAAGTATGGGACGTTTGGAATCTTCTTGATCACAATTTTGAACGATTATTTTTATTAAATTTTAATGGTCTAGTTATTTCAGACAATCCCTGAGAACCCCAATAGACTAAAATGGCATCCGGATAATTAACGAACCGTTAATTATCCGGGTATATAGGCGCAAGATACAGAATACAAAAATGGAGGAATTAAGTAAATCCCGAAACATTTGCGATTTGTTTCATATAAATGGTTGAAAATAATTTTATAAATCCATACAAATTATTTGAGTGATAATGGTTTGACGTAGCCCTCAACAGTTTTACATAAAAAAAACCTAAATTTCAACCAGCATTTTCGAGGATCTGTGTCTCGTCATCTGACCGTGTTTCAAAATTACGTGGTGTTGTCCTTGGATCTTTCCCTTCGGGTTTGATCCTGGACCGTCGCTAATAGCCGTTGTCTTGCTCCAGTGCGACGTTAATTAAATACCTATCCACTGAAAATGAAGTGTTTCTCAACCGCCGGTCTCAGCCAATTACCTTGCCCTAGCATTAGTTATATCGGGTCGTAAGAGGTTATCCTGGGATTTGTCATTTTTGATATCTAAGGATTTTTTATGATGAAATATTTTATAGTGATAATATTCTGAGAATATTCGTGAATGGTGCCAAAATGTTCAGAATCAGAAAGCCTTAATAATATCTGTATAGATAACATCACTGACCAAGTAACAGTAAAGAAAATTTCTCCACTGAAAATGAAAATCAAAGGGGAAATGAATCATCTATCGGGGTCTCAAATCTGATAATACTAAATACTGTTTCTTCGCAAGTTCTCCTAGCAGTGTAAGTTTTCGTTTCGAAAATCGAGTGACGTGATTTTTTTTAAAGTAATAAGCCCTAAAGATTAAAATTTTAATATGAATAAGAGACAAGGGATTTCGTTTAACTTTGGTGTACAGAATTCTCGTATGGAAGGTGTTTATAGCCCAACAAATATAAATATTTTGTGAACAGAATGAGATGAAAATCAGCGCAAATTATTTTAATTTTGGCCTGAAAAAATTTACAACGCGTTACAAGATTTCATTAGTTCAGTGATTGATAGCTAATTTCCTCCTCCATTTCCTTATAACCATGACATAATTAATAATTGTTTTTTAATGCATGCACTTTAAAAGAATTTTAAAGGTATTTACGAGTAAATTTGTTGAAACCGGACCCTCTTATAAAACACTATCTGAATTACCCGGCGTCGATCGAATTGTTTGTAACTCATCGTAATATTCAATAGTAGTCCTATGGGGATTTCGAATTGTTTTGAGATCTCTCTACAGACCCAGGACAAATCAAATGGAGTTAATATCTAGACTATGTTTCTCGCAGAGTTTTAAAGAATGAGTGTAGCAAATTCGATATGAGTTGATCAAACTGTCATAGTAAGGATAATCAATGGTAATTTCTATGGGGATTTCGAGGGCAGCGGTAGCCCAGTTCGAAGAGCAACGGATTAGAAAACAGAGGGTTGCGAGTTCGAAACTCGGTCCAACCAAAGACCGTCGGATACACGAAGGCTGGTGCACGTTAAATCTGTCGTGGCCTCAAGTGTCCTCACGTTGGCGAAGTGTGGAAGTTTGGAGTGGGGTGCCGGCTCAAGTATTGTTCTTGACCGTGGTTCAAAATTATGAGGCGTTGTTCTGGGATCTTTCACTTCAGGATGGATCCCGGAACATCCCCCAATAGCCCGTTGTGTTGGGGGACATTAATTAACATCCAGGGGGACATTAATTAACTACCTACCCATTTGGATTTCGAATTGTTTTTAGCCCCTTCTCCCGACCCAGGACAAATAGAACGGGATTAATATCCTGTATAACCTATGTTTCCCGCAGACATCCAAAAATTGAATGTACTAAATCTGGTGTGAATTCGTCTTCAAAATATTCAATGTTATTCCAATGGGGATTTTGAATTGTTTTTAGCCTTTCTCCAGACCTAAAGCAAAAGAACGTGTTAAATATGTAGTCTATATTTTCCACAGGATTCTAAGGAATGAATGTACCAAATTTGGTGTGAATTGGTATGACAGTGATCGTAAAATATTCAATGTTATTTCTAAGTGGATTTCAAATTTGTTTTGGCCCCTCTGCAGATCTAGGACCAATTGAACGGGGTTAATATATAGCCTACGTTGCCAGCAGGATTCTATAGAATGAATGTACCATATATTTGGTGTGAATTGTTCAGACAGTGATCGTAAAAATACTTAACGCTATTCCTATGGTGATTTCGAATTGTTTTACCTCTTCTCCACATCCAAGAAAAATAGAACGGGGGTTAATATGTAGCATACTTTACCCGTAGGGTTCTGAAGAATAAGTGTACCAAATTTGATGTGGATAGGTCAAACGGTGTAGATTTGTATAGAGGACAGAAAGACGCCAACTCAGCTTTGTATACAGATGTCTATCCCCTTGTTGCATTATGTGCGTTAAATATATTTTATTTCTTATCTGAAATGTTTATAATTAAATAGAATACTGCAGGTAAAATAAGAAAAGCTATGCAAATACGATGATTTGGGAAATTCAGATTAAAAAAAAATTTAGTCGCACCTGCTAGTAGCATGGCGGTGTTAAAGAATTTTAAAGACAAGTACGAAGTACATTTGCCAAGACTGGCAAATGTTAAGAATTTTAGGGCGGTAGGACGTCTCATTACCTTCAAATGGTAAAAGTTCGATATAGGTATGTTCTAGGCATATTAAGACTATATTCTCTCGTTTGATAGTGATATCTAGGAGGTGTTCTAGAAGTGACATACAAGAGCGCACCACCCCTTAAAAAACTAAATTATGTTTTGCGCAGATTACATTCATACGAGGCGAAAGGTCTTTACCCATAGTTTCTTTTTTTTGCAAAACATATTTTATTTAACATGATTTTCAAAGGGTTAATTATCCATTGTTAATTAATGTTTGTGAGAAAGAACCAAACTAGAGGTTTTGGAATTTTTTAATTCTTTATCGCATCGATGGCCCGCAGGTAGCCGGCTTCACCAAACCTATTAGAACTCCGTCAATTATCGCACTTCATTAAGTTTCCAATACGTAGAGAAATATTAAAATAAACAATTGTGCGTAATTTAAAATGTATGTCTTGTGATTTTGGCTGCAGCAAAAATCATACCTTTAATTTTTTTAATTTTCAATCTTTTTCCCTGAATTCATGTCCTTTCGCTTTTGTTTGGTAAATTTTAATCGTACTTCAAATGAAGCATTTAAAAATGTTTTCATCTCAAAAAGTAAAAGCAAAATAGCAGTGAGAATACATTTTCGAAAAGTGCGTGTCGGTTCCAAATATCCAATTCATCTTCTTTTTCCCGAAGAACCCAAAAATGGACGCTTTCAAAGTGTAGCTTAACAAAGACAGGAATGCCGTCGTGATACTCAAGGAACACGCCAAAGGCAGTGACTTGAGGGAAGCATTTTAGGGATTGTCCGTTCCCATCAGGACCCCTCGCACTAAAGGTCTAGAGCCACGCCCTCTCGTTAGAGGACACGGGTGGTAGAGGGGAAGGAAAAGTGACCGTTCAAAGATTCTCGGGGTTGACACTTAAGCTTACATTTTGGTTTACGAGATATCTCGGGGTTGACACTTAAACTGGCATTTTGGTTTACGAAATATCTCGGGGTGGCCGCCTGAAGGGTTAATATATCCCAGGCTTCCTTACCGTCCTCAGTAGATGAAATTAAGACTTGATATTTTCTGTCTATGCCCTGGTAGATAGTTGTGTATGTCCTCTGCTTCCTATAACGATAGTCTCTTTTTTCTTTTTCTGGAGCATCTTCCAATAATAGAGGTTCCGTTTTAGTGATAAAATCCCAGCAGTTCCGGTCAATTAGCAATACCTTCATGTCCGTCTTCCACGTGGCATAGTTGAAATCCGATAACTTCGGGAAGGAAAACATGGACATTTCTTGAATACCCGTCATACTGGATACCGGTAGTGGCAGAATTCAGGTTCAGCTTAAGGTCTGAGGCCCATAACCAATTGTTGGGTTTTATCGATTGAAGACAGAGTTTTATACATTAAAATAAATTTTATTACGTAGCCAAGTCTTATGGTTTAAAAACATACATTTTAAGAACAACAAGAAGTCTGATCAGATCATGATCCCACATCTTTCTTCACTTTTATACATTCAAAGATTTACATTCTTCAAATTTATGTGCCCCACACGGCACTATAATTGGAGGTTTGAGACCGATTCCAACAGATGTGCAACGTTGCGAGAAAACGAAACTAGCGATTCGAACCGTTGTAATTATTGGTATAATAGTGATAACACTGTGATAGAAGTATGCCTTAAGCCCCGATATAATTAGTCTTCGTGCGGTAAAAATAAATTATCACAAACCAAATCGGAGCGCATACGTTGTACTTTCGTCATTTTTATAGGAAACGAACTTAAGGTGCATTTATAATCAATCCCAAACCCAAAATTGAGTCCTGTAGTCACCCTAGTATCCCCGTTTGTAGTTTCTTCTCACACTGGTGTGTGAGTACACATGTGTACTTAGCGTGGTGTATGTGAAATACATTATACGAATGGATAGAGCAAGCATATGTATTTCGTTAAATATAAATTGTAGAAGCTATAAAATGTCAAAACGGTGTTGAAAAAATAATTTTCCCGTTAACTTAATTGATCTTTTTATTTTCTATGAAAGAGAAGTGTTATTCTCTCTGATCACTGTCGATCAATAGTTAACCTTTTGAATTGAGCAACGCCGGTAATTCTGCTAGTGTATAAATACCTCTATTTTATATTTTTAAATTATTAGGATTTCAAAACATTAATGTTCATGTTTCATTTATGAATAGAAATATAGTATATCTTGAAGACACACAGGATTTAATAGGATCATCCTGTTAAAGCATTAGTAAATTTCAGAAATTTGAGTACCGCGAATGATATTATATTGCACGTAAGCTTCACATACAACTTCCTCATTATTTTAAGTTTATGTGTTAAATTTAGCTAAATGATCCAGTTAGTACTTATAATTATAAAGTTCTATATGACAGTTTTATGTCTTCTCTGAGTCAATGCCAAGTTCTATTCCTCTGAGTATATTTCTCTCTTCTGTATTAGGAAAGCATTTATTGTGATCATATGTTCATTTACTTCAAGTTGTTTGGCATTTGCTTCGCATTGGTAAGCTCTTTGTAATTGATATTTCTAGAGATTCTATGCGTGTGGGTGTGTCATTTAAAAGTAACCTAGGTAGAAAATAATCATGTGAATTATATATTGATGGATGCTTTATCTATATGTAATCACAGAAATATAAAGCATAATTCAGTGTTGTGTTAAAAGAAAAGGTTTTGAAAGCTCAAACATAGGGAAGGGCTATAAGCGATGAAAATGTTTAATAAAATATGTTTTTAATTTTTTTAAATTAAATATATTTAAATAAATTATAATTATATTTATTTAAATTATACTTGAAATAGAATGTAGTATATACATAGTACAAACACGCTATTTCAATATTACTATATTTTTCTCCATATATGCAATGCAATAAACTTACATCATTATGAATACAATCTAGTTTCATTAACAAAGCTCATCTTAGCCTTTTGAGGTCAATGGCAATAATTTCCAAATAAACAACTATCCATATTTCCGACGTTTCAAGTATCCTTTTCAAAATCAACGAAAAATAAATTAAGTCATGCGAAAATAGGGAGCCAAAATATTTTGTTAATTACTTTACTTTTAGTTTCGTCTTCAAAAATGTATGCATTTAAAATTTTGATACTAGAGAAATCTTAATTTAATACAATTTGCATTAAAAAAAAAGCATAGAAATTGATAATTTCACCGAATAGAGAATAAGTGCCTTCTTAGCTTTCGATAGTTTTTTACATACTGTACAATAAATGCACGTAATATAAAACCCCATGATATCCCGACAGGAATTTATCATATTCTATCGTAATCCATAAAATTATTTTGTGTAATAGAAGGCATCTATAATATATTCTGAGCTTCAATCGAAAAACTGTTTTAAATCTAAGCACTTTTCCGAAGTCTTAATTTTTATAGTAGCTTATATAAAACCCAATTATTTAAAATAGCCAGTTGTGTTGCTCCCAGTGTGACGTTAATTAAAATACCTTCCAACCTACCCAATTATTTAAGATAAGTTTAAATATGCTTTCATTGTGTGAATCATTGAAAGATACGTTTGCTTATAGGTGATTGTCAGTTTTCAGTAAAATTGATTTTTTCTTAAAATGCACTCCTTTGCGTCGAACATATTCCATATTGCATGAATTTTCCACATTATGAAATATATTATCAGACATTCTAGAATTTCCATGTTACAGAATGCATTTTCTATAGGAAATGACAGTTTTGCCGCAACATACTGATTAGTTAATTGTAAATTAACTAATCAGTATTTTGAGTCAAAACAGCACTTGTGCATTTGAGTTTCGCTGAAATACATATATTATATCAAAGGCAAATTTTAATACTTCGCTCATAAGTTTTGCCTATGAATTCTGAATCCACAGGTATACATACCTTCAATCCTTTTTTAGCATAGATTGAGCTTAATATTATTAAATTGTTATATATTGCTCTAGCTGAATTTACCCGGCGTTGCTCGGTATTAATTGGCTAAACATCGATTGAAATTATCCAAAAAATCACTTTTCTGTCATAGAAAATGCAAATATAGTGAAAAAATCAGCGCAAAGTAATTTTTAAAGCTGAGATTTTTATAGCTTCTACAATTTACTTTAGATCCATTTCACATACTATAGGTAAGACAAACCTACAAAACTGATACTGAGATGACTATATACAAAAGTCGATTTTGAGTTTTGGAGTGATTGTGAATGTCCTCCAAGTTCATTTTCTAAAAAATATGACATACATAGTATTATTGCAGTCAGATTTTTTTCTTATCAATATTTTTTTATTTGTAGCACCTTGAACCAGGAATGCGAATTTCGGAATTCCCCCATCATTATGAAAGTCTGACAAATCATATTGATACGATATCATGATAACCTTTCAAGCAATTAGACTTTATGCTTGAAAATTCCATCCCATATTTTACAGAAGGGATACATAAACGATATGATACTGAGCGATTTTCAGCACAACAGCAACCATTTTAAGATTCTAGAAAAACCTCCAAGGTCATTTTGAGAGGTTACTCTTGTAGATATTAACTCTGACGTCATCTGCACAGTCATACTGGGAGAGAGCGCCCCCTAGCAAGTGTTCTGTTCATGATGACGTGACGTTATACCGCTCTGCACACCCAAGACAAGTAGAACGAGCCTACGTTACCCGCAGGGTTCCAAAGAATAAGTGTACCAAATTTGGTGTGGTCAAACGGTATAGATTTGTATAGAGAACAGACAGATGCCAACTCTCCTTTATATGCAATATATAGCAATGTATAGATAGCTGCAATGTATAGATAGTGTTACTGCTTTACATATTTCGAAAATCAAACAGCCTTTGTAAAAAAGATAATATTAAAATTGAGCGTGATTGACTTGATTCTGGGTAATGTCAGACACAAATATTGAACAGGTACTATTTGTATTAGGCAGGAAACTAAACATTGCGAGACATTTGAGTCGCACATTGAATAGACATGCAACAAAATATTCACATTGTGCATGCTTACTCCATTTCCATAAGAAGAGTTCCGTTTCTGAGAAAATATGTCGGTAATCATGCGTATTTAAGCCTATTAGAGTCGCAGTACTGAAGTTAGACTAGCCTACGAATCAAAGCTAATTGAATGTAGCATTAACATGTATAATAGGTGTTATTTAGCTTGAAAGGAAAGATTTCTTGAGAGAGTGGCGTATAGAAAGCAGTCCAAATCTTTTCTAATCTGTAAAAGAAGTTTAAACCTCCAAGTGTTTCTACGAGATATTTCGTCCAAGATCTGGCCAATTTTGCTAAGGACGAGCCATCTCGTCAAGGAAAAATTGCCCTATTACTCTAAGGGTGATGAAGATCTAAGTAGGAAAAACAAATTATCGCTTGGCCAGAACTTGGCGACAGTTTAGAACAGGTTTTTGCACCAGAGGATGGCTACTTACAGGGCAGTTTTCGAAACGAAAATCAATCGCCAGGAGGATCCATGGAAGGTAAAAAGTTGAAAGATGTTTATTTGGTATCTCAGCAGTAATTAAATATGCATTTTTAATCAAATAAGTTGTTTTCTGTGTTTCTAACAATCGCTTTAGATGCTCCATATTTCAATTTTTAGATGCCATAATTTCAATAGACAATTTGACTCCTTTTAAAACTTTTTTGTACAACTCAAAATTTTGAAAGTTTAATCAATTAATTATTACGTAAATTAATCAATTCACGTAATAATCACGTAATTCAATTAATTTTTTGTGATTCGACGCTTGATTCATTCAAACATATCTATTCCCACACATTAGCAATCTTTTAAAAGCAAATGTTTGAAGAGGAAACAACTTCACTGAAAGATCTGAAAATATATATATATACTTGAGTTTCCTGTCTAATCCTCTACGAATAGAATCTAACAATAGGTAGATATCTTATGAACTATATAAAGATTGAATAAGAGATCTAAGATATATTTTATACGAAAAGTACTCTAAAATAAGATATAATATATACTGAAAAAGTTTGTGTGTGATAAAAAAATTAATATTTCTATATTTACTTTTTACTCAGTCAAATAGCTATTTCTACTCCGATGTGATCATTTTCTCTTACAAATAATTTTATTTATAGATACAACTCCCGATACGGAAATAAAATAGTTGGAAATATTTTTCTTAGGTTGGATCAGAATTTGTCCTGTTATAATTGCAAAACTTTAAATTGAAAGTTATTCTGTCGTATTTATCTACATTTCCAATTTATTTTTGAAAGCAAGGCACGTTTTCCGAATACATCTCATCAGTGCAACATAGATTAATTCAAATTGAAAACTTTTTTATGTAACCATTACATTTACCATCCTCATATCTTCAAAAATCCTAATATGTGATTCAACGAAGCATACAATGAAACTAATAGTTATGACCTGGAAGCAATGCCTAAAAAGTCCACAAAATACTATTAGAAGGGTGGGAGGTAGTTGAATTAATGATGCCGTGCTGAAATCAACACAACGGGCTATTGGCGATGGTTAGGGATCAATTCCAAAGGGAACGATCCGATGACACCTCGTCATTTTTAGCAACGGTCTGATGACGAGGTCACACCTGAGCTGGCACCCCGCTTTCCAAACTACAACACCACACCAACGTGAGTACATTTGAGGCCACGACAGATTTAACGTTACCAGCCCCCTCGTACACGACAGTCTTTGGTTGGATTCAAACTCGAAATCCTCCAGTTGCTAATCTGTTACTCTACTGCGGCCCAGCAATCTAAAGGGATAATTAACACTAGAGAAACGAGGTTGCCTGATACCATACGATATAGGTCGGAGGAGATCAGTATGACTCCACGTTCTTGTAGAGCTCTGATTCAAATTGGGTATATAATATTAAGTGACAGTTGATAGATTCAAATTGAAAATTTATAACACACTGATCATATGTTCCTATTTAATGTGTCACGTGAGTGAGGTTTCAAATATTCCAAGCATTTAGAAAAACAGTTACTAGTCAGACGACATTGACCATGTGTTCCCATTCAATGTTTCAGGTGAGTAAGGTGTCAGATAGGTCAAGCGTTGAGAAAGGCAATTACTAGTCATATGACAGACTACCACCAAAGCACAGCGTTCACTGTCTATGTTCATAACTATGTAGGGCAACATAAACGTTTAGAAACAGAATGCAAATGAGATAAAACAATGGGAAACTACTTTGAATGTCATTACAAGGTAATAAACGTTCCCAAACTTTAGAAAGTACCAAAGAGCCTTCCTCAACCGTCTTTCTAGGTTTATAGTCCTATATATACGGTTTTAAGCCTCCCGGCTAGGTCAAAATAATTAAATACACAATAAGTGCCGACTAAGCAATTAAAAGTCGCAAAATAGCAGCATAATCAGTTCATTGGTAAGAGACCTGCAGGCTAACCAAGAGCTCGAGGGCCCCACAGGCCACATCAGCCTTTCTAGGTACATGGTCCTATATCTTCGGTTCTATGACAGCTAGGCCATAATAATTACTTAAATACACATTAACTGTACGCCTCATAACTGAAATTCGTAAAACCGAAGCATATTCAATTCATTGGCAAGGGAAATACACACTGGCGATGAGCTGGAAGGCCTCATAGGCTCTGCCCGTCTTTCTATTTTCGGGTCCTATATGCACGGTTCTATGGGAGCTAGGCTAAAATAAATAATTGAATAAGCAAAAAGTGTGGGCCACATAACTGAAGGCCGTAAAATAACAGCATATTTAATTCACTGACAAGGGAATTAAGGCTGGGAAGAGCTCAAGGGACCTACAGGCCCCATCCTTCTAGTTTTAACTAGCTGCGAACCGAAAAACCACGCACTCACCCAGCCTCCCAAACCCAATTTGGTTCCGACCCCTCTCACTCACTTTTAAAAGCTTTTTCCTGGCAATTTTTTCTTTCCTTCAAGACGGGCTAATTTCCACTTGATTTAAAGATACTGTTGCCGATGTTGTTAACAGAGCTTAAAACACGAGAATATAAAATCGATTACTAGCGTTACCTAGCGACAGCACAAGCGCGTTATTGTTTGAAATTCAATACCAGCTCCAAGACGGAGAAATTCCGTAATTTATCGTCGGAAATGCCTTTTTGTTTTTAAGACTATGGCAATACCCCCCTACGATTTGTCAACCTTTATCACCGGTTACAAAGAACTAACGCAGTGCAAACAAATGGGCGTTTGCTCGTAGCAGGAAACAGTATACGGCATCTAGAAATGGATACTGAAATTTATTGGGGGAAGTCCAATTCATCTAGATGCTTGATGGAAGGGATTTGTCATTTTCTGTAGCTTGGGGTATTTGGGACAATTTTGGGCGTCTAATAACAACTTCAGGTATTTTCAATATAAGTATATAGATTGTAGGTGCGGGTTATGTATTTGTAGCATTTTTCAAGGGAATTGGTGTCAATTTCGGTGGGACAGAATATCAGCAAATATATTCTTAGTCAACCATCAGGCTTTTCTAATGTGCCCAATGTGATTCATTACTACCTACTGTAGTGGAAGTAATATATGTATAACCTATTGAAAGTATTTAACTTTGAAGTGACGCATTCAAAAATCTTTATTTAATACTAAATTAGTGATTCAGAAACACAATGTTGAATCCGGAATAACACTTTACCTAATAAATCCAATTCAAAAATTCTAAAATTTTAAAGATTTATTTGTGTGATAGTGCCATTTTGGTGCTTATTTTTTGTGCCATCTTTCTCATTGCCATTTCCTTACTTGATGGCCTCTTTAACCAAGCTTTAACTTTTACTATTTATCAAATTAACCTTTTTATCTTTTTAACTTTAACCCTCCTGGTGATCCTTGTCTTGATCTCGTCATTAGCAAGCTGATCAAATCTTGATGGTCGGAGATAGCTAGTCATTGGAAGAAAACTAACCACATCTTGATCTAATCATCAAAAAATCGACATTATCTTGACTAGATATGTCATCATTAGCAAATTTGATGATATATTGATGGACGAGATATCTCGTCGAAGCCACTTGGGTGTTTAATTGATGCAGGCCCTTATACTTATAAAAGCTATATATATTTGTCTTGTTTTTGAGATTTTATTTAAATTTAGTGTTATAATTTTTCATGTAGACCATTATCATCAAAACTCACTTTCTACTCATAAGAAGCATTAAAGAGGTATGCAATAATTCGTGACATTTTTTAATAATAACTATAAATTCCAAATATTAATAAACCTAAGACATAAGCACATAAAATTTGAATTCCCTATTTTTAGGCATAAAAACACTCACTCATATATCAAAAATAAATTATTTGTTATACTTGTGGCTAATTCTGAATAAGATGCAGTTTAAAAGCTACGTTTGTATTTTTTTTTTCAGATTTTATTTCCATGTTAATGTCCTATTGTGGATATATTTTCGTGTACAATTATCATCAAACTTATTTTTGGCCTTTCTTTTTATGGTACTTGCGTATTAACCGCATGCCATTGGCGAATATCAGCCAAGTTTTGTTTGCCATTGGCGAATATCAGCCAAGTTTTGTTTGCCATTGGCGAATATCAACCAAGTTTTGTTTGGCAATTGCCTTAGGATGGCATCAAACATATCATTATCATTATAAACTCTACGAGATAGGGACTCGAGGTGGTGGCAAGATGTTCCTCGAGGTTTTTTATTTCGCCATTTTTCACTTCCCAAGATGCGTTATATATTCTGTGTGTGCGTGCCAGTTTCAGAATCAATGAAATTGTATTTGTGATTCATTTAGCAGTGAATACGACCAGATTGTTCGAGTTCTTCCGTCTTATACCCCTTCCAACAGTCGGAAAAAATGGTCGATCCATCTTTAATGTTTTTTTTATTTCGTTCATTAATGTGGTATCACTACGATCGGGGACTATAACAAGAAATGTTTCTCTTGTTTCGCGACAAATGTCCCCAAATATCCATTGGGATGGGAATGTTCTTCCAGCATTATTTCGTAACGATCAAGCGTTACGTAAAACTTTACTTTGACTTAGAAACAGTAAATAAAACACGAGTATCTAATGCAACTGAACACTGAACTGTGGTTCTAAAACAAGTTTTGCGAAACAATCAGAATCACTGAAATTGTATTTGTGGTTCACGGCAGTGAATAGAACCAGATTGTTCAAGTTCTTCCGTCTTATACCCCTTCCAGTAGATTTGGCGATTAATCGCTGTCATGCGGTTAATACGTAAGTACCTTTTTATTTACTAGAAGCATAAAAATTCACAATAATTTGAAACACTATTTTAACTGAAAATCCACTCCGAATGTTTACAAACCTATGCCTTGAGCACATCAAATTTTGAATCTCATTTGAAAAATCAACTATTCCGATTACACAGTTTTGGTAAATATCAAATTTGGCAACGTTAACTATAAAATGAGAGCTCACTCAAATGATCATGAAATCTTAGTTTATGTACTAGTGTCCTTATTAGGTAATACATTTGCATTAACAGCATTTTCGCCAGAACTTCTTTTTCAGCATTTCTTTCAATTTATAAGAAGCATAAAAATACATAATATATATATAATTTGGGACATTATTATAGTTATAAAACTTCACCTAACCTATGTCTTAGGGCATAACATTTTAAATCTTGTTTTTAAGTTGTTCGCTGGTTGTGTCTGGTTTACATCCAGAGAGGAATCGAACCTGCCTATAACTCGAGGTAGGTAAACCCACTAAGCCATGCTTATCAGGCAGAAAAAACTCATGAAAAATGGGCCGTAGTGGCTCAGGCGGTACGCCCACTGCTCTATCATCATTCGAGTTGTCGGCGGAGCAGGTTCGATCCCAGTCAGGTGAATTCCTCCTGGGTGTTTCTCTTCTGTGTCGGTAAAGCCTTCATTGTGTGTCGTGTCTATTGCTTGATGTTGTATGTAGTGTCCAGCGCAGCATGGCCAAATATGGCCCTTGCGTCATAAAACCCAACAATTATTCCGATTACGCATTTTCGACTCATCTCGAATTTGACAATGTTAGCTATACAATGAGAGCTCATTCAAATGATCATGAACTTTCTTATTTATATGTAAGTGACCTTATTATATTATATATACTTTATTTGCACAATTGGTCACCCAAACTTCTTTTTTTTGCATTTCTTGCAATTTAAAACAAGCATAAAAATACATAATTTCAGACACTATTATAATTGTAAAAAGTCACTTCCGAACCCAATCGGGCCGTGGTATCCCGGTTGAAAGAATAACGGATTAGCAAACGGAGGGTGTACGTGGTGTTGTCCTCGAATCTTTCACTTTTGGATTAATCCCGGATTGTCATCAACAGCCTTTTGTATTGCTCCAATGTGACGTTAATTAAAATACCTACCGAAACTAATCTGTCTGAAAGGCATAAATTTTAAAGTCCTGTTTTTCAAGCAGTTGGTTGGGGGTTTTATAGCGCAATGGTCTAAAACCAGACAGGCAGCTTCAAGTAAATGGACATACGCACAAAGAAATATTTACTGACACAGAAGAGACAACTACACCCAGGGTGGAATCGAACCTGCGTACAACTCACAGTAGGCTAACGCACTGAGACCCGTTTATCAGGCAGGAAACCACTCATGAAATATCAATTATTCCGATCACGCAATTTTGGATAATTCGAATTTGGTTACACCAACTATAAAATGAGAGCTCACTCAAGTGATCACACACATTTTCTTCCATCAGTATCAATATAATAAACACCTCAATTACCAGACTCGATTTCGCCGTTAATCGCCACCACTCAGACTCCATCCTCTAACCGTCTTATCAAAGGGCAGTTTGCATTACATCTTCCCAGACCCATTCCCCAACTGAGTCATCCTCCAAGCTCCCCGCATCTCATTTTACGCTCCGAGAACTTTATGCCTTTTTAAGATAGCGTTTCCAAAAGGCTCGTTTGATTGCAGCCTCTGAAATATCTCACTATTAAGACGAAGTTAAGGACAAACTAAGCGTAACGAATTGTGAGGCTCGCCTCCAAATATCCAGCCAAGGTATGCGGACCGCTCTACGCCGTGTCGCAATCAATAAAATTAGACTTCCGGACCCTTCGCTTCAAAGTGTCCTCCTGTCCAGAGTTGAGGACGGCTGTTGGAAATTATTACGGGCAGTGATACTTAGTGTGTGATAGTTGCTGCTGAAGTTTGTAGTTTTATTGAGGTGGCTGCGTTTCGTGGGTTTGCGATGAAGGAATGTTGGGATTCAAGTGCTGCCTTTAAGGATAAGATTACGAGAGGAATTTTTCCAATGAAAGTTGTTTGTAGTTTCGTGTGGGGAGTAGTGGTTGGAGAATTTCTGAAGTATGTAGAGTAGAGTAAATCCACAATACTCATTAAAAGAACAAGGTGTGTCAAAATCTTTGACACATTTAGAAAGTTTGTGAACAAATAGCATTATATGATATAAACTTGGTTTTATTAACTAGCATTTAAGGTTTGTTAATTTGATGCATGTGAGTATAGGTTCAAGAATTTCTGAAGACTGTTCAGCAAAACACAATACTCATTAACGCTCCTGGTGGTTGTCTTGACCAGATATCTCGCCCTTAGAAGAAAACTGACCAGAAGATGGACGATGTAGCTCTTCATTGGAAGAAAACTGACCAGATCTTTAAAAAATTGGCAATATCGTGATGACGAGATATCTCGTCATTACGCCGTGTCGCAATCAATAAAATTAGACTTCCGGACCCTTCGTTTCAAAGTGTCCTCCTGTCCAGAGTTGAGGACGGCTGTTGGAAATTTTTACTGGTGGTGATATTTAGTGTGTGATAGTTGCGGCTGAAGTTTGCGGTTTTATTGAGGTGGCTGCGTTTCGTGGGTTTGCGATGGAGGAAGATCAGGATTCAAGTGCTACCTTTAAGCATGCGATTACGAAAGGGATTTTTCCAATGAAAATTGTGTTTATTTTAGTTCGTAGTTTCGTGTGTGAGTAAAGGTTGGAGAATTTCTGAAGTATGTAGAGTTCAGTAAATCCACAATACTCATTAAAAGAACAGGGTGTCTCAAAAGTTTTTAACACGTTTAGAAAGTTTCTGAATAAACAGCTTTATATGACAAAATCTTGGTTTTATTAACTAGTATTTAAGGTTTGTTAATTAGATGCATGATAGTATAGGCATTAGAATTTCTGAAGACTGTTCAGTAAATCACAATACTCGTTAACCCTTCTGGTGGATGTACCGAAGTATCTCGTCATTAGAAAAACTGACCAGATCTTGATGGACGATATATCTCGTCATTAGAAGAAAACTGACCAGATCTCTAAAACAATCGGCAATATCATGATGACGAGATATCTTGTCATTACGTCGTGTCGCAATGAATAAAATTAGGCTTCCGGACCCTTTGCTGCAAAGTGTCCTCCTGTCCAGAGTTGAGGACGGCTGTTCGAAATTGTTACAGGCGTCGATACTTAGTGTGTGATAGTTGCTGCTGAAGTTTGCGGTTTTATTTTTCGTGTGTGAGTAGATGTTGAAGAATTTCTGAAGTATGTGGGAGTCCAGTAAATCATAAATGCTCATTAAACGAATAGGATATCTCAAAAGTACGTTTTTACACACTTAGAAAGTTTATGAACAGACCTATAAATGAGATAGAAACGATTTTATTAATTAGCATTTAAGGTTTGTTAATTTTAATGTGTGAGTATAGGTTTGAGAATTTCTGAAGACTGGAGTTCATATAATCATAATACCCATTAATCTAGAAGAGATATCCCGTCATTCCCAAAACTGACCAGATCTTAATGGACGAGATATATCGTCTTTAGAAGGAACTGACCAGATCATGATGGACGAGATATCTCGTCATTAGAAGAAAACTGACATTATCTAAAAATATCGGCAATATCTTGATGTCGAGATATCTTGTCCTTAGCAAAATTCATATCTTTATGGATGAGATACATCATCGGAACCACTTGAAGAGTTAAACGTACAAAGTGTCTTAAAAGTTTTTGAACCATTCTGAAATTTTATGGACGAAAGCCTATATATTATTATTATTAAGCTTTTTAAGGTTTTTTTTCATTTGGCATTTCATCATCCTAAGGCAAAACTCATTAACTGACAAAAGTAAAAATTATTGTACAACTGTTTAAAGACCCTTCGCTTCAAAGTGGGTCCAGAGTTGAGGACAGCTGTTTGAAATTATTAAGGACGGTGATATTTAATTTGGGGTAGTTGCTGCTGAAGTTTGCGGTTTTATTGAGGTGGCTGCGTTTCGTGGGTTCAGATGGAGAAAGTTGGGATTCAAGAGCTGCTATCAAGGATGCGATTACTGAGGGCATTTTTCCAATGAAATTTATATTTGCCTTAGTTCGTAGTTTGTGGTTTCCTGTGTGGGTAGAGGTTGAAGAATTTCTTTTCAATTGGCCATAAAATTTGAGTCTATTTTCAGAAATTTACAAGTGTAATGACATACAACATATATAATAAAACTGGAACTAAATAGTTTGAAATTATATTGATAACTAAAACAAATACTACAATTTATTTATCCCTATTCCTTAGGATACTAAAAATACTTTTTTAAATAAATAAGAACTATGTGATTTAAATAATGAATGATTCATATAAATGAATGTTTCTTACACTGGAGATGTAATGAAGCATTCAAAAAATATTTATTTTATAACTACTTAAATGCAAAATATGTATTTTGCTAGAAGTAATAAAATGAAGTTTAATTTTTTTTAATTTTAATTCCTTTTATATTTTACACTGTTTACCTAAATATTAATCGTTGCAGTTGGAAAAAGTTGTCTTTTAAAATGATATCCAAATTGTTCAACATTTTAACTAACTTTATTCATGCTTATTGTCATTGTCTATAAATACGAATACATTTGCTAAGAGTTGTAATTATTTTCTAAAATTTGGGCAATAAGTATTTGAATAAACTAATTTTAATATTGACATTTCCATTTTCTTCGCAAATTCACTCAAACCCTGAAAAAAATTATTTTCCAGTAGCGCCAACTTTCTTTTAACATTCCATATAAAAACAAAAGAACAAATGAAAAAAATTATCTTCGAAAGGTAAATTAAAAATACAACTCATACATATGTATTCAATAAGCTACCTTATTCTCAGATAATCAAGAAGAAAGAATTACATACGTACAAAAAATCCAATATAAAAAATAATTCCAAAAACTGGATCCCTTCAAATTAATATCAGTATTTTGTCGAATTCTTCACCGGATGAACAACATAAAAAAGTTAATTCATCCATGCATAGAATATTACTTTGATTAATTATCTTTTGAATAATATTCTTCTAATGAAAATGCACAAAAAATCCCAGTAAAAAAATCGTTTGCTAGCGCGCGTTCAGAAACAGAAACAAGTGCAGTCTCCTAACCAAAGCAGAAGCTATAAATTAGATTTTAGTTCCAAATTAGAAATATTTTCTTCCTTTTTTTATCCCGTATTCCTTTTCCTTCATCGGACTATTATTATTTCCGGCATTATGCTTCTTTCCTCTTAAGATAACGTGGAATTTAATTAACAAAAATCGATTCTTTCTTTCCAATTCATTTTTGGATAAGAGCTCTTGCTTGTGTTCTGCTTAATTAATTCCAAAATATCTATCCTAGCCTATCGTGGTACTCATGAATAATGATATAGATGACGTTCTTTAACTCGGAGTTGCATTGTTATTTAGATTCGGATCAGGATTCGATCCTGATTACATGGGTGCTCATATATCTTTGTGATTAATTTGATGATTCGAATTCTTTCTTGAAGCTGAGTTTGAAAAAGAATATTTCGACACTTCGACACAGTTAAGATTTCAAAATGCGATAGCTCAAGTGATTGCACCAGCTCTTGTAGATGACGAAAATTCCATTGATTATTTATTTTCAGAAACTAATTACGAGTAAATTTTGTTCTAGCTCAGAAGAGAATACTTCAAATAAATTAAGGTATTATAAGAAACTGATTACGGGATTTCGATTAAAATATTTACAAAACAATGCAAAAATCTGTGAAAAATAAAGATTTTAACACTAGAAAGGCGGAAGAGGTCTTTTTGGCCCCTAGAGTTGTTTTCCCGCACTGTAACTCCCTAGCCCATGGATTAAATAAGTTGATATTTCATGACTTTTAATTATTTAGCTCATACTTAATGCGTATTTAATCACTTTGGCCTAGCTGTCATAGAAGCGGAGATAATAAACCATATACCTAGAAAGACGGGAAGTGGCCAAAATGGCCTCTGTTTCATTTCGTAGTGATAGCGCGAAAATTTTCCTGATTGATGGCTATAATCAGCTTGTAACGACATTGAAAGTAGTTTTAATTTTGTCCTCCTCTCTGCGTCCTGTCTACAAGCATTAAAAGCCCTCCCCAGCTGTGAGCAAATATTAGTAACATGAATGTGATTTAGTATTGATTGGCGACACACTTTGGGAAAAGGGAGAAACATAACCACACAGATAGCTATTTACATCCTTAGAATTGTGTGAACAATTGAAATCAAAATGCATAAGCTTCGTAGGAACACTGAGAAAAAATCGCAGAGATGCCACCAACATCAAAGTTGAAAAAACAACCTTCATTCCCCGATATTGTTCAGAAAAGGCTTAGGTATAACGCTTACTGCTTATCAGAGAAAAATGAATAAAAATGTTCTGTTATTAAGTACTCTTAAACCTACTGTTACCATCGCTAATAATGAGAAGTCATCAGAAACTAATTTTTATAACCAAACTTACGTGTCGGTATTGTAGACCAAATGGTAGGCCTGCACAACAAAATCGGAATCTCATCGCTAGCCTATACAAGTATTTTTTAATATTTAGACATGTCTGAAGTAAATGTTTGGATTTCGTATAAAGAAGTGACGGCAAAGCAAAAACTTAGCAGGAGCAATTTGATTCTGCAGCTTTGTGAAGAGTTTCGTACTCCATATGCAGCATCTAAAATGAATGTAGCAAATACTCAGATTTTGTCGAAGGTAGTTTTAAAATAATACATCACCAATAAGAGATTGAAGTGCAGAGTGCGTAGATTCTGTATGGGGAACCACACAAAAAATAGCTGCGCGAATTGCAAAAGGCAGTATGCAGGAAATGCTCATCGAGAGAAGTAAAATGGTCTGATTTCTTCTACGAAAGAACAAAATAAAATGATAAAAAATGCCGGTTTGTGTGATAAATTTTCAATTTGAATACTAGTATACATTCTATTACTTATTATCTATCATTTGAAGCCTAAAATATATATAAGGTGTATAATATAATCAAACGCTCAAAAAGAGCTTGGGGCCAAATTGGACTTCTTTTTTCCAGCTATAAGATAAGTGTCTTTCTAGTGTTAAAGATAAGCTTTAGATATCTCTTATATCGATAATTTATTTGTAGCGACTATTCTAAACTAATTTTAATAAGAAATATTTCGTGTTTCAGAAGGAAATTTTAGTATTTATTACTAATAATTTAATATGAACTAGTATACCAACTCATAGTACCTGCGCAAAAGTTTCATATTTCCTCATATATTTGGATGGCAAAATGTCGTTAATCACATTTCATACCTTATTTATATCCCCTTAAAATAAATATAAGCATAGATAGGAACATTTCATACGTCATGAAATAAAAATAAGTCAAAGATATAAAACTGTATTTTGTTTACATCTTTCAAACTTACTCTACCTGTTGTTAATACTTGCTTCCGATGGGACGCGGTAGCCCGGTTGGAAGAGTAACGGATTAGCGACCGGAGGGTTGAGAGTTCGAATCCAACTGAAGACTGTCGTGTGCAAAGGGCCTGGTGCACGTTAAATCTGCCGTCTCCTTAAATGTTCTTATGGTGGCATGGTGCGGAATTTCGGAGAGTAGAGTGCCAGCTCAGATGTGACCTCGTCGTCTGAACAAGGTTCAAAATTCCGTGGTGTTGTCCTCGGATCTCTCCCTTCGGGTTTGATCCTGGTCCGTCGCCAATAGCCCGATGTGTTGCTCCAGTACGACGTTCATTAAAATACCTACTTACTTACCTTGCTTCTGATAAAATGCATGGTAAAAGGTTCACACCCCATTTTTTCCTGTTAACTCAGAGATTTCTGTCTTCCAGATATTTCATTACCTTCTGTAATTAGACTGCTGAAAAATTTCATTAGGGAGACAGAACTCTTCCACGCAATTCTAGCAATATTATGCAGCTCCTAGCTCAAAGTAAGCTTATATAGCTTACTTTATATCACCCGAGCTTACTTATTATCGATTATTAATCATATAACTTAACATAATTACATAGTATAGAAGTTGGATTGAATAGTTAGTTAAACTTTTATATAGTATAAAGTTTGTGGCAAAACTCGCAAATTACTATGATTTTATGACGCTTATTTTATATTACTCTTATCTTATAATTTACCATAATTATATAGAGTGTATAGAGTTAGATTCAATAGTAATTTAAGCAAGTAATTTATGTGTCCTCATCCAAAAGTTATCGTTTCATCTTTTTCATTCTAAAATAAAGTTATCAGCTTGCCTTAATAAACAATACTTTTCTTTCAGGCAACGTAATTTTTGTCAAGATATCTGGTACTTAGAATTTTATACAGTTTACTCTATATCACTGTTATCGTATAGTTTAGCATAATTATATAGTATAAAAGTTAGATTGAATAATAAGTTGTTTCGATATAGTATACACTACATCTCCCTTTTAGTTTAATAAGCAGAAAAAAAACGGTTAAAAAGAACCACTAACACTCAATGCTCTCCCTTCTAGTAGAATCCTAACTCCATTCAATCCATCTGGGTTTTTTCTCTCTTGACACGAAACAGAAGCGTTTCGGCCTTTAGCATTTCGCAAAGATAATCAATTTCAATTATATCACAATTTCTGCCTTGATTATCGCAGCCATTTTCTGTGATATATCAGGAGATAAATCATTTTAATAATAATTATTTGATTAAATTAATGGTTTTTGTTGTGCTTTGCTGCGACAATGGCAATGGATAATGCAGCATTGCCGTTCTTTCAGAGTTTGGATTTCAACATTTGATCTCAAGACTCTCGACGTGAAGTGTGTGTGATTTATTTCAGGAAATAATTATCAGAATCTAATTCTGAAGAATACCATGTACTAGTAATGTAAAATGCACTTTCGCACTTTAATTAATTTTCTTGTTTAATGTGTTATTGAATGCCGAATGTACAGGATTCAGCATTCAATAACACCCATTATCAAGTAAAGGTAGCTAGAGTGTTAGAAGTGTAATATTTAAAATTAATTAAACATGCATGCATACTTATTGAGTTACATTTTCCATGAATAATTTTGTATTTCAATTAAAATTACTCAGAAATTGTATGAATTGGTCTTGTCGATTCGATCTTGGAATCTTCGGTCTTGGAATTCGATCTTGTCTGATATTTAGATAGGATTAACTGAACGTATTTGAGCGTATTAAAGTATCAGAGTAAGTCATTTTATAATAAAATGGATCTGTTATCGGACAAGCATTATGTCAAGCTTTCTTAGATTTACAGGAAAAATATACCTATTTAGCCGATTTTTGATCTTGGTTTTTGTAAATGATCATCGTGGATGTTCGCTGTTGACAGGCGGCTCCACCTCTAATTTCTAATATGGGCCCCATTTTCAAGTTAGATAAAGGATCTCAGTACCATTTTAGAAGAGGGACCCCTCATAAAATAAAAATAGGTATCCCCTCTTCAATCTCCATATTTTTTAATGTTTTTTCGTGCTTTTCATAAAAGATCACTGAATATATATTCTTTTTTTAGACTGCCCTTTATCTGTATTTCGGATAACAGTATCAAGTTAGATTGGGGACCACATTAACACTAGATGAAGTACCACGGTATCAAGTAAGATGAGGGATCCCACAACCATTTTTGATGAGGGACCACGCTACCTAGTAAGATAAGAGATCCCACAGCCACTTTAGGTGAGGGACCCAGTACCAATTTACATGAGGGACCACGCTATCCAGTAAGATGAGGGGTCACAGTACCATTTTAGATGAGGGACCCAGTACCAATTTAGATGAGGGACCCAGTAACAATTTAGATGAAGGACCCCAATACCATTTTAGATGAGGAACCTCACTATAATTTTTTAGATGACGAATCCCCTGTTGGATTATTTTGGTTCCGTGTTATGCAGCATGATGTCATATTAAAAAGAAAACTTTTTAAGGACGAATATGTTTGTTTTTACAGTAGACGAGGACTTTACAGGAGAAACACACAATTCAATGTTTATGTTAAACAAAAAGAAAGTACTCGTATATCATGACAGAGTTGGGAACAGCAAGTCCGCCCTGCCTCGATCTCGAACAGGAAATCTCCTGTCCTTCGTACTCCACTACATCCCTTCGGTTGCAGTTAAAGGTGCTGATAAAAGAAAAAGATTCCTTCTTTCGTTTTCATATTTTGCTTACTTTTTCGCATTTTTGTAAATGTTCTCTGAGGATGTAGTGGTTTAGATGAGAAAACTCGTTCATAAAATCTGACCAATTTTTCTAATGACGAGATATTTCGTTATCACGATATTGACGATTTTTGGATGATGACGAAATCAAGTTCTGCCGTTTTGTTCTAATGACGAGATATTTCGTCCATCAAGAAGATCTGCTAATGGTTTTCTAATGCCGAGATACCTCGTCAAGACAACAACCAGAACCCAGGTATCAATTTAGATGACGACTCTTCTTGGAATAAAAATTTGTTTTCAAAGTACTCAACATTTAACTTGCAAATATTTATAATTCTTATATTCTTGTCCATTCTGCAAGTGTTTTTTATCACTATCAACACATGAAGCAAGTTAAGAATAATATAACATAACTGGGTAACAAAGTAATATGCCCCAGAATGAAAATTTCACACTGAAACAAATATTCAAGTTGGAACAAATTTCTGAGTTTGGATGAATTCATAATGCTTGAAAGTTTAATGTAACATAACCTCTGGAAAAGTGGATAAACCATTATAATTCTGGAATTCTTTAAAACTTGAAAAATACTTGCCTGAAAAATTTGAAAAGTATCTCATCGATATGTTACCCGGGGCCCTTCAATTCAATAACATAGTTCAAAGTATATAATACAAATTTTAAAACGTTTTCTTACTTGTAACTGAAAAACAAACAGCCAAGTTATTGAAAATCGAAAGCGGACTTTCATGCGCTGGTCGGATGAACCCACTTCTAAGAATATATTGGGGCATCCGGGAAATTCTGCGGTTTTTTTATTATAAATACCAACGAAGCAGTACAAAAACTTAAGAAAATGTTATTGAATCACATAAGCACCATTTTGTTCTATGACTTTTTGCCATCTTTCCTGCAGCTGGAAAATTCCTTTTTTCAAAAGTCATTAGGATTTTTGTAAAGAAGTTATCGAGGTGCTGTTTGAGTCTCCAAAGAATTGAATTCCAGGCCGTTCAGGAAATTTTGAAGTGACCTGAAAAGGTGAAAATCTGAGGGGGCAAGGTCTGGTGTATATTGGGGTGACACAGAACATCCCAGCCATACTCAATAAGTCTGTCTGACATTTATTGTCATGCTGGAAGACAACACCTCGACGATTGGTCAGTTCTGGCCGCTTTTCTTCGATTTCTGCTTTTAATACTGCCATTTGAGAACAGTATTTTTTCGAATTTACTGTCTGATTTTGTGGCAACAATTCATAACGAACAGTTCCTTTGTAGGCCCACCATACACAAAGCATTACTTTATTGGGATGCAGCCCCCCTCTCGATGTTACTTGAGGAGGTTCATTTGGCTTACCCCATGATCTTTTACTTGTAACATTATTGTATAGTATCAATTTCTCATCTCCAGTAATGAGCCGTTTCAAAAAAGGCGCTTCTTCATTTCGTTTCAGCAAAGAATCACATGCCGAAATTCGAGCAAGCATATTCTGTTGTGTTAAAGTATGGGGTACCCATACATCGTAGCGGCTTACACAACCAATCTTCTTCAGATGATCATGAACTGTACTTTTTGGAATATTTAGTCTGTGTGATAGCACCTGAACTGTATTACGTGAATTTTCAGCGATGCATCTTTTAATAGGTCCTTGTTTACAGAGGATGGTTCGTCCAGAGCGGGCATCATATTCGAGGCTGAAATTTCCGCGCATAAATTTATCAAACCACCTTGGAACTGAGTCATTAGGGAAACAGCACTTTGTCCATAAACAGCACAAATTTTACGAGCAGTCTGACTAGCATTTTTTCCTTTCTTAAAATAAAAGAGCATAATATGACGAAAATAAACTTTTTGGCTCTCCATTCTTAGCACTGCAGTGAAACAAAAATTGTGCCACAGCACAAACTAGGAATACGCAGTGAAAGCAGAAAAGACCGAATTTAAACATCTGCTTCAATCAAGGTCACTCCTTATCAGCGGTAGCAAAATAGTAATAAGAAAGCTCGCTTCGATTTGAAAAACCGCAGAACTTTCCGGATGACCCAAAAGATTTTATTTTTATACGTAATTAACAAATAATTCTATTAATCCCAAGAGCACCATGACATTTCTGAATAGCTTAGTATTGCTTTTTCGCCACAACATATAATGTTTAAAAAAACGCATAACAGAATAAAAGAATCCTAGGAAAAATGCTATTGGTCAAATACGTCAAAACTGGCTAGAAGTTTTGCATGGAAGGCAGTAGTTTGAAGTACGGAATCATGCGTGTGAATTCCGTAGAAGACTAAACTTGAACAAACCACGTAAATCAATCCGGAAATATCTCCACATTTTTATGAACTATAAACAAATTCTACAGATATTAAATTTAGTCCTAAAACATGCTTAAAGATTAGAATCTTTCTGTTTGGCTCTGCAAAATTTACTTTAATAAAATGCGTTGATTTTTTCATTAAGCTTCAATATTATAATTTATTACAAGTTATTGAAATATTTTATAAGAAACTCGAAATGATTATGATCCAAAATGAAATAATGTTAAATCCAAAGCTAAAAATAATTCACGGTTTTGTCTGCTTTATCGATATTTTAATGAATGTCAGCTCCCTTATTGATTATTATGGCCACTTTTTTCATTATTCAGTTAACCAATTCAATCCGAGTTAGGTTGGGTAATTCTGCTAGCAGCATTTGATAAGGGACTCTTGATGAATATTATCCAAAGTAAAAGTATATTAAGCCCTAAACCGAATACAACTTACATTCTTGTCTGCTTGATATTTGATAATTTAATAAATTTTTGTTCCATTGAAGCACTAATAACTTAGTTTTCACTGAAAATATAGATTTAAAAGTCCTTTCCCCTTTAAATAATTCTCAAGATTATTACAAATTACGATATTGTTTCACTCTAACGCATATTTGTTAAACTTCTAAGAAGCAATTTGTATATACCATTTAATTATTCAGTGCAAAGGTTCAAAAATTATTTCCTGCATCAACTATGGTTTGTTTTCACCCTTCTCCTATCCCAAAGAATAGTTACACTTCACTTATTATTACCAATATGAATACACATAACGAGGCAAATTGATACAGCTTAAAGATTAACATATGCAGATTAGGCTAAACTGTGATAACCTGAAAGTCATTTCTCAGAATCGACAAAGAGTATGCCACGTATGCAGATAAATCGACTACTACTTGAGGTCAATTGAGAACAAGATGGAGGGGCCCGATAGTCCGTGAGATATCAGCAGTCTTTAGATAAATGAGTACTCGTGATTATCGACTTGATCTACACGGTTGGTCTCACAAGGGTATCGGCGAATACTAAAGGCACTGATGGAAACAGGAGGTGCAGATTAGGAGCTCCAAGTCTGAAGAATTAATCTTATGCATAGTCTACAAAGACTTCTCATGTTAATGAAGGTCGATGTTTAGTTTAAGTCTTAGATAACCAATGGACCAATATTTAATTAAAGGAAGCTACAGTGATTTTAAGGACAAGCTATAATGAAGAAATAAATCAAGATAAATAGTATATAATTTCGAGTATCAAATACGAATACGCATAAGGATATTTTAAAACTTAGTTTGCGAATAAATTGTATTATTTTAAAAGAAAAAACGTGAGAGTTTATATGCATGAAATTTGTAATAGAGCTATTGTATTTTTAGAGCGTTTGTCAGCTTGAATTTTCCTTCGTACACATTCGTCTCCATTCTATGACACGAAGCGCGTTACTGAATCAGTGTCATATTTCCCATTTCACACACGGAAAATGTATCTTTTTTACTGTAAGAGCTCTTGCATTTTTTCTTTGGACAAAAGGCGATATTTTATCCAGGTTGAGATAAAGTTGTGAAGTCAGAACACAATTTGCTGGTGCATTCAAGCCTCAATTCAAATAATATATTTATTTGAATTGTTGTATGTTGTTTGAAACGTAATTTTTTGCTACAATATAAGAATTCAAAAGGGTAATTAATAATTGTATCCTTACTAATACTTGTAATAGATGTTTTAATACTAAAATATAATAGTCTTATCAGTTAATAATGGACAAAAATTATTTAAATTAGAAGAGATATATTATTGTAGAATAAAATGTGAACATCAAATTATTTTTAAATGCGGTTGTAAATGAATACATAAATATTTGTACTTTCAGATTCTATCGGATAAAATTAAGCATACATAATCAATAGTTAAGTCAAAACATTTTTGTATTCAGTTTGGCCAATATTTTTTTTGCCTGAACACAAAATAGAAAAATTCAGCATAATCTGAAGTATAAAAATATTAACTTTGTTCCTTTAATAAGATTCTGTAAAAAAATATGCAGCTCATTTTTTCATTTATAGATTTACAATTGGCAATTAGTTAGAAATTAAACGGTCGATACATATTTTCAATTTCGCTTTCATGGTATGTTTCACTTATTAATGAATTATTATAACTTATTCATAAAGGACAAAAAATCCATATCCGACGTAATATGTTTCTCCGAATTTAATTAAAAAACTTAATAATTCATTTCTAATAACCTCGGGAATGTGCAGGTAAAATATATTTTTACTACATGGCAGATAGGAACACAGAGTAAGAGACTAATAGTCTACTTAAAATTGAATAACTATTCCAAATATTAAAATACAATATAAATTCAAAGCAGTGATAACAAAATCTGATTTCTTGACAATTATGTTTCTTGATTTAAATTTATCTATAGCAAAAGATTTCTTAAATTGTATTGACTATAATATTTTTGATAGTTACGACTTTGTTACTCTACGTGCATTTAAAAATAAGCTAAAATGAATTCACGATTTGGAGGGGCCAAAGTTTGTGTGTTTTATTCTGTCAATTTATTACCTCTTACAGGAAATATTAATTATTCAATATTTATCAGAAATGTTATAGAAATTGTTTAGCATACACTTAAGAAAAATATTTTTATTTACTTTTTATACAGTTATAAAATAACAACATTAATTGAAACCAATAAATTACAATCTCACGTCGTTTCATTACCAGAATTACTACCTACTCAAATTTTACTAACCCGATTTGAAGCTTGCACAGTGTTTCCTTACGCTGGCACTTGCATGGGTTGGTATGTAACCCCAACACCATAATACTCTAACTGCAGATAAAACTGGTATATTTCTTTTATAAAATTAAAAGGATATTACTTTAAATAGGTATATATCTACTATAAAATTATGATTAGAATGACAAGGCATACTTTTAAACTAGAAGATTTTTTAAATTTTTGATTTTAAAAATCCAGGTTTTTTTTGCAATGTGTCATTGATTTATGATTAAAATAATTTCAGTGTGAAAAAAATCTGATTAAGCTCATAATTAATTACCTAATTTAGGTATAATTAGATAATTAGCGTGTTTTTTTAAGTGATATCTCAAATTCGAATTTCCTCAGAAGGACAATTCCTGTTGGAAATTATTTTAGTAATTGTGGCTAAGTAATGGCAAGGATTTGTTTATTTGGTATTCAACGAGACCCCTGGAACATCTATAAATGTCTCCGACATGTCAACTCTGTACATCCTTTCAAACGAGTTACATTCGTTCATGTTTTACATTCATTCCGATGGGTTCGGCCTCTTCTAACAGCACAATGTGCCATCTTACAAATCTAGACAAAGAAAATTATGGTTAGAGGAACTTGTGTTTGGCGTCATGCCATTCCCACATAAGGCACCAGGTCTCAGTATTATCGAACACATCTGGGTTGCAATGCATCCCAAATGTGCATCCCTCTGGAATATACAGAAATCATCACCTCGGAATGCAACAGAATTGTGGACCGTTCTGAGGAAGTATGGTGTTCAATGCCTACAGGATTATATCTCTACATTCCTGAGCTCCCATGGAAGGCCTATAAATTATTAGACTGGTGTACAAGTTTTTTCTCTCAGTTCAGTGTGCATGCAAGAAAGTTATGCACATCATGAGAGGAGTGGATTGTGAAGTAAGCTTTTACTAAAAATGTTTAAGATGGAAATCCGGATTGTGTCTTTTCTGTAAAAGTTGTTTCACTACGTATTGCTATTCAAAGTAAGAAAGGAAACATTCAGAACCTTTGGGTGGCGCTGGTTTTTCAACTAGTGGTCCCGCATTACTTGTTGAAAAAAAGTTGGTTATACTCGTATCATTGATGCATGCCAAAATTTATTGCATGGTCAGTTTCGTTTTTATTTGGGTTAATTAACTTTCTGCACGGTTAATTTGATTTACTTTTATTTGATTACTTGTATAGTAATTAATAATTGAAATGGCCTTTACGATAGTTAAGTTATTGAAAAATGATACTTCATGGAAGAAGTTCCAGAATTACTGGAACAGCGTACCCATGGTGCACCAGGATAACAAAAAGTGGTTCACGAATTCACCTTTATAATGGCAGGCATTAGAAACAAATATACCATGAATACTAATCTATATATATACCAATCAATCGGTATAGTGGTAGTGTACTGGTTTCTGGATCGAATGATTCTTGGTTTTAATCCGGGGTAAGGTATGGACATTTGTCCGTCTAGAATGAATGTGTGGCCTCTTTATAAAGAGGCTGTGCCTAGAAGTGTGATATGTATCTGAGGTATAATGTGGATCCACACCCGCAGTGCCCCATTTCAACGAAATGTGATTCACAAATCGGCCCTTGTAGGGCCATAATGAATAACTGAATGAGCCCTGAGCCAATTTATTGAACATTAGAGACAAACAGCGTTTCAACAGCCCAAGTTTTTAATTAATTTCTTTTAAGTCCTGCGCAGAGACGAGGACGCTCTAGCCTCATTAACTTGTGTATAATATACCGAATGAATGAAAGGGTTTCTATAATGTCCAACCCTCCAAATGGAAGTATCTCCTTTATCAAAGTCTGATCCATTTTGCTAATGACGAGATGTCTTGCCATTCAGATATTGACGATTTTTGATGAAGACAATATCAAGATCTGATCAGTTTTCTTCTAATGACGAGATGTCTTGCCATTCAGATATTGGCGATTTTTGATGAAGACAATATCAAGATCTGATCAGTTTTCTTCTAATGACGAGATGTCTTGCCATTCAGATATTGACGATTTTTGATGAAGACAATATCAAGATCTGATCAGTTTTCTTCTAATGACGAGATATCTCGTTCATCAAGATCTAGTCAGTTTGGATAATGACGAGATACCTTTTTGAGATTTCCTCTAAGAGGTTTAACTCTAGAATAGATCACGGAGATCAGACCAATTCTTGTTTTAAATCATACAGACGAGAAAATAACTCCCAACTGTGTTGAAGATGACACATTTGTTGATTTACTTATCCCTGGCGCATCGCATTTATTCTTGTAACCGGAATTTCAATGTTCGTTTGGTTTAATCAACCTAACTACTATCACATTTCCAAGTTATGTGATATACTCCACACAAATTCCCTACAAACCACCAACAGGTGGGTTTTGACTAATCATGGAATATACTTAGAACCTTTCATTCATTACAGTATAGATTTTTGTTGAGTTACAAGTATTTTATTTTGTTAGGTTGATGCAAAGTTCCTCCCGTTTCCTTGACAAAAAATTGAAGAAAAATTGTATTTATTAAAAATTACATTTAATCAATACAATCGTTCTGTTCGATGACCTTTCTAAATTTATTCGGTAGCTGCATAATCCAGACGCTCATAGAAGTTCTTAGGTTTCTGCCTAAAGAAATGATCCAGGTGACGAAACTTTCTGAACCACTTACGGCCCGTGGAATCATATCTTCTTTTGCGTCTGCGGAGCATTCTTGCCTTTTCGGAAATGAAAAAGTATAATATGTCGAAAATGCTCCTTATTTTCTGGCATTTTTAATGCTTAGCAAAATTTAAAAAACACAACCCAATAACACAATTTTTTCCCTAAGTACTTGCTTAAATTCCTTCTTTCAGACATCAAAACTTTACACGTGTGAAGTAGATAACACTTCAGTTTTGCGATGCAATGTCATCTAACGCCAAAATAGGGACTGACTTTTGCATCAACCCAATACTACCATAAAATCATAAAATATTTAATGTACTCATTAATCACACTAAAGATAGAAGAGAGTATCCTACTTGTTGTATAATCATATGCCACTTAGTATGCTAAAAGCAACAATCTGCAATTGAGGGATTACACTATGTAATTTAAATTCAACTACTTAAATAAATTATCTGTTTGTTAAATTAATTAAACATAAGTTTAAAATAAAAAACAGTGGTATTTTACCCGTTTTTATTTTACCGAAAAATATCTAAAATGTATTATGAAACATTGTCCTTGAAGAAGTACTTTAAAATTTACAAGCTTTGAAAATTTATTACTCAAACCCATTGCATTTGAAAATAATGTTAGGCATGTAATAGCTATTTAAAGTGGAAATTGTTGTGGAGGAGGAATGTGGTTATGAGACATAAACTTTAGGACTGAAGGTTGGAAAGAAGGGGCTATGGGCGAGCGGACTAGTAGCTGAACTACTAGCCGCGCGCTTCCTAACAACAAAACTCGTTCCCGTTGCTAAGCAACTGCGCTTCCTCTCTCTTTAGATTCTATCGGCAGCAAGCTTAATATATTTATTCATTCTATTTATTTGTTATGATTTCCTGTTGAAAGTTAAACATGTTTAGAAAATTATGCTTTACTTTTGAATTAATTAACCGTTTGAAGATCGACCACTAATTTGTTGCCATAACGCAGTCATTCATTCATACCTTCAAATGTCTGTAAGCCCTTTTTTATACTAAAAAAGAAGCAATTTATAAATGTTCCATCATTTGAAATCAAATCACATCACTGGCAGAAATCCTTACATTATTTTTTCTACTCGTAAATTATCTAAACTTGAGAAAAATAAGTGATTAATTTTGCCTGTTGTAAACATTATGAAACTATGTGTCTTGACACATATCAAAGCTTTGGTTGCTGCATTCACTTTGATTGCTGTATTTCGTCATTCACTTATAACCAAAACTCACTTTCATACAGTAGGGTATTTCTCATTGATCAGGTAACAATAGCCTTTCCTGGAAAAGCAGAAATCTACAACTCTCTCAGTACTTAGAAAACACCTCAGTAGATTAATTAGACTAAATTAATGCCGTTAATATTTGGTAGTATTTATCCAGTAACATCAGTGTTTATTCAAATGTAAAATCATGACGAGTGATTATTGACTGAAAACATCGATTACGCTTTCAGGTACTAGTGTACTCCGATTTAATAGCAATATTATGATGAAACCTCTTCCAAAAACCCAAGATTCTTTTATTCCAAGAAAAATCATAGTTGTTTTTCAGCTTTTCCCCAAGTCCAAGAACCACTGCTTCAGTTTCGAACAGTGGGGACTTTTTACATCCGTTAAATTCCCCTGCGGGGAAATACAAATAAATCTAGACTCCTTATCATAAAACCTACTTAATACATTTATTCATCCCAATTAATACCTTCAGTATTAGTTAATATATCTCCAAAACTAGTGATTTATTAAATGCCAAATTAAAGCATTTACATTGAGTAAAGACAGCGGAACTGTTTCATAGTAAATATATATCGTTACTATTATTTCATGATACAAACTTCCCAAACACGAATATTGTTTACTTCCAAGAAAATCATATCCCTATGTCGACTTCACCCCAAGTCCAAGAAACATTACTTCAGTTTCGAACAGTGGGGTCTTTTTACATCAGGTAACAACCCCTTCTGCTGGAAAAGCATAAAGCTCCGAATCTAGTGGTAAAACCTCCGTAATATATTAACCTACCTCATTCATTGAGGTCAGTATTTGTTAATATATCTCCATTAACTGAAATAGCTTTATTAAATGCCGAATCAATAAATATCTATTGACTGAAAACCACGATTGATGATTCTTAGTAATTCGACCCTGTCTCTTAGCAAATATTTCGTTACCATTATTTCATGATCAAACCTTTTTCCAAACACGACAGACTGTTTTATCCCAAGAAAAGTCACAGTCCTTTGTGAGCTTATTCCCAAGTCCAAGAACTATTACTTCAGTTTTGAACAGGTGGGGACTTTTTACATAAGGTAACAACCTTTTCTACTGGACAAAGCAAAAGCTATACTCCCAATAATAAAACCTAGTTAATACATTTATCTGCCTCAATTAATACCATCAGTATTAGTTAATATAACTCCAACAGCTAAATTGATTTATTAAATGCCGAATCAACGAATTTATATTGACTAAGACAGCGAATGATGATTCGTGGTACAAGTTATACCATGTTTTGTAGCAAATATTTGGTCACCATTAGTTAATATATCCTCGACAGCTAAAACAGTGATTTACTAAGTGGCGAGTCACTTTCTATTGACTGAAGACAGCAAAACCATGCTTCTCAGCAAATATTACGTTACCATTATGTTATGATCAAACCTTTCCCAAATACGACAGATTGTTTTATTCTAAGAAAAGTCGTAGCCCTTTCTTAGAATAAAACAATTGGGAGCTTCTTCCCAAGTCCAAGAACTATTACTTCAGTTTCGAACAGTGTGGTCTTTTTACATCAGGTAACGACCCTTTCAGTTGGAAAAAAGTAAGATGCTCCAACTCCTAGTTGTAAAACCACCGTAATACATTAATCTACCTCAATCAATTCAGTCAGCTCTCCAATAACAAATAGCGATTTATTAAATGTTGAATCAATGAATCTCTTGATTGAAAACAGCGATTGATGATTCTTGGTACTACTCCGACCCTTTTTGTAGTAAATATTTCGTTACCATTATTTCCTGATCAAACCTTTCCCAAACACGACAGATTATTTTATTCCAAGAAAAGTCACAGCCCTTTGTCAACTTCTCCCCAAGTCCAAGAACTATTACTTCAGTTTCGAACAGTGTGGTCTTTTTACATCAGGTAACGACCCTTTCAGCTGGAAAAAAGTAAGATACTCCAACTCCTAATTGTAAAACCACTGTAATACATTAATCTACCTCAATCAATTCAGTCAGCTCTCCAATAACAAATAGCGATTTATTAATGTTGAATCAATGAATCTCTTGATTGAAAACAGCGATTGATGATTCTTGGTACTACTCCGACCCTTTTTGTAGTAAATATTTCGTTACCATTATTTCCTGATCAAACCTTTCCCAAACACGACATATTATTTTATTCCAAGAAAAGTCACAGCCCTCTGTCAACTTCTCCCCAAGTCCAAGAACTATTACTTCAGTTTCGAACAGTGGGGTCTTTTTACATCAGGTAACAACCCCTTCTGCTGGAAAAAAGCAAATCGCTATATTCCCAGTCGTAAAACCTCCATGCCGTCATGGCTAGCAGTCTGTTTTATTGCGATGGAAACAAAAGAGTATGGAAGAAAATGCCCTCTTTAGAAACGCCCAATTTGTTGCCTGGGCGATGGCAAAAAATTACCCGTCCCCCTTTTATTTTATTTCTAGAAAGAGTATAACAATAAACTCTAATACGGACAGGTAGAGAAAACCTTAATGTCTGGAAGTTTTACTTCTTTCCAGGGGAAAAGTTTTCCGGAAGTGAAAGATACAGATAATGCATTTGCTTTAATATCGGATTTTGTTTTTTCCCTATCGAAAATAAAGCAGGGGAGGGCTATAAGCATAGATTTCCTTGCGGCAGCAAATCGAATTTTGTTTTCCGCTTTCTTCCGTTCGATTCCACGGTATTGTTTTGAAGATGGACGTAGTTCTCGGGATCGATTTATCGAATGAATTCCTGATTATTTCAATTTGAGCCGGGCTATTTATCTAAAACGGTTCTTTGTGTTTAGGTGGATTTTTCAATCTCCCGCTTTTCGGGGCATTGGTGCAGTTGGAAGATAAATGATTTTTCATTACCCAAGGTTTAAAAGTATTAGGAAGTAACTTGATTGTAAGAAGCTTTAAACTTATGCAGGATAACCATTCATTGTCTTCAAATATATTTACACAATTTATTTATATTAAAATATCCTCCCTAACAGTTGTCGAGAACATAGACGTGAAATATAAGTAGCCTGAGCATTGTTTTTGAGAAGGGCTTCGAATATGCGACCAACCTGCTGACTAGTGTTCACGTGATTGTACTGTGAAAAATTGAATTAATTGGCTGATTTGCGATATGATGGCCAATTTGAGATATGAAGGTTGATGCGTGAATGCGCTTTTCTATAAAGTGGAGAAAAAATGGGGAAATCGCTAAACTCTACTGTTATGTGTGAACCAATCAGATGATGAATTAATGGATGGGTGTAATCTCCCGTCCCCTGAACCAATCATATGATAAATGTTCGTTTGCATCTGGCCGACGAAAATAGTCTAAGGGTCACGTTACTACTAGGTTTGGTCACATGATCATCCACTTATAAAAAAGGTTATACCATTGCTCACTCTACTTTTATATTTCATCTATGGTCAAGTGGCTGAATGCGAAGCTCTTAACCCTCTCGCTGCGCATCCCGCGATTTCCGCGGGCAACGTAGAAGTAGCAAAATTTGCGCATTCCGCGATTTCCGCGGGGATGCAATTTTGCCGTCTATTTAACTGTGTAACCCGCTCTTTCCCCATTCATGGTTTCATTATGACTTTTCTGTGATGTTTAATTGTTTATTCAAATCTGGGTTAACAGATGACTTTAGATGTCCACATTTCTGCGAAATATACAAGCATTTTTTGCAGCATTTTGCGCGCTCTTTTCAAAGCTCAAAGATGTCTGGCAGGAAGCGTTTCGCGAGTGATAGAACCTACATTCCTGACAATATTTCCGACACTGATAGCAGTTCTGACTCTGATATCAAGTATATTAAAGATAGTTATAGCGAAACTGATGAGAATTTCTCGGATTCCTCTGCGGATAGTGATTTCAAATAATTCTTCATTTCTAATAAATGTTTTGTAAGTATTTTGCATATTTTCATTAGTATATATGTTTTACCTTTGTATTTCATAAAATAAATCATAATTTAACCAAGATTAATTTTCAAAATTTTGCTTTTGTATGATTATTCTTCCAATTTCAATATTCCGACAACCTTTTTTATGATCTAATTCTATATTGAAAAAAAACTCTTTTACAAAAATTTTTTTGTATATTTTAACTCTAAAATATATGTAGATTTGAAATATGTAATAAAAAAATACGCAATTTTTGAACCTATTTTGATAAAAAAATTACGCAGCGAGAGGGTTAAGAAACTAGTAGACTGAAGTACATGGTTACAAGTTCGAATTATTAGTATCTCGTTTATTGGAAGCTTGTTTTTCCTTATATCATCGTCTCCATTTCAACAAATTCGTGTAAAGATAAATATAATCAGTACAATGCCCTTTGGATAGTTAAAGCTTTCTCCAATGTAAATGCATTCGATGGGAAGAATTTGAAAAGAAATTTAGCCTATCAATCAGCACTTGTTTCTTTTTCAACTTTAGAAATAATTTTTCTAGCTACGATTTTAAACAGATTATATTCTTGAAGATTTAATGGCTACACCTTAAAACGTAGGTAGGTAGTTGAATTTACGTCGCACTGGAGTAACACAACGGGCTGTTGGCGAAGGTCAGGGATCAATCCTGGAGGGAAAAATCCTGAATAGGATTTCCAATTGTTTCGGTGTGGAGAAACCATATGAAGCCATGGATCACGCATGTCAACAGGCAATTGTATAAGCTGGTGGTGTCTCCGTAATGATGTGTGTTTATTTAGGGGTATTCAATGAGACCTGTGGTACATATACAAATGTCTCTAACAGGTAAATGTTATGTGCCTCATTTCTGATGTGTTACATCAATTCATATCCTGCTTTCATTCTGATAGGTTTGGTCTCTTCCAACAGGACACTGTACCACAACACAACACATGTCTAGGCACTCCCAAATTATGGTTAGAGGAACACTAATCTGAGTTTGAGGTCTTCTCATTCTCACCTAAGGCTCGGATCCCAATGTTATCGAACACATTGCAACATGCAACGAACACATCTTGGCTGCCATGCAACTCGCTGTGGGACATAGGAATCCTACACCCTAGGATATAACAGAATCGCGGACTGCTCTGCAAGAAATATGGTGGTGTTTATATTTTGCAAGCTCGTGGAGTCCATGGCCTGTCGTATTTCCGCTATTCTACACTCGTGGGAGTTCTATCAAGAATTAGACCGGCATACTAGTTTTTCTGACACTTCGCTGTAAATCTGTAGTATAAAGTTCCTTTACAACAAAAATACAATTGTTTTGTACAGCATTTGTGATTTAGTATTTTGAAAAAGAGACACTATAATAGAGTTTAATATAATTAATCGCATGACATGCATAATTTTGTTCAATACCATTTCTCGTTATACATATACAAACATTGTATAAATTAATAAACCGCTGGCATGCATAGTTTTGTATAGACACTAATTTGAAATTGTAAGTTGTTAGATTTAGGAAACTGAAAATTACATGGATATATTCCACAGTAAATTAGTGCTAAATTAGATTTATCTCCTCGTTACATAACTAATAATCTACTTAGTGCTTCACACATAAAATTGGATTTGAGAATTCTGCGTGCTGGGAATTCATCTCATTCAATGTTTCCACGTTTCAATCCATTCTACGTTTAAAACCCTTCATTTTATGTAGTTAGTTTTCCTTGGAGAGAAATATACTTCCTTGGCGAGAATAATATATAAAATTAAAATAAATCATGTTGTATATTATTAAATTGACTGTAAGTATATAAAAATATCGAATGGTTAATATATCAGAAAAGTATTATTCCATCTTAAAAATTCCAAAGTTCAGTGTGGGTATTATAGTACCCACACTACAGTCTACAGAAGAGATTGAATAGTTTGGGTACTATATTAGAATCACAAATTGAAACTTTCTTTAATGTTTGGAAATTATAAATACAGCAGAACCTTGATTATCCGACATAATGTGGGATAATCAAGACCACCTCGGATAACCAGAAACTCTGACAATACGGACGTCATAGAACAAAGCAGCCTACACGAAATGCAGAAAAAATTTACTGTACATGTCACTACTATTGCTACTGAGATACTTAAAGATAAGAATAAGAATAATCTACTAGGATTTGCGTAACAGTACTTATTAATTGTGGTAACTATACAATAATTCTGGACGGAGTTACGTACCTTTTAAACTCTCTTGAAAAAGTCCTTAACGATGTTCTGTTTCGTAGCACATTTCGTGGCACATGCACATCTACGGACAGAGTGTGAACACTCGAATATTTATTTAGAGCTTTAAAAACTTCGTATTGAAATCGGTGTGAATAACACGGTCATTCGATTAATCGGAGTTTAGGTAATCGTTTTGCTGCAATATACAAAGTTCGCACCCTCGAACTCTACTCTTTATTTTGTCTTAGAATCTTAACACGGTTATTCAATTAACTGGAGCTCAGATAATCAAGGTTCTACTATAAGATACTAAATGGGCACACTAGAACTGGAATATTTATTCAGAGCTTAAGAAAACTCCGTATTGAATTAGGCTCGGATAGCATGGTCATTGAATTAATCGGAGCTCAGATAATCAAGCTACTGTAAAATACTAAGAACGCACACTCGAACTCGAATCTTTATTTAGAGCTTATAAACTTCATATTCAATTCGGATCAGATAGCAGACATTCGATTAATCGGAGCTCAGATAATCAAGGTCCAACTGTAGAATACTAACTGCATTATTTAAGATGTTATCGTAAATCCATGAAATTATCCATTGACTCTAAACATAATGATGTTAAAAAATACTTTTAAAGGCTGTTAGTTTGCATTAGTTTGTCTTATACATGTCGAATGTGTGTACATTACTCACAAATTCCGATGCTTCAGATGTGATTACCTCATTGAGTTAATTACGTAATCATCGTCACACATTTAAACTTGTAAATCCTCTTTTCGTCGAGAAACAATTGGCAGGATTACCTTAGAGCCTCTACAGGAGGATTAAATGTACTGTTAATTGGGATATTGTGTATACGGCTGCAGCTAAAATAGATATTGTGCAGTGTTCCTGGTATTATATATACTAATTGACAAAATTTCAAGGATATAAGATACCGTCAACGTAAACCACGTTGCAAAGCTTATTAGAAACTCAAATATTAGTCTTATCAGTGATTAGAATAATGAACTTTAGTTTCACAAGTCCTTAAAATAGATAATAACAGGTATCAACGATGTTATAGTTTGTAATCCTTGTAAAGGTCAATGTCGATGTTGGAGAAACCAAATAGATTTGTCTTTCGGTGTTACTTGCAATACCTCCATGAATTATGCCATAGGTGAACATGCGTTGTGAAGAGGTAAAGGTTAATTTTTATTTATTCATTGCAAAATTATATACGTATAATTGACTTTCACAATAACAACATGGCCAATCTCTTGAACAATAATTTATGTTCAGTACAACTGTAAACAATGATCATTCAAGCATTAGGTCCAACAAATCATATTGCCTATAATTAATTTCACAGTAGGTATATAGAGGTGGATATATGTAATGATGGATCAAAGGTGAATTGGTGGTGTTTTTAGGGAAGAGGTACTCCAGACTTTGGTCTTTGGAATTTGAGTGATGGAGTATTGTTGATTCCGGCTGCAATGTTCCAGAGACGCTGCTAGCGGGTCTCGGAAGGTGCTACTCTAACCGTTTGTTTCATTGGTGAGCACGTACATTTAGAGGTCATGTGCCTTCCGTCATCTACAAATTCTCACCCCGTTCCCCTAAGTAATTCTAATTCTGTCTTCTCGCTCGCTCCACCCTCAATAAAACCCCGTTTCATAATCAATGATGACAGTGTCAGCTAGTCCATTGATCCCGTAGTCAATTATTGTGGTTAGTTTCAATTTCTTACAAGCACAGTGACGTAAATTCTTCTATTTTTATTGGATCACGTGATGTCATGATGCAAGTTTTTCTATGTGACGCCATTTGATGACGTAAGAGATCCTCGCCATATAGAAGCAGCACATGAACTTAATCCTGATAACGGGCCTTATCTTGCACCTCTTGCTAAGCTTATTAATATAACTGCTTTATTAAATTGGACAACACGTACTTAAGTGTCATCGTGTTGTCAGCTGCAGTATAAGCCTGAATCAAGAACAGGAAAGTATCTTTGTCTCTACTAGAATCCACTAGTTGCATAAGTCCATTAGAATCCACTAGTTGTATAAGTCCATTAGAATCCACTAAAGGACTAAATTCACAAGAATCCACTATATTAAAAATCTACGAGTCTACTAAATGACTGAATTCACTAGATTTTACTGGTTATAAAAATCCACTTGAATCCGATAAATGACTAAATTCAATAGAGTTCTCCCGTTGTAAAAATTATTATAATTCGCTGAATGAATAAATCCGCAAGAATCCACTAGTTGTAAAAACCCATGAGAATCTTATGAATTATTGAATTCACTGAAATTCACGAGCTGTAAAAATCCACTGAATGTCTCAATCCAATGGATGTAAAAATCCTCACAAATCCAATGACAAATGAAAAGTAGAGGCTAAGATGAAATATTGAAGTTAAAGTAAACAAAGAGTTGGCAACATCTTGAGAGACACAGAAATGCAATTTGCAACCCGTCAAAATATTTTAACCGAATAACTCTTCTTACAATGTCCCTGGAGTCAGAGACTAAATGTGTGATCAGACTTGGAATCGCGTGTATTACGAATAAATGTGCATTTTTATTTGCATATTTATTTTAATATTTATAAATTTTCATATTTTAACATGCATTTTTATGTAATTAGAACGAATCCTATTGCATAACGCTAAATATTGATTAGTGCCACTAAATGAAAAATTAAGCTACATTTAAAAAAGGCCTGGTGTGATATCCTTTTAAAGTATTAAATACATTATAATAAGAAATAAACACTGAGCAATACTAAAGATCATATCGATTTACTCCGGATTACTGTTAATGTTTCACAACTTAACCCATTTGGTGGTTTATTTTCGTGTCAAAAACTGCCCAATAGTGTCCAACTTCTGGTGCAAACTGTCACTATTACTGGTCAAAAGACAATTAGTTTTTCCTGCTTGGAATTATATTCCCCATGGAGAATTGACCAGATCCTGGATGAGATATAACGTCAAAACACTTAGCGAACTATTATAAACTTAAGTGACAGCTCTTGCATATTACTCCTTGATTCCGCCTCTTTGCAGTCATGCTCCATATAATTTTGATCACTGTCTTATTATCAATCAATGCATGATTGAATATCTGTAAAAAGCTTAGAACACATAATTTAGATTATTCAATTTTCGGTTTTTATGCTTTTGAGTCCCTACATGGAGATAAATTATACAAAACTTTTTATATTCTTCAATATATTAATCCTCTTGGTGGTCATCTCGACGAGGTAGATACGTACTTAATTAAAGTCTCACTGGTGCCCAATTAAAAGATATCAAAACTACAACAATTTTGAACCACCGTCAGATGACGAGGTGAACACCTGAGCTGGCACCCCACTCTCCAAACTTACACACCATGGCAAGGTGAAGACATTTGAGACCACGACAGATTCAAAGTGCACCAGCACCTTTTGTACACGACTGTCTTTGGTTGGATTCGAACTCGCAACCCTCCGGTTAATAATCCGTTACTCTACCAACCGGGCTTCCGCGGTCGTCTCGACGAGGTATCTCGTCATTAGAAGAAAACTTATTAGATTCTGATGGACGAGATAGCTCGCCATTAGAAGAAAATAGAGAAGATCTTGATTTCGTCAACATAAAAAATGGACACTATTCTGATGACGAGATATCTCATCATAATCAAAATTTCTCAGATTTCTATTTACGAAATACCTCGTCCAAATGTTAACTCTCCAACATTGAAAATGTTATTGTTTAAATATCACATCAAGAATTATTAGAATGCATCATTCTCTCTTCCTCACTGCTTCAAATGACATTCACATCATCTCTCATCAAATGAAAAATAAAATAACATCATCTATATTCTCATCCTAAGCGCAGGTACTTACCACAATTATTTTAAATGACGTTTTCCTATCTACACCGAAGCTCGGCAAAGTGCTTCCCCAAGTGTCGTAAAAGTCCAGTAGTGATCATAAAAGAAGGCCACCGCTTCTTTTACGATTCCGGGAATCTTTATGCTCAGTATAAAGCTATTCCTATTTTTAAGCAGTTTGGGACGGTTGAATGTATCCAGCCTCACATTTCAAACAGATCAAAGTGGTTTTATACTGCCGAGAGGAAGAGGCATAAGGCTTCGATCATCGATGAAACCTCCCTTTTAGGACTGTTTCAAATTTCGGACCATTAGGTTATTAGCGCGTCAAGGGAGCAGAAATTCATTAATTTATCATACATCAAACAGAAAAGGCAACCGGTATTCTGTTTAAGGTTTAATTTGCTTTTACTTTGAATAATATTCATCTACAGTTTTTTTAAGATGCATCAGTAACAACTTTTATTAATTTTTAATGTTTGTAGCTTGCAGAGAAATATAACACGTCGTCTGAAAATGTAAATTTTACAGAGTTAGAAGAAATTTTTAAGCGTATTTCCCTTTCAAGTTTAAAATTCGCAGAATGTATTCCTATTTTCATAAAACATTTGGACAGCAGATGGGGGTTATATTTGATGTGTTTTATGGCAAGGGCCATATTTAGGTATGCTGCGTCAAACACAATAAAGACAATACCAAGTAATGGACATACACACATCCAAGGGAAGTTTTACTGACAAAGAGAGGTGGGCAGATTGCACTGGAGCAACCCAACGGATTATTGGCGACAGTCCGGGATCTATCCCAAAGGGAAAGATCCTAGGACGACTCTACGCAATTTTGAATCAGACATAGAATAGACGCAATTTTGAGTAGACATCAGAATAGATTAGCAGATGAGCTGCCACCCCGCTCTATAAATTTCCACACCACGCCAACGTGAGGACATTTGAAGCCACGCCATATATAACATGCACCAAACCCCGTGTACACGACGGTTCTTTAGTTGGACAGATCTCGAACTCGCAATCCTCCGGTTGTTAATCCGTTAGTCTTCCAACTAGGGTACTGCTGCCCGACAAATAAGAGAGAAATACACCCGATAAGAAGAATACACCGAACCTGATAAGAATCGAACATTTGCCTCCTACAACTAGCAGGTTGCTAGCGCAGTGGGCATACCCGCTGAGCCATGATGACCCCTGAACAACAGATTGATTGAATATCACTTCGGACAAGTGTACCCAGTCCACAAACCAGCTAGTCCACTACCTTGTTAAACCTATCCTTCGGATAGGTTTAACAAGCCCGCACTTCAAATACGTACCTGATAACAGTTTTACCCGGTTCTCAAAACAGATACTTTCCTTCAGTTAGGTTTACCCGGCCCAAATAAAGCCCTTAACCCTCTCGCTGCGCAATTGTTTTTATCAAAATAGGTTCAAAAATTGCGTATTTTTTTTATTACATATTTCAAATCTACATATATTTTAGAGTTAAAATATAAAAAAAATTTTTGTAAAAGAGTTTTTTTTTAATATAGAATTAGATCATAAAAAAAGGTTGTCGGAATATTGAAATTGAAGAATCATCATATAAAAGCAAAATTTTGAAAATTAATCTTGGTTAAATTATGATTTATTTTATGAAATGCAAAGGTAATACGTATATACTAATGAAAATATGCAAAATACTTACAAAACATTTATTAGAAATGAAGAATTGTTAGAAATCACTATCCGCAGAGGAATCCGAGAAATTCTCATCAGTTTCGCTATAACTATCTTCAATATATTTGAAATCAGAATCAGAACTGCTATCAGTGTCGGAAATATTGTCAGGAATGTAGGTTATATCACTCGCGAAACGCTTCCTGCCAGACATCTTTGAGCTTTGAAAAGAGCGCGCAAAATGCTGAAAAAAATGCTTGTATATTTCGCAGAAATGTGGACATCTAACGCCATCTGTTAACCCAGATTTGAATAAACTATTAAACATCACAGAAAAGCCAAAATGAAACCATGAACGGGAAAGAGCGGGTTGCACAGTTCAATAGACGGTAAAAATGCATCCCCGCGAAAATCGCGGGCTGCGCAAATTTTGCTACTTCTACGTTGCCCGCGGAAATCGCGGGATGCGCAGCGAGAGGGTTAAAATATTTTTATCCGTCCCGCAGATCAGATAGGGCCCTTCGGATAGGTTTAACCGGCCCGAGGAACATATCTTGTTATTAAGTCCCTGGAGTCTTTCGCAGGCCATGATCCATTTGATATCTGAAACGTTTCCATCTAAAAACGAGTGCGCTGTGAATCTGCGGCAGAGAAGGTGATCCCATCTACTACCTTTTTGACTGTGATCTCACAAGTCCGTGGCATTTGGCGAAACTTTCTCTACAACACTACTCTCGTTGGTGCCAAAGTACTGCTAAGAATAGACACTGTCTCCACAAAATCCTTAAAATGGTGGAATTTCTCAGCTCCGACATTGATTATATCTGTGAGAGTTGAGAAGTCGAAAGTTCTCGAAATAACCTAGCTTTCCTTACGAAATTAGTATATCTGTATTTTATAGTTGTGTTTTTAGAGGTTTTGCTCTTAGAAGTTTTTGTTTTGAATTCGTATCCTGGATCATTGTATATTGCTACCATTTATTGTATATGGATTATATTATTATTTTCATTTTGTTCTCTGTAAATTTAACAAATTTTGTCATCCTTTTCTTACGTCATATTGTATTTTTGTGCTTACATGTTTTGCCATTCACTTGTACTATCTTGAATGTTTTACGTGTATATTGAATTGCTCGGTTCGCCCTAATCTCCGAAACTCCTCCTTAAGGCGGACTATATAGCTGAAAGCAGCACAGGTGAAACAGTGTCCGCCTGCGGCGTCCAATCCAAGTCACTGGAGTCACAAACACTAAAAGTATCACCAGACTTAGAATCGTGTCTACTATAAAAAATGTGCTTTTCATTTGCGTAAGGGACTGTCTTTATATTTATTTTGATATTATTTCCAAATTCTCGAGTATATAGCAGCATCCATTTTTAGGAATAAAAATTTACCCGACTACATAACGAAAAAAATTTATTTTTATGCAAATGCTTTCTGAGTGAATATTTAAGCATTTTAATGTATTATATATTTAATAAAAGCACACATATTTAAACATTCTCTTATGTGTACTATCTTGAATGTTTTTTACGCGTATAGTGAATTGCTCGGTTCTCCTAATCCCCGAAACTCCTCCTTAAGGCGGACTATATAGCTGAAAGCAGCACAGGTGAAACAGTGTCCGCCTACGGCGTCCAATCCAAGTCACTGGAGTCACAGACACTAAACGTATCACCAGACTTAGAATCGTGTCTATTATAAAAAATGTGCTTTTCATTTGCGTAAGGGACTGTCTTTATATTTATTTTGATATTATTTCCAAATTCTCGAGTATATAGCAGCATCCATTTTTAGGAATAAAAATTTACCCGACTACATAACGAAAAAAATTTATTTTTATGCAAATGCTTTCTGAATGAATATTTAAGTATTTTAATGTATTATATATTTAATATACGCACACATATTTAAACATTCTCTGAACGATACAAAAGCTCAAATAACATTAAAGTGGTTTTATACTGCAGAGAGGAAAAACTATAAGGCTTCAATCTTTAATTGTTTTAATGATTTTCATTTTCTTAAATCCATCTTTTAAGTATTTTTTTCGACGGTAAAATGTGAGAAATTTTGCCGAAAAACTATTTTTGTAAAGATTTGTGCAAGATTGTGCAAAAATTACTCTTCAAGAACACAAAATCCATAAAATAAGTTACAGTCATTAATCGGTACAAAATTATTTGAGTTCTGAACTTAAAATATGCTAAAGTCATACATGATTGTTGTATTTATCGAGATATATAGAAAACCAATGCAAATAATGTAAGTTAAGATTTTGAGAAACTTCATTTTAACAGAAAAATTAAATGATTCAATTAAAATTTAAAATTGATATAATAATGCATTATAATCAGTGTTATCCCCTTCCTGAGCTTTAAACTTTTAACATGTATGGAACATAAAGAATTTGTGTTGATGTCATCTTGATTAACTATGTTCTTAACTGTTATATGGACAACTATCCTCACTATCAACCTCACAAATTTGGTACACTTATTCTTTGGAACCCAGCGGGTAACGTAGGCTACATATTAATACCCGTACTATCTGTCTTGGGTGTGCTGAGGAGGCTTAAACACTATTCGAAGTCCCCATAGGAATAACATTGCGTATTTATACGATCATTTTCCGACCAATTTACACCAAATTTGATGTATTCATTCTTCAGAATCCTGTGGGAAACAGGCTATATATTAACCCTGTTAAATTTGTGCTGGGTCTGCAGAAGGGGATAAAAACAATGCAATTAGGAATAACATCGAGTATTTATACGATCGATGTCGGACAAATTCGAAATAAATCTGGTAGATTCATTCTTTAGAATTCTGCGGGACACGTAGTCCTCAACATATATTAACCCCGTTCGGTTTGTCCTGGGTCTGCAGGGGGGTCTGAGGCAATTCGAAATAAAAACACGACTATCATTGAGTATTTATACGACAACTATCAGACAAATTCACACCAAATTTGGAACATTCATTCTTTAGAATCCTTCGAGGAACATGGGATATAAATTAACCCCGTTCGTTTTGTCCTGGGTCTCCAGAGGGGGCTAAAACAAACCGAAATCTCCATAAGAACAACATTGAGTATTTTAGGATCACTGTCAGACCAATTCACAACTACTTTGGTACGTTCATTCTTGAGAATCGTACGGGAAACATGGGCTATAAATTGACACCAATTGAATTGGTCCTGGGTCTGCAGAGGGTTCTAAAACAATTCAAAATTCCCTTAGGAATAGCATTGAGTATTTATACGATCATTGTCCGACCAATTTACATTGCGACGTTAATTAAAATACTTACCAAACAATTTACACCAAATTTGGTATATTCATTTTTCAGAATTCTGTGGGAAACAGGATATATATTAACCCCGTTCTATTTGTCCTGGGTTTGCAGAGGGGGCTAAAAGCAATTCGAAATCCCCTTAGGAATAACATTGTGTATTTATACGATCACTCTATGACCAATTAACACCAAATTTATTGCATTCATTCATTAGAATCTTGCGGAAAACATAATCTAGATATTAACCCCCGTTCTATTTATCCTGGTTCTGTACAGGGGCTAAAAACAATTTGAAATTCCTATTGGAATAACACTGAGTTATATTATGTTGGATTACAAACAATTCAACCCGAGCAACGGCGGATAATTCAGCAAGTTATTTATAACAGTTATTGGAAAATGGTTGCTAATAACTGAAAAAGCTCATTCTATTAATTCATCGTTTAAAAAATCTTTTGGATTTGGTTGAACAAATCCACAGCAATCACACTTGATGTTTCTATAGCTTGTAACAGAAGTCTTCATTGTGCGGTAGAGGCCAAGAAATCCTGTGCAAATGTTCCCTGAATTATTATGCCCTCTCCATCTGCTTCCATTACCTAAATTGGGAAGACAGAATCCATTGTATCGCATTAACTATACTAAATATGCACGCCCTGTACTATTGGAATGATGGATTTGGATTCAAGATCCAGTTGCGATTGGCATTTTCAAATTAAACTTCATTTAGCGATGTCTTGTGGTTAACAAAGGAATGTAATGTGGACGTTAGCTGGAGGTACTATTTTTCTAAATTATGATAAGCATTTTTCTATATGGTGGTCTAGTATACAAAAGCAACATTTTCACCAAAAGAGGTCAGACTCCTTTACACATTATCACTCTTTCAAAATGCTAAAATAGGACCAAAAGAGAAGTTCAAGCTAAATTTTGCGAATCCTGGAATTACTATAGTGTACAGCACCACCTTTTTATAAACAGAAACCGAATAACTTTATGCATTTCAGGAAGGTCCCCAGAAAAGTTCGTACATTAGCTGGAATTAGCCCAAGAAATTAAAGTCAGAATAAGCCAGTAAAAGAATGCAAACCTTATAAAAATTCCCAATTAATAAAGATTAAAAACTTCAAAAAAATCGTCATTCGACGTTCCGGTATAGCACAACGTTCACCTTTGTCAAGGCAGAAGACAGTCTGATGATGGTAGACATCTTGAAATTGACGATTTTTCTAATTTTTTAACCTAAATCAGTCGCTGCTTTGAAGTTTTGTATTTTTTACGACTGGATTTGACTAAGGTTTCCATCTGTTTATCTAGAACAAGCCGTCTTGTTTAGATAAACAGATGGAAGACATACAGTACAGATTTCACCTAGATAAACAGATAAGATTGCGTACTTGTACATATTCCACCTTAACAATGCAGATAAATGTCTGGCATGCCTGAAGAGAAAGACTTTGCAGCACGTCTTTTTCTGCTGTGGTAGAAAGAACTGTCTTAGGGCAATTTTGATTGCACTAGGTAACCTACAATTAATTTTCCTCTTTTTTCGTATATCGCGTATAATGTTTGTAGAAGACATCCTAATATGGCTACCAATGTGCTCGACTCATGTAGGAAGACGTAATGCAGTATGCCAAAGACGATGTAATTTATAAATATTTGTAGCAGGTGCTATGGGACTTTTAGTAAAATTGTAGCAGTAGTCCTTTGACAGCGGGACAGTAATCGTAGTCTCGTACAGACCTTGAGAAAAACAAAGCCACGTTTACTTTTGGTTGTGACCTCTTTAAAGCTCCAAGTGGTTTCGGCGATATATCTCGTTCATCAAGATCTGAGATTTAAAGGAGTTCCATTTCCATTTGTATTCAATTTACTTCCAGCTAACGCCTGTATTCCTTCTCTCTCGTTATATATTCCTTTGCTATAGAAACATCTAATACGATTGTTATGGATTTCTTCAAACAAATCCAAAAGTTTTTTGAGCGGTTTATTAATAGAATGAGCTTTCAGTTATTACAATAGTAACCATTTACCATTGACTTATAAATAATATTTAAAGGTGTTCCATTTCCATTTGTATTTATATTTTAATTTTATCTGTAAAATAATCTTTCTCAAAAGATAGTATACCTCCTAACTAGAATATTGGTCACTGAATTTGTCCGTCACCCAGTAGATCCGACTTCGAATCTCGGTTTGTAAGCGCATGGGTGTTGGTAATTGGCTTGTTAGAAGTAGGGGCGTCTCACAGTGGATGCTGACCTATAAAAAGTCATCAGTTCCCCTTGTAATTGTGGAAGAAGTCAGTAGTAGGGAAGAAGAAAATAATTGTATTAAAATGATAAAGGAAAACATCTCTCTGATTTTAACAATAAAAATACACTTTTTTCAAAACAATTTCAATGTGGGTATCACTTTTTTATAAATAAACTTCAAAAGAAAATATGAAAAATAAAGTTGCATAAAAACATGAAAAGCATATTTTATTCATCGCTTTATCAGACACAAATTTTAATAATGAAAGATACGTTTGACTTCTCAGTCTATTCAATTTTAGCAAAAATAAACAATATATTGTTTTCAAAACATTTTTAAAGTAGATATCACACGTCATAAGTAACCTTTAGAATAAAATATGAGGTAGGTAGTAGAATTTACGTAGAGTTGGAGCTATTGGTGACCCACTCTCCAAACTTCCAACGCACAATGGTTTCTGAGTAGTATGGCAGTTTTGCCTCGACAAGATATCTCGTCTTTAGCAAAATTGATCAGATCTTGGACGAGGTATCTCGTCGAAACACTTGGAGGTTATTCCACACGAAGTTATTGCAAATATTTTTTATATTGATTGTTTATAGTAAAAGTGTGTGATAAATATTATATATTAACATTTCTAAAAGGATAATCTTATGCAAGCATTATATACTTTATTTTTGCTTTGACTATCGAATAAAAACGGATACGTTGTTAAAACTAACAACTAAAAACATATCATCCCATAAAGAAATAATGAAAAACTAGTCCATACAAGCTAGATAAGAAAAAATCTCCTACAACCCACCACCATGCCTTTCTTCCTTTTCATCTAAAATGCTCATTCAACGGTAATAGATATTAAACAGGAGTCTCGAAGCGAGAATTAATTCGAGAGAATCCGGAAAAAATCCTGGAAAAAAATTCCTCCCCGCGGCCAACAAGACAATGAACGCACACTTCTTTCTATATCTTATCAAGAAAGGAGGGGGATAAGTCCCGTGCACGGATTCGTTCCGCATTTTTACTCCGGAGACCATCACAATATTCCCGGAAAAAGGAAAAAAAACGGCACACGAAAAAAGAAGCGAGATTCGTTCCTGCATCTCGGGGGCATTTGAGATAGCTGCATCATATATCAGAGACCGAAGACGATATAAAGGAGCAAAAAATCGCAGTTTCTTGCTAGCAAGGACTCGGGAGCGTTGCTCCAGGGGACGAAATGCGGGCGAATTCTCCTGTTCGTTCTGTAAAACGTTCTCCTCGCCCCCTCTTGTATATTCGAAATTTCACTCTCAGTCTCCGGGCAGTTATCGATAGGGTCGAGAGTGCCATAAGTCAACTGGTGGAAGATTGCAGGCAAACGCCGTCGTCGACGACAGTGTCACGAAAGATGGAGAGTGTCTTCAATAATGGTGCTATCTTGTGTGAGTGTTTATGGGGAACATTTTCTTTTTATCGCTTGAATTATACGTCAGGTCTAATAAATTTCCCTAAAACCCGAAATTCATCATTAATTTTTTGCTGATATTTTGCAACAGCTTTTCAAACTTAGATACATGTTCATTTTATGTAAGAGTGGTGTATTGGTGTTTTCAAACTAGGCTACCACTGAAAGAGTATCCAGTGTCAAGTCTGGGTATTGTTCTGTTCGTTCTAAACGCATTTCTTCACACAACCCTCTTGTATATTCGATGGGGTCGAGAGTGCCATGAGTCAATTGGTGGAAGATTGCAGGCAAACGCCGTCGTCGACGACAGTGTCACGAAAGATGGAGAGTGTGTCTTCAATAATGGTGCTATCTTGTGTGAGTGTTTATGGGGAACATTTTCTTTTTATCGCTTGAATTACACGTCAGATCTAATAAATTACCCTAAAACTCGAAAATCATTAATTGTTTGCTGATATTTTGCTACAGCTTTTTAAAACTTAGATACCTTTAGATTTTATGAGTTGATTGGTTTGGGGGTTTTATGGCGCAAGGGCCATATTTGGCCATGATGCGACAGAGACATGACATACAACATCAAATAATAAACACACTCGCAATGAAAGTTTTACTGACATAGAAGAGAGAAATACACCCAGGAAGGAATGCACCTGACAGGAATCGAACTAGGTTTTATGAGATGAAATGCTCTTGAAAAGAATGGTGTAGTGTTCTTTTCAAACAAAGAAACCACAGGAAGAAAATGTCAATGCTAAGTATGTAGGTGACTGTGCTAATTTTAAACATTACAACCGTCACATTAGTGAGGAATCCCTGTGTTACTTGGGTGTATATCTCTCTTGTGTGACGGTAAAACTTTCCTTGTGTGTATATGTCCATGTACTTGATGATTTATGGCACAGTTGGGCCAAATATGGCCCTTGCGTCATACAATACTACCCAACCAAATAAACAAAAATCTTCGTTCTATACAACGTTCTCCTTACCCCGTCTTATATATTCAAAATTTAACTCCTGTTAGTTATCGAAAAGGTCTAGTGTGTCATATGTCAATTGGTGGAAGATTGCAGTCAAACGCCATCGTCGTCGAAGACAACGTCACGAAAAAGAGTGTCCTTAATAATGGTGCTATTTCGTTTTAGTGTTTATGCTGGAAGATTTTCTTTTTATGACTGGTAACTTTTTTGAAATGTCGAGATTAATACATTTCTCTAAAACCCAAAATTCGTTTTTAATTTTTTGCTGACATTTTGCGAAACCTTTTTAGAATTTAGATTGATTTTAATTTTATGATAAAGAAAGTTCTTGAAAAGAGTGGTGTTTTTTCATACTAAGCTATCACCGCAAGAAAATATCCATAATGTATATGGATGCTTTTGTTAATTTTTTAACGTTATATCCATTGTGAATGAATTCTCCTTTTCGTCCTTTAGTAAATTCTCCTCGCTTCTATTCGTATTTGGAATCCCACTCTTAGTCTCCAAGGAGTTGTCGATAGGTTCGACAGTGCCATAAGTCAACCAGTCGAAAATTCCAGGCAAACGTCGTCATCAATTCTCGCAAAGGGTACAAGGTGTCTTTAATAGTGGTTCTATCGCATGGGAGTGTTTATGGGAAAAACCACTTCAATTTTTTATTGGAATGTATACCGGGTGTAATATGAAACTTGGAATTGGTCGTTAATTGTTAGTTGATTTGAGGCGACTATTTTAAAATTAGATGCATCTTCATTTTGAAGAAAAGAGTACTTTCAAAGAGTCATATATGGTATTATTTTCAAACTGAGCTACTCCTGAAAGAAAATGCTTTGCAGTGTCAAGTCTATGGATTCTTATGTTAATTTTGAATATTACCCCAATGAGTCTTTGTTCTGTAAAAGTTCTATTCCTCTGCTATATATTCGAAATAACATTCTCAATCTCCGGGCAGTTATCGATGAGGTCGACAGTACTATGGGTCAACTGGTGGGATGTTGTGGGCCAATCCAACCAGTTGACTCTGTCATGTATGATGTCCCGAATGATGGAAACTGTCTTTGACGATAATGCTACCACAGGTGTCTTGATGGGAAGTAATATTTTATAGACGAAATTATGCGTCCGGTCTATAATAACTTTCAATAATACCCGAAATGTATAATTTATTTGAAACTAATATGGTAAAACAGCTACTCGGATCTCAGATGCATCTACATTCTTAAAGGAAATAGTACTTTTGAAAAAAAAATAGCGCTTATTTCTTCTTAAACTGATCTAGTGTAAGATATATCAACCATCGTAGAATGTCTATGATTATTGGCTTTAAAGTTGAACACTTTAGTGATCACACTACAAGAAAATTCTCCAATTCTGCAAACTGTTCAATAAAAAACAAATAACAACTGTTAAAATATAGCAGACATTGTCACTCATAAGGAAAGATGAAGAGTGTTTCTTTAATAATGGCTCTATTTGCGTGTGTATTTAATGGAAATAATTGATTTTTTAACTACCATTATGTTTCGGGGAAATACATTTTCCCAATATCCAAAATATATATTTTATAATGGTCTGTCTCGCTTGTGTTATCGGTTCTCATTTTAGTGAGCATTTTTTCCTTGATGCTTTTGATATCTTTTTAGGTGATATGTTGGCAGCAGCTTTTTGTAACTTGGATACGTCTACATCTTATAGAAAAAAGTGGTAATCAAAACAGCAATTTCTTTTAAAAATGGCTATGGCAGCTGTTTTTTCCCCTGCGCTAATAATCTGCGAGTTGTAGGCGTAGCACATTCGATTCCTGTCCGGTTCAATTCCTCTCTGGGTATATTTCTCTCTTCTTCCAGTAAATCTGTCCTTCTCTATGTATGTCTATTTACTTGAAGTTGTTTAGTGCAGCTTAGCCAAATATGGTATTTTTGCCAAAAAAACAATCAATTATCTTTTAGCCCTCTAGTCTAAGTGGTTTTGACTAGATATTTCGTCTATCAAGACTTGACCAATTTTGCTAATGACGAGGTACCTCGTCATCAAGGTATTGCCAATTTTTTTATGATGAAATCAAGATCTGGTCAGTTTTCTTCTAATGACGAAATATCTCGTCATCAAGATCTGGTCAGGTTTGCTAACGACGACACCTCATCGAGACAGCCACCAGGATCACAATTACAAGTCAGTAGATATCGGTCATTATAACCATCGCATTTCGCATGAATTCTATCCGTTTTATTAGATGTCCTTTTACCCCTTTAAATTTCACACTCACTCAACGATAGGGCTGACAGTTACATTAGTCAACTGGTGGAAGTTTGAAGGCAAACTCCTGTGTCCTCGTCGCTGTCACCCAACAGGAAAGATGAAGTGTGTCTCCAACAATGGTGCTATCTTGAGTGTGTGTTTTAGGGGAATGTTTTCTTTTATCATTAGAGCTATGCGTGGGTCTCATAAATCTCTCTAACATCCAAAATACATCATTTATAATGGTCTAACTCGAGTGTTATCGGTTTTCATTTTAATGAGCATTTTAGAATTTTTTTTCTTCCTAATGATGTACTTTTTACATCTTTTATGCAAATACTTTGTATCTCCAGCAATTTGGTACCTAGACGACATCTTATGAAAAATTGTGTTTTTGAGAAGATTGGTGTGCTTTTTTAACCGAGTTACTTCTGCTCGAATATCAGAAAATCAGTATAAGAGTTCCCTCCACTGTTAAGTGTTTGTAGTTATGAGAGACAAGTATGTATGTTACCGTTAAAGCTCGAAAGCCGTTAATATGCACATTACCTAGGTAATCTGCAGATTAGCTGATTTGTTCCGTTAAAGTGCGGAATCATCTAAAAAAATAGTTTCCCGCACTTTACCTAGGTAATGTGTACATTAACGGCTTTCGAATTGTTAAAGTGCAAATGTTTGTTTTTCTAATTTCCTTTCCCTCCTCCTTTCCTTTCTCATATTCATTTCCTTAATTGTAATAATACTTTTAAACCGTTTAATTGATTCTTTGTATTATACTTCGTTCATTGATTCTATCAACTATTCTATTGATTGATTCTATCAACTTGATTCTTTAGATATCAAAAAATAAATAAATAACATTATGTTTCAACAATTGTCAGTATATTTTATTTACATCTACTGATTACTATATGAAATTACTTATAACTTTATGGGATAAAAGTATAGCGTGTTTTTCAATTATTAGAACCTAGTATTACTGAGTTGTTTGTCTGATTATTAATTGTACATACAAAAATTGTGCATACAAAATTGTGCTGTTGTTCAAGCAAATATCTTATTTTCACTTTAACGAGATCATAGTAGGTAATGTGCAGATTATCTAGGTGATCTTCAGATTACCTAGGTAATTTGAGAAATGAAACAATTTTCTGCACTTTAACGGATCAACCAAGTTAATCTGTACATTACCTAGGTAATCCTAATTACATGATTACATTACCTGATTTCCGTACTTTAGCGATAACATATATATTTTCTTCATGTTATTCGTGTTCGGCAGATAGAAGGATTCGTGTCATGTCCAATGTTAACATGAGAGATCCAAGAAGCCATGGATCCCTCATGTTAAGAGTATAGGCTGGGCTCCGTAATGGTGTGGGGTTTGTTTAGCTGGCTTTCAATGGCACGCCTGGTAAGTCTACAAGCATCTCTGACAGTTGAACGTGCAGGTATGTGTGCATCCTTTCTGACGCGTTACACTCTTTCATGCCCTGCATTAATTCTGATGAGTTTGACCTTTTCTAACAGGACAATGCTCCGCCACAAAAGTCTAGACACGCCAATATATGGTAAGATGAACACTCATCTGGGTTTGCCATTCAAACCAAATTAATTGAACGCATTGACCACTGTCAGCCCTATGTTTCACTGCAATATACAATGTATGCTTAATATAAAGTTCGGTTATGGGATAAGTAAATACTCTCATGAAACTAATTCTTTTATTTAATTGCGACAATTAATTTTTGACTGTTTAATTAGGGACAATTATTCTGAGGGATGCACACGCATGTATATGTTCAGCAACGTGGGGTCTTCCTACGTGACTTCTTAGCAGTTTTGGTCATCTTGATCAATATAATGTTTCCTAGTGTTAGTTCAATCAATATATGTGGTTATTTTGTCATGTGATGTAAGCAACAGGAATACTACACCACTCGGACGCTCATAGGGTGAGTTTTGAAGGCAAAAAATAATTATTTTAAGGTACCCAAACGGTACTCCAGGAATGAGGAAATTTATTGTTTTCTAAATGTTTGTAGAGTAAACAAAATAAATGTGTACTATTCAACAACCAAAAGTTTAAAACTTTCTAAGAACATTTTTTGAAACTTAAATATAGCTAATGGGATACTTCTGCTGATACATGAAAAATCGAAAACTTTCTAAGTTCTGGTACAAAAACAATACCCCAGGAACGAAGAAATTGATATTTTTTTAATATTAATAAAAGAGAAGTAAACCTAATGTGCTATTCACTACACGAAAGCTTTAACACTGTCTAAGAAATATTTCGTTGGCTTACAAGTCTGAGACAACGAAGATGAAAATTCTACTCACTAGTTTATTTCTCATGAAGAAATATAGCCTTCGTGCAAAGAAAAATTACTAGACTTCCCCAGCCTAGTGATCACCACATTCTGGTCTATATAAGCTAGAAGAAAATAATATCTTTAAAAAATTTCTAGTGTGCTTCTCGGTAAGCTGACAATATATTAAAATATAAACATAATTTACAGGATACATTTGCCTGAAGCATGAAAAATAAAAACTTACGAAGTTTAAGGTACCAAAACGGTACTCCATGAACGAAGTGGTTGATGGTTTTAATGTTTTTAGAGTAGAAATAAACTAAATAAATATAAATGTGTACTACTCACCAACCAAAAGCCTTAAAACTACTTGATTTGTTACACAAACTTATTTTACAGAATACATTTACTGAAGCATGAAAAATCGAAAATTTTCAAAATTAAAGGTACTCAAATGGTACTTTAGGAAGGAAGTTAATAGCTTTCAAATGTTTATAGAGTAGAATTAAACGAAATAAGTACTCATCAGTCCAAAAGTTAGAAACTGCCAAAGAAACATTAATAAAAATGCAAACATAATTTAAAAAATTCATTTGCTGAAGCATGGAAAATCAAAAACTTATGACGTTTAAGGTACGTAAATGGTACTCCATGGACTAAGATATATGTTCATGTTTCTTTGAATGTTCTTAGAGTAGAAATAAACCAACTAAATTTGTACTATTCACCAACCAAAAGCCTTAAAGCTACCTAAGATTTGTTACACAAACTTATTTTATAGTATACTTTTACTGAAACATGAAAAATCGAAAACTTTCGAAATTAAAGGTACCCAAAGGGGCCTTCGTGAATGAATTTGATGGTTTTTAAATGTTTATAGAGTAGATTTGAAGCGAAGAAATTTTTACTAATAAACACCCGAAAAGTCCAAAACTGCCTAAGAAATATTTATTAAAATACATACATAATCTGCAGGATATACTTGCTGAAACATTAAAAATCGAAGACTTAGGAAGTTTAAGGTACCCAAACGGTACTCCATGCACGAAGAAGTTGATGGTTATTTGAAAAATTTTAGAGTAGAAGTAAAATAAATTGTATACTATTCACCACCAAAAGCCTTAAATGCCTGATATAGTATAAAAATATAATTTACTGTGTACATTAACTGAAGCATGAAAAATCGAAAACTTTCGAAATAACGGGCACCTAAACGGTGCTTCAGTGACGAAGTTAATTTTGTTGAACGAGATTATTTTATTTTGATGATTTTTTAAATATCTAGAGTAGAAATGAATCAAATAAATTTTTACTACTCATCACCCCCAAAAGTTAAAAACTACCTACGAAATATTTACTAAAATACAAACATAATTTACAGGATACACTTGCTAAAACATGAAAAACTTTCGGTATCATAAATTATACAACTGCATATCAAGTCATTTCAGCTAAATCTCTCCGTAATCGAATCCTCTTTACCCATCGGAAACGCGATTTTTCTCATACCAAGTACTTTTCCTGTTCCCTGGAAATTCACCCCAGGTCCCTATCGGGAGAAGGAGATATATCCCTTTCCCCTGGGGCCATTAGGTCACCAAGGTGCGCGGTAGGCGATATAAGCCTCCCGCAGGCGAGGCAGTCCATAAATAGCCGGACATGATCGTAAATTCTTTGCCTTATCCCCGTTTTATGATCGGTTCAGCCTCTAAGACCCTCAGGGTCATGAAATATTTGCTATCAAACTAATTCTTAGGAATATCTCGTTGCAGGCATTAAGTTCCATCCCGAAAGGGGGTTGTGATTTTGATGCCTGGGGTGCAGGGGAAGTAAGCGACCGTGCCAAATTTGGCGAACGAGTTATATGGAGTTTGTAGATATTTTATAAGACTATCGATTGGTATATTTGTTATCTACCTTGCTACCAAGTTATAGCAGTCTCATCGAAATCTCAACGTTTTTTAGTGTGCAGTAGAGGACATTGTTTTACAGTAGAGGAAATAAGTTTTGCTGCGTGTTTTTATGGCATGTTTGTACATAGTCGTTTTGAATACTTGCTTTATTCTCCATTACACCAACTAAAGTATGATCGGTTGTTTGGGGGTTTTATGGCGAAAGCGCCACAGTTGGCAAGCTGCTTCAAATACAAGACAGACAACTTCAAGCAAAAGTGTTCGTGAAATTAAAAAAAGGACTGGAGAATAAAATAAGTGGATGAAAGCATAAAAATGTATCCCAGGAACGACCTTGTTTGCTAAAGACAGTATATAAACCCAATGAGAAAAGGTCCGTGAAACCCATATACACTTGAAGGAGACATGCCCCTGAGTATAAAGTATTGATCGGATATGGTCATTAGGTGCGTTTAAGTCTACTCCTTATCTACCTTCCTACTACCTTATTGAATTTCCATCTCCATCACAATGTGTTTCTTAATGTGCAGCCCCATTTTATAACAGTGTAAATCTCTTTGGTTACATATTTTATGTCAATTTTGCACACATTGAAATATTTACTATAAAACTAATTATCGTTGCAGGCACTAAATTCCTTCCCGAATGGGGCTGCGATTTTAATGCCTTGGAGTGCAAGAAAAGTAAGCGACCGTACCAAATTTGGTGGACAACTTATGTGGAATTTGTTGATAGTTTATAAATCTGATTGGTCTATTTGTTACCTACCTTGCTACAGTTGTTGCCTACCTTGCTACAGTTGTTGCCTACCTTGCTACATCTAAATCTCAACGCTCTTTTAATGTGCTATTTTATGTGTAGGATGTTTGTTTCACAATAAAGGAAACTATTTTTGTTGCATATTTTTTGGTTTGTTTGTATACTTCGAAATATTTGCTGTTGAAGTACTTAGGCATATCTTGTTGCAGGCATTTAATTCCATCCCAAAAAGACTATTTTGATTCATTGGATTTTTATGTTTCTTATATTTTGCATTAATCCCACGATAGTGAGGTCAAATAGTGGCATTAGGTATGAGTTAGGTCTATTCGTAACATGCTTTCCTACTTATTTATTGTCGTGTACAAAGGGGGCTGGTGCACGTTAAATCTGTCGTGGCCTCAAATGTCCTCACGTTGGCGTGGTGTGGAAGTTTGGAGAGTGGGGTGCCAGCTCAGGTGTTGCCTCGTCATCTGACCGTGGTTCAAAATTACGTGGTGTTGTCCTCGGATCTTTCCCTTTGGGATTGATCCCGGACCGTCACCAATAGCCCGTTGTGTTGCTCCAGTGTGACGTTAATTGAAATACCTCCCTCCTACTTATTTATTACATTAACATTTCAATATCAATGTTTTTCTGGGGAAACTACGTTACTATGTACCGGTATTGTAATACAATTCAAATATCTTTTCTTTCATGTTTTCACAATATATTTTTGTGCCCATTGTTGGCTTTGTATATTTATTTTATTATGCGGTACCCGTACTAAAATAGTCAAATAGTGTCATTAAATACGGTTAGGTGTATTAGTTACTTACCTTGATGCTGCTTCTTGCATTCCTATCTCAATATCATTATTTTTTATGCAATCTCATTCTATGAGTAAGGATGCGTTTTGTGGTAGTAAATAACTTTTGTAGCATAGTTTTAAAGAATGTTTTTATACGTTGTTGGTTTATTACGCCTATTATATTTTAGATTATCCCCACTAAAATACGGTCGAGTTCTTTACTCTGGTTAGGTTTTCATTCGAGTTAGTCGTCTAACTTATAAATCATTTCAGGGAGAGATATAAAGGTAGAACTACTTTCTACGTGTACAGAATTTCATATTACAAGGATCAATTTAATTTTTCAATTTTTCGGTCGGCTACTGCTCAATTCTGCTGTGTTGGTTTGATTACAGACAGCAATTACTGTTAAGTTAAAAGCAATAAAACTCAATGCTTTCAAGAGTTCTGAATTTCTAATTTCTTCTATATTTTACAACTTATATTGACTCATCCATTTAGTTCAACTACTTAGTAGGGAGATTGAAGTAAACTATTTTTCAAGAACTGAAACGGTATAATACAAGATAATACCACCCCTATCACATCTTCTATTGTGAAAGAAACTGAAACAATTGGAAGTTTTGGAGCTAGTTATGATTTTTGGTAAAGTTCTAAAACAATGGCGTCGCCTATAGCCCGTTGTGTTGCTCCAGAGCGACGTTAATTAAATACCTACCTCTAAAACAATGGCATCTTAATAAAACTTGTCTGATCTATTGGAGTCTCTGTATTTATTAATAAATTCTCTACCATCATATTATCAGCTAATTTGATCTATAACATTAAAAACAGTACAACAAAATTATTACTCGTTTATTATGAAGAATGAATTTTTTAAATATATATATATATATATATATATATATATTCATTTATGATTATAAACCATTAAATATTCATTATAAAACATTTAGTATACATTGCAAAAATTTTAATATTTATTAATGGTTCTAAAATATTTATATTTTGTTATTAGCGTTTTAAATTTAACAATCACATATTTTTATAGACTAGATTATTAATAAATGAATCATTTTTATTTCAAGTTAAGTTTAGTTACTTTCTTCCAATTCATTTCAATTGCATCAAATAATCATGAGGTTTCTTATTTTTATGCATGGAATTATATTTTATTGCCAGAGAGTAACAATTACTAGTAAAGTAAAAGGAGATAACGATTATTAAATAATGTGCATAACTTTATTATTGAAAAAGACGGAAATCTCTTTTACAAAAGAATTATTTATGATTAGATGATCTGAGTCTCTCCAAACTAGCAACTATCTATAAGTCTTACAATATTAAATTAGAATTTAACATATTTTCACTTATATTTGTTCAGTAATTAGGTTCTACTTTAAGCAAATTGTGTTAAAATATCACTGACTGAACAGCATGTCCAAAGTGACGGTTTATTTAAGCATCAATTAATAATTTTAAGGTGAATTTGAAGAAGTGTATTCTCTGAACTGAGACCACCATGGTTCAGTAGTCCTACTGCACTAGCATCCTGAGAGCTGTAGGCGGCTCAAGTTCAATTCTTGCAACTACAGTAGACGGGCTCTCCTTTATGGCAGTACATATTTTCTTGCATGTAGTTTAGTTAGACAAGTGAAAGACATTGCAACTTTTTGCCTAACTGAAAAGTATTCTATGAATGAGTTAGGTTATACTACTATATCAATACTACTTCATTTTAACTTATTTTTGTAGTGAATTCAACGTAAACCACAGCAGTTTATGTTCATTTCTGGACGGGAAAAAATCGTTTGGTACAGCTTTGCCAAATCAGGCCCTGGCAGCATAAAAAATCAACCAACCATCACCCCCGAACTATTATATTTCAAGAAGTGTATGTATCTAATATAATGAGGGCCATGATAGCGCAGTTGGAAGAGCAACGCTGATTAGCGACTGGAGGGTGGTAAGTTCGGTACTCGGTCTAGCCAAAGACCATCGTTCACAAGGCCAATCTATCGTGGCCTCAAATGTCTTCATGTAGGCGTGGGATGGAATTTGGAGAGTGGGGTGACAGCTCAGATGCTGTCTCGTTATCCGACCGTGGTGTTGATTAATTACGTGGTGTTGTCTTCGGATTTTTCGCTTGGGTATCGAGCCAGATACGTCGCTAAAAGCCCGTTGGGTTGCTCCAATGGGACGTTAATTAACTACCTACCAATATAACGAACTCTTAAAAAGTGTCTCTCAAAGTACAAATATATTTACATAATAGAAGTTTTTGCTTTATTTTACGTATAAGCTATGGATTTAAATATTTCTCAGACAGGATGAGTTTTCTCTGAGGAATTTAATTTATTTCAAGCAGTTCGCGTGTATTTTCTGCGTTTCTTGCTAAATCATTAACAAACGTATGTATTTCCTTTTTTTTTAATTGTAATGTTTTTTTTTCCTTTCTGGAAAACTAATTAACATTTTTATTAAGTTTTCCTTAAACTTATTTCCAAGTAATCCATTATTAATAGTAAATAGTCCTTTTTCGCATGTAAAGCTCCTGTATTTCGTGAATACTTTGCACAAAACCTTTTAAATAGAATTATTTCTTTGAGAATGGAGAAACTTAACCAGTAGTCAGAAGTTTTGTTAAAAAAATCAAAATCGAGAAAAAGTATTTACTTAATAGTAATAAAAATTGTATATTAATTAATATACTGCTTCCAAAATTTTCATGGATATAAATCTTCACCCAAATTATAAATAAGAATATAAAATGTTCCGCAATCCAGAAATAATAAATTTTCATTAAAATGCGAGTAATAATGAATAAAAGGAATAAAAATTCCTTTCCAACGTAAATAAACCATCGATCGAAGATGTGTATAAATTTAAATTAAAAAGCTTCGCAGAAAGTCAATCTTTACATAGGATCTTCTCTGACGTTTAAAGGCAGGATTAATTTTGAATAACGTGTGGTCTTCGTGTGTTTAAAGAAAGTATGAACAGTATTTTCTGAATAACTATAGTTTGTTCTTTTCTATAGATACTGTAAAATGATTTTTTTACTATTCAGAATCAAATAATATTTAGTAATTAAAGATATTTTAATGTGACAATTACATCAATATTGAAACTTTTAAAAATATTAATGACTAAATTAATATAAGTTACATAACCTTAAAATTGAACGAACAGTAGAATTTTACTTAATTATTTCATTAAAAGAAACTATTTGAAATGTATAGTATACATAGTTTGAAAATAACAATATAAAAGTAAGGTGAAATAGTGTAATTAATAATTAAATTATTATGTTACAAGAAATAATTTGTTTAAAAAGCTACTGATAAAAGTGATAATTGAAAACTTTACTTAGAAATGATACAATAATACGGAAAAATTGTCATTGGATGATTATCAATAAAAAAATTTTATTGATGAGCACTCAAAATAATCAAACCAAATACAATAAACTAAATTACCTTATTTGTAACGCATTTACAGATAAATAAAAAGTTTAAATAATTTGAATTAGTTGCAATTACTGTGATCATTAAAATCAATTAAAACGAATTCGTTAATTTAAATCAATTATGAGTAATATGATAATTTAAATTAATCCATATAAATAAAAATTGAATTATTTAGTTAAGGAACTTCATTTCGTCATTCTGTCTGTTATGTCTGTTTTGGTATCTGCGTGTTTGTGCAAATATTAAACAAATTTTACAACAGAGGTGCTATGTATATGAAATATAATATGGAGGAATAATGCATGTATACGATTTGCTTCCTAAGTAAGTTGAAATTATAAAAATATCAAAAAGGTGTTAAAAAATTAGTTTCCTGACTCTTAAATGATATTGAAATTTTTCTACGGGGAAAAGAGTTATTAAAGGTCACTTTTCAATCTACTCTTAACCACTTCAACCCGAGTAAGGTTGGGTGATTCTGATGGTTGTAAACAAAATCATCTTTTAATGTTCAACATTCAAATTTACTGTTGTGTTTAACCCTATTAATGTCACTAGATTTCCGACTAGTGTAGCATTGTTTCTTCTCCTCAACATACGAATGACTGAATAAGTAGATCCACAGATTTGAGGAATTCTACTAAACATTTTACTGGGGAAGACGGTAAAAATTGGTTAGAAGTCATTCAGGAAAGACTACAAGCTACAAAATGGATATATACGTGTGAATCCCTAGGGGTAAATAGGGAAACTAAACACAAACGCATAAAACCAATTCCAAAAATCTTATGAAATTACGTGAAAATACAATTGAATATCTTCAAGAATAGATAAATTATATGGAATTTAAATAATAAATAATTTCAAAACACTTGAAGAACGACATCATTTAAACATCGAAAAACATTTAATAATCTTCAAAACCGTGAATGATAACACCCTTCAAAATGTTAACTAAAGCAAATATTTCCCTTTAAATGTTAAAAATTTGCGTGACTAGTTCCATGTGTCACCAACTCCAACTACAAATGAACTATCTCGCTAAGACATTCCTAGAAAGTCCAAAAGAACCAAAGAAAGAAAGCCAGTCCCAGCTGCGGCTTACAAGGCAGCTAATGAAATTCTTACAATCCCGACTTATACTTGGACACTTCTTCAAGAGAGCGTCTTAAGTGTCCGAGGGAAAACACTTAAGTTCTGCCGTTACAGGAGTTTAAAGCTTTGATGCGTGTAGTCCAAAGGGAATGCACTCAAAGCGGGGAGTTTTTATTGACTTCGTGCATCTTCCCTCACCGGCGTTTCGCAAGGTGTAGATGAGGTTGAGGAAGTTTCGTTGTTTGGGTGAGTCGACTGTGCATGATTTTTTCGCGATGATATGAATAGTGGAGATGAGTGGATTATTTGTTAACACTCTTGGTGGTTGTCTCGTCGAAGTATCTCACCATTAGCAAAACTGACCAGATCTTGATATTGAGAAAGTTTTGTTGTTTGGCTGAGTCGTTGTGTATGACGTTTTACGATTCTATGACTCGTGGAGATGAGTGGATTATTTCTTAACACTCTTGATGGTCTCGTCGAAGTATCACACCATTAGCAAAACTGACCAGATCTTGATATTGAGAAAGTTTTGTTGTTTGGCTGAGTCGTTGTGTATGACGTTTTACGATTCTATGACTCGTAGAGATGAGTGGATTATTTCTTAACACTCCTGGTGGTTGTATCGACGAAGTATCTCACCATTAGCAAAACTGACCATATCTTGATGTTGAGAAAGTTTTGTTGTTTGGCTGAGTCGTTGTGTATGACGTTTTACGATTCTATGACTCGTGCAGATGTGTGGATTATTTCTTAACACTCCTATGATTGTCTCGACGAGGTAACTCACCATTAGCAAATCTGACCATATCTTGAGGTTGAGAAAGTTTTGTTGTTTGGCTGAGTCGTTGTGTATGACGTTTTACGATTCTATGACTCGTGGAGATGAGTGGATTATTTCTTAACACTCCTGGTGGTTGTATCGACGAAGTATCTCACCATTAGCAAAACTGACCATATCTTGAGGTTGAGAAAGTTTTGTTGTTTGGCTGAGTCGTTGTGTATGACGTTTTACGATTCTATGACTCGTGCAGATGTGTGGATTATTTCTTAACACTCCTATGATTGTCTCGACGAGGTAACTCACCATTAGCAAATCTGACCAGATCTTGATCTCGTCATCGTCAAATATCGGCAATATCTTGATGACTAGATCGTCATTAGCACAATTGGTCATATTTCGATGAACGAGATATCTCGTCAAAACACTTTGAGGGTTATCCCTATAAGGGCGTTTCTGAAATTTTCGAGTTGCGTAGAACTGCTTTTCTCACACAACACGCATAATAACTAAATAACCATATCTCTTGATTGAAAGAATCCTAGAAAAGATAATATTGGTCAAAACTAGTTAGAAGTAATTCAAGGAAGACTGCAGGTTTCAGAGCGGAAATCTTCATGTGAACCCTTCAGAGGCTTTAAGAAATTGTAGAATCTTCCGTTAATCAGTTTTGGGAAAAACTTGTTTAAGCTTTGAAGTATGCCACTCCGTTGGGAAACTCGCGTATACAGGGTGGCCAAAGTTTCACAATAATTGTACCCATCAATTCTGGGTCGAAAATCAACCCGAAAAGGGTTTTTTCCGTTTTACGATTCTACGTGTTATTCGACGGAAATATTCGTGTGAACCCCTCAAAGAGTTTTAAGAAGTTGTTGAATCTTCATCATCATAAATTCCTTCGTGTCTAAGGGCACATAAGGCCTTCAATCTAGATCGCCAAAATTTCCTGTCCGATACGGCAAGTCTAGCTTCATACCAGCTCACCCCATCCAGCCTCACTTCTCTCTTGTTCCATCATAAGCCGCCAGGTCAAACGGGGACGTCCACGCTTTCTCTTTCCATCAGGGGTCCAGGTCAATGCTGTATTAGGGGGGGTATTTCAATTAACGTCACGCTGGAGCAACACAATGGGCTATTGGTGACGGTCCGGGATCAATCCCAAAGGGAAAGATCCGAGGACAACACCACGTAATTTTGAACCACGGTCAGATGACGAGGCAACACCTGAACTGGCACCCCACTCTCCAAACTTCCACACCACGCCAACGTGAGGACATTTGAGGCCACGACAGATTTAACGTGCACCAGCCCCCTTTGTACACGACGGTGTTTGGCTGGATTCGAACTCGCAACCCTTCGGTTGCTAGTCCGTTGCTCTTCCAACCGGGCCACCGCGGCCCATTGCTGTATTAGGAATAGTGTACCTGTTCATTCTTAAATGTGTCCTGTGAACTTCCAAAGTCTAAATTTCATTTCATTTCCTATTTCATTAAATTGTGCTTTATTTAATAATTCTTCGTTTGAAATGCAGTATAGCCAAAAAATCTTTAAAATAATTCTTAAACATTTATTTTGAAAAACATTTAATTTGTTGCACTGAGTTTTGGTAGTAATTTCCCATACTTCAGAACCGTATAAGAGAACTAAAAGTACTAGTGATTTGTACAGATTTAATTTGATTTTTACATGTATATTAGTTGCTCTCCACAATTTATTAAGATTCTTAAAACAGTTGCGCGCTTTTGAAATTCTAAGATCTATATCTTTATCAGTACCATCATTTTTGTTTATTGTTGCTCCCAGATATTAAAAGGTGCTTGCATCTTTTATTGAGTTATTTTGTACCTTGATGGGAGTGCTAGATTTTTCGTTAATTCTGCGGACTTTTGTTTTATTCTGAGTGATTTTTAGACCCACTAGTTTAGCATTTTCTGAAAAGGCATCAGTTTTTGTTTGTAATTCTCTTAACTTGACGACAACATGACGATATCGTCTGCAAAATCAAGATCCTCTAAAACAGATGTAAAATTCCATCTTATTCCTGTTCTTTGATTTCTAAAAGTTGTTATGATCCAGTCAATAATGATAATAAAAAGATCTGACATGACACAACCCTATCGAACTCCACTTTCCACTAAAAAGAAATCTTAATTTTCCTTTCAATGCAAGTTTTACTATTTCTATACATTTCTTATATTATATTTATGTTTTTTTGTGGAATACCATAAAGTTTCAAAATTTGCCACAATTTGGCTCTAATAACAAAATCAAAAGGTTTACTAAAATCTATAAAGTTCAAATATATTGTAGCATTATATTCTAATGTCTGTTGGATATTTCTAAGTGCAAAAACATGTCGAATCTCCGGTTAGTTCATTTTGGGAGAAGCATATTTAAGGTTTCTAGTATGTCACTTTGTTAGAAAACTCGGGGGTTGTGGTAGCCCGGTTGGAAGAGTAGCAGAATGAGGGTTGCAAATTCAAAACATGATCCAACCAAAGATCGTTGCTTAAGTGGAGGCTGGTACAAGTTAAATATTTGGTCTCCTCAAATGTCCCTATGTTGACGTGGTAGTTTGGAAGGTGGGGTGCCTGTTATGGTGTTGACCTCGTCAACTGACCGTGGTTCAAAGTTACGGGGAGTTGTCTTCGGATCTTTCCCTTCGGGATTGATCCCGGAACGTCACCAAAAGCCCGTTGCACTGCTCCAGTTTGACGTTAATTTAATTACATACCGTTAGGAAACTCATGTATACAGGATTGCCAGGGTCGTACACTAATCATACCGCGTTATTCTATGTCAAAACCCAAACCGAAAAGTATTTTCCTTTTGTCGAATGGATGACATACCAGAGAAGCATACCTACAAATGATAGTTCACCACACACATTTAGATTTGAATATCCATCTAATACTCAAGTTTCGTACACGTGTTACATTTTTCTCTATGGTAATTGTTATCTCAAAGAGCCAATAGGATAATTTGGTGTTTTTAGCGCTGAAACTTGGATTGACCGGATGTGACGTCGTAAAATTTTCGAAGCGAATATCTCTGGAATGTATCATCCAATTAAAAAACGGATACCTTTTCAATTTAATTTTTGATTAGGAACCTGGTGATGTCATAATCGTAGGTTCGATTATGACTATCGTGTATCAATGATTATAGAAGCGAGTTATACTATAAATATTGTTATTAGAACACAATAAATCAAAATAAAAAAATTTTAAATAATACTTTTACATTTAAGGAGCATCTCTGTTACCGTAAGAGCATCTCATGTTAAAGTAGAAATTGGCATAAGTAAATAATATACATAAACCATCACGAGATATGTTTGTTTTTTGATGGAAAGAGATACGACAAGCATACTTGATAGTTTTATCCCACACATTAGGATTTACATATTCATCTGTGGCTTTATTTTCGTATATACGTCCCAATTTTCTCTTGGGTAATTTTAACGCTAGAGAAGCAATAGAAAAATTTGATGTTTTATTATTGAAATTTTAATAGACTAAGTAATATGAAATTTTCAACTCGAATATCTCCGGAATAACCCGTCCAAAAAAAGACATTTTTTCGGGATTGTTTTCGATAAGAAAGCGTTTTATATGATGGTTGTATGAGGTCGATTATGGATATCCTATATCAAAGCGAGTTATGAGAAAAATATTTAGTGTTGTGTATGAATGTAGTTAATTAACATCACACTGGAGCAACACAGCGGGTTAATGGCTAAGGTCCGGGTTGAATCCAAGTGAGTGAAGTCGATCAGTGGGTATGCCCACTGCGCTAGAAACCTTTAATTTGTAGGTGGTGCAGGTTTGATTCCTGTCAGGTGCATTCCTCCCTGGATGTATTTCTATCTTCTGTGTCAGTAAAACTTTCATCGTATGTCTGTCTATTACTTGATATTGTATGTCTTGTGCCTGTCGCAGCATGGCCAAATATGGCCCTTGCGTCTGTCGCAGCATGGCCAAATATGGCCCTTGCGCCTGTCGCAGCATAGCCAAATATGGCCCTTGCGCCATAAAACCCGAACGAACCAACCGGGATCAATCCCGAAGGGAATTGTGTCCTAGGTTCTATTTGAATCCTCTCAGATGGCAAATGGGAGAAAACAGTAAGCAATAGTGACATTTGGTATTAGAAAGTAACAAGGAATTAAAATATATGAAATCAAACTAACGCTTCTTAAATCGCATCCGTCTTGTTAAACTAGAAGCTTCGTAAGTTTGAATCACAATACAATTTAACCCATCTCCATTCCAGTAAGCTTTAAAAGATCATTGTAAAGAAAGGAAAGTTCCCTGCTGCCTCGGAAACTTCCCCAACGAGTATCAAGTTTCTCTGCCAAATGCCAAACAATCCCATTCAATTGTTCTAAGCTGGCAAGAATCCCAGACATATTTTTTCCCATCATTTACATACGGACCCGAATGTTTCAAGTTCTCCCCAAACCAAGGGCGAGAAGATATGGCGATTTATTACTTCGAATCCCCGCTTACTTGCCGATTTATTTGGGTGACGCTCGGTTTTCTGTAACGATCCCTTTTTTCGGTCGCCTGTTTCCGTTTCTTTGCATGTCATTATACAGTTTCCGGTTCGCTGATGCCCGGATGACAAGGGGGAGAACAAAGCCCGGCCGTCGTTGCTTCACTTCTTTTCAGATAAATTCGATTGAGAGATGCCGGATGTAGGAGGAAAAATCGAAACTTCGATGGCATTGTTCTTATCGCTATTTGTTAATTTATTTGCTAAAGGGGGGAAACTAACGGTCTCGCTAAGGGCTTATGCAGGAATGATTTTCGTTTATTGCGTTTGAATAATGGACGCTTCACTTGAGCTGGAATTTATGATTTTTGCCCATTTAGTAGATTAATGTGACAGAAAAAAATGTGATGTGTTTTAAGTTTCGCTGTTGATGGCATGGCTTTGCGTTTAACTGATGGTGCAATTTTTCGCTTAATTATTTCATGCCTAGTACTCTTGAACAAAGTTGATCATTTGTTCACTGTCGATAATGAAGAACTTAATTTTAAAAGGGACGTGTACTTGAACATCAGAAACATACAAACATAAGAACTATTTTATTATTAAACCCTCCAAGTGGTTTCGACGATATATCTCGTCCATCAAGTTCTGACCAATTTTGCTATTGACGAGATCTTGTCGTCAAGACATTGCCGATATTTTATGACGAAGAGATCAAGATCTGGCCCTGTTTTTTCTAATGGCATGATATCTTGTTCATCGAGATATTTGGATAGTTTTGATAATAACGAGATATCTCATAGAGACAACCACCGATAAGGTTAAACTGACAGATCCGCGCATTGCATCTTTGTTAATGGTTCTGAATCTCCGAATGTCACGAGATTTTTGAGTAGTGTATTGTTGCTTTTCATCCACAATTGCATAATGACCACATCTATAGGTTGAAAGAATCGTATGAAAATTATATTTGTCCAGAAGATTAAAACTCGTTAGTTATACAAGCAAGACTGCAGATTACAAAAAGGATATATGAGTGGGAATCCTTCATAGGGTTAACTGCTTATATCTATTGATGCAGCGTCATTGCACAAACTTCATACCCTATTTAAATTCATTTAAAAATTCGTTGTTTCTTAATTTTCCCCTTTTATCAAATAAATTAACGGTGTCCCTAAGGGTTTATGCAGGAATGATTTTCGTTTGTTGCGTTTGAACAATGGCCGCTTCACTTGAGCTGGAATTTATGATTCTTACCCACTTAGTAGATTAACGTGACAGAAAAAAATGCGATGTATTTTAAGTTTCGATATTGGGGATCATGGCTTTGTATTTAGCTGATGGTGCAATTTTTAGCCTAATTATTTCACACTTAGTACTCTTAAACAAAGTCAGTCCTTTGTTCACTGCTCTATAATGAAGAACTTAATTCTAAAAGGGACGTGTACTTGAACATAAAAGCATACAAGCTTAAGAATTATTTTTTTGTTAAATTCTTTAAATGGTTTCGATGAGATATCTCGTCCATCAAGATCTGACCAATCCTGTTAATGAAGGAATATCTCGTCATTAAAATATTGTCGATTCTTTTATGATGAAGTGATGAAGATGTGGTCATGTTTTTTCCAATGACGAGATTTCTGGTCCATTAAGATATCTGGTTAATTTTGCAAATGACGACATATCTCGTGTAGACAACTACCAGGGTTAAATCGACAGATCTGTGCATTGCATCTGCGTTAAAGTATCTTAACCCTTTGAGTGTCACGAGATTTTTGAGTACGTATTGCTGCTTTTCCTCCACATCATACATAATGACCACGTCTATTGGTTCAAAGACTCGTATGAAATATTCTACGAGTCAAGAAGGTTAAAACTGGTTAGTCATACTGGAAGACTGAAGGTTTCAGAACGAATATATGCGTGTGTTTCATTCAGAGGGTTGATTGTTTATATCTATAGACGGCAGCGTCATGGCTCAGACTTCATATCTCATTTAAATCAATTTAAAAATTCGCTATTTGTTAGTTTTTCCCTTTTATAAAATAAATAAAAGGTCTCGCTAAAGGCTCATGCAGGAATTATTTTCTATTATTGCCTTTGAATAATGGTGCTTCACTTGAGCTGAAATTTATGATTATTGAAAGTTTAGTAGATTAATATGACAGAAAAAAATGGCGATGTGTCTTAAGTTTCGCTGGTTGATGTCATAGCTTTGTGTCTAACTGATGATGCATTTTTTGTTTAATTATTTCATGCTTAGTACTGTTGAACAAAGTCGATCGTTTGTTCACTGTCTTATACTTACGAACTTAATTCTAAAAGGGACGCGTGCTTGAACACCAAAACATACAAACATAAGACCTATTTTATTATTAAACCCTCCAAGTGGTTTTGACAAGATATCTCGTCCATCATGATCTATCATCAATTTCGCTATTGACGAGATATCTCGTCATCAAGACATTGCCAATTTTTTATGACGAAGAGATCAAGATCTGGACATATTTTTCCTAATGACGCGATATTTTGCAATCAAGGTATCTAGATAGTTTTGCTAAAACGAGATATCTCGTAGAGATAACCACCAGTAGGGTTAAACTGACCCTCCGAGTGTCATGAAATTTTTGAGTAGTGTATTGTTGCTTTTCCTCCATAATGACTGCACCTATAGGTGGAAAGAATCGTATAAAAATGATATGTCATGATTACAAATGTTTAGTTAAACAGGAAAGACTTCAGACTGCAGAAAGGACATGGGTGTGAATCCTTCAGAGGATAAATTGCTTATGTCTTTTGATGGCATCGTCATTGCACATACTGCATACCCTATTTAAATTCATTTAAAAATTCTATATTTCTTAGTTTCCCCTTTTAGAAACAAAATTAACGGTTTTAGTAAGGGTTTATGCAGGAATGATTTTCGTTTATTGCGTTTGAAAAATGACCGGTTCACTTGAGCATCATCACTGATACATCAAGATCTGACCAATTTTGCTATTGACGAGATATATCGACATTGAAATATTGCCGGGTTTTTTTATGAGGACGTGATCAAGATTTGGTCAGGTGGTTTTTGTAGCAATATATGCTTTTGTAATGAGATATGTATTTTGTTATGATATATATGATAATGAGATATCTTGTCCTTCACGATATCTGGTTAAGACATCTGACGATACATTTTCTTAAACCTTTGTGTGGTTGTCACGACGAGGTACCTCGTCACAGCAAACTTAACAGATCTTGGTGAATGATATATCTTCGTCATTAGAAGAAAACTGACCATATGTTGTTCAAAGTCAATGATCGAAAATCGGCAATTTCTTTATGGCGAGGTATCTCGTCATTGGCAAATTTAGTCAGATCTTGATGGACGAGATATCTCCTCTTTAGCAAAATTGGTAGGTCCTTGATGGGAGAGATATCTCATTGAAACCACTTGGAGGGTTAAACCTCTTTGTCACGAGATTTTTGATTAGTGTAGTGCTGCTTTTACCCCACAACAAACATAATGACCACATCTGTTTGAAAGAATCGTAAGAACGATTCTATGGTTAAAAAGATTCCTCTTGATCAGTCATACAATGACGACTATTGATTGCAGAAGGAGTATATGGTTGTGAAACCTTCAGAGGGTTTATTGCTTATATCTATTGGACGGCAGTCATTGCTTATACTTCATGCCTTATTTAAACCTACTGTTGGTTGTCTCAAGAAGGAATCTCATCATTAGAAAAATTTACCAGATCTTGATTAACGAAGTAGTTCGTCATTATTAGAAAACGGATTAGATCTTGATGAACGAGATATCTCGTTATTAGAAGAAAACTGATAGGATCTTGATTTCGACGTCATCGAAAAATCGGCAATATCTTCTTGACATGATATTTCGCCATTATCAAAATTGATCAGATCTTGGTGGACGAAATATCTCATCGAAACCACTAGAAGAGTTAAATCCATTTAAAAATTAATATAAGTATTGATGTGCACACTTTATACCTCCAAATGAAATAAAATTAGTCAAAATATGAAACAACATGAATCTTACTGGTGCTAATTCTTTCTTATTTCCAATAAAATACATGGATAAAAGCTCACACCTCACACAAATTGCCCCAATTAGCTTATGAGGGTCCATATCAGTTGCATCTCATTTACTTGTTAAGGCGAAGAGGTATTCATCGCATATCGGTATTCACAAAGCATATTTTCAAACTCGCTCACGTTTCTTTGTGTTGATTTCAATCTTCCTAATTTCGCATTGCCTTCTATAACAAACTGATGAAAACTTTCATTAGAGCGTCCAGCTCTTCCATGTAGTTTTAACAATATTATGTCTCAATCAATAGTCTCTCTCCCCCTCTCTCAAATCAAATCAAGATTTAAACTAAGAAACCTAAACTAAGAAGCTAACTATTGGCCCAATGTATCCCATATCGTTTAGAACCGTTTGTTGCTATCCATTAATGAACAAATAATGTTGAGTCTGTAACACTGTTGTCTGTGTATTGGTAATGAACTATATATATATATACGGATATTTAAATTTATTCATGCACAAGCATTTATTCTAAGTCAGTTTAATTCTGGTCGATCTAAGAAAATATGTAACAATTGTGGATATTTACAATTTAAATTACATACATTTTGTTCAGCCTCGTGAAAGGTTATATATGTAATAAATAATCCCTCACCATTAAATAACAGACCTTTATTAGTATGATCTCTGAATTATTTTTATGTAGTTCTATATAGCAGTAATATGCAGCCCGTTTGAACCTGGGCTTAAGTTCAGCAGTATTTTCCGAATTTCAATGAAGGCATTATGTAGCAAGATATTCAAGTAAGCATTTTCATAATTCTCAATATTCTTTTCATTCAAGTCTCTTTAAAAACCCATATATTTACAAAACTCTACGATGACGGCTTTGTTCACAATATACAACAAAACATATTCTTCGTGAGGAACAAATGGAAGAGGAGATTTAAAATGTGTTAACTTAACATTTTCTTATTTTTTATGGTTGAACATTTTCTAAAATACTTTTCAATATGAAAAGAAATAAACTGTATAAATCAAGCTACATTTTCAACTCTTCTCTGATTTTTTGCTTACTGCTGATTAAAATATACTTGATACTCATTCAATGAATATTTATAATTTTTACCAATTACTAGAATAATGTGCTAAAATGGAGATTTGTTTTAAGTTTCAAAATAAGTTGGATTTGATGGCTTTATGTTTAACTGATGGTATAGTTTAATCATCTCATGCCCAGTACTTTTATAAGTAAAGTCAGTCATTTGTTTATTGTGGTATAAATACTTATTTTGATTCAAAAATGAATTTTAGTTTAAAGATCAAAATACACAAATTTAAGAGAACTCTTTTTATTTATATCAGAAATCTTTATATCTTGGTGGGATTAAGTAGGCTGCAAGGTAGTGTCCAAAAGCATCTCAAGCCATTTCTATTGGATTGAGATCAGGTAACCTTGCTTGATGAGAATTACCTTAGCTACAATGTTACCTTAATTTTTGGATATGTGTGTATAAAACCAAAATTTTCGGGACAAAAGAATATTCTAGAGAACTAGGAACGTAAGCTTGTAATAATAATTTACTTACTCATTAGGCAGAAAATTAATTTCATTTTATCAGTATCTATAAGTCATTTTATTTTGAGTACTCATAAAATATAAAGCAAGCATTACGAATTTGAGACTCATTTCTTACAAATTTAACAAAAGTTTTAAAAGCATTGTTTCGTCAATTTTTTACTATCAAATTGTAGTATCCAAACGCGGGAGATCAACCAATGTATTTTGTATATTTGATTTTCCCAGCAGTGTCAATAATGAAAATCCGCACTGTATGACTCAAAATAGAAAAAATGAATAAACTCGAGTCTCAAGATAGAATATAGAATAGCAGTCTACAATCAGTAATTTATAGTTTCAGACTTTTGTAACATGTACTTGAATTTTATGTTTAAAGCAGTATGAGCAATCAATATCCAAACTGTATCATTCAAAATAAAAAATGAATAAACTCAAGTATCAAGATAGAATAGTAGTCTACAATCAGTAATATAAAAATTTATAAACTTTTGAAACATGTATTTGAATTTGATGTTTAAAGCAGTATGAACTATGAAAATCAACAGTGTATCACAAAGTCAAAACATGAATAAACTAATTTATCATGAATCAACTCAATCTACTACAGAAATCTACTTGTTTACATGTACTTGTATTTGATGTTCAAAATACTATGAGTAATGGATACACTTCAATACCCAAAATTAAAAAGTGAATGAAATAAGATATTAAGACAGTAATCTAATCTAAAAGTTACAAACTATAGAAACATGTACTTGTAACCATATTTATCGTTTAAAGCAGCATGAATAATGAATATCCACACTGTATCACCCAAAATTAAAAAATGAATAAAATCAATTCTTACCCTCATGGTGGTTGTCTCGACGAGGTATCTCGTATTTATCAAAACTGACCAGATTTTGATGAACGATATATATCGTCCATCAAGTATGCAAAAACTGACCAGATTTTGATGAACGATATATCTCGTCCATCAAGTATGCAAAAACTGACCAGATGTTAACCTCGACATCATCAAAAAATCGAGAATATCTTGATGACGAGATATCTCTTAGCAAATTTGGTCACATCTTGATAGACAAGATATATCGTCGAAACCACTTGGAGTGTGAAAATAGAATAGAATCTACAATCAGTAATCTACAAAATTTAAACTTTGGTAACATGTACTTGTTCAAAGCAGCATGGGTAGTTAATATCCACACTTTATCCCACGAAATTAAAAAAGAGTAAACTCAAGCACTAAGATAGAATAGCAATAACAATACTTTCAGAATTGTCTTTGAAAAAAATAAACCTTTCCCTCATATTTAATCTTTCTTTTACCTCTTTTTTACTCAATCTGCAAATAAAATCGAAATGGGACTTCTAAATCTTTCGTTCCTCCACTTTCGCTTGTCTAGTGTTTCAGTAAATTGATCTCTCCGACATTTTCGTCTGTTTCCTGATAGAGCACGCCGGCCAAACATTTTTAAGGAAGGAACCGGCTTAAAAAAAATTGCGCATTTCGTTGAAGAAGAAGCGGGCATCAATCACATGTGACAGCGCACTCAATCACAACGTTTCCTCGAACGCTTACGTTGCTGTATGGTCCCAGATAAATCTTAAAAAATGCAAGAAAAACTCAATAGACTCCTCTTTTGTTAAGAATACCCCCTCTACGGAGCGAATACATGTAAAAAATAGAGCATCTTACATCGTTGACATTTTGACTAGTTATTTTTAGGTTCTTGAAGGAAGTTTTCAGAACTTTGGTAAGTTACAAATATTTATTTAGAACAGATTAATCAGAATTTTAGTATTAATTGCTTTCAATATCAACGCATATGTTACTCCTTTTACATTTTTCGCACTGCACATAAAAATATTTCTAACATTCAAAATCTCAAGAAGAATTTTGATGTACAGAGTGATCCCATAGAAGAGTCTCTTTACGATTTCAAAATTTTATGAACTTTTACTTAAAAAAACGAATTTAGTTTTTATACGAACTGAATGCACCAACTGAACCAGCTCTCTGGTTAACCAGCCAATATTAAAAGTACTGTATATACACGAGACCAGTATTTCCAAAACTATGTTCTGTGAAACACTGGTGTTCTACAGATAGTGAAAAATTATCAAAATTAAAAAGTCTCTAGCGGTATTAATTGCTGTGACCAATTGGAAACATGTTTTTGAAAATCAGGCGTTCCTTACTTTGCTTTTATATGCTGAAAGTCCGAGAACAGACTTGACACTGCAAAAGATATGAGGATTCAAATATTGTGCCTGAATTCATTTTCCTCAAACTAATTTGTATTTCAAAGATCCCAAAACATCTAAATCATTAAGAACGTAATTTTACAATGTATATGTGTTAGTTTATTTAACTATTTTTATGTGGTTTATTTAACCCTCCTAGTGGTTGACTTGACGAGGTGTCTCGTCATTAGCAAAACTGACTACATCGTGATGGACAAGATATTTCACAGCTAGCAAAATTGTTCAGATTCTGATGGACGAGATATCTCGTCAAAACTAGTTGTAGAGTTAAATAATTAACATTTGATGATAGATGCTTATTTTTTTCTTAACGTTTAGATTTACTAATTTATTTGATTTATTATTTACATATACCTACCCTACAAAATAACTAAGGCGTTCCGTTAAAATTTCAGGACTTCTGAAGTGTTCCGTTGAAATGAGTAGTTGGAAAACGCTGAAGTAGACCAACAAATATAAGGCAAGAATAACTGCGACAATGTAATTTATTGTAAGTTTATTTAGAACAAAAAAATAATTAGCTCTTTTTGCTCTATCGATTAAAAGAGAACCTAAAGAGTGAAGAAAACAGCATACAACTCGCAAAATTTTTATTCGCACTTCTTCAAAACGTTTTTTTTGTGAAATTAAACGCACCATTCTTAACAAACGCCGTTTTATTAAACCGTTCCTAACGTGTTCGAGTTCATAAAAACACCCTTACTAAAAAGAAATCGAATTCCCTTCACACTTCTTCCTCTTTATTCAAAACGAGCTTACAAAATACGCAACATTTTAAAAAATTAACACCAACAAAAACAACAGAAAAATAAATTCAAAAGTACTTCTTTTCCACCATTCCTCTTGCGAAAACTCACTGCTTCCAGCGAGACGTCTACAGCTTATTTTGTGTACCATCGAGCATATTTAAGAAAAGAAATATTCCTTCTGAAAACAAAAGAAATACGCGTGGGCATTCTGCACATTCTAATGAATCTAATTATCGGAAGATTAGAAAAATTCCTCACTTCCTTCTTCTCGAATGCTAAAAGTGTTTGATTAAACAGTTTTTTGCTCGCCGCGTTTCTCCTTTGAAAGGTAAATCCTTTCTTAAAACTCTCGAAAGTTCTTTCCTTAATTATGCGTTGGGAAATTTTTAATAAGTGGCATAGCTCTAATTTTACTTGCTTAATGACAATGTTACTTCGCTTAAGCTGTGCTTTAATTTGAAAATCGTGCCAGTAGGTGGTTTTACCGTTATTTCTTGTGCTTTAATTCGGGAATTTTTACCACCTGTCTCTGGAGAATGTTGTAATTAATATTTGAAAGGCGCCATTTTATTTTAAAACTTGTAACTCTCCACGCTTATGTTGGAAATGCACGTTCGGGCTTTTAATTTATCAAAATATAATTGTAAAGTATTAAATATAAATGCAATAATTTATTCAGGATGGAACAAAAGTCATGAAAGGGGACTGAAGTTTTAATAACTTTTTAATTCATTTTTCCTATTTTTTTTCGGATATTTTATAAATAATATACATTACCTGACATTGAAAATGCAACACCAAGAAGGAGTTGGCAGAAAGTGCTGAAATTTGGCAAGCAGAGAGAGACAGCAACGAGCAATAAGTGATCTTTATTGCAACATTATACACCTTGCCACTGAGCAGCAAGAACGTCTGATCAGTAGGTTGTAGGACCACCGCGAGCGGCGATACAGGCAGCAACACGTCTAGGTACAGACGCAATGAGCGTGCGGATGGTGTCCTGAGGGATGGCTGCCCATTCCCTGTCAACCATTTGCCAGAGTTCGTCTTCTGAACGTGCCGGTGGCAACGTATGCAAGCGACGTCCAATGACGTCCCAGAAATGTTCGATAGGTGAGAGATCAGGGGAGAGAGCTGGCCAGGGAAGCACCTGGGTACCTTGCAGGGCATGTTGGCTGATACGTGCCGTGTGCGGCCGGGCGTTATCCTGCTGGAAAATGGCATTGGGCACCCCCTGAAGGAAAGGTAGTGTCACCGTCTGCAGCACGCATCCACGTATCGTTGGGCCGTCATAGTGCCCTGAATACGGACCAGAGGTGACCTGCTATCGTGGGCGATGGCGCCCCAAACCATTATACCGCGTTGTCTCGCGGTATGGCGTTCCACATATGCGGCCGGATTGGCCCTGTCACCACGTCGGCGCCAGACTCGTACACGACGAAATTCCCTTGGTCCAATCATCTGTGTCGCAACCGGTGCACCGTGGACGCGTGTAGGTGGGTATCTGCTGAGATTTGACGTATGGACCGACCTGCCCTTCTGAGGCCAATCACCATACCCCTCGTGAAGTCATCTGTTTGCTGGAACTGTCTTGATTGGCGGCGTCCTGGCATTCTCCGCTACTAGACGTTTCCTCTGAGACACAAAAACAAATTGCAACTTGATTTACCTGGCAAACAGAGCGGCGCGAAACTGACCACTTTTGCAGGTTCCTTCCCTGGTTTTTCACTCGCCGTCCGCGGGACAGCTGCGCAGTTTGCATCATTTACATATCTCGGTGAGCTGCGTCTACCCTGTAAATTTCATCCAGTTCTGCGCACTCCTTCTGGGTGTTGCATTTTCAATGTCAGGTAGTGTATAATATAGAGGATTAACCATTGAAAAATACACGACCAAACAGCGAACACACACAAGTTGGTACTTTTTACTCTCAACGTCCCAAGCATGCTTTTGCGGATGCCACACGTTCGGGTATTAGTCCTTTGTGTACATCTCCACAATTACTTTCTTGGCGTGGTGTTGAAGTTTGGAGAGTGACGTTCCAGCTCAGGTGTTGATCTCGTCATCTGACAGTGGTTCAAAATTGCGAGATCTTGTCCTTGGATCTTTTCCTTAGGGATTGATCAATGCCAAAGATCAATCAGTAAATACCACTCTCTTGAGCTTAACCATCTACACATATTTGCCCCCTCGCCCATACCTGTCAAAAGCCATGATGCTATCTCCACGCCAATATTACATGTTACATTAAATAGTCGCGAAATTAGCGCTTATATGATAAGTGTAGAACTCAAATCAAATTTGTATATGGCATCTTCTATTCGATGAAATAACAATCGTACTGTACGTATATGTATGTATATATGTTACAGTGAAAGACCGAAATCTGGAGAATGTCGACTTTCACCGGTGAATGTCAACATTCACATAGTCGCTTGGTGTATGTCCGAAATATTTGCTTAATACCCTTATTTCTGACTTACACCGGCAAATGTCGACATTCACCATGCATTAATGGTGAATGTTGAACATGTCGGAGATTTATATTTTCTTCTCCGTATTTCAGTCGCGATAAAACGTCACAAGGGTGACGTAACTTTTTCGCCTCTCTTTCTGAGAGGAGTGACCAAGAACTTAAAACAAACAGTACATTCTAAATAAGAAAAGAAAATAATAGTAATAAAAAACTTACCTAATTATATGATTCAGATCTTATTTATTGCAACAACTTATATATATAAACTATTATGACACTTTGAATTCCACAAGAGTCCCTTGCTTTTACAACTGCATTTATTTGTGGAACACTTCCTTTTGCAATTACAGCGTGTATAGCTTTGCCCCCCACTTCTCGAATTAGCTGCAGCTGCTTCTCTCAGCGACATTTCTTGAAAAGAAATCTCATCTATGGAAAGTAACTTTTCTTTACAAATTACGAACTGATTACGTGTGTAAAGCTGCTTGAGGGTACCATTTTTATTTGCCAGTTTATAGAAGTCGGAGTCTTCTATTCCAACAACAGCCGCTAACACATTTCGGCTATCTGTACGACCACGGTCGACATCAGGGACTTGTATTTGTACAGTATCACCAATTTGAGCAGGAGGAAATTGTTTTTGTGAGGTTCGTAACATTTCAGAAAGTATTTTAGAGTACTTTTCTTGAGAAAAATAAAAACAATTGTCTTCTCGTTTACCCGCAATTAATGCATTTAACTTTTCAAGAAAAAGATCACGATTCACTGCAGTATCCATTCAGTATAAATTAGGGTATCGGAAAAAAACCTCGGCTCTTCTCTTTTCGACCTCCACCAGAGCATATCTGTGATTGTCGACATACACCGGTGAGAATGTACAAGAATGTAATGAAATATTCGATCTTTCACCGACGTATTTGGTATGTGTCGACATTCACCGGTGAAAGTCGACATTCTCCAATTTCGGTCTTTCACGGTAACATATACATAATTTTCAAATGTTTAAATAAACTAATAAATTAATAGTAACTTTACACAACACATTATACGCCTCTGTAACAATCAGTATAAGCAAAACTTTATGCAGACAGCCTACAGATATACGACCTGGCCCCTCATACGTCTTTAGTGCACCTGCAGAAAAATTCTCCATAGCATTGGATAAAATAAGCTAAGTACCGAAATTATATGATTATGTATTAAGGTGCGTATGTGATAAAATAATAATAAATCGAATCATTCATCTTATGTACCTGTTACAATAATAACCTGTTCAGTATAAGCAAAACTTTATTAAAACTAGATTAAACTGCAATACAAGAAATTGCAGTTTAATCTAGCTTTGTATAAACATTGAATAGAAATGAAAATAACAATTTAAGCTGTCTGACTTTGTCTTGGACAGATAAAATCTATGTAAATAAAAATGGAGTGTTTGTACAATTGAATACATTCGATCCCTTTCATTTTATTTATGCGCTTTGAGACATTCTAATTCAAAGTTAGTGATTTCCGTGTTTAATGTCTGTCTCTGTGTGTCTTGCTACGCCCAAACGGTTGGGTATATTTTACTGAAACTTGCATACAGTGAATAATTAAAAGTAACTTAGTAACTGAACTTCGTTGCGTCTGTCTTCCCGTCTAATTTCTGATTTTGTGTTTGTGCAAATATCCACATAAAATTTATTTAATATAATTTCATAGTGTTATAACTTATAAAACATATTAAATTAAAGAATACATTATTTAAATTTCCTTTGCATAGATTTTTACGTTTCACGTTAAAACAGCTGAATGCTCATTCTTAAATCAACCTTAATTTGCATTTTGGGAAAAGATTAGATGTAAATTGAGCATTTTGATTAATCGGATTATTTTACTAGTACAGCTGGAAAAGCAATTATTTTTCCAATAATTAGTTTTACAGAATTTAAACTATTATAATTTATTTATTTTGAGCCATATTTTTTCTTTGCAAAACATAATTTCTGAATATATGGAACAGAGATGATAAAAAGAAAATAAAAATTCAATTTTGTACTAGAGCAAAATAGAAATTAGTTATTTTATATCTAATATTGCAGAAATTTTTAAAATGTCTAAAAAGTGTTAAAAACTATTTTTCTGACATCTAATACGTTAGCAATTTTCTACGAAAGAGAAAAGTGATTATTCTGGTCACTTTTTCAATCTACAGTTAACCAGTTCAATACAAGTAACGTCGGGTAATACTACTTTACAAAACGAAACCTTTAAAATAAGACTTAGCTAATCGGACGTTTTAATTATTCATTTTTTAAACATTGACATAAGCTTCCTTTACAAGACGATTAAAATCAGTAAAATTTACATTTATTTTTCATGTTGCAAACTAAGTTATTGGCTGTAACTCAACAGTCAACCAATCCTTGTACTCAATAGTCAAGTAAATACTTATACATATATATCTGAACAGGTACGTGATTTACATTCAAAAATAGAATCTCCGAATGGAATAAAAGTGCCATAAAAATTCGATTTGAACCTGCATGTCAAATGAATTAAAACTGCATGAACTAAAATTTGTTTTAATGAAACTGTCAGTTTCGGATGATTATTGGTGTTAGAAAATAACCACACTCGAACTAAGAGGTTTTAAAAATTAAAAAAATTGCCTTCACGACAGAAGGTCGATGATGTATTCTCTATGAGTTAAAACAATTCTTATTCAAGTCATCTGTAAAGCATTTGTTGAAAACAATGATTTTTCTTACAAAAAGTGATGTCAGACAGACCTACGTTTTCTGAAAACATATAATCGGTTACTCCAATGAATGGAATTTTTAAGAAGTATATTTGCCTTAAAAGAAATTAAGCATGAATATCGTATCAAATTGACTGCAGCCATTCATTGATGATGATGAAATTCGAAAATATCGCATCCCTGATGCAATAGTGCCGAAAGTCAAAATATTGATAGGAAAACTGGAAACAAGACGATCGCCTTAGGTTTTTAATTCAAACTGAGAAATACCAAGTGATAGTCTGCTAGTATAATAATAAAATGGATCTCAATTCCCTGATAACGTTGGACGACATAAAAGATTAAATTTTCTGTTCGAGAGCAGATTCAATAAACACGTCAACGATAGTCTCCTGATTAGTTCTAAGCTAAAACACATTTAATTCAAAACATACTTCCAATGATTAACTATTTTGGGCTGAAGTTTGAAAAAGAATTCATTTTTTTAATTCTAAAACATCTGAATTCCATTTAAAAGACAATTAATTCCGACAATATTCTCAAATAAATATACCGCACGGAACCGAACTTTTCCCTGTTAAAATATAAATTATGCTAAAAAGTCAATTCTTAATTATTCAAGCCGGAAAGATAAAATTGAATGTATCCCAGTACCGAAAATCTCTCAAAAATTACAAGACTTCGAAAACAAATATAAAAGTAATTAATTTTGATTTCTAATCCTCCTCTGGTTTCCCCATCGTCAACAAATTAATTGAAATTTTTTCTTTTTTTCCTCGAATAATCTCGGAGAAATAATTAATTACTTTTCATCTCCTGAGCTGCTTGCACTTTAATTAATATAACCCTCTATTCCCGGCTAAATGTCAACGCTTCCATCCCGATATCGGTAAAATTTCCAGGCCTCATATTGTTTTCTAGCGCCCGCGTTTCTGAGGCTAATTTAAATTTCTAATGCTCCACTTTTCAACGCGTTGCAAATAATTAACAGCGATGCGTTTCGCTTTCCTTCGTTTCGATGGTGAAATTTCTCAGATGAACTATTGCGTACCTAAGAGTTATAAACTGTATGAGATTAACTGCGTTTTCAAAGTTGATAAAGTATTTCTTCTGGGAATAATGTTAAACAAAATGTCGCACAAACATCAAAAGCTGACATGGATTTGAATAGTCTGCTTAGTTCGATGTTTAATTGGATGTTCAATTCAACTTTTATGTGAGTAAATATTGTTCTCAAAAATCGCATGGGGACAATATGGATTCACCTGCTGTGTTTAAGCGTAGAACTAATTATGCTGTCTCGTGTCTGATAAGATCGTGGAAAGTGGGAAGGTAGTTGACACAAAGGGCTATTGGCGACTGTCTGGGAACAACCCCGAAAGGAAAGATCCGAGGACAACACCTCGTAATTTTGAACACTAGTCAGATGACGACGTCAACACCTGAGCTGGCACTCCACTCTCCTTACGCTCCAAAGTGAGAACATTTGAAGTCACGACATGTTTAACGTGCACCATTCCCCACGTACTCAACGGTCGTTGGTTGGATCGCGTTTCCAACTCGCAATCATCCAGTTGTTAATCCGTGACTCTACCACCTGGGTTAAAGCACCCCCGAAAAATCTCGACACTTCTAGACAATAAAATATTTTGGCAAATTTTAAAACTAATTCATCTAATATCCATACCTTATTTTCTCATTTGATACAGTAATAAGTATTTTTTTCTGGTGTAGGTGTTTCATTTACTTGACAGAATAATACTTTTTGTATGATTCTGAATTGAATTCGTCGTTCTGAATTGAATTGAAATTCGTTAAGTGAATATAAATTACACATTTTAATTTCAAATTTCCTGCGTTTGAAATAAATTTCTGATAAATAAAACTCTGAAATAAAACTATGATTCGGATTTATAATTTTAGTGTTTTTATTCATCGACTTATAAACTCATGACAGATTCATGGATGGTTCGTTTGACAAAATTAGTGAGATAATTATACTCTTGAAAAATATTTCTGTCAGCAAATCAGTCAGTTACTCATACATTTTTCACTCTGTGGAATCGCGAATGATATTAATCCAAATTATTCTAGGCATTTGGATTAGTTTGTGACACTTTTTCAGGTTCTTATTTCTTTCCCATAATCTGGTTTCTTTATTAGAATAGAAGAGCTCATCACTATCAGATTAATTTTCGGATGGTACTCTCATAGGATTTACCATACCTTCAAGGCTTCGACCTTTTCAGCGAATCTTAGTTTTTGTGTTTGATGAGATCAAATAGCACCTGAGAATAACATTATGATTAAAATAATAATTACAAATTATGCAGAAACTTAAACGTAAATATGCGAGTAGGGCTGGTCCATTTTTGCTGTTGTAAATGAGTGTCAATGTATTCAAGGTTAAATAAACGAACAAAGATAGTGTTTAGAAAGCTGTTTGATTTGCTACTTTTGTGGTCATTTTTTACTGAACGTAAGCCATTTAAACAGAGAAATAAGCATAGTGGCAAAAAGACACTAACGGATGTTTTAGTTAAATTTAGCTGTAAAGTCTTCTAAATTGAGTTACACAAAATGCTATGTGTTTATCAAATAAAATTAATAAAAGTCAAGAGAAAATGTCGCAATCCGACAAAAATCTGACGGGAGAAAGCAAATGCGCCCTGGTGTCGAAACGACACTAACATGTGTTAGCTCTAGACAGGATCAATTCAAATATGCAAAGCTCATTTGTTTACACAATGTTTTTGAACCATTTGTGTACACAAATATACAAATAATAGTGGTTTGAACTGAAATTTCAAAAATTGTATTCTTGTGAATCGATGAACACTTTTATAACACATTAAATAAGGCTTTGAAACATTTATTCTATTAGCTCATTTCAAGTCTCCAGTCAGCAAGTCGTAGTCCTAAGCTCCAAACTGGTGGCTCAATGAGAACTGAACCTATCTTTTTTAACCCTCCTAGTTTCGCCCTCCTCTTCGTGAGGTTAACCCTCCTCTTCGTGGGTTTAACCCTCCTCTTCGTGGGGTTAACCCTCCTCTTCGTGGGGTTAACCCTCCTCTTCGTGGGGTTAACCCTCCTCTTCGTGTCGAAAACTGTCCTGTAGTGGCCAGCTTCTGATACAAAAACCTGTTCGAAATTATCAGTTCTGGGCAAGGGCAATTTGTTTTTCTACTTGACGAGATATCTCATCTTTAGTAAAACTGAACATATTGCACTGAACGAGATATCTCGTCATTAGCAAATTTGATAGGATCTTGATGGATGAGATATCTCGTCGAAACCACTTGAAGGGTTAATGGACATCCAACTACTGAATTAGTCGTTCTTTGGCAATGCAAATGGCGAACTGGTGGATATTTTCGAAGGAAAACCAACGGCGTTTGTCCTAACAGGAATAATTACCACCATCCATGCGCTTACAAACCGGCATTCAAACCCGGGACATACTATACAATCTACAAACGGTATGACCTAATGGTCATACCGTTTGTAGATTGGCGTCAGATAGGCGTCAAACTGCAAGGTATTATTCTATTAAATGCAGGATTTCATTTCGGTGGAAGCCCAACGTTAAAAATACTACTTTATTACCAAATAAATACTCTTATATTTTTAAAATGTTAACTGAATGTCTGCAAATCTATGATCGCCGGACTAGATTTTAAAGTCAAAGATTAATGCAAGTATAGAAAGGGTCGTATGTCACTTTATCCAAAAACATAAATCATTTTACTATGGTTGTGTGTGTTTGCCAAGTATTTATATTTACAATAAAATAACCTTAAACAAATATTCAAATCGTGTTCCTAGAAGTTAACTTCTTTTTCTTTATTACTTTTGAAGAAGTGACGTTGTATGTTGATATGCGAATATGTGTGAAAGTTAAGTGTGTGTATCGAAATTTGTGATATTCATACTTTTGCCTTTTAGCTGATTAAATTATTGAAATATTAATTTATTTATAAATTGTTATTTTATGGGAAGAATATTATAAAAATAATGTGTTCAGTTATGATCATTTATCGGTAACTAGTTAGTATAAAGTATTAAAACGATATAAGAAACTGATACTTTCTGTGGCTTGGGTTATGTCTTTCAAAAATGTCGGTAGCCCAGTTGGAAGAGTAACGGATTAGCGACCGGAGAATTGCGATTTCAAACTCGGTCCGGCCAAAGACTGTAGTGTACACGGGGGCTGGTGCACGTTAATTTATTGTGGCCTCAAATGGCCTCACATTGCCGTAGTGTGGAACTTTAGTGAGTGGGATGTCAGCTCAGATGTTGATCTCGTCATCTGAACATGGTTCAAAATTACGAGGTGTTGTCCTTGGATCTTTCCCTTAGGAATTGATCCCGGACCGTCGACAATAGCCTGTTGTGTTGCTCCAGTATGACGTTAATTAACTACCTACCTACCTTCAAAAATGTCTGAAAAAAATTAAATTTATAATATTCATTCTTTTTCAATTTTAGTTGATTAATTTAATAAAATATCGACTAATTTATTTAGTGTTAATTTATGGAAAGATTCTTGCAAAAATACTATATATATGCAAGTATAATTGTTGCTAAAATATGTTATTAGTTGGTATAACAATATTAAACAAACACTTGGGCTTTGGGTTATATCTGAAATAAACAAATTTATAATCTTCACACTTTTATACTTATAGTTGATAACCTATTTAAAATAATAATTAATTTATTAATTATTATTCTATGGAAAACATTACAAACATTTATGTGCTGTTACAATATCTCATCTGTAGTAAGTTTGTGCAAAAATAGATATAAGTTTCATATGTCTGAACCTTTATAAATATTGACTCTTAAAAATACTTGACTTGAATTAACTTAGACCTATACATCAAGATCTTATTCTTTATGTATAATTAAAGCTTAATTTGTCATTACATTTATAAACATTACATTCTAATTTATTTATTAATACTTTTTTACAAAATCATTTAGACAAATTATGTAAAATTTAAACACAACCATTATTCATTTATGGTTTTGAAATGTGTTTTCTAATTCCTAGTTTAATTCCCAGCCTCAATTCTTCAATTTTTTAAACTCTACAAACTTTAAGGGAAGTGGGAACTTATGTTCCCACTTCCCTTAAAGTATTAATATTATTAAATATTATTAAATTAATATTATCCCTTAAAGTATTAATATTTATTAAAGTATTTATGTTCCCACTTCCCTTAAAGTACTAACTTTTATTAAAGTATTTATGTTCCCACTTCCCTTAAAGTATTTATGTCTATTAAAGAATTTATTCCCACTTCCCTTATTACACCGTATTTACGAAGGTATTTTTGAAAGGTATGCTTGAATGATTGATCAAGGCTGACCCGAGGCTTTACCATCCCCTATCAAGATTTATGTATTGATTTCTTTCTTTTTTACCTCAAAGACATCGGGTGCGACATTCCCATTGACTACGAAACTGAGCTGATCACAGAGTCATTGTTGCGAATGCAAATTTGTCAAAGGCCATGATTTTTGTCGCGGCCTCATGTTGGTGTGGTGTGGAAGTTTGGTCAGAGTGGAGTGCCAGCTCAGGTGTTGACCTCGTCAACTGACTGGTTCAAAATTACGAGGAATTGTCCTTGGATCTTTCCTTTAGGGATTGATCATGGACCGTCGCCAATATCGCATTGTGTTGCTCCAGTGCGACGTTAATTAACTACTTACCTTTTCATTTTAACCACATTTCAAGTAATTTTATTTTATTAATTTCAATGGAAATAGAAAGTTTTCTCTAAATCAACATTAAATTAATATCCCAATGAATATTTCGGTTGTGATTGGTATTTTTCAGAAAACATCTCTCTTAACTAAGAAATGATATACGACAAATAAAAACTTCCATCAATATATTTGTTATCTCTAATGCCTGACTAATGACATCTTCGGTACTACAAAAGACGAACAGATGGTTATTTGTGACATGGTGTTAAAGCACCTCCTTCTAAAGGGGATAATCACTAGTATCCATGAGCTTACAAACTAAGAATCGAACCCGCGACCTATTGAGTTGCAAACAAAAGCTAAGACCATTAAACAAGTTAGGTGACCATCTCACAGACACATTACATTATGCGTACATTAATTTATTTCTGTCAGCCTGCAAATTTTACTGCCAAGCTAAGTCTATTCAATAGATAGTACTAGATTTATGTAAACATTTGCAATCATTAATCAAAGACTTAAAATTTTGTAAACATTTATATACGGTCTTTGAATTAATTTTGATTCCTGACTGAAACCAGACAGACTTAATTAGTAGTGCGCTACAAATAATTATACTTAAACTAGAATAGACGAATATAAGTATAGTTAGAAATAACTGTCCTAGATAAATTGAATTAATGAATAATTTTCTGTATATACAGAAAATTATTCTCGTATAAATTGAATCAGTAAAGATATTCACATGGGTGAATTCCAATAAGCTGAAGCTTGATTTCGAACTTCATTTAAAATGGAGCAAATAACCTTTATTATGCAAATTTTATAAATGCACTGCATTTCCACTGTTCGACAAAATATCAGCCCTGTTACGAAGTGCATCACATAAACTCTATAAGATTCTTGTTTAATTGTAATTCGTCACTTCATCTAAGCTATTATATAAATAACTTCTTGATCACATTTCTGTAACTTAACAAACGGGTCACCGTCAGGTTTGAATGTACTCACTAGAATTGGAAAAATACGGATCATCTAATTACTGTTATGTTACAGCCGGGAATCCATAATATCCATATTTACCGAATTTAAGTTCTAGTTTTTTCATCTGCTAGCTGTTATAAGCACATTTTTTAAAAGACAGCAATTGATATTGTGGTGGTGAAGTCAATAAATAAGGTTTTTTTGTTAATATGTAAATATTTGCAAAAATGACTGCGCGATTTATTTCCTTCCAACAATTAATTTGAAGTAGAAAACTAGTCCGTTTTTATTTCTAACGGAAGACATCAAAACGATAGATTAAACATGAGGCCATAAAAATCATAAGAAATAGCTTATGATTTTTATTCTCTACTTATCTTCGGTAGTACTTTGAGTTTTCGGGAGTAACTTGTGTTAATCTCTTTCGCTAAGCCTCACACAAGTACAGAAAAAACTCGAAGCTTCCTTAAATTTACCTTAACCTTAAACCTATCTCTCAAAAGTGACTCCTGATTTACTCCCCTTGGCAAAGTAAGCGGGCTCACTCCCTTCACATTTTCCCTTGTTTCTCATGAAAAAATTTATTTTTAAGGTAGTTTCTCAAATTTAAATTTAATATTTTCGTAAAAAACTTAATGATATTCTGTAACAAATCTTCCCAATCTCCAAAACTGGTAAAAATCAGTAATTATTTTTAAACTGATTTTTAAAACCCTGGACGCTGCAACTGATTGTACCTTCAAAAAATTTAATAATTTCCTTAAATTTATTGAAAGTATTTAAGGAGTGTATAAACACTTCTATACACACTTCTATATATTTATAAACACTTCTATATATTTATAAACACTTCTATACGTTACTGTACGGGGAAGTTATAAAATATAGTGGGTCCTTAGAGCTTTATGTAGGAAGAACTATTGGCTCAACGAAATTAAACGAATTTTATAGACATCTTTCCCTTAAGATTTTATTTACAAAAAACAATTAGTTAAACAATACGGCCCTAATTTCGTGCATATCGCATAGATTACGAAACCGCTAATTATGTAAAGGGTTCCCAAGCAGTACTTTCAATTTGGATTAGCGACAAGTTATAGAACTTTTTATCTACACTATCTGTTTGCCTTAAACTTTATGAAAGGAGCACCAATACCAAGTCTGAACTGCAAATATTTAGCGTTCAGTCCTCACAAAAACATAATAAAATTAACAATCTCAGGAAAATGTTTTGTTCTCAAGAAATAATTTAAAAATCAAAATTCATAACACAAAAAGTGTACACGCCAAATTTGTTGAATTTGGTTCAATAGTTCTATTTTACAGGGAACTCTGAACACACCGGTAAACTAACTTCTGAATATACATTGAAGTGTCAGAAAAACTGGTACAGACGAGCCTATGAAAAATGCATAGCAACGCCACCAATACATGTCGTTGGTGCATCGTCCAGTGCATATATAAAGCGATAGACATCTGTGGAAACATCTAAAGCTATATCCACCATGAAAATGGCAATTTATCACGATTTAAGCGATTTCCCATGCAGTTCAATAGTTGGATTTTTATGTACTACCATTTCAAAGGTGTACTATGATTACAAGAGTTCTGACTAAACCTATAACTTACGTCAGCATCGTGACTGTAAAATGACTGGTTGAACGTGAACAGAGTTGACTGGCAAGAATCATTACACTCAACAGACGTGCAACACAGTCTCAAATATCATCGGAATTTAATGTTAGGCCCTCAAAAAATATAAGCGTGAGGACTGTGAAGCGTTCTTTCAAAGATATGGACTCTAGGAGCCGACAATTAACTCGAGTACCCTTGATGAATCTCGACACACAGCTATGGGCTTCGCCTGGGCTCAGGAATATCATCACTGGTTACTTAATGATTAAAATCGGGTAGCCTGGTCTGGCGAATTGCATCTCCAACTGTATCAGGCAGATGGAATAATCCATATATGGATAAAAACCATGAATCCATGTCATGGGATTGTGCATGCTGTTGGTGGCTCGATAATGGTATGAGGTTTGTTCAATAGGAAGCCTGGTACGTCTACCGAAATCTGACAGGTGAACTCTTTGTGCACATCCTTTCTGACGAGTTACACCCTCCATGCCCTGCTTTCAGTCTGATGGTTTTGGCCTATCCCAACAGGACAATGAGATGAGAACAATTCCACAGATGTTCATACAAATACAAGTGCCAATTCTACTAGTCCTCAAAAGATTACATCTTTATGCACTAATTCTGTTTTCAAAACTCATTTTAAATTAATCCCATCGTCAATTTCACACTAATTAGTGTGAAATTGACTACAAGTGAAACAAAACTACACTCAGATGCATTGCATTCTTTCTTCCAAAAAAGAAGCGTTACATAGATTTTGTTTGTGTTTCTAATATTAACATGAAAAAGAAACTTTAAACGTGATAGGAAGATTTTTTCTGAAATATAGATATAAAGGTCTAGGATACTAATTTAACATTAGTACTACCAACTTTCACTACTTATAAATCCTTGAACTTAGTATTTGAGGTTACATTTCTATATAAATTCAAAATTTGGCGTCGAAATTGCGTGTTTTCATTGGAAATTATTCAGTTTTCCAGCACAATTTTATAAGTAGAAGTATCTTTATATGCAAATTTTTTGCTTGTGAATTTATAGAAGGGGTTATTTCCTATAGAATGCTACTATCAAATTCGCTCTACTATGAGTTATGCATGATGTTTGCTAGAAAATGGACAAAACTGTTACTTTACTATAACAGTTAATCGTTATTGCCATTTCATGATTGCTGTTGATATTACCAGGTTTGTTATCTGTTATCAACTAATACTGACAGTTAGTAACTGTATTTAACGGTTGTTATTTAATGTTAAAAATTAACAACAATTTTGATAGTACAGCAACTTATCAAGCCATCTATAAATAAAATACAATCTCAGGACGAGACACAACATTTGTTACCAGACAAGAAACAAATCGGTACACATCTCAAAAAACGATCGACAAAACGATCGCTCTTTTGCTTTTGATAAAAAAAACTTCCGTTTTTAACTCTTTGGGTTAGGTGGGTTAAAAACTGTCCCACCTTTAACTTAGCTTTTTATGCATGGTGGGATATTTTTTAACCCACCTCAAAAAGTTGAAATTACTCATAGTCATACAGTTTATTATTTTTTTAGTTATTCATTGAGTTGGCAATGCTATGAACTAACGCTAAATGTGTAAATAACTGAAAACAAAAATTTACACTTGTCAAAACGCATTAGTAAGTTGTTAACGCTGTTGTGATTAAGGTTGGCGAATTGTGTGATGCAGTGAATTTTTGTCTTTTATAACTGTAAATGTTTTTTTCGTAAAAATTTATTGAGTGACTCAATCGTTTTATTATAGAAACATGTTATTTGATGTTTCATACTAATTTTGAAGCTGAATAAGTGAATAAACAATTCTGTGCAATGGGGATTTTTCCTTTAAAATCGTGATTCAAAGAGCTAACCTGGGCATATGCGCATCAAGAGCACGAGCATAAGCACTTGAAACCAACTGATAATAGTTTTGCTCTGCTCGGGGAAAGAACACCTGGTTCCGATACAATAATTAACTATTTCAATTCGCTATTAAGTATAAAATATTAATGCATATTATTATTACATGAAAAATGTTTTTCAACTTTTCATTTTTATCAAATGTTCTAAACATTTAAATTTCCTTAATTTAAAATCAATTTCATTCTTGACCTCTTCACTGTTATCCCAATAACATTTGTCGATAACTGTTAATATTTTCGATAACGGTTTTTAACTTACTTTGAAATAACTGTTTTTTAAACTGCTGCCTGAATTAACTGCTCATCTGCATTGTTCTCAAAACCACTTTTAAATTAATCACATCGTCAATTTCACACTAACTGAGACTAATAGAAGCAAAACTGCATTCAGATGCATTGCATGCTTTCCTCTGCTCCACAAACAATACGGCTTCGAGAAGCTTCCTCGACTACTTTTTTTCAGACGGGCCCACTTTGGAATTAATTCTCAGAATAAATTAACGATCATTAAACCCGAAAGAAAATATTTTTCGAAAGCTCTCGTGTTGCTGAAAGAACTGTTTTAATTAAAGTTGTGTTCGGAATAATAAATCATAACCCGTGCCCATTTTAAAAGAGGGATTATTAATAAGGATCTTTTCCGAAGAGACTAATCTAAACTTCTTTACACTGCTTATTAAGTTATTTATTGTGGAGTAATGAAAGCTCTCCCGTACTTAGTTTGATTGTTGGGAATGATTTTTTAATGTGTTTGACAATGGAGATGGAAGCCATGCGTCAGAGAAGAGTTTGAAAGAGTTTTAACTGCTTGGAGTATTTATTTGTAAGGGATTTAAATTAAGGGAATGTTGAGTGGATTAGTTTAATGAAGGAACGAAAATAGTTCATTAGATAACGGATATTTCCTTGCGTGTAATCCCCAAGGGGAATTAGATAAATTTTTGAAAAAGTATGATTTAAATTTCCCATATCGGGTGAATCTGATGGGCATGTTGCGATTAAGTATAAATATAGAAACAAATGCAATTGTATCCATGAACTTTAGACATCTCAAAGAAGTTTGAGTTTTGGAAAAATTTACATCTCTATTTGAAATTTACGGAATTTATTCCTTATCTTTATTAAAAGTTTACACCATACTTCCCGATTTGATTTGAGAAAAATTTACTTCAGGAGAGAATTTGAAGGGGTTTCAAATGTTCTGCGTATTTATCTGTCAGCAATTTAAATTAAGGAAATGTTGAGGTGTTAATTTAATGGACGAAGGTAGATAGATAGGTAGGTATTTTTATTAACATCGCACGGGAGCAACCAATGGGCTGTGGGCAACAATGAACGAAGGAAAATAGTTCATTAGATAAGATATTTTCTTGTGTGTAATCCCCAAGGGGATTTCGATTAGTTTTCGAAAAACGTATGACTCGCAAATTTTTCAAGGCTGAATTTGATAAATATGCTACGATTAAATATAATACAGATAAAATCCAATGGTTTCACTGAATTTTAGACATCACAAAGATATGTGAGTCTTTCACTAAAATATAAATCTTTATTTGAAGTTTTGGAATTCATTCCATTCTTTATCAAAATTTGCGCCATTTTTCCATATGGAGATGGAAGCCGTCCGTCAGGGAAGAATTTGAAAGAGATTTAACTGCTTGGAGTATTTATTTGTAAGGGATTTAAATTAAGGTAATGTTGAGTGGATAATTTCAATGAACGGACGAAAATAGTTTATTAGATAGCAGGTATTTGCTTTCGTGCAAAACGCAAGGTGATTTCGATAAGTTTTCGAAAAACGTTGACTTAAATTTTCTAAATTGGCTGAATCTGATGGATATATTACGATCAAATATAAATATAGTAACAAATTCAATGGCATATATGAACTTAACAGACATCACAAAGAAGTTTGAGTCAGAAAAATTTACATCTGTATTTGAAATTTACGGAGATCATTCCTATCTTTATTAAACGTTAACGCCATATTTCCTGATTTGATTTGGGCAAAATTTACTTCGGGAAAGAATTTGAAATAGTTTCTGTTCTGTGGTATTTATTTGTAAATAATTGAAATTAAGGGAATGATGAGTGGGTTAGTTTAATGAATAAACGAAAATAGCTCAAAAGATGGATATTTTCTTGCATTTAATCTCCTGAGATTATAAGTTTTCGTAAAACGTACGACATAAATACGGATGAATTTCAGGGATATTTTGCGATTAATTATAATTGTGGAAGTAAATTAAATGTACCTTTTGTAACAAATATGTTTATTTTGAGGAAGTACCTTATCAGGAAAACTACCACAACTCAAAATAGTGTATTTTCCAAGAACTTTTTTTATTACTCTAAAAAATTTTGAATATCTAAAAAATTCTCTTTGTTTCAAATTGAAATTCAAATCTTCATTCATAGCATTTATATCTTTATTAAAAGCTTGCGGTCTGGTTCCTGATTTGATCTGAGTGAAATTTACTTTCTTTTTGAAGTTTACGGATTCATTCATACCTTAATTAAATGTTTGTTCTTGCCATATTTCCTGATTTGATTTAAACCAACTTTACTTTTCTATATTTAACTTACGAAAATCATACATATTCTTATTAAATATTCGCAGCGTATTTCCATATTTAATATGAGCAAAATTTACTTTTAGTTTTTCCAAATTTATGGAATTCATTCATATCATTGGGAATGTTCTAATTTTCGGGAGTGATCCTTGACTGTCACAAATAGCCTATTGTGTTCAAGTGCAACGCAATTTCAGCTATCAACTAATCATATTTTTAATAAAAGCCTGCGGCATACTTCCTGATTTGATCTGTGCAAAAGTTACGTCTCTTTGAAAGCTAAGGAATTATTCATATCTTTAGAATAAAATTTGAGGAAAGTTTTCAGATATGAATAATTTCTTTACTATACTTATCTACTATATCTATGACGCTATTGCATATGTATCTCCTTTCCGTATCGTAACTGTTTTTATATTTTCAATTATAGCTAGAATTGAAAAATCAATTTTTTGATCAATTTTGATGATTTTGAAAGTATTGTCCCCTAAGAAGAACGGGGGTGCTTGCATTACCCGCAGAATTCTTCCACTTCCTCTAGATTTTATTTACCTTTGAGGTGAGTATTTCTTTCGTATATTGTACTGTTACAATATACGAAATAGATACATAATAAACGCTTATAAATAGATATAATATAATAAACGCTTATTGTACTGTTACAAACGAATAGTCACCTGTTTGCATACTCTTCTCGGTGTATTCTTGTGTCTGACATATTTTATATTTCTTACTTAATGACGACTGATAACAAGTACTTTGTGGTTGATTAACGACGATTACAACAGTCATTTTTATGACAATTACTGAATGACGAATTACAACAGAGGATTTTAAGAATTTATTTGTTAGTGAATTACAATAAGAATTTTTTTTCTACCCGTTACTTATCTCAACTTCTGATAAGAACTGTTTGAGAGCTGTTAGAGTCCTTATGATGTCTTCCTACTGTGACAGTTTGAGTTTACTCCGAAAGACTTTATCTGCAATCTTAGCCTTGTTCAAAAAAAAAAAAAAGGCATTTTTTACTGTCATTAGCTGCTTTATATTATATTATACGCTTATGTTTTATATTATACTAACTCCACTTCGTACTGCTGTCTATTTTCTCCTCGTGAATTTAAAATGAGCTTAGATTGACTAACCTAATCTAAATTTACATATTATATTCGTAAATATACTAGCTTCACTTTTCATCTTCGCCAGAAACTTTTTCTGCTTCATACAAACCAAGTTGAGCAGTTTGGAGAGTTTTTGGTGTTTCCGACGTGAACCAGTTCTCGCATTTTATTCCTCTGAAGCTTTCAAAAGTATTTGCTGCTCCAAAGTAAGTCATTCTTCCACTTCCTCGGCAGTTTTGTTGCTTCGGTGAACAACGTTTTGCGCTTTTTCCGCTTCGGGTGCTTGTGTTCTTCCCCTTCCTAATGCTCTGCTCGTGACAACTGTTTTTGCCTTGCTTTGATTGGTATCTTCTTGTGCAATGATCTTTATTAAATTTTAGTTCTATGGTTCTAAGAGGATGATGAAGCTAGCTGAAAACAGTTACGTTAACCTAGGAATTCCAAACAGAATAGCCTTTGCAAAATTTGATAAAGACAGATCTCAGCGTTCATGAGTTTTTGCTGCTTCCGACAAACAGATTTTCTGTTTTATATATTAGATATAGACATTTTCAATGAAACAATTTTTCCTAGAATGCCAAACCTGTGAATTATATGCTGCGCAGGTTTGATTCTTAGAATTTACCCTGGGTGTATTTCTTCTATGTCAGTAAAACTTTCTTTGTGTCTCCCCTCACATCTTCTTTAGGTGTGTAGGGGGCTTCGAGAATCCGAGGTACCCTAATGATTCCCATGGGGTTTACTGCCTCTGGTAAACATGGGGCTCGTGGCCCAGGATGCCCAAACAACCTTTATCTCTCCTCCCCATTTTTTCTTTTCACAATTGCTTGAGATTGTATGTCTTGTGTTTGGCTCAACTTGGCCAAATATGGCGCCATGAAACCCAAATCAAATCTTGTGTGTCTACATCTAGTTCTTGACATTGTCTGTTTTGTGTTTGGCGTAGATTGGTTATATATGGCCCTTGGCTCCAGAAAACTCAATCCAACCTACAAGGCTAAAAAGTCAGAATCTTAAACACATTTTTCTCGAAATAATTGTTTCACAGACTTGTACCATAGGAGTGGCAAGACGATACAAAAACAAAACAATCTCACACTAGCGATCAGATTTTTGATTGCAATTAAAATTATCCATCCTTAATGATCGAAACTTGAACGAACCGACGCAATCACTTGAACATTCAATTGGATCACTTCACCAATCGCATCCATCGAGAGAGAGCTCGATCTGGAGCACGTTCCTTATTAAAAAGCGATACCCTCAAAACAATAGACTCAAAAATCCAATCCGATGCAAAGTCTGAGTGAGGTTGCCATCCTTGAAACAATAAACACAAAAAATTCGGGAAAAAGCGAGGGAACAAACGGGACCCATTCTTTTGATTAATCATCGCACAAAAGCTCCGGGAGAAGGGGAAAATAAGGCTCCCGCTTTTGTCGGGAACAAAAGCATGGAACCTGAAACACGATCGATACGAACTTAATTAAAGCAGAATTGTCGAAAGCAATAGATTTGCGTCGATGTGCTGCTGAGCCGAGGGTATGGGAAGTCTATTGATAAAGTCTGCCTGCATTGTTTCGGGCAAGGGCCTTAATTTGTAAATCGTCGCGCTAAATCTAGCGTTAAAGAGAGAACTCCGATATTCATTTAACTTTAAAGCGCTCCAGAATCCGGGATTAGTTAAAAGGACATTTTCGATTCATCAACTGGGGTTTGGGGGTAGTTTTTAATTCGGGTTTCCCATCAATGCGACCTTTTGTGTGATTAATTGGTTTTTTAATTGATTTTTGATTATTTTAATGAAAGCGCTTTCAGCGGCTTGAATGGAGGACTAGTTCGTAATAATTGGTGGACTTGTTTGATGAATTTGGGGGTTTAGTTTACTCGATTGAATGAGGATAGGCGATTACTGAAGTGGATGGGCGTCACATCGCTTTTAATGCGAAATCGAAATGTGTCTAAGTTTGCGGTTTTGAAAACTGATGGGAAAATACTTTTATTGGGCAATTAAATTGATTGAACACGATAAAAAAACAAGCACAATCAGAGATAAGAGTGTACTTTGGAGTATAGTAGATTGAATTTCTGACATCTACCAGCAATCCACTCATAATTGAAGTAAACTGTGATTAGACGAACACACTTTCTTCCATGAAAAGTGGTCACTACAAGAGGTGGTCGTAATGGATGACTACGGAAAAGAGATAAAAACACGTACTATATCAAAATTACATAAAAACTAAAAAAAATGGTGAGATTAGTTGTTTTTTAATGGATTTTTGATTATTTTAATGACAGCGCTTTCAGCGGCTTGAATGGAGGACTAGGTAGTAATAATTGGTGGACTTGTTTGATGAATTTGGGGGTATAGTTTACTCGATTGAATGAGGATAGGAGATTACTGAAGTGGATGGGCGTCATCGCTTTTAATGCGAAATCGAAATTTGTCTCCAAGTTTGCGGTTTTGAAAACTGATGGGAAAATACTTTTATTGGGCAATTAAATTGATTGAACACGATAAAAAAACAAGCACAATCAGAGATATGAGTGTACTTTTGAGTATAGTAGATTGAATTTCTACCAGCAATCCACTCATAATTGAAGTAAACTGATTAGACAACCACCCTTTATTCCATGAAAAGTGGTCACTACAAGAGGTGGTCGTAATGGATGACTACGGAAGAGATAAAAACACGTACTATATCAAAATTACATAAAAACTAAAAAAAATGGTGAGATTAGTTGGTTTTTAATGGATTTTTGATTATTTTAATGAGAGCGCTTTCAGCGGCTTGAATGGAGGACTAGGACCTAATAATTCGTGGACTTGTTTGATGAATTTGGGGGTTTTGTTTACTAGATTAAATGCGGATAGGAGGTTACTGGAGTGTATGAGCGTCATCGCTTTTAATGTAAAATCGAGATTTGTATCTGTATATTCGCTGGTTTGAGGGAAATATTTTGTTTTCTGAGCAATCCGATTGTGTGTGTGTGTGTGTGTGTGTGTGTGTGTGTGTGTGTGTGTGTGTGTGTGTGTGTGTGTGTGTGTGTGTGTGTGTGTGTGTGTGTGTGTGTGTGTGTGTGTGTGTGTGTGTGTGTGTGTGTGTGTGTGTGTGTGTGTGTGTGTGTGTGTGTGTGTGTGTGTGTGTGTGTGTGTGTGTGTGTGTGTGTGTGTGTGTGTGTGTGTGTGTGTGTGTGTGTGTGTGTGTGTGTGTGTGTGTGTGTGTGTGTGTGTGTGTGTGTGTGTGTGTGTGTGTGTGTGTGTGTGTGTGTGTGTGTGTGTGTGTGTGTGTGTGTGTGTGTGTGTGTGTGTGTGTGTGTGTGTGTGTGTGTGTGTGTGTGTGTGTGTGTGTGTGTGTGTGTGTGTGTGTGTGTGTGTGTGTGTGTGTGTGTGTGTGTGTGTGTGTGTGTGTGTGTGTGTGTGTGTGTGTGTGTGTGTGTGTGTGTGTGTGTGTGTGTGTGTGTGTGTGTGTGTGTGTGTGTGTGTGTGTGTGTGTGTGTGTGTGTGTGTGTGTGTGTGTGTGTGTGTGTGTGTGTGTGTGTGTGTGTGTGTGTGTGTGTGTGTGTGTGTGTGTGTGTGTGTGTGTGTGTGTGTGTGTGTGTGTGTGTGTGTGTGTGTGTGTGTGTGTGTGTGTGTGTGTGTGTGTGTGTGTGTGTGTGTGTGTGTGTGTGTGTGTGTGTGTGTGTGTGTGTGTGTGTGTGTGTGTGTGTGTGTGTGTGTGTGTGTGTGTGTGTGTGTGTGTGTGTGTGTGTGTGTGTGTGTGTGTGTGTGTGTGTGTGTGTGTGTGTGTGTGTGTGTGTGTGTGTGTGTGTGTGTGTGTGTGTGTGTGTGTGTGTGTGTGTGTGTGTGTGTGTGTGTGTGTGTGTGTGTGTGTGTGTGTGTGTGTGTGTGTGTGTGTGTGTGTGTGTGTGTGTGTGTGTGTGTGTGTGTGTGTGTGTGTGTGTGTGAACACGATAAAAACAAGTCACAGCAAATAGTTCTTTTTCAGTATAGAAAATTGCAATTCTAATATCTATCTGTAATCCACTCTTAACTAGCAAATTTCTATTAGATGATTCTTCAATGCAAAAGTGATTGTTCAAAGAGGTTATCTTAATATCTCAGGAAAAGAGGAATAAAACACGTTTTTCAAAACTACATAAAAATTCATTGCAAAATAATTGGTATGGTTACTTGGTATTTTAAATTGATTTTTGATTATTTCAAAATGAAAGCGCATTTAGTGGCTTGAGTGTTGTACTAGGTCGTAATTGGCGAACTTGATTGATGAATTTGGGGGCTCAGTTTACTGGATTGAATGTGAATAGGAGTTACTAGAGTTGATGAGCATCATCGCGCTTTTATGCAATATCGAGATTTGTTTCTGTTCGTAATTTCGTTGTTTTCAAACATTTGGCAAAATAGTTTTATTGAGCAATTAAATTGATTGAACTCGTTAAACAAACGAGCAGAAAGATGATAGTTTGTTGTTTTTAGAATAGTAGATTAAATTTCTGCCATGTACCAGCAATCCACTCTTAATTGAAGTTAACTTTTATTTGACTACCATTCTTTCTTCCATGAAAAAAAGCGGGTATGCACAGTCCCCACTGTACCGTAAGGTTTGGTTGGTGAATACTTTTGGGCGGAATACCTGATAAGTGGGTCACTGGTGAAATGAAGACGGTGGGTATTTGACATTTATTTATTTAGTCAGTTTTGGTGGATATATAACAGTGGTGCTAGAGTGCGGGAAATGCTTAGTATTCTATGACGACCTTATGGATGATGGGTCTGTGATAGCTAAAGTACGAGACAAACGGCATGGTGTCGATGCTGATGTTCCTGACAAAGATAAGGTCGATGGTGGTGTTTCCAAGCGTAGTGGCAGCTCGTTAGATGGTCCAGCGACGTCACCGCGTACGCGCGCTTGCTGGGCCTGCTCCTTCTTGAGTCTTCGGTAAGCTCTAGATCTCTCAGCACATGTCATAGGTTTAGACTTCTCGGTATCATTTTGTTCTGCTCTTGAACTGCTCTTTCAACCTGTTTACGTTTCCTATGCCGCAATTGAAATTTAGTGTGATATTGTGATTTCATAGTGAAATCTTCAACAAATCGTCGCTTTCAACTGCACAAATTTCCACACAAATAGTTTAAACTATCAACTAGTAAATGGAATTGTAGAACTCGTCGTTCTTTTCAATTTAAGCATGCACTTGCCACGACCCGTCAATTAGAACTAAACAGGCCAGCGTATGCCAGAAATGACTAATTTCCCCACCACGCCGTACAAAGATTAGAAGGGGGAGTGGATTAGTGGTTGACCTAGTCGACGCGGTCCTCCTTCCTCTAAACGATGGTCAGGTAGGTCATTTATCCCCATAGGCTGACTCTCCCTAGAGTTATGGGTCTTTAAGATATCAACACTTTTTGTGACGCGCAAGTTTCTGCCGATGACCTCCATACAGAGTTTAAAGAGATTCACGTCAAAAATGGTCGCTAAAGAGGAGGTCTTAATAGATTCTATGGAAAATAGAGATAAAAACACGTACATGAAAATTACATAAAAAGTCAATGGAAAAATTGGTGTGATTAGTTGGTTTTAATTCATTTTGTATTATTTTAATGAAAGCGCTTTCAATGACTTGAATAGAGGATTAGGTCGTAAAATTTTCGAACTTGTTTGATGAATTTTGGGGCTTGGTTTACACGATTAAATATGTATAGAAGATAACTCGTGGTAGATGAGAAGAGGTAGTGTATAAAGTGATAGTGTAAAATAAGTGTGATAGAAGTATAGAAGATAAGGAGTGACTGAGTGGCCATCGTTTAATGCAAAATCGAGACTTGTATCTGTACGTTTGCTGTTTTGCATACTCACTGCGAAATATTTTGTTTATTGAACAATTCAGTTGATTGAATACGATAAAAAACAATCAAAGGTAATAGCGAGATTTTTAATATATTAGATTGCATTTCTGGGACATCTACACCTGCAATCCACTCAACTATTAAATTTCTATTAGACGACTACCCTTTCTTCCAAAAGCTGTCGGGGCCGCTGTAACCCGGTTGGAAGAGTAACGGATTAGCAACCGGAGGGTTGCGAGTTCGGATTCAACCCAAGGCCGTCGCGTATAAAGGGACCGTTAAATCTGTCTTGGCCTCAAATGTCCTCATGTTGGAGTAGTGTGGAAGTTTGGAAAGTGGGGTGGTAGCTCATGTATGAACTCGTCATCTGACAGTGATTCAAATTTGCGAGGTGTTGCCCATGGATCTTTTCCTTTGGGATTGCTCCCGTACAATCGTCAATAGCTCGTTGCGTTGCTCCAGGACGTTAATTAAAATACCTACCAAAAGCTGTCGCTGAAATAGATGATCTTAACCCTCCAAGTGATTTGGACGAGGTATCTCGTCCATCAATATCTAACCTTGTTAATGACGAGTTATCTCGTCAACTAGAGAGATTTTCATTCTTTTATGGTGTCGAGATCAAGATTTGGTAAGTGTTCTAAAGATCATGTGATAGTATTTTCTTCTAATGATGAGATATGTCGCCCAACAAGATCTGATCAATTTTACAAATGACGAGATACGTAGTCATGACAACGAAACAGGAGGGCTAATGGAGGTCTATGGAAAAGAGGGAAACAAAACAGTATAACAAAATTTCATACAAACGCATTGCAAAATATCAATATGATTACTTGGTTTTTTTTAATTGATTTTAATTATTTTAAGGAAAGCTCTTTCAGTGGCTTGAATGGAGGACGTGTTTGATGAATTTGGGGCTTAGTTTAGTCGATTGAATGCTGATGGAATTACTGTGAATGCGCGTCATCGCTTTTACAGGCTGGTCATAAAATAACTTTCACTCTTTGGATACATCTGTAGATTTTATAAATGGAGTAAACGGAATGGAACTAAATTTGATACTTTTAAAGATATGAGATCTAATCCAACAGTGCCAAGTTTCCCTCTATCGATGACTTTCGGTACTGAAATATTTTCTAAGAAAATACTTTTGCCCATGTCTTCAAAACCAAATTTGGTTCCCTATGTCTCAGTACCCATGTCTTAGTACCAAATTTTGTTTCATTCTGTTTATTTGATTTAGCTACAGATGCCTTCAAAGAGTGAAAGCTATTTTCTGGCCAGCCTGTATACTGTCGGAAAAGGAGTTTATTTATTAAGTAATTCATTGATTGATTAAACACGATAAACACACAATCAAAGGTAAAAGTGAATTTTTCAATACAGTGGATGGTGAGTTGGCAAATTAATAATAAAACAGCCCCCAAATTGAAAATGAGTTTAATTTGTTGCGATGCACATAGACAATAGAAAATTTCATTGATACTTTACCTAGCTAGATTGAACGTTTCGCTCATAGCTACAAACTTATTACAATGATTATATCTGGTAAACTCAGCATTTTACATATCGGTACCACCGCGAACAAAGACACGTATGTGCAATATTGACGTTTCTACAAAAACGCTTTCAAAGTTTTGATGCTTCGGGAAAAATCATGTTATAACTCTAAGGTTATTTTCTCATGAAAATCGGCATTTCAACTAAGAATCAAGATGATTCATGACTTTGTCATAGTATAAAACATGAAATGGTGACTCGAAAAATGCAGTTAGGTGAAAATCGCCAAAATGGAGATACACGCCTTTGGAGTGGTGGTAACGATATATTTTTTTCAAGTCACTGACTTAGAGTTTGAAGAAATATTTCCTCTACAATGGTATGAAATCGTTATATATATAGTTCAATTTTGATGACTAAATAAATCTACTGAATACTCCTTGCCTAAATTGTAACACTGAACAAACCTCCCTAAATCATCTTCTGATCTCTGTTGCTAAGGCAACAGAGGTTCGCTAAGGAAGTTTCGATCTAGTGATGGAATTTTAGAGCTTGTTCATACTCATAGATTTGGTCTAACTGTTTACTACGCCTCAAGCAATAACCCAAAACACAGAATACTCCACTTAACAGAATTTATTTTGCCACCACCCTTTATGTAGTATAACACAATCACAAGAGTTTGTGCACATCCCCTAACATAATCGGAGAACAATACTTTTATTTTCTTCCAAAAGCTTTCTTCTGCCCTCCCACATCATCGGAAGAAAGAACAATCAAGCGCCTCCAAGCCCCAACTGCCATCTTTTCTCGTTATCACCCCCGAATATATCCCCTTCCGCCCCCTCATAATACCCTCCTAGATTGTCTAGGACAAATATTGATCTTCAATTCCGAAGCCTGACATTTTAATCTTTCTTTGTCGGTAGCGCATTGTAACACCTTCCTGAAAGTGTCGGAACAGTTTTCGGGTCGTCTTTTTAAACTTTTTTTTTATCCTTCCTCTTTGGTATGCTTTCAATGCATTAACTGTCGTCTTGGATTTTCGTGCGAGGGTTTTAGTACTAATAAGAGATGTTTTTTCTGCATTTGTTTTACGTCTTTTCGTGTCATATTCTCTTTGACGATATCTAATACGTCGTAATGGTGTCAGATGTAGATTTTGTTTTGTTTGTGATGGGGTCTTGAACATGGAAGATATTGCTCGCTTATGTCTCTTTTGGATTTGTCTTTAAGTTTGTGTTAGTGCTGTCTGTCTTAATGTTTGTGTTAAGTGTGCTTAACACTTAAGATAAAAGCAACTTGGGTCCTTTTGTGATAAAAAACATCTTGGGTCCTGAGCCATATAAAAAATGTCGCGTATTTTTAACTTTTTCGATATATATTATCTTTTTCACCAGAGCAGATATCTGAGCTAATGATCTGTTTTATCTATAGATGAAAGTGTTAAAAACATTTGGTTTTTATACAAGTTAGTATAGCCCGTTGTCTTGCTCCAGTGCGACGTAAACTCAACTACCTACCTATGTAAATTAGTTTGGGATTTAGTTAAAACAGTAATGGAAATCTATCACTTAGAAATGCATTTTTATCTCCTTGTTTTTGGGGTTGGAACAGTAACGGACTAGCAACCGGAGGGTTGCGAGTTCGAATCCAACCAAAATACCGTCGTGTACAAAGGAGGCTGGTGCATGTTAAATCTGTCGTAGCCTGAAATGTCCTCACGCTGGCGTGGTGTGGAAGTTTGGAGAGTGGGGTGCCAGCTCATGTGTTGCCTCGTCATCTGACCGTGATACAAAATTATGTGGGGTTGTCCTCGGACCTTTCCCTACGGGATTGATCCCGGGCCGTCGTCAATAGCCCGTTGTGTTGCTCTAGTGCGACGTTAATTAATTACCATTACCACCTTTTGTTTTTGAAGAGTCAGTTAGACTTCTTTAAAACAACTTTTGTGATTTGCTTTTTTCAAATCGTTGAATATCTTTTGCTGTCTGTTCGTGTCCTAATAGGTTACCTTCTCTTTGTACTAGAAGCATTCAATTTTTAAACAAGTTCTTTTGTTATTCCCCGTGCCACTAAATGGAATTTTCAAGAAACAATGCAGTCATGTAAAAAAATTATTCATGAATATCTGATCAAATTAGTGTATCATACTTCCCTTAAAGATGATGAAATTCGAAAACGCATGCCTGGTGCAAGAGTGCCATTAGTCAAAAAATATTGATAGGAAAACTGAATGCTGGACTATTCATTGCCAATTTTACGATTTGAGTTGCCGCAATTTTACAGGAAACAAACTTAAGAAGGCACATTCATAATAACCCCCAAACTCAAAATCAACTCTTGCAGTAGTTATTTGTATCAGGTTTGTTGTAGTCTGTAGTATCAGATCAGTCATTAGTAGTTAGTCACTTTAGTATCACGTTTCGTAATGTTGTCTGACAAACAGGAATGCGATGCATGTGAAATGGATTGTATGGATGGCTATGCATGTAATTCGATTTGCATCTAAAGTAAAATGTTGAATTCTAAAAATGACGAAAAGGTGTTATAAAATTATTTTCCTGACATTTAAATGATGTTAGCATTTTCTACGAAAGAGAAAAGTGATTATTCTGGTAACTTTTTTATTATAGACTCTGGGTCTATAATTTATTGACCAAAAACATGTTTTGTAGACAAAAAATGCTCTGGTTTTCTAAATTGGCAACTGGTGTATATGATTATGAATATATGCACCTTTCAAAAACAAACTCTTGACACTTTTGACAAATACATGGTGCTCGTGATAATCGGCAAGCCCTGCGATGGGTAGTTAATGGTATACAGTTCTATTGCCAATGTGATGCCAATCATTCCCAACATCTGTCTGAAGCCCCGTGATTACAGACAATGTATCTATTCCCATCACGGCTTCACTCATCATTCTTATTCAGCCTTTTCTTCACATGACGTCTCACACTCTGCTACAAAAGACAACTCAAAACAGTCCACTATAACAATCATCCATTGCATGAGCACGCATACGGAAACATACCCTTGATCCCAATACAGCTCTCAGTCTCATACAATCAGCGATTTATCAACAAGTGATAGCATTTATCGAATTCGCCGCTCTTGAATTATGGAGTGGGAGTATTGTGTGAACTTAGCCACCAGTACATAAATTAACTTATGACACATTACTATATATAGCAGTGTAACCTTTCTCTACAATGAAGTATTTTTTGGTAGACAAAACTTCACCCTTATCCATGCCAAAGCATCAATGCATGTGATGTTAGGAAACAATAACAATTTCTCCTCAATACCAAGTTCTGTGAAAACCAAAGGCAATAAAACATATAGTGAAATTGTATTTAATTAGCTTCATTTTTCATACATCTATTTTCCAAAGACCCATATCCCCTAAAGATATTTAAGGTCTCTATTTGGCTTGTATAACACTCAATTTAATCCATCCCTGTATGGTTTCAGAATTTATCAAGCATATTTTTCCCTCTGAAAGGATTTCGCATAGAAAAAGTAGGAAAGAAAGGATCCAGCGATCTAGAGACTTAAGATCGTTGGAAACAAGTGGCTATGAATCCGATCGCCCCCTAACACTACTCCCTGACCACCCGACCCCATTTTTCCATCATTACCATCATCACATGATTAATGATCTGGATCATGCACTAAAAACGGGGGCTGTACCCATATCTTTCTTGGCATGTCTCTTTGGGTTAAGTAGAGCTTGCTTCAACCCGATGTTATTTATGATGGTATAAGAAGAGTGTAGCTTTCCGAATTTCTTGTTGTTTTCGAAGAGGAAATGTATGTTGAGCGTGATGTTCTAAGAGTAATGTTTTATTTTATTTTTGTATTTGTATTGCCATGGACAACTTTTTAATCCTCTTGGTGGTAGTCTCTACGAGATATCTCGCCCTTAGAGGAAAATTGACCAGATCTTGATAGACGAGATATCTCGTCATTGGAAGAAAACTGGCCAGATCTTAGTGAACGAAATATCTCGTCATTATAAGAAAATTTACCAGTTCTTGATGGACGAGATATCTCGTCATTGGAAGAAAACTGGCCAGATCTTGGTGAACGAAATATCTCGTCATTAGAAGAAAATTGACCAGTTCTTGATGGACAAGATATCTCGCCATTAAAAGAAAAACTGACAAGATCTCGTTCTCGTAATCATAAAAAATCGGCAATATCTTGATAACGAGATATCTCGTCAATAGCAAAATTGGTCAGATCTTGATTGACAAGATATCTCGCCAAAACCACGTGGAGGGTTAAAATCTTGGTAGTTTCATGTGTAGCACGTAGTGTCTGTATGAATTAAATTTACGTATGCTTAGTCGTTATTAGTTGTTTGTGTTTCTTATGTGAAAGGCCTATATTTACACCATACTGCGCCAAATACAAGACAGATAACTTCAAGTAATGGTCATTAGTAGACAATCAGTTTGTAATGCATGCTGTGGAAGCTGCAAGACTTTCACAACAAGCATTGCATACCGAATGTGGGATACCAAGTATTTACTATACTTGGTATCCCTTGGTATTTACTATACTTGGTATCCCTTGGTATTTACTATACTTGGTATCCCTTGGTATTTACTATACTTGAATACCAAGTATAGTAAATACCAAGTATTTACTATACTTGGTATCCCGCAAAGCCCCCTGGACTGTCGTTGTATTTTGAAGGATCAAGACAGCGCCAGAGACCGATCTAGCAAGTCTTAAAAGCGGGCGCACAAGATATTTGACTTTTGTTGGAGGAATTATGAGCTTTCCAACTTTTATTTTCACCACAACCTCATCAACTCCTTTCCATATATTGCATTGTATCACTGTTTCTGTGGGACAGCCTTTGAATGAACAGGACTCTGTCGCCGAGCGATTTAAAAACAGCGGGTAGGCCCAGTCCCCACTGCACCGTAAGGTTTGGTTCGTGAATACTTTGAGGTGGAATACTTGGTAAGTGGGTCGCGGGTGAAATGAAGACGACGGATATTTGTTTGACATTTATTTATTTAGCTTGCTTTGGTGGATATATAACAGCGGTGTTAGAGTGTGGGTAATGCTTAGTATTCTATGGCGACCTTATGTATGATAGGTCTGTGTAGCTAAAGTACGAGACAAACGGCATTGTGTCGATTCTGATGTTCCTAACCAAACTAAAGTCGATGGTGGTGTTTCCAAGCTTGATGGCAGCTCGTTAGATGGTCCAGTGGCGTCGTCTCGTAAGAGGGCCTGCTCGGTCTGCTCCTTTTTGCGTCTTCGGTAAGCTCTAGAGAGATCTCTCTGTCCTTGTCATAAAAAATCCTTGTCCGAAAATGTCCATCTTGTCCGAAATGTGACTCATTTCACCCACCACGCGGTGCAAAGGTCAGAGGAGGAGTGGATTAGTGATCGACCTGGTTTACGTCTCCCACCATCCTGTAGGTCATTATGGGAATCGATGGTAGGTCATTATGGGAATTTGAGATATCTACACAATTCCTGACGCACAAGTTTCTGCTGATGCCTTCCATACCATAGGTTTAGCCTTCATGGTAACATTTTATTAGACCTGAACTGGTCGTTCAACCTGTTTACGTTTCCTATGCCGCAGTTGAAATTTAGTGTGATACTTTGTCTTCATAGAGAAATCTTCGACAAATCGTCACGTTCCACTGCACACATTTTTGACACAAATGGTTTAAACTGTCAACTAGTCAAATGGAATTGTAGAACTCGTCGTTCTCTTCAATTTAAGCCTGTACGCGTCACGACCCGTCGATTAGAACTGAAGTTACAGCGGTTAAACAGGCCAGCGCATGCCCGAAATGTGACTCATTTCACCCACCACGCGGTGCAAAGGTCAGAGGGGGAGTGGATTAGTGATCGACCTGGTCCACGCGGCCCACCATCCTGTACTCGATGGTAGGTCATTATGGGAATTTGAGATATCTACACAATTCCTGACGCACAAGTTTCTGCTGATGCCTTCCATACCATAGGTTTAGCCTTCATGGTAACATTTTATTAGACCTGAACTGGTCGTTCAACCTGTTTACGTTTCCTATGCCGCAGTTGAAATTTAGTGTGATACTTTGTCTTCATAGTGAAATCTTCGACAAATCGTCACGTTCCACTGCACACATTTTTGACACAAATGGTTTAAACTGTCAACTAGTCAAATGGAATTGTAGAACTCGTCGTTCTCTTCAATTTAAGCCTGTACGCGTCACGACCCGTCGATTAGAACTGAAGTTACAGCGGTTAAACAGGCCAGCGCATGCCCGAAATGTGACTCATTTCACCCACCACGCGGTGCAAAGGTCAGAGGGGGAGTGGATTAGTGATCGACCTGGTCCACGCGGCCCACCATCCTGTACTCGATGGTAGGTCATTATGGGAATTTGAGATATCTACACAATTCCTGACGCACAAGTTTCTGCTGATGCCTTCCATACCATAGGTTTAGCCTTCATGGTAACATTTTATTAGACCTGAACTGGTCGTTCAACCTGTTTACGTTTCCTATGCCGCAGTTGAAATTTAGTGTGATACTTTGTCTTCATAGAGAAATCTTCGACAAATCGTCACGTTCCACTGCACACATTTTTGACACAAATGGTTTAAACTGTCAACTAGTCAAATGGAATTGTAGAACTCGTCGTTCTCTTCAATTTAAGCCTGTACGCGTCACGACCCGTCGATTAGAACTGAAGTTACAGCGGTTAAACAGGCCAGCGCATGCCCGAAATGTGACTCATTTCACCCACCACGCGGTGCAAAGGTCAGAGGGGGAGTGGATTAGTGATCGACCTGGTCCACGCGGCCCACCATCCTGTACTCGATGGTAGGTCATTATGGGAATTTGAGATATCTACACAATTCCTGACGCACAAGTTTCTGCTGATGCCTTCCATACCATAGGTTTAGCCTTCATGGTAACATTTTATTAGACCTGAACTGGTCGTTCAACCTGTTTACGTTTCCTATGCCGCAGTTGAAATTTAGTGTGATACTTTGTCTTCATAGTGAAATCTTCGACAAATCGTCACGTTCCACTGCACACATTTTTGACACAAATGGTTTAAACTGTCAACTAGTCAAATGGAATTGTAGAACTCGTCGTTCTCTTCAATTTAAGCCTGTACGCGTCACGACCCGTCGATTAGAACTGAAGTTACAGCGGTTAAACAGGCCAGCGCATGCCCGAAATGTGACTCATTTCACCCACCACGCGGTGCAAAGGTCAGAGGGGGAGTGGATTAGTGATCGACCTGGTCCACGCGGCCCACCATCCTGTACTCGATGGTAGGTCATTATGGGAATTTGAGATATCTACACAATTCCTGACGCACAAGTTTCTGCTGATGCCTTCCATACCATAGGTTTAGCCTTCATGGTAACATTTTATTAGACCTGAACTGGTCGTTCAACCTGTTTACGTTTCCTATGCCGCAGTTGAAATTTAGTGTGATACTTTGTCTTCATAGTGAAATCTTCGACAAATCGTCACGTTCCACTGCACACATTTTTGACACAAATGGTTTAAACTGTCAACTAGTCAAATGGAATTGTAGAACTCGTCGTTCTCTTCAATTTAAGCCTGTACGCGTCACGACCCGTCGATTAGAACTGAAGTTACAGCGGTTAAACAGGCCAGCGCATGCCCGAAATGTGACTCATTTCACCCACCACGCGGTGCAAAGGTCAGAGGGGGAGCGGATTAGTGATCGACCTGGTCCACGCGGCCCACCATCCTGTACTCGATGGTAGGTCATTATGGGGATTTGAGATATCTACACAATTCGTGACGCACAAGTTTCTGCTGATGCCTTCCATACCTATTTAAAGACGTATTCACGTCAAAGACACGATACTTCGGTCTTGGTATAGGTTTCACCTTGACGAAGGCGATTAGTAAAATCACCAACTATTTAGCATCAGTGATTAAATTTTAAATAAGGTGAAGAACGGGGTGATTTCGGAAAATCAGGCATGGTTTGAAATTCAATCAGTCGCGAGTGTTATGCTAAAAGATTTGCATTCACAAACACCATTTTTTAATTCATAGCAGTTCTGTTGAAGTGTATATTGTTATTAATATTTTAAAGTAGATTTACATCTTTAAAGGCTTTAAATTTCATTCTGTAGGTATGAGAGAGATTTTCAGTGTATATAAACAAACCAGATCTAAAGCGAAGATTTTATTTCCGCTACAAAATTGCTCTCACGTGAAACTCATCCAGGTTACCATAAAATGTAATTTATCACCCTTTAGACAACGTTTGGCGTGTAATCCAATTAGATTTGATCGATCAACTATAATATATCAATTCGGAATCTATTCTTTGGAATTTTTATTGGCGAAGGGATGAAATTGTATTCCATAAACAAGCCAAGTGCCGTCTTGTTTGGAGTAGGCACAGGAACACGTTCCGCTGTAAAAACAATACCGCCACTTCGTTTAGCTTGACAGAAAAAGTCTGATATGTAAAAATCTAAATAGTTGATATAATACCCGTTTAAACTTTTATTTAAAAGCATTACAGACGCCGACAGTTTTATATAGAGTTTCTGGCTATAACATGTCATTTTGGATTCCTGACAAAAAATAAAATCCTTTTGCTTCTTACATTCAATAAGTATCCCCATTTCTCATCAAGAGGAGAAATTCGGTGCAAATCGGGAACATAATTGCAAGTCTGGCATATGCTTAGCGCTGGAATTCACTTGGAAACAATTTATTCTTCTCTAACTTACACTGGATAATTTCTATTCGGTGTTATTATTTCATTTCTTTCTGCCTATTGATTACTTTTCACTTATTGATATTACTTGCTGCCATTTAGCCCTATTTCCTTAAATAAGCCCTACCACTCATTTTCTTACAAAATGTATATTCTGGATGCAATATGAAGTGTTGGTAAAGAGCCCTCATGCTTCCTACATCCAATAACTTCTTCCTTTTCTGCATCAAGAAAAGAAACTCGATACTAAATGGGAGAATAATTGCATGTCTTTTGCATGGGCTTAGCTCCAGAATTCACTCAAATTGGCTTCCAGTAAGTTCTGTTTTCGCAAATGCGATCAACTCATTTGCGTACACAATAGTTTTTCTGGATGTAATATGGAATGCTGGCTTAGCTCAGACAGAAAAGATCCATATTGCCTTTTACATCCAATAGGTACTCCCAGTTCTGCATCAAGAAAAAACTCCACGAAAAGGTAAATAATTGCACGTCTTTTGCATGTGCTTAGCGCTTGCATTCACTTTGAACCATTTTTCTTCTCTAACACTGCAGAATTGTGAATTCGGTGTTTTCCTTCTTCCTATTGACATACTTCATCTCATTTATTGCCGTTACTCTTCCAGTAAGCCTTATTTTCGTAAATATATATATATATATATATATATATATATATATATATATATATATATATATATATATATATATATATATATATATATATAAGCCCTATCATTCATTCAAAACCACTCATTTTCTTATACGATATGTTTTTCTGCTTGTAATATGAAGCGCGTGCTGGTTTGCGGACAGAAAAGAGCTTATTGCTTCTTACATACAACAAATACTCCCATTCCTGCATCAAGAAAAGGAACTGCACAACAAGGAAATTAATTGCATGTGCTTAGCCCTTGAATTCACTTGAAAACTTGCTGTCAGTCAATTCCTACTTCCGTAAATAATCTCTGCCATCCATTCAAAATCACTCATTTTCTTACACAATCGGTATTCTGGATGTAATATGAACTGCGTGTTTGTTTGAAGGCAGGAAAGAGCCATATTGCTTCTTACATACAATAAATACCCCATTTCTTAAGAAATGGAATTGGGCACAAGGGAAAATAATTGAGTATTGTTTTTATGTTCTTAACACTTGAAATCACTTGAAAACTTACCACCAGTAAGTCCTAATTTGGTAAATAATATTTGCCATCCATTCATTTATTTTCTTAAACAATCGATTTTATGGATGTAATATGGATGGTTTGCAGACAGAAATGAACTCTCTTGCTTCTCACATCCCATAAGTTCTCCTATTTCTGCATCAAGAAAAGAAACTCGATACTAAACGGGATAATAATTGCATGTGCTAAGCGCTTGAATTCAATTGGAAACTTGCTTCCAGTAAGTTCTCATTTCCTAAATAATCTCTACCACCCTTTCAAAGGCATTCATTTTCTTACACAATCGGTTTTAAGGATGTAATATGGAGTGCTGGTTTGCAGACAGAAAAGAGCTATCTTGCTTCTTACACTCAATAAGTACTCCCATTTCTGTTTCCAGAAAAGAAACGCGGTGCAAACCGAGGAAATAATTGCATGTCTTTTGCATGTGCTTAGCGCTTGAATTCATTTGGAAACATTTTTTTTCACTCTTAATTCGAATGATTGCAATTACCCGGGTATTAAAGGGAATTTCAGTCGGGAAAAAGTCCGCATAATGCGATTAACTCATGGATTAAAACTTCTGCTGAAAGCGCATTCACATTTAGAGATGTAGGCAAGAGGATGGGTTAATTAAGCGAAAAATTGTTCGCTTACGTGACTAATTAGCAGATATTTAGGGAAATGAAACTACAAAGGAAATTAGCGCGATGACGTTTTAGATGTAAGCTTGACTCGAAGAGAATAATACATTAGTGGATTATTAAATCTACTTATCTCTATGAATTGTTAAATAGGAATTCTTGTGCATTTGTTGTTGATGCGTTATCTTATGCATACATTTCTGTGCATATGAAGTAACGAGTTGTGGTTGGAAAAATATACATAATTGAAATTCGTTAACGAATTTCACGCGTAGAGTTGATATATTATTTCCTATAACCAGTACCGTTCATTTAATATGATGTCATATGTTTTTACATACAAGCAATTGTACGCAAGTTCTTGCTTTCTTTAAAAGAAAATGTTGCATTAGGAACGAAGTTCGGTATAATGGAATTGTTTACAAAACTGAGTAGATTAATCTTATCGTCGAGTCTATTAATGAGTACATCTAGAGTTTAAAATTATTGAAAAGAAAACAAATATTGAAACCTTTATAAGGGTTTTCTGCCTTCTATACAATCTTGTCATTCTTAGATATAAATGATACACTTCGCTTTTGGTCGTAATTTAAATTGCAAACTCAGCAAATCTGTTACACTCTAAGGTAAATCAAATTTGATCGTTTGATTTAAAAGTGTTTTCAACCAGTAAGTACACAGAAGGGAGACAAATTGAATCCAAGCTGTTCTATAGTTGCAACTATTGTACGAGTTCATCCTTTATTGGAACATCTCAGTGCATTTGTTATCCTTTCAGCCGTATGTGGCCAAAAAGTGAAATATGAACGCTTCCGTATAGCTGTGAATCATTGTTTAAAAAATTCATCTTCAGTAATCAGGTTACTGAAAGTATGTGGCACTATAACCAAATACCGCCTATTTAACCCTCTTGGTGGTTTATCTTCGTGTCGAAAGCTTTCCTGTAGTATCCAGCCTTTGGTGCAAAAACCTGTTCCAAACTTTAACTGTACAAAGGACTACTTGTATAACAGTTTTCTACTTGTATAATGCAGTAAGTGTTCAACATCTGATTTATGACTATAATTTAAACGGATTCAACATCTCTGAACGCTTAATATAAATTCATATCTATCGTTACCTATAGTTACCTATCGTTAAAAATAGGTAACTTTCTTCAGCGAAAGATAGCCATCAAACGCGTTTTTACTATATACTTTCAGTACTATAAGAAATTACCAATGTCACTGTATTTTAATGCTAGTTATCAGAAATTTTGATGCGTCATCATACACACAATGCCTTAAACATTTCCAGTAATGCATCGAATGTAAATGTCCGATAAAATCAAGAAATTCAAAAACAAAAGGAAAATACATCTAATCATGCACTCAATCCGAATCAAAAACACTCCGAAGAGAAGATACGAGAACTTCACAAGAAACTTGAAGGAATCACTTAATCACAGAAAGACATCGACGACTTGCTTTCTTTAAGAGAGAGATAGCAGCAGAAAAAACTCGAGGACAAAAAAATACATTACCTGTCAAACTCTATCAGCTGAATATAAATCCAAGCATAATCATCGTATTTGAACGACGTAGGCAAATGAACATAGACAGAAAATAAATCGTTAATACGATCTCTTTTTACCCCGTTGCCTTTGACAAATTATTCAGTCCCAGTAAAAAAATATGAACTGTCTTCTTTTTCTTAAGGAAATATTACCTTACTTCCATTTCTGCTAATAACTCACAGAACTGACTGGTCCTATCATTCTCAGGGGGTGAATTTCCATAATAAACACCTGCGATGCAAAGGATCAATGTATGTGCAAGGCCCATATCAAACATTGTAAATTCAGCGTACTTTTGCACGTGTCTTAATAAAGATATCGCTCAAATGATTTATGGCCAGAGAGGTTCCCTCTGCCTCTTCCTCGCATTAGGGTAATTTATTGGAGGTGCTTGATGAGTCATATCGGGCAGCATATTTTCCAAGAATGTTGTCTTGGGGGGTCGGTATAAAAGGTGAAGTTGCGATTTTCGAGATTGGGGTTCTGTTTTGAACGCTGTACCGCATGAGCTTTGGATTTTTCACAAATTTTTCAGGATTATAAAGTTTTAAAGTTTTGTTTTCGGAGACAGAGTTACAAGGTAGATAGGTATTTTATAAAGTCACACTTGAGCAACACAACTTGCTATTGATGACGGATCAGTCCCCAATGGGAAGATTCAAGGACAGCACCGCATAATTTTGAACCACGGTCAGATGACGAGGTTAACACATGAGCTAGCACCCCATTCTCCAGACTTCCACACCATGCCAACGTGAGAACATTTGAGGCCATGACAGATTTCACGTTCAACAGCCCCTGTGTACACGACGAAATTTTGACTGGACCTAGTTTGAAACTCGCAACACTCCAATTGCTAATCCGTTGCTCTTCAAACTCTGGGCTACAGCTTTCCCGAAATTAATCAGGTATATAAGAGTCTAAAAATTTATTTTCAGTGACAGGGTTACAAGGATAACTGAGGCCAAAAGAGCAATTAAAAATAACGCAATTATAAGATTATGACTAGGGTATGTTTTCTAATGAAATGGACGGAACATATGCACGCACTTTCATGCTATTTCTCACGATCTCTCCATTTGCAGATCTTCGTGTGAAAGTCACTTGTACAAAAGCACGAAAGCAAGACTAATTGAAGAGCTTGATACAAAACACTCTGCGCTTCGATAGCCAATCGACCCAAGTCGGTTTTTACTCACACGCGACCTAAACTTCTGAAGTCATGCGACAGCGATTCCACCCACATGCTTCGTCTATTTCATTCAGAGGGTCGATGACAAAAATTGTCACAAGAACAACTCTGAACCCAAATAGTCCCAGGCTTCCCAATAGCGATCGAAAATAGAATAATTAACCCTCCTGGTGGTTGTCTCGAAGAGATATCTCGTTTTTAGCAAACTGACCAGATATTGATGGACGAGAAATCTTGTCCTTAGAAAAATCTGACCAGATCTTTATCTCGTCTTCATCAAAAAATCGGTAATGTCTTAAGAGATATTTTGTCATTAGAAAAATTGGTCATATTTTCTTGACAAGATAGCTCATCATTAACAAAATCGGTCAGATCTTCATTGACGAGATATCTCGTCAGAACCATTAAAAGGTTTAAGTAACGCAGGACAACGAAGTAATTGCTGTCCATTTCCACCCTAAGATAGCAGAGCCTGAAGAGAGAGTCAGGGGCAATATTAATACAATAATAAGATTCAATTTATTATTATTTATTTAAAATTTAATTCAAGAAAATGAATTCAATGTAAGATTCTATTTAAAGGGTATGCATTGCCTAATTCTACTCTGTTAGTGAAAAAGGCAGTATTGCTTAGTCTTTTTGAGCTAATTTCTGTTGCATAATGATTATATATCTTAGTATCTAGTGTCTACCTTTTCTGGGCCTTCTCTAAATCTGTAATGACTTCCGTTAATGGAGTTCTATGCAAATAACTTTTTTATAACTTCTTTATATAATTACTTATTAATCGTTTTCAAATAAGATGTAATATAATTGAGAAAATAAGCTAAGATTATAGCTATATACTAGAGGTTTTTATGATAATCATTCTTTATTTCTTTTTAAACTATGAAATATTTAACACAAATTTTCGATTTAAATTACTCAAAAATGGACTGAAAGGTGCTGCAATTTCTAAATCGAAGTAAAATATTTAACTTATTGTTTTTTAACTTTTATGAGATACTAGATACTTTTTATTTGTTGAGGGCGCAGATCCTCCGCTTCCACTAGTATATAGCTATTATCTTAGCTTATTTTCTCAATTATATTACATCTTATTTGAAAACGATTAATAAGTAATTATATAAAGAAGTTATAAAAAGTTATTTGCATAAAATTTCATTAAACTTTACATTCTACTTCCTCCTGGCCGATCATTCATATCCATTCTATATTATCGTTTTCGTAGTAAACTATTAGTTGGTTGATTGATTTCTGTACGCTGAATGCAGCTTAACTTTGAAAGAGTTCTTTGTGTTTTGTTTCAATCTAAATAAGTCGCTTATTGATAGGGCATATTTGTCGAGGAACTGATATATTTTAAAGAAAAGGTTTTTAATATTAATTGAACTCCGTTTATTTATGTGTAGAAAATAAATTGACTCAGTTCTGTTTGAACCTTCATTTCGGAAGCATAAGACTACAACTTGCAGATCGGAGAGTTGAAATGAGAGAGTTGAGTACTGCTTCAAAGCGAGTACCAATATTATTCTCAAGAAAGAAATTTACAAATGCTCAGTTCAAACCACTTTAAAATGTTTTGACAATTTCAGTAGGTCGTATAAAATGATACCACGCGTAATCGTATTGCGATCACGGTTGCCAAGATATACTGAGTCAAACGTGGTGGTAGAGGGGACACTGAAGTGCGCAGTATGCGAATTGGACTCCATGTTATTTACGAATATGCTAACACTACTACTGTTTGACACATATTTTTAATGATATAACGGTTTCAGTTGGGACATATTTTTGTCACAAACTTTCAGTAAAGTGCGCAGTAAGGGTATTTAACTCCATGCTGTTTACGAATATGCTAACACGATTACTGTTCGACACGTATTTTCACCAATATAACTCAGTTGGAACATATTCTTGTCATCACAGGAGGTCAGTGTATTGCTCAGTAAGTGAATTGGACTGCATGCTGCTTACGAATATTATAACATGATTACTGTTCGACACGTACTTTTACCGATATAACACAGTTGGGACACGCCTTGTCACATTTATTTTTATTTTAATATTTAATTCCATACTCTTTACGAATTTGCCAACACGATTACTGTTTGAGATGTATTTTCAAAGGTATGATTTCAGTTGGGATATATTCTTGTCACGGGGGGTCGGCAGTATGTCACACAATAGGATTCGCAGAGTTAGATGTAGTCTCACATCAGTACATGTTGTAGAGTATCACACCCCAGATAATATTGCAGAAAAATGTGCTTTAATAATTCAAAGCAAACAAATTAAAATAGAAATTTAATTATTTTAAAATCTAATTTCCGTGTTCGTTTTCATTCATTTCCGTTTCATTTCATGTGTATACTTTGTTTTTCTAGATATGTAACACTTAAAAACAAGTTCCAACCCCTCGGTAGGAATAATTCAGATCCAAGTAGAATAATGTTATGTATTATGCATATAGCTGAAGAACATTTTAAAGGACCAGAAAATGAAAGGAATAAAAATACGTTTTATCTTCCAGGCGTAGTTTTCTTCAAGAGAACATTAAAATTGATTTTCTACACCGGAAATTAAACAGATTCTAGAAACGATAGCTCGCTCACATCCCAACCGCTTTCTAGTTTAATTTTTTTTTTTGAAAAAGTCTCTTACATCTAGAACTTGTTCAGATAATGAAAATATTTTAAATCATACAAACCCGGAAAGTAGTTTTTTCGTCCGAAGCTATTATCCTTTGGGGAATTGCTTTTAAAAGTGACAACTTAAACTTTGGTAAGGTGAAAATAAATTTGCGTGTGATTGATTGGTACGGCGTGTACGACGTTTTGATTACGTTAATGTAATTAAAGCTATTTTTTCGATTAAGTTTTTAAAAAGCTTCTTTAATTCAGCTGAATATGCAAAACAGGCTGGAAATTAGTTTTGACGATGCTTCCTAAATGCAGTTTCGTATTCAATTTCAGAGAATTACGTTTGCAAGCAGATGAAAACAGACTGGTAATGAGTTTTAACGATGCTTCCTAAATGCAGTTTCGTATTCAGTTTCTGAGAATTACGTTTGCAAGCAGATGAAAACCTTACTCAAACTGGTGGCCAAATATTGAAAAGCATGAAAAATTATTATTAAAGGTAACACAAATCAAGTTATAAAATAAAAGTTTAATTGAACTTATCTATTGCATCATTCTAAAGTAAAATATTGAAAAATCCTATCTATTTTAACTATTCGGTATCTATTTTAACTATCTACCTTTTGCGACACACTAGTGGTTCCTTGTGTTTACCACTGTCGTGAAATATAAGTAGACTGATCATTGCTATTTATAGTAGCTTAAAAAACATGACCAACAAGTCGACTAGTAGTCACGTGACTGCTTTGTGAAAAATTGACATGGTTGGCCAATTAGGTGTCTTACCGCTTCGTTTGGTGATATAACATCTAATGACAGGGTGGGTATGTGAATCCGCATTTTCATAGAGTGGTGACAGGCGGTGAACTCGCCAAAATCTACTACTATCCGATGATCAATCAGTGGGCCAATCAAATGATGAATTAATGGACGGTTGTCTTCTCCCTACCCATGGACCAATCAGATGATGAATGTTAGGTTCCATCCAGCAAACGAAAGCAGTATAAGGGTTACTACTAGTTTTGGTCACATGATCCAGAACACATAAAAGGTTACCATTGCTCACTCTACTTTTACATTTCCTCTATGGTATTTACGCGTTGCCTGGAAGGGCTTAATAAGGAAGTGAGTAGTTACAACATTATTCAAAGACAACAATTTTAAAACTCGATTATTTCTCTTATTGTTTACTTCAGTCCTGAAGGCGTTGGGCGTTTAGCTCCACAGAAATAGCTATTGACATTTTCTATCATCTTTATTTGTCATTCTTTGAAGCTTTTAATACTTGGCTCCAAAAATAGATACGTATTTGCATGTTTCTTAGAATGAAGATTCGTGAAAAATTTATTCTTCTTAACATGTAACATTTACCAAAAGCAAACAATCTACGTAATTACGAGAAATGAAGACAACAAATAGTATAAACTAAAGACATAAGAAAAATCTAAATGCCATGCGGGGAACAGAGCAAACGGTAAATAATTGAAAGGAAACAAAATAGTTCCCGTCTCACAGAACGCCATTAGACTTTGATGACAGACGATCTTTTTCCGCAACTATTTTAAAATTGAAATTCAAACATTTTACTTCCTATTTTGGTAATGACGTCGTAGAACAATAGAAGCATCTCGTAACAAATCATAAAACATCAAACGATCTTTCTTATTCTATATAACGTTGATTATTATACATTTCCCTGGTAAAAATATTCCAAAGAATAAATTCTTAAATTACATATAATATTAAAAGCCAAACGTCACCAAAACAACCATAAACTACATTTAAGGCAACCCCGATGTGTTTCATGCGAGAGCCTTTGGATGGCGTAAGTAAAATCTTCACTTTCCGTCTGGTTTGTTTACACTGAAAATTCCTCCTCTCATTATAATTGTGTAAAATATTTATAATACAGTTTTATATATTCTTTTCTATTATACGAGTGTAATTTAATTTAAGTTATAGTATAGTAGTGGAAACGGTCTTTCTAACGGTCTCAAAATGTATATTGGTAAGTCAGACTTTGGTTAGCTCTTAGAGTTCTGATAAATAATCATCAGTCAACACGTCCAAAAGCATAACGCAGTTTTAGCTAAGAAAGCGTCTCTCGGGGTGATGGATGATGATAGGCTTATCAGAACCCTAAAAGTAAATCGCTTCCGAACATCGATGTTTGGGTGCTTGTATGAAGCTCTATGCCGACAGGAGAGGTTAGATATTTAGTTTATTTTTATTAAACCATGGAAAAGGGAAATATTAACTCTGATACAATTTTTTAAATGCTCAAAATTTGGATTTAGAGTCAAATTTTTGTGTCTATCGATAACGTTTCCACACACAGAAAATACATAGAAAAAATAGTAGTTCAATTAAAGCTTATGTACCACTTTAAACAGCAACTGTGCACCCTACAATAATCTCACGAGCTCTGCGGGTCCATTTATATCTAATATAAATGAACAATACCTTGTCCATTTTTATCTAATATAAATGAACAATAAATACTCAGAAAACCAACACAAAATCTTAATTTAGTACTCCTCTGCTTAAAATCTGTTCTATATTCAAACACGTGCAGCAAAATTGTATTTGTTCTTATTGTGTTTCTGTACGAAATAATCTGAGTGTAGGGGAGACCGATGTATCTTAGGACAGTTGTACCTACGGACATTTCGTTCTAAAATTCGAAAACAGGTGGGAATGTAGGGTGGCGGTTCCTAGAGTTGCTCACGGGAAGCCGGCTCGTGGAAGACTCAAGGTAAGTCAATATATTTTTACTCCTTTTTGAAGGTCAAAGTAAAAAAAATGCATCGCCTCTTTATTTTTTTCTTTCCTTCTAACTTTTTATGATTATTTGTCATAGTCGTAGTTTATCATCGAGGTTTTGATGATTTATTTTTTATTTTAAAGTTATCGAAATCTATCCTATCTGTTGATATCTCCCTTTAGAAAACAAAGTGGTTTACGTTGTACCTTCGGACACTCTAAGGTGATGTACCTACGGACACAATCGTTTGTGTGCGCAGGTACATCGGCCATTTTTAAAATTTATTTTTATGTTAATTCGTCATTATTTTTGGTTTTTCTTTAAATTTCCCTACAAAATAGTGTTTTGGTTTTGGTTTTCTGTAAAATCCATATAACATAATTGTAAAGTTATAAAGAAGTTATAGGTCCTACAAGATAGTTTTTAAATTTATTTTTTAGATACGAAATCACTAAAATTGGTTATAATGCCTCGGAGTAAGGAAGGAAAAACTTTTTATATTATGTCCGCAGGTAAATCCGAGTGTGTCCATAGGTATATCAGGTTGTTGTACCTAAGGACGAAAATTACATCTCCAAATTTTGAATTTTAAAAAATTCAATATTCAAAATTTTAGATCTTAAAAAAATCAATATTCAAAATTTTAGATCTTAAAAAATGACTTTATTCACAAAGGTTTAGAGCATAACCTGAGCGTTTTACTAGGTGAAAATGTTTCCCAGCGGCTGAGAAAAATTAAAATGTGAATTTTGTCTGTAGGTACAGCTGTCTCTCCTATACTCAATTTTCTGACATCGAATTTTGTACCACATTTAGCATTTTAAACATATCTTTAATAATATAATAACGAATATGCAATTGTTTTTAACCTAATATGTTCCTAACTGTGTACTTTACAATTTTAGCTTACCCTCCTGCTTTTTACATTTTCTTCCTCCTCATTGTGTTCTGTTTTGTGTTTGGCGCAGCTTGGCCAAATATGGCCCTTGCGCCATAAAATCCGAAAACAACCAACCAACTTTACCATTCCTATAAAAATTAAGCTCAAATTAAGTTTATTACAGAATTTTGTACTGTTAACCCTCCTGGTGGTTGTCTCTTTTACTAAGCATCTCGCCATAGTCAAAACTGATCAGATCTTGATGGACGAGACCTTTCAAAACTGATCAGATCTTGATGGACGAGATCTTTCAAAACTGATCAGATCTTGATGGACGAAATCTTTCAAAACTGATCATATCTTGATGGACGAAATCTTTCAAAACTGATCAGATTTTGATGGACGAGATCTTTTAAAATGACCAGTTCTTGATCTAGTCATTATGAAAAGTAGTCACTATTGTAATGACGAGATAGCTCGTCATTGGTAAAGTTAAGATCTTGACGGTCGGGATATTTCAAAGAAATCACTGAGAAATTTCTTTATTGTGTTTACCCAATTTTGGAAGAATCTGTATACTGTTTGGAGAGATATATGTTATGTTATACTAAACCCTGGGTCACAAAAAATTGTCCCTTTTGGAAATAAATAACGTGGTGCTGCTTTGTTCCAAACAAATGAATTAACTTTGAATATGGAAAAAAAATATGTGTAAAGTCTGAATCTCAAAAAGTTAGACTGTCCACATTGCCACCTTAAATAACAAACACGTGATATAAATCGGAATATCCATTTCCAAAAGTTAAACATTTGCGGGTGGTTCACCCTGTAGTACAAAGCGTTTCCAAGACATGAAAACAATTCCCAAATTAAATTCTCCAAAGCAAGAAACCGAGGAAAAAACAAAACACCACCGTTATACGCGGAACGATTTTCATATAGAAAGGGCAATTTTGAAAATTGAGGAAAGACTTACACGATAAGAAAGAAAGGAAAAAAGCGGAACAGGAAAGAAAAAAAACATAAATTTCTTTGATCTTCTGCCAAGTCGCTCTTCATCTCAGTTGCCGCTTGAGTTTGATGCTGGGGGAGCGATATCATTTCATAAAAGACGAAGATTAAAAATAAGAATAAGAGGATATTCACAGAAAATGAAATTGAGCGCGGAGAATTCTCTTAAAAAAAAGAGAAGTTTCTCGACTTCCCTTCCAAATCCACCCTCCTCTGGCATTGGTGAAGTGGCACGCAATAAATCTTGAAAATGACAAAACTTGTTTTCTGCTTCTTTTTTTGTTAATTCCGAAAGTTGTTTCTTATGGAAACTGGTCGGCTTTGCGTAAACATTCGTCGTTCACACGATAAACAAGACTGAAAAGGTTATGTGGATTTTTATCTGAAGTTTGGTTTCGACTTTTTCTTAATAATGAAATGCAAACTTCAACTTCTTTAGCAAGAAGTGAGAAAGACAATGCAATACTTTGTTCACGAAAAGTATTGCATGGCAGAGGTAGTATATATATATATATACATATATATATATATGTATATATATATGTATATATATGTATATATGTATATATATGTATATATGTATATATATGTATATATGTATATATATGTATATATATATATGTATATATATGTATATATATATGTATATACATATATATATGTATATATATATACATATACATATATACATATACATATATATACATATATATATGTATATATATATATGTATATATATGTATATGTATATATGTATATATATATAGATAGATATATATGTATATATGTATATATATGTATATATATATATATATATATAATAAAAACAATCAAATTACAAAATATACAAAACATTAAAACGTAAAATAATAGAAATGCAGACCAGCAAAATGCCAAAAGATCGAAAAGCAGACAAGTAAAAAGCCAAAAAGCCAAAAAAGTAAAAAAAGTTGGGGGTAAAAAGTAGCCAAGCAGAATCCAGAAAGCAGAAGGCAGAACTGTCCATGTATGCGCGCTAAAGCTGCAGACACACAACATGGAAAGTAAAATAATTCAAAATTACAAACCAAAACAAAGAGAAATCCAAAAATTTTAAATCAAGAAATTTAAGAAAATTTTGAAAAAATTTTTAATTATATATATATATTGCACACACACACATATATAATGTGTGTGTGTGTAAAGAAGTAGTATTGTGGTGAACTCAGCATCACTACAGAAATTAACTTACAAGACACTAGTGTCTTGTAAGTTAATTTCTGTAGTGATGCTGAGTTCACCACTATACTACTTCTTTAGAACTTGGAAGTGGCTGAATTCGATAAATGCTACCACTAGTTAATAGATTGTCGATTGCGTGAGAGCTGCATTAAAATTATGGTACTTCCGTATACGTGGACATGCAATAGATGATTGCAAACTTTTCCTGGCCTAGGTTGTCCAAAAACGTGAAAGATAAGTAGAATAAAAATTGCTATTGAGAGGTGTGACCAACATGTCGACTAGTAGTCACGTGAACGCTCTGTGAAGCGTGCCTTTCGAAATCCATACTCCCCTGGCATTGGTGAAGTGGCACACAATAAATCTTGAAAATGACAAAACAAGTCTTTCGCTTTTTGTTATTTCCGAAAGTTGTTTCGCATGAAAACTGGTCTCCTTTGCGTAAATATTCGCTGTCGACACGAAAAGCACGACTGAAAATTTCTGTCGATTTTTTATCTAGAGTTCAGTTTCAGTCTTCTTCTGTATAACGAAATGAAAACTTCTTTAGCAAGACGTGTGAAAGACAATGCAACACAATTTTTTCCAAAAAGTATTGTATGGTGAATAGAGATTATATTGATATGTATATACTACTGTATTGTAAGTTAATTTTGGTAGTGGTGATTGAGTTCACCACAGTACTACGCCTCTAGAATTTAGCAGTGGCTGAATTCGCTAACAGATACCACTAGTTGATAGATCGCCAACTGCGTGAGAGCTGTATTAAAATCATGCGTGTATTTCCGTATGCGTGATGATACAATGGATGATTGCAACTGTTTGACAGGCATAGGGTGCCCATAGACGTGAAGACGCGACACATAAGTAGATTGAGCATTGCTATGAGGAGAGCTTCCAAAGGTTTGACCAACATGTCGACCAATAGTCACGTGACTGCTCTGTTGCTTGACTTTGTTGGTCGTTTTGGCATTTTATCACCTCATTTGCAAATATAACATCCTATTATAGCGTAGGTGTGTGAATGAGCATTTCTTTAGAGTGGAGACAAAAGTGGTGAAATCACCAAAGTCAATTACTATGTCGCGTGGACCAATCAGACGATGAATCATGTATGCTTATCTTCTCTCGCCCCGTGAATCAATCAGATGATAAATGTTTGGTTCCACTAGGCAGATGAATCTAGTCTAAGGGATCGAGTTACTGATAGTTTTAACCACATGATCCTCGGCACATAAAATTGTTACCATTGCTAACTCTGCTTTTATATTTCCTCTATGATATTGCCTACACCACACTGCTATGTAAAACATAATTATACTAGTTAACTTTTCCGCTCGTGACAGTTTCTCTGACATTTCGTGCTCATTCAAGTTTGATTAAATATTAACCTTTCTTCTTGCGTAATGTTCTATATTAATTTTTACTGCTGTGGTTCTAAGGAAACAACATAGCGAGCTGAAAATAGTTGTTTTGAATAAACTGCAAATTTCTTGACACCAAAGCTCTACTATCGAGCTGTTTGCCTGTTGTAGACAAGGAAGTTTTCTGCTTTATATATAAGATTATGTTATCATTATTTCTATTAACGAATTTTCTGAAGTATAAAGGATTCTTCAACTCTCTTTGGAATTTACCCTCCCTTGTGTTGGTGTTTATGCATTATGAATTGAATAAAGTCATTTAAATGTAGAGAAAATTGTTTCCACTTTTATAATTTTACCTTTTCATTGTTATTTTCACTATCGATAGTGGTGAATTCTCTTGAAAAAGGGAAGATTCACTTCGTAATCTACCTATTTTATTTGAGGCATGGGTTTCGTCTTTTTCTTCTGTACTAAAGAAACGCATTCTGATAAAATGCTTCAATTATACGGGGTTATTGTAAGTTATGTGCCCATAGTCTGTTTTGCTGGATAAATGACAAGTATTCTTGTGTATTATTTGCATCAAGTAATAATTTACAATAATAATACATAATTATTGAAATATTCATAAATATATGGAAGCCTTTCCATTTTTATATCCTACAAAATTTCATTGAATTGCTGAAATTTATAAAAAAACTGTTGTTTGAAATCACTCACAAACAATTTATGTTTAATCAGGCAAACTTTATTTCATTCCCATAATTTAGGACTACTTGTTTTTCTGAACTTTAAACCTACCTACAATGAAAATTCTGTCAGTATGAAACTGTCTTTCTCTATATTTCAACTATAGTAGTTATCTTTCAGAGATTGGGAACAAAATCCCCACTTCTCCAAATTATTATTGCTTTCAATTAGTTAAATTTATTAAATCCTATAGAGATACAAACATTACTTGAATTATATGTTTTTTAAGTTTATGGTAACATAACTTACAATTTTATTATTCTTATCAAACAAAGCACATGGATGATAGCAATACAGGGCCTGGCCATAAGCCTAGAAGATAATTTAAAATTTTAACTTTGCACTTTAAAATCTTAAAAATTTGATTTCAATTCTCGCTTCAAAACTTGATAATTTCAAAAAAGCATTGAAATATCTTTTTATGACAATTTATTTCATAGTACATGTAGACATTAGTTACTACTAAAATGTAGTATACGAAAAGCTAATAATAATCATTAATATGTGAAATTTTATCTTTTTACACTTCTATGCCTACTATCTATACGCTATCACTCACTACTACTATACTTCAAATCATATGACACACTTCAATTTTGAATATTACTCATAGTTCACACTTTGGGAAAAAACTGATTCAATCTCAACTTGCTTTATACATTTCCAAAACCAGATATCTATCAACAAAAGGGAAAACTTGCTTTTTTCTACATCTGAATTGACCACTTAACAAATAAAACAGAAAACTTCACGTTCCCAGAATTTTACTCCAAGACGTCATCCAATCCAAAAATATTCTAAAAATATCAAACTTCATCCTAAAATAGATTTCACGATCCTGCTTTGAAAAATTGAAAAGTGTTTATTCATCCCTTCCTGGGTCGTATTTCTAACGATTAAATCTCAATTTGCTTTATACATTTTCTATAACAGACATCTATCAGCAAAAGCTCAAACTTGCTTTTTCTAGATATGAATTTCCCACTTAACAACTAAAACAGGCAAACTTCACGTTCTCAGAATTTTATTCAAGACGTCATTCAATCCAAAAAGAAACTGCATAAACTGAACTTCATTCAGAAACAAAAACACAATCCTTTTGTGAAAAATGTTCGTTCATCCCTTCCCTAGTAGCATTTTAATGTTTCCATCTCAATTTGCTTTATACGTTTTTTATAACAGACAAAAAAACCATCTATCAACAAAACCTTAAACTTGCTTCTTTCTAGATTTCAATTCACCATTTAACAACTAAAACAGAAAACACTTCACGTTCCTAGAATTTTACTCAAAACGTAATTCACTCTAAAAAGAATCTACGAAAACCGAACTTCATCCTGAAACAGATTTCACTCTCCTAGTTTGAAAAATTGAAAAATGTTTATTTATCCTTTCCCTGATCTCATTTCTAGTGATCCCATCTCAATTTGCTTTATACATTTTCTATAACAGACATCTATCAACAAGCGCTAAAACTTTTTTTGCTTTTTGTAGATTTCACCATTTAATAACTAAACAGAAAACTTCACTTTCTAAGAATTTTACTCATGGCGACATTCAATCCGAAACGAAACTCCGAAAACCGAACTTCATCCAGAAATAAAAACACGCTCCTTCTTTGGAAAATTGAAAAATGTTTATTCATCCCTTCCCTTGCCGCATATCTACTTAGCTTGAGAAATCACACTGAGTCACTAGGACGTGCGTATGGGAAAAGATACGTAAAAGATCTGTCCCAAAAAGAAAAGATCCTAAAAGAAACCGAAGACATTGATTGGATTGCATCGGGAAAATAGCATGTCCTTCTACGAAACAGCTCAGTGAGATGTATCTTACTTGGCGTAAAATAGAATGGGGAATAAATGTTATTGCCGGCAACCCTTCATGTGGTTTTGACGAGATATCTCGTCTACCAGGGTTTGACAAATTTGGCTAATGGCAAGATATCTCGTCATCAAGATATTGCCAATTTTTGGATGACGATGACATCTTGATGTGATCAGTTTTCTCCTAAGGATCTTGTCAATTTTCTTCTAATTGCGAGATATATCTCATCCAACAAGATTTGACCAATTTTGCTAATGACGAGATATCTAGACATCAAGATATTGCTCATTTTTTATGATGATAAGATCAGTATCTGGTCAGTTTTCTTCGGACAAGATATTTCGTCCATCATCAAGATCTGACCTATTTTGCTGATAACGAGATATCTCGTCACGACAAACAAAAGGGGGATTAATTTGAGTAGAAATATACAATATTATGTTATATAGTCTAAGCAATTAAAGCTATTATATACAAGAGAATTGTATATAGCATCTATGCTGAAGTTCTTTACTTGCTTATATCTCTTGCTAGCAATGTCCTTACTCTGATTTTCCATAACTTATTTAAATTCGATTGTAATAAGTATTAGGCCGGCGGAAACCCAGTTGGTAGAGTGACGGGCTAGCAACCGCTTGGTTTCGAGTTTATTTATCTCATGAAGTTTTTAATTTTAACTGGGTGAGAATTTTGATCATCTACGTTATCGATTATGCTATTTGTGTGTTATCCTCGGACCTTTCTCTTCGGATTGATCCCAAATCGTCGCCAATAATTCGTTGTGTTGCTCCAGTGCGAAGTAAATTTAACCACCTACCTGCAATATGTATAAGCATTGATATATTACCATTAAGAGGAGCTTCAAAGATTTTTACCAACATGTCGACTGGTAATCAAATGACTCTCTTCTATGAAAAATTGACTGGGTTGGCAGATTTGGCATTTTATCGCCTCCTTTGGCGATATAACATTTTACGACAGCGTAGGTGTGTGAATGAACATTTCCTAAAGTTGCGACAAAAGTTGTAAAATCGTCAAAGTCAACAACTATGTAGTGCGGACCAATCACAGCACGATATAGATCAATGAATCAATGGATGGGGTTTCTTCTCACGTCCCGTGAACCAATCAGATGCTGAATGTTTGGTTCGACTTGGCAGATGAAAGTAGTCTAAAACGCACGTTACTACTATTTTTGGTGACATGATCTTAGCTGAACATAGAGATTACCATTGCCCACTTTACTTTTGTATTTCCTGTAGGTGCTCTTTCACAAATAGCTGTCAGTTCGTCTCCTGTAGTGGTAAAGGCTAATGAGGTCAGTGGTTGGTCTTAGAAGAAAACATCAGCTTTTCGTGTATTTTCTCGTAGTAATTCTTATTTTCGATGCAGTTCATAGCAAAAAGTGCACACCTTAGTCATGTTACATTAATTAGCTTTTGAATGTCCGCTTGAGTTACAACTCATTCTCTTATTCAAACACGATTCGGTTTTATTTGAGGTGTGAAACTTCTTTCGCGTTGGCTCACATTTTCTTTTTTTTGCAATGACATCGATCTTCCAGATTTTTCATTACCTTCCGTAGTCAGAATGCTGTGGAAATTTACTAGTGTCTAGCTCGTCCATGTAGCTTAGCAATATTATGCAGATCCATAACTCAAATCTAGTGAATTTAATTTGAGCGGCTAAATTAGGCGGATGACTCCCGTAGTGGTTGAATTTATCTTGTTTATAGCTGTTTAAATTAAGTGGGCAAATTAGACGGATGACTCCTGTAGAGGTTGACTCCTGTATGCTATTTATATTCGCTTGTTGTCATTCGCCAATATGCAAATAATGTAGATTGATTTCTATGCAATGTCTAACTCTAGTGAAATATATGAGATTTTGATTTTTTCCTGGATCCAATTTTCTCCCAAATCGATATTAGCATTACATAAATTATCGTTGCAACTTCTGCTGTTGAACTCACTTGTTAAAACGCTGTTTCGTGGCTCCTAAAAGTATTTTCATCGTCTGAACATGGTTCAAAAATACGAGGTTCAGTCCTCGAATCTATCCCATCGGTATTGATCCCTGACCTTCGCCAATTTCCCGTTGTTTTGCTACAGTGCGATGTTAATTCAACTACCTACCGAAAAGTATTACAAATAGTTTTCAACTGAAAATCAACTAATGAAGAATTAATCTTTTTTTTTTCAAAACTTGATTAGTTGCATTATTGCATGCTTGATTAATTCCTCTTAAAGGTATAAAATGGGTCGCACAATATCAGGTAAACACTAGTGCAATGTTCTAATGTACAAGAGGACATAAATATTTATTATACTTAAATTTCAGTTGTTGAATATTTAATTAATTATTTTTATGTTCTACATCAGTTCTCTTTAGGGGGCGTGGTTCAATAGGTATGCCCTATGCACTACCAATCTGCGAGTTGTAGGTGGGAAAGCTTTGATTCCTCTCTGGATGTATTTCTCTTTTCTGTGTTAGCAAAACTTTCCTTGTGTATGCCCATTACATGATGTTGTCTATATTGTGTTTGGCGCATCATAGCCATACATGGCTCTTGCGTTATAAAATCCAATCAAACCAATCCTTTTAAGGCTATTCATGCCATAATAAAATGGGCACTACAATATGCAATAAAAATAGCGTTTTAATGAAACAGAAATTTCGAGTTATTTATATCACACACTTGTGAAAATATTTTAAAATGATGTTATGAATACTATTACACATGTGTTCCATTATTATGAATATTTCTTAAGGTCGATATTCTGTTATTTCAGATAATTATTTATGTAACACTGTGCATGATTTCGAATTTCGTTTTATGAGAAGGTTCAAATTCCTAACGGCAGCGAAATTTCAAATCAAAACTAAATGCATATGAAATTTTCATTTGCCCATCACGACGGAAAATAATAACAAAATATGTATATGATTTGTCACATTACATATAAATATAATACGCAGCATAGTAAAGAAATAAAATCAGTCAATATGCGATTAAATTAAAAAATGTATTTATGGAATCAGTGAAGTTCTTGGAATAAGATTCCTCAATTTTTCAGAAAGGGATAAAAAGTATTTGTTATCATTAAAACATTTCGTCATCCAACTAATTTAAAGAATTCAAATTACTAAAAAGTGTTCATTTTTTTGGTACAGGTGAGATGTCACTATTTTTGAGAATGAAAATTATATCTTTATCTGTTGAAGCCATTTTACACCCGACTGTTTCCAAGAATTCATATTACTAAAAATTATTTCATTTTTACTGTGAAATAGCTTTATTTTTCAAGTGTAATGTCATCATTTTTAAGAAAATACATCTTTATTTTCTAAGAACATTTGGTATCCAACTACATCAAAGAATTCATACTATTAAAAATATTTTCCATTTGGAATTTATAATAGTTTTATTTTTAATAGCAATGTCATTATGTTTGAAAAGCGTGAGGAATAGTTTTTTTACAAAACACGATCTTGTTTCCACAACAAAGAATTCATACTACTAAAAATTATTTCATTGAAATTTCGTTCGTCATCTTAACCATGGTTCACAATTACGATGTGTTGTCCTCGGATCCTTCCGATCAGGATTGATCCCGGACAGTCGCCAGTAGCCCGTATGTTGCTCCATTACGACGTTAATTCAACTATCTACCATTTAAATTTTGTGAGGTTTTCTAGATCAATGTACCAATGAAAAAACTCTCGAAAAAGATACATCGCGCTTCAAAAAAAGTAGCTTAGAACTTGAATAATTGCTTAAATATTTAATAATACTGGACTAAATTCCCAGGGGTAATCAACAGCAAAGTAATCCAATGTTCAAGGACCCACATCAATGACAAACATAACGAGCAATGCAACCGAGCATTAGGTTATTGGATGATTACGATTGCTTTCAAAATGATCAAACTCTGAAGAGTATTCCGTAATCTCAACTAATGCCGTATCTAGCGTGTGAAAGGACATTTCCTTCCGCCCACTTTTGCCTTAATGTAAGTAGCTTTATTTCTACTTCTCACGAAAAACCATCATTAATTTCAACAGTAGACTGCATAATCATCATAGTAAACTAAATTAAAATAACTGCGTTAGTTTAGAAATATTTGGCTACGTCTCAGTAGTTAAATTATGCATTGGGCAGTTTCATAAGAATTACGTTGTATTCAAGAGTTATTCAAATGGATTCACATAATAAATTTTCTTTGCTACTCGAAATATTCAAAGGATGTTTTCTTAAGCACTTCTGGTAGCATATATAAGGTGTTTTTATGTAAGGGCACCATTTTGTTTGGGAATAACTTTTAAATAAAATATTTTTAATTGAACTGTTTTTACATACTGTTTATTCAATAAATGACGATGGGCAAATTTAGAGTGGATGGTTTATTGAATCATTTTCTTCCGAAGATGCTAATGAAAATGAGGTTGTTCTGAATTACGAATATTTTGTGCGATGTTGTAAAATTTCTACCTGAAATTGATCACCAAGGCTTTCACACAGCTCGTACAACCATCCGAATTTTTTAGGGGGCATTTCCTTATTAAATGTCAAAATTTGGTGATGTAGATTCATCTCCTCGCTCTCCTGATTTGACCACGCAGTATTTTTTTCTAAGAGCCACTTAAGTCTCCTGATGGTTTATCTTCGCATCAAAAACTGCCCTGTAGTGGCCAGCCTCAGGTGCAAAAACCTGTTCGAGTCTCACCAGTTCAGGAAAAGAAACAATTTGTTTTTACTACTTGGAACTTCTTTCTCTTTGGAGAAGGTTCGATTCCTCCCTGGATGTATTTCTCTCTTCTGTGTCAGTAAAATTTTCATTTTGTTTTTGCCCATTACTTGACGCTTTCTCTCTTGCGTTTAGCGCAGCTTGACTAAATATGGTCTTTATGCTATAAAACTCAATTCAACCAACCCTTTAGAGTAATAGGGTAGTTTTGAATCGACGAGGTTTCTCATCTAGCAAAATTGACTAGATGTAGATGGGCGAGATAACTCATCCTTAACAAAATTGATCATATCTTGGGCGAGATATCTCGACGAAACAATTGACGGGTTAAAGGAACATACCAAATCTACGCTGAAAACAGCCTGAGCAATACATTGGCGAAGAAATTGAACAAATCACCCGGAAATATGCTCAAAAGTATCAGAAAAGTAATAAAGAAATGAGCAGAACTTTTTAATTTGAAAAGCTTTGTTTAATTTTCAGTTATTTAAAAACTATCTTATAGCTTTCGTAAAAATTTAACTTAACATGAGCTTCTTAACATGGGGAACAATTACTACCCTCTTTCTTTTAAATGATCATCCAATACACCACTTCTCAAATGGAAGCTTGTGTATTAAATCATGTATACGATGTTGTTGGTTGTTTGATTAGGGGTCTTATGGCACAAGGACCGTAATTGGCTAAGCTGTGCCAAACACAAGACAGGTAACGTCAAGTAATTGTGAAAAGAAATAAAAGGGAGGGGGAGAGAGAAAGATCACCTGGAATCGTAGCCATGTATACAATGCATTTGTACAAACGAGACATATTAAAAACATCTTATAAAAAGTATGCAGTTTTTAGGGTATGACTATATGTACTTTAAAAATAAAGACAATTTTTGCAAATAAAAAAGTTATAAATATTCTCGTTAAAATATACAGAAATTTCTAATAAATAATTATAAAAAATTTGTTTAAAAATATCTTTTGAAAAATGTACCTATAATGATATATTTAATGTAGGGTCCAATGAAAAGTACAGTGTCCCTAAAATGATTAACCAAACAATATTTCTCAAGCGACAGCAAAAACATGTATTTTTTAAAACATTTATACAATAAATTTGTACCATTGAGGAGAATTATTCTTCCTCGTAGTTTTCTCCACGTGGTATCTTGTCATTAATCAAAACTTACCAGATTTTAATGGACAAGACATGTCGTCATGATAATAAAAACTAACCAGATCTTGATCACGCCATCATAAAAAAATGGGCAATATCTTGATGAGAAGATATATCGTCATTGGCAAAATTTGTCAAATCATCATGGACGAGATATATCGTCTAAACCACTTGGAGGGTTAAATATGACTACATTTCAAAAAAAAAATTTAAAATTAAAATTACGTCGTTTTTCAGGGTAAGAGTATAAATATGTGCTTAAGAATAAGTTAAATGTTTGAAAAATTAAAATACTGATAAAAGTTATCGTTAGAAATACATAAATATATAATAAACAATTCGTTACAAATATTTTAGTACCTAAAGTGATCGATTTAACGTAGGATCCAATGGAAAGTACGGGTACCCCTTAATCCTTCTGAAACGGCAGCTATGATAATGTATTTTTGAAAACTTGTATACCATGTACTTGTATAAACAAGGCGAATTATATATATATAACTTTCAAAAATTTGAAAATTTAAGATTTGTCGTTTTTCAGGGTGAAGTTAATAAGGATGTACTTACAAATAAGTACATTTTTGAAAAATTTAAATACTGATAATTGATTTTGTTTATAACATAGACACAAGAATCTAATCAACAGTTCGTAGAAATTCATTAAAAAATATTATATTTGAAAAAATGATAAGATATTTTTTATTAAAAATCTGTGTTTTCTGCAACGGGAAAATTTACCTGTAGTATGTAACTACTCAGTAGTCCTAACATAACCTATTTAGCATAGGATACAATAGAAAGTACCGTTACCTCTCTTAAATAATGATCCATTACATAATTTCTCAAATGGCAGATACAAACATATATGTTTTAAATCATGTATAACATCTACTTGTATCACCGAAAAGTATTAAATATATCTAACTTTCAAAAAAAAATTTAAAGTGAAAATGTGATGGTTTTTCGGGGTAAGATTATAATGTATGTACTTAAAAATTTGTAAATTTTTGAAAAATTAAAAAATATTGATAATTTTTTGTTTATATAACATATACATAAGTTTCTAAAAGACAGTTTGTAGAAGTCCCTTAAAAAAGTACCTTATCATTTGAAAAAACGAAAATATTTTTTTATTGAAAACTTTACGTTCTTTAACAAGAACATATTTATCGGTATTATATAACTACATAGTAGTTCTGACATAAACTGTTTCACATAGGGGATCTAAATGGAAAGTACCACTACATCCTATAGAATGATCCAATACAAAATTTCTCAAAATGCAGTTACAAACATGTATGTTTTAAAATATGTATTAGACGTACTTGTACCATTGAAAAGTATTAAATATATCTTTATTTTAAAAATTTTGAAAAAAAATGAAAATGTGCTTTTTTTGTCAGGGTAAGATCATAAAGTATGTACTTTAGAATAAGTAAATATTTGAAAAATTAAACTACTGATAAATGTTCTCGTTAAGCACATATATTTCAAACAAACAATTAGTTGAAAATGGTTAAAAAACAATATTACCTCTGAAAAAAGCAATGTACCACACAAAAATGACCATTTTAACGCAGTCTAATAGAAAGTACCGTCTCCCTACGATAATCCAGTACAACTTCCTCAAACAACAGCCATAAACATAATTTATGAAATACATTTGAATTACAACTGCACCAAAGTATTGAAAAATGTAACTATTAACTAGAAATATAACCAAAATTTTTCAAAAAGTGAAAATAAGTTTTTTTCAGGGTAAAATCATAAAGTAAGTACTTAAGAAAAAGCAAACATTTTAAAATTAAACTTCTGATAAAGGTTTTCGTTATTAATCACTTGACTTTCTAATAAACAATAGGTAGAAATGTGTTAAAAAATTATCCTATCTTTTGAAAAACAATGTACCAAAAATGACCAATTTAACGTAGAGACCAAAGAAAAGCACCGGTCTCCTTTAAACGATAATCCAATACAACATTTCTCAAACAACAGCCATAAACATCATTTATCATATACCATTTGAACTGCAATCGCACCGAACGTAATGTAACAAAAACAGACGAGAAAAAAATGATTAATAGCATTCATCTCATCTCAATCATACACCCTCCCACGGCAATATGTGCACGGCCCCCTTTCTAAACGTGAGAACTGCAACAGATGCAGATGAAGGATTTATTTTCTCCAAGATCCTATTCTCGGACAGAAAATTTACTAAAAGGCACGATTTCTCTTGTATTTTTTTTATCGGTTTGGGTTTTATTACCGTGTCCCGGATTCAAAGTCCCGTGCATTGTGGTTTAAGATGATTATTTCCCTTTGAGTGTCTATCTATTTAAAATGATCTATGGAATCGTTAAAGCCGTGTGGAAGAGGGAAAGATAAGTGAGGGAAATTTTGGATTTTGTACAAATGTGGGTGTCCGTGGATGATTTATTGCTATTGGATTTAGTGGAACCATTTAAGATTGTATTTCTCACTAACACCATTCAAAACAGTTGGGTGTTTTTGTCAACAATTAATTACAGTTTACTGGGCGACAGTTATATGAAAATGCTCATTGATTATTGTTCTGTGTTATACTAATCGGTAATCGGTTACGTATGTGCATTGTGTTTCAAAATATGTACAAAATAAGGGCATCCAACAACTAATACAGACAGTGCAACTTCAGTTTACCAGAAAGTACTTCATTTCTTCGATGATTTATTACTTTTGGATTTAATGTAATCATTTCAAATTGTTTCTCACTTACACTATACAAAATAGTTACCTCCTGTGTAATTAAATTGTATTCATATAATTATTAATATTGATTGAGCCACAATAGAATGAAAATAGTTATTGTTATAATTACACAGATTATATATGTGCTTCACTTTTCTAATTTCGTGCCAAATAAGTGGTATATAATAAGAAGTGGAAAGTTAGTGCAACTTTTCTACCAAAAAAATACTTCATTCCGTGGATGATTTATAGATTCTGGATAAAAAATAATATTTTCAGATTATGTTTCTCACTTACTCCATTCAAAACAGCTGTTCTTTTGTCAATACTTAATACGGTTTATGGGGTCACAGTGATGAAAACGCACTCACTGATTTTTCTTCTACGAATCGTAATAGATATGAGCCTTGTTTTTCGAAATCTTCTGAAAATGAGGGGCATCTAAAAACTCATAGAAAGACATTGCAACTTCAGTTTATTAAAAAGTACTTCATTTCGTGGATTATTTATTGCTTTTGGGTTTAATGTACTCGTTTCAGATTGTGTCTCACTTACACTTTTCAAAAAAGCTGTCTCTTGTCATTAAATTGTATTCGAATAATTATTGCTATTGACTGGGTCACAATAGGGTGGAAATAGTTATTGCTATAATCATACGAAGCGTAATAGATAACATATGTGCTTTGTTTTTCAAATTCGTTCCAAATAAGGGGTTTGTAATAAATAATACGTGGAAAGCAAGTGTAGCTTCAGACCAAAACATATTACATTCCGTGAATGATTTATTGTTCTTGGATGAAAAGTAATAATTTTATATTACATTTGGTACTTGCATTATTGAAAACAGTTGTTCCTTTTGTCATTAAATTGCAGTGAAGAAATTAATTACAGCTGATTTGGACGCAACAGAGCGAAAATACTTATTCGTCTAGCTATATTAATCATAATCGATTGAATAATAGAGGCGAGACGTATAATGCGTTGTTAAAGTTAAATATCAGTTTATTCGTTCATTTGCAAATTATGTATACAGTAAAACTATTATCACTTTGAATATGAGGGACCGCACACAAATCTAGTTTGGTTGAGTTCCACGAAAAGCACTGTCATAAAAGGATTAAGTCATCGAATAGTTCATGTAATTTGTCACATTGGTGTCGAGAGAGCATCATGGTTATTGATAGGTATGTTGAGGGGTAAAATACGGATAGATGGGAGGTAGGTAGGTAGTTAATTAACGTGGCACTGAAGCAACACAACGAGCTATTGGCAACGGTCAGAGATTAATTAGGGAAATTAATCTCTGACCGTTAAATAATTAGTAGAAGGGAACTACCCGAGGACCACACCTCGCAATTTTAAACCACAGTGAGATGACGAGATCAGCACCTGAGCTGGTACTCCAAACTACATCAACGCTAGGACATTTGAGACCACGACAGATTTAACGTGCACCCCTTTGTACAAACTGTCTTTGGTTGGATTCGAACTCGCAATCTTCCGGTTGCTAATCCGTTACTCTTCCAACAGGGCTACCGCGGCCCCACGGATAGATCGGAAGTTCAAAAGTGGTGCTCACCGACTGGTCTCTGGCATTGGAAGCTGGGGTGCCGCTGATCCTGGCAGGCTGCGATGATCACGGTTCTTCAGGGCCAGAGATAACTTTGGACGCTTTCACATCTGGTGTTGACGAAGAGCTCGCTCTTAACCAGTCGCATACTCTCAGCAATTTTTAACATCAATCTTCCAACAGGACTACCGCGGCCCCACGGATAGATGAGATGTTCAAAAGCGGGGCTCACCGACTGGTCTTTGGCATTGGAAGCTGGGGTGCCGCTGATCCTGGAAGGCTGTGATGATCACGGTTCTTCAGGGCCAGAGATAACTTTGGACGCTTTCACTTCTGGTGTTGACGAAGAGCTCGCTCTTAACCAGTCGCCTACTCTCAGCAATTTTCAACATCAATCTTCCAACAGGGCTACGCGGCCCCACGGATAGATGAGAAGTTCAAAAGTGGTGCTCACCGACTGGTCTCTGGCATTGGAAGCTGGGGTCCCGCTGATCCTGGCAGGCTGTGATGATCACGGTTCTTCAGGGCCAGAGATAACTTTGGACGCTTTCACTTCTGGTGTTGACGAAGAGCTCGCTCTTAACCAGTCGCCTACTCTCAGCAATTTTTAACAACATCAATCTTCCAACAGGGCTACCGCGGCCCCACGGATAGATGAGAAGTTCAAAAGTGGTGCTCACCGACTGGTCTCTGGCATTGGAAGCTGGGGTCCCGCTGATCCTGGCAGGCTGTGATGATCACGGTTCTTCAGGGCCAGAGATAACTTTGGACGCTTTCACTTCTGGTGTTGACAAAGAGCTCGCTCTTAACCAGTCGCCTACTCTCAGCAATTTTTAACATCAATCTTCCAACAGGGCTACCGCGGCCCCACGGATAGATGAGAAGTTCAAAAGTGGTACTCACCGACTGGTCTCTGGCATTGGAAGCTGGGGTCCCGCTGATCCTGGCAGGCTGTGATGATCACGGTTCTTCAGGGCCAGAGATAACTTTGGACGCTTTCACTTCTGGTGATGACGAAGAGCTCGCTCTTAACCAGTCGCCTACTCTCAGCAATTTTTAACATCAATCTTCCAACAGGGCTACCGCGGCCCCACGGATAGATGAGAAGTTCAAAAGTGGTGCTCACCGACTGGTCTCTGGCATTGGAAGCTGGGGTGCCGCTGATCCTGGCAGGCTGCGATGATCACGGTTCTTCAGGGCCAGAGATAACTTTGGACGCTTTCACATCTGGTGTTGACGAAGAGCTCGCTCTTAACCAGTCGCCTACTCTCAGCAATTTTTAACATCAATCTTCCAACAGGGCTACGCGGCCCCACGGATAGATGAGAAGTTCAAAAGTGGTGCTCACCGACTGGTCTCTGGCATTGGAAGCTGGGGTCCCGCTGATCCTGGCAGGCTGTGATGATCACGGTTCTTCAGGGCCAGAGATAACTTTGGACGCTTTCACTTCTGGTGTTGACGAAGAGCTCGCTCTTAACCAGTCGCCTACTCTCAGCAATTTTTAACATCAATCTTCCAACAGGGCTACCGCGGCCCCACGGATAGATGAGAAGTTCAAAAGTGGTGCTCACCGACTGGTCTCTGGCATTGGAAGCTGGGGTCCCGCTGATCCTGGCAGGCTGTGATGATCACGGTTCTTCAGGGCCAGAGATAACTTTGGACGCTTTCACTTCTGGTGTTGACGAAGAGCTCGCTCTTAACCAGTCGCCTACTCTCAGCAATTTTTAACATCAATCTTCCAACAGGGCTACCGCGGCCCCACGGATAGATGAGAAGTTCAAAAGTGGTACTCACCGACTGGTCTCTGGCATTGGAAGCTGGGGTCCCGCTGATCCTGGCAGGCTGTGATGATCACGGTTCTTCAGGGCCAGAGATAACTTTGGACGCTTTCACTTCTGGTGTTGACGAAGAGCTCGCTCTTAACCAGTCGCCTACTCTCAGCAATTTTTAACATCAATCTTCCAACAGGGCTACGCGGCCCCACGGATAGATGAGAAGTTCAAAAGTGGTGCTCACCGACTGGTCTCTGGCATTGGAAGCTGGGGTCCCGCTGATCCTGGCAGGCTGTGATGATCACGGTTCTTCAGGGCCAGAGATAACTTTGGACGCTTTCACTTCTGGTGTTAACGAAGAGCTCGCTCTTAACCAGTCGCCTACTCTCAGCAATTTTTAACATCAATCTTCCAACAGGGCTACCGCGGCCCCACGGATAGATGAGAAGTTCAAAAGTGGTGCTCACCGACTGGTCTCTGGCATTGGAAGCTGGGGTCCCGCTGATCCTGGCAGGCTGTGATGATCACGGTTCTTCAGGGCCAGAGATAACTTTGGACGCTTTCACTTCTGGTGTTGACGAAGAGCTCGCTCTTAACCAGTCGCCTACTCTCAGCAATTTTTAACATCAATCTTCCAACAGGGCTACCGCGGCCCCACGGATAGATGAGAAGTTCAAAAGTGGTGCTCACCGACTGGTCTCTGGCATTGGAAGCTGGGGTCCCGCTGATCCTGGCAGGCTGTGATGATCACGGTTCTTCAGGGCCAGAGATAACTTTGGACGCTTTCACTTCTGGTGTTGACGAAGAGCTCGCTCTTAACCAGTCGCCTACTCTCAGCAATTTTTAACATCAATCTTCCAACAGGGCTACCGCGGCCCCACGGATAGATGAGAAGTTCAAAAGTGGTGCTCACCGACTGGTCTCTGGCATTGGAAGCTGGGGTCCCGCTGATCCTGGCAGGCTGTGATGATCACGGTTCTTCAGGGCCAGAGATAACTTTGGACGCTTTCACTTCTGGTGTTGACAAAGAGCTCGCTCTTAACCAGTCGCCTACTCTCAGCAATTTTTAACATCAATCTTCCAACAGGGCTACGCGGCCCCACGGATAGATGAGAAGTTCAAAAGTGGTGCTCACCGACTGGCATTGTAAGCTGGGGTCCCGCTGATCCTGGCAGGCTGTGATGATCACGGTTCTTCAGGGCCAGAGATAACTTTGGACGCTTTCACTTCTGGTGTTGACGAAGAGCTCGCTCTTAACCAGTCGCCTACTCTCAGCAATTTTTAACATCAATCTTCCAACAGGGCTACCGCGGCCCCACGGATAGATGAGAAGTTCAAAAGTGGTGCTCACCGACTGGTCTCTGGCATTGGAAGCTGGGGTCCCGCTGATCCTGGCAGGCTGTGATGATCACGGTTCTTCAGGGCCAGAGATAACTTTGGACGCTTTCACTTCTGGTGTTGACGAAGAGCTCGCTCTTAACCAGTCGCCTACTCTCAGCAATTTTTAACATCAATCTTCCAACAGGGCTACCGCGGCCCCACGGATAGATGAGAAGTTCAAAAGTGGTACTCACCGACTGGTCTCTGGCATTGGAAGCTGGGGTCCCGCTGATCCTGGCAGGCTGTGATGATCACGGTTCTTCAGGGCCAGAGATAACTTTGGACGCTTTCACTTCTGGTGTTGACGAAGAGCTCGCTCTTAACCAGTCGCCTACTCTCAGCAATTTTTAACATCAATCTTCCAACAGGGCTACCGCGGCCCCACGGATAGATGAGAAGTTCAAAAGTGGTGCTCACCGACTGGTCTCTGGCATTGGAAGCTGGGGTGCCGCTGATCCTGGCAGGCTGCGATGATCACGGTTCTTCAGGGCCAGAGATAACTTTGGACGCTTTCACATCTGGTGTTGACGAAGAGCTCGCTCTTAACCAGTCGCCTACTCTCAGCAATTTTTAACATCAATCTTCCAACAGGGCTACGCGGCCCCACGGATAGATGAGAAGTTCAAAAGTGGTGCTCACCGACTGGTCTCTGGCATTGGAAGCTGGGGTCCCGCTGATCCTGGCAGGCTGTGATGATCACGGTTCTTCAGGGCCAGAGATAACTTTGGACGCTTTCACTTCTGGTGTTGACGAAGAGCTCGCTCTTAACCAGTCGCCTACTCTCAGCAATTTTTAACATCAATCTTCCAACAGGGCTACCGCGGCCCCACGGATAGATGAGAAGTTCAAAAGTGGTGCTCACCGACTGGTCTCTGGCATTGGAAGCTGGGGTCCCGCTGATCCTGGCAGGCTGTGATGATCACGGTTCTTCAGGGCCAGAGATAACTTTGGACGCTTTCACTTCTGGTGTTGACGAAGAGCTCGCTCTTAACCAGTCGCCTACTCTCAGCAATTTTTAACATCAATCTTCCAACAGGGCTACGCGGCCCCACGGATAGATGAGAAGTTCAAAAGTGGTGCTCACCGACTGGTCTCTGGCATTGGAAGCTGGGGTCCCGCTGATCCTGGCAGGCTGTGATGATCACGGTTCTTCAGGGCCAGAGATAACTTTGGACGCTTTCACTTCTGATGTTGACGAAGAGCTCGCTCTTAACCAGTCGCCTACTCTCAGCAATTTTTAACATCAATCATCCAACAGGGCTACCGCGGCCCCACGGATAGATGAGAAGTTCAAAAGTGGTGCTCACCGACTGGTCTCTGGCATTGGAAGCTGGGGTCCCGCTGATCCTGGCAGGCTGTGATGATCACGGTTCTTCAGGGCCAGAGATAACTTTGGACGCTTTCACTTCTGGTGTTGACGAAGAGCTCGCTCTTAACCAGTCGCCTACTCTCAGCAATTTTTAACATCAATCTTCCAACAGGGCTACCGCGGCCCCACGGATAGATGAGAAGTTCAAAAGTGGTGCTCACCGACTGGTCTCTGGCATTGGAAGCTGGGGTCCCGCTGATCCTGGCAGGCTGTGATGATCACGGTTCTTCAGGGCCAGAGATAACTTTGGACGCTTTCACATCTGGTGTTGACGAAGAGCTCGCTCTTAACCAGTCGCCTACTCTCAGCAATTTTTAACATCAATCTTCCAACAGGGCTACCGCGGCCCCACGGATAGATGAGAAGTTCAAAAGTGGTACTCACCGACTGGTCTCTGGCATTGGAAGCTGGGGTCCCGCTGATCCTGGCAGGCTGTGATGATCACGGTTCTTCAGGGCCAGAGATAACTTTGGACGCTTTCACTTCTGGTGTTGACGAAGAGCTCGCTCTTAACCAGTCGCCTACTCTCAGCAATTTTTAACATCAATCTTCCAACAGGGCTACCGCGGCCCCACGGATAGATGAGAAGTTCAAAAGTGGTGCTCACCGACTGGTCTCTGGCATTGGAAGCTGGGGTGCCGCTGATCCTGGCAGGCTGCGATGATCACGGTTCTTCAGGGCCAGAGATAACTTTGGACGCTTTCACATCTGGTGTTGACGAAGAGCTCGCTCTTAACCAGTCGCCTACTCTCAGCAATTTTTAACATCAATCTTCCAACAGGGCTACGCGGCCCCACGGATAGATGAGAAGTTCAAAAGTGGTGCTCACCGACTGGTCTCTGGCATTGGAAGCTGGGGTCCCGCTGATCCTGGCAGGCTGTGATGATCACGGTTCTTCAGGGCCAGAGATAACTTTGGACGCTTTCACTTCTGGTGTTGACGAAGAGCTCGCTCTTAACCAGTCGCCTACTCTCAGCAATTTTTAACATCAATCATCCAACAGGGCTACCGCGGCCCCACGGATAGATGAGAAGTTCAAAAGTGGTGCTCACCGACTGGTCTCTGGCATTGGAAGCTGGGGTCCCGCTGATCCTGGCAGGCTGTGATGATCACGGTTCTTCAGGGCCAGAGATAACTTTGGACGCTTTCACTTCTGGTGTTGACGAAGAGCTCGCTCTTAACCAGTCGCCTACTCTCAGCAATTTTTAACATCAATCTTCCAACAGGGCTACGCGGCCCCACGGATAGATGAGAAGTTCAAAAGTGGTGCTCACCGACTGGTCTCTGGCATTGGAAGCTGGGGTCCCGCTGATCCTGGCAGGCTGTGATGATCACGGTTCTTCAGGGCCAGAGATAACTTTGGACGCTTTCACTTCTGATGTTGACGAAGAGCTCGCTCTTAACCAGTCGCCTACTCTCAGCAATTTTTAACATCAATCATCCAACAGGGCTACCGCGGCCCCACGGATAGATGAGAAGTTCAAAAGTGGTGCTCACCGACTGGTCTCTGGCATTGGAAGCTGGGGTCCCGCTGATCCTGGCAGGCTGTGATGATCACGGTTCTTCAGGGCCAGAGATAACTTTGGACGCTTTCACTTCTGGTGTTGACGAAGAGCTCGCTCTTAACCAGTCGCCTACTCTCAGCAATTTTTAACATCAATCTTCCAACAGGGCTACCGCGGCCCCACGGATAGATGGGAAGTTTAAAAGTGGTGCTCACCGACTGGTCTCTGGCATTGGAAGCTGGGGTGCCGCTGATCTTGGCAGGCTGTGAGGATCACGGTTCTTCAGGGCCAGAGATAACTTTGGACGCTTTCACTTCTGGTGTTGACGAAGAGCTCGCTCTTAACCAGTCGCCTACTCTCAGCAATTTTTAACATCAATCTTCCAACAGGGCTACCGCGGCCCCACGGATAGATGAGAAGTTCAAAAGTGGTGCTCACCGACTGGTCTCTGGCATTGGAAGCTGGGGTGCCGCTGATCCTGGCAGGCTGCGATGATCACGGTTCTTCAGGGCCAGAGATAACTTTGGACGCTTTCACATCTGGTGTTGACGAAGAGCTCGCTCTTAACCAGTCGCCTACTCTCAGCAATTTTTAACATCAATCTTCCAACAGGACTACCGCGGCCCCACGGATAGATGAGATGGTCAAAAGTGGTGCTCACCGACTGGTCTCTGGCATTGGAAGCTGGGGTGCCGCTGATCCTGGAAGGCTGTGATGATCACGGTTCTTCAGGGCCAGAGATAACTTTGGACGCTTTCACTTCTGGTGTTGACGAAGAGCTCGCTCTTAACCAGTCGCCTACTCTCAGCAATTTTTAACATCAATCTTCCAACAGGGCTACCGCGGCCCCACGGATAGATGAGAAGTTCAAAAGTGGTGCTCACCGACTGGTCTCTGGCATTGGAAGCTGGGGTCCCGCTGATCCTGGCAGGCTGTGATGATCACGGTTCTTCAGGGCCAGAGATAACTTTGGACGCTTTCACTTCTGGTGTTGACGAAGAGCTCGCTCTTAACCAGTCGCCTACTCTCAGGAATTTTTAACATCAATCTTCCAACAGGGCTACCGCGGCCCCACGGATAGATGAGAAGTTCAAAAGTGGTGCTCACCGACTGGTCTCTGGCATTGGAAGCTGGGGTCCCGCTGATCCTGGCAGGCTGTGATGATCACGGTTCTTCAGGGCCAGAGATAACTTTGGACGCTTTCACTTCTGGTGTTGACGAAGAGCTCGCTCTTAACCAGTCGCCTACTCTCAGCAATTTTTAACATCAATCTTCCAACAGGGCTACCGCGGCCCCACGGATAGATGAGAAGTTCAAAAGTGGTGCTCACCGACTGGTCTCTGGCATTGGAAGCTGGGGTGCCGCTGATCCTGGAAGGCTGTGATGATCACGGTTCTTCAGGGCCAGAGATAACTTTGAACGCTTTCACTTCTGGTGTTGACGAAGAGCTCGCTCTTAACCAGTCGCCTACTCTCAGCAATTTTTAACATCAATCTTCCAACAGGGCTACCGCGGCCCCACGGATAGATGAGAAGTTCAAAAGTGGTGCTCACCGACTGGTCTCTGGCATTGGAAGCTGGGGTGCCGCTGATCCTGGAAGGCTGTGATGATCACGGTTCTTCAGGGCCAGAGATAACTTTGGACGCTTTCACTTCTGGTGTTGACGAAGAGCTCGCTCTTAACCAGTCGCCTACTCTCAGCAATTTTTAGACCACTGCTAGCCCAAGAGAATCCCAGTTTATGTCCTTTGTTGGTTGCTCCACCCCCAATAAAATCCAGCTTCATACCCAATGCCAGCAAGTCGACTCATTCCATATTTAATCCTGTGTGGCTGCCGGAACTCTCTCAATTCCTTATAATCACCACTCCTTCACCATGTCCTTACTGTGGTAGGATGTGGAAGTTTGGATAGTGAGGTGCCAACTCAGGTATTGTTCTCGTTATCTGACCATGATTGAAAATTAAGAGGAGTTGTCCTTGATCTTTCCCTTCGGGATTGATCCCGGACCATCACCAATAGCCCGCTGTGTTGCTCCAGTGGGAAGTTACTTAACTACCTACCTACTTATACTGTCGGGAAGAGTTTGTTTGTTAGACAATTCAATTGATTGATTATGATAAATACACAATTAAAGGCAAAAGCGATTTTTTTTAATACAATGAATAGAGCACTCCTGTACGACGTTAATTAACTATCGACCAAGGAGAAATCTAACTTTCATGCAACGAAAGAATGCATGAAATCCTGCAACGAAGAATTCTGCAACGAAGAATTCTGCAACGAAGAATTCTGCAACGAAGAATTCTGCAACGAAGAAATCATTCAACGAAGAATCATGCAACGAAGAAATCATGCAACGAAGAATCATGCAACGAAGAATCATGCAACGAAGAATCACGCAACGAAGAATCATGCAACGAAAGAATGCTTTTTAGATCTAGACAGTCTAAAGGTCATCACATTTTGGTCTAGAAAAGTTAAAAACTCATTTCTTGAAAATGTTGACTTAGTGTGTTTCACTTGTAAGCCAAGGTATACAACTTTTTGTAGGTTAGATTTTTTACTAATGGCTTAGATCACCACAGTATTCTTCCTCTTATATTGAACAGTGGTTGAATTCAATAGGTTGTTGACTGATACACTAGTTGACGGATTGCTAGTTGTATAGTACAACTACAACTTCAGTCTACCAAAAAGTACTTCATGACTGAGATTAGTTGCACTGTCACCTATACTGCCGCCATTACTAGAAAAAGGGACAATCACCAAAATTCCTACGCAGAATTTTTCCCTGAACAGTCCACTGGATATAAAATGTGTCTGATTAAAATAGGTGCTTGAAGGTAGGTAGGTAGTAAATTAACGTCGCACTGTAGCAACATAGAGGTCTAATGGAGGGACTGTCCCGAAGGGAAAGCCTTGTAATTTTGAAACACTGTCAGATGACTAGAACAACAGCTGAGCCGGCACCCCACTCTTCCAAACTTCCACACCACGTCAATATGAGGACATTTGAAGCCACGACAGTTTTAACGTACACTCGTGTACACGACGGTCTTTGGCTGAACCGAGTTCCAAACTCGCAACCCTCCCGTGGCTAATCCTTTACTCTTCCAAATGGATTTATTCCTTCCTCGACCCGATTAAAGTAAGGACTATTATCAGCTGAAAATGCTTGAAGGAGTTACATAGATTGGTTTCACCTCTAGAGCGCTTCGTATTTTTACAGGAAAATTGAGCAGGACAAAGAACATGAATGAAATTATATGCTCTTGCCCTACTTCATATCACACTACCACATTGCAAACAAGAACACAGTGTATGGAATGCATCTGCCTCATTGAGTGGAGCCAGAACACCCTATAAATAGCACTGAAAAGTATTTTCAAAAATTGTATGATTGGGTAACTTTAAATAAATAAGAGTAATATTAGTAAAGAGTCTGTGAGTGCGAAGTAAAGATATGGAAATTTAAAAAATTACTGAGGCAAAGTATTAATTGTTACGATATGAAGCTTGAAGATTTCGGTTCGCACTCGCCTCACCTTACTCTGCTAATATTTTCACGCCATTTCTCATTATAGTAAATAGTAATACAATACTAAAATTAAAAAGCACGTCTTCAAGGGTATATTTATATCAATTATGAGATAGATTAAACAGACTCTTAAATCCATCATAAAATGAATTTATTTATAAATACCAGTACAATACTCAAATTAAAATGCACGTAATTTAAGGTTTATTCACATCAATTATGGGATTAAGTAGACTTGAATCCAGTCATAATTTGAATTTATTTTTGAATACTAGTACATTATTCAAAGTAAAATTTCGTCTTGAAAGGGATGTTTTCATCAATTAAGAGATTCAATAGATTTAAATCTCCATGATAAAATATTTTTTGAATACTAATACAGTGTTCAAGTTGAAATGTACGTCTTCAAAAGAGATAATTGCATCAATTAAGATATTAAACAAACTTAAATCCCTCATAAAGCGTATATATTTGTGAGTACTAGTACAGTATTCAAATTAAAATGTACATCTTGAAAGGGATATTTACATAAGATTAAGTAGCCTTTAATCCTACATAATTTCAATTTGTTTTTGAGTACTAGTACATTATTTAAGTTAAAATGTAAGTCTTCAAAGTGGTATCTGTGTATCAATTAAAAGATTAAGCAGACTTAAAACCATCATAAAATTAATTTATTTTTCAATACAAGTACAGAATTTAAGTATAGTATTCGAGTACAGTATTAAAGTGTACGCCTTCAAGGAAATATTTTCATCAGTTATGAGATTAAATAAATCATGACTTAAATCCGTCATGAAAAGAATTCATTTTTAATACAAGTACAGTATTCAAATTATAATGCACATTTTCTAAGGGATATGTACATCATTTATAAGATAGATCAAACAGACTTAAATCCATCATAAAATCAATTTGTTTTAAGAAGAAACTATATCGCTTCATTGTTGACTAGATTCATAAAGAAGCTACTTTATTTTATATTTTACAAGCGCGGCATTCTAAACTACTTGTTTCGCTCCAGGAATTGCATTTCAAGTAAGCATATGCAAATGCATCAGTGACAGTTTTACAGTTAACAAAAGTCTGGAATTACCTGTATACATTTAATGAATATTTACATAGCACATTGTTTCAGAAATCCAATTATCTCGCGTCAATTATTTCAATAGAGTACAGCTTTCATAAATTGGTAATTTTTATTTTCCATTCAGTGGGAGTAATTCAGAATATATGTTGAAACTCAAGTTATTTATTCGGGTAAAATCTATGCATAATCGCAGTTTGAAATGTTCAGTTATCTTAAATACGGTAATGTTAAAGTGTATTCAATCATCGAACTTGAAAATGCTTCTCCAGTTGAAATCGGATTTTTTACTATTTCAAACTTTTCGTAAGAAAGACGACTGCAAATTTAAAATGCCTATCAAAATTATGTTTTCTTCCAATTAGTTTAATGAAATATTTTTTTAGAATGAAACTTTATGCGAAAAACAATACTTGGAAAATTACTCGGAAAATGCTGTAATCGAAAATGTGCAGTTAAAATGTTTTCTGTCCTTATTCAATTAGTATAGTTTCAATTTTAAATAATTTTGTGAAACTAATAGCTTCTTGCAATTTGAATCCATCTATTTATGAGAAAAATTATTTTATGCAGCTTTTTGACACAAATTAATTTACAAAACAATTTTTTACGTTCGGTTAAACCTAACCCATTCTTAAAACTAATTTAGTTTCATTTGGAAATTGAATTTGAAACATCGTTGCAATGAATATGTGTTAAATTTTCATTTTGCAATAGTTTGCAAACTGAAGCTTTTATATTGCATTAAAACGTTTAAACGTACACAATAACAAACTATTAACCCCCCTGGTGGTTGTCTTGACGAAGTATCTCGTCATTAGCAAAATTAGTCAGAACATGATAGACGAGATATCTCGTCGAAACCCTTGGATCGCTAATAAATTTATCGATTCATCATCGATCATAATAGTTTTTACTTTAAAAAATGAAGTATCAAAAAATCAAGGACTGAATAAATTCTCGTGAACATAATTCAGTCATTCCTACGGATGATAATGACCTTGCATTATTAATAGACCATAAGCACGAAACCTATTGGTTCTGAACTAAATGAGTTATTTCGAAAAATGTAACTTGATCTATAATTTATATTAGCAAACCATATTCCATAACTTTTCCTGGTTTATTTTTCTTTTGTAAAATTATCCTTTTCATATTCTACTCGAAAGAAAAATTTGCAAAATTAAACAAGTTCTTATTTAAGTTTTCATAATTACACTTAATGTCAAACTGGTGTTGCCAAGAAATTCGGTTATACTTAATCCATCCATCATATTTGAAATGTTCTAGACATTCGAAACGTGAAACAGCGTACTGAAACATACATTCGAAATATTTGATAAAAATGTTTCTGATTTGTATCTAATTAATTCATACAAGGCTAGTAGTTAAAAAACCATTTTTAGCAAAGTAAAAATGTTATCAGTCAATAAAGTTATTAAGTTTGAAATTAATGTTAAGCATTGATGCTGATTAGTGTTTCATCATAACATATTAATTCACTAATTTTCAAGTAATCAGAAACACTCATTTTCCGTAAAGAATTTTTGCTGCCACATTATTGGCGACGGTCCGGGATCAATCCCGAAAGGAAAGATCCGAAGAAAACGCCTCTTAATTTGAACCACGGTCAGATGACGAGGTCAACACCTAAGCTGGCACTCCACTCTCCATACTTCCACACCAATCCAAAGTGAGGACATTTGAGGCCACAATAGATTTAATGTGCATCAGCCCCCATGAGGGGTCTTTGGTTGAATAGTTTCGAGTTCGCAACCCTCCGTTTGCTAATCTGCTACTCGTTCAAACGGGCTAGCGCGGCCCGTATTTTATAAATACATTTCAGAAAATGAAAAGGGAAATCAATATGTAACATTTAGGTTCCATTTTACTTGTACCTGTGCTTTGACGGAGAAGTCGTGTTTGTATGTTTGTTTATTCTGGAGCTACATGAGATATTTCTAAAATTACACGGAAGAGCTTTCGATGCTCTAATGAAATATTTTAAAAATCTGACTGCTGAAGGCAGTGAAAAGCTTGCAAGATAGAATTCAAAACAGAAAAGAAAAAAATGAGCCAACGAAGTTGGTTTAGACGTTAAAAAGTACTTAATTACCTTTAAAGAAAGGAACAGGATGCAACTAAAATTGATTTTCATAGCTAATTGAGGTAACATGACTGGAGTGTGCACTTTTTTCATACATTTTGTTGTAAATAAAAATTAAGACTTGAAGAACGCGAAACAGTTCTGTATTTTTGATTAACTTTACTCCATTTGGAGATATGAAATGTGCAGATCGCGATGTTTATAATCGCTATAAATAGAATTAAGTAAGGTATCGAACGTGACTGACGACACTGTCATTGATATATATATATATATATATATAAACAATTAAAATTTTTCAGTGCGCATGATATGCACGGGTCTGATCGGAACATTTTATAATAGCCCCCCCCCTTTGAGAATAGACTATACAACAAAATTTTTCTTTCGTCTACTCAGATTAAAGCAATGAAGATTATTTCCTGTGCTACGTAACACCATATATGTAGCTGTGATTATAAAAGTGCTCTAAATCAAAAATTGTAAATAATTTGTTTATTGTTGAATTCGCATAGCTACCAAAATTGTTTTTACAGAAGTATCTTTTTAATTTACATTATAAGAGCAAATATTTTCTGAAATACTTTGTTCCACTGCAAAAAAAAATATTTTTTAATTTATCCAAACTCACTCAAAATTTTAAGTATCGAAAATATGACTTAGACATTTTCACACATATAATTACCTTTTCACCTATCTAAACACCACATCTCGCCCGGGATTTTTTACGTATAGGACATGCAATTTCCCCAATGCAACATAATGTCTTTGGTTTCTTTAGAATCTTTTCTTTTTATGCATCGTTTCCCATGAGTCACCCATGTGAATCAGTATGATTTATCACTCTAATTAGAAATGCAACTTGCCCTCTAAGCGTCACACGATTTTAGAGTAGTATACTATCGTTTTTACCCTACACATAATGACTAACAGTCATATCTATTGTTTGAAAGAATCCTTGGAAGGATTCTAAAACTGTTAGAATGGAAAAGCTGCAAGTTAGATGGTTAAATAATGCATGCATGACTTTCAGAAGGCTAAGGAAAGAATGAATAATTATGTGTAAATTTTTTCAAACAGAAGCAGTGTTTCGTGCACTTTTCCTATGCATTGCATTGAAAATAAGAATTAACACCAGTAAGTACACGAAATGATGTTATAATATTTGGATTAATTTTATATTTCATTTGGAGGTATGCAATGGGGTATACCGGTATTTATATTCGCTATAAATGTATTTGAATAGGGTACCAAGTGTGAATGATGACACTGTCATTAATAGATACGAACAATTAAATAATTATAGCACCTTTGCTAAACGTGAATACAATATAATTGAGATAAATGGAAGTCATATTTCGGACTATCTTTTTACCCAATCCAATGCCTTCAGTTTATTTTAAGATATATTCAGGATTGAATTCTATGCATCTTCTGCCATAAGAACATCCAAGTGAATCCGTATAATTTTTCGCGCTAAGTAGAAAGGCGACTGGGTAAGGAATGAATAAACATTTCCAAAGAAGGATCGTGTTTTTATTTCTGGATAAAGTTCGCTTTCTTGGAGTGTGTGCTTTCTCCATGCACTGCATTAGATATTAGAATTAAAACCAGAAAGAGGTACAGAAAATGAGGCTTCATGCTTTTGATTTATTTAATATACACATTTCGTTGGTAGGTAGTTGAATTTACGTCACGCTGGAGCAACATAATGGGTTATTTATTTCTTTCGGTGGTTGGTAGGTAGTTAATTCACGTCTCACTGGAGCAACAGGCTGTTGGCGACGGTCCGGGATCAATCCCGTATGGAAAAATCCGAAGACAAACCTCGTAATTTTGATCCACGGTCAGATGACGAGTTCAACACCTAAGCTCCACTCTCCAAAATTTCACACCACGCTAACCTGAGGACATTTGAGGCCACGACAGATTTAATGTGCATCATCCCCCACGTAAACGAAGGGGTCTTAGGTGGATCGAGTTTCGAACTCGCAACCATCCTGTTGCTAATCCGCTACTCTTCCAACGTCGGCCCCATTTGGAGAAATGCAAAGCACTTATCGATGCATATCTATATAAATACAAATGGAATGTTTGTACATTGAGTATTTTCGACCCTTTTCAAGTTATTTATTCGTTTTAGGCCCTTCTATTGCAAAATCATTGGTTTCCGCCTTGGTGTCAGTCTGTACGTGTGTGCCCCTACTAATTCCAAACAACTGGGTGTTTTTTCATGAAACTTTGTATACTGTGAGTACATTCATTTAGTGCTTGAACGTTTTTGCGTTGGTCTGTATTTCCCGTTTTACGTCTGTTTTTCTGCTTGTGTTTTTGTTCAAGTATCTCATAAAATTTGTTCAACAATTTTAATGCGTTCTATATTTTATACCTTATGTTTTAGTTTATTGAATACATTATTTAAATTTCTTTACTTGCTTATTTGGACAAGTTTCATGATAAAACATCTGAGTAAGTATACTTAAATCAATCATAATATTTGTTAGTTATCATAAATATTACAAAAATGCCGAAAAGTACTTAAAATTATTTTTCTGACACATTATATTGGCATTATTCAACGAAAGAGAAACTTCTGGTCAATTTTTCAATCTATAGTTAACCAATTCAAACCGAATAAGATCGGGTAATTATGCTAGTACTCTATATAAATAGTATAAAATAAGGTATCGAATGTAAATGGCGACATTGTCATTACTAGATTTAAACAATTAAAAAACTGTAGAGTTAATGCTACGCTCATAAATGTTAGTTATAATATAATTGAGATAAATGGAAGTCATACTTCAAGATACCACCGCATAACCTGGCAGTGTGTTATGATCAATCTACGCACCGTAGATTATTAGCTGCAGTTTACCTTCGAACCAAATCAACAAAGAAGTTTCTTCCGAGCAGATGTACTCAGTCATCGGTCTTCCTAATTGCTTTTATCGTCATCCATTAGACGGTCAACAGCTTGCTTCGTATATTTGCGCAGGAATCATGGAAGCTCTATCAAAACAGAAAAACATTACAGTCAGCTTCATCTGTCCTGAATAAGACATTTTGCTGTGAACAATGTACTAACGTCTGTCTCAAATTGAAGTATAAAAAATGTAAACACTTTAGACCATTACGTATATGAACATCTTAAGTGTGGTTGGTTGGTTTTGGGTTTTATGGGCTAAGTCCAAGAATGAACGCAAGACATAATATAAACTAATAAAACTGATGAGTTAAATTATCCTAAACAACAATTAAAAAGTAAATTTAAAAGATGAATCAATTCAACTGATTATATGGATGTAGTTTAAGTGGCATAACAGCTGTAAGATAAAGTATAAAATGTATAAAGAAACCACCCTTGAAAAACAAATTATGGGGCTAAAAAGCACGATACAAAGATTGGTATGCTCATCTTAATTGACTATTAAAATTGAAAATCTAAAGTGAGTGAATTTTTTTGTTGGAAATTAGGTCAAAAATTCGTTTTTTTTATTTACAAACAAAATGCTTCTCTCCGTTTACCAGAGTACAACACTAGTCCTAAAATATAGGTAAAGAAAGTCATAAAGGAAATGAACAGAAAGAATTAGAACACAAAAATTTCTAGCGCCCTGCTTATTAAACATTACTTATTAAGTCCCTACAAGGACAGATTTGTGAACAACTTTACGTTATCCTGAGGCACCACAGTGGGAGGGGGTCACGTAAGGTAAGCCACACATTGGTCCAGCACCAAACCTGCAACACAAAATAAGTTGCGCACCGACCCGACATATTTCTATACAAAAACGGTAAACACGTGCGCATGTTTAGTAGCATGTTTCTATCAAAGTATGTCTTACCTTACACATCTCATATACACCACATAATTTAGGCACAATTCGTATATGCAGAAGCCACACATTCATTCCAGACGAACAAACATCCCATCTTCCCCGGATTTGAACCAGCAACCTTTCCATTCTTAAGCCAGCACCCTGAATACTATATCGATTATACAGCATTTTACAAAACATTGTGAGATAGAATAAAAATGTTGCACAATACAAACGTTATAGTTCAGAAAATATCTCGATTGAAAATTAGTGCAACATAAGTACACTAGACTAAAAAAAGGTTTTGAAAGAATAGTTAAAAACATCAAAATTTTTATATCGCACCTCGGCTGCATTACCGACATAACTGAGAAATATGAATTTTTTAGCTTTGTCAGCATTAGTATTTCTATATATAAAATTAAAATTAGTTACTTTTCAGTTATGGTAGTATTTTAGACTGGATGCGATGTAACAATTGTATTTTAATACACTGAATTATTTTTCAAAACAGTTTTTTGGTCAATTGTTCTTTCGTTACACTTATTTAAAAAGAAATTTTCTGAAATATAAAATATTTCTATTGCAAAATTTGTATTGAATTTTGTAATTTTTTCTGTTTCTTCTCTTCATGACTTTCTACTCAGTTTTCAGGATTAGTACTCTGATTAGTGGAGAGAACACAAATTAAATCATAAAAAGAAAAAAGAAAATAGTTTGGGAAAAAATGGGCATGGATGAATAACTATTCATATTTATTCATGTCATATATTGCGTTGCTTATTTATAGAATTCGTGGCTCATGTACCAAGATGTAAGGTAATTTAAATTACCACGCTTAAGACTGTCGTGTCATCTCTTAAATAGTTTCTTACCATAAACCCAAACTGAAAGTTCCATCATTAAGATAAAAATATTTAATATTATACAAAGACATTCTATAGAAACGTTTATCCCGCTTTCAAAATGCTAAGTAATTAAACTAACCTTAATGTGATTTAAATAAAAAAATCTGTATCATTGACAACTTACCAAAATCGGTTTTTTTAATATCCATTCAGTGGTATTAGTTAAACTGGTCTATCCTTCTAAGTCCATTAAATACATTTGTGCACCGTCACAATAGAAGACTATCGGAGATAGAACAAAGAGCCATTATTTATCTCACAATTCATTGTTTCTGCTTTCCTCCTTTTTATACACATTGTGTTTATTGTTTATTACCGGTATCAATGCCCCAGCCTTGTGTATCTAGATGAAATGTAATTTACATTAAGCTTAAGACTATTTATTATGTCGTCACTTAACTAGTTTCGGAGCCGTGGTAGCCCTGTTGGAAGAGTAACGGATTAGCAACTGGAGGTGTGTAAGTTCGCAACTAGGTCCTACCAAAGACAGTCGTGTACACGGGGGCTGGTGCACGTTAAATCTGTCGGGACTTCAAATGCCCTCACGTTGGCGTGATGTGGAAATTTAGAGAATGGGGTGCCAGCCGTCTCCAATAGCCCATGTTTTGATCCAGTGCGGCGTTAATTGACTAATTACAGTTCTGACACCATTTCAAATCTTTAAAATCCTCCTTTCCTGTGGTACTGGCATTTTCTCAGTTAAAGCGCTCCTATATTTTCCGTATGTAAAATGCTCCTATGTGTTGCGTTTCATGTTTATGTAAGACACCATGACTCATACACCGAGATGTAATGTACTTTTCACTACCATGCTCTCAAATTTGTTGTCGTCTCGAAACTAATTTCTTACCATGAACCAAATATAAAAGCTCCATCACAAAGATAAAAATATTAACTATTACACACATGCATTCTATACAAATGCTTACCCTCCATTCAAAATGCTAATTGATTGAACTAAATGCTGCCTTAAAGTGATCCAAATAAAAAATTTATCATTGACGACATGCGAAACCGTTTTTGTATCCATCGAATGCTATTTGTTAAACTGTGCCCATGCTTATACTAAGTCCAGTTAGTCCATTAACTGCAGCTGTGCGCCATCACCATAGAAGACTATCGGAGATTTAAGGAAAAAAAGCATTATTTTTCTTTCAATTAGCGAGCCATAGTCAGCAGAAGCCATAACGGAGGACTTAAATATTTCACGCACTATCTCACATCTAATCAAGCTTCCCGTTCCTTCATAGAACAAAGACCCTGAATTCCTGTATCCAGTGCCTTTATCATTTTCTTTAATGGCTTCCCGAAGAAAAAAACTGCATTATATCACACCTGGTAACTAGCTGAAAAAGCATCACTCTTAAACAAAAGCAGTTAAGCAAGATTTTCCTTAAAACCCAGTCTACTGTCGGCATTATGCTTAGGGTTAAGAATGGGGTGGAGATATATGATAAAAAAAGTTCTTTTGTTTCCTTCAAGATAAAAACAAGACCCCGCAAGAAGTGCGGCGATAAAAAAAAAAACCAAGTTTTCTTACCTCTTGTTTAAAACTATTCAAAGTTTATTTTTTATACTTTAGGAGGAAATAATGAAAAAATGCGCGGAGAAAATTGAACAAATCCCCATAGTAAACTTTTGATGGATGATAAAGTATAGAAGTAAAACTTTGAGACGTTTATGAGCCAGTGAGACTGGGTACGTCGTACTTTCAACTCAAAAGAAATAATGTTCTGGCTCACATATAAATGCCGAGAAAACAAGGAATGGATTTCTGATTATTTTTTCACTACGTTTTCAACTGATATTTCAATTTATGGATTAAGTGCTTGCAAAAACTTGAAATATGTATTAAGTTCTTGCACCTAAAGTGGATTATGGATTAAGTTCTTGCACCTAAAGTGGATTATGGATTAAGTTCTTGCACAAAATATGGACGTTATTATTGGTAATGATTCATTATCAGATATGCTAGTTTATACATTGGTGTCTGTATCGTAAATTTTTGATGGATGACAGTATGGAAGTAAAACTGAGACGTTTATGAGCAGTAATCCTTCGTAAGGTTTCGTAGGTTCGACATTAAGAAATAATGTCTGGCTAAGATTTAAATGTCGAGAAATCCAGAATGGGTTTCCTATTTTTTCAGTATGATTTCAATGGATATTTTAATTTATATATTAAGTTCTTGCACGAAAACTGAATATTGATTAAGTTATTGCACCTAAAATGGATTATAGATTAAGTTCTTGCACGAAAATTAGACTATGGATTAAGTTCTTGCACCTAAAGTGGATTATGGATTAAGTTCTTTCACAAAATATAGACCTTATTTTATTGGTAATGATTTGTTACCAGATATGATGGTTTATGCATTTTTGTCTACGTAGTAAACTTTTGATAGATGATAAAGTATGGAAGTAAAACTTTGAGTTGTTTAAGAGCGAGTGAGACTGGTTAAGGCTTCGTACATTCGACTCAGAAATAATTTTCTGCCTCAAATATAAATGACGAGAAATCCAGAATGTTTTTCTGATTATATTTCAGTTCGGTTTCGATGGATAATTTAATTTATGAATTAAGTTCTTGAACTATATAAAAGTGGATTATGTATTGTTTGTGAATCGTCGAGCTTTCCAATACGCTGGTGGAATCATTAATGGATTTCTTATCCATAATGTAGGATTATTTTTTGGTATTTGATTAAAACACTGAGTTTTGAGGACAGCACGTTTATTTAAACACTAGACGAGGACATTACCATATATACATTCGCTATTTACAAAGGAGTTTACTACATCACCAGTTCATTTCAAAAACCAGCATCTTCAAAATTCAAATCTCATTCTCTCCCCAAATTCAACTTTTCTCGTATTCCATATCATGGTTACAGTTTTCACCTGCGTAATCAAAAGCACATTCGCCAATATCATCATCTCGCGTGCTCAATAAATATAATAGTAATAAATAGACACAATAGCATTTACAAGTACGTTAGTAGCAGTGGCATGCGCACGATAAAAATTGAACTCACGGAGCGGATTAAACCACTTTCATACCCAGGAGAATCTCACAACGTTCTTGCTCGAAGAGTGGGCTATGGATTAAGTTCTTCCGCGAAAAGTGGATTATGGATTAAAATCTAGAAAGTAAAGTAAATTATGAATTATTACTCTTGCACAAAATATGTAAATGATCATTGCCTTGATAATGATGGTTATCATATATAATGGTTTATAAAATATTGTCGCAATAGAAAACTTTTGCTGGATGATAAGGTATAGAAGCTAGGTAAGGCTTCGTTGGATGTTTCAATTTATAGATTAATTCTTGCACGAAAGGTACTAGAAATATGGACTTGATAATGACTCATTATCAGATGCGATGGTTTATTTAATGTTGAAAATAAATAAGAAATCTATATATTAATACGTGAAGAAAAAACTTTGTACCCCTTTTTAAGCACATTGCGCGCACGGAGGAGTATGAGATTTGGCATAATTAAAGTTCATATGGAGAAGGAGTGCAGAAAGATAAAATTAATGTATAATATGCGTTACAAATATATTAAATTAAACAAAATAAAACATTCATTGTATACGTTCATATATTGTAAAAAATTTAGCGGAGTAAATGCGGAGTGGATGATTTGTAATTGATTTAATCCCCCCGCAGTGAAATCCACTTCAAGAGGGAGTTTATTTAGATTATTTATAAAAAAAACTCTTCGGAGTAAAATACAAAATGCGGATAATTTAAATCTGTCATTGTCAAATACATATTAGCCTGTGGTCAAACAGTCGCACTGAGTATAGATTATCGCTAAAGAATCTATATATAATATGTATTACAAATGCATAAATGAAATAAAATATGCATTGCTTACTTAGTACATACATTGTATATTTTGTCTAATAGATATTTGCGCTTTATATATTAGTGAAATACAGCTTGCTCAATATACATCTGTTGTAAAAAGAAAATTTTTCATTTCTTGGATTTATTTTTTATTTAAATTTTATATAATTTGAAAAAGATAGGCAAATTAACTGTGTAGCCTTGGCGAAACCTGTGGCCAGTATAGCAATAAAAAAAAACCAAGAAAATGTCAAACAACGCGTTATTGTTTTTTAGATATGGCTTAACCAAGCTATACCGCATTTTTCCTATGACGTGTTTCTACATGCTCGCAGCTTACGTAATAGAACAAAATCCAAAAAAATTATATGCAATGAATATAGAGGTATACTCTTTGACAAAAGAACCTTATTAACGTTCAAACTTAAAAATTAAATGAATTATGGTCGAATTTCGACCACTGGGCGACCACTAGTAATAATTAATTGACTTATAGGATTGTACAATTAATCTTCAGCCAATATTTCACTGAAATTTAAAATGGCAAACTAGATTCCAAAAATATCCAACTTAGATTTCTTGTTACCTCATGGACACCCTTTGCTACTAGAGGCATAATTAAACCTGAACATAATTTCTGAGAAAGATAAATTACGTGCATTAATCTCAATGACTTCCATAATCAATTATAATTATAATGAAAAGACGAATATACTGTCGACCAAAGCACTTACAAATTCATTGTAAATGCATTATTAATTTTCCCACTCCGAAACACGTCTAATCGTCCATGAGTTTGAAAACATTATCAAGCTCACTTAGAGCAGTATAAACTTTTATATACTTCAAATATGAAGTATAGACAGTTTTCTACAAGAGTGTGTTTCTCCTTATCACTCTAATTAGTTTCTTATTTCTAGTACAGAAAAGTATTTTTAAAATACATCCACTAGTAAAAGATACTCCAAGTTACCGAAGTGTCCTATTTATTGGCTGTCAACTTATACTTTCCCCTTTTTTCCTGTTAAGTTTTTAAACTTGAGAACCACCGTAAGTACTTTTTCTTCTACTTCAAACTATTTGTACTACATCCCCATGCTCATCATTCTAGTCTTGTGGGAACTTAACTAGTGAACAAACTTGAGTGGTTGGAAGCATGTCAACTTTATCCCTTTTAATGAGGCGGTTGATCGTCCAGTAGTTTTGCTTTTTTGTCTCTGAGATACCAATTTTACCAGTGACAAATATGTAAGATTTAAATTATAATTAATCCTCTCCGAGAAGTTTGCTTTCTTTCGGGAAAAATTGACGTCTTTTATTGCCACGAACTAGTTTTATTCTCATGGTGGTTGACTTGGTGTATGGAGTAGAAAGTCGTCTTCTTCACACATTTATTTAATTATTCACACTGTTCAACAGATCCCTCCAGTTACAAGACGGAGAAAAACACAATAGAATTATACAAGAACAACATCACAAAAGCACAAAACAAAAATTACATTGAACAATGCTGACAAAGAAAAAGGTAGGTAGTTGAATTAACGTCGCACCGAAGCAACTCAACGGGCTATTTGAGACGGTCCGGGAACAATCCGAGTTCGACACCTTGGAATTTTGTACCACGGTCAGATGACGGGGTCAATACCCGAGTTGGCACCCCACTCTCCAAACTTCCACACCATTCCAACGTGAGGACATTGGAAGCCACGACATATTCGATGAGCATAAGTCTTCTCATATACGACGGTCTTTGGTTGGATCAAGTTTCGAACTCGCAATCGACAGGTTGCTAATTCGTTACTCTTCCAACCGGGCTACCACGGCCAAGAAAACAAAACACCAAACACGAAGAAAAGAAAGTAATGGATATTTCAAATGTTAGTTATAAAATTTCTAAAATGTATAAATCGTCAAAGAAGGGTTGGGATAAACTATTGATCGTTCTGACAAATTAGGCTAATGTTAGAATTTTCAAATAATTTTTGCTGAAAAATGTTTCTTAAAAAATAATTTTATTGCGAATGTTATAAGAGGGTATGCGAATATTTAGCTCATTAAGTAGACTGGTACCATTTATTTTGTGATTAAAAATAAATCGTGTCTAAATTATAAAAGAAATTTAAACACGAAGACAAGTTCTGCATTCTAGAGAGGAAGTATTGTATCTGGATACTTCTTTGTGAACAACTCCCTCTACCGAAATGTAAATTTTGGTGGTGTCTTTGAAAACAAATTACATTTAAATTAAATAAATGTTTAGATTAATTTATCGATTTAATTATAAATTAGTGGCGCTATAATTTCTTAAAGTTTGCAATTTATTTTCTAGATTCTTATTTTATTAATAGTTATTTGTGAAATAGACTTTGCCCTGGTTAGAGCCAGGTAGCGATCACTAAATGCAGTACACGTTAGATAAAGGAATTGTAGTGAATAGTTTTACCCATCCCGCACATCAGATACGGTCCTCCGGATAGGTTTAACCAGCCCGCAGAGCAGATGCGGTTCCAAACAGGTTTATCATGACAATAGGCCAAAATTTTACAAACATCGTATCCGGAATGAATGCACTATCTTTCAAGCAGAATTGCTTTGTATTAATCTCGCAGTTAAGTGGTTTAAAGAAAATGGAAATTTCTGTTCAAAGTACCTTATTTGTAGCGATTCTCTTTCCTCTTTACATTTACTGAAGAATGTTGCAAGCACAGAAAAATTGGTTGTTGAAACGCTTTTAACAATTAGTTCTCTTAAAAATAGAAGAACTGAGATTTTTTTTTGCCTATGTGCGTGGACACTGTGGAATTTAAGGGAATGAAAGAGCTGATTTTTTAGCCAAAGACGTTTTGAATTTAGCAATTGATGTAAATTGTAACTAACCTAAGTCTTACTTGAAAGGCTCATATTATGAAAAGCTTGTTGCTAAGTGGAACGAAGAGTATGTCTCGTCTGAGAAAGCTGGCCACACCAACAAATTTTTTCCTACTATTAAGCATAGATTGAACTCAGAATTATTTTTCTTCACAAACTTCCAAGTTACACAATTTTTATCTGGCCATGGAAATTTTGATAAATATCTATATAGGTTTCATCTTCGGACTAATGATTTGTGCGAGTGTTTTAAAAAGCAGCCACAAGATGTAGAGCATTTGCTTTTTAGTTGTCCTGCATTTAAAACTTCAAGAATGTGCCTAAAAAAATGATTTGAGAAAATTAGGTGAAACATGGCCAGTGAAACTCAATGTTTTAGTAAAATCTAATCTGCTTTTCTACTCATTTGTCAAGTTCACAAAATCTTGTAATTTCAGTTAAATTGTTTTCCACTGTTTCTTTGTTAAATCAACTTACTTCTGTAAGCCCCGTGTTGTACTTCTGTGGTGCACGGGGAGTTTGCTTTTGTTCAATAAAAAAAATAGGCCAAATACTGCCCTCCAAATAGATTTTCCCACTCCACAGACCAGATACTACTTTCCGTATAGGTTTACCGACCCTCAGATCAGATATGACCCTCCAAATAAGCTATCAGGCCCGGAGACCAATTACAGCCCTCCAAACAGGTTTATCCGGCCCCCTAAATGAGAGTGGGCCAGATCAATATCACATTTAAAGTGACATTGAATGGAAGGAAAACGACTATGACTGGAACTGTACATGACAGATGAGCAGAATATGTCTTAGGTTGTTTATGCGTTTTTTATGTGTATTCCTAGAAGAAACTCATGTTTCTTCATCATCTTTATCATCATCTTTATCTTTCATCATCATCATCTTTATTACAAAAAATGTTTTAAGCATCAAATTGAAGCACAGCTTTATTTTGAAATTAGCTATGTTGAAATCTTCGCAAGCCAAGTTTTATGTTCTTGGTTTTTAGATTGCTTTCATCAAAATTGAAATGTATCATCTTACTATTGGCTCATTCTTCACTGAGGTGTGCAGCTTTGTCGCCAATCACCGCAAATGGTGAATCGGTGATGAAAGTGCGGTGAATCTGAGCTTCTAGCTCTCACAGTAAAATAAATCCATATTCCGATCAATGGGTGCGTGAATCGACATTCTCTACATAGGGATTCGTCAAGTCAAAATACTCCGCTCAAATTATTGACGTCGATTTGGACATCAATAATTCTATTCAACTTAGTAATTCATTCAGATATTAGTCAGTGTATCTTCTAGCAGATATTCAACCAATGTATCTACCAAAACCTTCATATATTATAGTGCCTAATGTCGTATAACGCTGTACCACTTTAAACGAGTGTAGCTGTAATCCAAATTATTGATGTCAATTTGTAGTTAACACTTAGCTACGCATTCAGATCTCAGCCAATGTATCTTCTAACAGATATTCAGATGTTCAGCCAATGAATCTACTAACAGATATTCAGATAACAGTTATACGATATATCTCGTCCATCAAGTATTAATAAGTTTTCTCATGGCGATATATCTCGTCATCAAGATATTGACGATTTTTTTATGATGACGATATCAAGAGATCTGGTCAGTTTTCTTCCCATGACGAGGTATCTCGTTCATCAAGATCTGGTCAGTTTTGCTAATTAATAGATACCTTGTCGAGACAACCACCAGGAGGGTTAAATCCCCCAATGGTCCTATTTTAATGTGATTTCCTTACTTGAATGCAACTGTAGCATATTGATTCTATGAAGCAATGCAAAGAAGTGTTGTCTAATTAAAAAGTGACAGATAGTGCAAAAATAAAATCGTTAAGAGGCAAGTATAGTCACCAAAAATTTTCGGTTTGTGTATTGGAGGAGTAATTCCATTGAAAAAATACAACTAATTGTTGACTTGTGAATTTAATTTTTCACCCCAGCTGTATTGGAAAAGACATTCTTACCCCTGAATTATGAGAGTGATATTGAGTGTAAACACACAAACCACCGGAAGACGAATGTTTTATATTTCCTGCTACCCCATACGGAATACGGCAGGAAGCCCAGTATACCACATCAAAACTAGCCTTTCTAGATTTTACTTTACAGAAAAAGCCTCTCAGTAAAGATCACTAGACTAAATTTACCTTTATTCAAGGAATCCAATGTTCCAATCACAAATAGCTTGGTTATCAGTTGCGTATCGATGACACAAATTTTGAAGTAGTACTAGTCGCCCACCTTATGCACTATAAAAAACCTGTTTTCCTTAGGTTTTAATAATCTGGTCACTGGAACTTATGTCATGAGACTTTCCATGCTGATATACTATGTTAAAGATGTCAAGCCTTGTATACCAAGGATTCGTCATCTTGACGCTGTTCCATACCCAAGGAACGAACAAGGAATAACTTAGAATACTTCTTAAATTTTGTACAATTGTGCATTCAGTGTATGTATGATTTGTTACTATGTTTGTAAATGTCGAAATTGAACCATTTTAATCAGGTTCAATCATTTTAAATAACCTTGTATTTCAATTATGAAAGCATTGAAGGGGGTAAATTGCTTTACACGTCCAAAAGTTAATGATATTAATTTGCTGTCTCTTTTGAGTTCTTCCTTTTAACAGCCAAAAACAATTTTTAGCTACACTTAGTGCCAAGTTTGTATTTATACTTTAAAGGTTTAACGTAAATGTTGTGACGTGAATACGTCTTTAAAATCTGAAGAGGACTGGAGGCCAAGCATGAAAAGTCAAGCTTTAAAAAAGGTGTAATAGGTGTTTTATCTAATGATTTCAGAACTAGAAGATAGAGCTAAAAGATAAATATAGTGTCGTGTAGACAAAGGATGTCTGCATTTGGTAGGACCGAGTGTGTAGGCACACTGAGCACACCCCCTGCCCGCAATATGTCGAATCTTTACAGTGTTGGGCAAGCTTTGGGCCAGTGCAACTTTGGATTGCGTGGAGCGAAAATAGGTTTGTATAAATGGTGAATTGAATAAGTGGTGTCATTCGAAAGCTACCAAATTACGCAACAATAATTCATTTTTATGTACAACAATCTCTCAGCAACAATGAATATCAAATTGCACTTTAATAGTTCAAACTGTAAATTAATTGTTGAATATTTACAATGAAAAATTGTTCAAACTTCTGTCTCTCTCATATATATCTCTATAAATCCTTAAATCAACGTTATTTATATATTGGTGGATGGCAACAAATTACGCGAGCAACATTAAATCAACCTTATGAATCAATCAGGATTCATTTGCCAATTTTGTTTCTTAGTTTAATATGCTGGATTACAGGATATTTAAATCAACGTTATTTATATATTGGTGGATGGCAACAAATTACGCGAGCAACATTAAATCAACCTTATGAATCAATCAGGATTCATTTGCCAATTTTGTTTCTTAGTTTAATATGCTGGATTACAGGATATTTAAATCAACGTTATTTATATATTGGTGGATGGCAACAAATTACGCGAGCAACATTAAATCAACCTTATGAATCAATCAGGATTCATTTGCCAATTTTGTTTCTTAGTTTAATATGTTGGATTACAGGATATTTAAATCGACGTTATTTATATATTGGTGGATGGCAACAAATTACGCGAGCAACATTAAATCAACCTTATGAATCAATCAGGATTCATTTGCCAATTTTGTTTCTTAGTTTAATATGCTGGATTACAGGATATTTAAATTAAGCTGCATAATGCGCAGCATGAAATTGCTAAAATTACATGGAAGATCTCCCAGCTCTAATGAAATTCTTTAGCAGTCTAATTACAGAAGGCAGTGAGAGAAATTTCGAAGACAGAAATTAACGTGTAAGAGAAAATGTGAGTGAACGCGAAAATAGGTTTGCATCTCAAAAAATAACGAATCGGATGTAACAAATTAGTGAGAGACAATATAAGTTCACGATGAAATGTTAACTATAACTTGACTGAAGTGTGCACTTTTTGTCACACACCTTATTATAAATAGGAATTAATACCATAACTATGATAACGTGACTGATGTATACCTTTTTGTCACTCACTGCATTGGAAATAGGAATTAATACCATAATTATGATAACGTGACTGAAGTGTGCACTTTTGTCACACACCCTATTAGAAATATATATTATTATATAATAATACCATAACTATGATAACGTGACTGATGCATACCTTTTTGTCACTCACTGCATTGTAAATAGGAATTAATACCATAATTATGATAACGTGACTGAAGTGTGCACTTTTTGTCACACACCCTATTAGAAATAGGAATTAAGGTGGAGTGGCGAATCCGGGGCACTAGCGATTTATCGCCAAACATGGTAACCTTGGTGTTTTGATTCAGCTTTATGGCAACCCTATGGAAAAGGTTTTTCGCGTAGGAAAGTCCACGTTTTTTTTTTTCATGAACATATTGGCTTTGGACGCCATCTTGATTTGGCGACAAAAATTGCTTGGCGACAAACATGTCCCGGATTCTACATCTTCACCGGAATTAATACCATAACTATATGATAACGTGACTGATGTATACCTTTTTGTCACTCGCTGAATTGGAAATAGGAATTAATACCAGGTCTGCACTTTTGTCACGCGCTGTATTGAAAATAGGCGTTAATATCAAGATAATCAATATCATAATTATGATAACGTGACCTCAGGTGTGCACTTTTCGTAACTCACTGAATTGGAAATAGGAATTAATACCATAAGAATTAATACCATAATTTTGATAACGTGGCTGATGTGTGCACTTTTGTCAAGCACTGCATTGGAAATAGGAGTTAATACTATAATTATATTAACGTGGCTGAGGTGTGCACTTTATGTCACTCACTGAATTGGAAATAGGAATTAATACCATAAGAGCGTGTGGATGCACAAAGTGCTGCTTTATATTATTGATAAATTTTATTTCATTTGTAGTATAAAATGCGTGTTCTGGTATTTATATTCATTATAAATGTGCTTAAATAAAGTATAATTACCCGAAACGACGCTGTCATCTATAGATAAAAGCAATTAAGGAATTTTAGTTCGTATTGTATGCTCGGGTCTACTGGTAAATACAAAATTGTTTTTATCAATTGAAAATGCTGCGCTATATAAAATATCAATTTAGGCTATTTAGATTTATTTTTTTACTTACATAATTTTCGTCAATATAAATTACTATGCAGTAAACATATAAATTTAGGTAGTTTTAATTTATTTTCATTGTGTAGAAAGCTATTATCGTCGGCTTACAAGTAAAACAAATCAAGTAAGAAAAACATAGTTCTAAGAAAACGAAGGGGAAATTCTTACTCACTATGATACGCTCACTAAGTGTGTTTCTAAAGTAGAAATCTAACTATCATGCAAAGAAAAAAATGACAGAGAATATAAAGATAACCACATTCGGGTATAGAAATGATAAAAAATGGTAGGTTGTATCTAGGACACAAACCATAGTTTTGACGTGAATACTCGGGCCTGATGTTGGATTGTGGAAGGAAGGAATCAGACAAGGGAAGTTTTAAGATTATTTATTGTGTGAATATGCAACAATTAATTTGCCTTTTGAACGATTAACCCTCTCGCTGCGTAATTTTTTTATCAAAATAGGTTCAAAAATTGCGTATTTTTTTATTACATATTTCAAATCTACATATATTTTAGAGTTAAAATATACCAAAAATTTTTTGTAAAAGAGTTTTTTTTCAATATAGAATTAGATCATAAAAAAGGTTGTCGGAATATTGAAATTGCAAAATAATCATATAAAAGCAAAATTTTGAAAATTAATCTTGGTTAAATTATGATTTATTTTATGAAATACAAAGGTAAAACGTATATACTAATGAAAATATGCAAAATACTTACAAAACATTTATTAGAAATGAAGAATTATTAGAAATCACTATCCGCAGAGGAATCCGAGAAATTCTCATCAGTTTCGCTATAACTACCTTCAATATACTTGATATCAGAGTCAGAACTGCTATCAGTGTCGGAAATATTGTCAGGAATGTAGGTTCTATCACTCGCGAAACGCTTCCTGCCAGACATCTTTGAGCTTTGAAAAGAGCGCGCAAAATGCTGCAAAAAATGCTTGTATATTTCTCAGAAATGTGGACATCTAAAGCCATCTGTTAACCCAGATTTGAATAAACAATTAAACATCACAGAAAAGGCAAAATGAAACCATGAACTTGGAAAGAGCGGGTTGCACAGTTAAATAGACGGCAAAAATGCATCCCCGCGGAAATCGCGGGCTGCGCAAATTTTGCTGCTTCTACGTTCCCCGCGGAAATCGCGGGATGCGCAAATTTTGCTACTTCTACGATCCCCGCGGAAATCGCGGGATGCGCAAATTTTGCTACTTCTATGATCCCCGCGGAAATCGCGGGATGCGCAGCGAGAGGGTTAATGTGCAGTTTCATATTAATATTGAAATATAACTTTTTTTATCGAGAGCCTGTGATTGTAGCGTAGTTCGGTAGCTTTCGAATAACACCACTTATGCAATCCTCACTCCACCACGAAATCCAAAAAGTTTCACTGGCCCAAACCTCGCCCAGCACTGTAGAATTTACACATATTGCAGACCCCCCCCCCGTGATCAGTGCGTCTGCGCACTCGGTCCAAAGGTCATTGCAGGTAGGGACATTTTTTACATGATTTTTCTTCCAGTTCTTAAATCACAAGACACAGTGATAACCCTTTTTTGTAACGTTAGACTTTCCATGCATGCCCCCAGTACTGTTCTGATTTTAAAGAAGTATTCAAGGTCATAAACTTGTCTCCAAAACTTTAACGATGTGATTCGCTTAAAAGTCGGCAGTAGATTCAGTATAAATGAGAATAACGACGCTGCCATAAATGTATTTAACTTTATGAGAGGTTCACGCGCATGTATCCGTTCATCCTGCAGTCTTTTCTGCATGATTTCTAACCATCTTTGACCTCTTGGAGCAATAGAATATGTCGTAGGATTCTTTTAACCATTGGATGAGGTTATTTAGTCTTTATGTGTTTGGGGATAAAATCAACTCAAAAATCTTGTGACACTCAGAGTTAAACAACATCAGATACTTAATATATGCTGTGAACAGTTATGCAAGTTGCAGAATTTTTAATCAGTACACAGTAAAAGTATAAAGTAAGGTAAAATGTAATTTGTAAGTAGAATCTTTTTTTAATTTTGTAGAAACATCTGAAACGGAAATTTCAACTCGTTTCCTTTTAGAACATACACTCCCACAAAAGAATATCTGTCATATCCAATTTCAATTCATATTGAATTTATATAACTTTCCTTTTTAATAAATAAATAAAGACCCTTCCTTCAAAAAGTGTTTCTTTCCTCCGAAATATTTTGCTGCCTCAAGCAAAATATTTAAAAACCCCTTCCAACAATGGACTACTGCAAAATTGAATTCATTTTTTTCGACCAAAAAATAATTATACATTCTTGAGTTTCAAAATTTAATTTACTCTTCTTCGAGAAAGCTCCATGCGTTCCCGTCTCTCTTGGAAAAATTCTCTCCAAAAATGAAGAGCTTTGGGAAAGCTTTGTTTGCTGCGCATTTTAATTGAATAAATTCTTCTATTTTTTATTACTTTCAAATTACTTTTCTGAAATAAGAATACAACTTCCAGACTCCACAGACAATATTTGAATGAATTACAGTTTCCCCTATTTAATTACGCTTTCCTTTTATTTGTTTCGTATTAAAATTTGAAAGGTCGTCTGGGGAAAACACCTTTGTTATATACAATGGCTTATTCGCGATTTTCTTATTCACTTTTGTTACGGGAGAGAGAGTATCATGTTTTCCAATTAAATATTTTCTTAATTATTTTCTGATAAACATGTATCGAATATTTTCTCATATAAACATATGTTTTCGTGCGTTTACTATAAAAATCTCTTGAAATAGATGTTTGTTTATTTTTGAATTTTATAAATGTTTATTTTGAGTTTTTATATTATTGACTTTCACTGCTTTGTCTTGCACATCTATTCTTCGAAATTAATATTTTTTCAAGGACTAGAATGTGGTTCATTTTTGTTAAAGTGTATTTCTAATCTGCTTGATTAACTTTGGGGTGTTTATTAATTTATTTCATGATTACATGACCTTTTATTCTCTTTTTTTGTGCATTTAATTTCAAAATTTTGGATCGATATGAAATATGCTTTGCAAATCCTTTTGACGTGAACGGTTCTTTAAATCAGGCTAGTATTAGGTGGTTGGAACTATGTAATGTTGATCGTTACGAGAAAAGGTGCATCGAGTAGGCCTAATAATTTCTAAATTATCAGCCCAAACCAAATCAACCTAATATCATTCGATATCTGAGGTAACAAAGACTTGTAGGGACCTTGAATTCGAGCGCCGCAATAAGCGGGGAGAGAGGGGATGGTATTTGGGGGACTTTCCGCTACGTCACAAACTTCAAATCATTATAACTTGGTACTGTGAACCTCGAAATTGGTCTAAAACGAAAAGTAGCGTCAAGATCTATCGATTTAAGACATTAGAATTGAAACTGAATACAGTGTTGATTGTGACACTTTGGATCGCAGTTGAAAAAAGTTTAGATTTTCATGTCTGCATATGCTCTTCGATAAACCAAGCAGAAATACATGGAAAGTAGTCTACGCAGAAGAGCAACTCGTCAGCTTTGGATAAATACTGAATTGATCAATAAAATTTTCTTTCATTTACTACACCTAAACAAATGCTATGCGCTAACGAGAAGCATTCACGTAAAACCTTGTGTCCGTGCTTCAACACAGCCTACACGATTTTTTTTCAAAGAGAATTGAACGGCAAATGCTTTCCTGGTGATGTCTTATGTCAAATTTTCACATAATTGCGCCTTTCAACGGCAATTCTGAAATAATCAAAGTTCTTCATATCCATGACTTGACTCGCCACATTGTTTGGTTCTAGTGGAAGTTGGGAGATCAATTAGAGAGTCCATGTAAATCTCTGTTATGAAATATATGTATGGAAAGTAGTATATGTATGGAAAGTAGCATATGTATGGAAAGTAGTATATGTATGGAAAGTAGTATATGTATGGACGATCTGCTACATCCAGACGTATCTTGATTTTATATCTTAAATGTATATTTTTAATACTACCAAACTAATTAGCCATGGAGACATCTGTTTTCTTAGTAATGCTATGATTTTTAGTGTGGAGGCAGTCGGTTGGTTGTTGGAGTCATATAGCGCAAGGTCCAAATACGAACAAGCTGCATCAAGGAGTAGAAGCAGGGACATCAAGTTGAGTTCATGTAAATCTATATAAAAAAGTATATCTGTGGACGGTCTGTCACATATAAACATATCTTGAATGTTTATTTTTAATATTACTGAACTAATTATCCATGGTGTCATCTGTTGGCTTAGTAATGTATGATTTTTGGTTGATCGTTTTAGGAATACTGAAACCTTCTCTACGGATTCTAATTCCTAGCAACCCGCCGCACCATTAAATAAATGCAAAGCAAATATCCACTTAATATTCCCACGAAAGTTCTCAAAACTCCTTATTCACAATTATATTAACCATGTATAATATCACAACCAAAAGCCATTGCGAACTGCGATCCTTACCACAGCACTGAACCGCTATAGCTATTTAAGAAATTAAAATACTGAAAATGACTAAAACTCGTATTAAAGTTGTTTGTTTATTCACATAGACACAAACTCAGACAGCTTTCACATTTAACATGTTTCGTGTTACCCAACATTCTTCTTTTTTGAAACCCTTAATCCTTCACTGTGGATTCTAATTCCAAACACCCTGCCTCGCCATTAAGTAAATTCGAAGTAAAATCTCGCTTAATATGCCCACAAAAGTCGTCAAAAGATGGCACTCCAACTTCAAGTGACACCCATCGATATCAATTTCACTCCTCCCGTCCTCTCTGAATAAAGAAAAGACACCATAATGGCTGTATATCGCCAGCAATGATTCATTCTGCAACCTGATACCTCGATATACAGTCTAAGCCTCCGTTCTCTAAAGCCAATCAATCTGACAAGGGATTCCGGGCCATTTTAACCGGTCTGAGAAATTGTCGTCACTGACTTAATTCCTGGGGAAGCTATAAGTCAGAACAAATTGGCCTTTTTTGTAGCATCAGTGAGTTTTATTTCTTCTCCAGCGTTTTTATTTCTTTCAAAAGCGGCCTTTTTATTACCCACTAAATAAGCTCAAAACGGACCATTCTAAATCTAAATAGAAAACTCGTTTTCTGTTTGTCCATGTAATGGTAAATAGTTGAATATATGCAATTAGACCTTCTTAGGTTTCACAGACTTCCAACTTGCATTACCTTCCAACTTTTCACAAACGACTTACATTTCCTTCTAACTTATCACAGACGACTTCCAACTTGCATCACCTTCTAACGCTAACAAACAACTTCCAACACCTTCCAACTTTTCACAAACGACTTCCGACTTGCATTACGTTCCAACTTTTCACAAACGACTTCCGACTTGCATTAAGTTCCAACTTTTCACAAACGACTTAAAACTAGCATCACCTTCTAACGTCTCACAAACCACTTCTAACTTGCATTAACTTCCAGCTTTTCACAACTTCCAACTTGCATTACCTTCCAACTTTTCACAAACAACTTCCAATTTGCATCAAGTTCCAATTTTATAACTCATTAAATAACGTCTATGTTCAGGCTACCCAATTGAAATGGAAGTAGGTGAGTGGGGAATAATTCACTTAAGAGAAAGTTATTGCTTTAAAAAATATTTACTTAAAAATCAGCTCAAATTAAGTTAATCTTAAAATATATCCTGTGCCTAAAACATAATTAATGTTATACATATCTTTGTATACTGAAAAAAATCAAAACAATCCTTTAGGTTGCATCTTACCCGAGGGATAATGTAACACACTCATACCTGCACATACCTTAAGATAATGATACGATATTAGAGGCTGTTTCTGTCAAGCGAAATGTAAGTGGAAGTAGTGTTTTTGTGGCTGAACGGGCTTTCAGTACGTATTCTGGAAGTGACGTCACTTGGATTGTTTTCGAATATGATTTTAGCATGTTCGAATATGATTTAGCAATGGAAATTCCAAAAAAAAATTTTAAATTGATGTGATGATTAATTAATCAATGCTAATTATATTTAACCGCAAAATATCGTCAAAACGGCGATGAACCCCGATGCTAGAACATTTGGGTAACAGAAAGTACAATCTCACTCTTTCATCTGGTTTGTTTGTTCTCTCTCGAAACCCTCTTACAGTAAATTACAACAAAACAATTTTAATATTTTATTGATTTGAATGTTTATTTCAGAAGAAACTAAAAAAATTTTATCCAAACATACTAATCAAAATTTTCTTTACTTTCAATTGAAATATCTCTTAAACTATAAAACATTGATTTATGCAGTAAACAATAAAATGTTTAGTATAAATACACTTTCGACATCAACTAGATCATTTTTAAATAGCTCTTACCGGTTTTGAGCAATTGTTTAGTCAAATCGATTCTATTGAAACTATGCCATTTTAAATTTGTCCTCTTGCAATGTTTATATCTCACTAAAAGTGAGACAGTTATCTCAAATTGTAGGATAATTTAGTGCCCTTTGAAAGCCCTACAAAGGCAGATCATTTAACTTCAGACAGGATTTATAATTTTTGAAATACGTTGAGTCAAAGGGAATGAGTACATGAGTATATAAGGAATATGAATGCGAACCATCAGAGATTTATAAAGAAAGGAAATGTATTTTTCCAATGAAATGTAACTGAAAAATTTTGTTTAAACTTAAAAACACAAAATCTAACTTTAAGAAGTGTTCTTGATTCTATAAAGCATTATTCATGCAAGCCATTTCGTCTCCATGAATTAATGTCACCGCCATTTATTGCTTATTCATTAATGACTAAAAACCCACATATATATATTGGTTGTCAGCATATTTCCATCTCTAGACTGATCCGTAGCCAATTGATATCAGTTTCATTTTATCATAGTTAAAAGGTTTTACCGATATGTCGTAAATGCAATATAGAGCAAGCCCCTCCTGATCACCTTACTTTTCTGGAGCTGTCTAGGGAGAATTTGAATTTTAATCCTATCATCGTCTTGGACTTTTCGAAGTTGCATGAACTCACGAACTTGGTCTAGCTTGTTTAGAACAAATAGAATCATAAACAAGCTCATCGCTTGCTTGAGGCTGTCCAGGGAGGATCTGTATTTTTATTCTATGCTCGTCTTGGACTTTTTGAAGGTGCATGAACTCACGAACTTGGTCAAGCTTGCCTAGAACATAAGAACATAAACAAGATCATCGCTTGCTTGGGACTGTACAGAAGAATCTGTATTTTAATCCTATGCTCGTCTTGAACTTTTCGAAGGTGCATGAACTCACGAACTTGGTCAAGCTTGCCTAGAACATAAACAAGATCATCGCTTGCTTGGGACTGTCCAGAAGAATCTGTATTTTAATCCTATGCTCGTCTTGAACTTTTCGAAGGTGCATGAACTTACTAACTTGGTCTAGCTTGCCTAGAACATAAACAAGATCATCGCTTGCTTGGGACTGTCCAGAAGAATCTACTTTAATCCTATGCTCGTCTTGAACTTTTCGAAGGTGCATGAACTCACGAACTTGGTCTAGCTCGTCTAGAACAATCAGGATCATAAACAACCTCATGGCTTGCTTGGGGCTGTCCAAGGAGGATCTGTATTTTAATTCTATGCTCGTCTTAGACTTTTTGAAAGTGCATGAATTAGTTAACTTGGACTAGCTTGTCTAGACCAAATAGAATAATAAACATGTTCTAACCCTTCTGGTGGTTGTCTCGAAAAGGTAACTCATCACTAGCAAAACTAGCAAGATCTTGATGGACGAGATGTCACATCATTGGCAAAATTGGTCACATCATGACGAACGAGGTATTTCGTCGAAACCACTTGGAAAGTTAAAGTATAACAAGAGTTTTTAAACTTTCTTGGGTATCAACGTTTTAAGGATACTTTTTCGTGTGTCTATTTATTAATTTGGTCTTTCGTTACCGTTATTTATTAAAAATTTATGTAAAAAATTCTTAAAAGTTAATATTTAAAAAAATAGTCAAAGGTTCTTTTGGTAGTCCATTTCTTTTTTTCTTTCTGAAAGAAGGAAACAATTTTCTTTTGTTTCAGTTCACGTTTACATTTTCTTTCACGTGTTTAATCACACCTTCAACGTACCCTAATGCATTTTTTCCATGTACTTCATTATTTAGTGGCATTTAAAAAGGGTTTTTAAAAAATAGATTAAGACGGTACAAGAAAGAAAGCAAAATATCCTTCTTTATGTGTTTAGAATTCCTTATACTCAAATTCTTAGAAACGAGGAAGCAAGTTTTTCTGTTCATTCAAACAGATACCGTATGCAAATTTACTGAACTAATTATTTTCGTTATCAGCAATTCATATTCATCCTTTAGCAAGAATTTTAAAATTTGCTGTGAATCGGAAAATAAAATAAACTACTTATTTTCCTTTTTCCTTCCGTATTCAAAATAGTAAATATTTAAATTAAAAATACTTCTCAACTAAAATTGTTCAAAAGAAATGGGTCTTTTTTATCAGTTCATTTTTTTAATCTTCTAATTTACGCTAGTATCCTAAAAAATGTTAATTTTATGCAGAAGAAATAATATTAAAAAATCCTTTGCTATAGTTATGCCTTAGTCTTTGGAAGTAAACTCAATTATTCCTACAAGTCTAAAACAAAAAACATCTAAGATAATTCCGCATAACTTTTTAGGAGGCTGGCATTGTATTAGTATTTTAATAACAGGGGGAAATTACCCAATGCATAATTAATTGCAGAATGAAAAGAAAAACTAACTTTGTGCTACCAATTAACATTGATAGCTGATTCCAAACAAATGTAATTGTAATTAATTATAAATAATTGATATCTATTAATTAGCAAATCTTTCAAACACAAACGAGAGGCATTTGTGTAACTTCAATAAAAAATGAAAGTGCTTTCATCGTGTATATTTTATTTCTAAAACAAAACATATTCCAATTAATTATGCTGTGCGATTATCATGCATCCGTAACTGTGACACAAAAAATAATTAGTCGGGAACACTAATGAAAAAATAAAACCACTCTAGACGATTTTCTACATTATTTATAATAAAAGAAATATTAATTAATTTGAATATTCAAAACGTGGTTTATTCTTTTTCAATGTGAGTGATCGATAGAAATATTTCTCCATTTTAAGAGATTGAGTCATTTTCTTAGTCCGAAATATTGTTTTTAAATATTTGTAATCATATTCTCAACCATGCTATAAGTTTGACCACATAATAATAAAATAATAATAATAATAATTAATGAAAAAGTTTAAAGTACGTTTTTAATGTTTGTTATTTAAATAATTTTTGTAATCTGTGTTTGTTGATTGGTTGATAAGGTTTTCGAACATTGTAATATAAATTATCATATGCAACTGGTAGAGAAAATTCTATATCTTTAATGTAATATTTTACTTAAAGAAAACATTTTTATAGATATGAGTATATTATATAAAACAACCGTGCCTTCGCATGTTAAGCAATAAGAAACTAAAAAAATGAGAAGGTATGAAATTATTTGCTACCGAAACTTTACCATTAAAATGAACTTGAAATAAATTCGATATTTTACTATAAAATAAATTTTAAGAACCAAATTTAGAAATTTTATTAGAGCAAACATTATTATAAAAACGAAAAAACTCAAAGACCAGTGCTTTAAATGCTTATGCCAAGTATATATTCTGGTTCAATTATGTATCTTTTATTTCTATACATTATATTGATACAATTATTACAACATTGAATTGTATTTTATTTGTACCCTTTTTTTACTTAATTTATCATATGAAATATTGTGCTTAGAGTCACAAATAAAATGTTGAAAGTAAAGTTTAGTTTTTATTTAAAAAACTTAAATTTAACCTTAACTATTTCTTCATTCTAAGAACAATTAAATATATCATTGTATTTTCGTATGTTCATAGAACGTTAGTTTTAAAGGACGAAGTTTTAAATACTATTCAAGATTCCAATATAAAAATATTAAATTCCTATTCAACTTAATAAAATGAACAATGAAATACATATCCATTACAGGTAAATTGAATTTAATGGATAAACGTATTCCTTCCATCTTAACAGTACATAATTCTATGCTTAGTAGAAACGGAACTTTTAAATTATTTGTCCATTTTAATAAGATTTAAAAATTTAGAACTTTGCCTTCACATAATTCTTTTTTTAATCTTTCATTAAATACTTAAATTGAAGACATTTTATAAACTATGTACAATTAAAATTGTTTACATTTCAAAACTCGTCAAATCCAAACATACTTTGGAAAATTTTACTATACAATGTATGTAACTCTGTAGTATATAAACTTCTGTGATAAGTTTATAAATTATTTTAACAGGATACAGGGATACAATCGTTAAGTTAGAAACTTCTATCTCTTTCTGTGTACATAAAAAATACACTATTTTTATTTATCAATCGCAAAACATACAATCTGATGCAATAGAAACTTTATGCCCTTGTTTATTTTATAATAAACTTCATTCTTACTCATCGAACTCAACAATACAATAAAGCAATCATTTTTATTCTCAAAAATATTTTATTGCTCAATGTATTCCTCTTTTCAGCTGAAATAAAAGGGTATTTGGATAGCATTCGAGAAAAATACATTTGGTTTTTATTTCCCTTTGAAAAGAGATAGTTTTTAAGAGAAATGCAAGATGAAATTCGTCTTCCTATGTATTTAATGGCTGTCTACAGAGATAATTTATCAAACTAATTCTACAGGAGAAAAAAGATATCTTGAAATGTTCCCAAAAGTTATACATCCTATTGAGTGTTTGTTTTCTTATGTGTTTATTCAGGTAATTGTGTGTATAATCGTAGATTTGTCTCAAATGTATCTGGATTATGTCTGATTAAAGATTAGCCATTGAAGCAATCTCCCAAATATCCAAGTGAAAATTTTTCGAAAATGAGATTTAAATAGAAAAATAGTATTATACATCGATTCTCCCAGTTAATTCCTTTAGGAAACTAAAAGATGGTGTTGTGGGTCGGCATCTAATAACATGAAATCGTGCGCTGGGGTGTGGAACACCGGTCTATATGAAAACGCTCGCCTCCCCATATTGCAGCATAGACAAAATATAAAGATAGAGTAAGCAATGGTAACCTTTTTATGTGCCCAGGATCATGTGACCAAAACTAGTAGTAGCGTGACCCTTAGACAACTTTCTTTTGCCGGCTGGAAACGAACATTCATCATTTGATTGGTCTACGGGACGGGCGAAGTTGCCCATCCATTAATTATCATCTGACTGGTCCACGTGACTCAGTAGATTGGCGATTTCACCATTTTTCTCACCACTATAGAAATGCGTATTCACACATCTAACCTATTATAAGATGTTATATCGCCAAAAGTGCTCATAAAGTTCCAAATCATCCAACCAAGTCAATTTTCACAGAGAAGTCACGTGACTACTAGTCGACAGGTAGATCACAGTTTTTGAAGCTCCTCTTAATTGAAATACTCAGTATAATTGTACTTTACGTCTATATATTGCAGAACTTGTATTTAACTAATCATTTGCATTATTACTAATCAATGTAGGAGTTTATTAATAGTGGATTTTTTAAAAATTTTCAACTTCTTTTATAAATTTTATTTTAATTTACGATTTTATGAAGCTAAAACTTTCCCCGAATATATTAGTTTAGAACTTCTTTATTTGAGACACATCTTTAAATATCATAAAATGTAAATTATTAAAATTTGTTTATCAAATAGTTCAGAATTTTGCAAATTTTTAAAACTTTTTATATCCAATTTTTATGCGACATAATATGCATAAAAATATAAGATTCATCATCTTATTTGAGATAATCATATTTTTTTTAACTTTATTAGAAAGTTTATTAATTAATTTTAGTTTTAATCATTGACAATTGCGTGGTGCAAAATAAAATTATTTCATAAGCTCTTTCTTATGTTGTTTTTAAATATTCTTCCCAGATCTTTAAATAAAACATTAAAAATTGCCATAATTTTCCTTTTTGTAATTACATCCAACAAAAATACATTATACTTCGTCGAAATCCTTTCGTCATCTAATTTAAGCAGCATAATTTAAATTCCTCGAGTGTACAATTATTTATTTGATTTTGTGCTTCTAAGATTTAACTAATTTCATTTTTTCCTTGTTTGTTATCAAATTAAAATATTCTTCCTTGTAGAAATGTACTTTGTCCTTTAATAAAAAAAGATATACAGATTAAAACTGTTTTACGTAACCTGAAAATAAATTTTTAATTTAATTCATTGTTTTCCTCTGCTAGGTTCTCGAGTTGTTCCTTTTTATTAAACTTCATACATTCATTTTCAAATCATCTCAATCGTTACAACATTTCAAAGTATTAAATGTCTGAGTATTGAGGTCGGTGGTTACATATAATTTCCAACTTCCTTGAATATTTTATAGTATGTAGATCTCAAATATAATAATGGATATGTATTTTTACAACTAACTAATCAAGTTTCTGTATTTAGGAAGCACAAAATAAACTTCAAGTGTGTATCAATCATAAGTCAATAATAACTAAGTCCACATTACATCTTTTAGAAAAATGATTGAATATTTTATCCATTTTCTAAACTTCCATTCAGCACAATTTCATTGAATCTAAAGTCATGACCTGCTTAATACTCCTTTGCTATCAGTCTTTCATACAAATCAATAGATTTTTGAAGATTTTATACCATGGTGTTCAATATATAGTATGTGTATATAGTATATGTATTATATATACATATGTATATGTATATATATGTATATATATATAATATATATATATATATATATTATATATATATAATATATATATATATATATATATATATATACATATATATATATATATATATACATATATATATATATATATATATATATATATATATATATATATATATATATATATATATATATATATATATATATATATATATATATATATATATATATCGAGTACATTTATTTTTCATAACTAACTAGATTTCTACCTTCAAGAAGCGTAAAATAAACTTCAGCTATGTCTTAGCTTCATAAATCAATAATTACTAGCCAACCTGACTTCTTTTAAAAAATGGTTTAATATTTTGTATATTTTCAAACTCCCACTTAACCACGATATCGTTGTACCCAAATCATGACCTGCTTAATACTCCTTTGCTATCCGTCTTTAACCTAATTCAATACTTTTTTTATTTTATGGTATGCTGCTCAAAATATAATCTAAAGCATTTTTTCATAACTAAATAGATTTCTATGTAAAAGGGTAAAATTAAATACGAGTATGTTTCGGTTTCATAAAACAATAATTACTAAACGCATCTGACCTCTTATAAAACAATTCATTATTTTGTACAATTCTAAACTCCCACTTAACCCCCCTACTTCATTGAACCCAAATCACGACCTGCTTAACACGCCTTTTCTATCCTTCTTTTAATACAAATTAATAGTGTTTTGAAGATTTTATATTATGATGCTCGAAATATAATCTAGAGTACATTTATTTCCCAACTAACTAGATTTCTAAATTCAAGAAAAGTAAAATAAAATTCAAGTATATCTCCAGTGTCATAAGTCAATAATTACTAAAATCCATCTGTGTTTTGAAGATTTTATATTATGATGCTCGAAATATAATCTAGAGTACATTTATTTCCCAACTAACTAGATTTCTAAATTCAAGAAAAGTAAAATAAAATTCAAGTATATCTCCAGTGTCATAAGTCAATAATTACTAAAATCCATCTGTGTTTTGAAGATTTTATATTATGATGCTCGAAATATAATCTAGAGTACATTTATTTCCCAACTAACTAGATTTCTAAATTCAAGAAAAGTAAAATAAAATTCAAGTATATCTCCAGTGTCATAAGTCAATAATTACTAAAATCCATCTGTGTTTTGAAGATTTTATATTATGATGCTCGAAATATAATCTAGAGTACATTTATTTCCCAACTAACTAGATTTCTAAATTCAAGAAAAGTAAAATAAAATTCAAGTATATCTCCAGTGTCATAAGTCAATAATTACTAAAATCCATCTGTGTTTTGAAGATTTTATATTATGATGCTCGAAATATAATCTAGAGTACATTTATTTCCCAACTAACTAGATTTCTAAATTCAAGAAAAGTAAAATAAAATTCAAGTATATCTCCAGTGTCATAAGTCAATAATTACTAAAATCCATCTGTGTTTTGAAGATTTTATATTATGATGCTCGAAATATAATCTAGAGTACATTTATTTCCCAACTAACTAGATTTCTAAATTCAAGAAAAGTAAAATAAAATTCAAGTATATCTCCAGTGTCATAAGTCAATAATTACTAAAATCCATCTGTGTTTTGAAGATTTTATATTATGATGCTCGAAATATAATCTAGAGTACATTTATTTCCCAACTAACTAGATTTCTAAATTCAAGAAAAGTAAAATAAAATTCAAGTATATCTCCAGTGTCATAAGTCAATAATTACTAAAATCCATCTGTGTTTTGAAGATTTTATATTATGATGCTCGAAATATAATCTAGAGTACATTTATTTCCCAACTAACTAGATTTCTAAATTCAAGAAAAGTAAAATAAAATTCAAGTATATCTCCAGTGTCATAAGTCAATAATTACTAAAATCCATCTGTGTTTTGAAGATTTTATATTATGATGCTCGAAATATAATCTAGAGTACATTTATTTCCCAACTAACTAGATTTCTAAATTCAAGAAAAGTAAAATAAAATTCAAGTATATCTCCAGTGTCATAAGTCAATAATTACTAAAATCCATCTGTGTTTTGAAGATTTTATATTATGATGCTCGAAATATAATCTAGAGTACATTTATTTCCCAACTAACTAGATTTCTAAATTCAAGAAAAGTAAAATAAAATTCAAGTATATCTCCAGTGTCATAAGTCAATAATTACTAAAATCCATCTGTGTTTTGAAGATTTTATATTATGATGCTCGAAATATAATCTAGAGTACATTTATTTCCCAACTAACTAGATTTCTAAATTCAAGAAAAGTAAAATAAAATTCAAGTATATCTCCAGTGTCATAAGTCAATAATTACTAAAATCCATCTGTGTTTTGAAGATTTTATATTATGATGCTCGAAATATAATCTAGAGTACATTTATTTCCCAACTAACTAGATTTCTAAATTCAAGAAAAGTAAAATAAAATTCAAGTATATCTCCAGTGTCATAAGTCAATAATTACTAAAATCCATCTGTGTTTTGAAGATTTTATATTATGATGCTCGAAATATAATCTAGAGTACATTTATTTCCCAACTAACTAGATTTCTAAATTCAAGAAAATTAAAATAAAATTCAAGTATATCTCCAGTGTCATAAGTCAATAATTACTAAAACCCATCTGACTTCTTAAAGAACTATTTAATATTGTGTACATTTTCTAAACTTCCACTTAACCACAATTGCATTGCATCCAAATCATGACCTGCTTAACACGCTTTTGCTATACTTCTTTTAATACAAATTAATACCGTTTTGAAGATTTGATATGGTCCTCAAAATATAATATAAAGTACATTAGTTTCATAACTAATCAGGTTTCCCTATTTATGAAGCATAAATTATATGTCCTTACTCGTAAGTCAATAATTACCAAGCCCGCCTGAATTCTTTCAGAAAACATTAAATGTTTAATTCGTTTCATAAGCTTACACTTGAATATAATGTAGAGTACACTTTTTTCATAACTAACTAGGTTTCTGTTCAGGAAGTATAAAACAAACTTCAAGTACGTCATAAGTCAATAATTACTAAACTTACCTAATTTCATGAAAAATCGATGATTGAATATTTTGGACATTTTCTGAACTCTCACTTAAACACAATTTCATTGAACCCAAAGTCATTACCGGCTTAATACCCTTTACTATCCCTTTTAAATTCAAATCTATACTTTTTTGAAGATTTTATATTATGATGCTCAAAATATATAATGTAAGATGCTTTTATTTCATAACTAACCAGGTTTCTCTATTCATCGAGCATAAAATGAACTTCGAGAATATCTCAATCTTAAATTACTAATTATCAAGTCCGGCTAAATACTTTCGGAAAAAATTATTGAACATTTTTTACAGTTCCTAAACTCCCACATAAACACAATTTTATTGAACTTAAAGTTATGACCTCTTTGCTACCCTTATTTAATGGAAATCAATACATTTTTCAAGATTTTGTGATGCACAAAATAAAATTAGGGTGCATTCGTTTCATAACTAATTATTGTGTTTCTCTATTCAGGGAGCATAAAATAAAGTTTGTCTCAGTTATAAATGAATAATTACTAAACTTACAAAACTTCATCGAATATTTTGTACATTTTCTGAATCCTCACTTAAACACAATTTCATTGAACCCAAAGTCATTACCGGCTTAATACCCTTTACTATCCCTTTTAAATTCAAATGGATACTTTTTTAAGATTTTATATTATGAAGCTCAAAATGTAATGTAGGATACTTTTATCTCATAACTAACCAGGTTTCTCTGTTCATTAAGCATAAAATGAACATCGAGTATATTTGTCTCAAGTCACTAATTATCACCCCACCTAAATTCCTTCAGAAAAAATTATTGAATGTTTTGTACAGTTCCTAAACTTTCACTTAAGCACAACTTCATTGAATCAAAAGCCATGACCTCTCTGTTACCCTTCTTTAATCGAAATCAATAATTTTTTCAATATTTTATATTATGATGCTCAAAAAGTAAAAGTTGGATCCATTTATTTCATAACTAATTATATTTTCCTGTTCAGGAAGCATAAAATAAACTTTAAGTATATCTGAGTCATAAGTCAATAGTTTCTAACCCCAACTACTTCTAAGAAACAATTGAATATTTTCTAAATTCTCTAAACTCCCACTTAAGCACAATTTCTCTGAACCCAAAGTCATGACCAGCTTAATACTCCTTTTTTACCCCTTTTAAATTGAAATCAATACTTCGAAAAGGCTCTTGGTTATGAAAACATTAAGAGATTTATCGATACATATCCGTAAAAAAGATATAACCTTTTTTGTCTACGTATATTTAACTGAAATCGATATTGTTAATATTTCGGCATCCTTCATTTCCATTGCAAACAAAGAAGCAAATTTTTCATTTCAGGAACAATCCCCAAATGTCTTTTCAGTGCACTTGCTCTTCAAAAATAAAAAAAGAGCCCACAGAAAAAAATCTGAAAGGTTTAGAATTCTCAAGGACTTTCTATGTCTTAATCAATTTCGATGAAACCCATAGAATTGAATCTAATGAAACGTAGAAAATGCAACTAGAAAAAAATGGAGCTTCTAGATTGTAAACTAAGCTCGAAGTTTTAAAATGAGTTTCTTTTTAGTCGGAGTACTTGAATTAATTATCAGTGTTTCAAGAAACTTAAGGAGGATGTTTTTCTCCTAACAGAATTTTTAAGTAGGATGTTTTTGAAATGGTAACATCTCTTCTTATTTAAATAATGGTTCTTTTGCTCTTGATGATACAAGGGAATGGAGGAAACACATATCTTAAGCCATTCGGTATCTGAAGGACTTGTATTCTGCAATGCTAATGAGAGCTCACTGTTCCTGTAACCTTTTCGAAGTAGCAATCAAAGGACTTTATTCTGCTTGTTCTGAAAAGTATTACGCAAATAACCTCTCGTTCAAATATTCAATGAAATTTTACATGATCAGTTACATTTTTGCAATTACTAAGAATTGTGTACCTTTTCATTTCGCTGTTTGAGATCGATTCAAAATTTGGGTTTGTAATACTGTTTTTTAATTTTTCACCCGTTGTTGCAAATAACGTACCTCGGTATTTTTTGTTCATTCCTTTGAACATAATGAAGACAAAATATTATGTATGTAAATATCTCTTGTAAATGTAAATAAATGCAAATTATTTTATACTAGACCAGAAGTTGAAAAATTACCGTATGAGAAGAATTTTCTTTCAAGCCAAATGTAGATGGCAGTAGCGCTTCTGCTGCTAATTGAGTTCCCTGTAAGCAATCCGAACATGACATCACTTAGCATGTTTTTTAAACATGATTTCAGCATGTCACGAAAGCACATTTAGCACGTTCAACGGAACGAATAATCATGTTCGTCGACTACGTATAATAATACTAATTTTTTCGCTCGGAATTAATTTCACATTTTTAAATTTTGTTCCATTTTTAGCAGTAATCTGTGGCAACTATTCGAGATCACGAAGTAAGAAAAGAATCACGAATTAATGCATTTAGAACATTTTTTTGCTGACTAGTTTTATTCCGCTGTTTTCTGTGGTTGTAAATGAAAAAGTATTTTTTTATTAAATTGTAAATCCTATTCATCACTCATAACAACAATTCCACAAATAATTCGATTTGAAACTGCGTGCAAATTAGAGTAGTACATCTTAAATGGAACTCTGCAGATATTGAAAGAATATTAATGTTACAAAAGTCCGAACTAGGACATTTTAAATATTAAAAATTCCTTCTCGTATTGATAGAAGGTCAATGTTGCCTACTTTACGAGTTGAAGATATATTTTATAAATTTATATAAATTAAAAGTTTGTTGAAAACACACACACGCAGCGATTTTCTTTAGAAATGCTGTCAAATCTACCAACCATTTTTTGGAAAAGGGTAACCTTTACTTTGAGTGTGTTGAGGATATTCAATTATAAAATAAGTTTTTTTGTTATAGCATGTGCCACTAAATGAAATTTTCAAGAAAAAATGTATTCGCTTTAAATGAAATTAGTCATGAATATGTTATCAAATTAATTTGGCATCCTTCCCTTAAAGATGGTGAAATTCGAAAATGCCACATTCCTCGTTCAGGAGTGCCACAAGTCCAAAACATTGATAGTAAAATTATGAGTGCTAGACTATTCGTCGTATATTCGTCATTTTTACGAATTGCAGTTTTGTAGAAAACAAACTTAAGAAGGGGCATTCATAATCTCTAACACCAAACTCAAAATCGACCTCTGCAGTAGTCATCTTCAGCAGATTTGCCATACAACAGGGATGTGATGTATATGAAATACACTATATGGATGGATATGGCATACATACGATTTACTTTATGTTATGAAAACTTAGTGATGACTATCTTATCAAATTAGTTTGTCATCCTTCCCTTAAAGATGGCGCATTTCGAAAATGTCGCATGCGTTATACTTAAATCATTGTATTTTTCTACAAAAGCGAAAAGTGATTATTCTGGTCAATTTTTCACTCTACAGTTTACAAATTGAACAGGGTCGGGTATTTCTCCTAGTGATAAATAAAAGTGTTGCAGTTATAAATATGATCCCCACCAGGAGGCGAGCGGTTAAAAATGTTGTTAAACTGAAGCTCTTGGTTACGAATTCAAATCTCATAAGTGCCAGAGTCGGCTTGACTGCTTGAAGTTTCCTAGTTTCATCAAGACGAGACGATAAATTGGAAACAGTTTCCCCGAAATCCTCCATAAAGGCATGTCTTCTCCACAGTTCACGATAAATGTGATATGACAGCGCCTACCTTGGTGTCACAGAGTAGGACAAAGACTGCTACGTTCTCGCCAATTAGTGCTTGAGGAGTAATACGATCCATAAAATTACTACATAAAATAATAAGCATGATAAATTATGTTCACTGTTACATTAAAAAATATGAATAATTATCCATTTATTCCTTTAATAATAATAGATGCAATAATAATTCGCAAACATGATTACTTTTGCTTTGATTTCCTCTTACAATTAATACTTTTATTGCATAAATTCTATTTCTTAACCTGTTTAAATTGTGAACTGAAAAATGCAATGACTTTGCTTTCTTTAGAATCATATCTAACCTTCCTTGCGGTTGTGTCTCGGCAAGGTATCTCGTCATTAGACCAGACCTTGTTGAACGAGATATCTCATCATTAAAAGAAAACTGATCAGATCCTGATCTCGTCGTAATTAAAAAGAAATCGGCAATATCTTGATTACGAGGTATCTCGTCATTTGCGAAATTCCTCATATCTTGATGGACGAGATACCTCGTCGAAACCACTTAGAGGGTTAATGAAGCAAAAGTTAATTTGGGCTATAGTGTCAAAAATTAATTTTAGCTTGCATCATACGCTTACAAAAGAAGTGTAATGCTTAATTTTTAAACAAACGTAATGTTACTGCCATGCTTTCATTAATACATTATCTTTTTAGTGTAATTACGGGCCGAGGTGCCTAGTTAGAAGAGCTACGGATTAGTAACCGAAGAGTTGCGAGTTCGAAACTTGATCCATCCGAAGACCGTCATGTACACGGGGGCTGGTACACGTTAAATCTTTCGTAGCCTTATATTTCCTCACGTTAGCATGGTGTCAAAGTTTGAAGAGTGGTGTGCCAGCTCCAGTGTTGATCTGTCTGTGGTTCAAAATTATGAGGCGTTATCCTCGGATCTTTCCCTTTGGGATTGATTCCATTCCATTACCAATAATCCGTTGTGTTGCTCCAGTGCTACGTTAATTAACTACCTACATTTAGTGTAATTAGAGATGTAGGTCGTGCTTTAATCAATTAAACTGTGCCCCAAATATGGAACAGTGTAGATATTAACTAGAGAACAGATTAAAATAATCTGTCCCAAATATGAGAAATAATATAGATATTAATTAGATAGCAGATTGAAATATTCTGCCCCAAGTATTGGAAAAGTGTGATTAATTAGAGAGAAAATTCAAACAATATGCCCCAAATATGGGAAATGGTGGATTAGTTAGAGAACAGATTGAAACAATCTGCCCCAATTATATGCATAGTGTGACATAAGTCTCAGCTTTTCCCTACATAAAATCGCATTCGGTCATTTCGTATTGTCCACTTATTAAAATAAAAGTATTTTCAAACAAAATAACCTTCAGTTATCAACGTATTCGGTTGTAGAAGACTCGAAGTTTCGATTTATTCGAGCATTTAAATGTTGCAACTGATCAGTAGTCTACGAAAATATGTAATTATTTTAGTGCAAATAAAAAAACTTGAAAACTTCACGAATGAATAATACATCACACACGCATCCTTTGGGATTCATCCCTGACGTCACCAATAGCCCGTTGTGTTGCTCCAGTGTGACGTTAATTAAAATACCTACCTACTTACCATACAAGCACAGTTTCATTTTTTTTAATAATTGTTTAATTACAATTATTGTTCATTATTGGAGTAACACTTTCAAACGCTTTAAATCTCACACGAAATGTTTTCATTTATCATATACAAAAGGGTGAAAGTTAAATTAGATGATCATATAGTGCAAAGTTCCCATTTGCTGGCTACAGAGGAAATTCATACTGAAAATAATTTACCGAACTTAAAGAGTAACAGTTTAATTAAATCTCAAACTAAGTTGCTAGCTTCAACAAAATTACTTGCGAAAATATCAGATAGCCAAACTTTATCCCTTTTTTCTGGCGCACAGCCAATAGTTTTCCACCCTACCTGCCAGTGTTATGGGTTCTTGAACAGTTTGGCGATGCCACAAGTGCTTGCGCATTTCTCTTTTAAATATGACTTGACGATAAGGCCGGTAACTTAAAACGTTATGTTGGAAGCGTAATGGATTAGCAACCGGAGAGTTGCGAGTTCGAATCCATACAAATACCAACGTATACAAAGGGGGCTGGTGCAAGTTAAATCTATCGTGGCCTCAACTGTCCTCACGTTGGCGTGGTGTGGAAGTTTGGAGAGTGGGGTGTTAGCTCAGGTGTTGCCTCGTCATCTGACCGTGGTTAAAAATTACTTGGTGTTGTCCTCGATCTTCCCCTTTGGGATTGATCACGGACCGTCACCAATAGTCCGTCGTGTTGCTCCAGTGTGACGTTAATTAAAAATGCATACCTACCATACCTACCTTAAAACGATAGTTAGGCAGTTAATTAACGTCTCAATTGAAACAACAGAACGGGCTACTGGCGACGGTCCGGGATCAATCCCTAAGGAAAAGATCCAAAAACAACGGTAGGTAGATGAATTAACGTCGCTCTAGAGCAACACAACGGGCAATTGGTGACGATCTGGTATCAATCGAAGGGAACGATCCGAGTACAACACCACGTAATTTTGAACCTCGGTCAGCTGACGAGGCAACACCTGAGCTGGCACCTCAAACTTCCACACCACTCCAACGTGAGGGCATTTGAGGCTACGACCGATTTAGGGTGCACCAGCCCCCGTGTACATTCCTCTCTGGGTGTACTTCTCTCTTCTGTGTCAGTAAAACTTCCATTGTTGTGTATGCCTGTGACTTGATTGTGACTTGATGTTGTATATCTTGCGTCTGGCGCAGCATGGCCAAATATGGCCCTTGCGCCATGAAACCCCAAAACCAACCAACCAAGGACAATGCCTCATAATTTGAACCACTGCCAGACGACGAGAACAACACCTGAGTTGGCACCCCACTCTCCAAACTTCCACACCACGCCAATATGAGGATATTTGTGGCTACGACCGATTAATGTGCACCAGTCCCCGTGTACACGACGGTCTTTGGTCGGACCTAGTTTCGAACTCGTAACCCTCCGGTTACTAATCAGTTGCACTTCCAACTGGGCTACCACGCCCCCCCCTTAAATGGATTTCAGATAGTTTCTTCAGATGCAAATATTTTTTTCAAAGACCTAATGGAAAATTCGAAATCAAATTAAATGACCTTTTCTTTAAAATGTGATCGGTGTTTTGTCTGACCAGTTGGAAATTTTCGAATTTTAGACCTCGCCGTTTATCTTTTCTAAGTTGAGTTTCAAAGCTGATTTTAATAAAAGGCCTTTACAATAATTGTCTCATTTTGTACTACTCAAATGACTACATTAAATGATTTAAATTTAAATATTTTGATTTTTAATTCTGGCTTTTCTTCAAACCTTATTAACTTTAGCAATGTCTGTAAGGACAGATCTAACTTATAGAGACTGAGGGGGTATTACGCGCATGTATCCGTTTTGCAATTTGCAATCTTCCCTGAACGACTTCTGATCAGTTTTGACCTTCTTGGCCCTACAGAAACTTTCCTAGAATTCTTTTAACCAATTGATGCAGTTATTTAGTCATTATGCGAGTTGTGGTATAAAAGCAACACTACTCTAGTCGGAAATCCTATGACGCTGCGAGGGTTAAAATTCTTATGAATTTACCAAATACTTATAAATAAGAAATACCGAAATAAATGTACAGAAATAATTCAGATTGGTTTCTTGAAATACTTTTTTCATGGACATCTTCAGGCATTTACAGTCATTTTTCTCCAAAAACCAGTATTCGAGCCGTACGTATCTGAGTGACAGTTGCTGGCGCTACTCCTTAATTGGCGTAACTTGTCATGTACTTGGCGAGCGCCAAGAACATTGCCAACTGATCAGTTAGAGCCTAATCTCTATGCGATAAAGACGATATCGCCAGAGTTGCTTTCCAGGTAGGTTAGTATTTAATTAACATCGCACTGGAGCAACACAAAGGACTATTGGCAACGGTCCACGATCAAACCGGACGGGAAAGATCCGAGGACAATACCACGTAATTTCGAACCAACATCAGATGACGACGTTCCGTTGCAGGGACCATTCTTTGTGTACTTAGGATAGTACAATTTTTTAGGTGCTTAGGATAGTACATCTCTTTCTTTGTACTTAGAATAGTGCAGTAATCAATGTAGTAAATAAACGTAATTACAGTCCACTGAAGTTAATATTTTTGTGTGAGCCCAGACAGCCAGTATACAGCCCCTTATCCTGTCACAAAAAATCATGATGAAGTATGCACACATAATGACAATAATTCAAATGTCAACTTCAAAATTTACTTTGTAATAAAGTATTTCCGTTGAGGGGACTCACGTGCAAAAAAAAACCTTTTTTCCAGCGTAAGCAAACGAATAAATGGTTTTCTTTCCACCTGTAATCGAAAAGGGAGAATATTATTTATTTACACTAGACATAAAAATTGCACTCAAAACAAAAAATGTACAAACCCCTCCATTGCAAAGGAAAATGACGATAAAGCATCCCACGAAAGACACATTTCCTAATTGCTGCGCTCACTTTGAGTGTATAACGATTTCCTTTTATCTCCGAATCCGCTATTCTCTCCTCCTGGACTATAACCCTCCTTTTCACTCTACTCACTCGAGTTCGTGCTCCTTCTGACACTAGAGCGTGTACGTGTGTGTGCCGCAAGTTTTCGGCGTTTTATTAAAGGGTCGGGAGGATAAGTGAAAGAGGCGAAACTTGACTAATTAACCGGTCTATCGATCCCGCGTTCCCCTGGAAAATTGTTCCATTATTCGGGAAAGGATGTTCCGCCCTCTTACAAGGAAGGTCTTTCTAGTTGAAGAATGTAACTAATTATCGGTATGTATCAGCCCTTTTCTCTTCCTTCAAAGGCAGAATCTGCGGCTTCAGGAACGTGTGGTTGTGGCGATATTTCAATAATTACTTCACAGCGACGCCTAATGGTGAGACACGAGAACAGTGAGGGTTTGGGGTGGATTTCCTGGAAGAATAATGAAAAAAGGAGATAAGATGACTTTCAGGAGAGTTGTCTTACCAGGAACGCAGTGGGATATGCCATAGTGAGAAACAATGCATCATGGTGTGGGCTGCATTACTTGCAGCAAAATGAACAAGAAACTGTCAGCTGGATCCATTGAGTTGAGTAAAGGTTTCAATGTCGTATGAACAAGTAAGGTAATTATGAAAACAATAGATGTTGACCAGAAGGGGGCGTAATATGTTGAATCAAGCTATTATTTTGTCAAATAACAAATATTCGTTTCTAAGGGCAAAGATATTTTTAGAGTTTATCAATTTTGTTCATAGTGAGAAACAATGCATCTCTGTGTGACTTGCAGCAAAATGAACAGGAAAACGACAGCTGGGTCGATTGGGTTGAGTAAGGGTTTCAATCCCGTGTATCTAAGGTTATTATGAAAACAATAGATGTTATCTAGAAGGGGGTACAATACGTCTAATCCAGCTACTATTTTGTCAAAATAACTTAAATATTTGTTTTACAAGGGAGAAATTTTTAAGGTCAATCGGTTTTGTTCAACACGTTAGAAGGGTAGTGGATCTCTTGGTCTACTTTCAAAGACAGATCTGCTGAAGGAAGAATTGTGGTTGTGGCGATATAACAAAAATCACTTCACAGCTACGCCTAATAGTGAAAGACACGAAAACAGTGAGGTTTTAGTGTGGTTTTCCCGGAGGATTAACGAAAAATGGTGATGGGGTAACTTTCAGGAGAGTTGTCTTCTCCTGGAACGCAGTGGGATATCCCATAGTGAGAAAAAATACATCCCACTGTGGGCTGCATTGCAGCAAAATTAACAAGAAATTGTTAGCTGGATCTATTGGGTTGAATAAAGGTTTCAATGTCGTATGACAAAGTAAGGTAATTATGAAAACAGTATATGTTGATCAGAAGGGTTTAATATGTTGAATCAAGCTTTAGTTTGTCAAATAACATAAATATTTATTTTCAAAAGGAAAAATATCTTTTGAGTTTATCAATTTCGTTCAGCCCACCAGATCTTCAAAGGCAAAGTTGTGGAAGCAAGAACGTGTGGTTGGGGCGATATAACAATCATCACTTCACAATGACGCCCAATGGTGAAAGACACGAGAACAGTGAGGGTTTGGGATGGATTTCCTGGAAGAATAATGAAAAGGAGATAGGGTGACTTTCAGGAGAGTTGTCTTTCAGGAGCACAGTGGGATATGACATCGTGAGAAACAATGCATCTCGGTGTGAGTTACATTACTTGAAGCAAAATGAACAAGAAACTGTCAGCTGGATCCATCGGACTGAGCAAAGGTTTTAAATCTGCATGCTTAACTAAGGTAATTATGTTGGAAAAACAATAGGTGTTGACCAGAAAGGGGTAACATACGTTGCATCCTGCTGTTAAGTTTTCAAAATAATCTAAATAATGTTGTGCGAAAGGAGATGAAAATAAGGAAAGCTTTTAATTTTGTTTAACCCACCAGCTCTTTTGGTATACCTTCAAAGCTTGGCGGCATCAAGAACGTGTAGTTGCGAAGATATTTCAATGATCAATTCTCAGCGACGTCAAACGGTGTAACACATGAGATGTGGATCCAGGAGTGTTGCCTTACCGGGAACACAGGAGACGCCATAATGAGAAACAATGTATCTCGGAGTGTGTTATATTACTTGCAGCAAAATGAATAAGAAACTGTCTGCTGGATCCATCATGCTAAGCAAAGGTTTCATTGCAGTGGTTTTCCTGGAGGAATGATGGATAAGGGAGATGGGTAACTTTCAGATCAGATTTGAAGATGAGATTACTTTCAGGAGAGTTTGTCTTACCAGGGACATAGTGGGAGATACTATAATGAGAAACAATGCATCTCGATGAGAGCTACTCTACATGCAGTAAAATGAATGTCAGCTGGATCCATCATATTGAGCACAGTATTCAATGCTGTATGCCCACCTAATGTAATGATGTTATGAAACAATAGATGTTGATCAAAAGGGGTACGATACATTGCATCCAGTTATTATTTTGTCAAAATTTTTATTGTAAAAGTGATAAAGAGAGTTTTTCAATTTTGTTCAACCCACAAGATGGTTTGTTGGCTAGTTGGGTTTAATGGTTCAGAGGCCATATTTGACCATGCTACATCAAACACAAGATAGACAACGTCAAGTAATAGACATACACACACAAAGAAAGTTTTAGTGACACAGAAGAGTGAAATACACTAAGGGAGGAAACGAATCTGACAGGAATTAAACCTACGCCGTCTACAATTCGCAGTTTAACCTACAAAGAGGACGGTGGGTCTTTTAGACTTCTACCTTCAAGGCAGTGGTTGTGGTTTCAGGAACGTGTGGTTGTAGTGATATATCAATAATTTCTACACAGGTACGATCAATGTTGAGAGACGAGAAGTTTGCGTGATTTCCTGAGGTATAGTGAAAAAAGATGAGACGGCTTTCAGGAGAGTTGTCTTACCTGGAACTTAGTGAGAAACAATGCATCTTGGTGTGGTCTGCATTACTTGCAATAAAATGAATACGAAATTGTCAGTTGGATTCATCATGTTGAACAAAGACTTCAATGCCTAAGTTAATTATTTGAAATAGTAGATGATGATGATCACAAGGTGGTTATAACGCGTTGAATACAGCTATTTTGTCAAAATAATATCTGCTGTAAAAGCGATTGGAATAAAGTTTTTCAATTTCGTTCAAGCCTCAAGAAGGATAGATCTTTTGGTATTCCACCGTCAAAGGCAGAGCTACGGTAGCATGAATGTGTTGGCTGTGGCAATGTTTCAATAAATACTTCGCAGAGACAACTAACGGTGTGAGACATAAGAACAGTGTGAGTTTATGGTGATTTCCTAGAAGAATAACAAAAGGGAAAGATGCGGTGATTTCAGGAGAGTATTTTTACTAGATAGACAGCGAAAGGTATCCTAGTATGAAACAATGCATCTCTGTGTGCGCTATATTACTTGCAGTAAATTGAACAGAAAAATGTCAATTTGGGCGTATCTTTAAGCAAATGCTTCAGCGCTTGTATCATTACGGTATAAAATAACTTGGAGTTCATCAGAAGAAAGCACAATACATCTTTCCCAGCTGCTATTTTGTCAAAATAATCACATGATTTGTTAGAAAAAGAAAATTTTAAAGTTATTCTTAGATTTCTCAGCCTTTGATCCCTAGGAAAAAGCTTTCGCTTTAAAGCACACCGTATGCTTAGATTTTTAATCCCTTAATACCTGTGTGATTAGGCAAGTAAACCTCAAACAGGTTATTATCGGGATATCTCAGAATAAAAAGCACTGATATGCGTGTTTTATTCACACAAGATAATATTTCTATGCATTCAACAGACAAGAGAGGAAGAAAGATAAATGAACGTGCCATATTTTTCTGCGTCAAGCTTTTAAGAGTTTTTTACATTCTCGTTTAATCATTTTTATATAAAAATTCTGATTTGACCTTAATAAATTGAATTTTAATTATGTAAGTGTTCCTAATTTAACATACCGGGTGTCCCATAAATTCGTAAACACTTCAAAAATTTGCAAAAACTGAAGGAATCGGTATATTTGAATACGGTTTGCGAAAAGATTATTTTCTCGAAGGAGGATTTTTTTGGTAGAGGAAAAAATTTTTATTCACAAATTTTCATTCAAATCACAGTAAATATGCATATCAGTGTCCTATAAAATGCAGGTTGTGCGACTAATAGCTCGTTTCTCAATTTTCCTGTCACCGGCGTAGATGTAAATTTTTCACTGTGATGTTGACTTTGGTGGATAAAGCGCTACTGGTGAAGCGGTTTTACCTGAGCCACGAATCACCTGGTGAAACTTTACGATGATTTAGGACACAGAAAAGAGTGAGGATATGCAAAGGTCATCACTCCTGCCATTCTGCTTTCCCTCGCATGTTTCGAGGAAACGGGAAGTTTGTAATGATCTACACATACATTTCTATATATTGAATTCTTTCCTTTGTAAACAATCATAGTCACTATATGTTTTATTCTTCAGTGTGGACAGTGTGGTGTGGCACCTAGATTGGAGATAGTTGGAGATTTATCAAACCTATACATATTCATCCCATTAGAATATTTTTACTTTATATACTTCTTAACGATGTCTTTTTTATTTTTGTTTGTATGTTTAAAATGCATAGTAATTAAGCTTTGACATTTATCTTCGTCTTTATTAAAAGTTTTTGCTCTTCTTACTTAGAAATAGGTATGTTTTCCCTGGAGCTGTTTATTATCCTGTACCCTCTTGCAGCGGATGATTGTAAATTTATATGCAACATCTTTGTATGAATGTACGTAAATACTCCCCTCCCGGCCACCTGTTGTCCAGCCTTAAACCACCAGATGGTTGTCTCGACGAGGTATCTCGTCCTTAGCAAAACCGTCCAGATCTTCATAGACGAGATATCTCGTCATTAGAAGAAAACTGACCAGATCTTGATCGCGTCGTCATAAAAAAATCAGCAATATTTTAATGAGATATTTCGTCTTGGAGATATTTAAGCGATATATCGTCATTAGCAAAATTAGTCAGATGGTGATGGACTAGATAGTTAGTCGAAACCACTTGGAGGGTTAAACTCTTGTCTGGAAGCTGAGTGGTCTAAAAGTACGAAAAGTATAAATTTCCTCTGGATGGATTCACCTCGTTCTTAATATACAACTTCTATAGCTCCTCCCAAGTGTTCCTTAAACTGCCATGGGCATCAACGAGTTTAAAATCCGAAAATTAATATCCTATAGCACCCACACCATGAGCAACACATCCTAGACACCCGCCAATTTGTCTAAACTCTAGCATTCGCGAGCAGCAGACGCGATAGCACACCATCAATCGCAAGGAGTGCAACATTGTTCACAGCCTGCCCAACGTGGGTCAGACGCCTCTTCGAGCAAACGCACACACACAATGAGAAATTAAACTAACTCATGCGGTATAAATCAGGCCCGGCGTCAAATAACCCGCGCAGTCCGCAGCTGTGCGTTAAATATTCATGAATAGCAAATTAAATGCTAATTTTACTCTAAACTAAACAAAGAGGGTTGTGAAAGGTAAAGCTCCTTAAACAGAACCACTTGCGATGCAGCTGTACAAAAGACTACAGCGCGGATATTTAGACTGGGAGTTAAGACTTCAGTTCAGTTTAGCGATGAGGTTATTGGAGCGTATTTTTGACCGATAAGGTTTCATCTGAAGGATTGGGATCTCGTCTTGTAGAAATTCGTATATCTAGATGTTCCTAAGGGGACATCTTAAAATTGATCTCTTGAACTTATGAAACAAGAAATAACTTGAAAGGAAATCATCGAAACTGTTTATTGAAATGAGCTAATTTACCATCCTGGTGATTGTTTCAACGAACCATCTTATCGTTAGCAAAAATGAACAGATCTGGATGAGAGATACCTCGTCATTAAAAGAAATTCACACTTAGTTCAGTTTAACGATGAGGTGATTTATTGGAGAATAATTTTGACCGATAAATTTTATCCAAAGGATTGGGAACTCGTCTTGTAGAAATTCGTATATCTAGAAAGCACTGTTCCAAAGGGGACATCTTAAAATTGATCTTTTTAACTCTAAAACAAGAAGAGATTACTTGAAATAAAATTACAGAAATAATTTATTCAGATGAGCACATTAAACTCTCCTGTGGTAGTCTCGACGAGGCATCTCGTCATTAGCAAAACTGTCCAGATTGTTACGGACGAGATATCTCGTTATTGGAAGAAAACTGACCAGATCTTGATCTCGTCATGGTCAAAAGATCCGCAATATCTTGAAGAGATAATTCGTTATTAGTAAAATTGATCAGATCTGAAAGGACGAGCTATATCGTCGGAACCACTTGGAGATTTAATAGCATTATGTGGCTTATTTTTAAGTAGTGCTGATTCTAATATCGCTATTGAGGTCTAAGCCCAGCATTGAATTGACAGATTTTACCAGTTTAGAAAATTGGTGAGTTGGTTGGGTTTCAAGGCTAAAGGAACATATTTGGTGGAGAGGTTGGGTTTCAAGGCTAAAGGACCATACTTGATGAAGCGGGAGATGGTGTGATCTGCCATTACTGGTTTTCTGAGGTATTTTATTTTATAATTGCTTTACTTTCATTTTTAAGATCATACTTCTTAGGTATATGATGTTCATAAAACGATAATATTTGCAAATGTAGTCGTATACCAGTATTACGCATTTCTATATCCAATTGCAGTTCTCCAGCGATAAGTTTAGGTTCCCCTGGTGGAATTTCGTCATTTTGGTACCTTCTGTTAAAAGTAAAACTGATTGCTTCCTTATTTCAAATTATTTTTTGGAAGGAAATAACTTCCGTAGTAATTGTTTGCTAATATGTATATGGCAACAAATAATTGCGTCTTGTTACTTTCACCGTAACAACAATATCAATCTTTTCGGTTGGTTGGGTTGCGTTTTAATGGCTCAAAGGGGCCATATTTGGCCAAGCCGCTGTCCTTTCGTAAATGTGCTTGAAAATACCCCACTAAGGGCCACTTCCCACCAGCAGAATCCAGGTATATCCGAATCAATCTGAATCCAATAGAAACTGACTAACAAAGATTCAGGAAAGTCCCTTCCGTAAGAAACAGCCTTTTCGTCTCAAAACCTTTCACACTGCCAAAATCCGGAACGTTCCGATTCAATTCACCAAATCAATGTTAGTCAGTTTCTAGTGGATTCGGATTACCCCAGATTCTGTAGGTGTGAAGAGGCCTTAAGGAAAACCTAGAACTTAAAATCGCCAAAAACTGGTATTGAGAATTTCAATTGGTAATTGTACCGGTAATGAGGATGTCGGTAATATGCAAACTCTAAGAAGTAATTATTTGGGTGCTTTTCTAAGTTGGTTTCATGTGCTTAGCCTTTTATCACTGATGTTTAACTTTAATTCTACTCCCATAGCAATTTGCGAGGTTTTTAGTTCAGCCCACTAACTAATCACGGAAGTCCTTGATAAGAAAGTGCGTGCAGTAGAAGTATAATAAATCATTCGGTGATAAGCAAGTTTCCTCTCTTTACATAATTTTCAAGTAGATCTATAGGTTTTTATTTATGATTTCACTAGATGGTAATTGGATATGCTGCAGTAATATCCGTTTTTGCTTTCTTTTTACTGAAACATGTGAAAAGTAAAATTTAATTCTTTTAAAGCTTTAATTATGTAATTTTATGGCAGACCATCTTGAATGCAATTTGAGTTCAGAGATTATGGGAAAATATCAGGATCCGCCAAAACAATTAATAATTTATTTAAAGATTAGAAAGCTTAAAAGTTTATTGCAAGTTATAAATTTACCAATGGAAGATCCCTGTAACTTTTTCTGGTGCATTGGAAGACTAAAGGTTGCGTGATTGTGAGCTCTGAACCTTAAGAGGTTTTTGTTTATCTCGGATGGGTTGGAATTTGGACAGGGACTAGTTTATGCAATCCCAAAAAGGGAAAACGGGTACATAGAACCGTGTGTGATAAAAGAGATGAACGATCTTAACGTAAAAGATGTTAAATTTGGAGCTGAATTCTGTCACAATTTTCTTGGTAAATAGTGGAATTCAAAACATTTTAAACTTGTTTGATGTACTGTATGTAGAATACGCTGTATGCATCACTATTAGTGTTACCAAGAATTTGTCCAGAAAGAGTTGAAGAAACATGTTGGGTGATAGCGTTCTTGATAACCTAATGCGACGATTTATTAACATGTATTCAAATCTTGAACCTGATGTTTTTAACTCACTTGATGTATGCATTTTAATTAACGTCGCACTGCAACAACACATCGGGCTATTGGTGACTGTCCGAGATCAAACTCGAAGGGAAAGATTCAAGGACATCAACACGTAATTTTGAATCACGGTCAGATGACGTGGTCACACCTAAGCTGGCACCCTTGAACCCACTTGAATTCAAATCTTAGAACCTGATGTTTGTAATGGGACTCTGATAATCCTATATACACTGCCATAGAGGAAATATAAGAGTAGAGTGAGCAATCGTAAGCTTTTTTATATGCTCAGGATCATGTGTCCGAATCTATTAGTAACGCGACCCTTAGATTACTTTCGTCTGCTGGGTCGACCCCAACATTCATCATCTGATTGATCCACGGAACGGAAAAATACCCATTCATTCATCATCTGATTGGTCCGCGTGAAACAGTTGTAGACTTTGGGAAATTCGCCACTTTTGTCGCCAATCTATAGAAATGCATATTCACTCTCCTTCCCTGTCAAAACATAATCATCGCCAAACGAGACGATGCGATACCAAATTAGCCAACTAAGTCAATTTTTCAGAGCAGTCACGTGACTACTATTCTACATGTTGGTCACACTTTTAAAGCTCGATAGCAATGCTCAGTCTACTATAGCTCACGTCTATACACTGTACACCGCCTTGTTGCTAAATCAATCAATCAAAACTGCAGACACGAATTCCGAGACGTCTGAATCTAATGCATGGGGCTGCCATTGGAAACAGAAGAGCCCATTCGGCACTCACCTATTGGGGATGCATTCAAGGTATAAACTTTGAGCAGCTCTTCCGATCCCATTGGCAGCGCCATTCATTAGATGCATGTCAGACATATTAGTTTTCATGTAATGTTCCATCAACCCTCGTCGGGTGTAATGAAATTTAAAAAAGAGCGATTTGCAAACACGTCAAAGAGTATCGTCTAATACCTACACCCAGCAGTTGTGGACAATATTCTTTGACAAAAAATGTTTATTTTGGTGCGCTCTTTAAAGTTTAACCAGGGAATTTACAATTACCCTCTATATGAAAGGGAATAATCCAAACCAAAAGGAATTAATACCCGTAAAGGCACCTGAGATTTCGATTATTCTTAACAGCATTATAGAAATGTATTTTTATTTGATTTTTATAAAAACACCTATGCTCTTTGATCTGAACAATCATAGCATCCATTACCAACTAGGTACTTATAACATCCCTTAAGGATATTTTATAAACTTCGAGCACTTTCCACATATGATATAAGACCCACACGAACTTAATCAAATCGCATTTTTATTGATGTTTTAGACAACAATTGTACTTCAGAGGCAGCAAAAAACAATCCCTCGAGAAAGTAACAAAGGGCCAAAACACCGCCAAAAAGCATCAATTAAACAATTTTATTTTTCAGAAATGTAAAGTTAATCACAGAACTCGGAAGAGAGAAAAAACCCAGAGAAAATCGGCTTCCAAACTCCATTCGTAGCAGTAGTTTCTCTTTGATATTTATAAATGCAAATTACTCCATGTCGCTTGTTGCCTGGAAATAAGTTCGCAAAATTGTTCACTAGTGCTTAGCTACAAATGAAGATTTCCGAAGGAAGCGAATGGAAAATTCGTCCCTAATTTAAATACTAATGAGTATGATTATTTAAAATAACAAGTAGATAAATCGTCGAGAGCTCGATGCCGCTTTTTTTCAGCATCCTTTCGCTTCTTCATTACTGAGCTTCCAATTGAGGATGAATACAATTGGGGTTCAATTAAGAAGTGAATTGCATCTAATTATGGATCTCCTAATGAAGTTGACTTTTTAATTTTGGATGTTTATCAGCTATACCGTAAATGATTAGCATTTCTCGGGGCATCCGATGCCTTTGCGTTTCTCGTTTTAGTTATAAATACGAATTTAATTTTTCTACGAAACTGGGATTTTTTTGTGCTTATAAAACGAAATCATCAAATTCAGAAAACTCAATTTATCTCATATTTGTTGGTACTACAGCAAAACAAAAAGAGCAAAGGTAGAGTATGATTCTAAAACTGATATCAAAAGTGAGTGTGTGAGGAATGTAAAAACAAGTGTATGCTTGTTTATCCAATAAAATATACTGTATTGCATCGTGTTTAAGTGTTAAGAAAAAGAATATCTCTTCTATGTGAAATGAAAAAAATCACACAATTTTTATTGAAATATATCATAGACGTACAAAGACACACACAAGTGAAAAACATAGTTGTGGCAAAACGAAGAGAGGAAATTATAACTTTCAGCAATACGGGAATTGTAATTTTATCATTGTAACACTTATTTAAAGCACTTTGCATTTACTCAATTCATCAATTATTTATAGAAGAGTACTACATTTGATTTGATTATGTATATCTTTGGCAACTTACTAATAAAATTATAATAATGTGTATTTATTCGTTTGTTTTTCAAGTGTATTTCTCAAAACGAAATCTCAACTTCATCAAGTAAAAAAGGAATTAGTACCATTCTAAAGATCTCCAGGTTCTGGTCTAGAAAAAACCTAAAAAATTTGACTAAATATTTTTTACTTGTAAGCCCATGGTAGATAGCTATTACCAATATTCATTAGTTTCGTTCAAAAGATTCATTAACCCTACAAGTGGTTTTGACGAGGTATCTCGTCCATTAAGATCTGACCAATTTTGCTAATGACGAGATATCTCGTTATCAAGATATTAATGATATATTGATGATGACGGGATTAAGTTAGTTTTTCAATGACGAGATATCTCTTTCATCAAGATCTGATCAGTTTTGTGAATGATGAAATGCCTTGTCGAGACAACCACCAGGAGGGTTAATTGTTTTATTATCAATTACCAACTGCTTTCAGGGGCACATTTCCTTTCGGTGGGTAAGGGCTTCATGCATCCGAGATACTCTAGTGATCTTTTCTTTTTCCACGGGGTTTACTGCCTGTAGTAAACACTTGATCGCGCTCCCGGGGTACCCAAGCGATCTTTTCCTACTTTTTCCCACTATTCGTTTCCACAACTCTCTCTTTTATTCCCTTTCACATTTTTTACTTCACGTTTTGATACCTTCTTCCCTACTGTCATTTTCTTTGAACAGAATATCTTCAATGTTATCATTAATTGTCAACAAATGGTAACCTTCAGTTTTGTCATTTTTATTTAGTCCCAATCTAGTTTATGTTCAGGTTATAAAAATCGGAGGATAAAAAAATTTCGTTTCATTATTCAATGAGTGAAGTACAAGAGGTGCGAATTGCTTCTTTAAAAGGCATTTTTATAAAGAATAAAATCATAAAAACGCCGATTCCACCAAAATCAGTTCTCTATTCGCCTCATTTCTTTAAAATATGGTCATTGACGCGACTTCTAACGGAAATAAACCCAAGTAAATACTCTAAGTCAAGAATCGTCAGTGCTACCCTGATTTTTATTGATTGCCATTAAATATTCACCCTTCAGTTTTCTAAGTTCAGTTAAGTCTTAAAGTCCTTTCGGTAAGTAAGGGAGTTTAAGTAAATTAGTTTTCATCAAACTTACTTAACGATTTTAATTTAACAAAAAGTTTTTTGCCTTGTTTAACTTTTCTGTAACGTTTTGTCAAATTAAAGATAGGAGAGTTAATGATCATGTCATATATGAAAGCTTAGTAAAGCTTAGCGTACTTACAATGAAAGCTCTGTTTTTGTTGAATAAAAAATTGACTAATTTCTAGTAAATGCTAATTATACACTCTTAATTTCCTAAAAAACTTGCATTTAATATCTAGTTCTGAATACAACGAAAGAAGTTTTAGTTCTTTTTAAGTGTTGTATTTTTACTTCAGACTTCAGAGAATGCTCCAACTGTAAATTATTGCTATTGTGTTAAGACATTACATGCAGTCTTACTTTCTCTTACACCTGTTAATTCAACTGTATTAAAAGATATTGTAGCTTTATGTTGTATTATTTATTAGCGTAGTATGGCATAGTGTGTATTAATTTAGGCGTGAATTGTACAAAAAATGTGTAAATTTACGCCCTTATGTAAACCCTCCAAGTGGTTTCGTCGAGGTATCTCGTTCATCAACATCTGAAAACTTTGATAATGACGAGATATTTCGTCATCAAGACATATGCCGATTTTTTTTATTACGATATCAAGATCTGGTCAGTTTTCTTCTAATTACGACACATCAAGATTTGGTCAATTTTGCTAATGACGAGATACCTCGTCAAGACAACCAGCAGGAGGGTTAAAAACATTATCCCATATATTAATACTCCTTTTTCTTGCAATTGTTTATTCAGTAATAACCGTACAATTGTGGAATTGGTTTCATTCTTTAATTAGTGTAATATTGATTGTATTGTGTGTAGTCAGTTTTCTTCTAATTACGAGACATCAAGATTTGGTCAATTTTGCTAATGACGAGATACCTCGTCAAGACAACCAGCAGGAGGGTTAAAAACATTATCTTCCGTATATATTAATACTCCTTTTTCTTGCAACTGTTTATTCAGTAATAACCGTACAATTGTGGAATTGGTTTCATTCTTTAATTAGTGTAATATTGATTGTATTTTGTGTAGTCAGTTTTCTTCTAATTACGAGACATCAAGATTTGGTCAATTTTGCTAATGACGAGATACTTCGTCAGAACAACCAGCAGGAGGGTTAAAAACATTATCTACCGCATATATTAATACTCCTTTTTCTTGTAACTGTTTATTCAGTAATATCCGTACAATTGTGGAATTGGTTTCATTCTTTAATTAGTGTAATATTGATTGTATTGTGTGTAGTCAGTTTTCTTCTAATTACGAGACATCAAGATTTGGTCAATTTTGCTAATGACGAGATACCTCGTCAAGACAACCAGCAGGAGGGTTAAAAACATTATCTTCCGTATGTATTAATACTCCTTTTTCTTGCAACTGTTTATTCAGTAATAACCGTACAATTGTGGAATTGGTTTCATTCTTTAATTAGTGTAATATTGATTGTATTTTGTGTAGTCAGTTTTCTTCTAATTACGAGACATCAAGATTTGGTCAATTTTGCTAATGACGAGATACTTCGTCAGAACAACCAGCAGGAGGGTTAAAAACATTATCTTCCGTATATATTAATACTCCTTTTTCTTGCAACTGTTTATTCAGTAATAACCGTACAATTGTGGAATTGGTTGCATTCCTTAATTAGTGTAATATTGATTGCATTGTGTGTATTGTATAACATGAGAACTCTCTAAAATGCGTAAATTAATGTCTTTCTGTATGACATTATATAAAGTATACATTAATGCTCTTTTCCCTTACATCTGTTTATTTAATAATAACAAACACACATTCTAAACTAGTGTATTATTGATTGTATTGTGTGTATCATAATGATCAATCCCCAAATGTGTAATATTATGTCCTTTTGTGTGCTAATACATTATATAAGGTATATAGTAACATTCTTTTCCCTCGTATATGTGGGGCCATTCGTGGCTAAGTGGGTATGTCCACTGCGCTAGCAACCTCCGAATTGTAGGCGGCGCAAGTTCGATTCCTGACAGGTGCATTCCTCCCTGGGTGTATTTCTTTCTCCTGTGTCAGTAAACCTTTCATTATGTGCATGTCTATTAATTGATATTGCATGTCTCGTGTCTGGCGCAGCATGGCCAAATGCGCCATAAAATCCCAACAAACCTTGTATCTGTTCATTCTATGGCAGAAGCTATTTGCAGCATTTAGTTCATAATTATTATTCTTATTAGTGTAGTATTATTAAGTGTAGCATTATCCTTAATTAGTGTAGTACTGATTGTATTGTGTGTATTATCGTGCTATATATTGATGTTTAATATTTGGTATAGTGCAAGATTTAAAGTACCTTAATTACAAGAACATTTAAAAATTTACCCGTTCCGTCCGAACACATATAGGGTTTGTTTGATTTTTTATGCTGCTATGGGGCCAAGTTGCGGTTGCAATTTTTTAAGACAAGCAAATGGACATACACACACAAGTAAAGTTTTACTGATACCGAAGAGAGAAAAATATACTCAGGATAGTAAAATGAATCGAACTTGCACCACTTACAACTTGCAGGCTGCTAGTACAGTAGGCAAACCCACCTAGGGATGTCTGAACGTAACATATATATGAAACAATTATACAATATTTGCTACCAACTTGGTTTATAATATTAAGAATTTTTTACAGGTTTTAATCACAGTTGAAGAACTATGTTGAGTGTTTCGATGTAGCATCGAATTCGCGTCGATATCAATGACATTATTTAAAGTAATTCTCCATGGCTGAATATTTCTATAATTATGTTGTGTGAGGGGTCATTCACAGCACTTTTGGGGAAATCGTGATATCTGCTCGGTACAAAGGCTGCAACGGAAAATTGTATATTCCATTGTACCCTCTAATTTGTACTGACAATAAATTGTTGTGCCGCTCAAGAACGACGTTAATGAATTACCTACCTACCTTTGTACTGACTACTGCTGATCTTTAATAAAATCTGTTTTGATATTGACGAAAAATTGGTTAAAATTTTGAAAATTTCCTTTATGTTCACTTTCCGTCTCGTTTGTTCGATGACATAAAAAAATCCCTCTCCTACTTTCCTGATACATATAAACTTTTCCAGAAAAGATTTTTTTCAAATTTCATCTCCAGCAAGAAATTTTTGACAAGAACATAATTTCAAAAGAAAATTAGAATTACAAAAATCTCAAACCAAAAAAACTTTAACATCAAAATGAAACATTTGATCAAAGCACTCAAATCAATGCTTTAATTTCGAGAAAATGGCTTAATGGGGAATGGTTGCGCTTGAATTAAAATTATTATTGAAGACAGACCCAAAGCGAAGATGCTTCATTCTTGGAATTTCAGGAAACAATCAGAAGCAAATGTAATAAACATTAGGAAGCCAGTCTAACTTTCTGGAGCATTAATTTGAGTGAGAGGATTCAGGGACAGTTAACTAACGACACAGCTCGTTAAAAGGTGAATACCTTATTCCTTAAATCTGGTAGCTCTGTGGCAATGGGACGTGACAACATCATAGTGTTTTGTTCTGATATTTTCTCAGTAGAGTGGGATTGAATATACTTTGGGCCATAATTGCACTTGAATTAGAATTATTATCGAAGACAAACCCAAAGTGCTTCAATCTTTACATTTCATGAAACAATCAGTAGCCAATGCAATAACCGTAAGGATTCCAATCTAGCTTTCTAGAGCATTAACTTGAGTGCGAGGATTCCAGGACAATTAACTTACGACATAGCTCGTTAAAATGTAAAAACCTTATTCCTTGAATCTGGTGAACCGGTTGCAATAGGACGTTGTAACGTCATGGTGTTAGAGCTTAAATTTTGTCCGTAGAGTGGATTCGAAAATGCTTTCGGGCCATAATTGTGCGTGAATTAAAATTATTGCTGAAGACAGATCCAAAGCGAAATTGCTTCAATCTTGAAATTTCACGATACAACCAGAAGCTAATGCAATAACAATTTGGACGCCAGTCTAGCTTTCTGTAGCATCAACTCAAGTTAGAAGATTCCAGAACAATTAAATAGCAACACAGCTCGTTAAAATATGAATACCTTATTCCTCGAATCTGGTGATCCGGTTGCAATGGAATGTGATAACGTCGTGATGTTCAGAGCTGAAATTTTATCCGTAGAGTGTATTCGAAAATGCTTTCGGACATAATTGCGTTTGAATTAGAATTATTATCGAATACAGATCCAAAGGAAATTCCTTCAATCTTGAAATTTCACGAAACAATTCGAAGCTAATGCAATAACATTAGGACGTTAGTCTAGCTTTCTGAAGCAACTTAAATGAGAGGATTCCAGGACAATTAACTAACGACACAACTCGTTAAAACATGAATACCTTATGGTTTGAACCTAGTGATCCTGCAATGGTAGTGATAACGTCATGGTGTACAGATCTGAAATTTTGTTCGTAGTGTGGATTCGAAGGTGCTCTTAGCCATAATTTCCCTTAAATCAAATTACAGTCGAAGATAGATCCAAAACGAAAGTGCTTCAATCTTACAAATTCGTCTAAAAATAGTTCGAGCTATCTTAGAGGTGATTATATTCTTAATTAGTATAATATTAATAGTATTCTTTCATCATTAAAATAATGTCTTAGTGCTTGTTTTAATGAAAGACAAGGTATCTCAGATAATAAGATTTCAAGAGTATACTTGAATGGTAAAAACCTCAAAAAAATAATAAGTTTAAGGTTCAAATAGAACATTTAATCTAAGCATTCGTATCAATGCTTTAATCTCGCGGAATCGAAGTTAATTGAAAGATTTCGAAGACAGATCCAAAGCGAAAATACTTGAATCCTGAATCTCAGGAAACAATCAGATGCAAATGCAATAACCATTAGGACGCAATCTAGCTTTCTAGAGCATTATCTTGAATCAGAGAATTCCCGGACAATTAACTAACGACATAGCTCGTTAAAAGATGAATACATTATTCATTGAATCTGGAATCGCGAAAACGTCTTGGTGAGCAGAACATAAGCGAGTGTTTTGTTCTTTCAGCAGATTCATAGCATCTCAGTGATTGAGAAGGTAGATAGATATTTAATTACGTTCAATGGAACAACACATCGGTCAATTGCAAAAGGTCTGGGATCTATCCCGAAGGGAAAGATCCTAGGACGACGCCTAGCAATTTTGAACCACGGTCAGATGACAAGAACAACATCTGAGCTGGCACCCCACTCTCTAAACTTCCACACCACACCAACGTGAGTACTTTTGATTTCACAGCAAATTTAACGTGCATTGCCCGCTTATATACGACTGTCTTTGCTACGACCTAGACTGGACCTAGTGTTGAACTAATCCACTGCTCTTCCAACTGGGCTACCTCGGCCATCAGTGATTGAGAAGGAATATTGTCATATGTATTGATGGCTCTATCTCCACTATTGATGTCTCTGCTGTAACGTGGTAACTTTGGTAGTAAGTAACGTGGTAACTTTGGTAGTAAGTTTTACAGTGTAATACACTTTCATTACACTGTAAAAACATACAGTGTAATGAAAGTGTATTATTTAAATGTATTTGAGAAGACGTTATTTGTCAACGATACATGAGGATCTGTTTCAGCAAAACTTTACTTCTGTATGTGTTCCTTACTTGGCACCAGAAGATCTGTTTCACAGATTGGCCAAATATGGCCTTTGCGCCATAATACACAACCAATCGATTTGAGATATCCAGTAAAAAGCAATTTCAATGTCTTTTACAGAAAAGGAATCAATATTTCAATTTTATCATGTATAAAAATCGTTTTTAGGCTGATGGATATAACATTTTGTTCAATCACCTTGTAGTTTGTGTATTCATTTCTTGTATGTACCAATACCTTCTAATGAAATGGACGAATTCTGTGCTCGTAGTATAATACTACTTATTCCGATCATTCGGTTTGAAGAGGTTCGCCTGGCGAAGATCCCATGGTACCTGGAGAAAGAGACCGTCTTGCACACGGGGACTGCACGTTAAATCTGTCGTGGCTTCAAATGCCCAAAATGTGGTGCGGAAGTTTGGAGAATGGGATTCCAACTCAAGTGTTGATATCGTCATCTGACCGTGGATCAAAATTACGTGGTGTTGTCCTAGGACGTTTCCCTTGGGGATTGATCCCGGACCGTCGCCAATAACCCGTTGTGCTGATCCAGTGCGACGTTAATTAATTACCATTACCACCACTGAGAGAAAGAACGAATCTTAACTTTAGCACTAATAAGGATTCGTGCTCCGGTTATCCGCCAGTTTTAGTTGATTTTTTTCATAGTAGCAGCATGGGTCGCATATAATTGCAGTACAGTGATGGTAGGTATATGTAGGTAGGTATTTTAATTAACGTCGCACTGGAGCAACACAACGAGCTATCACAGTACAGTGATGATATCAACACCAAGAGAGCATCTATTTTCCAATAAAATAGAAGAAGCGTGTGGGTGGAATCGTTGTCGTAATATGCATCGTCGAAGTGGTTTCCATGAGATATCTCGTCCATCGAGATCTGAGCAATTTCTTAATGATGAGATATCACATCATCAAGATATTGACTGTATTTTTATGATGACAAGATCAAAATCTGGTCAGTTTTCTTCTAATTACGAGATATCTCGTCAATCTACATCTGTTAAGGTTTACTAATGACACGATACCTCGTTGAAACTACCAGGAGGGGTAATTATTTAATATTAATATTATTATAATTAATTATATTATAAATAATATATTATAATTATTATAAATATTATAATAATTAATATTCTTTACAAATTTACGTCATATTCAGAAAACTAAGAGTACTCATTTGAAATTTTTGACTGAGTGTTTTTCAATTGTAACCATGGTAGACAGTTAATACAATTCTTGATTAGTTTCTTTCAAATGATTCACTAACCCTCCAAGTGGTTTCGACGAGATATCTCGTCCAATCTTGCTAATGACGCGATATATCGTCAATAATCTCTCAGTCAATCTCGTCGAGTAATTACATGAAAAATCAATTGTTGACTTGTGGTGAACTTAATTTTTCGACACGTTGTGGCCTATATTGGAAAGGACATTCCTATTCCTGAACTATGAGAGGGATATTGAGTGTATACAAACAAACCAAGGAAGACTAGGATTTTATTTCCTGTTACCACATACGAAATACTTGCAGGACCACATAAACACTAGCGCCATCTACATTTTCCTTTACAGAAAAAGCCTCTCAGTAGCGATTATCTTGACTAGGAAAACGTACCTTCATTCAAAGAATCCAATGCATCAAAATATGGTTAGTTTATCTAATGACAAGATACCTCGTCAAGAAAACCACCAGGAGGATTAATTAAAGCGAGATATTTCCAAGAGCTGTGTACATTTCACGTCTTGTGAGATAGCTATAATTCGCAGAAAACCCCAACCCAAACACAGAAATAAAACCCACCACCTCAATCAGCAAATCTCTAACTCTCTCTCTCAGCTTGAGATCAACGTGAAACTGTCACATACTCCAAATTCAAACTCAAATATAATCTACCCATCGCCTCGGCATTTAATTTTCCGGAACATCTTTTCTCTAGTAATATTGCCCGCTCCTGGAAAACCACGTGCAAATATTTTCCCCCGGCCATCGATCGCTAAACGGCGCTTAACGTCTCTCCGTTTAAAAATTTGCCGTCCCGAAAATGTCTCTGTCACCACAAAATTTGCGGGGACGGAAACTCCATATGCAATCTCCCGGTGGAAAAACTCAAATATTTGACTTATAGGAAAAGTCGACTTCGCAAACAATCTAACTTCCATCTTTTTCTTATTACTCTACACATGTTCGACATGGTTGACGCCGCGCCTTCTCCCTTTTCCTAATTTTTTCTCCCGTTTTTCTCCTCTTCCACGCCACTAACCCCTCCTTTTCCTTTTTCCCGATCTCCCCTTTCCATTTTTATCTTTTATTTATATAGACAGGTGCTTTACATCCTTCGCTTTGCGGCTGTCTTTTATACAGTGGGGGATTTCCGTCGGTTTTTGGTGGGGAAGATCTAAGGGGGGCGTATTGAAATTGAAAATACGACACTTTAGGTCAGGGATGACGAACATTTTCCGTGAGCAGTTTTTCTTTTATTTTCCTTACTGACCGCTTTTCGGTCTAGTGGCCATGGTCCTGGTTTCTGGATTGAAAGGTTCCTGGTTCGATAGGTAGAATTTACGTCGCACTGGAGTAACACATAGAATCGGCGACGGTCCGGGATCAATCCAGAAAGGAAATGTCTGAGGACAACACCTCGTAATTTTGAACCACGGTCAGATGACGAGGTCAACATCTAAGCTGTCCCCCCACACTCCAACGTGAGGATATTTGAAGCCACGAAAACTTTAACATCCTTATCTAGCTCCTTCAGACTAAACCAGCAAACATGAACAGTAGACTAAAGCACTTGGTTCTGAATTCGATTCTAGCCATTGTTTCGTCGATTGACGTCGCAGTGGCCGAATGGTTAGAACACTCGTTCGGAGGATGGAACACTTGGTTGTGAGTTCAATCCTCGTCCCTGTTTTATCGGTTAACGTAGCAGTGGCCGAGTCGTTAGGGTACTGTTACGAAGAACAGAAGATTAAAGCACTTATTAGTTGATTCAATCCTCGCCATTATTTAGTTGTGTTACCGTCGCAGCGGTCGAGGGATTAGAGCACTTGTTCGCAAAGCGGAAGACTAAAGGTGGTTTAGTCTATCGCTTCATTTGGATGTGTGTTCAATTCTCGCCACTGTTTAGTCGGTTTTCCATCACAGAGGCCAAGTGGTTAGAGAATTCATTCAGAGAGAACTTGATTGTGAGTTTACTTCTCTCCACAGTCTAGTCAGTAACGTAGCAGGGACCTAGGTGTTAGAGCACACGTTCTGAGAGCTGTAGACTTTAAACAATTATTCAATCCCTCCAACCAGGTACTTGAGGAGGTTCCAATTGGTAATCATCGACTGAGCTTAATTTTAAAGGAATGATTTGGAAATTAAAATTTCTTTTTCACTATTAACTTCGTATGAATATATCGAATCCTAAACTGTCTCACTTTTTAGGTTCTTAAATATTAAGTTGGTAACATTTTGAACAATAATTTCTGGTTTACAAATCTTTAATTGTATTTAGAGGTCCCACATTTTCCATGTAAGAGTTATTTTTTAAATAGAATGTCCGTTTTGAAAGTGATGAGTATACTTATTCGCAATGTACTTATTATACTTTCCCTCTACTTGTATCTTTATTATGTTAACAAATCCGTCAATGTTAATAAATCCGCCGATGGTATTTATCCGCCTCAACTTTTGATCTCTAACTATATAATTAAAAGAAACTGTTCACACATTGGTATAAACATTAGTTCTTAGTCTAACAGCATACTCTTTTGTGACAACTTTTGCTTTTCTAGATGCTTAATTTGATTGATGTGTCACACTTTTAATTCTTTAAATATTCGCTGTTAGATCCATTGACAATGACGACTGTAACGTTCTTAGAGAACTAAGAGCTAAGATCGAATTTCTGAGTCACGTTAACTATGGGAATAATGAGTTCATATCTGATTGCGGTTGTCATTACACTTACAGTACTGACATGCTGCAATTTGCTTCAAATGTGTTCATCTACCACAGAAAAAGAGCTGACTTGATTGGAAACAAAGGATCTCAGTATGCTATAGAGCGGCTCTGGTGATAAGACAAATGATCTTGAGGGAGTCCATTTCTATAGAGGTAGTAAGCTCTCCTAGGTAAAGAGCTGACAACCGAAAATTCTTGTATGACAGTCTCCCTAAGTGATTGTCATACACGAATTTCACCTCCTGCCCTCAGTGAAAAAATCAGATCAAGAATCTGTACTAAAGACACTAACTGAAGCTCTCCTAGGTAAAGGGCTGACAACCGAAAATTCTCGTATGACAATCTCCATAGGTGATTGTCATAAACGAATTTCACCTCCTGCCCTCAGTGAAAAAATCAGATCAAGAATCTGTACTAAAGACACTAACTGAAGCTCTCCTAGGTAAAGGGCTGACAACCGAAAATTCTTGTATGACAATCTCCATAGGTGATTGTCATACACGAATTTCACCTCCTGCCCTCAGTGAAAAAATCAGATCAAGAATCTGTACTAAAGACTGAAGCATTGCTTATGTTTGACCTTCTTGCAAAATTCTTGTATTCTTGACAATCTCCATAGGTGATTGTCATATACGAATTTCACCTCCTGCCTCAGTGAAAAAATCAGATCAAGAATCTGTACTAAAGACACTAACTGAAGCTCTCCTAGGTAAAGGACTGACAACCGAAAATTCTTGTATGACAATCTCCATAGGTGATTGTCATACACGAATTTCACCTGCCCTCAGCGAAAAAATCAGATCAAGAATCTGTACTAAAGACTGAAGCATTGCTTACGTTTGACCTTCCCTCTTATTCAACGAATGGAATCAGTTGTTCAAAACCATGTCGAACAGCTCTTATCAGGTTCCACGATCTTAATGAGATTTCCTTTGTGTCCTTCCCAAAAAATGTCATCCCATAGGATAGCTTCGGCCATTATAAGAATGTTCATGGTGACAACTAGTGAACTAGTAAACCGATATAATATATGATATATTACATTTTACATTCCACTAGTGAATACGCAGCTTCATGTTGGTCCAATAGAATCAATGCTGACAAATTCTCCAGAGTCGATTTACTTCGGTGTCCTTTCATCAATAGTAGCCGAGAGGATAGCAATCTGGTGTTTTGTTTAGCAGGCTCTGGACCTTAATCCTGGTTCCGGTATGTGTGTACATCGTGGTTCTGTGTAAGTTTGTGTCTATTTAGCCTAAGAGCAAAAAATTACTGTAGAGTGGCAAATTAGACCCCTCCTAAAAACTGGACTGAGTCGTGTGAGAATTGGTTCTATGTAGGTTTGTCTCTAATTAACTCTTGGGTAGCAAAAATGGCAGTGGAGCAGCAAACCAAACTCTTTCTTAAAACCACAATTCAAAATATCACCCAATATTGACCTGCACGTCCATATTTCTTTGTGCCGAGAACCATAGCAAAATTATTCTTCTATGAAACCTACGCGCTGTAGTGACTCAGTGAGTTTGCCCATTGTGCTAGCAGCCTGTGAGTTGAAGACTGCAGTTTCAATTCCTGTAACCTTACTCTGGGTATATTTCTATCTTCTGTGTCAGTAAAACTTTTCTTGAATGTGTATGCGCAATACTTGAATTAATCTTTTGTATTTGGAACAGCTTGGCCAAATATGGCCCGTGGGCCATAAAACTCATCAACTTATTTACGCTATAAATTTAATCCTTCGCAGACAAAGGTATGAAACAACTGTCTGATTTTTATCAATTTACTTTTATAGAAATCTACATGCCTCCTCTTAAACACAAAGTATTATATTTGTGACTGGTCCCTTTGTCTGCTTCATAGCTTAGAAAACATAACCAAATCAAAATACATTTTCTTTCATAAAATCCCCACATTGATATCTAAAACAAGAACCGAATCATTCCAGTAATATTGTTTTTCGTATTTCTTCATGTCTGACCTATGACATCTTTCTCAAAACTTAATTCGCGAAATATATTCAAAGAACTGACGCACCACTGTTTCAGTAATCAGAAGACTAATTAAACGACAGAAGTAAGTTTTAATATTTGATGACGTACCTGTCTTAATTAGTGCCCTAAGCACATGTCTGGATGACTGTTTTATCAGCAGATCTGAATTTTTCAGGACAGTTGAAAATGCTGAGTAAATAATTTGAATTCTTTATGAAAAAGTTCCCTACGAATTTTATCCAAACTGTCACAAGTACACTAACGATTGGATGTTAGGGTTTTATGGCGCATGGTCCAAAGCGGACAAGCTGTGCCTAAGTACACTATCGAAACTTTAATGTTTAACACAAGTAATATTTAATATTGAGACTGTATTGTCTGGGCGATAAATAAATTATAATAAATACTTTATTTGTATTGTGTTATCAGAGACATTTTCAGAGTAAACAAACAGTTCAGAAAGGGAGGATTCTACTTCTGCTTCCCCTAATTCCCTCGTATGATGTATATTGGGGTTGCCTCAAAATGTGATTAATAGCCGTTTTGGCGATGTTTTACGTTTATTCTAACTGCCGTTAACTAATCGACTATCATGCATCAATTCATAATTCAGGCTTTAGAATTTTTTTCAGCAAAGTACCGAAATCGTATTCGAAAAACAATGGCGTACACGTCTTAATAAGTATCCTCAGCACATGAGTGGAGGTAGGTAGGTAGTTGAATTTGCGTCACACTGGAACGACGAAACGGGCTATTGGCGACACATGAGTGGATGACTGCTTCTATGATTTTCTGTCAAGCTTGACGTAGATGGGGTAGTGTTTGCGTGGCTATATTTTATACAGTATGTATTCTGAATGTGACGTCAATTGGCTTGTTTTCAAATGCTATTTCAGAACTTCGCCAATGGAAATTCCAAAGTATGAATTCCGAATTGGGAAACGATAGTTGATTGATCGACATCAATCAGATTAAACGCCAAACGTTGCCAAAACGGCGATAAACTGCATTTAAGATCACCCGGCTATGTATCAGGTGAAAGCATTTCGCTACCAGAAGGAAAATCTTCGCAGACTGGTTTGTTTGCACGAAATATCTCATTAGCAGATTTGCATTTTTCAACCGAAATGAAAATGGTAAATAAATAGTTTGAATTCTTTATCGTTGGTAGATAGTTGAATTAACGTCGCACTTGAGCAACACAAAGTTTTTATGATAAGGCCGGTAACTTAAAACGTTATGTTGGAAGCGTAATGGATTAGCAACCGGAGAGTTGCGAGTTCGAATCCAGACAAACACCAACGTATACAAAGGGGGCTGGTGCAAGTTAAATCTATCGTGGCCTCAACTGTCCTCACGTTGGCGTGGTGTGGAAGTTTGGAGAGTGGGGCGTTAGCTCAGGTGTTGCCTCGTCATCTGACCGTGGTTCGCCATTACATGGTGTTCTCTGATCTTTCCCTTTGGGATCGATCCCGGATCATCACCAATAGCCCATTGTGTTGCTCCAGTGTGACATTAATTAAAATAACTACCTACCAGAATACGTAGTGGAAGAACTTTCAGTCAATTGACGTTGACCAATCAACTATCACAAATCAATTCGGAATTTATTCTATGGAATTTTTATTGAAATCATTTTCAAAAAGGAAGCCAGGTGATGTCACTGATTTTTGCAGGATAACTTTTTCACTAGAGTAATAGAGTCAATGTTTTTTCAATCTCCATAGATGCATTTAGAATGTGTTTTCGAACCAATTCACCCAGTTGAAATAGCTGTTCTCCAGGACTAACTAATCGGGTGATAGAAAGGTAGAGGTCTAGGTTAGAGGCACGTTCTAACCACACCGATATTGACGGATTAATCCCTATAGGAAGGGGGTACCAGGGTAAGTGTTAACTGATATACACTTTTCAGAATGACTTTACTCATTAGAGTAGCATAGGGTTAATTATTTTTTAACCTCTAGAAAGGCATTTACATCCTCTGTGTTTTCGAACCAATTAACTCAGTTCGAATAGTTGGTCTCGAGGACTAACTGATGGGGCGATACTGATCAGATTTCCTTGATGCAAAAGTGTGGATATCAATCAATTGTACAGGATTAGGTTATGCACAGACAGAGGTACTGCCTGTCGACTACGAAAATTGCTCCAGATACAACGTCTGCCTCTGACCAATTGCCGTAGAAACGGACTTAATCCTCCTTTCTATAGAGGGTGCTTGAAGCAATGTATCCAATTTTTATCGAATTGGCGTACTTAATGACAATTTGGAAATATATTTGTTTAGATTTTTGCTTGTCGCCGGGAAAGTCTATACAAGAAAACCCCTTCCTTCCACCATCAACATTCGCGGAAAACAAAATAAAAGTATGTCATCCAGTGAGTCACCACTACTCAAATGAACGAGCCCTGTTTCTATAGCGACCGCCATCAACCAGACATGGTGTCTGGAGGGTTCTCGTGGTAGACAGACCAGAGCGTATGTTGATGTTTGTTTCCTGTTTCACCTTGATCTATTTCACTAAAATAAAACAGGGTTCATGCTTCAACTATTAAAAGATCCCCGTTTTATAAGCCCTTACATAAGTTACAAGATCTCCTAAGGTAAAATAAGTAGATGATTTCCCCCTGGATTTATGCTTTCTTTTGGCCTTCTGTTAATTTCTCTCTCTTAAGGAATTTCAGTGTTGCACTTGCGTTTAAAAAGGCCAAAAATCAAAGATTTAATCATTAAAGGCAATCCATTGAATGATTTCCCCCATTCTTTTCAAAAGTCAAAGAACATTTTGACCTTGTTTTAGATCTTCTTTCAAACATTTCGCAACTTCAACGCGCAAAAAACACCTCATATAATTAAGTAGCAAAGCAAACGGCTCATCTCAAACACCGGCTTTGGGGAACAAACCTTTTAAAATTGGATCATAACCGATTAAGTATCCGAGCACCTTCACAAACGTTGTCTCAAATCCCTCACAAATATTTGCTCATCGAAGTCTTGCGTTTTTACACCGATCTGCACTAGCCGGAGGCATTTTTAAGTGGCGGGAGTCTTCCCAAGCAAATCTGGAGCTGAAAAATTAGTTGAAATTGTAGCAGGAGAAAATAAAAACTCGAATTGGAGCTCAGTTTCTTATTTTTCTTCCGATCGTCGTTTGCCATTGTGATAAGAAAAATGGCTCTGCCTCCCGGCTCTCTTATTTAACGGCTTGAGTCCCTTATTCGAAAGTTTATTTTTATTGTGATTATTATGTAGAATAAATTATCTGGGCAGATCCCTTTTGTAGTGAAAAGAACGCCTCGAATTGATGGAGAAAAAAGTGGTAAATGGAGAGCTTGCTTGAATGAAAAATAAATGAACTTGACGATGTAAAGTAAAAAAATCACTTTCTAAGCGTTTATAGTGCAATCAAGTGCTTTGAAGAAATATCTTCAAAAAAGTTGAATAAATAACTAGGGAAGAATGGATTTATTCAGCGATTAGTATGTAGGCGCTGAGTATTGAAATGTAAATACGATTCATTTTATATTCAGGGGAGTTTTTATATAAACAAGTGATGCACTTTGATTTTTTCAGTGAATTTTATTCAAAGGATGATAAAAATGGAAAACATGAACTTTTTTGTGTTTGTGTTGTTTTATTACGATAGTAGGGAATTTTAGAAAACAAATAGATGGTAAATCAATTTCTTTCCACAATTTTAGCGATCATCATTGTTAAATAATACAGTCTCAATGTCAAGATAAAATGAAATTTCATTGCAATCTTCAAAGCTGTTGACATGTAGCAGCTGTGCAATTTGTTATTCACTCTCCGAAAATAAAGGATGTAAATTTTACGGTAAAATAATAAAATAAATTGGTAATTTTTACTTGTCTTAAGTTGTTACAAATAAGTGGAAAGTCAACTTCTTTTCGCAATTTCAGGGATCATCATTCTCGAATAATACAATGCCTCACAGTGTTATCAAAATAGAGTAACATTTTCTCACAATCTACAAAACTGTTGATAAGTAGGTTGGTTGGGGTAGTTGAATTAGCGTGGCACTGGACAACACATCGAGTTATTGACGAAGGTTCGGGATCAATCCCGAAAGGAAAGATCCAAATTGACAAGTAGGAACTGTGCAAATAACGCATTACTATTTACTCGTCTCAATCTGCTGCAAATAAATAGCAAGTCAACTTCTTTTCACAATTTTAGGTATCATCATTCTTAAATGATTCATCGTCCCACACTGTTGTCAAGATTTTGTAAAATTGTATCACAATCTGCAATGCTATAGGCAAGTAAGAGTTTTGAGATTTGCTATTCACTCACTGCAATTACAAAAGCAAAATTTTATGGCGAATAATACTGCAACTAGTAATTTTTACTCATCTCAAGTTGATACAATAAAATGGTGTCAAATTCTTTTCACAATTTTAAGGATCATCATTTGTAAATAATACATTGCCTAACAATGGTGTCAAGATTACATAAAATGTTATCCCAATCTCCAATGCTATTTGCAAGCCTTGCATCTAATCTCGATCCACGATAGCCATTTTCAATGTGGATATGATCCCTGAAATGGACAACAACTTTAACATTGAATATCTCAGGATGTAAAGATAGCAAAGTCATGAAATTTCATATTTAGACTAATTTAACGATGCAGAATCTGATAAAGGCATCAAAACATGGTGTTTCCATTGGAAATTTTGTTGTTTGTGCAAAATCTGATCTCCCCTAATTTGAAGACGTCCCCTAATGCATATTTTTTGCATTTGAATTTGAAGAGGGTGTTATTCCCTATTGAATGATATCTTTGAATTTGCTCTACTATGAATAGTGATCGAAATAAAGGGTGTGGTTCGGGGTTTTTTTCCGCGACTGTACCTTAGAGCACTTGAAGGCAAAATTCTTCTTTTGACATCATCCAAATATTTTTGCATTTTTGGATTCTTTTGGTTTTAAAACAAAATTTTTTTAACCTTTCATGTTTCCACATTTTAAAATAGTTTTTATTATTATGCACATTTTTTCTCATTTTACTTTAATTCTTTGAAACAAGCATTTACTCACCTGACAAATTGTACTTCAACGACAAATTGCTTGATGTGTTTTAATTAATGATATTCACTTCAACTATCGCTGATGACTTCAGCAATTGCTTTTCTGATTTTCATATTTTTACTAATAATTTATCTATACAAAATGCTTTTGACATGAATACGTCTTTAAAATTAGAACAGTACTGGGGCATTCATGGAAAGTCTAGTTACAAAAAGCAATACAATTGTTTTGTCTTAGGATTTCAGAACTAGAAGAAACATCCAGCAGATAAATATAGCGTCATGTAGACAAAGTATGTCAGTACCTGATATGATCTACAAACCAATGCGCAGGCGCACTGAGCACGGGGAGGGGTCCGCAATAAGTCGAAATTCTACAGTGCTGGGCGAGCTTTGGGCCAGTGTAAATTTGGATTGCGTTTACTGAGGATTAGGTTAGTGGTGTCATTCGAAAGCTACTGAACTACGCTACAATCACAGACCTTCAATCAATAAAATTATCCTTCAATATTTATATCAAACTGCACTTTAATCGTTCAAACTGTAAATTGTTGAATATTCCCAATGAATAATAGTTCAAACTTCCTATATCTGCTTGCTTTATTCCACAATCCAACATCAGGCCCGAGTATTCACGTCAAGACTACTATTTGTGTTATCGACACAACTTACCATTTTTTGTTTCACTTGCGCTTAGAGCAACGTGTCCGTTTTTGGACCTTGCGCCATTAAACCCAACAAATCGACCTTTTTGACATGCATGACACGTAACTATTATTTTTATCTTTTTAGACATTTCTTTCTAAGAAAATATATGACTAATTAACTTTTAATAGGCTAGAAACATTCTAAATGACTTTATTTACTAGTCTATTGCAGGGGGGCATCTGCTTTATGGAACACTGATGTCTTTCTGATTTGGTGATTCGAAGGCTTCTAGATATTGAGAGGCAAAAGAACTTTTGGGGCGACAATCACAGATTTGTTTCTTGGCGTTTTCTTCTTTTTACTCTGTTTATATTTGTTCTTTTTGTATTTTGCATCTGTTTGTTCTTATTGAGTGTTTTCTTGTTTTTATCTTGTTCATGTGCCACGGCCATTGGAAATGAAAATCTACAGCAGCACACAGCTTCATAAATTCTGCGGGCCTAATTGTGAAGATAGCGGACCACATGTATTTGAAAAAGAGGGTAAGGAGTCAACTGACAGCAATAAACCATTTTAGGGGAATTATTTATTAACCCTCCTGGTGGTTTATCTTCGTGTCGAAAATCGCCCTATAATGGCCAGCCTCTATTGCAAAAAACCTGTTCCAAACTGTCACCAGTTCTGGGCAAGGAACAATGTGTGTTTGCTACTTGGGTATTCATTCCCCTTGAATAATAGAACAGTTTTGTCTCGACAAAGAACTTTGTCATTTGCAAAATTGACCAGATGTTGGACGAGATATCTCGTCAAACCATTTGGAGGGTTTAACATCAATATGACGTGTCACATTTTTTTCAATAACAAGATTAATTCATTCTGTTGTAGAAATCCTCATCCCCAAATGCTTATTTTTAATTACCCCGCAATATACACATATTTTAGTTCATTATTAAAATTGCTTGCTCAAGCATAAATGTACAGTCGCAGAAAAACGATCTCCACATTTGGAGCACTATTCATAGAAGATCAAATTCAAAGGTACTATTCAATACAGAATAACGTCTTCTATAAACTCATATGCAAAATAATTGCATAAGAGGCGTATATACCCAATTATGCATTAACAACAAAATTTGCAATATCAACCATGTTTTTATGCCTGAATCATATTCTGCATCTTCAAATTGGTCTAAATATGAAATTTCATGAATTTACTATCCTCATACCCAGAGATATTCACTTTTAAAGCCGTAGTCCATTTCAGGGATCATCTCCACATTGAAAGTTGGTTTTCGTACATCGATATTATTTGTAGTTAACCAGGAACTGTTCATTTGATGCTTGACTGAAAAAAGTCTACAAAGAACCTTAAAAGAAAGCTTCGTTCTCTCTTGACATAATATTGATTTTCAAATACAAAAATTCAGAATAGTTTCAAAAACAGCGTTATTTGGAAATAACAGTTAGCTACTCTTGAAACGGTCTACCGATAATGAAACAGTTATCGGAAAATGTTATTGGGATAGCAGTAATGCAAATAAAATTGAATCAAATATTTAAAAATCGAAATTTATAAAAAAATATTTCACAAGAATACGAAATTACTAGTTATACACTACCTGACATTGAAAATGCAACACCCAGAAGGAGTGCGCAGAACTGGATGAAATTTACAGGGTACACGCAGCTGACCGAGATATGTAAATGCAGCTGCCTCGCGCACGGCGAGTGAAAAACTAGGGAAGGAACCTGCAAAAGTGATCAGTTTCGCGCCGCTCTGTTTGCCAGGTAAATCAAGTTGCAATTTGTTTTTGTGTCTCAGACGAAACGTCTAGTAGCGGAGAATGCCAGGACGCCGCCAATCAAGACAGTTCCAGCAAACAGACGACTTCACGAGGGGTATGGTGATTGGCCTCAGAAGGGCAGGTTGGTCCATATGTCAAATCTCAGCAGATACCCACCTACACGCGTCCACGGTGCACCGGTTGTGGCACAGATGGTTGGACAAAGGGAATGTGGCACGTTTGAGGGGTTCCGGTGCAGCCAGAGTGACGTCAGCACTTGCGGGGCCGCCGGCAAGCATCGGCGGCCCCGCAAGCCACGTCTGTCGCCCTTTTGCAGCATGTGCAGGACATCAAGATGCTCCCATATCATCCAGGAACATTAGCCGCCGATTGATCGCTGGCGGCTTGCACTCATGGCGCCCGTTGAGACGACTACCATTGACCCAACAGCACAGACGTCTCCGTTTGCAATAGTGTCGGGATAGAGCCACGTGGGCGACGAAATGGCACAGGGTGGTGTTCTCAGACGAGTCACGCTTCTGTTTTAGCAATGACAGTCGCCGTGTACGAGTCTGGCGCCGACGTGGTGACAGGGCCAATCCGGCAGCATCTGTGGAACGCCATACCGCGAGACAACGCGGTATAATGGTTTGGGGCGCCATCGCCTACGATAGCAGGTCATCTCTGGTCCGTATTCAGGGCACTATGACGGCCCAACGATACGTGGATGACGTGCTGCAGCCGATGACACTACCTTTCCTTCAGGAGGTGCCCAATGCCATTTTCCAGCAGGATAACGCCCGGCCGCACACGGCACACATCAGCCAACATGCCCTGCAAGGTACCCAGGTGCTTACCTGGCCAGCTGTCTCCCCTGATCTCTCACCTATCGAACATTTCTGGGACGTCATTGGACGTCGCTTGCATGCGTTGCCACCGTCACGTTCAGAAGACGAACTCTGGCAAATGGTTGACAGGGAATGGGCAGCCATCCCTCAGGACACCATCCGCATGCTCATTGCGTCTGTACCTAGACGTGTTACTGCCTGTATCGCCGCTCGCGGTGGTCCTACAACCTACTGATCAGACGTTCTTGCTGCTCAGTGGCAAGGTGTATAATGTTGCAATAAAGATCACTTATTGCTCGTTGCTGTCTCTCTCTGCTTGCCAAATTTCAGCACTTTCTGCCAACTCCTTCTTGGTGTTGCATTTTCAATGTCAGGTAGTGTATTACTAGAATCAATAAATATAGTAAGCTTACTATATTGATAGATTCTAAAGAGAAAGAAAGCGCAGTGTCTTAGCAACGGGAAAGAGTTTCGCTGTTAGGTGGCAACGCTAGTAATTCAGCTATTAGCGTGCAAACAGCGCTGTGAGAACCTTCCAATCATAGGCCTGATACAAAGTCTGTATGTCTCACAACACACTCCTTCCCCACAAGAAGAGACATTTGTACATGGGTATATCATCGTATTGAGTGTAAAAGTATGAGGGGAGAGTATGGGCATTTTTAGAGTCATTGCTTCTCATGCGTAGAAAACATAACTTTGTTTTGACTAAGTCAGGCTCCTGATGATGCTTTGACCTACCAACACCACTTGCTTCAACTTCAAAATTCCTTCCAATTTCTTTTATTTAACAGGCTATTATTATCAACTTCCTCGCCATGTTATGAGTGACTTTAGCTCACATACATAGAGAGTTCTGTAGAGTTTTATATCCGTTTCTAGATATAAGTATAAAATTAACACAAAGTATGCGAATGAAACACAAGTCCTTTTTACACACAATAACTTCTGAAGAAAAAGCATTTGGTGAAGTATGCATTAAACAATTTGTGGCATGAGTAAGGTAGAATGAACTTGCATAACCACAAAAGTCCCGATAAACCAATTATTGAGAGAAAAAATCAACTCTGATGTGCACTAAAACATTCTGAAATATTTTCTGTTACCGGTATCAGAAATTGCCACTAGGATCTTTTTCAGCAAGATTCAGCTTCTTGTCGCATTTCCAAGACTACTGTTCTTTTCCTCAAAGAAAATAAAACAAATGCATTGCCTTGGTTAGTAAATTCGCCAGAATTTGACCCCATTAAGAGTGTGGGGAATGATGGAAATGTCTTTAAGAGCTGATTCGAGAAAAAATTAACTTGCTTCTAGTCTCAAGAGATCGTTATAGCCATGTTTTGGTAAAATAAAGTACACCAAACCACATTATTGATGATTTTAAACTATCTTTGACTATAAGTTTTGAACATTTATTTTCAAGTTATCCTGGCATTTGGAACCCGTTAAAAATTATTCTACTTAGTAATATTTTTTTCATAGAATTTATAAAGGAATTATGTGTATACATGATTTTATAACGTGCAAAGTATATAATTTTTCAGGATTCCAGTTCCTATTTGCAATAATTGTTGTCTATGCTTATACTTTAAAATAATCATTCAACATATTTTCATGGATTAATTTTTAATTGGAATTCTAGGATAAATGCGGAGCTTGATTTTCTCGGAATTCCATTTATTTTCATAGAATATCTGCTTTAGTCTTACTAAATTTTTCATACACTGTTTAATTGTATTATATCAATTTACGCAATTATTTTTATTGCAATTGGATTCAATTCTATATGGGCTTAATTTACATTCTTTCTGTTTTATTTTATTATATTGTACATATTTTTGAGTCTTTATAATTTAATTACGCTTCAAAGGTTGAATTTGGAATCTCACTCTTCCATTGTATCAATTTTTCATGTAGTTCACATTCTAACTGGATGCAATTTCTCTAATTATTAAATGAAAATTTCCCCTTTCTTATGATTTGGTATCTGTTGTAGTAGAAGTGATTTTAATTACCAATTACATTTTCATTTTACATAGGATGTTCTACATAAAATTTTCTAGATAGAATGTCCCACGTGGAATGTTCTAGATGGATCGCATATGAATATGTACAAGATGAATAAAACAGTAAAAAAATATACGAACGAGTAATGCAGTTAAATAATAAATTAAAGTACATTTCGCAGATTATTAGAATATCAGGAGCGTCTTGCATGTGCACAAATAAACTAAATATAAATCATAACAGTATCCTTTTCCGAATTAGTTTGCGGTGTTATTTTTATTCACGCTTTCGTGTGTAATTGTATCTTGCCCTTTTATTGCATTATTGTGAGTCTTTATAAGTCGTACTTTTGAAAAGTATATAAAATACCGAGAACTATATCCATATATTGTAAAATTACTTTCGTCTTAAAATATACTTCAAGCTCTTCATTTCATTTGAATAACACGTTTCATTTGTATCAGTTCAATTTCGGTTCATAATACTTTCTCAGAAATTCCTCTTAGAAATAATCAGGTTCATTTTTTAACTTCTAAAGATTAATAAAAAATGTATAAGCACAAACCTCACCATATACAGGCGTACAGAGTATAAATTAAACACGAACATTGTTTTTCATACACAATGAATCTCATTGTTCCTACAAAATAAGGTAAAAGGAAACAACCCAACACCACTTTCTCCATGCGTGTTGTTCAACTCGCCTAGTGAAGTTTTAATATTCCTTCAGAAAAAACCGTTGCTCCCTACTAAATTATTAACCCCATCGGGCTATAAATTTTGCGTGTATACATTGTAAAATTATTTTCATCTAAAATAAAAAATAAATTTCAAATTTCTCATTTCATCCACTTTTAATTGATTTTAATTCAATTTCTGTTCCAATGACACTTTCATACAAGGTAGGTAGGTATTTAAATTAACGTCGCACTGAAGGAACACAACGGTCTATTGGCTACGGTCCGGGATCAATCCCAAAGGACAATACCACGTAATTTTGAACCACGGTCAGATGACGCACTTTCATAGAAATAATCACGTTAAGCATATACACTCACTTCTTAACTCCAACTAAAGAATAATAGAATAAATACATTCATAAAAAAAACTCTCACCCTATATAGGTACAGCATGAATATAACACGAACCCCTCTAACAAATTTATCATTTCATATCATAAGGCGAACATTGTTTCTTCATACACAATGTAGCTCATTGTCCCCACAAAATAAGGTAAGGGTGAACAACCCAACAAAACCACTTTTCCCTCGTGCTCTTATGCATACTCCAACTCGATAACAGAAAACCGGATAAGTCCAAAATCTCATTCAAAATCGAACCACGTACTCGCTGAAATTTTAATGCTCTCCTAGAACAAACCGGCGTTTCTTCCTACTAAATTATTAACCCATCGGGCTATAAATTTTACATTTCTATATCCATGAAGCAAAGCTCGATGCGTATAAAAAGGGATTTTTTGCCTCCAAAGAAATTTGAATGCATTTTTAATACCCTAGACACCAATGCCTTGTTCTAAGCCAGTAGCAACGGTTGGACGTTGCGGAATAATCTAGTGAGTTTTCTCTCAAGATTGCTTGGTAGCGTTCTGGTTCCAGGCTCATCTCGTGGTCTTTCTGTAATAATATATTAAGTTCTTCCGAATCGTCTCTACTGGCGAGTCGGGATGGTTAAGTATTTTAAATGTCAAGAAAGTAAAAGCTTCACAGAATGTCTAATATAGGCGATAAAAACATCAGGGAAACCTTATTAACACTGACACACCATACTTGGAGTGACGTTAACTTGATTATACAGGATACCATACAGAGAGTTAAAATATCTCACGTGCGCAAATGCGAAGTTCTGATTTGCTGAGAGTGAAATCACGCACTACGTACGTGACATGCGCGAAAGATATATTCGTTGAATATATTATGAAGTCGGTAGTCAGTAAAACAAAAATAAAATAAAAACAACATGTTCCTTTTCAATTCGGGAATTAAAATTTTATTCGGATTTCATTTATTATAAGATGAGGTTGGTAGTTAATTAACGTCGCACTGGAGCATCGCAAAGGGCTATTGGCGACGGTCCTAGATCAATCCCGAAGATCCAAGGACAACACCTGGTAACTTTGAATCGCTGTCAGATGATGAGAACACCTGAGCTGGCACCCCACTCTCCGAACTTCCACATCACGCGTGAGGACATTTGAAGCCATGTCAGATTTAACGTGTACCAGCATCGTGTGCACGACGGTCTTTGGTTGGACCTAGTTTCGAACTCGCAACCCTCCGCTTGCTTATCCGTTACTATTCCACTTGGGCTAATACGGATTTATCTAAGATGAATGTGAAGTGTTTCAATATTTTTATGGTGGAACTACCTACTTTGTAACAAAAATATGTACAATAGGTTGGACTGAAAAAAAAATCAGAATTCGCTGAACAAATTAATGCTAGGGATGGAATTCCTCCCGTCACCATTGTTTGTAATGGGATACTTCCCATGAAAATCCTTTGTAAGCAAATTTAATGACCTTTACTGAGCCGAACCTTTGCCGTATCTGCCGTTTGAAAAATTTTCTTGGTTGATAGTGAAAAACGTTTTACCGTCTACATCAGATGAAAAAACATTTCTGTTAATTATTTCAAAATTAAAACCTATTTCAACTAGGGACCTGATGTTGAAGTACTGTAATCCTGGCTATTTAGCAGTCTCGCAAGACAACACCTGAATTTGCTACAGCTAAGATTTTTTCCATAGACATGTTTAAAGGGACCCAAAACAATGGTTTTCAATCATAAAAATTCGTAAACATATTAGCTACAACACAAACCTTCCATAGTGAGTATATTTTGTTACACTATACAGTGCTTTATGATAAACATAAATTACACACACGACTACAATACATAAGATGCTGTTTGCCATTTTGATACATTTATTTTATTAGGAAATATGAACATATTTGACTCAATTATAAATGGCTAGGTGATTGGAACCTAGATTGTAATCAATTGTCTATATCTGCAAAGCTTTAAATTTTTCCTCTAATGCTAATTTTATCTACTACTTTGGCTTAGCGCATGATTTGTCATTTCTCATAAGATTTACAATTACTAATCAAATTGTATTTAATAATTTTAAAACCAGTATCCTAGAATATAAAAAAATTGTTTCATATATATTTTTAACGCCCGGCCAATAGCCATTACAAAAGACGAACTGGTAGGCCGCCGTTACACCCTACACGGGCAATAACTAACATACACGCGCTTACAAACCAGGATTCGAACACGGACCTTTTGGGTGGAAGACAAACGCAACGACCACTATACTAAGTAGGCTGTTTCGTAATTTTAAAATCATTAATTAGGAAAAAGTATTTTTAACATTTTACAGCATAGGTAAAGTTAGGTAGTAGAATTTACATTGGACTTGAGCAACACAACGGGTTATTGGCAAAGGTCAGGAATCAATCCTATAGATGTGAAATAAGATAGACTGATCAGTGCCATCGAGAGGACCTTCAAAAAGTGTATCCAACATGTCGCCTAGTAGTAACGTGACTTCTCTGTAAAAAATTAACTTGGAGGGCCGATTTGGCTTCTTATCGCTTCGTTTGGCGATATGGCAGGATATGTGTGGGAATTCGCATTTCTATAGAGTTGGGACAAAAGTTTTGAAATCGCCTATGTCGCTCAGATCAATCAGGAGATGGATCGTTGGATGGGCGTCTTCTCACGTCCCATGGACCAATCAGATGATGAATGTTTGGTTCCACTAGGCAGACGAACGTAATGTAAAGATTACGTTCATACTAGTTTTGGTGACATGATCCCGACCACATAAAAAGGCTACCATTGCTCGCTGTACTTTTATATTTCCTTCATGATTAATCCCTAAGGGAGAGATCCGAGGACAGCACCGTAATTTTAAATCACATCCAGATGATGAGGTCAACACCTGAGCTGGCTCTCCACTCTTCAAACTTCCACACCACGTCAACGTGAGGACATTTGAGGCCACGGCATATTTAACTTAAACCAGCCCCCTCATACCCGACGCGGTCTTTGATTCGACCGAGTTTCGAACTCGCAACCCTCTGGTTAATAATGCGAGACTCTACCAATTGGGCTACCGCGGCCCCCTTTACAACTCAATAAAAATCAAGTGATAACGATACTGTCATAAGTGCTTTATTTCCATTGCTCTTTCAACAAAATACAAAACTAATTTATATAAGAGAGATGAAATGTGTGTAATATGATATGAATAGATACAAACAATAAACCCTTCAAGGAACGTGCTCAATGCTAGTCTCCGACTTATTATCCATAGTATTTCATTCTACTTAAGATTTTTCTATCCTAATAACCGAATATCTCGAAAAATGTTTTAAAACTTTTAATTATGACGTTAAAAGATAAGAGACGAAAAGGATCCTCTGACATTAGTTTCTACTGATTGATAATATTTCATTAGCTTCATTATAGAGACTACACTTTCATTTCCTGCAAAGCTTTCCTTTAATCAGGATTAATGACTATAAAGAGATTTTCTATGCTCAGCAAGCCTAAGATTAATTGAAATGCATTAAACTATTCCATCAGTGGTTCTATTAGCAAAATAAAGAATTTGAAACCTTTATTAGCTCATCTTTCTTCTATTGAAACTGAATCACTTGAGTAATGAAGATAATCCTTACTCATTTCTTCATGTAAGAAATATGAGGTTCATAATCTTCTATTAATAAGACGAACATTGATATTTTTTCAGACTGTTCCTGCTACTTTGTATCAATGCAAAAGGGTCCCAGTTGGTAGAGTCGAGGACTAACAACCGGAGGGTTACTAGTACGAGACTCGATCCAACCAAAGACCGTCGTATACGTGGTGGCTGGTGACGCTAACCTTACAGGTGGTAGTCTCGAAGAAGCATCTCGTCGTTTGAAGAAAATTGACCAGATCTGATCAATTTTCGGGGGCTGGGGGTAGAACAGTTGAAAGAGCAATGGATAAGCAACCGGAGGGTTGCGAGTTCGAAATTTGGTCTAGACAAAGTACACGGGGGCTGTTAAATCTGTCGTGGCCTCAAATGTCCTCACGTTGGCGTGGTGTGACAATTCAGGTGTTGTCCACGTCATCTGACCGGGATTCAAAATTGCGAGGCTTTGCCCTTGGATCTTTCTCTTCGTGACTGATCTGGACTGTCGCCAATATCCCGTTGTGTTGCTCCAGTATGATGTTAATTAATTTCCCTCCCCTCTCCGTGATAGACGAGATATTTCGTCATTAAATGAAAACTTGCTAGATCTTGATTCATCATCAAAAAATTGACGGTATCTTGATGAGACATCTCGTCATTAACAAAGCTGTACAGATCTTGATGGACGAGATATCTCGTCAAAACCACTTGGATGGCTAAATGTCTTCACTTTGGTGTGGTGTGGAAGTTTGGAGTGGTGAGGGCACCTCAGGTGTTGACCTCGTTACCATCTAAATTGTAACAGAAAACACAATCATATTCATTTTCGGGTAGTTCTCCCAACAGATTTCCAATTTTATCAGAACCTTTTCTGTGTCATAGTTTTTGTGCTTGATAAGTGAAAAATTGACTAGTGAATAACTGATTGGAATACTAATTGCAAACTATGTACAAACAGACGTAAACACACGAATGAGATTGAACCTCAGGAACATATCCAATGACTCTTCCATTCCATACCAAGACGGATAGCAGCTTGTGGAGGCTTCATAGCATACCAATTTTTTTCAGATCATACTTTTTGTATTGTTCTGAAAATTTAATTATTTGTGTAAAATAATTTACTAATATATGTAGAACTCTTATTTATTGTAAAATGTGTGGAAAGAGACGTTCTTAATAATTAAAGATGGTTATTTACAATGAATAGGGGGAATTTATTTACAGGGTTTCATCATTACATCACATCGGTACATTGGGCGTGACCGTATGTCATCTCTTCAGGAGTCGTTCTCTGTGTCTCTCTCTATGAGATCTCTGAAAACTATTATGTTGCCAGTCATTCTCGTCATCGTGGTCCTTGATTACTTCCTGGATCATAAGAAATGGTAGGTGTTCTTGTCCTTCTTTATACCCAGATAACCACATATCTAGTATGTATTTCATTCTAATCGCATGATTATTTCATGGTGTTGCAAGTTTCACAGATTTTCTTGATAAGCATTGGTCGTTATTAAGACATAAATATAGCACATCGAATATTTTCTTTAATATATCGATGATGACCATAGTTGTGAGAATGCTTTTCAATAGACCAGGTGCAATAGGTTACTACCACTGATAGTTGACACGTGAACAGCATTCCTTGAAACAAAGCATTAACTCCTCTGAAGGCCTTCCCGGGGTTTGTTTTCATACTGAACTTCGGTCACAGGTCTCCAAGAAATCTGATATTCCGGCTTGTCTCCGGCAGTTTGCTTGTAAATTATTAATAGTATTCCAGGCGAGGCTACCCTTGTTTATACAGATGGTAGTAAAGACCAATAGTCTCGATCCGGCAGCGGAATTTTTATTAATGCTCTAAACAAGGGTACTGTAAAAATCAAGAAAGGAAATCCAAACTTCAGTTTTCAGAAGTGAGCTCATTGATGAAGGACTTAACTACATTCTGTTCCGAACCCAAAAGTGATTTTGTCCGACAGTCACAGCTCCATCCAACATCAATCTAATTGGCACAATGTGGGAGATAGAACTGGCATAGGGATCCTTAATAAACCCAAGCATGTCTCATCTTTCTGTGAGTTGCACCTACAGTGAATCCCTTCACACGTGGACCTCAAGGGAAACGAGGTAGTGGATAATTTGGAGAAGAGGGGTGTCGATGAACCATTGTCCGATACTCACTGATTGACATTTCTTGAGCTTTACTCTATTAGAAAAATCTTGATAAGAAGGACTACAGTTTCTCACTCACACTAATGTAGTTTTAGTTCTCTTTAGAGAGTTAGTTCACTAGTATAATTGGTGTACTTCATTAGGTTAGTCCCAGCAGGTGATGCTGTTTTACCACTATGATTTGCTTCTTAAATAACCGCTTCAGTTAAAATCACAAACACGTTTATTTAACAGAACACAACACGAACATAAGACATTTAAGAAAATTGAAATTAATAATATATCCTCTATGGGATTTACAAATCACACACCGGTGACACGCCTGTGTTTTTCTTACACCGAGCGATCTACCTCGCTCCTAAGACCTCCTCGGTACTTGGTACTTATTGCCACTTCCTTTCGGAAGTTGGCGAACGTTTTTTATTATTGGCGGTCGCCAATTGTGTCTTTCCATTCTAAACAGTCTTACAGAAGGCATGGATCATACCCCGGTACACTCTTGGTATCGTGGGGTTCGCTCCGGAAGATCTTTTGCTCTCAATCGCGACCGACATATCCAGACAGCGCTTTCCCGCTTTTTCAGTGACCATCTGAGGGTCTCACATTTTGCTGTGGTCGCAAGATTCATCCTTTTCGACCTGTTTTCTCAACCTCTTTTGGTGTATGACTTTGTGCGGGTGAATGAACTTGTGGATTTGGTCTAGCTGGAGCTAGAAGGGGAGATTAGCAACAACAACGTGAAAAAGCATTGTGGACAAACTAATTTTCTTTAAAATTATATGCTTAAATCTTATCCGTATCGTAAGTGTTTAAGCACGATACATGTAGAGATAAGTATATTCTAATTCAGAAATTCCGCATTTTATTGAGGAGTATTTTAAATAGAAACTTGATCATGCGAGAACATTTATATCTCTAATTTGGAAAACTCTTCGCTGCAAAATGCGAGGCAATTTTTCAGTCGTGTATCTAGAAAAACATCACCCAAGTCTGCAATTATTCCGTCTACATGGATCCAATTGATTTGGAAGCGAATACAACTCAGATTAAGCACTAGCCGAGCCCGTATAGCGAGTTAACCTCCAATGACTCGCCACACAGAATTCTTTTTAACAGAACTGCTAAAACTTCAGCAAGAATCTGAAAACTTTTAACGACAGTCGTCTCCTGCGCGCTATTTGTAGATATTTACTCGAGTACTTAAATTCACCCCACCCCCACTGAATGGCTACTTACGACGGAGATCTTTCAGAGACCCTTTAAAATGGCAATTTTAAATCTTCTCAAGATACCCCCACTTCCCTTTGCTTTAATCCCGAATGCAAAGCAATATTTCACTTTTATCTCCCGAGCAGAAACCTCGTTTCCGAGTCATTATTGATCAGGCTATTACTGACTATCGAAAAGGAAACAAAATTAAGATTCTAAACATTAGGCTTAACGTAATGGCCGTCATTAAGGGTCTGGGAGTGCAAGTTTCGAATGGCATATTTTAAAATAAACTATGCTTTCGAATCTGAGGAGGAAATAAACGAAGAGGACACAATCTTCGAAAGGGGAAACTTGACGTGGATTAATGATGGGATTCTGCCTGCGATGGTTAAAAACAGAAAATGGTGTTTCATCTGTCTCCGTAACTATTAACAAGATTGTTTACAAACTTGCATATCCGTCGTTTCTTCTGTTGACTTTGTTCAGCTGAGCAATTCCTCGTAAATGCTTGCTGTAATCATCAGACTTTTATCAAGTATCAAAACGAATGCGATACCAAAATGAATTAGAAATTCTACGTTCTTTGCAAGCTTTTTAAAGGGAAGAGTAATTCAGTTTTTAGTACTTTTATATCTTTGATGAAAAATGAAATGTATAATATTCGTAACCATGGCTGTTTGCATGCTTTAATTTTTATCGTTTTCTTCCTTACTTTTGTTTAATTCAAAAATTCGTCGTAAAATGTTTGCTGTGGTCGTCAGACTTTTATCATATCACAATGACGAATACAATAACAATGTAAATTAGAAACTCTTTATTCTTTATAAACTTTATAAAGGAAAGAGTAATTCAATTTTTAGTACTTGTGTATCTGATTAAGAAATATAATATATATTTACAACCTTGCTGTTTACATTCTTTAATTTTTACCGTTTTCTCTCTTGTTTTTTAATTCAAAAATTCGTCGTAAAATGTTTGCTGATGTCATCAGACTTTTATTACGTAACAAGACAAATATAATAACAACATAAATTAGAAGTTCTATATTCTCTTCACAAACTGTATAAAAGAGAGAATATTTCAGTGTTTAGTATTTGCTATATAGCTCTTCTATAAAGAAATAATAATACGATTAAATTTATAATACGATCAACTTAATGGTTGGTTACAAACTTGACTTTTGAAACTTTTCTTCTGTTGTCGTTGTTTAGTTCAGCAATTCTTCGTAAACGCTTGCTGCAATCATCAGTTATGTAATAAGACGAATGCAATAACAAAATGAATTAGAATTCTACGTTCTTTACAAGCTTTATAATGAAAAGAGTACTTAGTTTTTCGTATTTTCGGTATCCCTTTCATGAACAAATTAAATATTTCATATTCGCAATCATGGCTGTTTACAAACTTGAACATTTTTAGTTTTCCCTCATGTCTTTGTTTAATTATATAATTCCAATGCAAAGTATTTACAGTAATCACCAAACTTTAAGAGCCAATTCACTAAGACGAATATTGAACAGAGTTCTATTCTACCACATTATTATAAAATTTAAAATAAACTATGCTTTTTGAGGATCTTCGAAAAGAGGGAAACTTGACGTCGATTAACGATGTGATTCGGTCTACTTGGAACGATGGTTAAAAACAAAAAGTGATGTTTCATCTGCCTCTGTAACTATTAACAATATCATTTACAAACTTCTATTTCCATCATTTCTTCTGTTGCCTTTCTTTAGTTAAGCGATTCCTCGTAAAATCTCACTCATCAGACCTTTTGTTCATCAAACTTGCTTTGAGTTCAAATTCTGTACAATGACGAACTTACAGCGTAGTATTACACTCAGTTTTCCTATCAATATTTTATATTTGCAGAACTCTTGTACCAGGGATGCGATATTTCCGAATTCCACCATTATGAAATACTGACTAATCATATTGATACGATATTCATGACTAATTTCTTTTCAAGGAAATACATTTCTTGCTTGAAATTCCATTCCGCACGTGAAAGAACAGCTTATTTTAAAATTAAATGTCTTCAAACAAGAAAACAAACGAAACCAAGTTAATCAAATGCAATTCTTCAAAAAACAGAAAGTCAATTTTACAGAGCTTTTAAAAAATAAAATCGATATTTTCAACGAGTGTTTATAGCAAAATTTCATAAATATAGCTTCAACTCGTAAATAACCTCGATCATCTGTCACTTAACCCTCCTAGTGATTGTCTCGACGAGGTATCTTGCCATAAGCAAAACTAACCAGATTTTGATAGACGCGATATATCGTCAATCAAATTCTCGTCGTCTCACATCATTAGAAGAAAACTGACGACATCTTGATCTCGTCATCATCAAAAAATCGGCAATATATTGATGACGAGGTATCTTGCCATAAGCAAAATTGGTCAAATCTTGATGAACGAGATATCTCGTCAAAACCACTTGGAGAGTTAAGACAAAAGACAACTAACGGCCGTTATTGATCAAGAAAAAAATAAAGAAAGAAACTGAATTAGATATAAATTTTTAAATAAAACAAAACTAATTGTTCCGATTCTTATCTCTTTTATTAGATTCATGCAGCAAGTACTGCTGCCTGCTGGCATCCAATAAAAAAAGCTTATCTTAAACTTACTCCTTCAAACAATTTTAATTTACTTTTATGAATTTCGCAAAACGACTTTAAACTCACGGCAGTTACAGCCCGTATTCGTCACGCAAAAATACCGAAAGCATTATTTAATTAAACGCATAATACGCAAAAGTGTTCGAACGTCAAACAAATAATGGAATTATACCCCCAAAAGGCATAGGTGCAGATCAAAATATCGAGTTTTGACACTTGATGGGGAAGAAATCAAATAAAGAGAACAAAATTCCGAGCAGTTTCATCGGAAAGAAAAGAAATCGAGCAAAATAAAGAACGAAAGAACAGTGGGAAACTGGCTGGGCAGTGGAGGAAAATTCAAAACTCGCACAATTCGAAACCAAATCGAATTACCCCTTAATTCAATTTTCGAGCGACATATTTCTTTTTCACCGTTATTATTATTATTGTTATTGCTATTATATTTTCCTCCTTCAATCTAGTGATTACTCGGGCTCTGTTTTTTTCTCAGCCCTGCAATTTCAAAACGAATTGGTGCTTCCCTCTCCAATAAATGAAATAACATACTTGAGAGAAGAAAATGAGCAAAAAATAAGAAGGGCGACAATTATATTTCATTACTCGGAAGCAGACAATTTTTCCGGCTGAGGGAGCTTTTAGCATAATCGCAGATCTTTTGTGTCATTTTGCATTATGGGATTATAGAAGGGGTCTTGTAAAAATTACGCATCTGGTGACCTGAGATACTTAGCAAAGCCATCCTGTAACCCTCCGATCATCTCAAGATTTGAGAGTAGTAGTGTTGCTTTTACCCCGGAACACACTTAACACTCAAATTTAAACTGGGAATAACGTTGGTATCTGAATTACTTGAAATGCAGTGTCGCCATCTATTGTACTGTATTTTTATACTGAGATACACAGAATGCAATGCATTTAATTGTCGTTAATTTAGTGCTTATGTACTTCTAATGCACAATAATAAATCATTCTTTCCCCACATATAAAGGATCCATGATGAAAACTCCCCATAGAAGGTTTCTAAACTAATATAAACCTTAAAATTGAATTGATTGAACTATTCTTGGCTATATCAATGCCTCTTTGGATTTATTGGTGGAAGACCAAGAGGAAGCAGCTTCTCTTCTACTCAAGGGACAGGATCTTATGGTCCTGGTCTAGAATTTTTTGGACCAGGGGAATAAGTGACAACACAAAATTGAATCCTTAAATTCAGACAGAAAATTATTATTTATAATTGACAATAAAACAAATCTAAAGAGACACTTCTTTATAGTATTAATCCTCCAAGGGGTTTCGACGAGATATCTGATCGATCAAGATCTGACCAATTTTGATAATGACGAGATATCTCGTCATCAAGATAGTACCAATTTTATATGATGAGGAGATCAAGATTTGGTCAGTTATTTTCTAATGACGATATATTTCATCCATCAAGATCTGGATTATGGCTAGTCCTAGTCCGTTTTATGTAACAACAAGGGTTTACTTTCAGAAAAGATATACATTTTTTATAATATTACTATAAGTTGGTTGTGCCCCAATACTCTTTCGACCCGCTATACTTTATGACCTAATTAAAGGCGTTTTGAAATTGTTTGTTTGATCTTTTCTTATCTAATAACACGTTGTATGATAGAAGAAAATGGTGCATGTGTTTGTTATAGACTTGTGAACCAATGACAAACATGAAAATTATGTGTTTTATTTGTTATATGCAGGCGTAAATGATCAATAGCTCTTATAATTTTCTGTTTGATCAACCATGAACACAAACTTATCAATTGCAATAGTACTTTCCACATGAAAGGGATTATAAACCACTCAGGGTATGGATGTTCGTGGTAGTTTGAAATCTACATTAAGCCGTATGTTCCTGTCTAATTAGCTGAACCTTAAGCACAGAAATGACAGTAGAGCTACAAACCAGACCAAAATGGTTAAACACAACAAATAATTTTGAATGCATTTATGCATGTAGTTGACTTTTTGGTCCCACTGAGGCAACACAGCAGGTTATTGGCGACCGGTTATCTGGGATTAGTCCCGAAGGGAAAGATCAATACCTCGTAATTTTGAACCACTGTCAGATGACGAGGTCAACACCTGCGCTGGCACCCCACTTTTCAAACTTTCTAAACTACTCAGGGTATGGATGTTCGTGGTAGTTTTAAATCTACATTAAGCCGTATTTCCTATCTAATTAGCTGAACCTTAAGCACAGAAATGTCAGTAGAGCGACAAACCAGACCAAAATGGTTAAACACAACAAATAATTTTGAATGCATTTATGCATGTAGTTGACTTTTTGGTCCCACTGAGGCAACACAGCAGGTTATTGGCGACCGGTTATCTGGGATTAGTCCCGAAGGGAAAGATCAATACCTCGTAATTTTGAACCACTGTCAGATGACGAGGTCAACACCTGCGCTGGCACCCCACTTTTCAAACTTTCTAAACTACTCAGGGTATGGATGTTCGTGGTAGTTTTAAATCTACATTAAGCCGTATTTCCTGTCTAATTAGCTGAACCTTAAGCACAGAAATGTCAGTAGAGCGACAAACCAAACCAAAATGGTTAAACACAACAGATAATTTTGAATGCATTTATGCATGTAGTTGACTTTTATGTCACACTGAAGCAGCACAACGGGTTATTGGCAGTTATGTCCGGTATTAATTCCGAAGGGAAAGAACAATAACTCATAATTTTGAATCACGGTCAGATGACGAGGTCAACACCTGCGCTGGCACTCCACGTTTCAAACTTCCACACTACACCAACTTGAGAACATTTGAGGCCACGACAGATTTAACGTGCACCGGCCGCCGCGTACAAGACGGTTTTTGGACGGATCTAGTTTTGAACTCGCAACCCTCCTGTTGCTAATCTGCTACTCTTCTGACCAGACTACCGTGGACCCAGATAATTTTGAAATAAAATCAATTGATAAAAAACTACATCTACTAAGTCTTGCCTTCCTGTTTCGATTCAGGTTGCTGGGAAAACAGAATATAATTGCTCTTTAATGTTTACTTTCTTATCTTAGCCTTTTTTTAATTTTGCCCATAATTTCCTTCTCGCATGTTTGCTTTCTTATAAGACCTGCAATTAAAGGGGATTAAAGCTAATTTAGTAGAGCATTTTTTTCGCGAATGAAGCAACACTAAGAAACAAAGAATAGCATAATTAACATAAGAACTATAGCTCTTGGCTATTGAAAGATGAATTTTAAAGAAATGCGAGGAAGCATCACAGCAGGGCTTAGGGCGAGAAAGAAGCAAAACGAGGAGAATGAAAAATACTAAAAACTTAAACTTAATAAAAGAAATATGCCAAAGGCCGAACTTTCTGCTTTATTTGTAATGCTTTTGCATGTTGGAAAGCTTAATGGGTGATTAGAATAAAACTTTATTGATGACAAATCAATAGAAGGTATTTATATATTCATCCAACACAAAACAGTTTTCAGTTCTTAAGAGGTAAACGGTGGTTGAATTAAAGTCGAACTGTAGCAACACAACAGGATAATTGCAACGGTCCGTGATCAATCCTGAAAGGAAAGATCCTAGGACAACAAATCTTAATTTTGAACCGCTGTCAGATGACAAGGTCACACCTGAGCTGGCACCCAACACTTCAAACTTCCTCACCTCACCAACGTGAGGACATTTGATCCCACGACAGATTTAACGTGCACCAACCCTCTCTTACTCCACGATCTTTGAATGGATCTAGTTTCGAAGTCACAGTCCTCTAGTTCCTAATCTTCTACTCTTCCAACTGGGCTCCCGTGGCTTTCGAGGAAAGTGGGATTATTTTTAATTTGGTAAAATACTGAATTATTAACATCCATATCATCATTCCAGATTTCGTCGAAGATATATTTCCCTATAAGTGAAGGAAACTATTCCTCTTTTTCTCAATCCGAAATTTCAATGCAAGTAGAATTTGTTCTTTTTGTGATTTGAGAGGGATTTTCAGTACAGACCAGTGGTCGGCAAACTCATTAGTCAAAAGAGCCAAAGATCAGCAGTACAACGATTAATATTTCTTTTGAGAGCCAAATTTCTTTTCAAGAACCATGTTTTTAGGAGTAGGTTTAAACTAGCTACTAACATTAAATAAAACGAGATATAATAATAATCTTATTTATTGACAAAAAATATTTTTTACATTAAAATAAAAATATGAGAAAACGCGCATTTAATGTGAACAATGACCTTGCATTTCCTTGGAAAGTTTGGATAAGTCAAGTTTGTATATCGTTGTTTTTAATTTCAAGCAGGATTCCAGATTCTCATCAATAAGACAATTTCTCAATTTACTTTTGATAAGGTTCATGCTTGAAAAAGATCGTTCGCATGAATATGTAGAGCCAAAGAGTGAAAGAACTGCAAATATTAGTTTTTTTTAACTGATCATGAATCAGGAACACTATTCCAGGTGTTGAAAATTATCATGCCTTCCTTCTCCAGGTCTTTCAAAGCAGACCACTTTTTCTGTGAACTAAGATCACATTTATTTTCTCTATATCAACATTAAGGAGTTCAAATTTGGAGATCCATAATTCTTTGTTTTTTAACTCCAGTAGTTGCATTTCAAAAGCGCCAATGTCAATATTAAAGGGAGAAAAATTCAATTATGTTACGTCAGCACTGAGAGGTGTTTAACAAAGGCTAACGTCGCTATGCTATTTCTGAATTCCTGAAACCTCCGTAGAAAATCTTCCCTCATATTTAAAATTGTTGTTTTGAAATAGTAAATGTCAATTACCGAGTTATTTTCTTGGCGATGTTTCAGCAGGCTTGGAAAATGAATTAATGTTTCTCTTTTAAAATCTTGAGCAAAAAGGGATAATTTGTTTTCGAATGAAATGACTTCTTCCAACATCGAAAAAATTGCGTTTCCTTTCCCCTATAGTTTACGATTAAGATTATTTGGATAAGACGTAACGTCTACCATGAAATAAAATTTTTGGATCCACTGATCGTCCGTTAGTTCAGGATAGTCAACACTCTTCTCAAGAAGAAATGCTTTAATTGCAAATAATAAGGAAGCGAAACGTTTTAAAACGTTTCCTCTTGAAAGCCAACGTACCTTATTATGCAGAAGAATATCTGTGTATTCATTCCATTTCAACTAACAATTCTTTAAATTGGCGATGATACAGAGCTTTAGCTACAATTGTGTTGACAATCTTGATCACCAATTCCATAACATTGCAAATTTCTTCTGTAAATGTCTGCGCACAAAGCGCTTCTTTATGAATGATGCAATAGTATCTCGTGATTAATTTTTTCCTTCAAAATAGAAACAAAACCTTTTCTCACTCCGGTCATACTTTTTGCCCCATTTGTTGAAATTGAAACCATTTTATCGAGTGGAATATGATGTTTCTCCATGCATTCAATGACAGTATTTGCATTATCCTCGCCACGTGTTTGACCTTTCAGTGACAATAATCCTAAAATTTCTTTAGGACCGGTAGACGAAATAAATCGAACAAAAAGTGAAACTTGCTCTGTCATTTATGTCACAAGATTCTTCAACAGCTATTGATAAAGCTGAAACCAATTTAAGATCTTCGATTTGCTGATTGGTTATATATTCGAAGACATTTTGACTGTTTTGTCTTTTACTGTTTTAGCAGACAGTGGTAACTAGTTTTTTTAAGAATTTCTGCCTTGTTCTTAAAATTCCGTAATAGCTCTTCGGGTGCATTTATAAAACAACTTTTAATGTATTCACCGTCTGTGTATGGTTTGCCTCTCTGAGCAAACTTTGACTAACAATAAAGCTTGCAATATTAACCATTATTGGAAGTTTGCACACAATAATTAAATACAGAACTTGATTTTTCTTGACTCTTCTGAAGTTCCTCAACTGCTTTCTTCCTCGCATCACCTACGGGATATTTACTGCCAAATGACGCGTGATTAGTTGTAAATTGTCTCTCCAAATTTGATTTCTTGTTACGCGGCAATTTTTCTTGACAAATAAGATAGGTCGTAAGGCCATTTTAGATTTGTATAAACGCGAACGATTCGGTCCATTCAACCTTAAATTCACGGAGCTGTGACTGACTCGGCTCTCACTCAACTCGTGCGTTAGTCGAAATCGATTCGTGGCAGAGCCGCACTCAAGTGGCTAAAGAGCCGCGGTTTGCCGACCACTGGTATAGACAAACAAACCAGACGAGGAAAATGAAGATTTAACTTCCGCTACCCGAATGCTCTCGTATGGTGCATATCGGAATAACCTTAAAATGTAGTAAATCGCCGTTTCGGTTTTATAGCAGAGCAAATATATACGGTGAGGCTAAATTGTTTTTACAAAATAAGAGGGGTGATAGTACCCATCCAGACGAGTAATAATTACCATGGAACATAGGGTCGCATTCCACTCTGAGAGGAAGAAAAGAGTTACGTCGAAATGCATCGAGCATGAACAAGTCATCGCCTCTGACGTCGTTTTGTACCAGCACACTTTTCCAGCACGGTCCGGCACTTCTTGAATGTCACATATCCCGCACGATGGATCGAACGTGGCGGACCTGTGGCTCGACCTCCTCGCTCACCGGATCTCAACCCACTGGACTTTTTCTTTTGGGACACATGAAATCTTTAGTGTGTGTACTAGACGTCAGTGGACTCGGCTGAAGATCTCGTAGCGAGAATCGGTGTTGCCGCAGACAAAATTAACATAACACCAGGAATCTTCGAGAGGGTGAGCCAGTCATTCCTTCGCCGGTGTGAACTGTGCAACGACACGAGTAGCCGCCACTTTGAGCACTTGCTGTGAGTTTTTCTCTGATCAATAAATCAGATTGTGCAACTTTTGGTATCGTTCATTCGCTTTCCCAACACTGTTGTAAGTTCATGTTGAAATTCTAATTTAACTCTTTTCTGCCTCTCAGAGACCCTATGTTCCATGGTAATTATTGCTGGTCTGGATGGGTACTATCACCCCTCTTATTTTGTAAAAACAATTTAGACTCACCCTGTATAGGTACATTCAATAGGGAATGTCTTCTATACGTAAATCCCTATGCATAAAATTTGCTGAAGGGGAGATCTTAATATTAAGTTGAGCACAATCTTATTGTTTACAATTACAACATCGAATTTTGACACCAATTTTGAATCTATATCAAAATATAACAGAATACCAAGTTTTCAAGTATTTGGTCCAGCCGCTCGTAGCTGATTGGTTTTATGGCACAAGGTCCAAACGAAATGGACAAGACGAGTCATTACTGGATTATGAATAGGGCAAATTTTGAAGCACCTAATGACTACTATATCAGGTAGGTGACTCCTAATTTTGAATTAGCTAAGCAAATTTTAATCTCGAAAGTTAGCCTCATGATTGAAACCGCCTTTATTAGAGGGATTTTCAGTGTAAACAAACAAATCAGGCGGTCTGAGAAGATTTTACTTCTGCTGTCCAAATGCTTAAATGCATGATACATATAGGTTTCATCCAAATATAGTTTATCGCCGCTTTGTCAATTAATCTAATGGCGTTTTGGTGTTTAATCTAATTAGCGCTGTCCTATTAACTATCCTACTTCTTTAGGTCATCAGCAACCTGGCACTATCGATCAGTCTTCAATTGACTTTATTTTTCTTAGTATACAATTGAGTAATCTTGCACAAGACATGTACCACTAACTTTTCGGTATGATGCAGAGTAATATAATGTTTAGATAAACAGATGAAAACCTTAGTCAAATTGATAGTAAAAAATTAAAATCCTTCAAAAAATGACTAATAAAGATTAGAAACGATCGTCAATGGCCAAATGATGGTGGACATTTTGCTCCACCAAAATGGCAATTGATCTTTTTTAGTTTACTAGTCGCTATTTTTAACTTTTTCATTTCTACTAATATAATATTTGCCTAGGTAAGTATTAAAATCAGTTACACAGCAGATATGCATTTGCCAGGTCCCAGGTGCGTAGGCTGTATTCGCGTATTAAGGACAAAGGTACTCAGGGAATAACCTATTATCCGAATTACTAAATTCCCTATGACGAGCAGCTATGTTCGCATATTGTGATGACAAATGTAGTAATGGAAATGTTGTGTTATTTAGGATGAGAGTGCGTGTACCTAAATAACTGCCTACTAATTGGGGATTGTAATTTGACTTGTATTAATTTTCGAGGTCCCATCGTTAACGTCAGGCAGTGTGACAACCTATGGTGTTTTGGGAGTGGAAAAGTAATTGATGGTTTAGGTTATTTATCTATACAAGGGGTCTCAAGGCTTCCTGTTGAAATTTTGAGGGGGGGTGGGGAAAACAGAATTGAACAGTATTCAAACAGGGGTGTAAGTCTTTAAACGCCACTTGGATTTACAAAGAAGGCGCGTATCGGAAGCGTGAAAGAATCAAAAACTTGGCATTCGAGTACTTTCAAGTATCGAATACATATACAAAAAACAATTAATCAATAATAATAAGCCAGCTGCGATATACGGTAGTGAATACTTCTGTACCTGAATATTTTATTTGTGTGAACATTTTTGTATCTGAATATTTTAGTATTTAAATACGTTTGTATCTTAATACTTTGGTATTCGAATACTTTTGAATCTGAATACTTTTGAATCTGAATATTTTGATATTCGAATACTTTTGTATCGGAACTCTAGTATTCAAAACCTTTGGATGAATACTTTTGTATCTGAATACTTTGAATACTTTTGTATCTGAATACTTTTGTATCTGAATATACTTTGGATGAAACCTTTTATTTGAATACTTCGGTATTCGAATACTTTTATTTGAATACTTTTATTTGAATACTTCGGTATTTGAATACTTTTATCTGAAAATTTTGGTTTTTGAATACTTTTGTATCTGAATACTTTGGCATTCGAATATTTTGTATGAATACTTTTGTATCTGAATACTTTTGCATCTGAATACTTAGGATGATTGATATTGTATTTGAATGCTTCTTACAGAAACTTTGAGGGGAGATAGGGAAATCAGAATTGAACGGTATTGAAACAGGGATGCATGTCCTGAAGCGCCACCTGGATTTGTGAGAAGGCGCTGATCGGAAGTGTGATGCTTGGATCATCGTCATTTTTAGAGATAGGACAGAATCGAGTTCTTTTTAGAATCGGAAAGTTAGCATTCGAATACTTTCAAATATCGAGTATTTGAAGTAGGTAGGTGTTTAATTAATGTCGCACTGGAACAACACAGCGGTCTACTGGCGACAATCTGGGATCAACCCCCGAAGGTAAAGAACCGAAAGTAGGTATTTGAATACTTATTCCAAAAACGAGTAATCGACAATAAGAGTCAGCCAACTGCGATTAAGGTTATGAACACTTCTGTTTCTGAATATTTTGGTATTCGAAAACTTTGGTAATTAGGTAGGTAGGTAATTGAATTAACGTTGCACTGGAGAAACACAACGGGCTATTGGCGATGGTCCGGAATCCAATCTTGAGTTAAAAGATTCGAGTACAATATTTCGTAATTTTGAACCACTCGAAAAGTGAATGAATACCTTTGTATCAGAATACCTGTGAATACCTTTGTATATGAATACTTTGGATGAATAACTTTATATCTGAATACCTTTGTATCTGAATATTTTGGATGAATATCTGTGAATACCTTTGTATCTGAATACTTTGAATGAATACTTTTGTATCTGAATACTTTGGATGAATACTTTTGTATCTGAATACTTTTAAGTCTGACTACGTCAGTTTTCAAATACTTTGGATGAATACTTTGGTGCTTTGGTATAAAGTTGTACACCCTGCATCCATACACAAGCAGATTTCTGCAACTTTGTCTTCGAAAAATGTACCGAAGATAACTTTGACCGGAAACATCGTCCATGGTAATATAGCCATTTAGGCTCAAAACGCAAAACTAAAAGTTAAGCATTTTCTCTGTCTTATAGGGTTTTAAAGCTTATTTCTTTGTAGCTAGAAACATTTTATGGAAGAGACACCCAAAACTTTCAAATCTTTCCACATAAAAATTAATAATAGCATTTTAAAAGTGCTATTAATTACTTGATGTCCGTTAATAAGGAAATAAAAATTGTTAAGATGAATATGTTCTAATGAATTATCCCTTACAAAAGCCATTGTCAAACTTTTTTTTTCCGTCAAATTTTTCTTATTCCTTATTGTTTCCTCGGAGAATTTCCTTGCTTTTAAAGCTTAATTATGTATTCTTTTTCTAAGCTCTAAACATTCTTCTAAGTTTCCATAAAATAGATTAACATAGTCAATTCGTAGTTTAGGACATCCGTAAAATAAAATCAAAGTTCTCTTTTCACAGAAATAAATTTCGACTTTGCATGCTTTTCTACCACATACAGCTTGGAGATATTGCTTTGACTTTACAGCGTCATACATTTTCATGCACTAAAAATACTGATTTGCGAGACAATTGTTTAACATACTTCTTTTCTTTAACAAATAGGGCCACGATAGCCCGGTTGGAAGAGTAAAAGATTAGCAATCGGAGGGTTGTAAGTTCGAATCCAATCAAAGAACGTCGTGTACAAAGGAGGATGGCGCACGTTAAATCTGTCGTGACCGCAAATGTCCTCACGTTTGCATGATGTGGAAGCTTGGAGAAGGGGGTGTCAGCTCAGGTGTTGTCCTAGTCATCTGACCGTGGTTCGAAATTACGTGGTGTTGTCCTCGGTTCTTTCCTTTCGGGTTTGATCCCGGACCGTCGTCGATAGCCCGTTGTGTTGCTTCAGTGCGACGTTAATTAAAATACCTACCTACCTTGAATGAAAGACGTGATTGATCTCAGGTGACTCAGAAGTGGTTACTTCTGAAACAGGCTTTATAATTTCCAAACATTCTTTGTAACTTACGGATAATGCAACTCTCGAGAGAAGACAATCGACCTTGGGTCAATTGATTTCGGAATACATGTGAAAGCGCGTTTGGAGAGGGCTGCAAAAGCATAGATGGTGATTGCCGTTGATGTTTTCATCGCTATCGCTTTCGGTACTGAACGATAAACTTAGGACAAGAATCCCCGTTGAAGACATCAATTATGAAGGGATTTATTTATGAACGTTACCAAGTCTCCTAGTTTAATCAATAGACTCGTTCTAACCCTATGCATATCGTTTCCTTCTTTGGTTACGGCAGCCGGCCCAACGGCTTTACAGGCAACTTACTGAAACCGGACGAAACGGCCTTTGAAATGCTTTTCCCCAGGAGCAGAAGTAATATGTGTCGTCCCATTATCACCTAATGTGTCGGTTTCTATTGTCGGGTCGTTGGTATACCTAGAAGGGACAGATTCTTCCGGGGTAAACTGAAAGGGCGGCGGTGACTTTTTAAGTGTATCTCTTTTTATTTACTCAACCTCTCACAGACTAGATGCTCGAGGATAAACAATTTTCGAGGCTCCCCGTCGGTAACCCTGACATCTTTGTCAACGGGAAGATAAGGCTATTCACACGCGTGTCTCTTTGTAACACATAAAGGAGGGGATGGAAATCGTAATGGGCTTGGGCGATTCTTCAGGAGTTTGAGGTCTGAAAGAATCCGACCCTTTCGTAACGAGGAGACTCGAAATTTTCGGCCCGTTGGACCGGTCCCCGTATCCAGAGGGTTAAACCATGTGACTCAACTACCTTCTTCCGGAAGCCGCACTATAACAGACTGTAAATTTTAACCCTCCAAGTGGTTTCGATCAGATATGTCGTCCAAGAACTGGTCAATTTGTGTACTGAATTCAGTACTATCCTTAACTATTGGATATGTATATTTTCAGACTGGTCCACTTACGCAAAACTTCGATTTACATCGATTAAGCTATACAGCATTTATTTTTTAACATCAATAACTTTTCTGGGATTGCACGGTTTCCCCGTATTCATCCCTTCTATGGCCAGGAAATACCCAAAGAAGTTTCCACAATAAAGACCATAGCACATATATACTAACAGAATCATCCACATGAATGGCTTTCGAGTTACGAAAAATCCTCATAAGGAATTACCTCTATCTTGTACATTCATTCCTGATCTTATTCTTCATGTAGCTTTACCGCTCCTGAAAGAGTAAAAAATCCCCTGGAGGTGTTTGGCGCGTGGATCAGATAAGCCCTTGAGAGGTGCGAATAAAACCGAGGATTATAGAAATCCTCTACCTTAATCCTCAAAGCAAGTGGGCAGAAGCGATAAAAATGAGAGGATGGTTTGGTTCATTTAGTTTCAGGTGGAGTCTTGGAGCTTAGATCTATTGGAGGCTCCATCGTTTTGGGGATCATACAGTAGAGATGACAGCACACGCAAGTTTTGGCAAGGCGACTTCTATTCTTTAAATGAGTAGGACTAGCAATCTATCAAGGGAGATATATTACTTTTATCAGAATAGACTAACAAGCAGTGACGGATTATTTAGTTGACGTGGTGACTGGATTGAGTTTGTAAAGTTTTGAGTTCAAGTTGTTAAATTAGTTTCCTAGTTAATCACATCTTCCGAAATAATCTTCCTTCATGCCTGCCAACCTCCATGAAAAAAACATAAACAAGTGCATATATTTATAATACTGCATATCTTTACGTAGAACTCTGTGTGAATAGCGCGAGAAATGGATTCCCACGCTGAACTTCTTCCCGGCACGCTGCTCACGCTTTCGCTCATACATCTGGAGTCTTTCGAATCCCAGATGCCTCTGCTTCCTCTCAAAGTGCAGTTCCATGATCGCGAGAGTACTTTGCGTTGTGTTTCTTGTGCATCTATGGAATTCTTAAGTCGATGATCCGATTTCGGCCCCTTATTAAGTTGTTTAAATTTAAGTTTCCCTTCCAGCGCGTTACGCGTTCGATAGCACGACTCTGGCTACGAACTGAGGGGCTGACGTCAGCGTTATGACATCATCGACCTTTTAATGATATAGATGGAGTATGTGCCCACAGCTTCATGTTATTCCTATGCCATTTCCCGGTTTAATGTCACATGGTAGTGGGGAAAAGCATGGAACTAATGCGGGATAAATTATTGATAGGTCAGAGTAATTATCCAACCTGATGAAAAACACTAGTATGTGCTTCGCTAACCAATCAACCGAATTCGTAAGTCCAGTGACTTACCCTTCTGAGATCTTACGACAGCGATGCCCACATGTTCTGTCTATTTCATTAGAAAATGTATGCCTTGTGATTCAAACGTGGTAACATCTTTTTCGTCACGTGTCCACACCTTCCTAGTCATCATGTCGGATCTTTCCCTTTGGGTTTGATTCGGACGGTCGTCAATATCCCGTTGTGTTGCTCCAGTGTGACTTTAATTAAAATACCTACCTATCCTACTCACCATGTGGCTTAAAACCTTTTCAAGGGGGAGACCAAATTGAGTTTATGTAAATTTATATATAGAAATATCTAAGGACGATCTGCCGTCTCTCTCCAGCTATACCCAGACTCGCATATTAATTTTATATCTTGAATATTTATTTTTAATGCTATTTTCAAGCCAATTAGCCATGGTGTCGTATGTTGGCTTAGTGATGTGATGTTTCTTAGTGTGGACGCAGTTAAAGAGATAGTGGTCTCCGTCGCCTACTGAAATTGTTCCTTCTTCTATCCATCGGTATATGCACTATCTTTCTGCATCCTTTTAATTGAGAGCAGTAGTAGTGAGAGTGGGTTGCATTTTTTTGATGATTCTAATTCCCAAGTTACTCTCCAATGATGAGGAGAAAGAGGTAGTTCTACTTCAAAAATTCTGACGATCTTTACGACATGAATAGTAACGTGCAAATGCCAGAAAAGAAAAATACTTAAAAATAATTCTTAAAATAAAAAATAATTAAAAGTTCCAAATACGCCTTGTTAGGTTTTATGAAAGCAATTCAAAACACAAAAAGTAACCCTGATTTCTTGGTGTTATATGCTAGGCGGCAGTTCGAACTCGTCGTAACCAATTGGATGGTGTTTTACAAGCAAATGGCAACAAATGTACTCAAAAATGAGCAATTGAACTTTTTTCGTGACGTACGTAAGAGATTTTCCTTTGAAATTAGTGCCAAAGAAAGTATGCACGACAATCTAACAACCATTGGTCCCGATGTTTTTCTTTCATTGTTGCCAAGGCATGGCACCATCGTAGCTGAGTGAGTTTGCCCACTGCGTTAACATCATGTGAGTTGTAGGCGGCTCAGGTTCGATTTCTCGCTGGGTGTTTATCTCTCTTCTGTGTCAGTAAAATTTTCTTTGTGTGTATGTCCATTACTTGATGTTCTCTGTCTTGTATTTGGCACTGCATGGTCAAATATGGCACGTATGCCATATTTGGGCATTGGCAACCAACCAAGGCATGGCGCCAAAATTTCCAATTCTGCATCACTTGAAATTTTATATGAATACTTCCTTGACACTTTTAATAATGGCACGGGAAAGCAATGAGTTTTTTTTCGGAGGACTTGCAGAAAATCGGAAAATTTGGAAGGAATGTGTCATGCTGTGTGTTTTTTGTTTACGTTACTATTAAATGATCGAAGTCTACTTGATGTTTCTCTTTTATAAATATCATTTAGCAGTGAAGACAGTTTTTAATTATAAGAACATAACATTAATATTTCATAAAATTATGTATGGCAATCTTTGATATGTTTTGATAAAAAACGAATCAATCGACTTTTATGACTGCAAAATTTTAGCTCTTATCATTTCATAATTTGGGAAAAACTAGTTTGGGAATTAAACAACTTGGAATTGAAAACCTAATATTGGTAACGTTTCGTGTGTGGGCCTCTGAATAACACCATAATTCAAACATTCATTTTCTTATCTTTAATGCAGACAAATGGGTCAGTGGACAAACGTCTTTAAACAGAGAACAAAAATACAGAATTCAAATACAAATAATACATAAGTATAGTAAGTAAATAAAAAATATTCAATTATTATACTGTCGACATTTCTTTGGTCCCGCCATGGGTTTATCTGTAAAATATTTTTATTATTGTTATAAAGTTCTTTAGGATTTATTTATGAATTTAAAATTATCGATTTGGATTCCCCCGAGTAGTAACTAAAAATCGAGATTTTCACCTTGCCGTGAAGAACGCATTATAATTATATCTATTATTTTAATAAAATCGCTCGTAAGTAATTCGCGTCAAATCAAAATTATTCATGTTATTTTATTGGTATGAAAGTTAAGAAAACGAGAATTTGTAATATAGTAAAAAACACTCAGTGAAAACCGCAATCGTATTGGAATTATAATATCCTTTGTATCTCTGTAAGCAGTAGAGGAACTGAATAAGCACTAAAATTGTGAGGTATTTCACGCGTATAGAGCTTCTTCCCTGTGTGTATTTCTCTCTTCTGTGTCAGTAAAGCTTTCTTTGTGTATGTCTATTTACTTGACGTTGTCCAAATATGACCCAAATAAAACTCAGCCACTTACAAATCACCAAACTGATAATTGTTCGTAACACAATTCAGAAGCAGTCTAATAGTGACTAAGTCTTCTCACCTTCTTTATAGTTTAGAGCAGGGGTGTCAAACTCAATTAAAACACGGGCCATTCAATGCAACTGATAAGATTCACGCGGGCCACACCACATTTACAAATTTTCTTAAAATTATATTTTGAAGTGAGGATTCAGGAATATGGATAGGATAATTAAAACACGTTATGTAATTAAGTGAATTTAGGGTAATAATCTATAATATTGCTATATAATTGCTTTTATTTAAACGTTTATTTAATTAGAGTATTTATAGAACTAAAATTATTTTTTTTTACCGGAAACTTGCCAGCGCTTTCCTCCAACTAGTTTTCCAATATCTGGATTCAAAGACTGAGAACAGACAATCTTCATTATGGCAGATAGATGTTTATCAGTTAATCTTGATCTGTAGGATGTTTTATTTAATTTCATGGACATAAATAGTTGCTCACACAAGTACGTACTCCCAAAATAGCATAAAATTTGTGCAGCAAACTTTTTAATTTCCAGGTATTTTTCACCTAAATAAGAATATATTTTGGGAATTCCTACTTCTCGGTATTTGTCCTTTAAAACCGAATCACTCTGGAAATCAATTAATTCCAGTTGTATCGAAGTGGGAGCATTTTCAACTTCAAAGGAAAAAGGCCTAATAAAAAGAGAAATTTTTTTGCAACTCTTTGAAATCATTAAAACGTTTATCGAATTCGTTTTCGATTTCTTCAATTTTACCACAATATTGTGAAAATGAGCAACTTTGATTTTGTGCTTTTAACTGCTCACACGTACGAAAATACGTCAAAACGTTTTTTTTGTAGATGATTTTTAAACAAAATCAGTTTTTGTACATAACATGCTATTGCATCGTACATATTCGTTATTAATTGATGCCTTCAAATGTAATATTAAGATTATTCAGATGACCTGTAATATCTGTTAAAAATGCCAGATCTTTTATAATCGATATATTTTCGTTTTTTTCATCTTTCATTTCAAGAAATACAATTATTTCCTCCAAAAACAGATAGAAGCTTTTCAGGACTTTGTAGCAGGACAACTAACGAACTTCTGTGTAATAAGGAAGATCTTCGAATTCGGATTCTAAATCTTTAAGGAACGAAGTAAATTGGCGATGGTTAAGTGAATCGAATAAAGTTGACTGCCTTCGTTACTGTTTTAAGTACTTCGTCCATTTTTAATATTTTTAAATTTGTTCGTGAATAAGGCAATGGAAAGTACTGATTTTCGATTTATCTGGATATTCATCTTGTAATTTTCTTGTCAGTCTTGACACAAATCCTTTAGTTTCACCCGCCATCGATTTAACGTCGTCAGTTGTTACAGAAACAAGTCTGTCAAGAGGAAGATTAAATTTTCCTACAATGCTCCATACAGCATCAAAAATATCTTCACCAGTTGTAGTTCCATAAAGAGGGATAATTTCCAACAATTCTTCGGTGATCCTCATATTATTATCGCAACCACGAAAAAAAACAGCAACTTGTGCAACATCTCTCACATCCGTGCTTTCATCAATCGCAATTGAAAGGAACTGGACTTTGGTAGATATTTCTTGTAGTTGTACTAACGTTATCTGCCATTTCAGTAATTCTGTCTACCACCGTATTTCTTGATAATGATATATCTCGAAATGACTGCACCTTTTCTGGACAGACGAATTCGGCAGCTTTTATCATACATTCCTTGATTAAAGAACCATCGGTGAATGATTTTGAATGTTTTGCTAATAGATAGCTTATTTCGTAACTAGCTCTTGTTACTAACTCATTACTTTTCATGGATTTTATAAGCACTCTTTGCTGGCTATTAAGTGAATTCTTCATTGTTTTTAATTTTTCTTCTCTTATTTTTCCTTCGAAGCACGAAAATTGTTCTTCTTGATTAGTGCTATAATGCCGCTTAATGTTGTATTCTTTAGTGACACTAATTAATTCTTTGCAAATTAAGCACGTAATTTTATTGTTCACTTCTACACAAAAATAGTTCAGCTCCCATCTTTCTTAAAATTTTCTTCCCTCGTTATCAATCTTTCGTTTTATATTTAGCGTTGAAAGTGACATTTTCTGTAAAAAAAATTAGGGTTTTAATTTTAAAAATTCACATAACTGCAACTACTTAAATTTTCTTCGTAACATTGTCCTGTTTTCATTTTATTTCAAAGCATCGTGGGCCACAAAAAATTACCTCGGGGGCCGCCAGTTTGACACCCCTGGTTTAGAGCATTAAACGCGTGACACATGGTGCAAAAATTCCTGCCTTTGCATCGTAAAAACCTGCAAAAATCCAACACCAAACATGACATGCGCATGAGTACTCCGTTGCAGTACAGAAAACATTTTGTTTGGTATACATGTGTATTTCAGCCAATTTAATGCCGCAGAACTGATGTCGGTTTGCCTAAGTCGGAAGTGCGCGCAAATGTATACATGATAGCATTCGCTTGCTGCGACCTATCCTCTTGACGGTCAGCTGTAACTTTACAATTTATACTACGAAGTTGCAACTGATTTTTGTAACGTTTATTCTTACGATAATGCATCACTATAGTGCATGTCTGTATGGTAAAGTCGATAAGTGTTTGCTAAAAAAATTGGCGACTTATTCTTATTTCCCGTTCTTGCTCATCGACGCCCCTTCTCTCTTGAGGCTAGCATTGCTTCAATACTCCTTTTACTCATTTTGGGAAACTGGTTTAAATCTAAGCTGGGAATAACGTTGATATAAACCGAGTAACTTGAAATTCAGTGTCGCCATCTATTGTACTGTATTGTTATGCTGAGATAAACAAAATTTAATGCATTTAATAGTCGTTAATTTAATGTATTTCTAATGCACAATAATAAATTATTCTTTCCTCACACATTATAGATCAATGATGTTCCCCGTAGAAGGTTTTCTAAACTAATATAAACTATAAAATTGAATTGACTAAACTGTTCTTGACTGCATCTCGATGCCTCTTTGGATTTATTGGTGGAAGACCAAGCGAAAGCAGCTTCACTCATGCTCAGGCAACAGGATCTTATGAACCTGGTCTAGCATTTTCTAGATCAGGAGGATAAGTGAAAACACAAAATTTAATTCTTAAAGTAGGACGGAACATTATTACTTATGATTACCAATAAAACAAATGTAAAAATAGACACTTCTTTACACTTATATATTTATATACTACTTTATTTATATACTATTATACTACTTTATTTATTATTTATATATTATTGTACCCCAAATTTTGTAATGTTGCCTTTCATTCAACTGAATAAATTTTCATGAGTATATTTATCTGAATATCAGTAAATGGTGTATCTAAAATCTCAGTACTCAGAGTAATGTCTAAATCTCGGCAAAAGTACAATAAATATGAAATTTTTTAATAATTTAGTGTTGAGATTTGTGTATATATGTATATAATACGCGTCACACTCTCATCTGTGTTTCCATAAGAATATATACAAATGAAAGTGTATTTATTTATTTCTTATATCAGAAACTCTAACAAAATATGCATTGATCGAAGAAAAAATACTTTTGTAGTCAAAATTTGATAGAACTTCGACAAACAAAAATGATTTCCCTGATCCCAATGCTCTTTTCCCTCGCACATTTTTGAGTATGCCACAACTCTTCCGAGAAAAATGTCACAACAATATAGCAAAATTAAGAAATAAACTTTCATCGACAACAATTCAAACATTTTTCGACGAACAAAAATAATTTCCATGATCTCAACGCTCTTTCACATCATATTTTTTGAGTATGCCATAACTCTCGATAAAAGAGTTGCAAAACTCGATATGAAAAATAATTTTTAAGAACAACTAAACTTAAACAGACTCTGTATATCAAACCAAGAAATAGGACATAATTTTTCTACAATGTTGCATCTGAATTTACCAACGTCATATTAAGAAATAAGATATGCTGCATAAATTTCGTAAAATTCAATTTTATTGAGTTGTCATTTTACGGAACACAACTGTAAAATTTTACAGATTATTCAAATCAGCCCGAGAATTTATATAAAAAAGTTATCAAACAAATTACAATTTTGTACTAAATATTAATATAAAAAATATGAGGTTAAAATTCTTCAAAAACATTAACACAACGAGCGATGAATATAATAAATTCGTGCTGCCATCTTGTGTCTGTAGCATGATATAAAGTTGTTTCTTAAGTATGTACAATATAAAAGAATGATAATTGAAATACTATATTGAAGTTCTTCAAAACGGTTTTTGAGACTTATGTCTATAGCTCAGTGCATTGGTACTTTGAACTTTATATTTAACTATTATTCAAAGCAATTTATAGTAAATAATCGGGGTTTTTTTTAAAACAGCTTAATAAACATGAAAGGCTTTGTTTTTCTACTTCAACATCTCGAGTTTTTTTTTAAACAAATTCATTTTCAACAATCCACATTCAATCAATTATAATAGCCCAAATAATTCTGAATTCATGTTTCACACTTTTTTCTATTCGTCGTATATTTTTGTCCGGAAAACCATCAACAATTCAAAAGACAATATATTATAAAATTCTATACATTCATCAGATATTACAAATGAAAATATCTGCGTAAGTTCAAAATTTCTAAAATTTGTAATGTTTTGTTACCTTTAACTATTTTAATCACAATTCAATTGTACGTTGTTTTTAAAATAATAAGTAAAATTCAAATAATGATAATTTAAATTCATTTACATAAATTCGTGTCATAAAATATGAATTTAGGTCTAATACGGCCAAAAAATATATCGCTTGCAGGTTCTGACTGGAAAATACGTTGTCTCTTCACAGAATATGAATTGTTTGTTCCAGGGGCATATGAAGAATTAGTTTCATGGAAGTAATATAGATGGCAACATGGGAATTTATACATAATATTGAATGACTTCTAAGAAAAAACGCTTATAAAATTCTGATCTGAAAACCAAATTTGTTGGCATTGGCTTCACTCACTTAAAAAGTATTTTGAAGAGGTCACTGAAAATTTGAAAATTGCACCGACTTCCTTCAAAAGCCAGCAGCTAAGAAAACCTTCTTTCAGCAGATATTGAATATTTAATTTTTGTTTTATGGCTTAACAATGGCGTAACAAAAGCCCAGAAGCCCAACATCTATCCTAAGTTGAAATAAATTATTTGACGTGAATTTTGGTTTGAATTTAAATTCAGACAGTACTAGGGGTGGCCAGTATGGAAAGGTGAGCGATACGAAAAAATTTGCATCGAATTGGACATGGGTTTAATAATTTCTGTATTATAAACGCGAACCAAACCAACTTAGTGTCATTGGATAGGTGAGAGAACAGACTTGGTAGTGACCTTGAGTTCGCGTGCAGCGGTAGGATGGGAGGGAAGGGAGGGAGCGGCGTTTCGAGTATTTCCAGCTGCGCAGCTCAAACTTTTTTGGACTTAAAATTTTTTTTTTAATTTCAAAATATTTTTTTATGGAAAAGCCAAGCAGGAATGCATCGAACGTAGTCTGCGCGGAAGAGCAACTCGTCAGCTTTCAACAAACACTGAATCGACAACTTAATTTGTCTCTCTTTCATTTACTGCACCCCGGTACCAAGGCACCATCTTTCTTTGAGAAAGGATTTTTCAGTGTAAACATAAATAAACTACTGATAGGGGGTTAATTTGGTTTTTACATCGATCTTCTAATGAAATAAACGGAGCATGTGTGAGCAGTTTCCTGCTACTTCTTCCGGTTGCTCCATAGACGTGAAACATAAATAGACTGAGCTATTGAGGAGTTTCAAAAAGTGTGACTAACATGTCGACTAGAAGTCAAGTGACTACTCTGAAAAATTGACTCGGTTTGCCGACTTTGCATTTCATCGCCTCGTTTGGCGAGATAACATCTTGTAACATGGTGGATGTGAGAGTATTTCTAGAGTGTGACAAAAATTTGGGAAATAGCCAGTCTACTTCAATATGAGATGAATGATGAATCAGTGGATATGCGTCTTCCAAATCCCGTGGACCAATCAGATGATGAATATTCGTTTCTACCTGGCAGACGAAAATTGTCTAATAAAAACGGGGCACGTTGCTATTAGTTTTGGGTCACATGATCCTAGACATAGTAAAATGTTGACATTGCTCGCTTTACTATTATATTTCCTCTACGGGTCACTCAATTTAAATATTTCGTGTTTGTGAGGAAAGCATGAATCCTACTGTGGATGAAATTTTTGATTGGTTGTTATCATTACATAGCGTGATTTAAAACACTAGTCTGCGCTTCAATGGCCAATCAACCCATGACGATTCGTAAGTCCACTTGTCCTTCTGAGATCTTAAGACAGTGATACCACCCACATCGTCTGTTTCATTAGAAGGTCGATTTTTTTATGGCGCAAGGACCATATTTGGCTAAGCTGGCTCTGCCAAACACAAGACAAAGTCAAAATGATCATACACATGCAGAACAAATTACCGGAGAAGAAAAAATACTTTCGGTTTGAAACTAATTTGATTTATCGCCGTTTCGGCGATGTTTGGCGTCAATTTCTAACACAAGCGACATGCTGTTAGCATTCGAAGGACATGCCAAATTACGCCACAAATTACGAAGTTATCAAAACCATCGACCTTCTGATGAAATAGATAGAACATGAGGGTGGAGTCGCTTTCGTAAGATCTCAGAAGGGTAAGTCACGTGTGCTTACCAATCGACTTGGACCGATTGACTATCGAAGCCGCAGACTAGTGATTTTAATCACGCTGGATCCTCACTTTAACCAATCAATAGTTTGTACCACATTAGGATTCCTGGTTTTTCCCACAACCACGTCTGTCCACAGTAGGAAGAGTAGCGAATTCGCAACATCATAGTTTGAAAGTCGGTCCAACCAAAGACCGTCGTATACGTGAAGGCTGGTCCATGTGCCGTGGCCTCAAATGTCCTCACGTTAGCGTGGAAGTTTGGAGAGTGGGATGCCAGCTCAGGTGTTGACCTCATCATCTGACCGTGGTTAAAAATTGCTAGGTGTCCTGGGATCTATGCCTTAGAGATGGATCCCCGACCGTCACCAATAGACAGTGCTGTTGTTCCAGTGTAATGTTGATTCAACTATACCCTTAAGAGTGAGCATTATCAACATCCCGGTTCTTTGGTTAATTTGGTTTTCATGACGCTAGTGCCATATTTAGCGAAGCAAGCGGTGCCAACAAGACTGACAATGTCAAAATACGACATACTCATACAAGACAAATCACCGGTAGGTAGATATTTAATTAACGTAGCACTGGAGCAACACAAAACAAGACTGACAATGTCAAAATACGACATACTCATACAAGACAAATTACCGGTGGGTTGATGTCGTATTAGGGATTCAATCACCCTTCAGATGGCGCTAAAAGCACCCCGTCAGATTGTGTTAAGATAGAGCAATGATATATTCGGATGATGTGGTCGTGTAGGACGCTCCTTGGTAAATCGTAAATATTTTGTCATATAATAAATGTTTGTGCTGTCTACATTACCTGGGATTCACTGATAACCCATTAAATAGAACCAGATACGACATTGGCGCAGTCGACAGGATTTTAATGAGGAAATATGCTTTCGTTTTCATGATGAGTCCTGCTCTTTGTTGTGAACTTTTATATTTGTGTTTCCTGCTAAATACTACTTTTTGAAGAATGGTGTAAAGATTTTTTGTTGAAATGCTTCAAAGTGAATTTTGAATTTGATTTTCGGAAATTTATTGTGGAACTTTCGTTTGAAATCGAACATTGTTGTTTCGTGATCCCATTATGGCGTTCTTAGCGAAAGCAAGAAAGGAAGTTCTAAAGACTGTTGCTACCGAAGAGGGGATATTGAATACCGAAAACATGGTTGTAATTGAGCTAAAGAAAGTTATAACCGAAAATAAAAACTATGGCGAACCGTTCGTGAAGGAACTCTTAAGTACTATTATAGAGAAAGAAGGAGAAAAGAAGAAGTTGAAGAAAGACGAAGAAAAGAATTAGAAGTTGAAGACGAAGGAAAGAAGAAGTTGAAGAAAGACGAAGAAAAGAAGAAATGGAATTCGAGTTGCAGAAGATGCGTCTAGAAAACGAAAGATTTAAGAATGGGTCTGAAAGTCAACAAACTGATGTAAACATGAAACCGAGGTTTGACTTGCAAAGTATTTTACAGAAGTTTGATCCCAAAACTAACGATATAAGCCTTTACTTGGTTCTCTTCGAGCGTCAAGTGAAACGAACGGAAATCAAGAAAGAAAATTGGGTGTCATCTAATAGGATTCCTACCCTATGACGTTGCGCAAATAATTGCCAGAGAAAACGAAGAAGTAACGGATGATTATGAAAAAGTGAAAGAACTCTTACTAAAAAGATATAAACTTACTCCCGAAAGATTCCACCAATTGTTTACGAAACACTACAAGAGACCCGAAATTACGTGGTGCGACTTCGCCTATGAACTTAAAAATTATTATCAAGAATGGATAAGAGGACTGGATGTAAAGACTTTTGAAGAACTGTCTGATTTAATTATTACTGATCAGATTAAGCGTAAAGTGCCATCGGAAATCCGTGATCATTTCATCGACGAATGGTCTCGATTCAAAATACCAGAAGAAATTGCAAATAAACTAGATGATTACGAAGACGTTCGAATTTGCGTAAACAAAAAAGTGAAGGAAACTTTTTGGAAGGAGAATCAAACGAATACGTTTAAACATCAGAATTTTAATTACAACAGAGAAGAAACGAAAAATTCCATAGACCGGAAATATGCACCCCTCACATCAGAGAACATCGATTCAAGTCGAGAGAAGATTACCAAAGCACGAGAAATACAACTTCAAGAGAATGATACATATGTGGTTTATCGCACTTCGCAAGAGATTGTCCTAAAAGATACAGCAGATCAACAAATATTAGCAAGAAAGAAAAGAAACCAGAAGATGAAATATTGACTGCTGAATTACGATCGGAGCATCTAGTGAAAGAAAAACTAAATGTTCCTATGAACTCTCTTCAATATGTAAACATTCTAGTAGATAATCGAGAACTGAAAAGCCTAATCGATTCTGGAGCTCAAATCCCAGTTTTCAATTCAAATTTTGTTTCCGAATCAAAAACTGAAAAGGGAAAAATAATTTTAACTAGTGCATTCGGAGAAAAAATTGAAGCTGGATTGGCAAAATTCCATGTTTCATTAAAAAACGAAGATGAAAATAGACTTTGCCGTCCGATTGAAATACTTGCAGCAGTAACGGACAAAGTTCAAGGTCAGTGCATTCTACCCCCAAATATTTATGAATTACTAAAATGCTCAACAGAAAATGGAAAAGAAGCATGTATTCCTAAATGTAAGAGATTGGATTGTGTTTTTCCAGTGAAAGAAAAAGATTATTTAGTCTGCGCTGAAACCGGACATGATGAATCAGAACAAGAATCACAAGAAAACGGAATACTATCGTGCAAAAGTGAAAGCTTTCGACTTCGTGAAGAACAAAACGGTTGTGATACGTTAAAAGAAATAAGAAAAAATTTATCACTTCGAAAGGGAAATTTCTTTTTTATCGATGGATTAATATATATTCCACAAAGATAAAATATTTGGAGAGACCGTTCAGCAACTGGTTTTACCACAAAAGAGAAGAGCTCAAGTTTTAAAATTAGCTCATGAATCTGTTTTTGGAAGTCATATGGGAATCAAAAAGACGAACGAAAGAATACGATATAGTTTTTATTGGCCTCACATGACTAGTGAAATCGCTGAATTTTGTAAAACATGTAAAGAATGCCAACTCCGAAGCCCAGAGAAAATGATTGATAAAATTCCCATTACTCCTGTTCTCAGACCGGAATTACCATTTGAATGTGCTAATGTGGACATTATAAGCCCTATTGAGCCTCCCTCAGCTCGTCGTCATAAATATGTGTTATGTTTAGTTGATCAACATTCTCGCGCGCTGGCCGGAAGCAATTCCTTTGCGTTCCTTAACTGCTAAGGCGACATGTGACGCACTGTTGGAAATTTTCATGAGAACTGGAATACCAAATACTATAGCAAGTGATCAAGGTACGAACTTTATATCGAAACTTACTCAAGAATTCATGAATCGCTTAGGATCCTCTCCTAGATTTTCAGTACCAGGATATGCAGCCAGTAATGGACTTGTAGAAAGATATAATCAAGTTCTTAAAAATGCACTTCATCATGTTATCCGAACAGATCCTAGTAATTGGGATAAATACATTCCGTTTCTGTTATTTGCTTATAGAGAAGTTCCTAACTGTACTACCGGAGTATCTCCATTCAAGTTGATGTATGGCCGAGAAGCAAGAGGTCCTCTGAGTGTGTTGAAATCTAGCTGGTGTGGAGAAATTCCTATACCTTTGAATATGGACAAATCAGTCGTAGATTATCTCCAGGAACTCAAAATAAATCTCGAACGAGCAACCGACCAAGCTTTACTCATCGCATCGGGAAAACAACAAGCCTACACGGATTATTTTAATCGCCGCACAAGATCCACATAATTTAAATTAGGAGAGCAGGTTTACTTACTAATTCCAGATTCTTCCAACAAGTTATATGCACGATGGACGGGACCTGGGGAGATAGTCGAGCATCCATCGCCACATTCTTACAAAGTGAAACTTCCTGAAGGAAAAGTACGACACTGCCATGTAAATAAGATAAGGAGATATTACCCAAGAATGAATGCAGTTGGTATTGTTTTTGAAGATGATGAAGAATTTGGTGAAATTCATGGTTCTCCTAGAACTGTGCATCAACAAGAACTGTCTGATAAAATTTAGAAAATAAATTTATACGATCTACATGAGAAAGAAAGAAATCAACTGATTCAGATATTACAGAAGCATAAAGATTTATTTAGTGGAAAATTGAAAGTTGCACAAGTTGGTGAACACAAAATAAGACTTGAGGAAGGCAAAGAAAGAACAAAACCATATGTTTATAGGATACCAGAGTCTTTGAAATCGCAAGTAGATACCCAAATTGAAAAGCTACTTGAATTGGACTTAATAGAAGAAAGTTCTGCAGAAATCGCTCATCCTGTTGTGTGTGTAAACAAAAAGGATGGAAGCATGCGTTTATGTGTTGATTATCGATCTCTCAATGCTGTCACCAAGGCTAATGATTTTCCTATGGAAGATGCCATTCAATTAAATTACTTCACAGCATAGGGAAAGCAAATGTTATTTCTACACTTGACTTGTTGAAGGGACATTGGGCTATCCCAATGGAAGAAGACTCGTGATTTTACTTCTTTCAAGACTCACAGAGCACAGTATAGATTCAAAGTAATGCCATTTGGTTTGAAAAATGCTGCTGCGACTTTTCAACGAGAAATGAATAAAGCGTTAGCACCATACAGAGATTTCAGTCGTGCATATATTGACGACATAGCTATATTTTCTAACAACATGAGTGATCATCTAAAACACTTGGATCTTATTCTTTCAAAATTAGAAGAACTACAGTTTACTGTGAATTTACACAAATGTGCATTTGCAAGACCTGAAATCTCTGTATGGTGCTAACGCTGTACAAAGGGGCTGGTGCACGTTAAATCCGTCGTGGCCTCAAATGTCGTCATGTTGGCGGGATGTGGAAGTTTGGAGAGAGGGGTGCTAGCTCAAGTGTTGCCTCGTCATCTAACCAAGGTTCAAAATTACATGGTGTTGTCCTCGATCGTTCCCTTTGGTAATCTTCCCGGACCGTCGCTAATAGCCCGTTGCGTTGCTCCAGTGCGACGTTAATTAAAATACCGACCTACCGAGAACAATACCTGGTAAATTTGAACCACGGTCAAATGACGAGGTCACACCTGAGCTGGCACCCCACTCTCCAAATTTCCACGCCAACGTGAGCACATTTGTGGCTACGACAGATTTAGCGTTCACCAACCGCCCTTGTACACGAGCCGAGTTTCGAACTCGCAACCCTACAATTGCTAAAGTATTTCAGGGAAGTAGAATACGAACAACTGATCAAATAGCTTCATCTGCACTCAAGGAAAATAGTTACGAAGTGCTAATTCGGGAACTTTTGCCGCAAATTGCACACATACTCCGAACAAATAAAGCAACCCCTAATTTAAAAAATATATGTACTTGTCTTCCTCGTAAAAACCAATTACCATTATCATCAGATTAATTTCCAAGCACACGATCGCTATAATCTGCACGCATACAAATGAGTTCACGGCTTGTTTTGAGGGTCATCGGAGAAAGGGCGCCAATTGGCAGGAACTCAGGACCGCCAAGATGCCAAAGGCACTTATGAACTTGAAGATCAACTTCCTGAGCGATCATAACCCAAACGTGCTTTGCACCTGACCGTTTGCAACAGGGCTTCGAAGCTCGTGTGGAAAGTACTTTAAGTCCAGACAATAACTTCAAATGTGCCGGGCACGTGTGATTACTGACGCGCTTCATTTTCCTTATTCGCATTACCTTGTTAATACCAATTTAGAGGTAAGGTTTTTGAAAATTTAGTTTTTTGAGTAAACTCTTGTTTTTGACTAGATACATGCTGGCACATTAATTTTTTTTTTCTCGAACATAAGTTTTTCCGTGAAATAATTCCACATTTCTATGTAGCTTAAAAATTAAGTAAATTAAATAGGACTTTGTTTGGAAGATTTATAACAGTGACAAGTTAGTTACCCCAACAATTATACCAATAATAAAAATGTAATGCCTTCCAACATAAATCCGGGTGGTCGTGGCTCAGTGGTTATGCCCACTGCGCTAGCAACCTTCGAGTTGGCGGTGCAGGTTCGATTCCTGTCAAGTGCATTCTTCCTTGGGTGTATTTCTCTCTTGTGTCAGTAAAACTTTCATTGTGTGTCTGTCTATTACTTGATATTGTTATGTCTTGTGTCTCGCGCAGCATGGCCAAATATGGCCCTTGCGCCATAAAACCCCAAAACCAACCACTGTCAGTAAGACTTCCCTTGTGTATGTCCGGCTTAGTGGGTTCGTCCACTGCACCCACAACCTCTGAGTTGTAGGTGGCGCAGGTTCGATTCCTCCCCGAATTTTTCTTGTGTCAGTAAAATTTTCATTGTGTATTTGTTCATTACTTGGCGTTGTCTTGTTTGAGCATGGGTGTTAGCGGTTCGGAATACACTTTTTGGTTGTAGGTTCTGTCTAATTATCCCACGTATAGCAAAGAGAAAAGGACTGGAGTGGCAAACCAAATCAATGGAGTAAACTCAGAGTTGACTCTTATTTGCAAACTTGTCATGATAGTTGGCTTTAGTGAGACAAGCGAAACTCACGGGAAATCCTCAAAGGCGAATAAAGAGGTGTATTTCAGAACCATTTATTATTTAAAAGATTTATTATTTAATACGATAAGTACACACCAACCAATTTTAGAAATGTAGAGCCGCAGTAGCCCAGTTGGAAAAGTAATGGATTAGCAACAAAAGGGTTAAGGCCGTCAGGGGTATGGCCACTACGCTTGCAACCTTCGAGTTGTAGAGGCGCAGATTCGATTTCTGTCAGGTGCATTCCTCCCTGGGTGTATTTCTCTCTTTATCAGTAAAATTTCATTGCGTGTGTATTACTTGATATTGTACGTCGTGTCTGGGGCAGCATGCCCAAATATGGCCCTTGCGCCATAAAACCCCCAAAACAAAACCAGCAACAAAAGAGTGAGTTCGAAACTCGACTCAACTAGATAGAGATCGTCGTGTACGTGGGGATAACACTAGTTAAATCTGTAGTGGCCTCGAATGTCCTCAAGTTGGAGTGGTGTGGAAGCTTGGAAGAGTGAGGTGTTCATCTCGTGGTTCAAAATTACGAATATTTGTCCTAGGATCCTTCACTTCGGGATAAATCCCGAACTTTCGCCAATAACCCGCTCCAGTGTGACATAAATTCAACCAACCAAATAATCAGTCCTTGATGGCTAACCCACTGAGGGTTTCACAGGCTTAATCAAACCTTTCAACCCCCGCAGTCTTCGCTGCATGACTTCTAACCAATTTCGACCTTCCTAACCAATATAATCTAAGCAGATGTAACTGGAATTTTTCTGTCTAGATGAGGTCAGCGGGGGTTCAACGGCACCTTTGCGAAAGGGTACCTCGGCGTTAACGAGTAATTGAACCTAACCTGGATTCCTGAGCTGACGTCAGGGAAACGTGCTTAAGCTTTTGTCTGCTCTGATGAAATTGTGACTGAAACCTTTGCTTTAAATAATACAAATAGCCCGTTGTGTTGATCCAGTGGGACGTTAATTAAAACACCCACCTTTAAATAATACAAAAATAAAATTTACTTTAAAAAACTTATATTTAAAGTAATATATATTTCTAATGCCGGCAATTGAACCGGCATTATGGCAATATAAGGGCGGAAACTACTTTGAGATCCCCTTGGTGCACCTCATGCTGGCGTGGTTTGGAAAGTGGAATGACACCTCAGGTGTTGACCTCGTCATCTGACCGTTGCTAAAAATTACAGCAGACCTTGTGACATCAAATCCAAACCCACCAATGTTTCAAAATTACGTGGATATTGTGTCCTGTGTAGCATGGCCAAATATGGCCCTTGCGCCATAAAACCCTAAAATCAACCAACAGAAATCCGGGGGTGGCTCAGGGGTTTCCCACTGCTCTAACCTTCGAATTGAGCTGGTTCGATTCTTTGTACTTCTCTGCACTGTCAGTTGGGCCTGTAGTGGCTCAGTGGTTATGCCCACTGCGCTAGCAGCCAATTGTGAGCGGCGCAGGTTCGATTCCTGTCAAGTGCATTCTTCCTTGGGTGTATTTCTCTCTTGTGTCAGTAAAACTTTCATTGTGTGTGTCTACTTGCTATTGTATATCTTGTGTCTGGAGCAGCATGGCCAAATATGGCCCTTGCGCCATAAAACCCTAAAATCAACCAACAGAAATCCGGGGGTATCGTGGCTCAGGGGTTTCCCACTGCTCTAACAACCTTCGAATTGAGCAGGTTCGATTCTTTGTTCTCTGTACTGTCAGTTGGGCCCGTCGTGGCTCAGTGGTTATGCCCACTGCGCTAGCAGCCAATTGTGAGCGGAGCAGGTTCGATTCCTGTCAAGTGCATTCTTCCTTGGGTGTATTTCTCTCTTGTGTCAGTAAAACTTTCATTGTGTGTGTCTACTTGCTATTGTATATCTTGTGTCTGGAGCAGCATGGCCAAATATGGCTCTTGCGCCATAAAACCCCAAAACCACTATCAATAAAACTTTCCTTGTGTATGTCCGGCTCAGTTGGGTTCGTCCACTACACCAGCAACCTCTGAGTTGTAGGTGGCGCAGGTTCGATTCAACCCTGGTTTCTTCTGTGTCAGTAAAACTTTTGTTCATTACTTGGCGTTGTCTTGCGCTTGGCGAAGCTTAGCCAAATATGGTCCATCCAATAGCCCGTTGTGTTGCTCCAGTGCGACTTTAACTACCTATCCTCCTGGTGGTTTATCTTCGCGTCGAAAACTGCCCTGTAGTGTCCAGCCTTTGGTGCAAAAACCTCTCCCAATCTCACCAGTTCTCTACAAGGAACCAAATTTTTTTACCTTCCTGGATCTTCATTTCCCCTTGAAGTACTAGGAAAGATTAGACGAGGTATCTCGTCTTTAGCAAAATTAATCAGATCTTGAACGAGATCGTGGAAAGACTTGTAGGGTTAAATCTCATCCCGACGAGAACAGCTATTTTTCTCAAATAGCTAATATCAGCATAAGCCCGTTCTACATTGAAATCGTAGAAAACGACCCTGTGTCCAGAACTTCACTTTAACCAACAAAGCATTGGTTAAAGTGAAGCAATCTCTGAAACTCGAAATCCAACCTTCACTGATCTGGTCGCTCTATTTTTATTCTGTTTACCTGATTGCCCGAAGGTCGGCTTTCAAATGGGTACTTTCTAGATATCTCGACCTTGACACTTTCTAATCGTGAAGACGCAGCGGTGTGGTCAAGGTTTCCTTGTTTTCCTTTGATGGATCTATTGGCGCAGTTTTTCCTTCACTGAAATGAAATGTGTGAGCTTTTGTGCATCTTTATATTCTTAATTGTAACTAGGAACGTAGAGGGAAAACAATTAGAAAAATCAAATTAAATACACTTACAACCCAGAAGGAAAAGTCCATGAGTTTTGTGTTTGGCATTGTATTTTCGTTTCATAACTTATTGAAATCAACTTTCTTTTTGAGTGAAACAGCCTGTACAGTACGTAAGCAAACGTAAGATTGCATTATACTTCAAATTCAGCGCAGTTTTTACGGAAACATACATTGCTTTATGCTTGATCTCATACTATAGGTTGTGTTCTCAAAGAGTAGTTTAAAAAATAAATTACACTATATCCTCGCATTTCGGCTTAATTTTAGGATTCCTTAAAAGAAAAAAATGCATTTGCCTTAAACCTTCAAAGTATAATTTTCTGAAGAAAAAAATGCTTTAGCATAATTAAGAATGCTTTAGCGTAAATTCATGGCCAAATATGGCTCTTCCGCCATAAAACCCCCAAAACAGCTTTAGCGTAAATAAGAATGTTTTAGCGTAAATAAGAATGTTTTAGCGTAAATAAGAATGTTTTAGCGCAAATAAGAATGTTTTTAATTAAACATTATTCTTTCATCCTTGATTGCTTAGTGCAGATTCTGAACTTGCGGTTATCAGTTATAATATGAAAAGTTCAAAAAAAATACAGCGTGTTTTTCTGTTTGCGCAAAATTAAATTCTGAAGTTTTTGAAGAAAATGCCATCACAGCAGACGATTTGCTTTAAGTAGAATAGTTAAAAACTAGGCGAGAAAAAAGTATAGGGAATGTAGACTGTTTAAGTTTTAATAAACTATTTAAGTAAATCATTTAGATTTAAATATTTTATGCTGGACCAATGACACATTAAATAATGATCATAAAAATTTCTGAATTTCTATTTGCTTGTTAGCGCAAAATAAAGTTTAAAAGAAAATACACTCATAGTAGACCGACTTTTATACTTTTGAAGAAATTGCGTGGTGTTGTCCTAGGATCTTTCCCTTTGGGATTGATCCCGGACCGTCACCAATAGCCCGTTGTGTTGCTCCAGTGTGACGCTAATTAAAATACCTACCTTTATACTTTTGAAGAGTTGAAATGAAAATAAATATAAAAAAACTAAAACTTTATTAAAATTAAAAAAACAGAAAACAGCCAAATGAAACTACACTTAAGTCGGTGTAGAAACTTTATCTAAAGATATAAATGTCCGATACTTTTTAATGCCTCGTTATCTCGCATAAAGTTTCCAGAACTTGCAATCGAAAAAACGATGTTTATAAATGGAAAAATTAAAACCGGGAAAAAGTGATAACACTCCTCGTGGTTTGATTTCATTTCGTTGACGTATTTTCGTGGATCCACCTGACAACAGCTATTTTGCAAACAGCTCTTATTAGACTTGTGTTGTAGTATGTTTATGTAATAATAACATACTTAATTTTACATTAAATATTTTAGACGGATCACACAAAAACATACCAACGAGTGACTCAGTAGAAAACGATTTTTCCTCCGCATTGAAAATGTAAAGTATCTAAAGTTCCATTTTTGGACCTTGAGCCATAGAAACCAAATTAACTAACCCGTTCTAATAGCCTTCGTAGAGTTCGAGGTTTCGGTTTCGTTTTACTTCGTTAACGGACTTTTGTGGACGGAATCTGGCCCTAGTCAGGACAACAGCTATTTCGCAAATAGCTCTTAGTCTTATCTTCAGAAGGCCTAATCGTCTTCACGCGAAGGACACGAATCTGCACTTTTTTGGTTTTCGCAAATCTGCGTTTTCTAGAATATTTTTCATTTCTATGTTTTTAACGAAACGGTGTTATCTAGGCCACCGATTGCAGCAGCATGCCACTAAAGATGCGACACGCTCATGCGTACTCCGTTCGTGTTCAGGTACACTGGCTCAAAGTGTCCTGGAGTGCTTAACATCTGACTCCCTGCAACATCTTCTAGCTCTTGCTGTATTAAACATCCATCACCAGCTCACCCATCGTGGCTTTGTCTCCTTTTGATGGCTACCATGTCGGGATTGCATGCAACGAGCGGGCTGATGATGCAGCAAAGAATGCTACGACGCTTTTGAGCCCTCACGTTCCATACAATGATCTAAGACAGTGGTCTCCAAACTTTTTCACTTGAGGGCCAGATTGAAAAATCCTGGAAGTCAGGCGGGCCAACACACACAAATATATATATATTGCATGCTGCATCGGCTGGATTTTCCAGGGCCGTAGTTTGGAGACCCCTGATCTAAGACAAGCTGTCGGTCCCAGATAAAGGGCCTACCTTTATTGCCCAAACTGGAAAGGGATGGCCAGATTTAACTTTAATTAGTTCTGACATCTTAGACTTAGCATGTAACTGGAATGTATTAGACATTGAATCCCTCAGTGACCACAGATATGTCACTGTGGACATCAACTATAAAACTACTAACTACACAGGGTTCTTTTTCAGGACGAAATTCGGTCTGTGAAAGTTCCCTAAATTATTCAATAGACTAACTCCAGACTTGATTAATTTGGCTAATAATATTGAAAACACCACTGATCTTGATAATTATTTTGAAAAATTAATCACCATAACCACTAACGCTGCAATGCATTCAATAAAGAAAACTAAACGCAAAAAAATTTGGAACATTCAGTGGTGGACCAAAGAACTGGCCACTCAGAAATAGGGTCACTGCTCTCAGAAAAAGAATGAATTCCATGATAAACAATGGTTCAAGTGATGATGAAATTTATAAAGCTGGTCTCTATAGATCATTCAGAGCCGGATATAGAAAAGAAATAAACGAAACCAAAAGAATGGCTTGGAAGGCTCATTGTACAAATCATGTAGCTAAGTATGGCTCCTTATTCAAATTTACCTTTAAAAAAACTGCCAATAATAATTATCTTAATTTATACTTTCCTGATCGTCCTAATCTTAACTCAAAAACTTAACACTTATGGATCATTACTTCACAGTGAAACTAACGAAAACCCTCCTAACCTTAATCTAACCTACCTTAAAGATAGTAATTTTAATATTGAACCTCAGGATTTAGAATTTGTGCTGTCCAAATTAGGGGTCGGAAGTGCCCCAGGACCAGATATGATTGACTATCGAATTTGGAAATTTATTTATTCAAAATACCCTGAACTACTTATTGAACCAATTAATAAAACTTTACAACATGGATATTTCCCGAACTGCCTCAGAAATGGAGCAGTTCGATTTATTTTAAAACCTGGAAAAGACCCATCTACTTGCGGAGCTTATCGACCAATTTGTCTTTTGCCAACGTTAGGCAAAATTATTGAGAGGATGTTTGTCAGGAAATTAAATTCCTGGCTGCACCCTCATGAAATTCTCGAAAACCATATTGTTTGTTATGAAGAGAGATCCTGTGAGGAGGCCGTGTTCTCTGGTTAATAAATTAAAATTATCCCGTGGTTTTTGTCATTCTGCCCTCACGACATTAGATATCAAAGCTGCCTTTGATATCATGGACTGGCGATTGTTAATGGACATTCTTATTAAATATAAAATTCCAATTATTATGATTCAGTTCATCAAACATTATTTAACAAATAGAACAATTTCCTATTCTTTGTTTGATCAAATAATAACACGAAATATCATTAAAGGATGTCCACAGGGATCGGTGGTCCATGGTGGTGGTCCGATCAATCGCCAGTCCATGATATCAAAGGCAGCTTTGATATCTAATTTTTAACAAAAACCACGGGATAATTTGTCCACAGGGATCGGTACTAGCCCCGACCCTGTGGAATATTTATTTCAACGAAATTCTATACTTAAATTCTGATGAAATTTTCTTACAAGCTTTTGCAGATGATCTAGCATTGGTTACAACAGGTAATACGCGAAAGATCCTTGAGATCAATACAAATAAGGCACTTTATGATATACACCAAAAGCTTTCTTTCCTTAAATTAAGACTGGACAAATGCCAGTCCATTGTTGTTTCTAATTCAAAACTCCAACGAAATCCTATATTCAAAATTGATAATATATCTATTAAAATCTCCACTAATTTGAAATATCTCGACATCATTTTGGACAATAGGCTCACATGGAGTGACCACATCCTATCTCTAACATCAAGGTGTTTTGGTATTGGGGGATCCATTGGAAGAGTCAGAGGATGGGGAGTTGGCTGCCAGCTCCAAAAAATCTGGTATCTCACCGTCATCGAGAAAATCCTTACTTATGGAGCTGGCGTTTGGGGCGGTACTTTGACTTTAGGTCAAAAGAAAACTCCAGTCCATTCAAAGACCTTTTCTGATAAAGATGTCTGGAGCATATTGCACGTCCCCCACTGACTCCCTTAACGCCAACTGCGGTATCCCCCCACTACATGTGACCCTTAAGTCCCTTTTCAAAAATTTAACATCATTAAAAGGCAGCTTCCCGATCCTGAGCTTGACCTGTCACCAAACCAATTTGATTTTAATTGTTTTATGAATGACATTCCTGCTAACAATCTAATTCTGAATTTTAAAAATAGTATCCCTAACGCTGATTATGAGGTGTACACTGATGGCTCTGGTATTGACAGCAATATTGGAGCCTCGGTGTGCATCCTCCACAAAAACTCCCCTTTTAAAATTCTTAAATTCAAGCTTAAAAGTAACAACTGTCTTTCAGGCAGAGTTATCCGCTATTTTTCAAGCTATTCTATACGCTATTTCAGTTAATAAAAAATTTAATATTTTTAGAGACAGTCCAAGCTCTGTCCAAGCACTCAAATCTCCCAATAGTAAATCCACTTATATTAATAATAAAAAGAAAATAGCTCCATATACTAACATTTTTGGCCTGGACTGGGTTCGGGCACATGTGGGAATAGCTGGGAATGAGTTGGCAGACCAGCATGCCAAACTTGCGGCCTATGATGGCGAGATGTTGGATGTACCTGTTCCACTCTCCTTTCTGAAAAGAAAACTGAAGACCTATATTTTGGAGGAGTGGCAGAAACATCATTCCAACTCAGTTAAAGGTCTCCGGCTGAAGGAGTTCATGCCGGAGATCAATACTGCAACTCTCGTCGAGGACAGATACCTTGTCTGGTACCTGATAGGTCATGGTCCTTTCCCAGCATACTTGTATAGATTTAAAATTAAAACCTCTGATCTTTGTGAATGTGGCAGGGTGGGAGATGCTGACCACTATCTCTTTGAATGTCAACACACAAAACCAAACCATATTACTAAACCAAAGCAAGTAATAAACCTATTTGGCTAAACGCAATTATTAAAAATTATTTATCTAGATATAAAATTAAAGCCTGTGTTGGCTGCAAAGGAGATAGTTGGAGAGACTTCCTTCACCTTGAATTCATATGTAAATAATTGAACTCTTTCTATTTAAATTTAACGTTTTTATGTCATACTTTGAATGTTTATATAATCTTACATCTATATTGTTTCATTTATTTATAAATAGTTCTATATAAACTAATTTATTATACAATTACTCTCAGGCAATGTTAGCCTGATTTATTCACCAACATTTGTTGGAATTTATATAAAAAAAATGTAAATTATGTAAATATGTAAAATTTTAAAGAATAATAAATGGCGATGCCCTGTGTTTGGGGCTGCGCGGGCGGCACTCGGGGGCGTGGGGGGTGTTTTCCCGGTCTGATATTGTCCCTTCCCCTCCTATCATTAATTGCTCCACACCTTACGGTGAGTAGATAGGAGGTGGGTCTAGAAGTAGAAGCTGTCGGAGACATTGTGTGGAATGAATGGCGGGTACTTGCGTATTAACCGCATGCCATTGGCGAATATCAGCCAAGTTTTGTTTGCCATTGGCGAATATCAGCCAAGCTTTGTTTCGGGCGGAAAATGTTTAGCAATTACTCTTAGAATGGCATCAAACATATCATTATCAACTGCGAGTAGGGACTCGATGTGGCGGCGAGATGTTCCTCGATGTTTATTTCGCCATTTTGCACTTCTCCAAATGCGCTCTATATTCTGTGCGTTCCAGTTTCAGAATCAATGAAATTGTATTTGGTTCGCTTAGCAGTGAATGTAACCAGATTGTTCCAGTTCTTCCGTCTTATACCCCTTCCAGCAGTCGGAAAAAATGGTCAATCCATCTTTAATGTGTTTTTTATTTCGTTCATTATGGTAGCACTACGATCGGGGACCATAACAAGAAATGTTTCTCTTGTTTTGCGACAAATGCCCCCAAATATCCATTGGGATGGGAATTTTCTTCCAGCATTATTTCATAACGATCAAGCGTTACATAAAAATTTACTTCGACGTAAAAACAGAACACGAGTATCTAATGCAACTACGCACCGAACACAAAAGTGTGGTTCTAAAAAGTTTTGCAAAACAATCCGAATCAATGAAATTGTATTTGTGGTCCACCCTGGCAGTGAATATAACCAGATGTGTGTGTTGATATATTTATGGAGCACATGGCCCCGCAGGTGTCTAAATCTCCCGTGTGGAACATAGAGCTTGACTTATTGGAATTTACCTTGTTGAGTTAAGTATTGAAATTGAAAGCTAGCTAATAATAAATAAGAATCCGGTAAGATTAGGAGTTAGGAAGAATAAGGATCAATTTTAATGAAATAAGTCGGTGATCTCAGCTGCCCAGTGTGAGGGTGCGCCTAGGTCTGGATTTATTTTGAGGAAGGGTTGGGTCGTAGATTTCTATTTCCTGCACCGCTGCATTATGACTATTATTAATTTGGAGGAAGAATTTGCGAGAGATTTTATAGATAAATTTTCTTATGGTTGCGATAATACCATCTTGCATTCGATATTTGCCTAAGGAAGATGTTTTGAAGCTGTTCGATGCGCTTTAGATTCACATCACACACATTAGTCCCCCAGATTGGGCAAGCATATGTTATGATTGGCCTGACAAATGAAAGGTATATGATTTTCTTGTGTATAGAAAGTGTTGAACTCCGAGATGTGAGAGGGTAAACAGTGGCAGGTGATTTTACGAAATTTATCCATTATATGTTGTATCTGTGGCTTCCAGTTTAATTTTGAGTCTAGGATAAGTCCTAGATATTTGGTTTGAAGTGACCAAGGGATTGATTGACCATAGAGTTGGAGTTTGGGTAGTTTTGAGGGATTTCTGACAGTGGAACATGATTGCAGCTGTCTTTTCAACATTGAGTAGTATTTTCCATTTGACAAGCCAGGATTCAAGGTAGTAGATATGGACTTTAAGGTCAGCAATAAATATTTTATAATTTTTATGTTGAGTAAAAATTGCAGTGTCATCTACGAACATGCTAATTTTAGTGTTATCCGGGTATATCGTTCATATATAAATTAAAGAGAAAAGGTCCGAGTTTGGATCCTTGTGGGACTCCAGCATAAATATTTCTTTTCGAGGATAACTGATTATTGACTCTAACAACATACGTTCTATTGGTAAGATATGAGGCTATAAGTTTAATAATATTAATCAGGGAAGTTATATAAGATCATTTTGTAAATAAGACCCTGAATCCAGACTTTGTCAAAGGCTTTGGCAATATCAAAAAAGACTATCCCAGTGTATTTATTCGGTTTATTTGTATTTCCAGACTGAATATATTCAACTACCCTAAGTAGAGCTGATGAGTAGTGGAGAGGTGGGGTGTGAAGCCAAATTGTTGGGGAATCATTATGTTTGTGTTTATAAAGATGTTGTAGTGCTCAAGAATGACCGCTTCAGTAATTTTACTTAGAGTGGGTAACAGTGAAATAGGTCTGTAGCTGGTTGGTGTTTGGGGGGTTATCTGGTTTCAGAATAGGAACAATGCATGCGGTTTTCCATGGACGAGGAAAGTATTTAATTTTAAAAATGGCATTAATAATCATTGTAAACATGAGAATTGTTTTAGGGGGGAGCTTTTTGATCATCTTGTTAGTGATCCCTTCATTACCGGGTGATTTTTTTTTTCACATTTAGTTTTTCAATTTGACGAGTTATATCAGGGGAGAATCGTAATATTACAGATTTGATCGGGTTTGATATTGTAGGATTCAATCGAATTTAGAACTTGCGAGTTTGTAGCAGGGTCGTTAATACTATTTTCGGTAAATTGATTTTCCAGGCTATCTGCTAACAAATTAGCTTTCTCTTTATCAGAGACAGCTGTTTGATGTGATGAAACAAGTGGAGGAATGTTTTTACGTCTTTGGTGATGGATCTGGCAGTTTTCCCATATAGAGTTATCTTTAGTGTTGAGGGATTGAAGGTGGTTTTTCCAAGACTCTTGGGAGTGACTAGAAATTTTTCTTCTGAGGGTTTTTTAATATAATTCAGAAGGAGGGGTTTTTAGTTTGCGGATTTTTTTGTTTTCTGCCAGTGTTTTTTGGTTCTGTTTCTGATCTTAAGAGTTTTAATTTCAGTAGGGAGGGAATAATTGTTAGGAGTCGTAACTGGTTTAGATGATTCATTGTAGGCTGATAGAATGTTTTGTGTTAAGTTAGTTACTGCGTTATCTATGTCGTTTGGGCTATTTAGAAGATATGGTTGCCTTGGGTAGGTGATATTTGTGCTAAGGGTCTGCTGAAAACGAGCCCAGTTAGTAGATTTATGAGGCGAAGGTATGGTGGGAATATGGTAAAAAGCAAAGTTAATCAACACAGGATTGTGATCAGAGGGGAGTTGAGGTATGGAGTCAATATAATGTTTGTAATTGAATCTTTTAAGAAGGGCAAAATCGATTGTACTCGCAGAGTGCGTATCGACACTTGTTTGGTTATTAGGGGCAGCACTAGAGACACCCATTTGGGTGGCAAGATTAAAAAGTTTGTCGCCAGCGGTATTGTTGCTATTGCAGTTCCAAAAAGTGATGAGCGTTGAAGTCTCCGCAAAGAATTGCTTGGTCAGGAGTTTTTAAAAGTAATTCAATGTCCTCAATAAAATTGGGTTTTTTACTCGGGGAATTGTAAATGGAAATATTGAGAATGGTTTGAGTTTGGGGAGTGTAACAGAAATCGTTGTAGCTTGAACATGTTTTAAAGCTGGATTAATTTCTTGATGGTGGGGGATGAATTTTTTAATAAAGATAGCGGTCCCTCCTCGGGCCTTAGTGTTAATGGGTACGGCTAGGTCATTCCTGTAAGTGTTGTAGTTGGGGATGTGTATGTTAATGTTGGGTCTCTTGCAGACAAACCACATCAGGATTGTGAGTATTGACAAATTCCCGAAGTTCTATAATTTTGTTGCAAATACTATTTGCTTTCCAAAAACATATGCTAAGCCCAGTGTTGTTTCGACCCATCAGGTGTTAGAGGAAAGACATTGAGCTAGTAGGAACAGTTTGTCGATTGGAGTCTGAGCTGAACGTAGCTTGTTTGCTATCTCGCTGACTCCTCCGAATGTTTGAATGTCTGAGAGCTCCTTAACCACTTAAAGCACGAGTTTTTTTCGGAAAAACTGGTAAAAAATTATCAAGGTTTTTTTGACAGAAAATGAATATATATATATAGGTATAGTGTAAGTTATTTTTTGCGATTTCAGTTGCGGGGGGTGGGGTAAAAGTTAAAAAAATTATTATACAAACAAAGTGTAAACGATTTGATTACATGTTTATTTTGAATTTCAAAATATTAATAATAAAATATTAACTTCAGATTCTCACTTCCATCACTCAAGAGATCATCACTTTCATCGCTGAAACTTTCTGATAAATTGGCATATTCAAAATCGTCACAGTCGCTCATTATCAGATAACTTTTTCTAAACAAGTTACAAAACACTTAGTAAAAATTAATTTGTGGTTAACTGTTTACTTTTATGATATTTAACGTAATAAAAATGGATATATTACCTTTTAGACACCTAACTGCTTTATAACAAAGAATTCCTAACAAACTTATAGCTAATCATCAAAATGCACCACTTGGTTTACACAAGAAAAATGGTGCATAGTGGTGCCATCTACAGTAAATAAGTTTAATATCCATCTATAAATAAGTGGTAAATCATCTATGATAAATAAGTTTATGCTCTCTTTAGTATAAGTTTAATCTAGCCTATCTATTTTTACTAGAACGGAAGAGTGCCCGTGTGAGACTCGGGCATGTGCAAATTTGCCGGTAACTTTCGCCCGTGTCAAACACGGGTAAATGCGTTAAGTGGTTAAGTACGAAGTCGTTTGCACCCTCCAATGGAAGGGTGGGCTTCATGGCAGGGGGAGTGGGTGGATTCGGATGCGCAGTAACTTGACACGCGCTGTTTAGGGTTGTTTGGTGCAGAGTCTGCGGCTGGGTAGTTAAGGGGATTGACCCTGAATTTTTTGCTATGTCAGCAAAGGAGAGGTTTTCATTTACCGGTCTAGAGTAAAAGTTTTTAGGGAATTTCGCGGTTCGGGAATATAACCAGATTGTTCCAGTTCTTCCGTCTTATATCCCTTCCAACAGATTTGGCGATTAATCGCTGGCATGCGGTTATACGTACACATTTGGCGATTAATCGCTGGCATGCGGTTATACGTACAGATTTGGTGATTAATCGCTGGCATGCGGTTATACGTACACATTTGGCGATTAATCGCTGGCATGCGGTTATACGTACAGATTTGGCGATTAATCGCTGGCATGCGGTTATACGTACACATTTGGCGATTAATCGCTGGCATGCGGTTATACGTACAGATTTGGCGATTAATCGCTGGCATGCGGTTATACGTACACATTTGGCGATTAATCGCTGGCATGCGGTTATACGTACAGATTTGGCGATTAATCGCTGGCATGCGGTTATACGTACAGATTTGGCGATTAATCGCTGGCATGCGGTTATACGTACAGATTTGGCGATTAATCGCTGGCATGCGGTTATACGTACACATTTGGCGATTAATCGCTGGCATGCGGTTAATACGTAAGTACCGATTGGCGCAACGATTGGAGCACACATCTCAACAAGCTCCATAGCATTCACTCATCACTTTCATTTTGGCCATCACTAAACATCCGACATTCCGATGTATTTTAACTCGTCTACGTATCGGACATACGTTTTACACACAGGCATCTTTTCTTAGAAGGGCCGATGTGTGTGGTTCCGTTTACAATTCATCACATTTTAATTGACTGTCCAACTTTTAATCATCACCGTCATAAATATTTTAAGACATATTTTAACATTACAAGATTCGATTGGGGAAAATCCCCATTCACAAATCTTATTTTTAAATGACATTGGCTTTTTAAACCTCGTTTGATAATTTTACTATTCGCAACTGTCTATTAATCATACTTTTTATACTATACACCTTGTTACTGGTCAACATGTTTTAAAATATCAATTCATATCTCTGATTTTATGCATTTTATATTAATTATGGCAAATTTTAATCGTATGCTTTCCATATCTTTGATTAGATTTAATTTCTTCATATATTACGTTTTTGCATTCTTTTTTTAATATACTTTTTATTGCTGGTTTGGCTCGATTTTCTGAAATTGCAAACACATTGGTTTTTATTTCATGTTTAGCGCAGCTTGTCCAATACTGGACCTTGCGGCACGAAACCCAAATCGACCAACCTTTCATATTCAGAAAACGGGGTCGTCGTGGCTCAGTGGGTGTACCCACTACACTAGCAACCTGCGACTTGTAGGCAGCTCAGGCTCGATTCCTGTCAGACTCGATTCCTGTCAGACTCGATTCCTGTCAGGCTCGATTCCTGTCAGGCTCGATTCCTGTCAGGCTCGATTCCTGTCAGGCTCGATTCCTGTCAGGCTCGATTCCTGTCAGGCTCGATTCCTGTCAGGCTCGATTCCTGTCAGGCTCGATTCCTGTCAGGCTCGATTCCTGTCAGGCTCGATTCCTGTCAGGCTCGATTCCTGTCTTCTGAGTCAGTAAAACTTCCATTGTGTTACTGGATATTGTATGTCTTGTGTCTGGCGAAGCATCGCCAAATATGGCCCTTTTGCCAAAAAGTCCAAACCAAACTACTTGAAACATGTCGGTACACACGAATGTTTCAGTCAATTTGTTGCCTCATGTTGGAACAATGTGCGACTTATTTTAATTTGAACTAGCAGCGGCTCACCCAATGGGTACTCCTTCACAATTAGTCGTCAGTTTGCCCCTTGTGCCGAAGACCAAATAGGTGAGTGGTGAGACTAACAGGAATAATCACCAATGTCTACGCTTAAATCTTGCGTTTGGAGCAGCTTGTTCTCTATAGTAACTTGTGCCATAAACTTAAACCAATCATGCTTTTGCAAACTGGGTTTCCGAACCCAGGACCTACTGTCAAACAAAAGCTTTTGTCTCTATACCAGTTAGGAAGCTCTTAAACAAAGTGATAGGTTTATTACTTCAAAGACAAAAAGTGAAAAATGTTGGGAAAATGGTTGATTTTTTTTAAACCAAAAATTAAAATAGAAAGTAAAATACTTTCACAACTTTTCCTATTTACGATTAAATAGCATGTTGCGTTGCTGTGTGACGTTAATTAATATACCTACCATTGGAGTGGGGTGCCAGTTCATGTGTTGACCTAGTCATCTGACCGTGGTCCAAAATTGCGAGGTGTTATCCTCGGATCGTCACTTCGAGATTGATCCCGGACCGTAGTCAATAACCCTTTGTATTCAGACGTTAATTCCAACCTACAACTCGGATCTTTCCCTTTGGGATTGATCCCGGACCGTCACCAATAGCCCATTGTGTTACTCTAGTGTGACGTTAATTAAAAATACCTATACCCCTACCAACCTCTTTGCAATTTGTCCGGACCGCTGTAGCCCAGTTGGTAGTCAAGGATAAGCAACCGGAGTTTGAAACTCGATTTAACCAGACCGTTATGCCCATCGGGGGTTGGTGCATGTTAAATGTATCGTTCCCCCAAATGTCCTCATGTTGGCGTATTGTGGAAGTTTGAAGAGGGGTGCGAGCTCAGGGGGTGTTGATCTCGTCATCTGACCGTGTTTCAAAATTACGACATGTTGTCCTCGATCTTTTCCTTCGGGATTGATCCCGGACCGTCGCTAATAGCCCGCTGTGCTGCTTCATTGAGACGTGAACTCAACTACCTACTTTATCAGTTGTCTGCTATTTCATTTTATGTTTGCCTTATTGACGATTTTACTACGATTACTACGACAGGTTTTATCTCGTTTATATTTCTTTTTCATAAAAGCACGGCGTGAATAAACTTTTATCTCGCGCGTCTGAAAGGTTGTGGTTCGAAAGGAGCCAATATTTGGTGACGATAAGATTAGTCGTCTGCTACGAACAAAAAATGTAGCATTTTTCTAATTCGGCATGACCCTTGAGATAAGGAGGTCGGGGAAGGCTTTTAAGAGGATTGATAGTACCCATCCAGACGAGCAATAATTACCATGAAACATAGGGTCGCATTCCACTCTGAGAGGAAGAAAAGAGTAAAGTCGAAACGCGTCGAGTATGAACAAATCATGGCCTCTGACGTCGTTTTGTACCAGCACACTTTTCCAGCACGGTCCGGCACTTGAATGCCACACATCCCGTACGATGGATCGAACGTGGCGGACCTGTGGCTTGGCCTCCTCGCTCACCGGACCTTAACCCACTGGACTTTTTCTTCTGGGGGCACATGAAATCTTTAGTTTGTGTACCAGACGCCTGTGGACTCGGCTGAAGATCTCGTAGCGAGAATCGGTGTTGCCGCAGACAAAATTAACACAACACCAGGAATCTTCGAGAGATTCATTTCTTCGCCGGTGTGAACTGTGCAACGACACGCGTGGCCGCCACTTTGAGCACTTGCTGTGAGTTTTTCTCTGATCAACAAATCAGATTGCGCAACTTTTGGTATCGTTCATTCGCTTTCCCAACACTAAGTTCATGCTGAAATTCTAATTTTACTCTTTTCTGCCTCAGAGTGGAATGCGACCCTATGTTCCATGGTAATTATTGCTCGTCTGGATGGGTACTATCACCTCTTATTTTGTAAAAACAATTTAAACGCACCCTGTATATAGTTGAATTGTTAAAATTTACGGCATTCATTGATTGATGTAGACATTGTAACGTTTCCGGTCTCTAATTAGGCGTAAGACTGTTTACAGCAGAATAAAATATTTATTTTAAATAGAGAAATTTAAAGATTATTTACATATACGATTAATTGAAAAGTATGTGGGTATAGCTAAAATGTCGAAATCTGCCAAGGAGCCAGGAGGCTCGCCAAAATCTGAGTCCGAAGGATGCGACTGCTCCTTTCGTGGTTTCAATCTACTCTGCTGTGATCTTTTGAGGGGAGTTCGTCTCAGTCTTGGAATGTTAATCCCGGAGTTTCCACGCCATCTTCAACGGCAGGTCATGAGAACCTCCACAGCTTCCCGACCCGAGAACACCTGTGAGACGCTGATTCAATTACCTACCAGTCGAGCTGTATCCTAAAGGCCTCAATTCCGGAAAAGTAAGCTGAGGATCTGTTCCGGCGCTTTTCGCAATTGCCAGTCAAAAGCTTCTATGGTTTGCCAAGAACCTTTGACTTCGACACGTCTTTTGTTGTTGTCCCTACGACTATTACAGTCTCTTGAGTCACCCAAATCATCCACTGCTATAGCAGATCCTCAACGTTAAAAAACTACCAGTCTTTTTTTATCTGCTTCTTAATACTTGGAATTTATTTCCTAGTTACCTTTTGGAGAGAGTAAAGTACAGCTAATTGTATCAAAAATAATTTAATAGTAGAAACTTACATATGGCTCCCGACATGTCAAACGAAAAAGCATAGATAGTCCTCAAAAGTGTTTAATGTTCTACACTTGAACCGATCTCACGAGTAGGGATGGGGAAAAAAGAGCGAACTGTTCTTTTTCACCTGTTCTTCAAAAAGAGCGGGAACAGCCTGTTCCCACTTTACACAAAATCCTGTTCTCGGTTCTTTTTGTTAAAAGAAACATTGCAATTTTTTTATACTTCGATTTTAAACAGGTGGGAATTTTGCAAAGTTATCTTTTCTCGAATTTTCTAAGTTCGCAAAAATTTTCCTATATTCTAAATTATGGTGTAAGTCCGAAACACAGCTGTTGATCCTACAGTTCGCGTGACTCACTGTTTCCTGTTGATTCATTCATCCGTTCTCTGTCCATAAACCTACTCCCTGCTCTGAGACTACTTCCTGTTTGAGAGCAGGAATCAAATTTACCGAAGGAATCGATTCCTGCTCTCAAACTGATCCGACCCTGTTCTCCGTTCTCGGAGCTCTTTTACTTCCTGTTCGGAAAATGATTCCTGCTCTCAAATTGTTCCGACCCTGTTCTCCGTTCTCGGAGCTGTTCTCCGTTCTCAGAGCAGTTCTCGATGAACGGTTGGCGGAGCTGATCTCGATGACTGCTCCAGGAACTGTTCTCGACTGAACCAAGCCCTGACGTCTGATGAATTTGCGAGGAGATTAGCGTAATAATTGTGAAATTTTATAATTGTTAGGCAATGACATAATGATGAATTTTTAGTTTTAAACAAATTAAAACTTTTTTTTAATATTGCTGATCAAGATTTTGTTGTCCAGCTTTCTCTCTGGCGGTGTCGCCTCTACTCTTAAGATTTGCAATGCTTTTAACTTTATTTTATAACCAAATTTTACAAAATGGAAAGTAAAATTTCAAATGTGTGGACATATTTCACTGTGAAAAGGAAATTTGGATCGGGTGTCATGCTCTCTATAAGTTGAAAAGGGATCTCATTAAGTCAGGTATTACGATTTTAAAGACATCTCGGAAATAAGAATCCCACCATAAGACTAATGAGTTGAAAAGCGAAAGTGATTTTTTGACTTATATTTTTTATGTTTTAAACGTGTTTAGATAGATCATATAATATTAACCTGTTTTTCAAACCAATTTTACTTTCCAAGTGGTAATCCCGATATGCGTTTTTTGTGTTTATAATCTTTTATAAAGGGCAACTCCCTATTGCACAACGTGATTCAAAATTACCTGGTGTTGTCCTCGGATCTTTCTCTTCGGGATGGATCACGGACCGTCGTTTTATTGACTTAAATAACCATTTTGTTGACTTAAAAATGACATTAAAATCTAAAAAAATTATTACTTTTGCTTGCGTATTTGTTTTATCCTAGGCACCTCATATCTGTTTGGGAAACTACTTGAGATGGTTCAGATGTGGGACATTATTACTTGCCACTGGGGAGAGAATTTAAACGTTTCGATTTGCAAGAACGTTTTCCAATTTACGGAAAAATTCTGATTTTCTTTTCTCAATTACTGATAGTTTGGCGCAGCTTGAATAGACTTGCCCCATAAAAATCAATCAACCGATAACAATACAAAGACTCCGAGTCATTTGTATTTTTTTATATATGCACGCCTATACAAAGTACTAACAAAGATGACGTCAACAAAATTCAGTCCCTGTCAATCGGAGTGTTTGATGTCCGATTTTTTTTTAAACACCCTTTGGCGTATGAAATTTAAAACTTAATAACAAGATCATCCGACGTGGTTTCAGTATCACATTTTGTTGGATACCGGGACACGTCGGAATTATTGGTAATGAATTGGCGCTGATGTCACAGCAAAAAATGCCATGAACTTTAAAAACACCCGTGTTGCATATCCGTCATTTTTTCTGGACATCGTACGGAACAAAATTGGCGCGAAGACTGGAGTGAACAGACAAGTAATAAATATATTTCCATCCATTTCACTCCTGCCTTCATTACCATCTGGACAGCTTGATGTTCTTATTACACGTCTTGCTTCGCGTTGGCCATTCCAGGTTCACGCATAGACATTTGTTTATGAACGAAACCGCTCCATCATGCCATCAACCATTAATCATATTTTAACTTGCTCACATTTTAAACATTTTTATCGTCAATATTTTAATATCCCATCACCAATTTTATCAGATTTGTTGGATCCCTAGTCCATCTCTTTACCTTCCTTCATTCAAGATTTTTAACACATCTATAATTGATAAGATTTTAAATTGAATTTCATAAAGATTTATCTAAGATGGGTCACCCCATCTTAGTAATCATTCTTAAAAATAAGGTTTTTACACCCTTCTCAATTAAAATTTTATCTTTATTTAAATTTTATGCACAACCCATTAGTTTTTATTCCTTGCATTCATCCTTTTAATGGACGTCAAGTGGTCCATGAAAAATTTTATTTATAGTTTATGTCAAGAGTCCTGGAACCTGCAAGTCGACAACTTCGTCTCATTAAACCTCTCATTAACCAGTGGCCAGTTGCGACAGTGCGGAGGATTGATGTCAAATTGACGCCTCCGCATTGGACATACCAGATTTACTTGTCATCATTTATTCGTCATTTATTACTTGGAGAAAGTGCTTCGTGCCATACTTGCTTTACTCCTTTTAGCGTTCATCACATTTCAATAGTTTGCCCTGATTTTAATCATCGTAGATATTTTAATAGCTCTATTTTAACTATGCACTATTTGATAGGGGAAAGCCCACACCCAAATCTTCCCTTTTTTTAAATACAATTGGTTTTTAAAAACTATTTAATATACATATATTTATTCATGAATTTTACATTTTATTCTATGACAAATTTCTTGCTCTCGTTCCTCTTAAACACTACTTTTTAATATTTTTATATGTAATACAATGATTTTATGATTTTATCTTGCGTTTGGCGCAGCTTGTCCTTTTTTGGACCTTGCGCCATAAAACCCAACGATCAATCCTCCTTTTAATGTTGGTCTGATTATTCTATTTTCTCATTTTATTGTCTTGTGTTTGACACAGCTTATCGTTTTCTGGATCTTGCGCCATAAAACTCAAATCAACCAACTAACCAAACATGAGAAATGCAGTCAAACCTCATTAAGACGAATTCGCTTAATACGAATTACTGTTAATACGAACTAAATTCCACTCCCCAACAAAATATATATTTAAATAATGTTCACTCATTCATTTAAGAATTTGGGTTGCACTAATCGCCGGTTAAGACGAACAAACTTAAGAGAAAGGTGATTCTTTTCAATCGTTTTATCCAAAACATTAAGCGACTCCGAAATTGTAAATTTATTTGTGAAAGAATAAATGAAGATTCCCGTAGAAGACCTTTAAAGAAGATCGCCTTTAAAAGAAGCTACTGCTGGCTTAGAAATTGCTCACCGCTGTTTGTTAGCCAGTGAAAATTTATCTGCTCAATTAAACAGCGTTGACCGCATCAAAGATTTCCTTAACCACTTAAAGCACGAGTTTTTTTCGGAAAAACTGGTAAAAAATGATCGAGTTTTTTTTGACAGAAAATTAATAGATATATATAGGTATAGTGAAAGTTATTTTTTGCGATTTCAGTTGCGGGGGATGGGGTAAAAGTTATAAAAAAATTATTATATAAACAAAGTGTAAACGATTTGATTACATGTTTATTTTTAATTTCAAAATATTAATAATAAAATATTAACTTCAGATTCACTTCCATCACTCAAGAGATCATCACTTTCATCGCTGAAACTTTCTGATAAATTGGCATATTCAAAATCGTCACAGTCGCTCATTATCAGATAACTTTTTCTAAACAAGTTACAAAAACACTTAGTAAAAATTAATTTGTGGTTAACTGTTTACTTTTATGATATTTAACGTATTAAAAATGGATATATTACCCTTTAGACACCTAACAACTGCTTTATAACAAAGAATTCCTAACAAACATAGCTAATCATCAAAATGCACCACTTGGTTTACACAAGAAAAATGGTGCATAGTGGTGCCATCTACGGTAAATAAGTTTAATATCCATCTATAAATAAGTGGTAAATCATCTATGATAAATAAGTTTATGCCATCTTTGGTATAAGTTTAAACTAGCCTATCTATTTTTACTAGAACCGAAGAGCGCCCGTGTGAGACACGGACATGTGCAAATTTGCCGGTAACTTTCGCCCGTGTTAAACATGGGTAAATGCGTTAAGTGGTTAAAGAATATCACGAAAAAACAGCAGAAATCGATAACAGAACTCATGGCAAAAATTGCCTAATTAAGATATATGTTTAAATCAGGAATTATCTAATCAAGAATCATCTATAACCTTGTGATGAAAAATACCATTCATCTATGAACTAAGAATTGTACAGTAAGTAATGTAAACGTGTTGATATTTTATTTTGCTGAAATACTTTTTCTGAATTCAGGTAACACGAACTACGGAAAAAACTATTTTTTACCGTCCCGTGATTTGTCTTAACGAGGTTTGACTGAAAACTAGTCTTGCATCAGAATCACTCAACTGCGCATGCGTGAGTCCGACGATCTTTCCTCCTTTGCCAAGAGAAATTAATTACGAGTCAACAATTAATTGCGTCCATGGTCATTTTGTAGAACCAATTTGTAACTTTCCGCAATGTCCTCTTTCAATGAGACTGCATTTTGCAACACAAGTAAAACGTTAACATTTATAACAAGTTATAACAAAATAAGAGTGCTGTGATCTCGCGGAACGTTCATGGTGCCATCTGGGGTTCTAATAGACAGTTAAATGGCAGATTTGGAATTTCAGTGCAATTATTGAGTTAGTTACACTATTTTTAATTTCCAAATAAGTACACTTGGATTCGTTTCATTTTAAAATTAAGAATATAAAATACTACATGTACATGTGGTGGATTTAAAATTCGAATATAAGTAGATTTTTTATTTTTATGCCGAATAAAGAAAACAAGCATACTCTAATACATAAAAAGTTTGATAATTTCAAAAATCGCAAATGCATGCTTTTTCTTTTATGCTGTTGTAAACTTTTACATTCGTTGCCATCAATCTAATCAATCTTGGAATAACGAAAAACCTAAACAATCCTTCCCGTGTGCTAAACTAAGCATTTTTCGTTTTAGATCAGAGTGCAAAGCTTATGTTAACATTAGTGATCAATTTTACTACGATTGAAATTCTCGCATGAAATTTACACATCAGAAAATGCCTGAATTGATATCCTCATATTTCTGCTCACAAGAATTTTATAAATATGACTGCTGTTCAAAATTTCGTTAATGCTTAAAGTATTTCTCAAAAGCAATTTTCAGATCATAAATTGAATATTTGAGACTTAGTTATGACAGAAAAGACGAATGGTTTATGGAACAGTCTTAAGAATAATACATAACCATACATGATATACTAGTGTAAATAAAGTGCAACATAAAAGTAAATAAACCAGTGGCATAATCAGGGGTTCTGAGACCCAAGTTCCTCCCCTACACCGAAAGTATGGGTTTCTTACATTTATTTTTTTACAAATAAAATACCAAAATGGCATGAAATACTTTTGCAACAACCAAATAACAATTGTATTAAGACATTGATTTAATCATTTACTAAGAAATATGAAATCATTTTGGGTACTTTGTCTTTATCATACTAGTATCTTCTCTATACTTGGGGCCGCGGTAGCCAGGTTGGAAGAATAACGGATTAACAAGAGGAGGGTTACGAATTCGAATCCAACCAAAGACCGTCGTGTACAAGGGGGATGGTGCAGGTTAAATCTGCCGTGGCCTCAAAATTCCTCACGTTGCCTTGGTGTGGAAGTTTGGAGATTGGGGTGTCAGCTCAGGTGTTACCTCGTCATCTGACCTTGGTTCAAAATTACGTTGTATTCTAGGATCTTTCCCTTCCGGTTTGATCCCAGACCAATAGCCGGTTGTGTTGCTTCGGTGCGACGTTTAATTAGATACCTACCTTATGCATGCTTGAGTTTATCGGGTCAAGAATGTAATGTCCCTTACGGCTAGCCTGCATTAGAAATAAAAAGATTATTTTTCATTAATATATAAACCTGTCACATTCGATATCAATATTTCATATTAATGATTCAAAAAGTGACGAAGAATAAAAATTGAGTCGAACACAATTTGAAGTTACTGTTTGTCAGATAGTTTTGAACACAATCGCTGAAAATCATTCTTTAGTGGTATCAACTGAGGTAAGTGAGTACTCTGTGCATTAGCTTATTCGTCTTTGAGCTTTAATTTAAAATTAATCCATTAATGAGCGAAATTTGATGTAAAGACTTCAAAAGAAACTTCAAAATTCTAATAAGGTCCAGATCTTGATATGCATGAAATTGTGTTTCGAAGTTTCACCCCTCCGAAATGAAATTAGGGTCACGATAGCCAATTTGGAAGAACATCGGATTAGCAACTGGAAGGTTGCGAGTTCGAAACTCATGCCCAGCCAAAGACCGACGTGTACACGGGGGCTGGTGCCCGTTAAATCTGTCCTAGCCTCTTTGTGTGACTTGTCTGGTGCAGCATGGTAAATATGGCCCTTGCGCCATAAAACACTCAAACAAACCAACCAACCTGTCCTAGCCTCAAATGTCCTCACGTTGGAGTGGTGTGGAAATTTGGAGTGGGGAGCCAGCTCAGGTTTAACCTAGTCATCTGACCGTGGTTCAAAATTACGAGGCTTTGTCCTTGGATCTTTTCCTTAGAACCGGACTGTCACCAATAGCCCTTTTCGGTGCTCCAGAGCTGCGTTAATTATCTACCAGAATTACGCTTTTAAGGGGGTCTGGGACTCAAAATATGAGAAAAGTAAAAAAAATTTTATTATCTTAAAAAAATAATATAGATATTTCTGAATAAAATAACACCTGCATTTTGTTTCTACCATCAGTAGAACCGGAAATATTCGGCTTTTTATAACATGACAGCTGCAAATCAAACGAGCCTCACCCATCAGATAATGTAAACAAACTGTTTTGGAGTCAACTTTCTACTGTTTCAGCTCTATTTTTTTTCTAACTCAAATAAACTACGCTACGAACACTTGAAGTGATCTGAATTGATTATCGTAATATTCTCACTGTTTTTATTGTTGAATTTGCACGTTTTCGAATTTTCTATACTATCAATATACTTCAATAACGCTTTCCATAAAGGACTGTAGGCGGTCCAGGAAAGCGATGAAGTCCTCAAATACTTTTAGAAGGTATAGGAAAAAGGTCCAACTTGATAAAAATTAAAATAAATAAAGCAGTAAAACTAAGAAGTAATACGCAATACTATCCAGGAGGATTTTAAACAAACATAAAGTATGCAAAAGTGCTTTTTAATAACTTGAATATTTTCATAATTGTAAACGCTCCTTTTCTGTTAAATGGGATTTCGATAGTGAAAAATGGATATAACTTAAAAACTACTTGTCATAAATGAATGAAATTTTCTACAATTACTTTTGAAATATATTTCTTTAATTTGTCTTCAGCAATTGTGTATATATATATTATTTTTTTCTATAATTTTTCGAACTTTGTATACTATGTGTTTTATGTAGTTTTTGAACAAAATATTTTTTAATTTTTTCTAACTGTTTTAACCAAAAATCACGAAGACAGTTTAAAGTATGAACTTTTAGGAGTCAATTTGTGCAAGAATGAAGTGACTTGTTATAAAATATTTTAAGATATATCAATTTTGCCCAACGTCAAAATTTTTAAATTTTTTAATTTTAATAAACAAAGTTTTGAAGTTTTGAAAATATAAAATAGTTATAATTGCAAAATACAATGTATATCTACAGAAAAAATTTCAGAACAAAAACTTTAAAATTGAAGATTTTAGAATTTTGAGTCCCGGACCCCCTTAAGAAATCCGCCTCGGGCGCATCTCCTTTAGGTGTGTACGGGCTTCACGGACCGGGGGTACTCTAGTGATCTTTTCTTTTCCATGGGGTTTACTATCTTTATTAATCACAGGGCGCGCTCTCCCGGGATATCGAAGCGATCTTTTTCTGCTTTCATCCCACTGCTTCCCAATCCCTCTTTTTCTCCCTTTCACGAAATTTTTTATTTGACGTTATATTGCGTTAGCACATTTTGATCAAATGATTTGGTCCTTGCGCCTTAAGACGCCAAAACAATCAACCGAAATGATATCCTTGCTACGCCTCTGATAACAGCAGAATACAACTAGGTAGTTGTGACTGAAGCGTACATGATGGTTTAGATTTAGCCATCCTTGCCTTAGAATTCTTTGTAGAGTTAAAAGTGCTTAAGGTAAATTATTACATTGCAGTCTTTTGACTTGAGGACCGTTACATTGTTTGCTATGTCCTCCAATTTGCTTATTATTTCAGCCCCAGCGGCCTTGGAGGCTCAAACCTGTCCATAAAAGTTTCATCATATGGCACGTATTAGCTATTGCATATTACCTGAGCAGCTCCTTCTGTCAGTGCATGCAAAATGAAGAGGACGTTACTCTGGTGGACCTTTCACATACCTTTGACAACAGGACCATATATTGGGTTACGGAGCCAAGACTTAAACTGAATGTTACTCACAATGGGACGCTCCCTGGAACAGATTACTGGTAAGTCATAATTAAACCCCTTATTATGAAAGTTTTAATTTCTCTGAAGATGCATATACTGGAGGTGTGTTGCTGGATGCATATACTGGAGGTGTGTTGCTGGATGCATATACTGCATGAAGCACATCTTTTTCAATGGATTTTACCTCAAGATATTATCGATAAATCTTAGTATTTATCTCTTTAATACTTTTCTGCCATAGGGAAGAATTTATTAACAATTTAATATCAGGCCACGGATGTGAGCTATTGCTGTTTAAAGGCATTAAACTTGTAATTTAAATGTAAGCTCTAATTTTTAATATGTTCAATTTCTTGTTTACATACCTAATGGAAGTAAAACTTGTTGATCGGCAGGGGCATTCAAAACCGATGTTCGAGAATAATTTGAACCTAAAAGGTAGTTTAAACCGTCTGAGCTTTACGAGATTTCAAAGTAGTGTAGAATTAATTTCTCCAACAAACATGACTAAATAACCTCATCTAGTGGTTGAAAGTATCAGGAAAGATTCTATGGGTAAAACAGGAAAAAATTGGTTCGAAGTTACACAAGGAAGACTGCAGATTAAACGGATATTTAAAACCGGAATCGGTGGTTTAAAGGTTTTGTGCAACTAAGGATCTCGTTTATCGTTTACTTCTAACCCTCCTTGTTGTCTTGACGAGGCATCTCGTCATTAGCAAAATTGACCACATCTTGAACGAGATATCGCCTAGAAACCACTTGAAGTATTAAAATTAGACGTTTAAAACTGGATATACTAATTTATTTGTAATTCAATTGAAGCAATAAATTTCATAAGATATCCAATATTATAAAACACGTATAACATATAAATAAGAAACATTAACTTAAATAAAACTATTTCAGGTACCAAAAGGACGAAATTTCTGCAGCCACACATGGCGGTACGCATATAGATGCCCCCTGTCACTTCGCCATGGGAAGGTGGTGCGTTTCAGACATACCGTTGGAACGCCTGGTCGTCCCTGCAATTGTAATTGACATCAGCAAAGAAGTCGGAGGAAACCCCAATGTGCACTTGACAACAGACCACTTGATGGCCTGGGAAAAGAAATTCGGACAAATCCCCAAAGGCAGTCTGATGCTTGTTCAAACTGGCTGGTCCCAATTCTGGCCTGACCCATTGCAATATTCCGGAACGAGTGACAGAAAGACTGAAGAGCTCAAGTTCCCATCCATTGATGGCAAAGCTGCAGAATGGATCGTCTCAAACAGGGACATCGTTGGTGTAGGCATAGACACTATGTCTGTTGATATTCCAAACAGTGGATTCCTTACCACCCATGTAACTTTGATGAAGCAGAACATATATGGCTTGGAAAACGTCAACAATCTTCACCTTTTGCCTCCCACTGGAACCATGGTTTATGTGATGCCCATGAAACTCAAAGATGCAAGTGGTGCACCTTGCCGAATTGTTGCACAGTTTGCCAAAGGAATGACCAGTGCGGCAACAGTATGCAGTGCGTTTTGCTCAAATCTCAGTTATATAATAGCTGTACTTCTTTGTATTGTTTTTTGTAAGATATAGCTCATAATGAGTGACCTGATACTTGACCTGTGATGTGTTTTTATCACATGATCTGTGCCAATAACAATTTTGTACTTAATGAATTTATGTTCAACAGTCAAGTGCATCATCCATCGTATTGTTTTAAAGTTCATTGTACCATTTGTGAATGTCATATTTTGCATTGCTAAAATATTAAAAAATCCATTAGTAAATTAGTGCTTTTATTTAATATCAATCTCGCGTTTCTGTGCAGATAATCTAATTCACTTTATCTGTTTAAATCAATACACTGCACCATATTTCACAAAAATTATTTTTATGATTCGGATATTTATGTATTATAAAAACCTAAACTTCTCTTTTAATAACATTTTATACCGCTTATTTATCGTGGGTAAGGTATTAAAATATTGTACACTAATTATTTTTTGTATTGAGGTGAGTTGCTATGGTGTGACAAAGATTGCATGTGATATCTTATACAATTTTAAAAGTTGTGCTGAGATTCGGTGCCAAGATATTAAAATTTTTAATTAGAGAACATGTATAGAGATTTAACTTATTTATTCCATAGTGTTGTGCATTGTTTATAATAATTTGAAGATAAAATTCAGGAAGAAGGTTACGAAAATTCTCGTAAACGATTTCTAAAGTAAGGAACAGTACACAGCTTAAATCTGAACGATTTTAAGTTTAGACTAACATAACCTGCATTCGTCATTAGTTTGTTTTAATTCATGTTCCCGGTTTTTAATATCAACAGCCGAGTTTTTATATTAGTGTGTCCCATGATGATGGTCCAAGACCAATTCTCACTTGATGTCCTTGTGTTTGGAGTAGCTTGACCAAATACGGCCCTTTTTAGGCCATAAACCCAATTCAACCAATTGAGCCCAATTCGTATTACAGTTGCCCTGCAAACAAGCCATTTCAAAATAATAAACGTCTTCAAAATTCACAAGTAAAAGGTTTTATAAGTAATGAAATTAAAGCCAGTATAAAATTGTGCGATCACGCAAAACTAAAACTTTGGATATTCTATACCAAAAATCGTCATCTGAGCGTGATTCAAAATTACGTGGATCTTTCCCTTTGGGATTGATCCCAGACCGTCGCCAATAGCATGTTGTGTTGCTCCAGTGTGACGTTAATTAAAAAATACCAATCTACCAAAAATCGGAGTAGGCTCGTTATATCCGCAAGTATTTCACGTGAAACGTCTTTGGTGCCGTGAGGTAGTGAATGAAACACTTAAATTTTTGAAAGGATTGTTTATTTATTCTACTTTCTCTCTTCATAAAACTTAGTCCTTGAACCTGGCTCGAACATCAAACGTCCGAATTCGTTACCGTAGAATGTCTTGTTGAAGTGTTCCGAAGCGTTATGCCACAACACAGCTTAATCAGTCTAATGAAGGGACCCATATTGCCCTGCATGACCTAGTCGCTATCACCGCCCACAAACTCGTACTCGCTGAAAATTTCGTTGTCCATCAACTCTTCAATTACTGCAAAAGTTACGGACGTTTCGTGGAGACCATATTACCCCTGTTTGTCGACTGTTAGCTGCTTTCTTCATCCGTGTTCGAGTCGGCGATTTGCTACGTCACAGAATGTGTCGACGCTCGCACATTTACCCTCGGTGGCCTCTGCGCCGCTTCCGCCAGTGTCTCACTTGCTCGGTCAAAGTTTTGGGCTTTTATGAATCTTGAAAGTAGTACACGTCCTCTAGACTGTTAGCCGCTTATTTTCCATATATTTCGACATTGTAAAGTTCGCAAATTTTCGCAGTTTCTCACGCACTAAATAGTCTAACTTTTAAATCTTGCACTCAATCTCAATGTTTGGTACTAAACATTCGTCGATACAAAACAAATATCTCATTTGTCACTGCGCGAAGTCCGTTGGCTAAGCAGCGAAGAGGGAGGTGCAATCTTCCCTGGGTGTTTCTTCTGAGTCAGTCGGATTTTTCCCTTTGGGATTGATCCCGGACCGTCGCCAATAGCCTGTTGTGTTGCTCCAGTGCGAAGTAATTAAAATACCTACCTCTGTCAGTAAAGCTTCCATCGTCGTCAATTGCTCGATAAGTTTGCCTTTAAATTACTTGATATTATATTGTGTCTGGCGCAGCACGGCCAAATATGGCCCTTGTGCCATAAAACTCCAAAAACGAAACCCGATTTGCGCACAGCCGCTGCGATGACGTCATGTACGTGGCAGGAGTCGGTTGGTAGATATTTTAGCGTTGCACTGGGGGCAACAAAACGGGCTATTGGTGACGGTCCGGGATCATACCCGAAGGGAAAGAACCTAGGACAACACGTAATTTTGAACCACGGTGAGATGACGAGGTCATACCGAAGCTGGCACCTCACTCTAAACTTCCACATCACGCCAACGTGAGGACATTTGACCACGACAGATTTAACGTGCTCCAGCCCCCTTTGTACACGAAGGTCTGGTTGGATTCGAACTCAACCATTTTTTGCTCTTCCGTTACTCTTTCAACCGAGCTACCGCGGCCGGCAGGAGTTGGACTGGTTCAGTTTTGTACTTTGATACATTTACTGTCTAATGGTATATTGAGTATTCCCGTTGAATTTAAACTTTTGGAGCTGCAGCGGTTTCAAGTGTTTCGTTTTTTGCGTTTCATCCGTTCCTTCGTCGGTATAACGGCCCATGTGGGAAAGACGTTTTAAGTCAAAATACTTGCATATTTATCGGTGTTTTACAAATTCCTTGACAGCTTAGGGTATAGTGCATCTAAATATGCAGAATGCTTTGATTTTCCAAGTTAAGAGCGCGTCCTGTTTCACTTTAAAATCACGTAACTTGATGTTTGAACGCAATTGAAATATGCTGCCAATGGAATTAAATGTAATTAATTTTGAGCAATTTATCTAAACATTCTCTCAATACATGTGTTGCAAAAGGTTGTTTAATGATATTGAGTTCAAGGAAATAAACTTATCAAACAAGGACCCTCGGGTGCATATCTTTCCATGTGAACGGGAAGAACGGACCCTTAGGTACTCTAATGGTCACTTTTCCTGCGGTTCACTGCCTTTAGTTAAACACGTTAGTCGCGTTCCCGGGATACCCAAGCTATCTTTATCTGCTTTGATCCCACTATGTTCCCTAATCCATCGCGGTTCAAAATTACGTGGTGTTGGACCTTTTCCTTCGGGATTCTTCCCGGACCGTCGTCGATAGCCCATTGTGTTGCTCTAGTACGACGTTAATTATTTACCATACAGAAACATCACCCAATGATATACACTGCTGGCCACCCAAATTGTAACACCAAGAAAGACAAGAGATATCACAACAAAATTTATTTTGTAGATAACATGTTGACCAAGTATCAAATGATTAAATTTATAGACTTCTGTGAAGTGTGGTTCCTGCCAAAATCAGTAGCCAGAGTAGCCGCCATTGTTGGAGATCACCGCTGCCACACGCCTCGGCATTGATTCAAAGAGACTTTGGATGTGTTCTTGGGGTACAGCAGACCAAGCAGCTTCCACACGTTGCCAAAGTTGATCTGGTGTGGCAGCTGGGGATGTATTCTGGGTCAATCGTTGAGCAACCATGGACCACATGTTTTCAATCGGCGAAAGATCCGGAGAGCGAGCTGGCCAGGGAAGCAATTCAATCTGGCGATTGACGAAGAACCCTTGGACAATGCGTGCCACGTGTGGTTGCGCATTATCCTGTTGAAATATGGCTGTGGGAAAGCCCTGAAGGTAAGGAAGGACAACTGGCTCCAACACCTCGGAGATGTAGCGCTGGCTGTTTAAAGTACCGGCAATGCGTACTAGAGGAGTGCGAGAGTGATATCCAATACCGCCCCATACCATAATACCCGGTGCAGGACCAGTGTGGCGGTGCATAACGCAGCTGTTCAGCATCCTCTCTCCACGGTGTCTCCAGACTCGAATCCGACCATCGTGGTGTTGCAGACAGAAGCGCGACTCGTCAGTAAAGACAATTGCATTCCATTCTGCCGTCCACATCCTTCTTTCATCGCACCATTGGCGGCGGAAACGTCTGTGGTTCTGCGTCAAGGGTAGACGAAGCAATGGACGTCTTGCGGACAGACCACTCTGCTGTAAACGGCGTCGAATGGTACGCGCAGACACTGGATGATGCGGTACAGACTGAATGGGCTGTGCTATGGTTCGTGATGTGGCTGAGCGATCCGTCACTGCCATACGCACAATATGCCTGTCATCACGTGAAGTGGTGCACTGAGGTGGATGCGATCGAACACGTCGGTCCGTCGTACCCTCCTGCATCCAACGATCACATATCCGCATTACAGTTGTTTGGTTTCGTCCAACACGACTACCGATTTCCCTGAAAGATAATCCACAATCTCGGTAGGCCACTATTCTTCCTCTGTCGAACTCGGATACTTGATCAAAAGATGATTCGGTTTTTTGAAAAAACCACAAGAAAAACACAATTGCCGTACTTGAAATCGTCGAAATCTCCAAGCCTTAAATAGCGCTTTGAAGTGGCGCCACAGGCGCGCGTGATGTGCGTCTGCGCTGAAATTCTAATCATTTGCATATCTCACCTCCGCTAATGCATGTTGTAAATTTCATATTATTTGCATGCTTCCTTCAGGGTGTTGCATTTACGGTGGCCAGCAGTGTATTTGGCAATGTAAACTATTCACGAGAATTGATTGCTTGCACATTGTGTTTGATTTGAAGGATCCATTTATAAATTGTCATAATGATCATGCAAGAAGTCTTGCAGACGCAGATTGAAGAAATATTGGGAGTCAAAATTACGTGGCGTTGTCTTAGGATCTTTCTAATCGGGTTTGATCCTGAACCGTCGCCAATAGCCCGTTGTGTTGCACAAATGTGGCATTAATTAAATTACCTACGTGCCTGTTTTGAATAACAATTTTGGTAAGAGTTGAATTTAAAATCGCACTGGGACAAAGTAATGGTTTGATGTAAGACTATTTGAAAATGCTCGGTTTGAAAGAAATAATTTGGTAGGTACGTAAGTAGGTATTTTAATTTACTTTGCAATGGGAGTAACACAACGTGCTATTAAAAATAATTTGATAAAACTTTAAATTGTATTTTGTTGAATTTTTATTCAGAATTGTCTTGAAATAACAAGAGCACAAGACTGGTTTGGCCACATAATAGTTAGTGCAGGCTATTATGCTCTAAGAATTTGGCAACAGCTCAAACCAGGTGTAAACAGAAACAAACTTGCAATTTTGACGAGACTCAACGGTGAACGAATCCCATTTAATTTCTGATTCTTATTTTATCTGACTAAACGCATCTGTAAATTTTCCATAAAACGCAAATGTTCTTTAAAGTTTTTAAAGATAAATATTTGAATGGCGATTATTTAAACACCTGATTCTGAACAATGAATGAAACATGCCAAGCTCTTGACGTCATTCGATCCTGAATAAAGATTAGTTTCGTTGTGTCTCAAGGTTATTAAAAGAGATCTTGCCAAATTGATTTTCATGCAAAGATCAGATGCATTAGTACAAAATATCAACATATTTAGGAACATGATGTTTTCTATGCAGTAGAACTACGTTGATCTGAACAGCGGGGATCATAGATACACCGAGTGCCAATACCCTTGTGTAACTGAATACTGTAAGACAGAAGTGTTCATTTATTTTACAAAGACCTGCGATGGGTTTGCTGCCCAGGATGACAGCAATGCGAAACAGTCAAACTTTTAAAAGAAAATTCACATGGTTTAGCGACACTAAATACATGGGCACGTCAAGCATAAAATGTCTACATGAACGCAGAAAACGATTTTTTACTATATATATGAATTTCCCATGTCCGATTATGCAGACAGATCAGGTTTGTAAGTATGTCTCCCAATTATTTCCGATTATCGATGTTCATACTGTATTTGCTTCAGTTATATTTAAGAGTTCCTAATCACAGAAGTTGAGATCAAATTGTCAATCTGCCCAGTTTTAATAAAAGCTAAATATACTTTTATATTGTTCAATCATAAATTTTTATTCATACCCCTCATGGATACCAGTAATTTGTATAATCATGTAATTGCCACTTATAAAGAAAACGTTCCTGTATCTGATAGATGGATGCAGATTTTTTTAATGAGTGAAAAACTCCTAGACTTCCAAGACTTAATATTGTAGAGTTTATTCTGTTTCCAGGACTACAGTACCTATTGAGAGAATATTTTCCATTATGAACAGTATGTGGTCTAAGCAGAAATCTAGATTAAGCTTCGAATCAGTGTGGGCTATGTTAGTTGTAAGACAAATTGTGATGGAGTGAGAAGTTTGATGATAAGGTATTGAAAGAGCGAAATTGGCTGCATAAGATTACTTCATTAGAGAAATATTCTTGATGCGATAGAGGGGAAGTAGTCTACCTAATCATCGTGAAGTACTATCTACGTCTACCTAAATTTTTATATGGGTTCTGTCACTCAAGAACAATGGTAAGCTCAGTATGTTAACAATAAAAACTCTTGTCTTTTTCATGAATACAGAAAAATATAACCCCATCTCATTTTTGCAGTCCTAATGTTCTGTTTTTGTCTCAAGGGATTATGGTCAGCCTAGCTTATGTCTCACAGTTTCTCTAGCTATGTAAGGTTAGGGTTAACAGCTTCTCTCTAAGTCAGGGTTGATTCAAGTTTAGAGGGGAATTTCCCCTAGCTGGTATAGTGGTCATAGCACTTGTCTGTTACCCAGTAGGTCGCAGGTTCGAATCCCGGTTTGTAAGCACATGGATGTTAATGATTCATTTTAGGAGTAGCTGAAGCTTTTCCATTGGGTTCTTCACAAGTAGCTGTCATTTTGTCTCTTATGCCGAAGGCCAAGTGGTCAGGATAGGAAAAGAAAAGTTTAGAGGGGAATGAGTAATTACAGGTATTAGCAGGGTGAATAAGACTATACAGATAGAAGAGCACTATTAGCCAATGCCACTGTAATCACAGATAATAGAGTACATAAATTCAGATTTAGTGGCAGAAACTTCACAAATTTTACCATTTCTGCGAGTGTTAAAAGCTAGATTTGGCTCATGAGCCATGTTACTGAACCTTGGATAAACCTTGTAGAAAGCACAATAGCTAATAAGCAGTAGACTTAGGTAGCATATGATCTTGTAGAAGAGTCACAAAAATTTGCTTACTATATACTATACAAGTTTCCTTTGCTTTCTATTATGAAAGAATATATCACCATAAAACTACTCGTTTGCTTTCTACTCTAGTTGAACAATGTACATATGCCTTCAGCCAGTTCATGTGGCCTGGAATTAATTTACTAGGCTTACCCAGAACATTCTATAATCTATTTTAATGGACTACATTTTTCCTGCTGGCCAGATAAACTACATAGTTTTTTGAATATATATAAAGTATATTCCACGTACACAACTCGTCTTATACTAATGTATTTGTATTCACTTTCTATTTTTATCCCCAAGTCTTACATGTATTTCAATAATGGTTCAGATATCTGCTTTCTTAATTCATTTTGAAAAGTTAAAATAAGCTCAAAATCTTAACACATTTGGTACTATAGAACACTAGCCAAAGAGATATGCCTTTGAACCAAATTCATTGTTTTGTTTCTAAGAGTACTTTTGAATTTAGTGTTACTGATGAGAAGGCAGACCTTAGGGAGTCCATTTCTTCAAAGGTGGTAAGATTGAAAAGTGAAAGGTCTGGTGTATGCAAAACATGTATGCCACTGGTGGTTATTTGCTTGAACAACTCATCGGCGATTGCTTCCGGCATCAATAAGTATCCTTCCCTTCATTCTTGTGCCTAAATAGCAATATGAATGATGATAGCATTATGAAGATTAAAATATAAAAACTCTTTAATTTTGATTTACGTATCATGGGTTTAATGTTTCAAGATCTGTCATGCTAGGGATTTAGTATAGCATTTATTGTTTACCTTTCTTTGTTTTATTCATATCTATTTACTTTGCTTTTTATTTTTAAATTGACTAGACTTACTGCACTAAGAAAAGAAAATGCTGAACCATGTACAACTTGCAGGCCTTGGGTTGGTCAGTACTGGTCTATATTTTGTTTTGAAATGTTCAAGAGATTTTATATTGCATCAATGTTTTAATTTTAGATACTTTTTATATCCTCAACCAAATCACAACTGTTGTAAAGTTAATTGAATTTTACAAAATACTCATCTTTAGAATTTGCTGATAAAAATAAATACAACTATTTTAGAACTCACTAGCTCGTCAAATAAAATCCAAATAAATTCTTAGTGTAATTGGAAAAATTGTTTAACCCTTAACTTATGGTCTTTGAAGATTTTTAGCTGCTGATTTGAATAATGTATGTGCAGCATGAAGGGCTTTCATGCTGAACATCGAAAGGGCTCTTAGTGTTACAACACATCTCAATGGTAGTTGGAAGAATGGTTATATAATGATTCTTAGGCAACTTGAGTACTCAATGTTTCAATTACCACTCTCTTCAACATCTTGCATTTAAATTAATTTGAAAAGTTTGAGAAATAGACAAAGAATATATCATCCACTTACAGTAAAACTGATAAAAACAAATTTTACATAACAGCTGTTTAAAGACTTAGTTTTTATGTTAAAAATAAAACTTATGAACACATACATTTTGATGCTGTTGTATCTTTGTTCAAACAGATTATCATATGACAGCATATTTCTCATCAAGAAAACATGCATGTCAAAAATGTTTTTCCAAGAATGTCAATTAATGACAGCTGTCAATATATACTTTTTTACCCATAAAAATTTATATAATTCCATCTTTTAATATTTATAAAATGATCCTATTTATATTTCTAATTTTTGAATAATTTCAAAATGTTCTATCCTATCAAAAATTTGTACTGGTTGATTTTTGAATGGTCCATATAACAAAGTAAATTTTAAATTAAAGTAAAATAAAGCCAATTTTGACATCCTCTTAACTATGAGAAGATAAGTGCTTAAACAGATGATTCTGCCATTGCAATATGAAATTTGCTTTTTCGATAAAGAAATTGGTGCCAATTTCAATACCAGTTTGAATTTGTTGCAAACAAGCTGAGTGCCCCTCACTTCCCAGCTTTGTTAATAGGAATTTCCTGGAATCAAATCAACTGAATATTTGTCTGGTATCATGCCTATAATGAAATTTCAAGCAAAACTAGTTAGTTTCTGGTTTCTTATGACAAAACATCCCAGATTACTCCTTTGGTTGGAAAAGCCATCTTACCACCAGTTACTTTTGTATTTGCAGAAAGAATATCTTCAGCTTTCAGTTTAGTTTACGCTTGAAGATTTAAAACAAGTGAGTAATGAAAAAGCAGGAAAATAAAAATTTATGTAATTTATTTCAAATTAAATCTTTCCTTATTTAAATGCTTGTCTATTTTTTAATCTGGAATTTTAAGCATTAGACATATATATTATAAAATAAAATTCAAATGAAAGGATAAAGGCCACACAAGGCCTGGTATTAATTTTGTTTTTAAATATTTTTCACAGGTTAATTTATTGCTTTATCTAAATATTTTGAAAAGTATGTTTTTGTATTTCCATGTGAAAATTTTAGAAAAACATAAAATTTGTCCTGCTGTTCCTACTCCCATGTATTAAATTAATGTTTAAAGTAATTGAGTTCTACCTAGAAACTGAACTGAAGCTTGCATGTCTAACTAAAAAATTCTAATTTTTGGATAGCAAATTAATTTAAATCAAAAATCAGATTTAAATAAAATCCAATTTTTCAAATACCAATGATTTTTTCATACCCTGCTTCAAGATTTCATGTTTTTGTTTAAAATAGATCTAATCTAGTTAATTTTATATTGTGTTGAAATTGTTTTCTATATTTTGAAAGGAAAGTGCTAAGATAACTATTATGTACTTGATCACTTTTCATTCAATTTGTATCGACTACTTTTATATCCCAATGCCCCGAAATTCTGTTATATAAAGCAAATATTGCTTTAATTACAGATTCTTTTCCAGGTAATGCTTATGAAATATCTCAAGCAGAAACTTTGAGTATGAATTATTGAATGAAATATCTATGTAGAGTATCAATCCGGTAAGTAACTAAATGTTAAGTGTAATGAAGTTAAAACTTAATAAGTTAATTTTTATCATCTTAAAGGAATTAAAGCTAAGCTTATGAAATTTAGTGAAAACATGAATTTCTGCTTTGTATTTTTTACTGATTTTATACCATTTGAAGTTAGCATGTATATCAATGATTATTACAAGTGAATTTAGACAAGGTATGATATGAGTTTGGACACTGCCATCAATATGAGTAGATATAAGAAACTTTAGCAGATGCTAGACACCGTCTGCTAGTATTATGTAATACAATAGTTTTAATACATTAACATTCATTACAAAGTATGAGCCTCGATTAGACTGTTTTTCTGCTCTCTTGTTTCATTCATAGATCTATGCATTGTATCAATCCCCAACTGAGACAAATGAATTTCCAGAAACAAGGTTCTTAATATTATTTTACGTCATTTATCATGTAAACTTTCCGAAACCACCATTGAATGCGTACATCAACTGAGATGTGTCATGTTTTATGTGCCTACAGTAATCCATTTAAAGTTCATAATCTGGTTACCAAAACCTTTAAAAAATATTTTGCATTAAAAAATTCTGTTTTTTAACTTTGGGTTCCTTTTAAAATAAAATGGCTTTTCTACTGGATTTAAATGTACTCAAATTGTTGTATTTACATTTCAATAATTTCTAGCAGAAAGTGAGTTTTTTTAAATTAATATGTCCACCATAGTTCTTTTGAACACAGGGCATCTTGCAGTCTACAACAATGAAATTGCTCCAGAGTGGGGAGTGCCTTGAAATTAGAAGAATAAACATCCTGTAGAGATGAGCAGACAAAAAATGCTTGCCAGTCATGTGTACATCGCCAGAGAGCAGTCTGGAGTCAGCAAGTCCAACGCAGAATAAATGAGCCTGTAGCCATAAATGAGCTATGCGCAGTTAGAACCCTAAAACAAACTCTTACAGCTCTAGGTAAGTCACATTGAATACCTTTGTCAGAATTTTATTTTTTGAGGAATTTCTGTGTTTTGTAAGAGTTGAGGGAATGAGGACTTAAAAAGGAAGCCCTCTTTGCTAGTTTATGAGCTTACTCATTCCCATAAACGTTACTGTGACTAGAGATCTATTGTAGAATCTCTTGAACTCAGAAAAAGGTCAATAAGTTGTTTGCATTCAAATTCAGAGGGGTGTAATCAATAGTCAGAAATTGACTGAATTGCTGACTGAGGACAATTTTCTATTCTGGTCTTATCCTGATAGTCCTGGCAATTAATTTAACTATTGTAACTCATTATAATAAAAACATCCTTGCAGAAAGTGGTAATGGAAACAAATATACTGTAAAATAACACATTTTTATTTGTTAAATTTTATTTCTCAGCTGATGTTTTAAATTCTTACAAAAATTATAAAAGTAAACTAACACAAAACATTCTCAACAAACATGCTTTAGTTATTTATTTGTTCAGAAGTTACATGTATTTACAATGAAAAACGTTAACAGCAACATTAAAAGAGAATGACTATTACATATAATGAAAGAAGTTATTTCATAATAAATGAATACGAAAAATAATTTTTAAAACTTGAAGTTTTGTGACACATGTATAGAAATAATCAGATTACACAAAGATTTTAATCAAGTTATAAAATGTAATAGCATAAAATAAAACATTAATTCAAATTCATATAAATTAAAAATGTAAGTTTCCATTTATTTAGTTACATATATAACTCTGTTTCATATAAAATCTTTGGCAAACTTCCGTTTGTTACTTTACATATATATTCAACAGTTCATTTACAATTAACATAACTAGAAGTGATCTACTAAAACTGATACATAATCATTTTCAACTCTGCTTGATGTCATGCCATCCCTGCTTTCTAAGTTCTGCCATTCAGCAGGCTCACCTGAAAGGGAAAAATACAATTTAACAATTTCAGCTAGAGTGAATTTTAAACTATTTCAACTACAAACTTGTCCTGAAATTCAAAATGAATGTGACAATATCCTTATGCAAATTCAAGCATGTACATGCACTTCTGTTTTCTAACAGTTATGCATGAAATTATATATATCGTCGCATGTGTGCATGCTGTTCCTCTTCATTTAAAATTTAAATTCTCAATTCAATATCTTGAAAGTCCAAGTGTCTGAACATTAAGACATCCGTAAACATTTGATTCTTTATTCTTTAACATTGTTATGTCAATAAATTATATTTTCTTGTTAACGTGATGTGCTTTTTGCTCAGTTGAGAACACGCATAAACAACATCGAGTAATTGACGATTGCTGCTAGCTAGTATTTGAGTTGGTACTTTCGAAAGCCAGAGGTGGAAGACCACGAATAAATTCAATTATAGAATTGCTCTGGTAGATGACCAAAAGTACAATGAATATATTCCAGCCTTAAGTTGGCATTTGAGTAACAAGGGTTTGAATGAGTACTCATTAAAGTTACCAGAGGTAGTTTAAATGTAGACAATTGAGTAAGACGTAACCAGTGATATATGTTCTTGCAACTTTAGCAGTTTCTGACTCGGAGTTTATCATTTAGTGTCAGAAGGGATAGCAGTGATTTCGAGTTGGTGAGATGGATAATCACCTTTAGCGGTCACCATACATGTATTCGTGTATGGCAGCCCTTTCCTTAATCAAACTTACCACCTTTCTATAAATGAATTAAGGATTGTCTTCTCATCAGACCCACTATAATACTCATTGTTTATTTTTAACTGCATTCCATCTCACTAAAATGTACCCAATCTACACTGGCATGCAGAACAGTAAGGTTTTCAGCCGCTACTTTGCAGTAAAGTGACCTGGATGAGGGAAAATGACACAGAAGGTACGTCCGAGTTACTGAATTGATAAATAAAAATAAAACAAGAACAGAAGTGAAAGTCTGAATGGATGTAGTGACTGCACAGGGTGTCATGAGACAGAAGGTTGGTTTTGGGGTTTTATGGAGCATAATATGGAGTAATAAACACATACAATGAAAGTTTTACTGACACAGAAGAGAGAAATATACCTGACAGGAATCGAACCTGTGCCGCCTACAACTCGAACATAAGACAGAAGGAAAACTTGAGATTGAAATAAAGAGGCGGTTCCTAGTAGGCTGTATGACCACTTCCAACATTGGTGCAGGCTTCACATTGTGTTTGGATACTCAGAATGAGATTACGGATGAGTTTCTGCTATAGCAGAACCTATACCTTTGTCAGAGCCTCTGATGTTCCGATTCCAAAATTTGAATATGTACCAGCTTTCAACTGAATGTCCTCCATTATGCAAATCGCCACAAGCTGTTTCATTTGTTTGGGGCTGTAATCTTCGAAAATAGTGGTTTAAGTTTTGCACGGCAATGTAGTTAGAGCCTGAATATAGCTTTTACAGGACTCTTTTCAATGAAACAGGTGGAATGCTTTCCATGTGAAATCTGTCAACTTTTAGAATTCACAGCTTTTATGGAAGTCATTTGTTTTTCTCAAATATCCAATCGAACAATGTGTACCATTTTAATAAAATGTTCAACTAAAGAATTCTCTTGCATTTAACATTGAACGTTTAATGGAATGGACAAAGCAAGTAGGCAGAGTTGCAGTCGTAATATCTCAGAAGGGACTTATAAATCGACTTACTCTGATTGGCTATCATAATGCAGACTAATGTTTTTAAGTATGCTGGATAATCACTTTAACCAATCAATAATTTATACCACATTAGGATTCATGCTTTTTTCCACAACCAAGACAGATCTTCAAACTGAGTGACCAGAAAAAATGGCATGAAGCTGTGCACGCATGCTCTGTCTACTTCATTAGAAGGTCGATGGTATTTAAGTTACTAATGTCACTAATGAAAAACTATTTTTATGGAAAAGCTATTTATTCTGCACCATACATTAGACCCTGATTACCTATACAACTGTATACCTGTGATATCAACTTATTGATATATATCCAGTCTAGTATATAATGAAACTGATTCTTCACCAAAAATATTCATATCATTTCAAAGAATCAGAAGCCACTATCATCTATGAGTCAAAAGTGCATGTACTAATGGAAATATATTCAAACATTTTTACAAGGCAGAAATAAACAAAATAATTATTTGGTCTTTTAATCTATTTAGACAGCAAAAAAAGGAAGAAACTTAGTTTCAGCTGTAAAAAACAGTAAAATTTATATTTATATAAATCTACATTAACAGTAGCTAAATGTATAAAAGCTTAAAAAATCCACCAATAATGCTATGAAAAATAGAAAGTTAATGACAATTTAGGCGGTTCAACTCATCCATCATTATCAGGACCAAAACCAATATGATCTGTATTGGATAGAACTTAAATTTACTAAATTACTTGTCTAGTCACATGTCATGGTTTTGAATGCAGGTGAAATGAAATGTGTAGTGTTCTTGTAAAAAATAAGGCTTTTTAAAGAGGCTCATGGAAACTAATTACATCTAATCATCTCTGGTAAATTACAATGACTAATTTAAAGTTCAGTATTATATAAAAAAGTAGCATTAATTATTTAAAAAGGCTATTCATACCATTTGGAGTATCACTTGATTTCAGAGCAAAAGACCAGCTGTCTGGAGATATGGAGGCACAATGAGGGAGTCTTAATTCGATTGGAACATTAAACTTCAGACCATGTGGACCGCACATTACAAGAGGACTTAATAGAGTTTCACCTGGAAGACAGACAAATTATAATATTTATAGAGGGCTTAGCACTTTACCCTCAGTAAGTTCCCTTTTTTATCATTTTACTGTTTTGTAATGCTCTATGAAGGTCGTTTGACATATATAGTAAAAAAAGCAAAATTGAATTTCAATTTTTCAAGGAAATAGTTTTTAACACACTATTTCTTTGAAATAATTGAATTTGTTCTCACGAAGTCACAATGGAGGGCTGCACACATAGTCCAGAGCGTTTCAATTTTTTCATCTCGTCGGGAAAACTACCTCGCTCAAAGGCTGCAATATACAGATTGCAGAGGCAATGACAACCTAATTCGACAAGAATTTCTTCCCTAGCAAAATTTTCAAATTTGGAAAGAAGTTGCATGGGGCCAAGTCTGGAGAGACTAGGGCTGCCATCCACTTCTCTAAATAAAAATGTTTTATCACTACCGAACTCGTTTGTTCCCATTTTCGTGGCAGCTGCTACAATGCTCTCTTCAAACATCTGAAGAGCTAACAGTGTCACATCTGGTTGAAATTCGGCAGTATCTAGATTGAAGAGTGACACCTGCGAACCATGCTGTCTGTCACGCAGTTAATTGTTCCCGGAGAATAGAAATTTACCAAACTTATCAAATGACCCTAGTACTTCATGTGAAGTACTTTAGTATATGTTCTGATTAATATTTTTAAACACCACACCCAAATCACAAATTTACATTTTGGCTGTTTAATTGTTTGAAATGCATTTCAAACAATGGTCAGTAAAAATAACCTAAATTCACCTATTCAATTTATTTTTAATACATAATTCAATTTCCTTGGTGCAAAACCTTCAAAGGTGTTTTTCTCTTGGCAGTGATTTTTCTGGTTTTAATGTAATATTGGCAATATGACAATTTAATTACAAAAACATGATCAATATTTTAATATTAAAATTTTTTACAGAGGGAATTATTTCTTATGAATCTGTTCAGTTAGTTAAAAAAACTATTTGAGATAAGTAATTTTTCAAAGTAAACATCAATTGATGGGTACTTATGCTGAGATTATTTCAAAAATGTGCAAAAGCATCCTTCACATTAGGTTAATGATTTGTTGTAATTTCCTCACTAATTAAAATTTTTCTTGACAATTTTACAAAATTTTTTTCTCAGGGAAATTCAAGTTTTTCAAATACAAGTTTTAGTTAAAGGACTTGTATGTTTTACATAATTATTACATTTTTGTTATGTTATGTCCTATATTTTAACAAATATGTCACAAACTCATAGAATAGTCCTAATATTTCATTCACAAAGTATTGCCAAGTTTAGAAATGAGAATTTGTACCTTTATCTTTATCAAGTGGTGGCAACATGTTGGCATCTTGGCAAACTTTGAAATATATTTCATGCTGTTCTCCTTCGGATATAGCTCCAGGAGGAATTATGACTTGCACTCCTGTCTCTTTAGAGATGAGGGTGCCACCTTCAAAACCAAACAATCCTTGAGCTGATGCTATGACACTATGTGCATCAGTCTTGTCATCAAGAACATATCTCCTGGAATAAAAATAATCGATGTATACATATGAACCAATAAAATTAGTTTCGAAAACAAGAATTCAAGCACAAACAAGATACAACTTAAGAGAAAAATCAGTTTCAAATCAAAATTATATTTCTTTGGGTTTCATATATATTTTCCTGTTAGTCATTTCTCTAATTAAAGATTTCCTCAAAACATTAAATAAAAACAAGAGTTCCTCCTGATTTATTAAGTTTAGCAAAATTGGATGTTGGAATATAATGTATGAATCTATCTGTTACTAATGATTTGGTTTCCTAAATAAAATTTTTGTTGGTAGCACTCAAATTTTTTTAAGACTCTTGTACTATAATCAAATTCTCATAAATATAAAATAATTGACAATTTTCGAAATGCAAATCTAGAAATTAATTACAATGCATTCGTTGATCAAAACTAATCCAAATACAGAAGAACCTTAATTATCCAAGCTTCAATTAACAGTGTCTGTTATACAAGCCAAATTTGAAATCTAGTTTCTTAAGGCTAGTTTAATAAAGCTTTGAGTGTTTGTCCAAAGAGGGGAAGAAAGTGCTGTGAAACAGATTGGTTGTTTTCAGGTTTTATACTGCAAGAGCCATATTTGGTCAGCCGCGAAAAACACGACAGAAAACACAATGAGATAGGAAGACAAAGCAGAAGGGTAGGCATGGGTAAAAATGAAAGGGAGGAAAATCACTCTGGGTTGTTATGCCCATACGCACCTAAAAAGATGTGCCCCTGAGGGTGCTGTGAAACAAGATCATAAGGATTTTCCAAGTGAAGGTACCCAACTCAAACTTTCAAATTTATTGTAAAATTATCCCAATAAATACAAACGGCGACCCAAATCTGAGTAGATTGTTCTTAATCCTAGCTTTATGAATCTTTCAATAGCAGTAACATGAATAACAGTGAATTTTTTTTGTATTTCATATAGGCTGTTTTGTGTTACTATATTCGTATTGTCAGTCCCTCGGGGTACATCTTTAGATATGTACTGGCTTCATGAACCTGAGGTACCCTAGTGATATATTCTTTTCCCATGAGGTTTTACTTCCTCTGGTAAACATGGGGATCAAGACCCAGGATGCCTAAGCGATCTTTCTCTACTTTGTTCTCTCCATCCTTTCTTTTCACAATTACTTGACATTTTTGGTCTTGTGTTTGGCACAGCTTGGCCAAATATGGCTCTTGCTCCATAAAACCCAAAACCAACCAAACATATCAGTTTCTGGTTATCTGAGGTATCCTTAGTCCATATTATCTCAGATATTGAAAAGTTGGTTGATTGATTTGGGTTTTATGGCACAAGGTCCAGTATTGGACAAGCTGTGCCAAACAAGATGAAATAAAAACCAATAATTTCGGAAAATCGAGTCAAACCAGCAATTAAAAGTGTATTAAAAAAGAGTACAAAACATAATATGTGGAGAAATTAAATTTAATCAAAGATATGGAAAACATAAGATTAAAATTTGCCTCAGTTAATATAAAATGTATAAAAAGATATTCAAAGGAAGGTTCTAATGTACATTCAAAGTAATTACCTGTGACCGAGTGGGTTAGAATCAGGATTTAGAGCATCCGACTTTCGGTACAACTCGAAAGCACTTCCACGATTTTCCCTTGAAGACAAATCCAGTCCAATTGGGGTCGGCATCGGTGGAGGAGGCGAGATCGAGGGAGAACAAACACCGTTCTTCTGGCAATCTCTGAATGATACATTGCTGTATGCTCTGTTATTTGAATAAGAGAAAACATTGTCTTGACTATATGAATGGCCCATTCCAGGCCTTTCTATGGAGTTGGTTGAAATGTCTCTATGGTTTTCTTGGTACTCTTTGTAATAGGCAGGATCCTTTCTTTTGGGTGGAGGAGGAGGTTTGGATGGAGACGTTGGGTATGACCTGGAATGGTATGGGATGTTGGATTGGCCATTTTCCTGTGGGAAACCAGACTTTAAAGTAGATTCTGAGGTTCTGTTGCAGTTTTCTGGAGTGTTTTGCCAATGTTTGTTTTTTAGTTGGGTTGGTTTTGGTGGGGGAACTGGTCGTCCATCTGATAGTCTGAAAATTAAATTAACACTTATTTTAAAACATGAATACAAAAACATAAAACAGCGATTTTCAACCCTTTTCATATCTAAGTACATTAATTACTAAAATTCCATGGAACACCCATATATATATATATATATGGGTATATATATATATATTTGTCTATCTGACAAAAAGAAATAGATGTAATTCTGATTGATTTACAAAAAATTGTAGTAATTGCAGTTTTAGTTATCAAAAATGGATATTTCTGCTCTAAAGTGGCTTCCAAAAAAATCCTTTGGAAACAATTTTTTTATGACTAGCGGTCAAATGCGCTAAACTTTCTTAACCCTCCTGGTGGTCTCGATGAGGTATCCAAGGTAAAACTGACCAAATCTTCATAGATGAGATACATTGTTATTGGAAAAAACAACCAGATCTTGATCATCATAAAAAAAATTGACAATATCTCGATGACAAGAAATCTCATTAGCAAAATTGCTCAGATCTTGATGAACAAGATATCTCTTTGAAATCACTTAGAGGGTTAATTGCTCATATCTACGGAAAGCAAAGTGTTATTGCTTACACTTTCATATTTCACATTCAAATTGAATAAATTCAAAAATATGTAACAGCATTTCTTTGTAATTGTACTTTTACGGGTATTAATTCTTATTTCAATGAAATGCATGACAAAAAGTTCACACCTACGAGTAAGTCAAATTACCTCAATTAGCTTCTGATCATCCACTTCAATTCCATCCCATTCCCTGGTTCGAAGGTGATTTGTCATTTTTTGACACTAAACCAATTTTCACGCTTGCCCACAATTTCTTACCTGCGATGATTTGTATTTTCAAGATTTCTCATTACCTTCTGTTATCAGACTGTTGAAGTACACTCACTGCCAAAAGTTAAGCAGGGAGAGGAAAATGTTAATTTCCGGAAGCCAATCTGAATTTGAGAGGCTGCATTTCGCTGCAGAGGTAGATGGAAGTATGCAAATATGTTCTGTAACAGCCAATCACGGTATCGTGTCGAGAAAGATGCAAAAAAGGCAGTCATATTAGAAGCCAGCATTGTGAAGGGTTAGAGGAGTTTCATGTATGTGCTGATAAAAAGTGTTTAGAACTTTCGTTCGATTAGTTTTCAAGACAGACGTGTTTCTATGGCTTCCAAAAGATAGATGTCAGATAGTGAGCGCTGGTGTTCTGTGGGACGCCTCGAAGCAGGACAATCAATCACAGATGTTGCTCTTTCCTTCGGTGTTCATCATTCCGTCATTTCACGATTATAGAAACAATTCCAAACAAGCCAAACAGTTGTCCGAAGACCTGTGGCCGGTCGCCCAAGGGTTACGACCCCTGTGGAAGATCGATATATTGCTGTTTTAGCCAAGAGGAATCGAAGAGCGACCTCCACACGTGTGACATCTATGGTTTCAGCGTCCATTGGTGAGACGATATCTGCCACTACTGTTCGCCAAAGGCTACACATGAATGGACTGTACGCTGTGACATCTTAGCGCCTAAGAGTCTAGAATGGCCGGCTGCAGACCCGGAAGTTTCCTGTTAAAAAGTCTTTCAATACTGCGCTTGCGCATGTGAGGAGAATGAGAAACAGTTAGCTCACGGACTCCGTCTAGTTGAGACGTCTTCGTAGCAATTCGTAAATTTTAATATGAAAATAAGCATTTTTGTTTCGCGCGTCCATTGTAAACCCATTGTTTTGTCTGTGTTAAAATAAATGTTATTTTTTAATGTCCAACAAAAGTTCGGATTAATTCATCACAACGCCCATGTACCACGAGTTTGTGTTCCTCTATCCGTCCAATCCAGAGAGGCACGATTAAAGTGGTGTCGGCAATATGTGAATTGGACTGTGTCTGATTGGGCCAACGTTATTTATGTTCACGGATGAGTCGAGATTTGCCCTGGAGCCAGATGACAAGCGTGTAAGGGTCTGGATAGAACAAGGCACACGCAATCGGCCCCAGAACATCATCGAGCATTACGCATTCCAAGGTGGAAGCATCATGGTGTGGGCAGGGATTTCGTTGGGATATCGCACCAACCCCCTATAGATGGGGTTCTTGACGGCTGTCCGGTATTGGGATGAAGTCCTAGAACCCACTGTGAGATTGTACGCTGCAGCAGTTAGTCCTGCTTTCGTTTTAATGGATGATAATGCGTGTCCCCATCGAGCCAACATCGTCAACGACTACCTGGAGAGTGAGGGGATTGCGCATATGGATTGGCCGGCGTACTCGCCCGACCTTAATCCCATTGAAAATCTTTGGGATGCCCTCGGCCGTGCTGTGTCTAAACGTTTCCCACCCTCAGTCACTCTCACAGAGTTGCAAACTGCTCTACAGGAGGAATGACGATTACTTGACTCTGGGGTGGTTGATCACCTCATGGAAAGCTTAGTCACATGCTGTAAACTTTGAATGAGGATGAGGAGTGGTCACATGTCCTATTAATGTCGGTTTTGTTTGTTTTGGATTTAAACATCATTTTGTTAATGACTCCAATATGACTTCATCTTATAATTTATGAAAATTCAATATTGTTTTCATCTTTGTATGTAATTCTTTGTTTTGTTTCATGCCTAAACATATTTGCTACTTTCCTGCCGCATTTCGTGTCAATCAAAGCTATACTTGTCGATTTTTTTCGCATTTTACCCCTTCGTGCTTAACTTTTGGCAGTGAGTGTATTTCATTAGAGTAGTGAGCTCTTATGTAGCAGTTGATTAAAACAAATATTGCTGTTTTTGTGCCACTTACATTAGAGAAATATAGATATTTAGAAAAAATACTCAATTTTAATTTAATTCTTAACTCCTGCATGATCAAAAATATATTACCTATCCTTATATCTAGATACTTGTAGCTGTTCACCTTAAAAATCACTATAAATCTTAAAGCTGAAATATTTTCAGAAAATAGTTTTCAATAATCTTAGTACCAAATACTTTTCTTTTCAGTTTCCTTTACATTACAAAGTAACTTTAAAATGTATAGAAGTGTTTTACAAGGAATAACTCGTGCAAAAGGACGTTTCTCAAATATATAAAACATATTTACAAATTAAACATTCTGAAGTGTTTAAACTTATTTTTAATCAAAACCATTTAACCTGAATAATGTTAGAAAAATTAGAGGAATTAATTCCAAACCCTATAGGGAAATCAACATTCAAGTATTGAAATACGAAAAGTTAAAAATATTGCTCTTGTGATTTAAAATTTTTTGAATCATACATTTAGGAATGTTTTCCACTACATCACTAAATTTTACACCAATAACAAACAATTAAATATGAAACAGTAGTGCAAATGGGTAGATTCTAATGTTTTTGAAAATAATGATTATTTTTGAGCAAACTGTATCATGAAGTACTGAACGTTTTTTTTTTACAAAAATCAGCCTCTTAAAGTCATCATAAGGAAAATATCTTAAATACATCTGAAATCATACCTCGTTTTAGGTGACTTTACTGGTGGTGGTGGAGGAGGAGGTTTTATATCATGCCTGCAACGATAACACTATAAGCATTAAACAAAAGAACTGTACAGAATTGTTTGCAAAGCCAGATCCATAAAGTAAAACAAACATACCGATTTTTAGCATGATTGAACTTAACACGATCTAATGTCATGGACTGATATGGCATGGATGAATTTGAGATTGCTCTTGGTAGTGACGACTGATTTCTTTCATGACTTGGGGTAAGAGATGAAGCAGATTTATAATGGGCATTAACAGATGGCTCCTCTGGAAATGATTCATCTCCAAAAACCTAAGATAAAATATTTATAAAATTTATTACTTTAAAGTAAAATGTAATAAAAAATTTCTCTTCATAAAGCAGAAGAGTTAATATGATTAGGATATATTCATTTTATGTTGGTAATCATACATAAAATCAGATGTACGCAATTCTGTCCCAATGGTATGTATTTCCAACCAACAAAAATGGAGTAAAATAATTTAATAAATAAGAAAGAAATCTTAAATTTGTTCTAGATCTTCATAGATTACCCAATGTTTCAAAAAATGTAGTTCAGAAATAAATTTAATTGCTCTTATAAATAATTACATATATGTGCGAATCAAGTTAAATGCTCCTCAACTAAAAGCAATATTTGTTCGTTTAGCACAACACTAAATTAATTATAACTTTATTTTGCATCTTATAGAATGTAAAGCCTTTTTTTCTTGTCATTTTTAAATCAGATATTTTAAATAAGAAATGTTGATATTACTGTCATAAAACTTCATAAATGTTCTATTTACTAAACTAGATGATGTTTTATCCTCTTGTTGTGTTATACACTGCTGGCCACCGTAAATGCAACACCCTGAAGGAAGCATGCAAATAATATGAAATTTGCAACATGCATTAGCGGAGGTGAGATATGCAAATGATTAGAATTTCAGCGCAGACGCACATCACGCTCGCCTGTGGCGCAACTTCAAAGCACTATTTAAGGCTTGGAGATTTCGACGATTTCAAGTACAGCAATTGTGTTTTTCTTGTGGTTTTAAAAAAAAACCCGATCAATTATGCCTCGTAGAAAACAGCGATCATCTTTTGATCAAGTATCCGAGTTCGACAGAGGAAGGATAGTGGCCTACCGAGATTGTGGATTATCTTTCAGGGAAATCGGTAGTCGTGTTGGACGAAACCAAACAACTGTAATGCGGATATGTGATCGTTGGATGCAGGAGGGTACGACGGACCGACGTGTTCGATCGCATCCACCTCAGTGCACCACTTCACGTGATGACAGGCATATTGTGCGTATGGCAGTGACGGATCGCTCAGCCACATCACGAACCATAGCACAGCACATTCAGTCTGTACCGCATCATCCAGTGTCTGCGCGTAACATTTGACGCCGTTTACAGCAGAGTGGTCTGTCCGCAAGACGTCCATTGCTTCGTCTACCCTTGACGCAGAACCACAGACGTTTCCGCCGCCAATGGTGCGATGAAAGAAGGATGTGGACGGCAGAATGGAATGAAATTGTCTTTACTGACGAGTCACGCTTCTGTCTGCAACACCATGATGATCGGATTCGAGTCTGGAGACACCGTGGAGAGAGGATGCTGAACAGCTGCGTTATGCAGCGCCACACTGGTCCTGCACCGGGTATTATGGTATGGGGTGGTATTGGATATCACTCTCGCACTCCTCTAGTATGCATTGCCGGTACTTTAAACAGCCAGCGCTACATCTCCGAGGTGTTGGAGCCAGTTGTCCTTCCTTACCTTCAGGGCTTGCCCACAGCCATATTTCAACAGGATAATGCGCGACCACACGTGGCACGCATTGTCCAAGGGTTCTTCGTCAATCGCCAGATTGAATTGCTTCCCTGGCCAGCTCGCTCTCCAGATCTTTCGCCGATAGAAAACATGTGGTCCATGGTTGCTCAACGATTGACCCAGAATACATCCTCAGCTGCCACACCAGATCAACTTTGGCAATGTGTGGAAGCTGCTTGGTCTGCTGTACCCCAAGAACACATCCAAAGTCTCTTTGAATCAATGCCGAGGCGTGTGGCAGCGGTGATCTCCAACAATGGCGGCTACTCTGGCTACTGATTTTGGCAGGAACCACACTTCACAGAAGTCTATAAATTTAATCATTTGATACTTGGTCAACATGTTATCTACAAAATAAATTTTGTTGTGATATCTCTTGTCTTTCTTGGTGTTGCAATTTGGGTGGCCAGCAGTGTATAACCATAGCTTATTTATTTAACAAAGTTCTGAATACAAATAAAATGCTGTTTACAAAGCACAGCATTTAATTTGGCTTATACTTAATTGCAGATTGTAACTCAAATGTGTACACTCAAATATCTAAGGAAACCATTTTCTTCAATGAAAATTTGTAAATTTTAAATGAATCCATTAAAGTTGCTGCCAACTTTAAAAAATATAAAAATGTTCATGCAAAAAAAAACGGTATACACAAAACCCATCATAACTAAACCGTCTTTAAACTCAAGGTCACAGTACCATCGCCAATTAGCGATAATTTTAGATTATGGTATGTCGTTTTAGGCCTATCCAAATATTTATCTGTCAATGAAAATTTTATTTGCCAATTTGGCGAGGAGTTGATGTTCTTGAGTTTTACCCTAAACCATTATAAGACTCAAAAATACTTTCAGCAGCATAAGTACTCACAGTTCGACCTTGGATAGTGTTCATGACTTCATAACTTTCTGTGGTATTAATATAATCATGAGGAACATTCATGTTTACATCAGGTACATTTTGCGCTGTGAAGAAAGTCAAACCATCAAAATTAATGAAAGATATTTGAAGAAATAAAACTCACTAAATTAAAGTATCAATTGAAGTTGAAGTTACTTACCATAATCATAGTTATATAGAGGCTTATTTGTTCGATCGATTTGTGGAGGTGGTCTAGGGTTCATACTTCGAGGCTCAATTTCATACATATCTATAAAGTAAAGTTTCATACTTCTCATAAATAGCTAAAAATATATAACTAAGAACTAAATCTTAAAATACCACCTCCAAATATTGAAAAATTAAAATAAATTAGAAAATTGCCATTAGATGTTTGAAAGTTTTTCCATGCATGAAGTTAGAATGAGATTGTAGAAAGTTGTGAAACTTAATTTTTTAGAAATTAATTAAATCACACGCAAACTATAAAAACTCATACCACTTAGTTCAGTTTAATAGTAACCCTTAGTTCACCCCCTCATATTGATATGGTACAGATCAAATAGCTACCATTTTAACATTGTCATCAAATGAGCTATAATAATTCTATTGATTTGCTCTTTTTTTTATGATATTGTTCCTTATAAGATCCCCTTCAATTGCCAAAAAGATCAGAGTGACAAAGCCTAACGAAAAAACACCACCACTCATTTGCCAAAAGCAAGACAATAAAGACAACTCCTCACACATGAAAAATAGACTAAAAAAGCTGAAATACAACTGTTTCTTATAGAGAAATATCAAAGGGAAAGAGTGCCAGTCTGGTTGCTAAGTGGTTCACGCTTTGGCTCTTAGTTCAACAGGCTCTAGATATAAATTCCGATCAGGGCATAAATATTGGTAGTGGCTTAGAATCCACTCAAAGCTGTTGGTTCGTTCCAGTCTAATCAGCTCTCATGTAGCAAAAATGACTAAAGCATTAAATAACCAATCTAAGAGATGCAAATTGTCTAAGAGAAACCAATCTAACAGACAATCCAAGAGGAATCAATGTTTGCAAGAGAGTGTTATTTTTTATTTAAAAACTCGAGATTTAAATTTAATTTGACAGGATAAAACATCCAAAAAATATAAAGCTTAACCTACTAACTTCATTAATTCGACAAACTTGAAAAATAATTCCCAAAGTTTTACTTAACTACATTTTCAAACAATTTTAAAACAGCTAATATTGATACATATTACAGCAAACAAAATATAAGAATTCTACCACAATAGAAAGGATGAGGAATCAATGATTAAATTCATGAAACATTCAATGGAAAAGAATCAAAGTACTTACTTTTCAACTCTCCACTTATTTGATTAGCTATTCGTTCACTAGGAGTTAAAGTTGCATATGGATCAATTCTTGAACGTTGGTGAGGAGAGAATGTGCTACAGGTGTTAGTCTGCAAGGCATGAGTTGGATACTCTTCTTGTTCAGGTGGTAACACTGAAGGAGAAAAATTGTATCAGTTCAGAATGATATTCTGAAAGGAGTTACAAGTGCTGTTCATTTCCTTTAAATGAAAGCAATAATATTTCGTATGCTGACCAATCGGACTAGTGGTCAGGGTTCTGGCTTTAAAAGTTTTGTGGTTCTAATCCGTGGTAAGGCATGGATGTTTGCTGTCAGGAGTGAATGTGTGGCCTCTTTATAAAGGGATTGTGCCTAGAATGTGAGGATGTATGTCAGATGCAATATGAATCCTCTACCCCATGGTGCCAAGTGATTCACAACTCCACCCTTGTAATGCCATGATTTAAGCACTTTTAACGTGTTCAAATCTGTCAGGCACTGGTAAAAATATTTCATATAACTGTAGGCTGAAATTTGCATGTATACCAACATGTTTTCTCAACAGAAACAGAGTACAAATACACCTGTCACGTTTTGCATATCCAACCCATGTGTTTTGCCTAACTTACAATAAAAAACCCATAAACAGAAGGAATGAACACTTTTGATAGAATTACAAAATAAAACCATTCACTAGAATATGAACGTTTGAGGTTTGGCAATTATTCGCCTCATTCAATGTTTATATCCAGATAACAGACCTTTCCTATAAGGCTAAATGTGTTAATGGTACTATGTGTTTTTATGGTAGAATGTGTTTTTCTGCATGTTCAAGTTCAATACATCAAGTGAAAAGATGTCTTCTGATTATGTTAATGATTTTATTCAGTTACTTCAGCAACTATGCTGCAAAAATTATCTCTCACAATTATGAGTAATCAAACCACAGTAATCAGAATCACTAATTAGGACTAATGAGAAATTTTTTGAAGACAGGATTAAAAGGTATGAGAATGTGTGAATTTATAACCTGTTAACAGCAGTTGTAATAAGGAAGCATGCAAATTAAAAAAATATTACTATAAGTTAAACAATAACTTAACTTCAGAATTAGAATAAAGTTTTTAGTGCAAACTTTACCTCTGGCTGGTACGGTCATCATATCATCAGCATTCGTCATAACAGAATGAATAGGGATTGCTGTCTCCTATAAATAAATATATGTCTAATATTAATAACAGAACAATTTGTTTGAAAGAAATTAGATTATTTGTAAAACAGAGAAGGGAAATCGTTATGGAAACTGAATACAATTTGCCGATTGATAATTTTGACACGTTGCATTCATTACACACAGCACATTTACCAACTCCAAATAGGTAAAGTGTAGTAAAAGACCAGTTTTAATGTGTAAAGTTACTTATTTAATGTCATGTACCTGCATAAACTATGTGATAATTTTTTAAAAAGTATTTATTCCTTTTTTTAAAGCATAAGCTTGCATTAAACATGCTCACATTGGATAAGCAAAGCAGCACTTGCATGAACTAATAACTATACTATGAATACAACTATAGTTAAAATGAAAAAGTGTAGTGAATACAAATTCAATCAAGAATTAAAATTTAACACAAGAAAGCATTAAAAGGCAAAAATTTAAGTAAAACATACTTATCCTTTAACAGTAAATAATGTCCATAGAAACATGTTAAGATTTTAATAAACAAATACCAATTTGCACATGCCCAGAAACTTAGATTACCACCAGGGAAAAAAATGTCTAATTTCTCATGTTTTAAACATGGCCATGAAATGAATTCCTTAGCTCTTGACATTTCTCCTTTCTAGCTTTTCAAAAGTTAATTAAGATTTGTTAACATTAAACCTCAAATTCTTTTCATCACCTCAATATCTATCTTTTGTCTCATCATGTGCATAACGTAGTTTTGTTTCCGTTTTCTAAAATGATACATTTCTGAGAGTAATGAAGTTTTTTATGGCTTTGAAAATATAACAAAACATGTAAAAAAATTTTGAGTAAATAAAATCATACAGAAAAACATGCTGAGTGTAGAAACTGAACTGAGTAAATATTTAAAAGGGAAAATAAAAATGCATGCATGATAATCGGATACTGTTTACTTACCCGACGAAAAATGTAGTAAGGGAAGAGAAGCTAATGAAAAAGATAAATAATAGCCAGTTACTTCCCAAATCATAAAAGAAACCAAAACCATGCAAAGAAAAATAGAGAAAAAGTTTTAACTTATCCTGTTTTTAGCTATCTTTAAATACCTCATACCAAAAGCGTTTGATAACTTAGAGCAACTCTTCCAGCCTAGGCAGAACTAATGTGCATATGTAGATTTTGCTAAACAATCACATTTACATGCAACAATAATTTGAGCTTAGCAGAGTCGTTGATATTTTTTAATTGTGTAATGCATTCAAACTAGGAAAATAAGTATGTAATTTAAACAAGGAAAAACTTACTTAATTTTGAATCATGAGTGCTGTCATTACTAGTCACATGGGTCCATTTTAATTTCTAAAATGGTTTTAAGTAACATTTATCTTTTGCAAGTTACAAGGATAAAAAGCTAGGTTGGTAATTTTTCTCTTGTATCCTTTTACCTGTATATTATTGCTTGCAAGCTTTTTAATTCAAGTTGTATTTATAGAATAGAAAAATTAAAGACATAATTAGGATGCTTTTCATTATTGTTTGGAATAGATAAACTACTATTGCTCTAAGACTTAAAATTAAGCTCATAAAAATGTTAATAAATTCACAGTAGTTGATGTTAAATATTATCAACTATTCAGTATTATTGCTTTTGAAAATTGAGTGTAATTCTTGAGATAACCGAAATTTAAAAAAAATGTACAAAATGAGTGTTGTAGTAAATACTTCAATATATTGCATTCACAAATACTATTAACTTAGACATAATCCGTCAAGTGTAAATCATAATGAAAAGGATGTCAACAAAGCAGAGTTGTAATTGCCTCTAGCATTTGAATACTTTGAATAAAAAAATGCAATGTATTCATAAGTAATAAAAATAGATTAAATAACAAATTTATTATTAGGTTAATAATGTGTCTTTTTATGGCATAATCTTTTAAAGGCTAAGTACCTTTATTCGCCATTCATGTGCAATGTTTTAATGCTTCAACGGGATATTCGATACAGTAACATCTAACTTAATTTTAATCAGTAAAAGAAAGATTCCATGTTAGTATAACAAAAAATTTCTTGTAGCAGGAATGATATAATCTAACTTCAAACGATTAAATAGCGATTTCATAATAACTTGATATTTATATTATCAAGTTATTACGAAAGTTAAGTATATCATCAAGTTTATAAACGTTATGAGCAAATTTACTATAAGCAAAAAGTATGTTAATACGAATTCACTTAGTAAATTATTTACTCCTGAATAAACAGATATAAAGCTAGTGTCAATAAAACAAAAATGTGCTTCATTGTTTTCAGCTAAAACAGCAAATTAACCAACCTGGGCGGCATTTCTCCCTAAACTGCAAGTCGGGTAATTACTAAACTTTTTTGCATCGGCCAATTCCTCAACTGCTGTTATGCTTGGATCACTTGAAGATTTCACTAATCTTCTATCAGTTTGTAAATCAAACTCTCCCCTGAAACTTGAGGATCGATTATCCATAGAAATATCAAGGTCGCTTTCAGGAGAAGAGGCATAACTCAATCTTGATGTCATGGGGAACAAGAAATCATCAGTAATGGCTTCATCGGGCTGTGAAGGATGTTTAGAAATCATCAAATTAACCAGACTGAATTATGTTTAATGCTTTAAGTTAACAAAGATTTTTGTTAATTTAATTTTTTACCTTAGCCTCTGACACCCATAGAGGTTGCTTTTGCTGTCTGTCAATGGTTTCTTGCAATTTCTTGTACCATGAATCACCAGAGTTTAAGGATATAGAAGCTACATAAAAAAGGAAAAGGTTTACATACATAACCACCAAAATTCAGTAAAGTTCATGATACAATGATGCTCATTATGTCGTGCTTTCTGGTATATCGCTCTTTTTTACTGATTCCCTAATGAATTTTAGATTTGTGAACATTAGAGAAAATCCAATCGTTTTATTTTAAATTGGGAATAGAAAATTTCCTTGTTTCAAGCGCCCAGCTGTCTTAAAACTTAATAAAAACTTTTTAGATGTCTCAAGTGTGGATGAGAGGAATTTGTTTTCAAAACTATTTTACTAAATTTAGTATTATTTCACCCTCCAAGTGCAAGTTTTGTGACGAGATATCTCGTTCAAGATCTGGTCATTTTTGCTAAGGATGAGATAACTCGACAAACTGTCCTATTACTCCAAGGGTTGGTTATGGGTTTTATGGCACAAGGGCCATATTTGGCTAAGCAGCGCCAAATACAGGATATAAAATGTCAAGTAATTGTGAAAAGAAAGAATGGAGAAGAGTAGAGAAAGATTGCATGAGCATCCTGGGGTTGCAACCCCCATGTTTACCAGAGGCAGTAAACCCCATAGAAAAAGATCACTAGGGTACCTTGGGTTTGTGAAGCATGTACACACCTAAAGATTTGCCTATAAGGGAAATGAAGGTCCAAGAAAAGCAAATTGTCCCTTGCCCAGAATTGGTGAGTCTGAAACATGTTTTTGCACCAGAGGCTGGACACTACAGGGCAGTTTGCGATGCTAAGATAAATCGAAAGGGTTAAAAACTTTTTACCAAAGGGTTCCCACTCTTCAAGAAAAAGGAAAAATAGGGCCTTTTTAAAGCCTTTCCAAGGCTATTTTTCATGTCTTTAAGGCCATAAATAACTTAAGATTAACCCGTGTGTGTGTGCATAGGTGAAGAAATTTTGTCGAGTTCTAGGTTTGGATCTCACATACCTAAGTTTAAAAAATATAAATTTTTAGTTAGCCTAAACATTTTGTCATTTATTTTCGGTGCACTTGACCTTGTCTTTTGCTAAAAATTAAGCACCCTTCTAAACTAAAATGAAAAATCAGGCTTTCATAAGGTTTGTGGGAACCCTATCCCATAATTTTGTGTTTAGATTCCATAAGTGGTTTTGCATGTTATACAAAAAATATTATAATTTATTATATATTTGTGCCTCTCTTTCTAATCACACCAAAATATATGACAAGGATTCTTCTACACATCCAAGTTTTAAAAATAGTTTCTTGTTTTAGATTTGATTGTGTTCATACGATTTCTGTTAATCATTACTTAAATTCCTATTTTTTATTTTCATTATAAGGCAAACATGGTTTTGAGTAATGCGTTTTGAAAGTATAAGCTGAATGAAGTTTTAATTGAAAAATGTTCATACACATATATAAGTATACAGCAATAGCCTCTAAAACAAATGTTCTAGAAGCAAAAAATGCACCCAAATTTCAAAATATGTTCTAAATATAAAAATAATGTCTATTAAGAGAAACATTTCAAGCATGTAACAAATAGGAAAGAGAATGATAAGTGAACTCCATGGGGTAACACGAACAATACTTTTAGTAGTTTGGCTGTTTGGGGTTAAATGGCACAAGATCCAAAAGCAGACAAGCTGCACCAACTTTTTTAATAGGATGATTTTAAACAGAATCATTTTCCAATATATATTAATGCAACTATTCCTTGCATCAGAAGATGCTTGTAAAACAGCATTGTCTAATATGCATATTTAACTTTACTTTAAAATGTTGACAATTCTTTAAGGTGCCAAATAAATAAAAATATTACGTTTCAGTGTAAGGAAAAAGCAACGTTTAAACAAACCTGTAAATATATGTGACCATAACTTTTCCAGCTTGGTAGAATGCTCATATAATTTTCTCGAACTTTTATATGTTGATTTGGACCACTTTGTTCTTAACTCTTTAATGATATGCTTATTTTCTGCATGCATGAATACAACAATAGGATAAAACTGTGCATAATTCAAACGATCAACAGCACTTGGAGTAATGTCTAAAATAGCATGCTTTCCCTGTAAGAAATTCAATATTAAGGCATTAGAAATATGCGAAATTGAATAGCTTCATGGAATACTTCAAAGTTAAACAGATATCACACACTCCTTTTTGGTTGACTTTCTTATGATTATATGTGTAAATAAAGTAATAATGAAGAATAAAATCATTTTAGTATAGCTTCAAAGTTGGTTATGGAATCTCTAGGATTCTACAAGGTTTGTGTAAACACAAATTAACTTAATAGCTTAGAATTTCCAATTAAATTGAATCACAATTATTAACATAAGGAGTGATTATTATGCAAGAAATGTGCAAATGTATTCACAAATATGCACAATGAAAATATAACAGAAGTTGGTTATATAGTTGGCTTGAATTTTAAGTAAAATTTAAAATTATCTTACATTTTCATTTTGAAGATATAGAAATAGCATAAAAAATAGAAGTTATAGTTCAAATTAAATGCATAGCAATCAAGAAATTTCAAAGGAGTATGGGTTGATAAAATTCATTAGTTTTCGAATCAATAGAGTTGATTTGACTTAAGGTATACGTATACGTTCGGAGATCAATTTTCAAAATAATCATATTTTCTCAATTTTTTTTGTGTTTTTCATTTCATTTTAAGTTATAACAACAATGTAACACAACAGAGGACAAAAAATTTCTTAATATTTTGAATTAATGGCTTAAAACTGTCAAAAAAAGTTCAAAAAGTGATAGTTACGCAAAACGTGAAATTAAAAGAACAAAACATTATTTTACAAATAATGACACTTAAAAGACAGTATTGCTGGACTTGAACTATCATCTAAGCATTATCTTTAAATTTAGTGGAGATATGTGCAAACGCATTTCAAAATTCTGAAAAATGCTCAAAAATCGAAAAAAAGATGTGAATTTCATACTTTAAAATCCCACAAAGTGATAAATTGCCAACATAAATTTATAATAATAGTTCAAGTCCTAAATTTGTTAGTTAGGAACATACACAGAAAATTTCATGGTATTTGAATGAAAACTTTTGGATATATTGTGTTTTGCGGAAAGTAATACGTTTGAAATTAGTGGTTTTGAGAAAAAGCAGAAAACGTAATATAATCACAAAATTCCTTTTAAAAATTGAGAAATACCTACTTAAAATCCACCTGATTGGTAAGAGACACCCTCTGTCTTTTCAGATTGGGTAGAATTTTTCTTTCTGGTGGCTTTTAGAATTTTTCTTCGTCGCTTTGCCATAGGGGTGCCATGTCGTATTGATTCGTTCATGCGAAGTTTGTCAAAGTGATGGTAACGTTCCTCAGTGTATGTCCCCAAATTTTTAAAACCAAGTTTTTGTAGCACTTTGAGGCAACCCCGAAACCCGTCATTGAACTGAATTACTGCGTCCAATGCACCCAGACGTACTGTTTTCAACACCACGAACACATTTTTAGGAATCCTCTGCCAAATGGAAGCATTAAAACATTCATTGGCGTTTTGTGTCTTGCTGTGAAGACATTTGCTTAGAAGTTCTCGAGAACAAAGTTTCATGTATACTGGTTTTACAGCAGCTAATACACATTTGGGGAGGCCTGTACATTTTTGCTCTGGAGTTTTACCTTGTGATATAGCTCTTTGATGAAAACACCAACTTTTTTCACCAGTCGGACACTGTCCGTGCATAGGATTCACTGTAGTTGATGCACAGTGAAAGAGTACAGCAATAACATTTTGTTGCATCTTGTCAATATCACCCACATTGTCACGAATAGCTATGCCGTAGTAATTTTGAAGTCGGTCTATAAAAGTATTTGTCAGTTTTCCCTTTCCCGAAAGTCCTTTTTTTTTTTTTTTCAGCTGTCGAAGGTGTGTGCCCACTCTTTTTTGTATATGCCCGATGCATTCAAGTTTGGTGACACTGTCCTTGCCATAGGTGTCTTTCACTTCAGTAAAACCTTTTGAATCACCATCGCCGTAATATTGGACATATTTAAGGCCTCGTGAAATTTCAGACCGTTTGAAGATTCGTGATGCACCGACAGTCTCCATGTGATGTGCGGATCCTTTATAATTACATTGGCACACATGATCTGCCTTTTTTTGTTCGTATTCTTTTTCTGGGAGTTTCTGAAGTTTTTTGCAGGTTGGGCAATAAGCAGACAGCACCGCAACATCTAAAACCTTTCCGGTATCAATGCTTATTGCAGAGACACAACCGTTCAGCGAAGAATGGCCCCTGCGCTGCCAAGTGCCATCAACAGATATACCACATTCCTGAGTTTGATTAGAAGCATTCCCTTTCAACAGCTTAACTTCTTCTGCGGCATTTATCATCGAGGCTTGGGAGACTTCTTGAACAGCTTCTAAAAGCTTCTTTTCATGAGCAGCATAAGAGTTTCTGCTTGGTGGAGGTGGCAGATTTAACGTTGAACAGAGTTTTTCAGCTCCATTCACACCTTTGCCAAGTTGTCGCAACCCGTAGACTAAACGAGTGTTTATTTCTGGCAAGTGTCCTATCTTTTTTGAAGAGGAAAACCCTTTTATAAATGCACAGTTTTGGCATTGAAGGCAAAAATGGGAGCACAAACCAAATCGGCTATCTTCCTTCAACAACAGTCCAACATTCAAACAAGAAGGGCAGCAAACTGTAGAAAAAACGTCCGCCAATATCTCAGTATCAAATACTCGGTTTCCTGATAATTCTGCAGAGTCTTAACACAGTCATTTGGAAGCACTTCAAGTTTCGTTTCACTTGCCGTGAGCGATCGAGTTTCTTTCGAAAAGCGATTCCCATGAAACTGTCTCTTGCGTTTCCGAGCTGTAGTCTTACCCATAATTTGTAAATTACGTGAAAAACTACCAAAGATTCTTAAAAAGGTAATTAGAATAACATCTGAACTTGTTTTAAATGTAAGAATTCAACAAAGAAAAGCATTCGCGCAAAACAAAATTCAAATGTAAATACCAAACATGAAGCCAATTTTGGCTTACTAAAAACACAGATAAAATCATTGCCAGACGCTTTAATTTTAAAAATTAATTTTAAAAAGTCTCAAAATACTAAAATAAATGTTTCGACATATTTTAAAGTATTAAAAAAAATATTTTTTTCGGTGTTTTTGTAACTAGTTTCGAAACGGAGAAGCAACTTCCGGTATGCAGACGGATACTTCCGGTTTAAAATATAGCTGACATGTATTACTAAAAAATTCATAACTTGCGTTCTAATTGACCTAGAGACAAAATTTAAAGTGATTTAGAAAGCTTAAAGTTCAAACAATATTTCTGCATCAATATCAAAAAATCAGTTTTTTGACCGAAAATCGATAAATAAACGTATACGTATACATTGTTTGCAAAAAATTGCACTTAAAAGAATTGCAACTGAATGATTGTTCATAAAAAATGTCACGTGAATTAAATGAATAGAAAATTCAAACCATACCTTGTCAATGACATCCCGAATGGAACTTAAGCGAATTATACCAGATTTCAAATTACACTGTTCATCTTCCAACTGATTGTCAGATTCTGCACAAAAAATTGAAACTTTCAAAATCAGCCAGTATAAAAATACATAAAATATACCAGCAATTTGTAACTGGTGTGACTTACACATGGTGAAATAGTTAAAATTGTGCAAGATTTATTACATTTCAACAGCTTAGTTTGAACTTTTGACAAGTATACTCAAAAATAATTTCTAGTAATACCCACATATAAATAATTTTTAATAATAATTTTTTACAAACTATTATAAATTGTTTCAAAAAGGTTTTAAAAACCACTTTAGAGCAAAATGGAATATGTAATTAATATTGTTTTGTAAATCAAGTAAAATTATATCTATTTTTATCAGACTGATAAAAATGTAACATTTTATGTGCCATGTGATGAAAAAGGTTGAAAATCACTGAATTATACTTTTTACAGTTTAAGTTAATCTATATTCCGAGATGTAAATAACTACCAATGTCCAAAATAAACAGAAAACAATGCAATAGGAGAAGTTCGAAAATAAGTTTCATTTATCAATATTGCTAAAATGAGTGCTGTGGGAACATCTATGGGAGCAGACACAAATAGTCTACATCACTGACGAATGTTTGGTTAAAAGTGTTAATGCACCACATGAATAGGAGTAAGTGGCAGTGAACAACTACTATGTAGAGTGTGCCTAAATCATAAGAGTAAATCGTGATGAAGATATGCATTAGATATTCATAAAACATGAAGTGTGTGCACATTGTCCTGTAATAAATGGGAAAGTATGTAGTATTATAAACGATTTATTAGCATTTTATCTGAAGCTTGCATATTGGCAACTTTGACCAATGGATAACATGGCAACTTTGTCTACAGAGAATGGATAAGAATGTCTTCAACTTGCAACCACAAATTTATTCTTGTAGAAAAACAATGTAAAATTGTTGTGTCTTCCAACCACTAATGTACCAGGTCTCCATCTGCTAGTTGCAGACTTAGACTTATTTTTGAATTTTTCCTCATAATATAAAAATAGTATTTTTGCATAAAAATTTGAAAATGAAAAAAATGTCTATTAAATATGGAAATTATTATTTTCTTGTACAATTAACTTCTATACTAAATCTATAAAACATTATGAATAAATTAAAAAAGATTTACTGTATTAAGTTGTATGAATTGAAATTTGTGTTTTGATGTGCTATTGCCATATTACAAGTATGTCCAAGAGATGCATAGAAAGCAAATTTTATCAAAACAGTTTTCTGAATGTTTTTAGTTCTGAAAAACATTTGTCTTCATTTTTATAAGATTTTCCAATCCTTAGAAAAACCAAACATTAAAAATTTTCTGTCTATCAATTGGGTTTGTTTTTATCAAATATGAAGAAAAATGTATTAAAATATAAGTACACAAAACTGAATGCAGCAATTATACTTTGATATCCATATAGCTTTATACAAAATGTAACTGCTCTTACGTGGTGAAGCATAACACCCAGGATAATCTTTTAGAAGTCTGTCCTTAACAATATCTGTCAATGGTCCAAATAATACCACTGGTCTGATAAATCCAGCTAAAATAATTTCAATTACAATAAATTACTGAAATCATAAAATTATTCATATTAATATAAAGCAATAATTGTTACAACTAAAGTCAAAATGTTACAGAAATATGTAAAATGATACCAGTTGATGTTTATAACTACTACAATAATTTTTCAAAATTGTGCTGATGTTAGTAATAATATGGATACATTATAAAAAAGTTTTAAGATTTCATCTCTTGCATAAATCGTACTAGTTAAAATTTGTAAGCAATTTTTTAGTAGTTATTACTAATTTATAATATGTACGAAAAATACTGATTAACTTACGTTGCTTCAAAATTACTCGCTCATAGGGTGGGAATCTTGTTACAGAATCGGCTAATAAAAATTTAAAGAAACATGAAATAAACGATAAAACAAACAGTTGAATATAAAATAATGTAGAAAGCTACTAAATTTTACATGTACTACAAACTAGAGATGTATGAAAGCAAAAGTGAAAACTCACCAAGTACAACATCTTCCCAGTGGTCCTTGCATAAAGATTTCGAACGACGAGCTCTACGACGAAAGAAACTTCCTCTACTTTCTCCTTCTCCCTCTTTCTTTGATGAGGTCTGTTGTGTCTGTGCAAGTTCTTTGGCTCTGATAAGAGAGGATAAAATGTATTGTCACAAAAATAAAGTTTAAATTAAGACAAGTAATATTGACTTTAAGTTTAGAACTCAGTTTAATGTAATCACCTGTATGGAGATTCCAGGCAAATGACATCAGTGAATGCCAAAATATTTCATCAATTAACACAAAATTTACCAAGTGGGTCCCATTTTGCAATATTGATTTAAATTTAGTTTTGTTTTATTGCTTTTCCTCAATTGACTTCGGAAGTTTTCCTGAAATGTTTATATAATTAATTTAGTAGTATATATCTCTCTTCACCTCTCCCTACATCTGACACACGTATGAAGTATACCTATTTGACTGGTCATTTGACCGGTTTAATATTTCATGGGTTTTTACGTTGTCAACACTAAAAACATTTCATACACTGCTGTAAAGAGTTTTATGCTCCATTGCATCGTAACGCTAACAGAACATCTCAGCTTTAATTTTTTTTGTCTGAACTGATGTTAATGTATCTGGTTGAAATAACCATGCAAATGTATCAAGATTTTATTATTGTATACTCGAAAAAGTGAATAAAAAGTCAAAAGAATATCTTACGAAAATTATTGAATTTTTGATACTTAGTTCATAATTATTATTTAAAGGTAATTTTGTTTTTTATTTCAGGCACTAATTCCACTGTAACCTGCATCCAAATAGAAAAGGGATCTTTTTACCCGTTTTGATAAAAATAGGTATTTTACAAAAGGTTGGTAAATTTAGTCTTAAAAGACATCTATTAACACATACTGACTAGCACACTATTATTTACATGGAAATTAAGATCTAGAAATAGAGATATCTATAATACAAAGGCAATGTTTTAAACCCATCAAATTATAAAGGGAGCTCACTTGCTCTTTTAGCAGTCAAAATCAAATGTATAACAGGAATTTATGACGAAAAGAGAAAAGATCCTTTCTACATAGCTCGCTGCCCTTGCCAGCATCATTTATATACAACTTAGGATGTTAAACACCAATGTAAAAGCTTGGAATTAAATGGTGAATGCATAAAAATTATGTTATTGTTGCTGACAAATGCCAAGATAGATTGGCTCTGAAGTCATGTATTATCTCTTCCAAAGTTTCTGAACACAGGAACTAAAATCATATAGTAGAGTGCATGTGTCGAAATGAGCAGTGTCAAAAGTCTGATTAAATCTGCATAGATATACAAATTCTAGGTAAGAACTATTAATATGGTTCAGCTAATCAATCAAAGACTATGAAACAAATACATTTAATTAAATTGCACCACATCAAATGTGAAACTTAATAAATGACACCCAGTAGAAGATTTAGCAGGTTATTAACAAATAAAACTGATTCCTTTACAAAAATATATGATCGTTGCAAGGGCTACATTTGGTCAAGTTACACCAAACACAAAGCAGTGTCAAATAATGAACACAAGGGAAGTTTTACTGACACAGGTGAGAAATTCTCCCAGGATAAGTTCCATCAAACGTAAGTACAAGGAATCAAGCATGCATTACCTACAACTTGCGGGTTGCTAGAACTGTGGGCAGACCCACTAAGGCACATAAAATTATGTAAAGGGGATTCTTTTTGAGAAAAATTGTAGAAAGCAATAAAATATTAGTATTTGTTTTGTGGTAACAGTTAAAACTTAAAATATTTTGCTTTCTTTTTCATTCCAAGTACTTGTATCTGTGTATGTGATATCCTTCATAAATAAATCTCATTTAGTTGATTGAAAACTTCTACTTCTTCCCAAATTTGTTTAAGATAGATCTGATACAAAAATAAGTAGTCATTAAGGGATTGTAAACACTTTGGTTCTTGGAAATCAAATACCTCATTCTTATTAAAAACTAAAATACTTAATAAAAATTCATAATATAATTAATAAATTGTTTTTGCATTTAATAGCTGATTACTAAAAATAAAGTATAGAAAGAAAGCGTAAGTGAAATTTACTTAGAACTATTTGGAATAATTCCTCTCTGCATCTCTTGACCATGTCGTCCTAGTCGGTATACAAGCCAGGATCCTGGTTTACCATTATGCAAAGTATCTATAATATGGAAAACTTCCCCTTTGCGAAAACTGAGCTCACCTTTACCATTACTCTCATGACTAAAATGGGTTCTGTAAGAGAAGAAAATATTAACGAAAAGAAAGAAAATTGCAACAGGTTATTGCATTTACATATTTCAGTGCAAAAATTTAATATACAGACACATCACAGCCTTTGAGGAAAGGTGTTAACATTTGTAGCAAAATTTGAAACAAATTGTATGATGTTTTATAGAAAATTGAATTTATTATCTAATGAAAAGTTTAAAACGTGGAAGTATGTTTGAAGTTAATTTTAAACACAAAAATTCAAGCAAAATAGAATGTAACTCAAAAACTTTTGAAATTCAATTGGGGAACTACGTAACCACATTTCAAAATATTTTTGAAAATTAACTAACTTTTTATTGTTTAAAAATCAAAATATCAAGTAATTGAAACATACTTTCATTCCAAATATTTTACTATAAATATTTCAAAGGAAGAATTTATTGTTATTATACTTTAAAATTTGCTTGCATTTTTGAAACTTGTAATATCTTCAAAATAGGACAATAAAAATTTCTCATATTAGTTTTCATATTAAAATGACTTTACTGTGAAAATATTTTTTCTCCCCATAAAGCTTTATTTTTGTATGTAGAGATGATTTATTTTGCATTAAGTATATTCTTCTAAAACATGATTAAATATATAAAAGTAAACTTAATTTTTATCTAACATTATAAGTTCCCACAACCAAATTCTTTATCATGATATATAGTTATAAATTTAATGGACCTAGTATTAAATTTAATCGAAACTCTAGTAACAAAAGGCCTTTCTATGTTTTTTTATCTAAATTACTTCATGACAAATTTTGAATTAAAATTTTATTACAAATTTTATATTACCTGATGTAAAAGGAATCTCCTTTTTGATTATTAATTACTTCTTCATATTCTGAAAAAAAAAACACATAACAGTTTCATTTGCAGATAATTATATTTTACACGAGAATAATGAACAAAAGAAAAATTAGATGTATCAGTCTTCATTGCAAGATTATTTGATATAATAAAAATAGAATTTTCTAGTAAGCTTGATACTTGTCTACCTAGAATTTCAGAATTACAATAAAACCAAGTTGTAGTAGTTAAGCTGATATAACATATTTAACTGCATTCTTGTAACTAGTAAACATTTGTCAAGAGGAATTAGATAAATAATTTGAGGGTTACTCAAACAGTACAAAAGTTCAATTAACAAATAATTTTGGACAAAAAATGAAATATGACAGATTTGGGTGCATTCGAAAACTTTTATCAACAAATGTAAGTGTAATGAATATTAATTTACTAGCTAATGAGTACTGCTCCTTCTAACACAAAATCAGAAAGCCTATCAATAGTGGACAGTTATCAAAGAAATTTTCCGTGTGAATGTTCGATGCATATATCTCCAATTATACTATGCTTTTGCAGCTTTAATATACACTTAGAAACATAAAACAAAGTGTAGAAGCATTAAAATGTTAATAACAGAACTAGAAAGTCCCTTAACACATTTCTTCTTTCAATGGAGTGTAAACAAAATAGATCAGATATTCTACAAAAAATGTTTCCATTTTGTTAACTGGAAAAAATGGTTGATAAAATAACAAATCATTCATTAAAATGACTTCAGTTGTCATAGTTATAAAAAGATAAATAAAGCTACAAAAATGTAATGGAACAAATTGAGAAATCAAATAAGTGGAAATTCACTCACCATCCTTTCGATACTGAACAATAAGATTCACCTGTTCTTGTATTCCAACTAAAAGGGCAACAGCCTCTTCTTTAGTAAAACCTCTCATGTCTATATCATTCACCTTTTAATACATTGGATAATACATTTTATTATTGGAAATAAATTGACTTTCACAAGTTAGGTGTACAACTAAGCTAAATTTAGATACATACTTTCAATATTTTATCACCCGATTGTAAGCCTTGTAGGAAAGCAGCAGTCCCATGTTGAACACCAGTGACAAAAATTCCAACTTCATTTCCGCCAGTTAGTCGAATACCAACTGTACCTTCTTTGTGAAATGAAATAAATCTTGGATCTGGCCTGAAAATGGTTGAAAAATTGTATGGCTCATAAAATAAAGTAATAAACAATCAAGTTTAATTTAAAAGAAATGAGCATACACATATATAAGATTTTTAGATCCTTTCAGATAGTTATGGCTCCATCCAATACCTTAGTCTTTGGAGGACTGGAGAGGACATTTAAACAAACTTAAGGCATACTCCATCAGAGGTATTGTTATCAAATTGATTTCAATTATAATAAATTTAGGAATAGACTTGTCAAGGAGACTTCAGTCGAGCATTTTTGCACATCTTGCCCAAATCTATCAAGAGTTATTTGCCATAAAGAGCCCGAATAATAAAACTGAATTTGATGCTCCCAATTTAATTGAAACTGAATTCTATGTTCACTATTTTGATTTACAGTAAATGACAGCAAAGAATTTTTCTTAAGTAAGATTACAGTTGCAATGCTTTAGTTTATATACTATTTCTTCCATTTTATACTTTTAATAGGTAGTATTGAACTCATCCATGGCCATTATGGTCTATGGGCCATAGTTTGTCTACCTCCAGTTTAGCATTCCAACCAGGGGCTTTGTTCATTAAGCAAACAAAAGCATTTCCCCATGTTTGTTATCAGACAATTGTTGCATTTGAAATTATAGGCTTAATAGTGCTTTGTGGGTAAAAAAATTCTAAGCTTTTTAATAAGGTATGTATTTTGTATGTATTTTTAATTAATGTTGCACTGGAGCAACACAACAGGCTATTGGCGACGGTCTGGGATCAGTCCTAAAGGGATAGATCCTAGCACAACATCATGTAATTTTGAACCAGTCAGATGACGAGACAACACCTGAGCTGGCACCCACTCTCCAAACTTCCACACCACACCAACTTAAGGCCATGGCAGATTTGATATGCACCAGCCTCCTTTGTACACGACGGTCTTTTGGTTGGATTGGAACTCACAACCCTCTGGTTGCTAATCCTTTACTCTTCCAACCTGGCTACCACAATCCACTTTTTAATAAGGTACAAAATAAACCCTGTGTATTGAAATAAATCTTTTGAAAATACTCACGGAGTAGTGGATCTTCGAAAACCATGGTCATAGCTGTCAACCCTGCCATCTGTAAAAAATATTGAAATATTAAGCACATTTCACATATATCACAATTTTAAATTGTTGGTGTAAATCTTTATCATTATGGGATTAGTAATACACTGCTGGCCACCGTAAATGCAACACCCTGAAGGAAGCATGCAAATAATATGAAATTTACAACATGCATTAGCGGAGGTGAGATATGCAAATGATTAGAATTTCAGCGCAGACGTGCATCACGCGCGCCTGTGGCGCCACTTCAAAGCGCTATTTAAGGATTGGAGATTTCGACGATTTCAAGTACGGCAATTGTGTTTTTCTTGTGGTTTTTTCAAAAAAACGATCAATTATGCCTCGTAGAAAACAGCGATCATCTTTTGATCAAGTATCCGAGTTCGACAGAGGAAGGATAGTGGCCTACCGAGATTGTGGATTATCTTTCAGGGAAATCGGTAGTCGTGTTGGACGAAACCAAACAACTGTAATGCGGATATGTGATCGTTGGATGCAGGAGGGTACGACGGACCGACGTGTTCGATCGCATCCACCTCAGTGCACCACTTCACGTGATGACAGGCATATTGTGCGTATGGCAGTGACTGATCGCTCAGCCACATCACGAACCATAGCACAGCACATTCAGTCTGTACCGCATCATCCAGTGTCTGCGCGTACCATTCGACGCCGTTTACAGAAGAGTGGTCTGTCCGCAAGACGTCCATTGCTTCGTCTACCCTTGACGCAGAACCACAGACGTTTCCGCCGCCAATGGTGCGATGAAGGAAGGATGTGGACGGCAGAATGGAATGAAATTGTCTTTACTGACGAGTCACGCTTCTGTCTGCAACACCACGATGGTCGGATTCGAGTCTGGAGACACCGTGGAGAGAGGATGCTGAACAGCTGCGTTATGCACCGCCACACTGGTCCTGCACCGGGTATTATGGTATGGGACGGTATTGGATATCACTCTCGCACTCCTCTAGTACGCATTGCCGGTACTTTAAACAGCCAGCGCTACATCTCCGATGTGTTGGAGCCAGTTGTCCTTCCTTACCTTCAGGGCTTGCCCACAGCCATATTTCAACAGGATAATACGCGACCACACGTGGCACGCATTGTCCAAGGGTTCTTCGTCAATCGCCAGATTGAATTGCTTCCCTGGCCAGCTCGCTCTCCGGATCTTTCGCCGATAGAAAACATGTGGTCCATGGTTGCTCAACGATTGACCCAGAATACATCCCCAGCTGCCACACCAGATCAACTTTGGCAACGTGTGGAAGCTGCTTGGTCTGCTGTACCCCAAGAACACATCCAAAGTCTCTTTGAATCAATGCCGAGGCGTGTGGCAGCGGTGATCTCCAACAATGGCGGCTACTCTGGCTACTGTTTATGGCAGGAACCACACTTTACAGAAGTCTATAAATTTAATCATTTGATACTTGGTCAACATGTTATCTATAAAATAAATTTTGTTGTGATATCTCTTGTCTTTCTTGGTGTTGCAATTTGGGTGGCCAGCAGTGTATGAAATAGAGAAAAAACTAGTTTTTTAAAGAAAATATCGATTTCTAGATTTAAAACAGTCAAGAAAATTATTACTACATCATTCAATTGTTTCATCATTAAAAACACAGGAAAACAGACTATATAGATGATTTCGTACCTTGAGGCAAAGGAGGTCTTGGAGGTACATACAAGTCATCTGTTCTTCCAGAACTGGAATTCATTTGAATGTGATTAAGATTGTCAGCAGCATTGTGATTCTCAGTCATGTTGTAATTCCAATTACTTTGGGATCTGATGAGACACCAAGTGTTAATTAAAAAGATATCAGAAAATGTCTCAGTAAATAACAGATAATGATTAAGTAAATACTAAACTATTCGACACTACTTTTTTAAGTAGTAATACCAAAGTGTCAGAAAGAAACAAGTGTATTGAAGTATACAGAAAATTTTATTTCCTGAAACAGAAATGTTTTTGCAATATAACGAAACAATGCGATTCCCTTATCAATTACTAATGCATTATCTATTTTAAAATTTTGTAGCAGTGAAAATTATAAACCAGAGACATAAAACAATTTGATAAATGATTTTGAAGACACATTGATACTTTTATCATGTGTATTTAATTTGTGTGATTAAAATATATTTTAGAATAATGGTAGAATATTTCTACCTGGCTTACCTAGTCAAATTGTTTTTATCTGCCAATTTTGCAGTTGATGATTTGAAGTCTAAAACATAAGAATATCAGTCATTTATATAAATTCTTTAACTGCATAATAAACTTAGTATACAAATTAAATCTGAATACACATATATGTATTTAAAGTACATTAATACACCAAATGAAAAAGAGTTTTATACAACCGAAGTATAAAACAAAATATTTAAATTTCAATGCTTAAATATTTCTCAGAAAGTATGCAATAGGTTTAATAAAGGAATAAAATGTTTGACTCTCGTTGAAACTCCAGTTAAAAGAATTATGAATACATGAATGAAGGGAAAACGAAAAGCTAAATAGAATAAACAGAAAAGAAAACCACCCAATTATACAAAAGAAATTCTTCTAAGTTGCAATCTATTTCCTAATTCCAAATTCAAGTATAAATTGGATATGATATTAAAAAAATACTTTTAACACTAAAGGAAAATTTGTGTTGTTAATAGCTTCTATTTATTGGACATACAATAATTGCTAGTGAAATCTAAATTGGTCTTTTACCTCTAGTAGGCGATTGAACATATACATTCTGGTTGCTCCAGGGAGGTCTAGATGCAGAAATGTCAATGAAACTTGGTGAAGAAGGCATATCTAAATAAAGTTAATATTAAATTTATTTTGACGAATAACATGGGTCTTCATTGCTAATCTACAATTTTTCAGAGGACCCCTTCCTTTTGACTTAAATTACTTTGATTATTCAGTCATGTTCTCAAGTTAAAAAAACATTTACACAAATTAAAAAGATAATCACCAAAATTAAAATTCAACTAAAACTGAAATGTGCAGCATTTTTTAAATTACACTACTAGTTGCTAACGTATAAAATATTCATCTTCATATTGATCTTAAAATAATAAGTTTTATTTTGGGAAAGTAGCTTGAATGAGCACCTATGCAAAGCATTTTTTCAACATGTGGCCCATTTTTCTGCACATTATTTTATTTTGGGAAAATTAGCATGAACGAGCATGCATGCAAAGTTTTTTTTCGACAAGTAGATAATTTTTCTGCATATTATTTAAAACATAAGTTGAATATTTGAGGAGTCTAGAAGCAAAACTTTCAGTTCTTAATTGATTTGAGTTTACAGAGAAGATGAAGTTTTCAGAATTCTGTAACTAAACAAAGCAACTTAACTACCATTTTGACCCTTGATGCTATATTTGGTGAGTGTAGCTAGGTTTTGTAATCAAGTGAGCTCATAAATAGATAACATGTACCTCAAGAATATTTCTAGTTATACTCATTTCGTTAAAAGTGAAGAAACCTCATTTCTACCAAATATTGAAATTTTTTATTCACATGGACTTTTAAAACACATGTTAAAGGATAAAATTTCATGCACTTTAAAAATTGTAATTCATTGGCAACAGAGATTGCAGTCTAAAAACCTAACTGTATTTCTCAGCTAACCTTTGTTAGGTGTGACATTTGCTTCTGGTGCAATTCTATTCGACCAATGCTCTTGACTTTCAGACGTCTTGTTGCCATCTCTGCGAACGATGAGGTGCAATTTTTCTTTAGAATTATCTATTAGCTTCTTGGCCTCCTTTAAAGATAGACCATCCACACTGTTGCTATTTATCTGAAAACAAATTTAATTTCATAGAATTGTTAACATAAGTGAATGTTTATATACAAAATTTAATATTCAAATTTAATTTGTTGGAAATTTTTTTAACAAGCACCAGATTCCTCCCAGATGGAAATGTTACATGTACAGTAAAAGCTAACACGTTTCAGTTTAGAATATAAAATAAGGTAAACATGATAATCCTATACAGACAGGATAAAAGAAACATGTTTTGAAAAGAGTAAAATACACTACATAAAGGAACAATTTACAAGTATTGTTGGAAAATTTAGATATTATAAGCGATCTTGGTGGTACTTGTTGATTTAGCAATTAAAATTGAAATGCAGTTTGTATTTGAAAGAATGGAAAGTTATTACAAAATTAAGTCCAATAAGTATAACTATTTTTCTTAAAATTGAAATGCCCACTGTGAACTTTAATTGACAATGTTTCTTATACTGAAATAGTACACTTAAATAATATACCACATGATTTAAATTAATGGAATTTATTCTTGAGCCAAATGTAAGATATGTGTGAACCAAGGTTTTTTAGTTTTCAAAGTGAAGGTATAGGTATGCATGAAAAAGATAAATATATTAAAGAAAACATACTTATAGCAATAAATATAGTAATGCAGCTTTTCAGTCCATTAAAGATCTAATACATTTATAGTCTGCAAAGAGCAGAAACTCATTAACCGACAAGAATTTTTTTGCTGTACAGCTGTTTGAAAACTATTGGATTATAGGTCAAAAATAAGAAAAAAAGCATTTAAATAGCAGCATATATCTTTTAAATAGATTAACTATGTATTAACTATATTATAATGAAAATAAGCATAGTTTTTGAAAAAATGCCAGTTAATGAGTTTTTGTTCTCAGCCACTGATATATGTTTTAATTATGTTTTTTAAAATTGTTTTAATTATCTAATTGTCGGTATGTATATAGAAAGCAAACCTGAAAAAAATTTGCACTATTTCAACTGTGGTTTTAAAATTACTTTATCTCTAACAAAATAAATAACAAAAGTTCTAACAAAATAAGGTGTTCAACCTTTGTTATAATATCTCCTTCATGAACTGATTCTTCTTTCGCAAGCAATGATTTGTTAGTAATTTCTTTTATGTATATCCAGCAACCAAGGACAATGCCAAAATCTGGAATCAAAAGTATAAAGTTAATTGCAGAAAAAGAAAGAACATATAAATAAAAATTGGTCATATTTTATTGCTACATTACTTTGTCTACAATTAGGTCACTTATACAATAAGTGTTGACGTTGCAGGCATGTTTCAACATATACAAGAGTGGACTAAGTAAAACAAATGTCAGTCTATGGATTTCCATCTCCGATATATGCATTGTGGGCTAGGCAGTATTCAATTGAATATTGTTTACATTTCTTAGAAAAGTGAGCATATTTCAATTAATATATTGTGAGGTGTTTAAAGTCAAGTGCAAGGTTTGGTTGGTTTTCAGGTTTTATGGTGCAAGGACCATATATGGCCAAGTAGCGCCAAACACTTGACAGATACAACACAATGAGGGAGGAAGAAAAAGCAGGCGAGGGTAAAAGTGAAAGGGAGGAAAGATCACTCCTCGAGTATCTCGGGGTTGTGATGCCCATACACATCTAAAGATATGCCCTAAGGGCATCATGTGCAAGGTTTAGATAGTAAAAGATTTAGTGAAACAATTCCGAGTGTGATAATTTTACCTAGGTAGGTTGAGGTTTTTATAGCACAAGGGCCTTACTTGACCAAACTTCAAGAATTTTATCTACAAGGGTTAACAATGGCATGTAACAATGTTTAGGTACCTTATCAGAAAGACATGTTCTACAGGGTTTCAGATATTGTCAATGTTATAGTTATTGTTATGTCAATGAAGTTTATGGTTAAAACTATTTGGCTCTGCTTTTTCGTTCTTTGTAATATTTGTACACCATGTGATAGAATCAGCATCACATTCGACATAGTAAATGGGATCAAATAACAAACACAAAATAAATACTTTTTCAAACTTAAGGCTATATGTTAGGCTATTTTAATGGCCAATGAAATGAAGAGCCACAGAATAATTCAAAACAAAAGGAATGGGAACTTCAAGTTAACAAAGAATCTAATTATTGTGAAAAATCACAATGTAGATTTTTCTATCAAAGTTCAATGCCCAGAACTAAATTTATTATATAGTTCAAAAGTGTGTACTATGGACCAAAAATAAGGTTTTAGCATAGATAGAATTTATTGTAGCACACCTCAGTACAAACACAGCTGACAGTGAAAGTCATCAATGCTGTAGTTTTATAATTATTGAACCCTAGTAAGAAATAGGAAAGTAATCTGGCTCTGGCGAGTTGGAATTTGTCATATGGATTTGAATGAGTCTTACATACTAAATGAGAGGGCAGATTAGACAGAGAATGCATTTCCACAACAGCCATCTTTAGCATGAGTTTTGGCTCTGTATTCATCATTTGGTGTTGGAAGTGATATGGTTGCTAGAATGCAAAACACAAATAATCTACAGTGATAGTTGCCTTTAATTTGTGTATGACAGCCCTTTTCACTGGGAAGTTTATCACCTTTCAGTGAATGGACTTCGCCAAGGTCATCTGCCTACAGAAATATGTATTGCATGTGTATGTTTTAATGCAAAGTGATGCAATCATTGAGGAATTAAATTCTAAAGCATACAAAACTAGCATGATGAAAGGCGATTTCCACTGAAAATGTATATTGAAATAAGTTCCGAATTGAAAATCAGGACTCAAAGGAACATCAGTAATATTTCGACAGTTGCCAGATTGTTTGTTGATTATTTTTCATTTAACCATGACAATATATTCTACGTGATTAGAGAACACATAATTTTCCCCGCAGTATTTTTTAAAAGATACAGAAATTCATCTAATGCAAGATAAAAAAAGCAAGCACAATATGATGGGTAAAAATATATTAATGAAAACATAATAAAGGGATATACAGCTATATGTAACATTTATGACCATGTGACAATATATAAATATTTCAGAACTGAACTTCACAATCTGTTTCATTCACAAACTGTTCTATTGCAAAGGGATTTATTTGAGCAAATAAATAAGAAAATTTATTTCTACTCAAATAAGAATATATAAACAGTTGACTAAAGCTATGATTCTCTTTTGGATTGAAGTCATACCATCCTTTTTCTTGCTCTTTGATAAAGTAACTTTGAGTGTTTGAGGACCATTGTTGTTGGGAGGAAGCACAACTCTTCTTTTAATAACCTGAAATGGGAGTGAAAAAGTATTAAAATAATGCCAGCTAAGAAATAAACTTCATACAACAGCAAGATTAAACACAGGCCAATGCTTTGCCTCAACCTTGGGAATAAAGATTTGCAAAGGTCTTATTAAACATTGAGAAAATCATTATCGCAGAACCCAGAAAAATTACCCCTCCTTGACGGGGAAGGGTAAAGTATGCGGCTTCGGATCAGGGCAATCAGAAATTCTTTCAAAAAATTGGAATAAAATCCTGGATACTCACCCCCTTTTACGAACTTTAAAAAACTGTTTAATATCAATAAAGGTTATAATCAAAATTAATTTTTAAATGCTAACTTTTTCTAAAAACCTTGAAATCACGAATTTTTTGTTAGAAAAACTAACTATATTTGTGGTTTAACTCGCCAAAGAATTGATAACTGCGCCAAAGAGGATTGCAGAAGTAAATACTATTGTTATAAGCTTGGCTGCTAGTTGGTGTTTCCGATTTAGTGACACTTTACCCCAAATTGGCTCCAAATATGTGTAATAGAAATTTTTAATCGATCTTATGATTTGATACGTGAATATTAATTTGTGCGAATTTTTGAACAGTTTTCACTTAAAATAGATCTTTGAGTGGAGAAAAACAAGTTTCAGTTTCATAAAGCAGCTGATTTTCTGTCTCCAACAGAAAATAAGAATGAGAAACATGAGGAGATATAATAGGATTTTTTTCCAAAATAGAAATGTCCAGAACATGTGGGGCTTATTGTAGGGATTTTGTATGTTTGTACGATATGACCGAATTTTAATGCTGTTCCAACCTGTTGCAAGTAGGTCGTATGGCGATTTCACGCCAAATCTGATATTTCGTCTTTTTGACACATCCTTTATTGAATTGACAACTTCAAAATGCACCGGATTGTGCATTTTCACCAAAACAAGTAGACCTCTAAGAAATGCAAGATTCAGTCTGATATTTTTCGATAACATCTATAATGTGTTAATAAATAACACAACAAACCCCTCTATTTCAAACCTTACAACATCCTCATCTTAACAGCATGCCTAAAAAAGAACCACTTCAATTGTACAAACATGAAATATTGCTAAAATTAAGCCCCTCTGAGCGTCACAAGATTTCCGAGTAATGTTGTATTGGTTATAATTTACGTCACATTTGATGACTGAAAAGCCACATCTACTGGCTTAAAGGATCCTAGGCAGCTTTCTATTGGTCAAGAAAGTCAAAACTGGTTAGAAGTCACACAAAGGGGGCTGTAGAACATATATGCATGAGAACCCTGAGATTTAAAAATAAAGGGAAGACCGTTTACCCAACTAAACTAACTGAACAGTTTTTATTTTAAACACAAAAATACAAAATCTAACTAGCAGAAGGGTTCTTAACTTTATAAAGCGTTATTGAATTAATGCCATCGTTATTTATTGCTTGTTTCTCTTAACACACATAATGATTACGTAGCCACATCTACTGATTGAAAGAATCCTAAGATCCTATTGGTCAAGAAAGTCAAAACTGGTTAAAAGCACGCAAAGGAGACTAAGTTGTAGAACGGATAAATGCGTGTTCGCTACTCAGAGAAAATTAAAACCTCAGTTAAACTTTTTTTGTTACTTTTAGCACATAATAGCCTATGCTTATATAACTTTTCCCGATGCTCACAATCTATTACTTTGAACATTTATTTTTTGTTTAGTAAAGTATCCTAGACTCGTAAAAATTTTAAATACAGGGCTTTCATGAAAAATTACTAACGTGTCGATAGTTCAAAACTGCGATTAATAGCTATCCATTACAAAATTGTGAGACAAAAATCTTCCAACACTGCCTAAATACATCGCGGAAGATAGCATAAAATGCATTTTACTACTTTTACAATGTTATTGTACGGCTGAAAGCTCCAAGCAAGCTTTACTTAGACGTCCAAGTCGTGTGAGTAATTTTTATAGCCACCGCTGTGGGCGTTAAAAATAAAGCCTTTTATAAAGGTTATATCTCTGAAAAATTGATGGTTGGAAGTATGCATTCTTTGCGATTCACCGACAATAAACTAGAATAGCGTTTTATGTCGGCTGCCTTAGGGGAAAAGATTAGGGAGTTTCAATAAATTCTTCCCTATAAGTCCCCACAATTCCTTGAAGAACCCTTTGAATGGAGATATTATTTTAAAATTCGAAGATAAATGTCTATATTGAAATAAACTGTGAAAGATCAGCCTGCTGAAAGAATAACAAAATGGCTGAATTCGAAGTTTTCCATCGAAGACTCCAGAGCAATGTTATTTATGGCAGATGACAGGGAACTGTCAGTTCAGAAATTTCGTTACTCAGGAACAATGCTATAGAAGTATTTTGTGTTAATTCTATTAAAATTAAAAGCGGAATAACAGTGGAAAAAGCTCCTTTCCGAAGTCTAAAACTATTTAGTTGTGTAAAAAGGTTCACAAAATTAGGTGATACACTGACTCATTTACATTCGCGCGTCAGTACGAATCCACTTCATATCCGGATCCGTCGAACCAATCAGCAACGAAAACGGGAATGACTGACAGGTTTATTTGTTCCCATTTTCATCGTTCATTGGTTCGACGAATCTGAATACAGAGAGCGGATTCGGATTGACAAACAAGTGTATACAAGCCTTTATTTGGAACTATCCTATGGCTCTACGTTCATTACATTTTAACTGAATTCAAGCCAAGCCTTTTATCAATTTTTGATCTCGGTTTTTCAGATTTAGACTATCAAGACGGATGGTAGGTGCAGGCTGAACATGTGTCCCTTAACGAAATTAAAGATACACTAACATTAGGCAAATGTACAAATGTTGAATATTCATATCTACATGGACTGATTTTCTAACATCAAAAAGTTAAAATGTTTCAAGTTCTATGAACAATGAGCCAAAAGTAGATTATTAAAATCATAATTATTAAAAATCTTATAAGCAAGGCTACTGAGAATGGTTGGTTGGGTTTTTACGGCGGGAGGGCCATATTCAGCTAAACTGCGACAAACACAAGACAACGTTACAAACACAAGCTATTTGTAATTATTAGAATCAAATTTCTCAACATGTGATTTTACATATTATTAACGAAGCGTAATGTTCTCAAAATGGCGAGTTAACGTTAAAAGTTGATGAAACATTAAAAGTTGCATAAAATAAGACAGTCTTAACTTTAAAAATAATTCTCAAACACATGTTGCCAAACCAATTGACACAGTGTAACATATTACTAGAGATAAGTTGTCTGCAGACAGTTGTTTAACTGCCAGAGTAATAAAATTATCATTGTAAATTTAAACACATTTCTTCCAAATATATATGATTATGCACACAGATCTAAAAATAGACCAAAGTCAACAAACGTACTTTCACGATTTGGAGTGATAAGGTATATAAAATGTCCGTACATGTAATTCGGTAATTTTTCGTACTTCATCCGTAAGATTACAGTGCTTTTATGCCCATAAAATGTATACTAATGTGTATCATAAAGCAAAATGAAAATTTTTTTCAATGCCACTTCGACATTATAGTTTTGTAGAGATATCGAACTACATTTCTGACCAAGATCATAACCTTTCAAGACCCTAAAGACTTTTACCCTAAAGCGCAGTATCTCGAATAAACTCTGATGAAATCCTTCAGTGGAAAATGGACCAAGTTGTAAAGAATCTACTACATATCACATTGCACATAAGCTTTTGGCCAAGTCACACGAGAAGACAAATTTTCTTGTTGTTGCTTTTATATAACTTTAGTTTTGAATAGCATTCGACAAGAATTCTGCTTAAAAGTTGGGAGATTTCGTGACTCTAGGAGCACAGAATGGTATATTTTGTATACATGAGTGTAGCTTTTTAGAAATGACATGCCCCCATCATAATTCTACCACTACAAAAATCTCAATACTTTAAGATTGCATAAGAGAAATGTAGATAAGACACGATCAGAACTTCTAATTTCTGCATCACAACGAACAATCACGACAGCAAAAAAATTAAGATATTTAAAGTTAACGGAATTGTATTTAAAGTATTTTATTTTTGGAACAGCCGACTACCCCAATAATGCCTAAATTGGAAAATATAACCCAATTATTTTGTCCATTAGAAACCTCGAGATACGTCTTATTGCGTTAGGAATTATTCAACTTAAACAGTCGAAGAACTCTATTTCAATTTTTAGTTTGGTAATGATTTGTTTTTGATGACTAGTTGATCCTTGCTGTTTGAGACAGTGGCGAAAAGTTCCAATTTATTTCTGTTTTAATTTCTTTAATTCACAACATATTAACAAACGATATAAACTGATATACGGTCATGTATCACTAAGTACTTCATTTAATTTTTATATCATTGAGAAAGATTACGTACTACTTTCAACTAGATGAGGCAGAATATTGCTTACCTTCATCCTAAGATACAAACTCACTCTCGATATATCGGAGATAACTGTCGGAAATAACTGTTACACTACGTGTAAGTTTTATTTCCGATTTCGACTTAATATAAAAGAATGGGGTAATTTTAATCGAAGTCAAAATTTGCATACGTCGATATTCAAATCCAGTATACTTAATTTCTTTTAATCACATGAAACAAATTTGTTCATTACGAAATTGAAATGAAGCATATCAGAAAAACGCCTATTGGACTACGAGAAACTTATTGTTTTTAGAAACATCGATTGGCTCTACTTGCAAATTGTCTGTTTTCTAAACGCCAGATAAGAAATCAAACTATGAAGACTTAGCATACTTATTTACATGTAATAAGGCTGCACAACTGGGATAAACTAATTACTAATCCGAGACTGGATGATCAACGGATTCACAACCATGTTTTGCAAATGGAGAGCTATACCGTATAATAATTGACAATCACCAAGGTTACACCCATAAACATTCATAAGCGACCAATCAATTACACGTGACGCTCAACGTGAGTGATTAAAGCGCGGTAACATTAGAATCTGTCACATCCCACCAACACACTGCATACTTCCATTAATAATTACCAAATTCACAGTGCTTCCACATTCTCTGAGGACCTGAACGGCTGTCGCATAGTCGACGTTTTCAAACGATATTCCATTGGCAGAGATCACTCGATCGTTCAACCTGTAAACAAAAAGGCAAATTAGTGATGTTTTAATTAGATCAAACTACGATTTACAATCAACACTTCTTTCGGTGGCAGTGGTTGATCTTAAACTATCTAAAATTTGCCACCTCCGACAGAGTTCATACCTTCCAAACTACAAGAAAAAAAAACCCGGAAGAATTCTACAACGTAAAAGGCAACGCCAACTGTCAGAAAATATTCCTTCCATATTACACTGCTGGCCACCGTAAATGCAACACCCTGAAGGAAGCATGCAAATAATATGAAATTTACAACATGCATTAGCGGAGGTGAGATATGCAAATGATTAGAATTTCAGCGCAGACGCACATCACGCGCGCCTGTGGCGCCACTTCAAAGCGCTATTTAAGGCTTGGAGATTTCGACGATTTCAAGTACGGCAATTGTGTTTTTCTTGTGGTTTTTTTCAAAAAAACGATCAATTATGCCTCGTAGAAAACAGCGATCATCTTTTGATCAAGTATCCGAGTTCGACAGAGGAAGGATAGTGGCCCACCGAGATTGTGGATTATCTTTCAGGGAAATCGGTAGTCGTGTTGGACCAAACCAAACAACTGTAATGCGGATATGTGATCGTTGGATGCAGGAGGGTACGACGGACCGACGTGTTCGATCGCATTCACCTCAGTGCACCACTTCACGTGATGACAGGCATATTGTGCGTATGGCAGTGACGGATCGCTCAGCCACATCACGAACCATAGCACAGCACATTCAGTCTGTACCGCATCATCCAGTGTCTGCGCGTACCATTCGACGCCGTTTACAGCAGAGTGGTCCGTCCGCAAGACGTCCATTGCTTCGTCTACCCTTGACGCAGAACCACAGACGTTTCCGCCGCCAATGGTGCGATGAAAGAAGGATGTGGACGGCAGAATGGAATGAAATTGTCTTTACTGACGAGTCACGCTTCTATCTGCAACACCACGATGGTCGGATTCGAGTCTGGAGACACCGTGGAGAGAGGATGCTGAACAGCTGCGTTATGCACCGCCACACTGGTCCTGCACCGGGTATTATGGTATGGGGCGGTACTGAATATCACTCTCGCACTCCTCTAGTACGTATTGCCGGTACTTTAAACAGCCAGCGCTACATCTCCGAGGTGTTGGAGCCAGTTGTCCTTCCTTACCTTCAGGGCTTGCCCATAGCCATATTTCAACAGGATAATGCGCGACCACACGTGGCACGCATTGTCCAAGGGTTCTTCGTCAATCGCCAGATTGAATTGCTTCCCTGGCCAGCTCGCTCTCCGGATCTTTCGCCGATAGAAAACATGTGGTCCATGGTTGCTCAACGATTGACCCAGAATACATCCCCAGCTGCCACACCAGATCAACTTTGGCAACGTGTGGAAGCTGCTTGGTCTGCTGTACCCCAAGAACACATCCAAAGTCTCTTTGAATCAATGCCGAGGCGTGTGGCAGCGGTGATCTCCAACAATGTCGGCTACTCTGGCTACTGATTTTGGCAGGAACCACACTTCACAGAAGTCTATAAATTTAATCATTTGATACTTGGTCAACATGTTATCTACAAAATAAATTTTGTTGTGATATCTCTTGTCTTTCTTGGTGTTGCAATTTGGGTGGCCAGCAGTGTATTAATGTGAAAATAATTAAAAGTGCCAAATTAGAGAGCCCTGCGTCAAATTGGGGTTTCTGAAGGCAAGTCAAAACGGAGAAAATAACACTGATATCTAAGTAGTATAATTGGCTCCCGAGAGCAGGCAGTCGAGTCACGTGGTTTCGAAAGAATCTATTTTAATAGTTTGATAGGTTGAAGAACGAATAAAACGCTTCCACAATTGGCGTCTTTATCGCGGATTCTCGTTCTAAGCTTATCGTTCGGTGTCGAAAGCAGTGGAAGTGATAACGAGTTGGCGCGGGGAAATTAGTCCAAGATGGTCGCCATTCATGCTTTTGGTATGGGAGCTTACCTAACGATCTTTTATTCACATCTATTCAAAAAATCGACTGACCCAAGGTCGACTACCTTCTTGTTGGATCGGCACTATAGTAAAGCACTGTTATATGCTTGATGGCATATCGAACTTGGCCTTATTTCAATATAAATCTATCGGTTTGGCGATTTCTTTTCGCAAAATGGCGCCTATATATGTAAATGAGCAATTAAACTTTTTCATGAGTGTTTTAAGGATATTTTGAAAGATTTTCTTGAAAACTACTGCCAAAGAAGGTTTTCTCGAGCCTAGCAACCATTGATTCCGATATTTTTCTTTCATGATTGAATCGGCTTGGCGCCAAAATTTCGAAATTGGCATCGTTTGAAAAGTTTCTTCCCAAAGAGATATCCGGAAAATATTTTTTCCGTTAGGTAGGTACTTAATTAACGTCGTACTAGAGCACAACAAGGGCTATTGGCGAAGGTCCGGGATCAATTTCCGAAGAGAAAGATCCGAGGGTAGCACCTCAACATGGCCAGATGACGAGGTCACCTGAGTTGGCACCTCTCCAAATTTCCATACCACGCCAACGTGAGGACATTTCAGGTCACGATAGATGTAACGTGCACCAGCCCGTGTACTAGACGGTCTTTGGTTGGATCGAGTTTCGAACTAGCAACCCTCTTGTTACTAATCGGCTACTCTTCCAACTGGGCAACCGCGATCCTTTTTTCCGTTCGAAAGACCGAAAAAACAATTGTTTACCCGGAAGATTTCGGAAAAGTTGGCAGGTGAGACAAGCGCCTGATGAATTAATCAATTTACCAACATAACCGTCTTGTTTACGAATAAAAAAGGACTAGTAAATATATGAGCACCTGAGTTTTCCTTCAGCTGGTCCGGCTTTGAGGACATCAGATATCGCTATGGAAGGATCACCATTCGTGAAGTGAGGGTTATCTCGACCGCCACTCACTGCTATGCCAAATCCATAGCCCGAAACCTGGAAGATATGAAACAGAAAATTTAATATACAAAATAGAATTTGCTAGTTTATATCATTAGAAAAACTTAAGGACTTTTTATAGAAAAACTTAATTCTAAAGATAGTAATTATAATTTAAAGTCTCTTATATTGGACTTTTAAGGCTAAATTTTTGATGAAACTGAATACTTGAGTTACATCAGGGCCCTTACGTATGGACAGAGATCGTGGTACCGTGACCCAGAAAATGTGGAAATTTTCTGTGCCATAAAGTTCATGTTTAGCTTAACCCTCTTGGTTGTGTCGACTAGGCATCTCAAAGAAAATTGACCAGATCTTTATGGACGAGATATCTCGTCATTAGGAGAAAACTGACAAGATCTTGATCTCGTCGTCATAACAAAAAATCATTAATATCTCGTCATTAGCAAAATTGGTCAGATCTTAATCGACGAGATATCTCGTCGAAACCATTTGGAGGTTGGAAACTTTAACCCACTTGGTGGTTGTTTCGACGAGGCATCTAGTCATTAGAAAACTGACCAAATCTTCATGGACGAGATATCTCCTCATTAGGAGAAAACTGACAAGATCTTGATCTCGTCGTCATAACAAAAAATCATTAATATCTCGTCATTAGCAAAATTGGTCAGATCTTAATCGACGAGATATCTCGTCGAAACCATTTGGAGGTTGGAAACTTTAACCCTCTTGGTGGTTGTTTCGACGAGGCATCTAGTCATTAGAAAACTGACCAAATCTTCATGGACGAGATATCTCCTCATTAGGAGAAAACTGACAAGATCTTGATCTCGTCGTCATAACAAAAAATCATTAATATCTCGTCATTAGCAAAATTGGTCAGATCTTAATCGACGAGATATCTCGTCGAAACCATTTGGAAGTTGGAAACTTTAACCCTCTTGGCGGTTGTTTCGACGAGGCATCTAGTCATTAAAAAACTGACCAAATCTTCATGGACGAGATATCTCCTCATTAGGAGAAAACTGACAAGATCTTGATCTCGTCGTCATAACAAAAAATCATTAATATCTCGTCATTAGCAAAATTGGTCAGATCTTAATGGATGAGATATCTCCTTGAAACCACTTGAAGGGTTAAAATTAAACCTGCATTGCATTTACTATAATAAAGCTGTGTAAAGGAGCAGATAAAAATATTTGTTTGTGCAAAGCTGTAAACTGAGTTCATGAGCCCATTATGTGAACCTGGTAATGCAACCAGTTAACTGGTTGAGAAGAACAGAATTTGAGACAGCTTAGTCAGGAAAAAATGTATATATACAGTGGCTCCCAAAAGTGTTCGTACACTTTAAAAATTTGTAGAAAAAGCGCTGTAGCCTGGAATTGAATTTGATTATAAAGTCCAATATTTTTTCATATCATCTCCATGTGATTCTGAATAAAACCTAAGATTCTTTAAAAAATATTGACTCATTTTCTTTTTATAAAAATGAAAATGCAAGGAGGCAGAGAAAGAACACGCCACAAAAGTGATCGTACACCGAAACATTTTCGGATAAATTCGTAAATAAAATTATCGTTTATCGCTTTTCTTATTTTTGCATTGTGTGACATTTAAAAAATTGCTTGGCTTTAATATTTGCTTGCTTACTTCATAATATTCTATTTATTATTTAAAAATGGCTCGTAGTCGTAAGGAAACAACGAACAGCATTCGAAAATTGATTACTTTTCATCATAGTAGTGGTAAATCAGTTCGGAATATCTCTAAATTAGTACATTTATCCCATTCTACGATGCAATATGTGATAAAACGCTTGAAAGAAAATCGGATCGAAAACAAGGTAAGGAAAGGTCGTCCGGCAAAGTTAACTCAACGTGATCAGAGATTTATAGTTAGAAAATTTGTGAAAAATCCACGTTTGAGTGCTGTAAAAATTTCTACAGAATTTACTGAAAAAATTTCTACTTCAATTTCATCTGAAATTGTTCGACGAGTGCTCAGATCAGCTGGATTAAATGGGCGAAAGCCCGATCTGCCGAAGAAATTTTTTGTAAGTGCGAAAAATAGAAAGCTTAGGTTTTTCTTCGCAAAATCAATGATAAATAAGCCCGAAACGTATTGGAATCATGTCTTATTTGCAGATGAAAGCAAATTTAACATGTTTGGTTCCGATGGGCGTATAATTGTATGGAGAAGAAAAAATGAGGAACTTAATCCCAAGAACTTAGTTGGAACAGTAAAGCATGGCGGTGGAGGTGTCCTTGTGTGGGGGTGCATGTCAGCATCAGGACTAGGTAATTTGGTATTTATTGATGGCATAATGAATCATGCTCTTTATTTAAATATTTTAAAAGACAATTTAAAATTATCAGCCCAAAATTTGGGTATTGGAAACAACTTTGCTTTTTTATCAAGATAACGATCCTAAGCATACGGCTCTCAACGTTCGCCTCTGGTGTCTCTATAATTGTCCACAAGTTCTGAAAACACCACCTCAGTCGCCGGATTTAAACCCAATAGAACAAATTTGGAGGAAACTGAAGGTTAGAGTACGAGGACACGACATTAAAACGAAAAGCGAACTAAAAACAGTAATGATTGAAGAATGGAGAAACATTGATACAGAAATTACAAAAAAACTAGTTAACTCTATTCCCAGACGTTGTGGATGCCATAGGATATCCTACTAAGTACTAATTTACCGAAATATTACAATATTTACTAATATGTAGAGATTTTTTTACTTGTTTTTGTTACTTTTTGATTATTGATTTTCCAAAAAAAATTCTATGTTTTTAAAATATTTTATGTAGTTTTGTTAAGAACAAGTTATAGATGTTATTAAAAAATTCCCATTCTGAAATATTAATTTTTATTAATGGATAGAGCAGTATTTCATTGAAATTCGTAAGTTTACGAACACTTTTGGGAGCCACTGTACATATCGCGAAAGGAAATACTCAAGTCTTATGGAAAGGGAATTTCGAAATTTATAATAGAAGATATCGTTGTCTCGCATAGGCCCCGCATCTGCTCTTTGGGTCCCAACACGAAGTTAGCAGAAGGATCTCTATGCTATGTTAGAAGACGAGCCCCAGTACGAGATTAGATGATGGGCCCATATGCAAAGTTAGAAGACGGGTCCCAGGACGAGGTGAGATGATGAGCCCCAGTACTAGGTTAGATGATGGGCCCATATGCAAGGTTAGAAGACGGGCCCCAGTACGAGGTTAGAAGATGGATCCCCGAACTAGGTCAGATGACGGGCCCCAGTACAGTGTTAGAGGGCGGGCTCTTTTATGAAACCAGTAAAATATTCCAAGCACTCCGAATTGATATGGGGAAGTTGATTGGTCAATGGTTATTAGATTACACGCTAACGTCGTAAAAATGGCGATAAACTATATTCTAAAGCAACCCCGATATGTATTATACGAGAGGATCCGGTAAAATCTTCGCTTTCCGTCTGGTTTGTTTGTTTACACTGAAAATCCCTATCACAAAGAGAAAAACATCAAATATATTTACAATGGATATCATACTCCCCACTAGATCTTTCTAGTGCAATCAAACAGGATCGAGGAAGATCAACACAGATGCTAATTCCCGAAACAAACTGCAGTTTGCATATTTAGGGACAGCCCAGACGCATTAGTTCCGCCCAGTGACACCGTTATATCTCATTTCCGACAGTGAAATGGCAACGCAGACGATACTCGAAAATACATTCCAAACCATATCACAAGCAAGTATAAATCCTCCTAAACTTAATTCCATCGTGCTCAAATATTTTGTAGCTTTAATATGCCCATTCGTTACGGAGGAGGTCGAATAAAGTTGTTCACTTGGCATTATTTCTGTGTTTGGATTAAATAAATGATGCGTGAAAAATGACTGCTTTCCCCCTCAACTCCGCTCGTACAGTCGCAAACGATTTCGTTTCGTATATAATCGATTTTTGCTTTGTTTTTAGACTTTGTTGATTTACTAGATTCGGTGGGAAATGAGTGCTTACGCATTCGGAGATGAGTTGTATTCCATGAGGGCTTTTGTCATTTAGATAGGTCGTCTGCGAAATGAGAGATTAGAGATGTTCGAATATTTGTTGTTGGAGCGGAGGAAAGAAATTTGAAGCACACAATGGGGAGTTTACGTGTGTTGCTAGTAATTAATATTTCCTGAAAGAATATTTAAAAAACAGAACTCAATCAAGAATAACGCGAACAAGTCTTATTGCAGTGGAAGATTAATTTACTCTGTTCAACTAAAACAACAGAGTTGGAACCGCCATGTTGGAATTGAATGATCGTGTGGCCGATACTTTCGTGAAAACAAAAATATACAAAGGAGCGAAAACATACAAACTGCTATCGCATGATACATATCGGTGTTACCTAAAAATTTAGAATAGTCGTTTTGATGACGTTTGACGATGGGTCTAATTGGCGTTGCCTAATCAACTTCAAAATAAATTCAGAATCCATTCTTTTGAATTTTTGTTGGCTAAGGGCTGAAATCGATTCGAAAAACAAGCCAAATGATATCACGTTCAGAATACCTCCGACTTTTTAATGAAATAGACGAAGTATGAGCGCACAACTTCATGCTATTTCTTCAAGTCGCTCGGTTTGAAGATCTGTCACGTGATTGTGGGGAAAAGCATGAATCCTAATGTGGGACAAATTATTGGTTGGTTAAAGTTATTACCCAGCGTGATTAAAATACTAGTCTGGCTCCGATAGCCAATCGGGCCAAGTCGATTCGTAAGCACCCGTGACTTAGCCTTGAGGGATCTTACGACAGGGAACACGTATCACCATAAAAACACTAATCTACATTTAGCTTTACATTCAGCCACCTACATTTAGCTCATAGACGAACTGTAAAACAAACAAGTGAATCAAAACATTCATTTAATGTTAAACAAAAATATTTAAAACAAATCTATGCCGCAAAAGTAAGTCATGAAGAGTGGTTGAGCCTTTCTCAAAAAGGCTGTTTGCTATTCACATGGCTGCCACAGCCAAAGCACTTGTGAAATAGCACACATTTTTAAAAATACTAACAAAAATGCTCTTAAACCGTACTTAGCAGAAATTTTTGTTGCTCAGATAGAAAATGAATCGTCCAAAGTACGAAATGTGCTGATTAAGTATGAAACAAACGTTGAAAATCTCGCCAAGCAATTTATATTTAGAAATAAAAAAAAAAAAAACCAACTATTTTCTTGATAAGGTTTTCAAGACAATCTAGCAACCCACAGATTCCAATGTTTTCTTTTCATGGTTGACCCGGCTTGTCGCCAAAATTTCGAAATTGTCGTCTTTCGGAAAATCCCCCCCCCCCCCCCCAAAAAAAAAGAAAAACCCGAAAAATGTTTTTCCGACCGCTATTAGTTAAAAAGGCACTACAATTTCGTTGACTTTCGGTGAATTTTCAAAATATGTCGCCAAAATTTGCGAAAAAGTCGCCAAAATTTTGAAAATGGGAAGACGATTTTGCTTATAAAGATATCCCTAGTAGCCTATGTTGAAAAATAGCAAAAACTCGCCTTTTATAAGCTTGTGGCAGCCCTGCCATATTAATAAATTAATTCAAAGGTATGAAATTGAGTAACGTTACTTTGCCAGATATAAGCAATTGAGATAGTTTAGCGCAGATGCTATGAGCGAGTCTGTTGGTCAATCAATATTTCCTTAAAAGCAAAATACTTTATTTTATATGGTAGGTAGGTATTTTAATTAACGTCACACTGGAGCAATACAATGGGCTATTGGTAACGGTTCGGGATCAATACCAAAAGGAAAGGTCCGAGGACAACACCACGTAATTTTGAACCACGGTCAGATGACGAGGCAACACCTGATGCTGGCACCCCATTCTCCAAACTTCCACACCACGCCAACGTGAGGACATTTGAGGCAACGACGGATTTACGTGCACCAGCCCCTTTGTACACGACGGTCTTATTTTATATGGATTGGATATTAGGGTTTTATGGCGCAAGGTCCTTATTTTATATGGATGTGGAGCCTTGAATTGTATTGTTCTCAATAACATCAGATGGGGTCTTTGAAAGTGTTGGAATTCTGTCATGTCTCGGAACCAATTAAACTTGTTATTCGAGTGATTAATCACAACCTTGAACTTCGAAAGTCTTTTTTCTTCTTAACAAAATTCCAGTCATTCTTTTAGATAGAAATTTTTTTAAAAAAGAATATTACTTTTTGAGCTGAAAGTTAATCTTCCCTCCAAAAACAAATATAGCAAAACTGATTCCACCAGATTGCCTATAATAAGAAAAATCAATGCCCTGCTTGCCATTAATACCCCGATTTAAAGGTAAAACTACCCTATTCACCATCGCATTCCGGACAATTTAGAAGAAAATTCAACTTAGCCTCGAAAACAAACTAATCAAACTTCTTCCCCAGAAAAAAGCAACTCAATTAATCAAATCCACGAGCGAAACACAAAGAACAAATTTGTTTATTTAACGTTAAGTAATGGTATTTTAAAATCAAGCATTGATTAAACGACGGTAGATGGAGAAAAAAAACACAACTTCATTTTCTTAACCAATCTCCCCAAAAAGAAATATCCACGCAGAGTTTCGTATCAGATATTTCGCCGTTCAATCAAATCAGGGATAATCTCATTATTGAAGGGAAATGCCTTCGCGTTTCATTTCATTTCAGTTCACCTCTGCAAAATTTAAGCAGAATTCTTTCCATTATCTTGAAGAAAGCAATTAATTTCGGGTAGCAAAAAGAGCAAACGATCAAAGGAGATGACGCTGATAAAAATTTCATTGCTGGGTTTATGAGTCGTTTGGGTTGGATAAGGAGGAAATGTTTCTCGTTTCACTGACGAAAAAGTTTGTGTTGTTTTTGAGTGTTTTGTTAAAGGAAAATGCATGCTGGAATCAATTATCCGGCTGCATCTGAATGGAATTTGCATACTTTAGCACATGCTTGTGTTAAGTTGGTAAAAATAATTCTGTGCAGATTTCTAACATGTTTAGTTGCCATTATGTTGATTATTTACGTTCCAAATACTTTTAAATGCTCATTATTTGTGATGCAATAGGTTTTAGAAAATGGCAGCAGCAGTACATAATGGAATCTATTAATAAGTAGAGCTTCGTGGGACACAAAAAAAATCAAACTGCCATATTTTATTAGAATATCCTTCATAGTATAGCTAATGGTACCATTCAATAGGGAATGTTTTCTAGATACGTATGCATAAAATTTGCTTAAGAGCAAGCATGCTGGAATTAATTACCCAGCTGGATGGAACTGAATGGAATTTGCATATTTTAGTGCATACTTGTGTTAAAAATTCTATGCAGATTTCTAACATGTTTTAGTTGCCCTTATGTTGAATATTCAAGCGGCAAATACTTTGAAAAGTTTGTTAATTCTGATGCAAGAGGTTTTAGAAAATGGTAGCGGTAGTAGGTAATGATGTTCAACTAGGAATCCGTTGATAAGTACATCTGCAGGGAAAGTTTGTGTTGTTTTAGTGTTTTGCTAACGGTTGGTTTTGGGGTTTTATGGCGCAAGAGCCATATTTGGCTATGCTGCGCCAGACACAAGACATACAACATCAAGTAATAGACACACACATAAAGTTTTACTGATACAGAAGAGAGGAATACACCTGATAGGAATCGAACCTGCGCCACCTACGATTCAAAGGTTGCTAACACAATGGGCATACCCACTGAGCCACGACAGCCCGTTGTGCTAACGGAAAATGCATGCTGGAATCAATTACAGATAGAATTGAATAGAATTTGCATATTTTGGCGCGTGCTTGTGACAAAGGTAGTAACAAATTCTGTAGACCTCCAACACGTTTTAGTTGTCATTATGTTTATTATTTACGTTACAAATACTTTTAAATTCCAGTTGGTTGGTTGCTTGATTTGGTCTTACTGGCCATATTTGGCCAAGCTGTGCCAAACACTAGACAGGCAACGTCAAGTAATAAGGGAGGGGAAAAAGCAAAACGTAGAAGGGCTGGTGAGGGTAAATGAAGGGCAGGACAGATCATAATGGAACCTGGGTCCGGCCTTACAAAGTGCCGGGCCCAATTCGATCAATCTCTGAAGGGGTCCCACAAAATATTAAAAAGAAAAATAATGAATTAAATTATACTTAATGAAATGAAGTGAATTGAGTAGTTGGCAGCAGAAAATATTTTTAAAGTAAATATAATCGTCTAAGTGTTTCACGAAATAATTTAGGGAAAAATTATGAAAACAAATGCATATTTTTCCAATTACATTCACGAAGGGACTCCTTGGAATGTGTGGGCCCCCATTTAGGGCGGGCCCTGAGGGCACCTCTGGGTGCTCTGCTTCCAGTTTTGAATGACAGCCATAGTTTATACTGAATCTCGGAAGAGTATCAATATATTATATCACAACAGCCTCTCTCTTGAAGCCTATAGATGAGACAGGATGTCATCTGTATGTACAATACCTATCACACCATGCACGTGAATTTCTCCATTGAAATTTGCATTAACGTGCGTGTAAGGTGTACGAATAACGTTTTCAATATAGTGTCAATGTATTCAAGTTACAATATAACGCCGCAAATGTAAACCTAATGCTAGAATTTAGAATGGACAGTGGCAGTAATATACTCTGCCCCTTTATCGTAACCTAGCCACTTCCATACATTAATAACTGATTCAAAATATCAGTTTCATAAAACCGATGTCTCTAGTCAATATCTATTGCGTTCATTGCTCAGGTATTCTCCGACACAAATTAATATAATAGGTAAAATAGCCATAATACACTAGAATAATATATCGAAGATAGAACACCATGAAGGAAGCATCCAATAGACCTGAAATTTGCCCGATGCGTAAATCATGGGAGGATTTGTGGATTATTAGCACTGCGTCCCCTGTAAGCAATATCAACACAAAACGTCAGAAATTGTCACGAGCCGAGCAATTGGGAGAGGAACACAAGCATGTGAGGCGAACAAAGCTACAAAAACTGTTCGACGACGCAACGAACTGCTAAGGTTAGAGACACGACTTGGTTTGCTTGAAGCAGCAAAAACTATCGGGCGAAAGCGTAGCTAGAGAAACACAAATTGAAAAATTATGTGCCCTTAATTTTGTATTTAACAATAGAAAACTAGGTATATTTCAAAATGTTAAGAGCATTTTGTGAAATTGAGTTATTTTGTAAGGTTATTTGCATAAATTTTTCAGGTTTTTGACTAAAAACTCAGTTTACCCATTCAGATTTCCTTACCCCATTATAAGGGAATGTTCATATTGCCTCAAGCTTTATTATTGTAACAAGACATCCAAAGTACTTTCTTTTGGAAAAGAAAAAAAAACCCCACAATAACTAAAAAAAGCTGCGTAAAGCACATTACTAAATGACAATTTCAATTTTCCCCTCACTGATTTGGGACGAAAAGGAATTTTTAAGAATTGTAATTTAAGTTAGTCTGTATTTTCATTCATTGAACATAACATTAATAGTCGCGAATGCGAGCCTGTTATCGTTTGTGCGGACCTGCCGAGCATGCACACGTAGAAAAAAGAGATTGATTTGGAAAACGCGTATTAAGTAGTAGAAAAAAATTCTTTTTTTAATGTAAAAATATTTCAGCGCAATTAAAGATTAGCGAAATTTATAGGATGTGTCTTCATTTGGGTTGAGCTTCATTTTGTTATGAATAGATAAGTTTCATTAAAGGAAGAATGAATAAGAATGGATAAAACACACACAAAGGCATCATCGAATTTGATATTTTTTGCCCAGCCCTAGAAAAGAGGGTAAAGATTCAAGAAACGGGGTGAGTAAACATCTCGCATCTTTTATTAGCTTTTAAATTAATTTTAACCTAAGCAGTACATATTACTATTGAAATAGATACGCTAAAACCATTTACTGTTACTTTACAGAGAAAGTTATTCTTTCGTCGAAAGAAAAAACAGGAACACTTCAAACGCATATAATAATAAACGCCACGCAAAGAAAATATCATTGCGAACACGATACATTCCAGAATGAAACGAATCAGCTTAATTAAAAATTAAATTTAAACTAGCAAGCAAGCAACTCAATGGTATTCAAACGAGTAAAACTTTTCCTCAAAGCGGCTCCCTAATTAGTTCGAGCCTCATATTTTATGAGTTAACTAAGCATAATATGTATAAAAATTTAATTAGGAGGCAATGCTACAAAAGGGAGAAAAAAGATTAGGAGGATTTAAAAGTTTAACGAAAACTGCTTCGGGCCAGCAGATTTTACGTCGCGTTTTTTAGAAGAGGAAACGAATCGCTATTGTTTGAGCGATAAAATAAAGCTCTGCACATTTTTCGCTTAACGCTCACAGAACAATCGATTATTAACTGTTGCTTTTAAACTTTTCGGCAGTAATAGATAAATGAAGTTTCCTTTCGAGAGTTAATTAAAAATCTGTTAAACAATGTGAACCTGATTTTCGAAGTGTCAGCAAACGGTTTTTTAAACGGTTTACTTTCAGAGTGGAGAAAATTTTTAAGCGTTGAAGTGCTTGATACGTAAAAGCGTTGAATTCCTAAAAAATACTAATTAGTTTTGACAGTTTTTTTTATATTTACACTTATGTAGCAAAGTGCTGTTTAAGATTCAGTAATCATCTCCTTGAATTTGGAATTTTCCTTTCATTGTCAGTTTCAAATGTTTAAAATATTAAGTGGTAACTTTTCATGGGAAAAAAGTCAAGAATTTCACAAACTTTCTTTAACTACTCCTTATTAATGGATATTTTATTCCCCATAAAAGTTTTATAATTGATTTAGGCATAAGACTTGATAGTGATCTTGTTTTCACTGTTTACATTAATACCACTGTAGGTAAAGCTTATAAAAATCTTGGTTTCATTATTTAGAAAATTAAATGCTTTGAAAATATGCCGTTATTATTTCATTTCTTTAATTCATTGGTTACACCAAAGTTGATTTTATTTAACACATAATAAAACCACGGATTTTAATTATTTATTTTATTTAACTCATGTTTAATGGCGTTTGTTATGCGCACTAGTCACCTACAGAAGATTCTTCTACCCAATTCCATGTTTCCTATTCAGGTTCGCTCCTAGTCCAGATAATATGCGCAGTTGGTCCTAGCGCACGATCTTTCATTCTCTCCTCATCTTCCTGCCTTTGTAAAGACAACCTCAAACTTTCAGACAACGCATGGATCATCCACACGGAGTTGCCAGGATTGGCCACAATTGTGGCTTTTGTGCGCCTTTTTAAATAGGTTAAAAATGTTTTACATTTTATTTTCTTTGAGGAAATTTAGAATCGGCGAATCTCTCCAGTTGAATTTTTTGCTTTCGATTCAACCGGCATCCTCAGTTATCAATGTCACGCAACTTAATTATACTGGTATAAACAGCCCTTAACTATCTAGTTGGTTTATCTACACCTCGAAAACTGCCTTGTAGTGGCCAGCCTCAGGTGCAAAGACCTGTTCCAAATTGTGGGCAATGGATACTTTAATTTCCTACTTGGATCTTCCCCTTGGAGTAATGGGGCAATTTTTTCGATAAGGTATCTCGTCCTTAGTAAAACTGACCAGATCTCATCGAAACACTTGGAGGTTTAACTGATGTAAATAGTTCTTGATTATATTGGTATTCAAGTTCAGGCCCTAATCCATAATTAAAGGACGTAATCTTAGTCTTTAATCAAAGGACTAAAGCCTGAACTTGATCACTGTTAACAGTTGGGGGAGTTTTTTCATTTTGGTTTATGGTCATTATATCGTATTTATAGTAGATTATTGGATTTACAGATAGTTAGGAGTTCAGATTGTTAGAAACAACAAACGGTTAATTGATCGATATTCGCGTCTTGCAAGCGAAAATTTTAACATAGGGCCCCATCACTCCAACAGAATCCAAATCAATCTGAATCCAGTAGAAACTGACTAACGAAGATTCGGGTGCATTGTGAAGCGGAAATCTCCAGATTCAGGCAATGTGAAAGGTTTTTAAGACGAACAAGTTTTTTCTAATGGAAGCAGTCTTCCTGAATCCTCGTTAGTCAGTTTCTACTGGATTGACACGGATTCTGTTGGTGTTTAGTGGCCCTTAGTCGTCAAAAATGACAAGGTCTACAAATTTGGACGTCAAAGCAAAAGGGGCGAAATACGATACCCAACCGCTAATTTCGATCCTTAGTCTCATACAACGGCGAATTTTTTTGTATCAGATTCTCTTAAAAATGTGCCTCGTGTAACGAAAAATGCCCAGTAGAGTGCTAAACCAAGCCTTAACCCTCCAAGTGATTTCGACGAGATATCTTATCCATCAAGATTCGCTAATGTAGATATATCTCGTCCATCACAATTTGGTTAATTTTACAAATGACGAGATAATCATCGAGACAAAACTGGGGAATGAAAATAAAGTAAAGAGCAAACTGTCAGGACTGAACTATCCAGAACTGGTGACAATTTCGAACAGGTTTTTGCATCAGTCTGGCCACTACAGAACAGTTTTCGACGCAAAGATAAGCCCTCAGGAGGATTTGGTTGGTTTAGGTTTTATGGTGGTCTAAAGATGGACAAGGGGGGGGAGGCTGCATCAACCCCCAGGAGGGTTAAGAATGTTTTTAAGCGCCATTGACATTTTGCAACTATTTCACCCGCAAGAATGTTTTAAATTCCGAGATCGACCTACACCGTGGCATAAAATGTGTATTCTTCATATTACCCATCTCAAACTTTTATGTTCCACAATTTAAAATTCCCGCTATACTGAAACGATTTGTATAACGAAATTCCTCTGCAAAACGGCCCTGAGAAGACATTTGCGTGGGAAACGGCCACTATAAAGACACTTTACACCGACGGGAGAAAAACCCCGCAGAAACTTTATAAATAAAAAATTTATACCCGGATAAAAATATGTGGAATTTCTGAAAGAAGAGGAGCTCATAAATGCAGCTGTCACTGCGACTTCCGACTGATATTTCTTAACAAAGACAGACGCCATTTTCCAAAGAGGATTTTCTGGTGAAATAGCATTTTATCCTTTCTTCTGCAATATTACCTTCTTCAAAAGAGGAAGCGTATTGAGAATGAACCCGCCAACTGTGTTTTACGTTGGGGATCTATCTAGTTTTATGGCTTCATCGAGGATGGCTGTATTATCTTGACGACGCGGGTTATCGCTGAAATTCTATCAGTCTTTGTTATGTATCGGTTTTAATAGCTTGTCGGGAATATGATTTTATACCGCGTCTGCAGGTTTTAAATTTCTTGGACGTAATGAAAAATGACGACGTGCATAAAACGTTTGTTCTTTTCGATGCAATCAAAAATGGAAAATTTCTGGCTTTTTATCGCGTTTCTCATTTTTCGAATAAAAATATAAGGCGATATAAAAAGATTGGCCTGAAACAATAAAGAATTAAAGGAAGATTTGTGTGGGATACGCATTTTTTGGAAATATATTCGATACTACAAAGTAACAAACCTATAAATATTTTTAAATGAAACTTTAGAGTTGTTCAATTTATACATTCGAATTGTTCTATAGGTTGGGTACAATACACTACAAAACAATGAAACAACCTTTTATGGATTGCTTTATCTTCTGGAACAAGCGAACAAATGGCAGTTTGCAATAGATTATTTCCGAAGTGCATTAAGTTCTGTATAGTAAGCACATTTTTAACATTTGAGCGTGAACTTTCATTGCAATTTTAACTTTTTTTGGCTTAAAATAAAAAAAAATCCCAACATTTTTTTAAAAAGAAAATCACATCCCCCAGGTAGATAAATACCCTAATTGAGTACACTTTTGGTTTAACTGTTTCACTTGCAAGCGCTTTGCCTTTCACTAAGAGTTACGTGATTTATTTTAGCGTCTACCAAAGGATTAATTTAAATAAAAGCCGACAAAAGACTGCATTCTTTGAATTCGCTTACAACACTTAACATACAAAGAAAATACACAAAGCTCTGCATTTATAAGAGAAAAACAATAAACTGCACATATTCATCCAAACAGTGCTGCTATCATTAACAGTTAGGAATTAGGTGGGGTACCTAAATTATTCCTCTTAGACGCACCATATTTTGTTTTCGTAAATGTGTATGAACACAGCAAATAATAACAAGGGCCTGTTATGACCTATTTGCATTTTGGTATCTTTTTCATATTTAAGAGCAATATTTTGATTGGGAATGGTTTGGGGCCTGAACTTTTGATGACTAGTTGCATTTGGAATATTTTTTCCCTCTTTTAGAACTTTTTTTGTTTTGGGTCTTGTTCTACATTTATGGTAGGTAGGTATTTAATTAACGTCGCACTGGAGCAATACAACGGGCTATTGGCGAAGGTCCGGGATCAACCCCCCAAAGGGAAGATCCAAGCGCATCACCACGTAATTTTGTACCCCGTTCAGATGACGAGGTCACACCTGAGCTGGCACTCCACTCTCCAAACTTCCACACCACGCCAACGTGAGGACATTTAAGGCCACGACAGATGCACCAGCCCCCTTTGTACACGACAGTCTTTGGTTGGATTCGAACTCGCAACACTCCGGTTGCTAGTCCGTTTCTCTTCCAACCGGGCCACCACGGCGATTTACCTTTATGGAACAGACTGTTATATAATTTACAGACAGATTAGAGTAGATTGTTAGAAGGAAAGATAAAAGCGGTTGGCTGATCGGAATTAGCATCACACAAGCCAAAATACGCATTTACAGTATACGTATATAATTTACAGATGGATTAGGGTATATTCCAAGGAAGAATAAAAGCGGTCGGATGCGTCATACAAGAGAAAATATGCATTTTCAGTAGACTGTTATATAATTTAGATTAGACTAGATTGGTAGAAGGAAGAATAAGCGATTTACTAGTCAGAATTTGCGTCATACAAGCGAAAATACGCATTTAGAGTATACTGTTAAGTTTACAGATAGATTAGATTTGTGGACGACTGAGATCCTATAGAATCGGACTTTTTGAGAAACTCAAACAAATAGAAGATTTGTTTAACAAGGAGATCACAGCAGTGAAACAACATAGTCAACAGACATAAACGTCCAGCTACGTTAAGAGCGATGATCGGATTTTGAGAGGTTTGCCTTTCTCGTAATCAAAGATTATGTTCTAAAGATTAATTCAGTTCAATATCTACTGATTAGCGCTCCATCTTTGCAGAATCGGCTTTTACTACACTTGTTTCATTTATTCTAAATGTTGATATTTATGGGCAGTTGGTTCACGAATATCGCCGAGACGGGCATAGACAAGCTTATTGGAAGGATAAGCGGTCGACTGGTCGCAATTTGCGTCACACAAGCCAAAATACAAATTTAGATATTTAGACTGTTACATAGTTTACAGGTAGATTAGTAGATTCTCAGGAGGAAAAAGCGCATGACTGGTCAGAATTTGCACCATACTATCCAAAATACACATTTACTTACATGATTTACAAATATATTAGAGTAGATTCTAAGAAGGAAGAATAAAAGGATGAATGGTCTTCATACAAGATAAAATATGCACTTACAGTAGACGGTTGTATAAATTACAGATAGATTAGAGTAGATTGTTAGAAGGAAGAATAAGCCATTGACTGTTGAAAAAACACACACCCATAATCCGCTTGGTTCATTGTTGAATCGATTCCTAGATCGATTTTGAGAATTAAATTAGAGACGCGATTACTCTCTCCGAACTTTCATTCAAGATCAGATCAAAAGCTGGCTAACGTTGGCCTCTAATCACATCACCATCTGGTGAGATAATTTCTTTTTAAGATTAAGCTATACTATTAATTTTATGGTTACCCGGCTAACGAGAGAAAAATAACTTTGATCACAAAATGGCCCTTAACGCTTGAATTAAATCTCACAAATGATCTATCACAATGAACAGTTTAAAAGCCATACGAAACCATGGATAAATTCTTCAAAATCTTGAAGACTTGGATGTTAAAAACAATATACTTCACGACTAGTAAAGCTGTAGAAGGATAGATACAATTGTATACTTAAAAAGCGAAAATTTCCAAATTCAAAAATCACAAATGATTTATCGTAAAGGGCAGGTTGAAAGCCAGACGAAACGATGGATAAATTGGTCAAAAAATTTTAAGATTTAGATATTAAAAGAAAACCCTATATTTCACGACTAGTGAAGTTTTAAAAGGGAACACTAGTGAAGTTTAAGAGGGTAGACACAATTATGTGTCTACCCTCTTAAAGCTTATTACTTAAAATTTAAAAACAAATTTGAGATTTAAATAATAATAATAACATTTTCATCATTCGTGATACTATGGCCCTGTTTATCCAAGTTTCTGGTTATACAAGGTGGCTTCCGTCAACATCATCTCGGAAAACTAAGGTTCCACTGATATTGAATACTTTAAGTGTGCATTTGTTTTATAAAGAACTCGTCATCTAAACCAGGATAGTGAAACTCGGACGTGTAGGATCGACGTCGACCTTGGATCAGTCGATTTTTGAACAGGTGTGAAAGGTCGCTAGGAGAACTGACATAGGCAAAAGCATGGATGCTGATTTTTCTGGGTTGTTCCCACCTCAACTCATAAACACTGCTATTGCTTACAGCACTGAATGCTAAACTTAAAACCAGAATCCGGACTAAAAGGCAACGGTAACCCGGTTGGAAGAACAGCGGACTAGCAACCGGAGGATTTCGAGTTCGAAACTCGATCCAACCAACGATCGTCGTGTACGAGGGAGCTGGTGCACATTAAATCTACCGTGGGCTCTAATGTCCTCACGTCGACGGTGTGGAAGTTTGGAGAGCGGGGTGCCAGTTCAGGTTTCGACTTCGTCATCTGACTGTGGTTCAAAATAACGAGGTGTTGCTTTCAGATCTCTGCCCTCGGGATTGATCCCGGACCGTCGCCAATACGCCCGTTGTGTTGCTCCAGTGTCACGTTAATTCAAGAACCTACCGCGCTTTGTGTACGCGCGCGCGTTCCAACCTATTTCCTTATTTAAAGAATAGACTCGTCCAAAACCACATGAACTCGACTGTCATCCCGCGGGAGCCGGACATGGAGTGTTGCGACATGGAGTGCAGATTTGGCGTATATATCTTTTCTATACGTTCTTGCTTTCTCCAAATGACAAGCCATTCAATGTGAAAGTAAATTCAAGACGAGCATACTTCTGGGAATTTCTTTTAGATTTTATCTGAATCTCCAACACAACACTACTCCATGCTATCTCCACCGTGTCTTCCAACTTACCATTGCGAATTAAGTCAGAACTCTCCTTTATATAAGTATAACTACTAAACAAAGCCATTCGATTTTCCTACCATCCCCATATCGACCCCTTAATAGAAGCAACATCCTCCCCACTGGCGTTGGGGAACTTGGCGACTATCTGATAAAAGTCCCAAAGGTATTTTACTGCTTAAAGTACCGCATTTAAGTGTGCATTTACCGGAACGAGAACTCTTTGAGATAGCGCCACTTGGCCGAAGTGTATTTACTCAATGCAATTGTTTTCGCTAGATGGGGCTCTTTTGAGTCGGATACTTCAATTTGAATCCTCTTGAGTAGCTGTTTGGGAAGTGGATTCGCTGGAGTATAATTTTTATCTTCCCCATCGGTCTTGAAGGAATTCTGGTTCAGAATCCACGGCATTAGTCTTCTGACATCAATGAGCCATTTTTTCGTTTACCATTTTGGTTCAAAGGAATTAATTGTTCATTGGGTTTTGAGAAATCTCTTTACTTGTTGAGATGGCGTGTTTTAAGTGGTTAAAGCTGTACTGAAAGAACACAAGTCACTTAAATCGCGAGGCCTTTTAAGATTGAACTTGGATTCCAAGAATTGTGTTTTCAATTCCTTGCACTAGGATGTATTCATAGCAGAAAGCTTTGAATGCTAAATATCTCCTCTGATCCATAACTTTAAATTGTATTCTAGGATTGTTTTTACTGTGGCAAACAATCTTTAATTTCTGAGACATTCATTAACAGACACAGGATACAAAAATACATGTCCGATTGGGATAGAATAAATTATATCTAATGTTCCTAAACCAACAATGAGACTTCAGAGCTTTTATTTTTATACCACAAAGGTTGTGCTATCGCAAAGATTGCCGATACTTCAATTTGAGTCCTCTAGAGTAGCTGCTTGGGAAGTGGTGTTGATAGCACCACCGATGTATCGTAGGTAGCACAACATAAAAACTAATAGTTAGTAGGTGTTGGATTCACCAAGAATCAAATTAAACTATGAGCAGATAATACCACTTTAGCTATTTATAGAATACCATCAAATACAGCTTTTCATCTGTGTTCTTCCAAACCATCAAAGTGGCTAGACACGTCAAAAATGTGTTTAAGAGTGAGTTGGCACTCATACAAAATTCTTTACATCGATACAAAAGCGTCTTGAAAGAAATTTTAAGCAATGTTACAATCTCAAATTTTCTCTGGTCATGCAAGAATTAATAACTTCCATCGCTTCCACTTTATCCGATTCACCATTCTGCAGCTGTGACAATTCTGTAGTTCAACATCGATCACGCTCTCTTCCAAAAGAATCACTAGATTCTAATAGATTTCTTTTTCAACTTTATGTTTCTCTTGGGATCCCTTGACCACTCCAGTATAATCTGTTACCTACTGTGATCATTACTTCGCTACCTTTAACCCTCCACTTAGTTTCGATGAGAAATCTCGTCAATCAAGAACTGACCAATTTTGCCAATGACGAGACATCTCGTCATCAGAATATTGCCTACTTGATAAAAAGATAAAAAATCTGATAAGTTTTCTTCTAATGACGAGATATCTCATCTATAAAGATGTGGTCAGTTTTGGTAACGACGAGATACCTCAAGACAACGACCAGGATAAAGAAATTTGTTTCTAAAACAACTTTTTGTAGGAATTATATCATTGTTGTAATTTTGGTTTAACTGATCTTATCAGCACATAACATTTTCGTGGTGCATATAGAAAAAAAACGAGTTTGGGAGCAATTTCTGCAGTTTTGATAAGATCTTGTCCCTATTTATTTTCATTCCTCTAAGATGGAGTTTGTAATCTTGTAGCAGTTTTGCTGATTGTTCTTTTGGGATTTATTTCAGACTTGATGACTCTTTTTGTATCGATTTATCTATATCTAATGCAGATAACATAACCTAAAAAGTAAGACAAATTAGTCACGAAAACCTACATTTAGACTTATTTTTAATTTCGTACAGGTGAAATATTTTGGATCAGAAGCAAACTAACCTGGTTAAGTCAATTATATTCCTATCGTCCTACGTAATCAACACAGCCTAGTACATTACATTGAATAAAAATACAACATTCTTTGATGGCAACTTTACTACTTAAGAGCGCAAAATATATATTTTTCTTTCTCAGTACAGCGGGAAGATTCCCAATTCTCCTCATGGCAACCTTTTCGCAAGCTGAGCGAAACATGAAGCCGAAATTGACTACACCGAAGGAAGAGTAAAATTTCATTACTTTCCCAAAGACACACACCGCGGAAAACATTAACCGACGGAGAGCAAAGAGTTTCATTAACAAAACGTCGACCCAAAGGCACATTCATTAATCTGGAATCCGGAAATTTACGAGAAGCTAGAAAAGGCATTCATTTTGAGGCAGCCGCGTCCCCAGAGCAACAGGAGCACTGAAATATTAACACGTCTTTCCAACCCAGCCCAGCCGAAGTGCACATCCAGAAAGCGATGCAAAAGTACCAAGAACTGTGAAGCCTAAAGGTTTCCCTGAATATTTGATGGACCACTATACATTCCCTTTCCCCTTTCGTAAGGAAACACTAAGAGGCTTAAAAGTCACACATTGGAAGGCAAGGAAGAACTTCCGATAATATCTCCAGCGAAAAGATTGAGGAAAATCCTTGCCCGCAGACGTACCTTTCGGAATCGAAAATAGGAATGTTGAGTTCTTCCTTAGAATTTAAGGGGTGGAACAGGATTATGTGCTAGGGAATGTTTTGTCGTCCAATAAGTAATTCAGCAACGTCTTTTTGAAAGAAAGGGAAATAATGCTTGGGGCTTCCGATCGTCGTTTCGAGTTACTTCTTTTTCACTTGTTTTAGGGAGAACGGGGGAGGTAATTCTCGTGCCCTAGTCGATGATTTGATAAGATCTGTCTTTTCAATCTGAAAAGAGAGGAACGTTTGCAAAAATGGATTCGTCAGTTCTGTGGAGAAGTTCTGTTTGAAATCCCCCAGGACGCGAATGTAATGTTCCATATTCTTTTCATAAAACTAATTTTGCATACATTGTCACGTCAATTTCAAACTTATGTAGTGGGAAAAGTAAGCCCAAATATTCTATACTTGCTTTCTAAAATTTATAAACAGCACGTAATGTTACCACTTTCATGGACCTTCTAATGGAATAGAAGTAGCACGTGGGCGGAGTCGCGGTGAGAACTCAGAAGTCTAAGTCACGTGGGCTTGGGAATCGACTTCGATCTATTGGCTGTCGAAGTGCAGACTAGTATTTTTCATCACCCGTAAATTAGTTCTACATACGATTCATGCTTTCTTTCCCACTACCAAGTGACCTTCACTAGGGGATCTTCAAATAATCGAACGACAGGGCGAAATAACACGAAGTTGAGTGCCAGGGCTTACACAGCCAAAATACTTCTAAAATAGTAGCATTGGTATAGCATAAATTAAAAAAAAGAGCAGGAAGAAGTCTTCTCTTAAACTTAGTTGTTCAGATACTAAATAGTCTAAAGCACAAAATGTGCTAATTATGAAACATACGTTGAAGATTTCGCAAAGAAATTTAAATTTAAAAATAAAAAACCCCTACATATTTTCTTAATAAAGTTCTCATGAAAAGATTTCGATGTTTTTCGTTTATGGTTGCCAGGCTTGGCGCCGAATCTCCGAAATTGGCGTCCCTTGGAAAAGTTTCTCGAAAGAAAAACCTGAAATATTTTTTTGTCCGTTATTGTTAAAAAGGGGACTAAATTTTCGCTGACCTTTGGTGGATTTTCAAAATAAGTCGCTAAAATTTTCTAAAAATCACCATAATTTTCTAAAAGCCTCCAAAATTTTGAAATCAGTAGCTAATGAGACGATTAGACAAGATAAGATTCCCCTATTCGCTTAGGTTAATAAAGAGCAAAATGTCGCATTTTAGTTGTCTCCGACAACCCTACGTGTACATACGTATATACTCCGTCTATTTCATTATGCAATGACCGCCTTCTGTGTGGTCCAAATCCGAAGATTTTACATTGTTTCGCTTTTCTATAAAGGATTTCAAACGTTATTCTAAACACAGCGGAAGAGAATTAAGAAAAAAAAAACCGACGCTAATCTTTTCAGAAAGCAATTATTAGGTAATAAATCAAAGAATTTTCTTTCCTGCCCCGAAGACGTACCTTTGGGAATCGAATATAGGAATGTTGGATTCTTCTCTAGGAGTTATAAGATGGAACGGATTATGTGCTACGGAATGTTTTGTCGTCCAATAAGTAAGTCACCAACGTCCTTTTGAAAGGAGGGAAGTAATATTGGGGCTTCCGATAGTCACTTCGAGTTATTTCTTTTCCACTTGTTTTAGGAACAACGGGAGGGTAATTTCCGAGCCCGTATTCAATGATTTGATAGTATCTGCCTTTTTAATCTGTAAACGAAATCGGCATAATCGTCATAATAAAAAAATCGGCAATATTTTGATGACGAGGTATCTCATCATTAGCAAAATTGATTAGATAGTGATGGACGAGATATGTCGTCGAAACCATTTGGAGGGTTAACAGACACGTTATGCATTTTAACCTAAAAATATCGAAAAGACCACATCACTATCTTTAACCAATCAAAGACAACGTCTCCTAGACTGAAATTAAAGGAACTATAGAAATGAAAGAAAGGATCATTGATGAGCAGATTATGTAGCTAGAAGATAATGCCATCTAAAGCTATGAAGTTATCTATGAAAACAAGCGGAAATAAGCGATAAGCCCAAACCTCACTGATATAATTGCTGGTTGTACTTGCTCCACCTCGAATGATTCAGGTAGATGAGAAATATGTTCACGAAAAATAAGTTGGCTCGAGTCCTATATCATATTTCAGATGAGATTTGTCACCCGAGCGTTATCCTGATTATAATTAGATGGTTCTCTTTCGGCGCTTTGAGAATCCGTCTTCCGTGTTGTTTAATTTTTGTAGAGGGATAGGGTCACTTGTATAAACAGAACTGTGCGTTGAATATTATTGTGGTCTTAAGCATTTTTCGAATTTATTTCCATTTAGAGAAGCCCTCATGGACACATGTTCTTTAAGTGTGTATGGGCTTCACGGACTTGGAGTACTCGAGTGATCTTTTCTTTTTACATGGGGTTTACTGTCTTTAGTAAAAACGACGGTCGAGCTCCCTGGATAGCCATGCGGTTTTTTTCTGCTTTCATCCAACCTACTCTGTTCCTCAATTCATCTTCCCCCCCTTATCGATATTTTTTACTGGACGTTGCCTTGTGTTTGGCGCAGCTTGACTGAAAATGGTCCTTGCGCGATAAAACACCAAACCAACCAATCATTTAGAGAAATTGGATAGTGTATTAATTTTCTACCCATAGCTCTTTTGGTGGAAAACAAGATTTGTGCATTTTTTTGAGAGATGTTAGAGTTAAAAGAATTTTTTTGCTTCGGAATTTGCAATAGTACGTGGATGGCATAAAAAAAATTGTACAAAAATGTAGCAATGAAATTCAATCCGCATAGATTTAATCATTACAGCAACAAAAGAACAGCCATGCTTTGAGACGATACGAATCATAATCGAAATTTTTCGATTAATTGCCTCAAAATTAATCTTAATCGACTAATAGTACTTCAATTACAATACTTCGCATTCGAGAAAAGAACGAAAATTTCCTGCAGGGACTTGAATACTATCAAATCACTCAACGTATGACCCATAAAAGCTAAATCTCATTCGTCCAAGTAACTGATTTTAATCTTAGTTCAATATTATATTTTGATTGAGAACCATCAATAACAAAAAATTATTTAAAACACTTTAAATATTCCACAACCAAATCTGGCCAAACTAACCTTGGATTGATTGAACAGTAACCCGAAAACTATTGTGTATTTCAATCGAAAATAATCCATAAACAACATAAACTGGCAATCACTGGTATTTAAAACATAACCAGAACGTAATGACAGAAGGTAATGAGTTAATATCCATGAACTGAATTTGGTTAAACTACTTCGCCTTGTTGTGGGACTTAAGTATCCCCCCTGACTTCCCAGTTTCCCTATTAGAATAGAAACTTAATTAAAAGGAAGTAATCGAAAGATTAACCAGATTAAGGAAACCAACTCATTAAGAAGAGCATACTGAAACAACTGGCTTGATTATGGAAAACCATTGGAGTGTTCAATCAAACGGCTCTCCAGAACTGTCAGTTCTAAAGATATTTTGAAAGTAGGTTTGTCTTCATGCACTAGGTTGAATGTCACTATGGAAACACAGAAAGGACACGTGAAGGAATAATTTATTATCGGCGATCATAAATTTTAAATACAGCTGGGAAAATAGCAATCTGTTGAAATTCGAAGGGTCTTTTGAGTCGATGATGTAATTCGAACAGCTGCCGCATTTAGAAACTGGCTTAGTAGGGAACGGATTCGCGCATTACTAAAGATTAACGCAACATGGACTGTCGGAGTGCTTAGTCGTATCGATGTTGCAAGACGTGACAGAAATTTGCAAGAGGGGTAGCAGAAGTTATCGATTCTGGTCTTTAATTGATCCTTTTCGCAGGAGTGAACATGCTTGACACAGCTGCCTTTTCAAATTAAGATTCATCTACTGTCTGTCTACCACGAAAGCTGCTCCAAACAGTCTGCCTATCTGTTGGGGTAGAAACGGACATCACATTTTCCATAGATGATGCTTAGAGAAATGTATTCTGTCACATTGACTCACTTAATGACGAATTGTAACTATATCGCTCGCCGTCTGCCGTGACTCAAATAAAATTAATTTCTAGTTTTGTGAGTAGAGAAAACTCACAGGTTTGTAACTGTAAATTTCAGAAAAGGGCAATTGAGTAGGTTTGCAGCATGCAGAAAAGCCAGTATTCAGTCTCTACACAAAAACTAGAAATTCAGTTTTGTGAGTTATAGAGGTATCGTAGCAGGTGTGCGATATGTTGCAGAGATCTATTCCAGTAAACTGCCTTTTTGCCACCAGCATTCGCCCTAAGCAAAATGAAATTATGACATTCATCAACATCTCTACACAAAATGTACGAGCCCTATTCTTTATGTATCAAATGTAATAATATTGTTCTCTTAAATCCTGCAAAATTGAAATTAAAATCCTCAAATAACAAGCGGAACGACTAACTAGGAATCTTGATTCCGAAAATTGAAGGTTTTTTTCCCACAAGAAACTGAAACAAATAGATGGTCCATACATGCCGTCTCCAATTATAGAACTTTTCCATTTCAGAAATCACCCATATATATATAAGAAAAGCCAGGAACTAAAACATGCAGAATGCTCTCAGATCTTCCAATATTAAGATTAAATCTCATAAAAATTCAAACGTCAACCTCAAATTCAATGAAAAGATATAAAGCAAGTCCTGCCGTCAAAAAGACTGGAGTCAGTTTTCACTATCCCGACAACTTTTAAAAAATTAGGATATCATAAACATTAAAAAAAGGGAGACAGTAAAAGACACTTCACAAAAAAGTAATGAAAATTATCACAACACAGAACCACTTACTGCGAGATTCTCACAAAGCTACAGCCAATTTGGTGGCCAAGATTCGCATAGTTACCCATACAGACAGGAAAAAAAGCATAGTAGGTAGGAAATCCGGGCTTTATGTCAGAGCTGTGTCAGGAAAGTCAGGAATTAATATATGCCGAATGAACTCAGGTCTTCTCTGATATTAATATTCAATCCTATGAATATGCAAGCGCCAAACTCAAATCTAATGAAAATCTATAAGCATAGCCAGCTGTCAAAGACATTTTGAGTCAGTTTTCACTTTCTCAACATTTCTAAAAACTGAGATGTTACAAACGCTAAAAAAGGGTAAAAAAGACACTCTATGGAAAATAATGAAAATTCTCACTACACAGAAGAGGATTTCAATTACTGCGCGATTCTCACATAGCCACAGCCAATTTGAAAAGAACGTGGGACAAAAAAACGACACCAAGAAAAGTGATTATGTCCAAAAAAGAAAACCAGAAAGACAAATGAGGCGAATTCTACCCTCCTAATTAAGAGAATTTCATCGTATTTTGAAGCTCGAGACATCCTGAAAAAAAAAGCCCACTTGGCCCCAAATTAGTTGTTAATGACAACACTGACAGCTTTAGTCAAAGGGGTATTCGACAGTCACTTGTGCCATGGCCCTTTTTAAAAATTCCAACTGTGTTCATCGCACGCGAGTCTAATTACTTTGCGTCATTATTACCAATGTGGTTGCAGGGAGATAACGAATGGCTAAAGGGCGGACCTCGTTAATTTCTATTTAGGAGGACGCTGTACTTTTTTGTTTTCAAACCCGTAATCTGTTAGCGGGTGACATATTTTGATAGAAGATCGTGATTTAGGGTTAATCTGCATTCTGTTGGATGATTAAGTGTCGTTCCACCGGAAAATGATAAGGAAGGCATAAAAGATGTAGTAGTTAAGTATCTCTAGGCCAGTGGTTCCCATGTTGCCAACCTTTTTTTACTTAAAGTATCTCTTCACGGCTTATGAGTGCATCGTATAAAAAAAGTTTAAATAAAGTTTATACATTTCCATAAAAAATGAGATGATAAAAAGTGGGATTTAAAACAATGGCACAATTTCAGTGAAGTTCAGGTATGTTGGCACTTGAATAACATGGTTTTGATAGATAATTTGTTTTATCAGGTAAAAACTAGAATTCGTTAAAGGCATAAAAATTAGATATTTTGAGGGAGGTTTTCTGGGGACTGAAGCGGTTAAAAATCAGAAGTTGTAAAGATGCAATTTACTTTAAAGTCGACCAAGAAAAATTCGTCGCCAACTGAAATGACGCCGAAATAGCCCCCCAAAAAGGGAAATTAGACAGTTTCCCAGAATTGGCGTGAAATTGCCCCACGTACAGGATTCTGTATCTTTACCTCAGATGTCAACAAACGCATTTAATGAATTATTAATAAAATTTAATTTGCTTTAAATTAAAATAACTTCACAATTTTAAGTGAGACGGCAATTGTTTCAAAACTCCAACTGTATTCTTCGCCATGCGAGTCTAATTGCTTTGGATCATTATTACAGCCTTTCTTATTTTAAGTATCTCTTGACGGCTTATTTCTATAGTGCACAGTATAAAAATAGTTTTATTAAAAGTTTATACATTTTCACAAAATAGATGACAAACTGTAGGAATAAAAGTGACAATTTCAGGAATTCTAATATTTGGAACTTGAATTACGTGGTTTGGAGAGGCAATTCGTTAAATTAGGTATTCATTAAATCAGGTAAAAATTAGAATTCGTTAAGTAAGGAATAAAATTCGGTGTATAATTTTTTCAGGACTTTTCTCGGGAGGAAGAAGAAGTTCGATCAGAAGTTGCAAAGATGCAGAATCTGGAACTTTAAAATCAGCCAAGCAAACAAGCATCCTTGTTGATAAATTAATTTTACTTTTCGCGCTTCGTGACAGATTATTTCTATAATTAACTGCCTTATAAAATAGTTTGTAATTAAAAGTTTATACATTTTAACAAAAATGAGGACAAACAGTGGGATTAAAAGCAATAGCTACACAATTTAAGTGGTCTGACTGTTACGTTGGCACTTGAATTACATGGTTTTGAAAGAAAATTCAGTATTCCTTAACTTTGGTTTTCATTTAGGTATTCGTTGAATTAGGAAAAATTAGGCATTCGTTAAATTAAGAGAAAACTTTTCGAGGAAGGATTTTATCTGAACTGAAGAGGTTAAAAACTAGAAGTTGCAAAAGATGCAGAATTAGGTATGTTTTTGTCGACCAAGCAAACTTTTCTCGCCCAATTAAAATGACGCCTAAATCGTTTAACAAGAAATGGAAATTAGACGGGTTCCCAGAGTAGGTGTCAAATCTCCCCACGACCGAATTCTGTATTTTTACCTTAGATGTCAATAAACACTTTTAATGAATAAATGACAAAAGAGTATTTTTTAAAATTGAAATAACTTTTTATAAGACACAATTATGAGTTCCTGCGCATGTTTGTTTATTGTATATGTGGGAATTTAGGTTTCTGATGGCAGGGGAGTTTTAATGGAATTGACCCATCCTCACTAAGTATCTCTAACTATTATAAATATCTAACAAGACATACTTTATACGTATTTTTGATATTGAAATGTGATGCTTTGACCGCTTAAATTGGCAACAATGAACATTAATGAGCAAGACGAATCAGAATCTCCAATGTAATGGCATGTTAATATTTTAATAAGAATTGATATCCAATGCAATGTCAAAGCAATATTTTAATAAATTAAAAACTTATTGGAATACATTTGCTGAAATTTACGAAACAATGGGAAAATCAATCAGCGAACAAGCCTTGTTTGATTTATCAGCACAAAATTAAAACTTTATATCGTCCTTAACAAAATAAATCAATGCTGAATGAAGGCAAAATTTTCGATATGCAAATCAAAAATATTCTAACCTAATTAAACCCGCTTTCGAAGAACACGGACCTACAAACACGTTACCATAGAAAAGAATTGAGTAGAAAATTCAAATCGATTTCCACTAATGATTTAATCCATAACATGAACCGATAATTTCATAACAAGAATTTGTTTCCTGGAAAGGTTAAAAATGATTCATAAAACCGAATCGAATAATTAGTTTCATTCATCGATACAACTAAATGTTTGGCACCAATCGAAAGAGAAGAAACTGCTTTTGAGCCGAAATATATTTCTGAGGATGAAGCTATTTATTTAGTTTTCTTTTTAACCCATAAGAGTTGTGGAATTCGAGCATTATAATTAGAAATTTATTTTTATGAGCGTAAAACTAAACGATAATGATGTTCCAAAACTTTTATTAAACGACATCGTTTCGATCTCTCCCCTTCTTTGTCTTCTAAATTTAAATGATGCTAAGTTTCCTAAACACAATGGATATTCATGAACAGAAAATATTAATAAATGTAAAAGCAAGCATTCTGCCCACTCTTAGGAATTTTATTTTCAGAATATTGATGTGGAAGCAATTATCATTTAAATTTACGATGTGTAAACAAGCTTCGTTGTTGGGCAAGAGCTGATAGTACTAACTGGTAAAATTGAAAGTTGACAAAATAATGAAGCAGAAATGATGAGCATGTTTTTATTCAGGTTCATAATAATGTTTGCAGTCATTAGTTGTCTATTGGATTACAAGATAGTTTAAAGAATAAGTCGACTTGACTTTTAGAATTAACTTAAAAACCGGCTCTCCACTTTTCTTTGTCTTCTAAATTAAATTAAGCTAACTTCCCGTATTCAAGATCAGAAAAGGTTGATAAAAAGATAAGCAATCGCATTCATCCCACTCTTAGGAACTGTATTCTGAGCAATATTGACGTAGAAGCAATTATCATTCAAATTTAAGGGGGGATGTGGATAAAGAAGCTTAAATTATAATTTCGTTGAAACGCAAAAGCTGATAGAACTAACAGGCAAAATTGAAAGTCGATAAAATAATAAAGTGTTAACGATTGACAGGTTTAAATTCAGGTTCACCAAAATCAGTTGTCTGAAGTCATTAGTTGTTCCTTCGCTAGTTTCAGACGTAGTTAATTTAATTTTTAAAATTCGTGTGCTAGATAGAAACGTACAGACGGCATCATGTTAGGGTTTACAAACTGATATTTTTACTACCGGTAAATTACCGACGGAAATTCCTAGTACCTGTTTTTACTAGTATTGTTCAGTATTGACCGGCATTATTTCCGAAATGATAGTAATTGTTGTTGTAGTCAACACACGAAACTTTATCAACATGGACATTTTTCAAAAATTTGCATTGTACTTGGGACTAATTCGCAAAACGACTGTTGGAATAGTACGAAACTTGACATGCTTGTGCATAACATGAAGAAGGCAAGTGACTAAAAAATATGTAAAATATATAATATTACTGGTAGAATTACCCGGCGATGCTCGGGTTGAATTGGTTAAATGTTGATTCAAATTCATAGAAAAATTCAAGCATCATTTAAGAGTACAGAAAATATCTTTTAACATCGTTTTAACTTTTTCATAGCTTCTACAATTTACTTCGGACGCAAATATGTATACATAATATATGCATCCATATTCATCACACTCTTGCATTTCATATTCATCACACTCTTGCTGTAAGAAACTACAAAAGCTTTTTCCGAGATGACTTCTTCAGAAGTCGATTTTGAGTTTTGGAGTGATTACGAATGCCAATTAAGTTCATTTTCAGTAAAAATGAGGAACTTTCAGCGTATAGTCTTGCACTCAGTTTTCCAATCAATATTTATTATTTGTGGTACCCTTGCACCATGGATTCGATGTTTTCGAATTACATTATCATTGTGAGAGGATGGCAAATTAAAAAGTTTACGGCATTCGTGGCTAATTCATTTTGAAGCACACATTTATTTTCTTGAAAATTTTATTCAGCAACACGTGGAATAATGGAGCTTGTTTTGAAAACAAATGTCATCAGTGTACACAAAGCAAACTCAATCGATTACACTTTACAAAATCACTGATTTCAATGAATATTTCACAGGTACCTAAGTTGTATACGAACAGTTTCAACTTCAAATAAGCAACCTCGACCTTCTGCGCCTTAAGACAAAAAAAATCTATTTTTCAACAGTCCTACCTTATTATGATATTAGTCCAAGATCAGCAATCTTATTTAAAATTTGCTTTCCTCCAACAGAAAAATTTAGTTTTAAATCGAATCCTTAAGGTACTTTTTTCAATTGGGGCTCAGTTTCTATATGGATACCACGTACCTATTTAAAATGATAGATGTAGTTACTTGACTATGGAGTACAGCTTTCAATAATACCCATGAAACATGAAAAACAAATGTAGATTAAATTGATTTTCATCGTCTTGTAATGAAAATGTCAAAATTTAGAAATATCTTTGAACTGCAAAGTATGGCTACCCGTTTTGATTTAACGTAACATCTTATTTTAGAATAACTTTATTTTAACTTTACCAGTCGTTTTAAAATAAGATTTACACCTTAGCTAAAAAGGTTTCCATTTATTTTTATGAAACGAAATTCTACAAACTATAACGTATTTAATCAAAGACTTAATGAAAGTTCGTGGAAATATACATATACCACCAAGAAATTACCCATGTCTAGTGGTATTTGGCAGAAAATAAAAATAATTCATTGCAATTTAACTCCTAAATAATATATCTATAATATGGAAAATAATGAAACACATAAATACAGAAACGAAATTCTGGTCATTGAAAAATGTAGAATTCTCAAAAACGAAAGATCTGAGAAAGAGTGTCGAATTTCGAGGTCATGAGAATATTCTGAAATAGAGAAATTCGAAAAAGATGCTTGAAAAGTATTGAGACAATAATGAATTTACAAAAAGAACACAAATTTACAAAACTTAGAAATGCTCAAATATGACCGCAACATTTGTCTTAACTCAAATACACACAGATTTCTAAATCTAATTTATAAAATAAAACATTAATTCTGGCGTTGCCAGATACCGAATTGTAAAATTGCGCTTTTATCATCAATGAGTTTCTTATTTTGGCTTTTCGTGTTGCATTTAAAAATGAAAGTTGTGTAAAATCAAGTATTTTAAATATCCATTTTTCTTCATTGAAATATTCCTAAATTATTTATATTGTGGAAAGAAATAAAAAAATCAATTCAAACATAATTAGAATTTTAAATTGTTTAAATATAACGTTTCGGAAAAAATTGTTTTTCGATCAATACTGGTAAAACAAACAGTTGCGTACAGCAATCATTTTATTGTCAGTGTTTTCCTATGACAATTTAGAATTGATTTAACACCCTCTGCACACGTAGGTTAAAGAGAACGGGGTTAATATGTAGCTTGGGTTACTCGCAGGGTTCCAAAGTATAAATGTACCAAATTTGGTGTGGATTGGTCAAACGGTGTAGATTTTTAGAGAACATACATACAGACAGACGCCAACTCTGCTTTATATGTATAGATTATGTAAGTGCACATTAGTGATCAAATTTAGTACATAAAACTGGGGAAAACTGTTGTATTACTACTAATAAAGGATGTGGTCACCTCTTACAGGAGACATTTCCTATGTGAGTCGTTGCAATCTATTGGGGGTAACTTTTACGTGGATAGGAAAAATATTTTTAGACTACATTAAAACAAAAATTTAATTACCAACCCCCATCTCAAAAGAGCTTATATTTTAACCAGCGTAATGAATAGTCAAGATATTCAATTTATCTCTATGGTAACAATATTCAGCCACAAAGACAAAAAACTTTTTAGATCGTATTCAATCTTCCTAAAACTTAACGTCAAAGCAAAAAAAAACCTTTACAAAAAACACAAAATAAGCCACCACCACTAAAGAGCGGCATTATTAAAAAAGAGTATTGCGAGCAGGGTACAAAAAAGTGCCTCGGTAAAAATTTTATTCTTCACCAGCAACCTTTATTTACTGACATCGCGAAAAATATGAGGTAAAAATGTTACTTCAGGAAATAAATTACCCAGTTGATAGGAACCGAGAAAGCGAAAAGGGGGATCAAGATACAAAAAGAGAAAGAAAATATGAAATACTAAAAGATGCGAACGAAGGCGATGTGCTTCCAGCTCCTGGAGCAAAAGTTTTTAGTTCCCTTTATTCCCATTCCCAGCATTCTTCAGAAAACTTTTTTTGATAAAGTGCTTTAATAATTTAAAAGAACTGGTGCCAAACACTGGTGCACATAAGTTAAGCGTAATCATTGTAGTTGGAACTATTTCGCAAAACGACTATTGAATTGGCACAGAACTTAAAATGCTTGTGTATAAAAAGATGCTTTTGTTTGGTTTGTTGGGTTTTAATCGCTCAATAGACATATTTGGATATGTTGCGCTAGGCACAAAACATACAATATCAAATAATAGACTTACACAATGAAGGTTTTAATGACACAGAAGGGAGAAATACACCCAGGGAAAGATTCTGGACGAGGGTTGTTGGGTGCGTAGCACATGGGCCGAAGACCTTCCGTCTCCAAATCGACGTACTAAGAGTTCTACATAGCTGAAATTAGTTCCAGAAATTTGCATCAGGTAAGAAGTGGGAACTCGGAATCAAACAAGATGCTTTTGTAATATGAAAAATTTCAACGTACCTATTTGCGAAATAACACTAGGCTCTGTTTTGCTACTGTTTAAATATTTTTATGAATGAGTATTCTCTAGGTTGTTTGGCACAAGGGCCATATTTAGCCCTGCTGCTCCAAACACAAGTCGAGTAATGGACATATATACACAAGGGAAGTTTTGCTGACACAGAAGACAGAAATACTCAGAGAGGAATGAAACAGGAATCAAACCTCCGCCGCCTACAACTCGCAGGTTGATAGCTCAGTGGGCAAACCCACCAAAGTCCCGAGAGTTCGCTAGGAATATCTGGTATCCGTATCTGGTCGAAGGCTGGGGCCTATTCCGAGGTCTTCGAACTTAGAAAACCTTTTAGGAGAGCTGTATCAGACCGGCGGAAAGGATAAACTTGTCCGGATGTCCGTATTTGGTCTGAAGGCTTGATAAAAATATTTGAAAGGCCGTACCTGACCCGCCGACCGGGAAAACCATTTCTAAGGGCTGTATCTGGGAAGTGGTCCGGGTAAACCTGTTCGGATGGCTGTATTTGGTCTGTAGGCTTGATAAAAATATTTTAAGGGCCATATCTGGCCGGAAAACAGTCTTATGGCCGTATAAGGTCAGCGCTCGGATAAACAGCCAAATGGCCGTATTTGGTCTGCAGGTATGATACAAATACTTGGGGGACAGTGTCTGGCCAGCGGGCCAAGAAAAACATCTTAGTGCCGCAACTCCTTTTAAGCAGGGTGTGAAAACTAAGCTTTTAACATCGCCTGCTGACCATGCAGATTGGTAAGGTTTCTCATCTGTGATCTTGTGTAACGGGAAGTCGGCTCCCTTCATATCAACCTCATATGGACCTTAATTGGTGTTATTTAACTTTCCAAGTAGTTCCGATGAGATATCTCGTCTTTAAAGATATGACCAATTTTACAGATTTTTTGATGATGACGAGATCAAAATCTGGTCACTTAATCTAAGGACGAGATATCTCTTTCCACCAAGATCTGATCAGTTTCGCTGATAACGAGAACGTAAGGGCAACCACCAGGTTAAATCGGGAAACGGATACAGCCTTGTCTTGATCTGTTCGTCCTTACATTTTATAGCCTGGCTAGGGCTTAAGCTTGTAGTTCTTGAGTTTGCAATTTCTACATGCAATACCGCCACAACTCAAACAAATGATTGTCTTGCTTCACGTGAAGAAAGACTAAATACATGCTTCTGCATACTGCAAAACTGCCCTCTACAGGAGAAGCATTTATTTAGTCTTCACCCACAAGACTAGAAATTTACTTTCTAGCTATGACGGTGTTATGGCCGAGATGAGATAGAATGCTTCTGAAGGGAAAATGCAATTTACTTTCGTCAAAAATACAGGCAATTTACGGTACCCAAAATATATATTATTAAATAATAAAGTTTACACAAGCTATAAAAATATGAGATACAATAAATAAATTAAGGATACCGAGACGAAAAACTTAAAAAGCAAGACATAATTATACACGAAAAACTAAAATAATAACCCCGTTGATTAATTTGAAGTTTATTTATACTTGTTTATCTAGTGTTCCATTTTTTTTTATAAAATTTTTTGCAGCTCAAATGATGTGATCAATCATTATATCGGTAAACTTTAAAACATTATTTGAAAGTAATTAATTACAGCCATGACAGCCGTACAAAGAGTGACGATAGTTTATTCCTACTTTGATGTACATATTATGATGCATAAGACCAATAGCTATACCGGGTTTGTGGTAGCCCAGTTGGTAGGTGGGTAGGTATTTTAATTAACGTCGCACTAGAGAAACAAAACGGTCTATTGGTGACGGTCTGGGATCAACCCCCGAAGGGAAAGAACCGAGGACAACACCACATAATTTTGAAACATGGTCAGATGACGAGGTCACACCGGGGCTGGCACCCCACTTTCCAAACTTCCACTCCACGCCAACGTGAGGACATTTGAGGCACGACAGATTTAACATGCACTAGCCCTTTGTACACGATGGTCTTTGATTGAATTCGAACTTGCACCCTCCGGTTGCTAGTCCGTTACTCTTCCAACCGGGCTACCGGGTCAGTTGGAAGTCCAGTTGACAGTGCATCGGATTAGGAACCGGAGGGTTGCGAGTTCGAAACTTGATCCAGCCAAAGACCGTCGTGAATACTGTGACTGATACACGTTAAATCTGTCGTTGCCTCAAATGTCCACATGTTGGCGGGGATGTTTGGAGGGTGGGATGCCAGCTCAGGTGTTGACCTCGTCATCTGACCGTGGTTCAAAATTATGAGGCGTTATCCTTGGATGTTTCCCTTCGGGATTGATCCCAGACAGCAACCAATAGCCCATTGTGTTGCTTCAGTGTGACGTTAATTAACTACCTAGCAATAACTATAGTATTAAAATTGATATGTAGTCATTATTTGGTTGAATTCTTCCAAAAATAATTGCATGACTTTGAAAGCTAGACATCATCCGAAACCTCGAGGGAATTTATTATTTCGAATTATAATTTAATACAATAACTATTGTATTGGAACAGTCATTAAAATAAAAATTTTATGCAAATTAATAATTCATGACAAATATTATGTAAAAGAAAATCAATCTAATCACCCATAAAAGAACTGAACTATAATCCCTACTTTCTAATTTAGAATATTTTCATAAACCTTTTTTAAACTTGCTGTTTGTTTCTCTTTCAAATGTATTTGTAAATCCTACTTTAAAAGTTTTAAAAATATTTTAATTAAAAACCATTCCTATAGCACTACAGAGTCTAAACATTTCCCCCTGTGTCTTCTTACCCAATCATTTAGAGCTAAAAAGTCGACAAAATTTTAAACAGAACTTTAACATAAAACGTATTCAAACTCCGTAACAGCTTAAGTGACGCAATTACTTAAAATGGGTTTAAAACGGGTCAGTTCAAAACAACTAATTTAAATGCTAATTCCTTCTAGTAATTAGCTTTTAAATAGGAGCATCACACATATATTTAAAAAGAATCCCCGACACTTCAATTATAAATATTTATTAAACTTCCTTTAATAAATATTTAGTAGAGTAACTTGCCTATGAAATTCACATGGTAGAAGCGTGAATATTTAACAAACTGTTTTGCATTTGGCAACAGCTTTATATATCAATGCGAAATGAAACGTCAATTGTAGCTTCAATAAGCAGTGTTTTACAACGCGGTTTTGAAAATACACGTTAGCTTGCTAAAATACTCATGTCCATGAATTGACGAATTCGCCAGTACGCATATTTGTCGCTATTATATTCAAACAGAAAGCTTATATCAATGCTATCTGTTACCCTGAAAGGAATAATGGAAGTTTCCGCAAAGTTTGTGGTAAAGACTGTCCCTTAATGCCGGTTTAAGTTAGTACGGGTAATTGGGGTGTGAATAACTCATTCTAATCATTGTATCTAAAAGTTATTACTGCCTTTTCAGCACCAAAATGTTTTAAACAAATGATACTAAAGAGTCTTATAGATGACATGCGTAACAGGGCGTGGAAGCTGGAGATACTCACGTCCTCATAGGGCCAGATTTGTTCAAGAACATGGAATCTGAGGATATAACGCGTCTGAACTGGCCAGCCTGCTCACCGGACTTATACCCCATTGAATATATATGGCCACCTGGAGAATAGATGTTGACTATACCCAGATACAAGTGTACCAGGAATTCAATATTCCACTGAGTCATGAGTAGGCTTTGGAGATGGTTTTAAACTGGCGAAGATGTTCAAAAGAAATATTGTCAAGGTAGCCCACGTATCATAATTGCATGATAGGACCGGTATATGCGTTACCACCGAGATAACAAGGCCAGACCGCTGTGACGTTTCGATCACGTGACTCGCTTACTAGTAGTCATAACAAACATCGCCGCATGGCCGGCTACTTGTGGATTACCTTTAATGTAGCGTAAGAAATTAGGGTTTTTTATACTATTTTACCGGAAAGCAAGTGCAGCTGCAGTTAAATATTGTTATATAGCATTTGTGGAACATTACAGTGTCAAGGTGTTAAAGGCTTTCGTCAAACAACACGTTTAACGTGTGTCCAGACCGATTTCTTTAGGCTTAACCACGAGGATATCCAAAATGCCCTTTAGATGCTGTGTACCTACTTGCTCTGGAAATTATAGATATGGTGATGCACCAAAAGTGGCGGTTCTCTCCTTTCCAGAGGATAGAAATATTAGAAAAAGATGGCTCAGGGCGATTCCACGAGCCGACTTTACACCATCAAAACGCAGCAAAGTCTGCGAACTTCATTTTCAAAACGATGATATCGTCCGGAATGTATCGAAATTCAACAAAAAAACTGGTGAGTGTTCTACCTTTTCCATGAAACGTCTCCGTTTAAAAGTTGGTACTATACCAAGTATATTTCCGAATTGCCCTAAATATCTCTCGAAAACTTGTCCCACCGTTCGTAAAAGCAGGGAAGATAAAATTCGTGAAACTGATGAATCCAATTTATTGAGAGCTATCAACGAAAGCAAATCTGAGTTCATTGCTCATCATGAATCTATTTCTTTTCAAAATTTTAATAGGCTACTAGAAATTCTGGATTCATTACCCCATAAACAAAATTGGTTTAAACTAATGGAGGAGTCAAAAGTTACTTTTTTCAAAATTTGTTTTAATCCAGGACCTGCAACAAATTACACTGTTGTAATACATTCAAATCTGAATGGAAACATTTATATGGCCAAGAAATTTCTGTTAGATAACAATCATATCAAAACACCCTGTCACGTTAATAATTTGGAAGTTATTGAAAATTGTTTGGATTTTATAAATGAAATATCAAGGAAAAATTCTTCAGCCAACTATGATAATAATCGCTTCAATTGCTTTTACAGTTCAATTGCTTTGATTTCCCATTTTTATAGATTTAATGATGAAGAAAACATTAATTGGATTTCTTTAGACTATGAGAAAGGGTTTTCTTTTCTTTTTGATTTATGGTCGTATTTGAGAAACTATGATACTGGGCGGTATTAAGCTTGATTGACGTGTGTATTTTAGTTAATAAAAGTCATAAGCTAGTTTTTCGCTATTTTTAAATTGAATTTACGATATAATTTTGGCTGGTTTTTTAATAAGTTATTGCTTTTACTATTTACGCACACTCTCTGTTATCGTTTGTAAATAAGGAAGAAAGACGCGGGGGTGTGGAAGTTTCATTCTGAGATTATCATAGTTTTGACTACGGAAAAACCATATTTACAAACTGCTATAATAATTTACAATAACGTATAACAATATTTTCCTGTGGTCTCGACGTATATAGAATATATTATGTATCGTTGTAGACAGATTTCACTGTATTAGGCTTTGAATATTCCAATACGGCGGTGGTCGTTCGTATCTCACGTATGACTACTAGGGAGACGCCATGACGGCAGCGGTCAGGCCTTGTTATCTCGGTGGTAACGGTATATGACATAAATGTCCGATACTATCCAACCAGCAAAGGTTTGTTGGGGTTTTTTGGCACAAGAGCCATATTTGGCCACGCTGCGCCAGACACAAAACACAATATCAAATAATAAATACACACATTGAAAGTTTTACTGACACAGAAGAGAGAAATACACCCAGGGAGGATGCACCTGACAGGAATCGAACCTGCGCTGCCTATAACTCGAAGGTCCAACCAGCAAAGGATATGCACTGGATAGACTTGTCAACAGCTTCGGGATTATTGTATCCAGACAAACGTTTATCGACGGCTACATTACATTGGTTCTGTGTGTATTATCTTAACTGTACGGCACATGAAGACCCATAGACCATGGCGTACTAAGCAACTTGCGACGACAGCCACTCTTGCGAGGAGGACTTCAGAGTCAATGGAGATCTCGCCCACGATACCTCTGACGTATCACAAGAGGAGGTAGGTAGTTGAATTGACGTCACACTGCATGAACACAATGGCTCGGTCGTGGCTCAGTGGGTATTCCCACTGCGCGAGCAACCTTCGAGTTGATTCAATTCCTCCCTGGGTGTATTTCTCTCTTCTGTGTCAGTAAAAGCTTTCAATATGTGGCAATTACTTGATATTGTATTATGTCTGCGCCATAAAACCTCAAACCAACCATCGGAAACATTTAAAATCTCTTTTAGGGTTGCATACATTTTCGTACACATACTAGGGATCTTTAATGGATCCCTCTAGGACTCAGCTGAAGAATACCAAACCCAAAACTAATCCAAATCCGATACTAAAACTCAGCAATTTCAGTGGACATAAAATTGCCATTTACCTGTCCAACAGGGCTCGACTAATAATGGAAAAAGAGCATGCTGAAAGCGCAATTTCGGACCGAAAACAAACCTTACTCGCTACGAAACATAAAAAGGCACAACGTGGCGTGGAAGGAAGAAAAATAAAGTGGCTCAAAGACGCTTCTTAATATTTGATATCCCTCTTTGTTTTGCTGCTGGGGCTCTTAGGAAGCCACATGTAATTTAAGTCTACCAGGAAAGTAAGAGGACAGCACCTGTCGCTACAGAAACAAGAATCTTCTAAGCAAAGAAAAAGAGTAAGATTGCAGCAATATTCGAAGCAGAAAGGTACAGATGTGACTACGAAAAAATGTTTAACGCAGACATATTAGTTTTCTCACAACATAAGTTTGAGGGACAGAAGTGATTTAAGGATTTTCTTTCTAACAAATGAGATTTGAACTGGCATCTTATTTTTCAGAAAACTTCATCTTTTGTTGAAATGGTTTGCAAGGCTTTTTGGAGGCTAATATAATTAACGCTTGAGAACGGGTTTAGTACCAATAAAATAACGGGGCGCAGCACCATGATATATAAGGGTAAATTTTTCTTTTGAAAATGACTATTTTAAAACCATTCAAATATAAATTCAAGTGAATTTTTAGTATCTATGGCGTGTAGAAAGGTAAAGAATTCTTAGCAAAAATAGTTCAATACACAAAATCTTCACGAAGTATGTAATTCTTAAGTAAAAAGAATCTGCATATTTCGGTGATATAAACTGTTATTTGCATTCATAGGGCTGTCAGAGCCAAAGCACTTGTGAAATAGTACCATTAGTAGCAAACTTCCAAAAATAGTACCAAAATTAGTCTTCTCTAAAAGTTTTAGTAGCAACTTTATTTGCTCAGATGCAAAATGAACCGACTGAAACAAAATGCACTAATTAAGCAGGAAACAGACGTTGTAAGATCTCGCCGAGATATTTAAATTTTAAAACTAAAGACTAAATAATTTCTCAAGCTTTCATGACAATCTAACCTGATTGTGATGTTTTTCTTTTGTGGTCGGATTTGCCACCAAAACTTCAAAATGGTTCCCTTGGAAAATGTTCTCTCCAAAAAAACATTCGAAAAATTTTCCGTCCGCTATTAGTTAAAAAAGGGATTAACTTTTCCTTTGGTGAATTTTCAAAAAAAGTCGCCAAAATTTTGAAAAAAGGCTTTTGAGACGATTCTGCTTAGAAAAGATACTTCTAGACGCCAAGGTTGAAAAATAGTAGCAAAGTCACCTGAGATGGTACATAACTTAGACATTTCCTAAGAAAAGTAAAGAGAGAAAAATTAGCGTGTCAAAGAGAATTTTATATTTTATACGTACAGAAAAAAAATCGATCGAGGAGTCCCCGAAAAGATATCTGCATAAAATTAAGCTGTCAACATGTACAGAATTACTAAAGTATTTCTGGAATGCATAAAAAGAGTTTTTGAATTCCCCTAAGAAAATCTCCATTCAACTAAAATCACGTTTCAGAGCTCAAACCTGAGTTTCCATCTACTTTGTGCGAAAACACTGCGAATAATTCACGTTAAGAATTTGAGCAGTGGCTGTGAAAACCAGAAAACCAGTGAGCCATACAAAGTACACGAAGCGCTTTTGTGTACTCAGTATTTACGTTTCTTATAAGTTCGCGAAGTCAAAAGTTGCAGGTTAAAATAAGAGAATTCAAGAGCCTTTTACGGGTGTTTGATTTTAAAGGAGACGAATTGGAAACTAAAATAAAAGGTGGAATGCTAAGATATTTTTACTTCACAATATTCGTCTTTAAGAGCAGAGATGGCAGTCTTAATCCCCAAATGTTTTGCGGGATATTTCGTCCAAGATCTGGCCCATTGAGTGTGATTGAGACAACCATCTGGAGGGTTAAGTTGTACCCAATAAACGCTCCAAATTACAGTGTCAAGCAAGCGCAATACATAAGTCAAACTTCGTCATGACCCACTTCGTCATGACGTGGATCACTTTCTATACTAGCTCTATCACTGGATTTTGGGGTTGACTGGATTTTGGGGTTTTATGGTGCAAGATCCAAGAGCGGACAAGCTGCGCCAAACACAAGACAGAATACAATCCAATAAAACTATTACTGGTTGAAGTTATAGTTAAATTATCCTTGCTTTCTCACTGGTTAGTCAGGTTTAAATACTTTCACGAGAAATTACTTGCTCACAGTAAATAAATGAATATTAAATCGTGATATATATAAGGAAACGATTAACACAAGCGATATTTAAACTGAAATTTGCTGAAAACGCATAAGCGAACAGTATAATTATTAATTAGTAAGCAATTTTCTATATTGTGCACGTCAGTAAAACATTAAATTTTTTTTATTCCATTTATAATTATCAATTTAGATGTAGTCTTGAGCTGCGAGTTCAATTGCGTTTCGTATTATAGAGTTTTAGGTGAGATTATTACTGAGACAAATGTATTTTTGAGTACTGAGGTTAATTGACTTATTCGACATAATTGACTCAGTATTTTGAGTTGTAAGCATTCGTGAACAATGAAGCATATCAAGGGTATGTTTAAATCAATGCACCCTCTTTATTTATAACTACTACGTAGAAATTAATAAGCACTTAAATAGCAAAAAGCGATTTCTAGAGTCCGTTGTATTCTTATCTCAAATGGCCTTACAGCTAGTTTAAACTAATTAACAAATTATGTATACGTTAAAAGGTAATATTATAGCTATGACAAGCTATTTTTGTATCGTATTGATACAGATAAAAATAGATTTCATCTTTTATGATTTTCAAGCAAAATAAACCCGCACCAAAACTTCCTTTCAAGGCATGCACAAGAACTCATTTTTATGTAAATTCTCTTTTTTAGATGTCTCGCTAGCTCGACACATAAAAGGGGAAACGATAGAGAAATCTAAAACAGCAGCTAAGATAAAATGCTCGCGATAAAAAAATTTCCCACATAAATTGGATTTCGTATCATAATAACTTAGGGATTTGGGGAGATCTCAAAGACAAAGTTCTGCTACTTGCAGCTTTAGTGTAAATGACGAATATGTTCCCATAAAAATAAAGTATGCGACGAAGCCATTTTTGCTTCTCCAATCATAATCGCGAACAGTGTGGGATGTAACCGCGGTGAAAAAGTATTTTTAAAAGAGGTTCGTAAAATGTTAAGAAAGAGAAATAATTTTGAACATTTCTTAAGGGAGTTGCATGGAATAATGCAATGCCGTGAGAGGCTTTTTCTGTGAAGCTAAATGGTAGGCGGCGGTAGTGTTTCTGCGGCGGAACGTGTTTCCGGTACGTATTCCAAATGTGACGTCACTTCGCTTGTTATTCGAATATGATTTCAGCACTTCAACAAAAATTCCAAATTTGGTCAACACCAATTAAACTAAGCGATAAAAGCCACCAAAACGACGATAAACTACATTCTAAAGTAATACCGATAGCATTTTTGGTAGCAGATATAAAATTGCTTTCTGTCTGATTTGTGTGCTTACGCCGAAAATCACTCTAAAATGGGAAAATATGTAGTTTGATTTTTCGTCGCATTGAAACGGGCTATTGGCAATTGTCCGGGACCAAAACCGAAGGGAAAGGCCGATGACCTTGATCAGATGATGTCAACACCTGAACTCGCATCCCACTCCTCAAACTTCCACGCCAACGTGAGATCAGGACAAGATTTAACGAGCACCAGTCCCCACGTACATGACTATCTTTGGTTGGATCGAGTTTTGAACTCGCAACCCTCCGGTTGCTAATCCCCGACTCTACCAACTGGGCTACAGCGACTCAAAAAAGCAAGCAAACCAAGTTATTTGAACACTAAAACAAGTTGGTCAGCATTAAAAATAGAAAATAAACGCGAAAAATGAATTATTAGTGTTATTAGATGCATTTCATGACAGATGATTTTAACATGTTAGCCAGCAACATGATGTACAGTATAAAATGCATGAGTGATGCATTTATATTGTACATCATGTTGATGCATTTATATTGTACATCATGTTGATGCATTTATATTGTAAATGAGAAGATTCTCGTAATCTCATTAGTTTATAACAGAACTATTAAAAATTTTAAGATGAATGAAAATATTTAAAATTATATCGATCAACAAAGTAATGGACATAAACAGTAAAATGTATTTTATGATGTAAAAGACATAAAAGATAAAAAAAACATAATTTAAGAATAGTGAATTTTTATGTAATTTTGACTTAATCTCTCTCAGAAACAAGCTCATTTTATTACCAAATTCAAACTCATATTTTCTGGAATATTTAAAATTACTGCATACTTTAAGACTGTTAATTGAATCAAAACATTATTTTTGGAAAAATTAATTTTCTTTGAAAACTAGTGTTAAAAGTTAACATTACATTTATAAAACGAAAATAAACATTTGTAAATTAAGTATTCACTGACTACACTAAGGTGTCATTCCTTTAAACTAAACAGAAAGGTATCTTTCCCTAAATATCTGAAAGCATACATAAATTCTTACGATTCCAATCATCGAAACTGCAACGTATTATTTTTCTGCATGAGTATAGTCAAGAATTGCTACTCCTACAACACAAAATATTTTAAGTCCTGAACTTTTCCAAAGAAAAGGGGAGTTTACAGAGTATACTCTAGACTTTTACGAGATTGATTTGAATATTCACGAAAGTTTTTCAAAGAGTTTGTGAAAACGAACACACAGGCTCAATTACCAGAGTCACGCTATCTATTTACTTTCTAGAAGAAACTGTAAAAAGAAAAGAAACTTTTAACATACCCTGGTTAGAATGATGTTGTGGAACTCCCAGCATTCTCTTTCAGCTCCCTAGAAGAAACGACGTTCGAATTAGAACATAATTATTTGAAATCAAGGCAATAAAATAACATTTTAGAATAATGATACATTTCACTCATGAAAAATATAGTTACTCTTTGATGCAAATATAACTATAAATTGAAAGTCCGTTAAAAGTCTTAAGTGAGAATTTTATGTTGCTACATATATATGGAACGCTTCTCAGTCTTGCTTATGTACACTTCACGTTTCTGTTTTATACATTTCAATCGAAACATACAAAAGAAAATAAGTTTAATTTGTTTTAGTAAACTGTTTTCACTCACACGTTAAATGTAATTACAATTTCTTTGTAAAACTAATTCGTTCAAATTAACACCGCAGTTATTTCGTTTATGAATTTATAACAGCTTTAGCTAAAAGTGAGTTACATATTAAGGTACCGACAAAACGAGTTGTTAACCTCAATGTCTGTCTCATCATTTGAAGAAAATTGACCAGAACTCGATCTTGAAATCATAAAAACAAATTGGCAATATCTTTATGACGAAATATCTTAGCAAAATTGATCAGATCTTCATGGATGACATACCTTGTTGAAACCACTTGGAGGGTTAAACGGAAGTTTAACGGGTGGTTGGTTGGGTTTTATGGGCCAAAGGCCATGTTTGGCTAAACTGCGCCAAACATCAAGAAAATGAAGCACACACAAGGAAAGCTTTAGACACAGAAGAGAGAAATAGACCCGGAAGGAATCGAATCTGCGCCATCGACCGGACCAGTGTGTTTGCCCACTGCGCTAACAACCAAGATCGGAGATGATTATTGCTTAAACTCATCCCACGTAATTTCTAAGTTGAGTCACGTTGACCCCAGAAGTTTTACGATAAACACAATGAAAACTATTTATGCTACACTTAATTGGCTATTATTCTGATTTCAATTCTGCTGTGCATTCAGCCACAGTTAAACACTACTTACTGTATAAAAAACACTAGCAAAAGAAATGGTGAAAGTTGAATACGTAAAAAGCAAGAAGCGAACAAAGTAGGAAACTGCCATTTTTTGCAGCAATTACTAAAGGAACAAACCAAGCAGAATTTGAAATTAAAATGATAAACAAATTGCGAACAAGCTACCTGCATATGTGTATGAATATTAGTATGTGCATATGCATACATACTACTGTCCATACAAAATATATAGAACTAGGGTCGCTAAATAATAGGGACTCGAACCCCTTGGACTCTAAAATATTTTTAAGGTTGAGCCGTCCCTTTAAAAGGGATAAATTAGGAAAATTCCAGATAAACACAAAGTATAGGTACATTACATTTCATACGCGTAACATTAGTATATATATGTATACCATATACATATACACTAATGTACACGTAAATACACATGTAACACACACTAATGTATACACAGAACACAGTAATATACACACCGAACACACATCAATATGCACACACTATACACATGTAGCACTCACACTAATGTACGTACATGTAACGCGCATTAATGCACAGCATATATACACATGTAACACACATTAATGCACAGCATATATACACATGTAACATACAGATACACATGTAACATACAGATACACATGTAACACACACTAATATTCACACATGTAACACATATACACTGCTGCACTCATCCATATAAAATTATCATCTCACATGTAAAACATATTCATCTATGTAAAATTTATTTAGATAAGACACATACGCATTACTAGCTTATGATATGATAAACATAAAATAAAGCTAAAATAATAAAATATAACTAAAAAATCTGTGAAGGTTAATTCTCACCAATCTCCCACAAACCGGTTTTCACCGGTATTTCATTACCAGCTTTTAAACCCGATACACGCATAACATGAAACAGTTGGCGTTATACATGCGCTCCCTCGATAATTTACCCAGGTTGGCACCACTGAATACAGCCAGAAGGCAGAATCGACCCTCAGTTATAATCCAATTTCCTCGTTCTTAACCCAAGCACTTTTCATAACAAAAAAATATCTACAAGCTCACACATCCTCCAGTCAACAGTGCCACCTTTCCCGAATCCAAAGCGACAAGATGTCATGAATATTTTAACATCCTCCCCTCCTGAGCACAGCAGTTGACAACCAGGTTCCTTACCTTAGAGAACGGAATTTTAATTCCAGCCCAACACGAACTCGTCCTCTCGCTTTCCAGTTCACACGCTTTAAAAATTTCATTAACACTCGTCTCCAGGAATGTCACGTCACTCATATCCACACAAAGCACAAGTCGAGAAGGCTTTGCATATTAATTATTCACGACACAGACAGACGCATCGATTCAAGCTTATGCGATTCTTTGCATCTTTCGTAATCGATATAGCAATTAATTTTTAATCCCGACTTCACGAATCCGTGGTAGAAGCGACAGTCTCGACCACATAATGTCCCAACTACTGGAAGTTTTATCGATGAGATCATAGGGAGATGTTATCTGTGTTTATACAAAAAACCAATGAGCTTTCAACGCGGAAAGGCATGGGAACATAGAGTGGCTAGATTGTTTATGTTTCTGAGTTTTATCGGGTTTCAATCGTGATTAATGTCGGTCGGAGATGACTATTGCTTTAACTTATCCCACGTGATTTCCGAGTTGTGATAAGTTGGGGAAATGTTGCACTTTCATTTTTACATTGAATGTTCTTAAAGGGATCATTCAAGCTCAAGTTTGGGCGATACGTTAGGATTTTATGTCGCATGCAGTGACGAACTGAATCGGCGAATCGCTGCAACCATCATGTAACCGCCTAACGGACTCAGGTGGAGGAAAGAGTGAATTGTTAAAAGTAAAATACGCAATTTTAAACAATTAAACGTCTAATGAATAAGGCGAGATTACAGCACAATTCAAGGCAATAACACGAATTTTCGATTGTCATCCAGTGAAAAGTTTTGTTTTTGTCAAATGTACGAATTCAATATATTAGCAAAAACCATTATTAAACCGATCCAAGTTAGGTTGGTTGTTTGGGGGTCTTTGGGTTGTTTGGGGGCGCAAGGGCCATATTTGGCCAAACTGCGCCAAACCCAAGACAAGTTGTTGTATAATGTAATCGCCAATAGAAGTCTATTTCTTTGTGGCGCTAGAACTAAGCCACACTTTGCATGCAGCATGTGTGAATGTTCTTGCACAGCTTTCTTGGACGTCCGTCCACTTTGATGAATCTTATTGGTTGTGCTGCAATCCTATCCCATCTGTATATATATGTGTTGTGTTTTCAATAAATTAGCTTTTTCTCCTTTGCGATCCACATGGCCTGTGTCATTCCTTTCCTCTGAAGGAATCGTATTTAACACAAGCAAAATAGATCGTAGAAGGGAAAAAAGACGAATTATGGAATAGAACAATCGGATGAAAGCAGAAAAGGATCGCTTGGGTATACGGTAGGTAGGTTAACGTCACACTGGAGTAGCACAAAGGGCTGTTGGGATCAATTGCGGAGGGAAAGATCCAAGGACAGCACCTCGTAATTTTGAACCACGGTCAGACGACGAGAACAGAGCTGGCACCACACTCTCCAAACTTCCACACCACGCCAACGTGAGGACATTTGAGGCCACGACAGATTTAACTTGCACCAACCCTTGTGTACACGGCAGTCTTTGGCTTCGAACGCAACCTTCCGGTTGCTAATCCGTTGCTCTTCCAATTCTACTACCGTGGCAATCTTGGGTATCCGGGTGCTCGACACCTGTTTGCTAGACAGTAAGTCCCATGGAAAAAAAGATCAATGGAGTACCTCGGGCCCTTACACTCCTAAAGAGGATGAGCACCTTGAGAGCTGGTTGGATTCTATGGCACAAGGGCCATATTTGGTCAAGCTGCGCCACTGACCCAAGTTAGATTAAAAGAGAAAATCAATTTCTGAAATTTGAATCATTTCTAAGAAACTGCCACTTGTGAACAAAAGGTGCGGAATATTTGCGCCTACTCTACCAATATGGTAAGGATTTCTCAAATCGCTACCATCTTTTTCTTGACCGAAGATCCGAGATTTCTAGTGGCCTTTGGGGCTTAATTCAACCATGATCAGCCTTTCTTTCAAGTTAAATAGGAAACATAATGCTGCCCCCGCATCTCGGATTTGAAATTATTCAAAATGTGCAAATCACTACCATACACTTCAACATATTTGCACACGATCTCTTATTGCGCAAATTGTGTGATCGTGTATCGGTCCCCTTTTGATGCTGAAAGGTATGTATGGATTGTGCTTTTAAGCCATCAGAGCGAAAGGAAGAAAATGATTGATTCCCATCGATTTCTCGTTAAATGTTTCTATGAGGGTGAAAGGTAACGTCTAAACATACAAACTGCGTTAGAATAATCGATTTTTGGAGCTCATCAGTATAAGCTCGTGTTAAGTGCGAAGTTGAGTTTTTATAACTAAACCCTATTTACTTTAAATTTTAACTCGTTATTATTTTTATTGCAGAAAATAATGGCATGCATAGCGCTGCTTATCTTCATTTATCGACATTAACGTTTTTATTCCCCTGGACGGTTAAATCTATATGAATTTAATCAATCAAAAAACTGGAAAAAAATGGCTAATAAAGATAAATGCAAGATAAAACTTGTCTACAGCGATGAAATAAAACGTCCATCATCAGGATAAGAATACTTTTTAAACCTTCGCTGATTCCAAAAGGTAATGATAATCTGGAAGATAGAAAACAGTGCAAAAAATAAAATAAAAACGAAAAATAAATTAGGTTTAGTCGTCAAAAAATACCAAATGGCATTTTACAAGTGAATGGAATGCAGTTGAAGTGGACGTTCAAAAGTTAACTGTGGAAAGACGACTGATATATGAACTTCTTGCTATGCCCTGATTAGAAATAAGAAGTAACACCAGTAGGTATAGAATGGTCGAAAAATAACTTCCTATATACAACCCCTAACGACTGCAATTTTTAACGAATCGATGTGAAACTTGGTATTTAGAGATTTCAAGGTATCCGCTATTTGTTTCAAGGTATCTACTATTATGTAAGTAGTAGTAAATAATAGTTTGAGTTAGAACCCAAACCGTAGGTAGGTAGTTAATTAACGTTACACTGAAGCAACACAACGGGTTATTGGTGATGGTCCAGGATCAGTCCTGAACGGAAAGATCCGAGGACGACAACTCGTAATTTTGAACCACGGTCAACACATAAGCTGGCACCCCACATCGAAACTTCCATACTACGTCGACATGGGGACAGTTGAGGTCACGACAGATTAAGCGTGCACCTGCTACTGCGTACACGATGGTCGCTAACCCGTTATTCTTCTAACTGGCCTACCACGGCCCCCACCAAACCTTAGTAAAAAGAACTAAGGTCTATGAAATCTATATATATTTGAAAAAATCTCTTCAATTTTCAAGTCCTTGCCCCCTCTAAGAGAATATTTCCTCTTGTTCATAAACCTCCCGTTTCCGCTCATCTCTATTGTAAATTAAATGGGTCACTAAGCGAAGGCAGCATGCAATAGAGAAAACAAATTGAACGAAAGCGCCCAAAACAATGAAGACCATTTGTGAGGGCAATTCCGAAATACATAATCCATTTCAAAACACAGTAATCGAAATTTCCGCCTCATGTATAAACCATATGTTATCTCCGATGTCTACATTGTGTTGATGCAGGTTTAATAACCAGGCACTTGCACTGCTAGAGCCCACCCCCCAAACTCATTTTCTCCTTCCACCACTTCACTCCAGTTCAAAAACGACGGACACGCACATTTAAAAATATTTCGGTTCTTTACACTCACCCCCAGTCTGTACGACAGTAACAGCTGTTTGAACAAAGTATTCATTTTGTTTCCCCCTAAACGCATGCGATCAGCGTTTTTGGAAGCGGTCCAGGGCGCGTTTTATAGCCCGTTTTCAAGCAAATTTATAGAAGAAAAACGGTTTCATCTTCTGCCGGAAGCGTCTTCAGTAACCCCAGCGAATAGTGAAACGGGATATATCTCTGCATTTTTTATTTCAACTTATATTTGAAATATTCACTCAGTAGTAAAAATGGGGCTCCGTTACACGCCCCTGCAATCCTTATCCTTTTATACTCCATCTATATGTCTGATGAAAACTAACCGCAGAAGTAACGTCCATGTCCCAGAAAGCGGTCGAGTTTACGACTCTGGGATCTTTAGGGCGTTACGTCATTTTGTAAGTCGTAAACCCGCAATTTAACGGCGAACAAGGAATAAAAAGGTTATTAATTACTATCATTATCAGTCCTGGATGGATCCGTGATGCATTAAATATGAAATCTGAGAGCCTGAAAAGAATGCGAAAGGGTTATTGCTCCGGCAAATGTGCAGGCCAGAACTAAGAGGAAATGGTGTAATTAAATAATCTCCATTGGCGAGCGTTCAATTGAAGGCCTAACAGCAGCAGAGGGCTAACCCACCTATCGCAAAAAAAGAACAAAATGAGCAGTTGCAGTTACTGTGGATACAAAATGGCAGCAGTATTTCAATAGATATTTTGGGGTCCGCCATGGCGGTTTGTTCACTGTTCCATCAACCTGCGAGATGTAGGCAAGGCGGGTTTGATCTCTGTTAACTACCCTGGGTGTATTAATGTCTATATTTTCTCTCTTCTGTGTCACTAAAACTTGCCTTGGGTATGTCCATTTACTTGATGAAAAACCTACTTGGCCAGGTTCGGCTCTTGCGCCACGAAAACCCAAAACAATCTATAATCTACTTTGGCAAATTGACATTAAACGATGTTTTTTGCTAAATTAGGGTGCAGGTTGAATGTAAGTAATCCGTTCCTACAATTGGCGTCTTTTGCGGTGATCCGGGTATCGAGTTCATTCTGTGCCGCAGAGATCGATTATGAATTGGCAAAGAAAATAATCACAGGCCATCCCTTGTTCAGCCTTTAGCTTTTGTTGGAAGGTTGTTTGTGGGTGATCTGGTTCATAAAAGTAACAACTTGTAGCAATCGCCATAGATGGTTTTGCGTTTGGCATCCTTTCCACCTATCGTACCTGCTACCTTTCTAGAAATGGACTCTCCCTCCAGGATCATCTGCTGTCTCACCAGCCTTATCATATGTTCATATTGACGCATATGTTCCTTGTGTGTGCCCATTACTTGACGTTGTGTCTTGTAGGTGTATTTCTCTTCTTGTCACCCAAACTTTCCTTGTAGGTGCATGTCCATTTACTTTTTTTAAGACCCTTACCACCAGGCTACCCAGAGGGTTTAGGAGGCGGTCGGGAGGATGTCCATTTGCTTGACGTTGTTTTACGCAGCTTGGTAAAGATAGCCTTTGCGACATAAAAACCAAATCAATAGATACCTGTGAAACATTAGATTGGTCCAACCTCTATGACTAAATGAGGATGCGGTTTTCACCAATATAACAACTGTGGGAAGGATCTAAATGAGAACCTCCTTTACATGAAAAAATTTCCAAGGTGAAATCTGTCTGGAAAGCAGCAATACATATTGTCGCTTTTCGAGCTCAACTAGTCTACAAATAAAGTATCGATTTCAGAAATCTACACTTTATGAACCGTAAAAAAATTTCACTTTACATCCACTGAAAAGCAAAACTCGCAGCTCAGGAAAGGTAACAAACCACAAGTCCACCGTAAACCAAGAGTTTCCAAGATCCTCTCACAAAGAGTTAAAATCTGACAAGGAATGGGGATAACTCGATAGCTCCACACGAGGCTCTTGGATCCTGAGCATAAGAGGAAGAAGGAGGGGTGAAAGCGTTGGGTGCACAGGAAGGGACCGGAGAATTGAGAAGTGGATTAACTGTCAGCCTTCCCCACACATTCTTAGCAACGGAAGGGATGTGTTGCTCTAAGTTAAGATGGAGAGAATTGTTACTATGGTGCTCACAATTTCGGTAACTTTGGGTCGATGTTGAGGGACTGGGGAAATATTAACTCATTGAGAGCTGGCGGACTAGTAGGGTCTTCTCAATTTGACACGGAGACAGAAGAACGAGTTTTTTTCACTGTACTATAATTGTTGGGATAATATTTACTGTGGTGCTACAATTTCGGCAATCTTTTGGTGATGGTGAGGGACTGGAAAAATTTTAACTAACTGAGCGTTGTCGGACTAGCAGTGCATTCTCACATTGACACGGGGACACAAGAACAGTAGCTTTTTCACTGATGTATTGTTCCACACTGCTGCTATTAGTCACTGTTGGTGGAACAGTTATTGTGGTGCTCACAATTTCGATAAATTTGGGTTGGTGCTAAGGGACTGGGGAAATATTAACTTATTGAGCACTGATGGATTAGCAGTGTCTTCTCAAATTGACACGGAGACACAAGGATAGTTTTGCTCTCTAATGTACTATAATAGTTGGGGGAATAGTTACTGTGGTGCTCACGATTTCGGTAACTTTGGGTCGATGTTGAGTGTTGGTTATTTTCGAGGTTTCAGAAGGGCCATATTTGGTCAAACACAAGACAGACAACACAATGAAGGAAAAAAAAGCTAAAAAGAGGGTGGCGAGGATAAAAATGGAACGGAGGAAAAATCACTTAGGTACCTCAGGGTTGTGATGCCCGTATACAACCCTGAGGTACCTAAGTGAGTTTTCCTGAGGGTCGATGTTGAGGGATTGGGGAAATATTAACTTATTGAGTGCGGGTGGACTAGCAGTGTCGGTAATTTTCCATCACTGCTGTACTATTTGGTCATTTTTATTTGACTATTGTTACTTGCAGCGTTTACGTGTGTTATAGTACTATTAATGCTATTTTTATCATGATCTCTTAATTCAAGTATTGAATAAAGTGGTCTAATTGTTACCTGTATACACAGCACACATTAATCGTTAATCCGATAAAGATGCATTGTAGGGACAATTCTGGCAACCCATCTTCTTGTTATATTGCTTTGGGCATGAGAATCCTTTAAAATTGGCAACAAACTTTCATTTTGCGACAAAACGTAATGCATCTATACCGTTAAACCTTACGACTAAAGAGATCCTCCGTTTCGACTATCACGGTAGTACTCTATCATTGAATATCGTGAAAACTATTATATTGTATGCACTATTATAAACCTTCACTTATATTTATGAGACCCTACTGATGTTTGTGACACATTTACATATATTAACTACATTTATATTCATATACACTTACATTAACCACACTATGAGTAAAAATTTATAGCATTGAACTTATTTTATTTGTAACTCTCAAGGTACATTACTTTACAGTCGTAGCTGACTTGGCTCACTATGTGACGAAAATAAAGATAAAACTCATATTTTAAATATATTTTCTCGAAAAGTATTTTGAAATTAATACCAAATGAATAAAATTTATGTAATGTGCGATATCATTTATAAAACTCTAGAAATAGCTTTGTACTAGCATATTATTTTGATGAGAAAAGTGGCTAAAGCTACAATTAATATCAAAGGGAGAATTTCAAAATGAAGTTTTAGTTTTTTTTGAATTTCTAAATTAATTTTCTGACCTTTTAAATGATTTTGGACTAATCCGAACAACAGAATAAAATCTACTTGCATTTCGTGGGATTTCAACAATATAGTATGTAATTTAATTTAAAGCACTGTTAATTGCAAGCAAAGCGAGAGAATATCTATTCAATGGAATTCGTCAAACAGGTATTGTAGGATCGCATTCATTATTTAATATAACAAACCTTTTCATGGATTAGACAAAGAAAGCGTTTATATGTTAAAGGCATTATATAGGTACTGTATAAAGTTAGTAAGGTATTTTGTGAACTCTGAAATATTAACGATTCTCTGAATTTGTTGGAGTGTTAAATGCATTGAAATGTTTGTATAATAAATTATAAATTTATAGTAATTTTTTTTTAAATGGCCCACTGTATGTTTATGCTGTAACCGAATTGTTCATTATTCCAGTAATCTGATTTACTTTTTAATATTACTTAAAATTTGTGGTAAAGTTCATATAATCATAACTTCTATCACATTACAGTTAAAAGAAAAGAGGATATCAATGGTGATAGAATTTTATAAATGAAAAACAATTAAAAGTTAAAAAGTTATCGAGTTTACGAATGTCTAGGTGCGCAATATATTACTTTTTAAAGATTGCAATGCTGATTAGATATAATTGATAGGCTATGAAAATTTTTATTAACTAATTCAGATAATTCCATGCATTAGAATAAGATATACCTGAAGTCTACATTATTATGACTGAATTTCTGCTACTATGTGTTGATTGCAACAAATAACAGTTAATTATATAAATCGAATCGGCCTGCAAGCATATACCTATGGTCTCTGAATGCACTTCAATTCAGCTAAGGATTCGCCCAAGCACATGATCTCTTATCTCGCTTGTCCCTCAGGCCAACTTATTCAGTATCCTGAGCTGGTTCTTGAGGGCCTCAAATCTCACGGGCTGGTAATTTGATGTGCCAAGCGAGAAAAGCAACAAGAAATCAACCATATTTAAACCCAGTAGCTAAATCAAAACCTTATAGCCATAAGTATTATCGACGAATTTTGATACAAGATGCATAAATTATTTAACCAAATACATACCAACTATATCAAAATACCACACTTCAAAGAACACCTTTTTGCAATGCATGATGTAAACTACGTTAATTCGATTTCTTAATGGCACACGATTACCGAAATATGTAAATAAGACACTCACACCAATATTCGCTTCGTAAGACAGTCCTCAAAGATAGCGCATATTGATAGTAGGGAATGATACCACCGAGTGTCAAAATATATCACCAATATATCCGATAAGATGCAGGATTTACTTAACCAAATACATATTACTATATTAAAAGAACACTTAAATATTACGCGATTTTAAAGAATTTCAAACTTTGCAATACTATCTTCATTCGGTTGCATAATAGCACATGCTTACCGAAATAGATAAACTCGACGATACCACCAATCATTTTCGCTTCGTAAGATATCAGTCTTCAAAGACAGCGGAAGTTGATACTAAGGAAAGACACCAACGGGTATCAAAATACATCACCAATAGATCCGATAAGAGGCAGAAATTATTTAACTAAATACATACTACTATATTATAAGACCACTGAAAAAGGACGCCATTTTAAAGAGTAGTCTTTGCAATGCATATTGTAAACTATCTTCATATTCGATTGCTTATTAGCACATTCTTCCCAAAATGTGTAAATCACACGCTTACACCAATCTTCACTTCATAAGACATTAGTCCTCAAAGATAGGACAAGCTGATACTCAAGAAAGACATCAACGGGTATCAAAATGTCACCAATATCGATGACACACACACATTCCGATTCACATGATTCCTCGGTTCACTGCGCTTTCCTTCCGCCGAATGATGCATTGAACAATATTTGCGGACCGTCATCAGGTGAATTGATGGGAGTCATCCAAGTGCAGAACGGTCCAGCACTTGCTAAAGAGGGTAGACGTCGAGGAATTTGAAGGGAATTTCTCAGTCCGAATGAATCTTCGCGATGAATCGAGCTGTAAATTTAAATCCCGATGGGAGGAAAGGATTTATGCCGATCATCTCTTGCATATGACGAACGATGGTATCTGCGGGGTTTATTAGAAGGGTATATATTTGTGCCGTAATGTGTGTTACGACTCGAGTACCTTACAATATTGAATAATTCGTATTCTGTGGCCGTAAAATAAGTTTCCCAATTCGTGGATAGTACACATTCTAAAACTTTATCTATGGACCTGAATCGCATGAAACTTCGATTGTATACTAATAAAGACATGGGAAGGATTTCTGGAAAACATTAATTCCAAAATATGCTGTCGTGGAGTTGCACAGAAGGCAAAAATCAGTATTACGATTCATAGATAAATGTCAAAGATTACACAGAAGTTAAAGATGGATTTAGAGATGCATGAGTTTGGTTTATAGGTCTATGGCAGCTATTTTCAACTTTTTTGGTCACATGGCACACATAAAATAATTACTAAAATTCTGCGGCCCAAACCAAAAAAATGTGTATTTATTTTGTTATAGTCCTAAAAATAGTTATAATTTTGCTTGATTTATAAAAAAATATTAATTACCCTTTTGGCTCCCATGTGGCGTTTAAAAAGTATTTTCGAAATAATATGAAACTTTGTGATAAAAAATACTCAAAATAATTTATATATATTACTTGGCGTTATTTATTAACACGCTTGTCAAAAGTTCAAAACTAAAACGTTGAAATAAAATAAATCCTAATCAATTTAAATCGTTTCACCATCCGTAAGGTACACCAATGTCATTTTTGCGGCACACAAGTTAAAATTCGCTGCTCTATTGTCGTTTTTCTTGCTAGTCGGGGGCTGATTAAACCTCAATAGTTGATTTGGTGGTTTTAATAAAGTTTTAAAACAAATATATTAAATTAATAAAGCTGACATCGTTATAGAATTGTAAGCTAAGTCAAATTTTTAACTACAGCTTTAAGAGTAAAATAGGCACGTCCGATTCGAAGTCTCCGGAGTACCGGAAGTTGTAACCGGAATACTTGCACAAGTTAAAAACAGAAAATTTCGTTACATACCAGCGATATTTTCACAATGCGAAGAGTTAGGACTACCAAATGTCTCAAACTAATCTAATAATGGCGACAAGAAATAAAAAAAATTTTAAAGCTTATAATTACTAAAAATTTGATTCTTTGGATGTCATATTATTCTAATATCAAAAATTCAACTGAAGATGCATAAAATAGTATTAATGATTGGAGTAATGGAAATATGATTATTTTAAGATTTTATGCGAAAATTAGAATTGAAGGTTCCACGGGGCTACACATTGAGAAACCACAGAATGAAGATTCCGTTATAAAAACAAAATATTCAAGAGGATAAAAAGAAATTCCGATTGTTTGAATGAGTGTGACAATATGCCATTTTCAATAGTCGATAAACCATTATTTCGGTATTTGTTTAAACTTGCTAATCTGAAAATTAAAAAAAAATGACTTATCACTATGCTGCCGGAGCCCTACAAATAAAAGAATCAATTGAATTAGATTTAGCATTAACATTTAAATAACACTTCTATTTTCAATTGATTAGTTGATCAGGAAATTTTAGTGTACCTCCTCTTAAAGTTGCTAAGTAAAAACTTTTCAATTAGTGATACATTAATACAATTAGGTATGAAGCCATATCCAACAGATTCTCGCGCATTTCACTGATCTACCACCGAATCCACCCACGAAAACCCAGTCCGCCTCTGACTGCAACAAACTTGTTCGGGTTCGTATATCGCAAATAAGGGATAATTCCATAACTTTTTAAAAAGAATTCAAATTTTATTATGAACACAAAACAAACACACAACCCGATCGGAATCACCAATGCATAAAAAAAGAACTTTTAAAATCTACATATATATATTGCCATTCAAGATGAAAGAAACCAGCTAGAAACCTAAACATAAATCTACCTTACGGCACAAATAATACGGAATGTGATACTAGTCCAATAATAAAGTCAGTTAAAGAATTCTTTATACGAACTGGTTCTGAATAAGAACACAAATTCTGAAAACTAACAAACTCACACACCAGTTAGTGCCCACATTCGTCAAACGTCAGGACAATCTTCCTAATTACACCCGACTATTTGTCTGGATTCAATTACGAAACGATGAAGTGTAATGAAATTCAACGTAAAAAGAAAAGGAAGACACCAGCGAGTATCAGAATACCAATGTAGTATGTCACCAATATATCCGATACGATGCAAAAATTATTAACTAAATACATACAATTATATCAAAAGATCATTGAAGAATGACGCCATTTGTAAGAACAATTTACATTTCCTTGCAGTGCATAATGTAAACTATCTTCACATTCGATAGCTTAATAACACGCTCACCGAATATGTAAATCGGATGCTCACACCAATCTTCACTTGCAAGACACCAAGTCTTTAAGATAGCGCAAGTTGAGACTAAAGAAAGACCAACGGGTACCAAAATGTCACCAATATCGATGACACAGACATTCCGATTCACGTGCTTCCTCGGTCCCCCGCACTGGTTAAAGTTGCTAAGCAAAAATATTCCAATTAGTGATACATTGAATTAGGTATGAGGCCGTATTCGACAGTCCTCGAGCATTTCACCTACCTACCATCGAATCAACTCACCAAACCCTCGCCCGCCTCTGGCAGCAACAAACTAACAAACTCGCACGCCGGTTAAAGTGCCCGCACTCGTCAAACGCCCGGGCAATCTTTCTTTCTAATTACGCCCGGTTATTTGTCTAGATTAAATTCCGAAACGATGAAGAGATGTAATGGAATTCGGCGCTAAATCTATCTTCTTCGGCAATTTGATGCCTGAAACTCGGGTAATTAAATCCTGGGCAAACGAAAGCAATCAGCAGAGGACACCTTCTCTCACCCAAGGCCCATGCCAGGGCTCATAATTAGATCTTCAAAACTGTGCTGATTCGATCCGTCTTAACAGGAGAGAAGATATCTGGGTAGTGGAATCAAGATAGGTATGCGGAGTAATTATTTGGACAGCAAATCCCAATTTCAATATTTGCTCGAGGAAGACACAAAAAGATCCTGGAGTTCTATCAGGAAGAGTGTATGCGTACTCCCTGAAGCTAAATCTTCGAACTGATCCTCGATACTAAGAAACGATAAGTTGTACGGAATATAATTCTACATTGACAAGATACTACTTTTTGGACAGAAATGGATCTTGCTACCGCTGATATGTAAAGTTTGCTGTCGGCACAACGTGAATTTATTAAAATTAAATGCATTCGAAAGAGATTCTACAGAGATTATGTTCGGCTGAGTCTCATTCCCAAACGGATTGTTAGACCGCATTGTACTAAGTTAGGTATTTAAGAAAAATATAAGATATCAGGTATTATGAAGATCTAGGGCATTATTGAATGCCCTAGATCTTCACCACGTAGCCCTAGTCCTATTTTATTCAGTACGTCATGTTATAGAAAAGTGGAAGATTTTGAAACACCCTGTATTATTTGAACAGCAAATCCCAATTTCAATGATTGTACGAGGAAGACCCCAGAGATCTGAAAAGTGACTGAAGAAAAGTGTAGGCGTACCCCAGAAGCCAATTGAACTGATTGTCGATAAGTTGTACAGAGCATAACTAGGTGCTAATAAGATGTTACACTTTCTTGGACAGAAATTACTATGTTTAAAGTTTGCATACGAACTGATAAATAAAGTTTGCTTTCGGCAAAGCGGGAATTTATTAAAATTATAGGTACTCAAAAGAGATTCTATACTGACGTTGCATGTCCTGATAGGTTTTATTCTCAAATGTATTTTAAGACCGTATTATATTAGGCTCGTTGGTTAGGTTTCATGGGGTAATGGCCATATTTGGCCACGCTGCGCCACACACAAGTTAGACAACATTAAGTAAGGACATACAGTGAAAGTTTTACTTACACAGAAGATAGAAATACGCTCAGGGGGGACAAAAGTTACAGTAATCGAACCTCCACAGCTTACAACTCCCAGGTTGCTATAGCAGTACCAGTATTATTACATTTAAGAAAAATCTAAGACTTCAGGACCTAGGCCATTCTGAAGAAAACACATATTTTAAATAAGAGCCAGGCACTTTCAAAGGTGTCTGTACAGTAAACGATCCGCCAAAAATCATTTTCCAGTTTTGTCTTGACCCGTTATTTAACATTTGAAGTGGTTTCGACGAGATATCTCGTTCATCTTGCCGATTGTTTATGACGACGAGATCAAGATCTGGTCAGTTTTCTTCTAATAACGAGCTATCTCGTCCATCAAGATCTGGTTAGTTCTGCTAATGACGAGATACCTGGTCGAGACAACCATCAGAAGGGTTAAATGTAGAGGGGTATATTTATGTTCGATTTCAGAAGTAGAGTAAAGTATTGAAGGCAGTAAATTGTAACTCGAAATAATGAACGTTTTGTCCATCGAGATCTGACAAATTTTGCTAGTGGCAAGATATCTCGCCATCAAGATATGCCCATTTTTTGTTGACGACGAGATCACGATCTGGGCGGTTTTCTCCTAATGACGAGATATCTCGTCTATCAATATCAGAGCAGTTTTGTTAATAACGAGATACCTCTTTGAGACAACCACCTATAGGGTTAAAGCACAGGAAGATTGTACAGAAAGTTGTGAAACCTTCTGTTTCTACTCGAAAATTTGTAGTATTTACAGTACTTATATATAATACATTAAGGTCTGAGAAATTTTGCTAGTGACAAGATATCTCAAGATATTGTCTTCTTTTGAAGATGGCGAGATATCTCGTCCATCAAGATCTGGTCAGTTTTGCTAAGAACGAGACACTTCTTTGAGCCAACCACTAGGAGGGTTAAAAATTGTACAGGAAGTTTTAAAAACAATTTTCTAGAATTTCTAGTATTTACAATATTCCCGGTGATGACACGCCAATGAGAACAATCAAAACCTTATCCTAAAAAAAAAATGTGACCTTATCTCTTAAATACGTGAAAAACGGTCGCCATTCAGCTAAAGAGTGGACAAACACAGGAACTATGTCTTTCTAAGTATGTTTTTTCATTTACAGCGATTATTTTACTAAATAAACATTTTTTTCACACCCAGTGATAAAAAATTCAGACTTCACAAACAGGTGGATGCAAGCACGAATAAAAAAGGTAGGAGTTAATCTGAGGTAGGAAGTGAAAGGGGAGTTTCACGCAGAAAGTTAAATATTTGAACCAAGTGAACTGTCGGACACGAGAGGGAAAACTGCAGTACTAAAATATAGTCTTCGTTGAATTTTAAATACTGAATTGCCGGTCAACATTTGCCATACCTATATTTGCAGCATCAGGCAACATAACTACTAAAATAAATTTGAGCGTGAAGACTTTTTTGAGCAATTTATTTTTGAAAACATATTTTTCAATTTTAGAAATACAAATTATTGCGATCTATTTTACTGGGTTCATAGTCCATATTCAGGACAATTGGCGGATGGATGTGTAAGTGTTTAATGGTGCAAGGTCCGAAAACGAAAATTGCTCCAAATGCAAGATGAAACTTTGAAAAGCAATAAACTGTTGCAGGACAAAGAAAGGGCTTAATTAAAAAAAGCGAGTGGATGCAACTCTCTTTAAAGGGGCATACATACTTTAAACATACTTAAACTCGAGTTTTTCTCTTGTTCACTTTGGTCCTGTTAATGGCCAGGGCCGCTAACTGCTAATTTGCAATAACAATTAGCAACAAATAACTGTTCAATAGTTAGAAACTAAATTTCACTGTTATTTTAATTATTAGAAATTGATTTTAACGGTTACTTTTAACAGTTTAAATGAGTAATTTTCAAAGATTAGAATATTTAACTTTCAATTTTTATCCAATATTTTATAAACCTTAATTTTTTATTTGAAAATTTAACTCAATGAAAGTTGCTTTACTGCTATCCCAATAACATTAATCGACAATATTTTTTAACAGTTGCTAACTGTTATTGTTATTTCAAAATAACTGTGGCTAACTGTTATTTTGCAATAACTGTTATTTAGACTGCTATTGAAATAACAGCCCATCTCTATGAGTAGGTGTCCAATGCTCACAATACCCTAAGATCGGTCCTGGGTACGAGTGACATGAACATTCACGCCTTTCCCAAAATGATACGGGGAGCAAAAAATCAATAAAATCAACCGAGAGAGCAGAACATATTAAACGTCACGACGATGGAGACTAATGCCCACTGACTAAAATAACATTTATTCTAATACCCTCGAAGTGGTCGGCATCGGAAAGAATTGCGAAACTAAAGTTCCCCCTAAAAAAACTCAAGGGACACCCCAAAAAAAATCCCCTTTCCCCTTCCTTGATACCTTTTTACGATACATTACGGCAGAGAAGCAAAGAAAAACAGGTCAAGTGGAGTTCTACATTAATTTTCATATAATCAATGCGACTGCCAAGACGCAGATAAACAATGTTTCTCACAGCGAACCCGTAACTGCAACCGCAATCGATCTGCCCCCCCCCTCCCTATAAATCGCTCAGAAAGTCACCTTCCACGTTGTTCCTGTTTCCGAGTTAGCTGGATATGCCCGGGTCATTTTTCTTCATTTCCTCGAAGTTTTTTTTTCCGCGTTTCCCCCTTGCCACTTGGAATGTTTTTTCCTTACCGTTAAGCCGCAAACGAAGTAAAGATAAGGAAAAAATAATAAATTCGAGCCCTTACCCCTTTCTTTTTTTTGTTTTTTCGTCACTCAAGATCTGAAGTGAGTTTATATTTTGCCCTGGTGGTAAAATATAAATTCACCCTCAAATGCAGCGGTTGCCTGCTCCGTTTAGAACTGGCAGGTAGGGTTATTTAATAAGTTCATATTCATCCCATCCATTTAGCAAATGAATACTTATTCCATTCATTTAGCGAGTGAATATTTACTACATACATTTGATGAATATTAAGTTCATTCATAAGCAAATGAATATTTAGTTCAAATTCAGTAAGTGAATATTAAGTCCATTCATAAGTAAGTGAGCATTCAGTTTTTTCACAAGTGAATGTTTAGTTTATTCATAAGGAAGTGAATATTCAGTCCATTCATAAGGAAGTGAATATTCAGTCCATTCATAAGGAAGTGAATATTCAGTCCATTCATAAGTAAATGAATACTTAGTTCAATTCAGCAAGTCAATATCAAGACCACTGATAAGTAAACAAAAATTTAGTCCATTCATAAGCAAGTGAATATTCAGTCCATACATGAGCAAATGAACATTTAATTCAAATTCAGCAAGCAAACATTAAGTCCCTTAATAAGAAAATGAACATTTAGTTCAAATTTAGAAAAAGAATATTAAATCCATTGATAAGCATGCGAATATTCAGTTCATTCATGAACAATTGAATATTTAGTTCAAATTCAGCAAGAGAATGTCCATTGATTAAGGAAGCGAATATTCAGTTCCTTCATAAGAATGTGAATATTTAGTTCATATAATCAGCAAGAGAATAGTTAATTTATGTTCAGTAAGTGAATATTTAGCCCATTCATACAGAAAGTGAATATTTGGTCCGTTCATTTAATAAGTGACTATTTAGGGCATTCATTAAAAAAGCGTGAAGGTTTAAAAATTCCATGATTTCCTTCTCGAAAGTAAGTTGCTTCTATTCTAAGACACCCTTTGAAGTCAAGGTTTTTTTTTTACAATCTGAGTAGATATTTAAGAAGTCGCTTTAATTGGATCATATGAGACCTCCTCAGTCCCTTATTCAAACACTTCCAAGACCATTATCAGATAAGTAGTATCTGAAGGGGCTTACTTTCTGGTTGAAACAGACGGTTAGAGTAGAGTGAATGTAAGAATTAATCCCCTTTTACATTTTAAGAAGTAATCAAGCGAGAGAATTTAAGATCGAAAAATTTCCCTCAAAAATTAAATGTTTCAAAGACGATAGATAAGCCAGGTCATTAAAAATAGGGCAACAACCGAAAGTAAATAAAGATAAATTGCCTTAACGCCCTACTCAACACTACTAGAAATAAAAAGGCTTCTACTTAACTCTTGTGTTAAAAAGGAAATATCAATAGAATGCATTCGGCTAAAGAGATTGCTTTTATATACTTTTAAATACCTTAGATGTTAAGTTATATAACCTCTTCAAAACCTTACTATACACATGTTTAACTTTGTTTTTTTTTTATAAAAACTGATGCAATGAATATGATAATATCTTATATTAAGTGTCATTTCCGCTTTCATTAATTAATTTTTCTAATTAAAATATCAATTTAAATAGATTTCAAGTTTCAGCATCTATTAAGCAGTAATTGAAACCAATTTAATGGTTAAGAGCTCCGAATTCAGACATCTGATAATTTTTGAAGGAAATGATTGAAAATAAAAATATATTCATTCAAGTGAACAAGAGGACAGAATTAAAAATACTAACCAATCAATTTCCAAATGGGAATTGAGTGAATCTCTAAATTCGAGGCATTATATAATTTCACCCTTTGATAAAAACGTCTGTATAAACATGCAGTTAATGATTGTTTTTTATGCAAATCTTCGGTACGGTTAACCAGATTAAGGTTGGATTTTTCAACAATGATTTAAAATTAGCCCACAAAATATCACCAAGTACTGACGTTGTTTTAAACAGAAATTTTTGTCTCTTGCAGTAAAACTGGTTTTCAGACTCAGAACGGTAACGTACACCTATATATATATAATGTTAATAAGATTAATTATAAGATATAGGTGAAAAGATTATTAGTGTTTTAGGAATACATTGTTCTTAAAAGCATTCTTATTTCAAAGGTATTCTTATTTAGTTCATATTCAGCAAGTGAATAGTTAGTTCATGTTCAGCAAGTTAATAGTTAGTTCATGTTCAGCAAGTTAATAGTTAGTTCATGTTCAGCAAGTGAATAGTTAGTTCATGTTCAGCAAGTGAATATTTAGTACATATGTTCAGCAAGAGAATAGTTCAAACAAAGAACGCAATATAGCGAGTTTTGAAAATCACTTTCCAATTTTCAGGAAAGCATTTAACAGAAACTGACATTATGCATTATCATGGTCGAAATTCCTTGATTAAAAATTCAATGGCAAATACAGTTGTGTTTATTTACGTTTATGTCCTTGGACGAAAGAACAAAAATGTAAGTTCTTTTGTTAAATCTCTGTGATACGTATTTAACGAAAAAGATTAAAATTGAATATAAAACCAAAAAAGTAATTATCGGAAATTAAATAAAGTAATTATTAAAAGCACATGAAGTCCAAAACAGTAATTAGTGAAATGGAATCAGTTTAACTTTTGCGAGATTGGAAACACAGTAAAGTGTTGGAATTAGTTAGTGAAATGGAATCAGTTTAACATTGGCGGCCATGGAAACACAGTAAAAAACCAAGTTGAACTGAAATTTTACTTAAGCATTCCCTTAAAATATTAAGCAAGGAACAAATAATAAAATTCTGTTTCATTTTTGTTTTTTATAAAGTAAGCGGAAAACCTGAGAATGAAGTATTTCTGCTGAAAAGCAAATAAATTTAACTAATTACTGAAACCGAAAACTTTCAATTTCAATTGCACTAAATTTAAAGATGTTCAAATAGTCGAATATTTTAAGTCTAAAAACCTTCGACAAAATACATCTTATGTCACTGAAATTCATAACATACAAACGTATTTCTGTTTTCATGTTCTACTTTTTTATGGTTCGGCACTTATTGCGGCACTTTAATCAACAGGAACAGCTGACTTAATCCTGTAAGTGTTTTCAACGAGATATCGAATCAATAAAGATTTAATCAATTTCACTAATGGCGATATATCGCGTCATCGGGATGTTGTTGATTTTTATGATGACGAGATCAAGATCTGGTCAGTTTTTTTCAAGGACTAGATATCTCGTCCAACAAGATATCTGCTAAGTTTTGCTAACGACGGGATACCTCATTGAGACAACCACCAAGAGTCACGAAATTAAATTTGAGAAAAATAATGCATTTAAATAATTAAAAAAGTATGTATTATACATCTATACTACATTCTTTCCATACATTCACTACTAACATTTCTACTTAGGAAGTAGAAAAGTTAATAATGTTAAAAGTTAAATCGAAAAGTTATTAGTGAATGAAACAGGAACTCAATGTAGCTATGACGATCTATCTAGTTTTCTTTTTTAAATAATTCATGGAAATCTTTTCGAACGGAATCCATTCCAGCACTTTCGATTCGCGAATATGCGCATGAACGGACACGCCGACGAAACAGCATTACGCAGAAACGAGACTTAAATGCGGATACTCAAAGGCAAAGGTATTTAATTCGAAACCCGAAACGGAGTAAAAGAAATCTGTTACCTCAACGCGTTGGAACAGATTGAAGGGGAGAAAAATCTTTCCTTAACGAGAGGGGTATTCGAAACTTCGAAAAGTAAAAGGCAAACATAAAAAGGAATCGCGAAAAAAGCTTCGAAAAAAGATCGACTTTTATAGCCCGCCATTCGGACGGAAAACTGCAGCGAAGCAAGAGTCGGGAAAAAGAGAACTCGAAAACTCAAATGTGAAACAATTCGGAACAAATGATATCTTCCCGGCTTCGAAGTTACTCAGAACTCAGGACTTGGAGAGTGTTGCCAAACGGTACATACAAATATCATCGATCGGTGTGCGAAACAAGATTTTCTCCTTCGTTTTTTACGAGGCGCGCTTCAGAAACAAAAGAGAAATATCAGGTGGCTGGCTTTGCTTTCTGTCCAAGACAATCTTTTCCGACTACCTTCACAAAGGCTTATCGAAGTCTTTTCTGGCTTATACCGTGCCTGGAAAAAAAATAGAGGAAAAAATATAAAGAATGCCACTCTTCAATAATTCATTGAATTATTTGGTCAAACCTTATGCGTGGGGAAGAGTCGATCGATTAGTTCTTCTGCCGGGGATTAGTTGTGATAGGAGTTATATTTGCTCTCCCTGGACCAAAGAAATGGTATACCAAATAAATGATCGATTCTGGAAATATTTATTTCATAATGCTTTTCTAGGAGAGTGGATACTACGGAATTTTAAGTTCAAAGATCTGTTACGTCTAAGTGAATTATGAAATAAAAGGCAACGAAAAATTAGAAAAAGTATGGTATAAAATGTCTTTGCAAAAACCATTTTATCTTGGCCATAAATGTAAAAACAAACGAGCTTGGTATTGGTATTTTTAATTAACGTCGCACTGAAGCAACACAGAGCTATTGGTGACGGTCCGGGTTCAACACCCGAAGGGAAAGACCTGAGGACAACACCACGTAATTTTAAATCACGGTCAAAATGACGAGGTCACACCTGAGCTGGTACCTCTCTCCAAACTTCCACACCACGCCAACGTGAGGACGTTTGAGGCCACGATAGATTTAACGTGCACCACCCGCCGTGTACTAGATGGTCTTTGTTTCGATTGAAACTCGCAACCCTCCGGTTGCTAATCTATTGCCCTTCCAATTGGGCTACCATGGCATTGCAAACGAGCTTGGAATGACATTTCTTTTAGCACGTCAATTTGTTTTTTTGTTTGATAAAGTAGTGTTAAGTGTGAAAAGATATCTTCTCCAATTAAAACAATTTAGATTGACAGAATATCGAACATCATTGATCAGAGTGGATAGTCTGTCTTCGGAGTCAGTCTTTGTTATCAGTCTTTGCAAAAACCATTTTATCATGGACAGAAAAGAGAAAACAAACGAGCCTAGAATATGATATTATAATATTTCTTTTAGCAAGCCAGGGCGTTTTTCTGTTCGATAAACTACGGTAAGTATGAAAAAATATTTCTTTTTTCCAGATAAACGAACAATTTAGATTGGTAGAATATCGATCTACACAGATCAGTGTGGAATACTACAGAATTTTAGAATCAAAGACCTTTCATATCTAGAATTTTTAAATAAAAAGTTAAGTGAAAAAGTAAAGTGAAATTAAAAACCTGGAGACTTTATGTGTTCAAAATACTATTTCTGCAACAAAATTTTTTATTTTCTTTTAAGTGTAAGCATAAATGAATATATAATAAGCACCTTTCATATCTGGTGAAGCACTTTACGATAACGGTACAACATTTTACGGTCCATAAACTTTGGACAGGTCATCTTTTAAAATAAACGATTTAGTTACTTCATTCAAGGTATGGATGAAAAACTTTTTCCAAAAACTAAATTTTAAGCAGTTTGAAATTATAATAAAATTACAAAGCTTTACCCATTTGTAGAGACGCAAAAACAGTTGTTTTAAGCCGGTGAAGCAGGTTAGAAATTAAACCAGGTTCAGGGATTAATTGGCTCAGACGTTTCCAAAACAAAGACAAAAGGAATTTTGAAAACAGGATTAACTCAAGTTGTCTCTTTTTGACTCACTCCGTCTCCTTTTGACTCAAGACGTCTCCCTTTGACTCAAGTAGTCTCAATTACGTTCCAAACAAAAACTTCGCAGAGAGCTAACATCAAAAAGAGGACGAACGAAAATCCGTTGTTTTGAAATCGACTGAGGTCTTGATATGTCGAGAAAGATGCTCGACACATCCAATCCTAAAAATAAAACGACACAAAAAGCGCGACGGCGCCATTTTTTATCGAAGAAAACTGCAAATCTGGCGCTGAAATGAAAACATCAGACATAGCTGGCTGTCATTAAATCAATTCGCAATCCATTGACCAAGACTAATTACTTATCAGTCACAGTACTAGATAAGGTAATGAGAAAGATACTTTTATTTGGACAGGTGATTAAAAAAGAGCGAAAAAGCAATTTATCAACTCGACTGGTATCCCCGACCAAGAGTAGATTTGAGTGTCTTATACGGAATAGCTTTAATTAATGATTTGAAGAGCGTTTATTAGTCTTGAAAGCTCAAACGTATGAATAATTACTAGATCAGAAGACTTATAAATACGTATTTAAGCGGTAGAGGCTTTTAAAGATAAAGTACGGGAAAATGCCTTGTAGTAATAGCTAGATTCGAACTGTATTTTCTGTTTAAAATGGTAGTTTTGGGGTTTTATGGCGCAAGGCCATATTTGGCTAAACTGCTTCACACACAGGACAATTTCTAGTAAAGAATGGAAATTCGAAAAGGGGAAAAAGGATTTGAGAATATAATAAAAGGATAAAAGCAGAAAACGATCACTTATTTATACCGGCAGCACGACACCAGTGTTTAGTAAAGACAGTAAACCCCATGGGAAAAGAAAAGATCATTCGAGTACCTCGGGTCCGTGAAGCCAGTTCACTTACCCGCTAAAAGGAGATGTACTCCTGAGTGCTGTTTAAAATGGATATTGAAATACAGTACAGAGTATACAGAAACAATACAGAGTACATTATAGAAAATATTTCCATGGTAACTCATTGTTAACTTTGGTGCAGTTTTCATTCTGCTTATTCACGTAGTTTTATTTGAAATGCTTTAGTATTTATAACCCATTTTAAGATTGTAGTTCAATCCTGTAATGTTTCGCAATGTCAAATTCGAGAAAATTAATGCCTTAGCGTATTGCTCCCAACTGTGTTTTGTCCAAGTTACTTTCTTGCTAATGGGAAAATAAATTGGTACATAGTATTGCGCCACTAATCTCCTTTGTCAAGGTATAAACTAGACCGTCTTATTCTCACACGGACAAACTTCTGATCATCTAGAGCTGTACCAGACACCAATACTTTCTAAAATGCAAGGAATTATTGGGGTTATGAAGCATGGGCAAGTTGCTTAATTGCAAACTAATTGGTACATAAACTACTACTAAATTGGTACATAGTATTGCATCACTAATCTCCTTTGTCAAGGTAAACTAGACCGTCTAAAATACCATGTTGAACAATTTGCACAAGGACGAACTCCTGATCATCTAGAGCTGTACCAGACACCAATACTTTCTAAAATGTAAGGAATTCTTGGGGTTATGGAGCATAGGCAAGTTGCTTAATTGTAAACTAATTGGTACATAAACTACTACTAAATTGGTACATAGTATTGCATCACTAATCTCCTTTGTCAAGGTAAACTAGACCGTCTAAAATACCATGTTGAACAATTTGCACAAGGACGAACTCCTGATCATCTAGAGCTGTACCAGACACCAACAATGCGAGGAATTGTTGGGTTATGGAGCATGGGCAAGTTGCATAGTTCTGAACTCCTCTCAGAAAGTCATGACTTGAGTTTCCGCTTCTAAGTCTTGCCAGAGCTGTCTGGTGCAATCTTGTTTGTTCGGTGACATTGCAATTCACCGAACCTCGGCCGAGTATAGTTGACCTTGTTTTTTGACTGCAGGTGAAATAAAATATGTAGCGCTCATATAAAAACTTGAGCTTGGTGGGAAGAGCAGACTTGATGGGAGAACCTTGGCCGAAGGTCCTTTATCTCCGGTGTATTTGAAGGGAACATTGGGCTCGCAGAACATTTTTGTAGTCGAGGGGGACTTGGATTAGGATTTTTTAATAAAGACATTATTAAATATAAAAGGCTCTCTAAGGGCTCTTGAAATCTAAAAGGAAAAATCCTGCCTTCTTAAGGCCTTTTTAAAACCCGGGGAAATCACAAGAGGGAAAATGATAACGAAAATAAAAAAAAAACATTTATTTGTTTTTAATGTCCGACCATTGACCACTTCCGTCTTCGGCACTACAACGGGCGAAGCTTCACAAATAACTACCAAATGGTGACGTTTTGTGAAGGAGCACCCAGTAGCAAAGTTAACGTTACTCTTAACAGACACAATCGCCAACATCCACAATCTTACAAACCGGGATTCGAATTCAGGACTTACAAGGCGGCAGGCAGACGTTGTCTACTATACTAGTTAGACGGCTAAGATAGCTTGCATATATTAAAGTAAATAAAAAAAGCTACGATTAAAATCCGAAAACATCTAAAAGTTCCTTAGAGTTTGGATACTGCACGAAAATCATTATAAGCATTTCGGTTAACATTTCCATAATCTCATTTAATGCTATCATCCATCACTTATTACCCACACAGCGATTTGTTTGAATATTTTCAAAATGAGCTATGAATACAAAAATAGATTTGTTTTCCGAATTGCATGTTAAGTAAATATTAAAACCATTACAAGCTGGTCACGAAAGCACCAGTTGGATAATACTAAGTGCAAACTACCTTCGATACGCTGCAACTGTATTTGGAGAAATATTCACCACGTACAAAAAGAATCAGTAAATATATAGATTATGAATCCATTTATCACTCTCCTGACAGTGATAGATTCCGTTTCCAAATCTAAGAGGGTAATGTTGCCCAAGGAACGTGTCTTTTGGAACATTGGGGGTAATCTTCGAAGAGGAATATATCATCATTTTAGAAACATGTTGTGTGTGTTCTATGTGAATAGCATATTTTCCTCGGCAGATGTTACCAATTTTAGTCAATAGGGATAATAGATTAAAAGTGATTTTAAATGCAGATATTTTAAAACAGTAGAAACTGGTTTGTCAAATGCAATATGTAACTTCAGTATAAAGTTTAGAATTGCCTCTAATTTAATTTAACTGTTAAAAGAATTTTACTGTACATTTTCTTTGAGTATGTAGGGTTCGTTCGGAGTTTTATATAGCGAGGGTCATAATTGGCCAAGCTACGTCAAACACACGACATACGGCATCAAGTAAAGGACATATACACACAAGGAAAGTTTTACTTACGCAGATGATAGAAATACACCCAGGGCAAGTTACAGGCATCGAACATGCTCTGTATGCTACTAGCGCAGTGGCAAACCCACTCGACTACGAAATGTATGTAGGAAGGTAGTTGAATTAACATCGCACTGGAGTGACACAACGGAGTGACGATCCGGGATCAACACCTCATAATTTTGAACCCCGGTCAGATGACGATGTCACCACCTGAGCTCGAAATCCCACTTTCTAAACTTTCGCACCACGCGAGCGTGATGACGTTTGAGGCCCCGACAGACTTAACATTCCCCATCCTCCACGTACACGATGGTTTTTGGTTGGATCGGGTTTTGAACTCGCAATCTTCCGGTTGCTAATCCGCTACTCTTCCAACAGGGCTACCGCGGACTTGACTTGGTTGTGTTTTCTATGATGCAAGATCCCTATTTGGCCAGGCTGCACTAGACACACATGATTTACAATATTAAGTAAATAAATAAACGCTCACAATGAAAGATTTACCGACGCAGAAGAGAGAAATACACCTAGGGTGGAATCGCATCTGACAAGACCCCGACTATGTAAGGACCTAAATAGGATAGGGGTGTACAATATTTAGCCCGCGTAGGTCTTACATCTATTACATTGTACTAGACTTGGGAGAATTACTTAAAATTTAATGAGTTTAAAAAAAATTAGTGGGTTAAATTTTCCAAAAGGAAGAATGTTGGTGAATTAAGAAGTTCTAAGTTGAATTCTAAGACACAGGACTCATTTTTCACCCCTGATATAGAGCACATTGATGTTTTATAAATAATTCATCTTAAAAATGGGTTATTTTTGTCAGTTCCTTTCTTACTCAACACCTTTTCCTTTCTTTAAACTATCTTTCACTTCTGTCCCGTAGGACTCGTGTTTCACTGCTGATATGAAGCAATCCGATTGAAATCATGATTTGGCAGATAAAGGTCTCAATAAAAAACATTTCAATGGCTTAGGAAATAACCTTTCTTTACCAGCTTTGGTCAAAGAATGGCTTTTTTGACAGCCACCAGATCCTATTTGAAACAAAAGTAATCCTTTAAATCCGGCAAGTGATATAACGTCGCTCAATGTACTTTGAAGAACCATCAAAACATCGTGCTGACGCCCGTTTATTAAAAATACTTATCTAAGTTTAGTATTTAAGGATCGTCGCAAAGATTTACTCCATACGGTAAAATGTGTTTATTCTTCTAAACAATATGTTTGTTCTTCTATACTTCTATAATATTTGAGGTAAGTAAACAAGGTTTAACTGTAGCTGAGTTATGTATTTCTGTAATCTATTGAAAGATTTTTTACAAGCATTTATCCCGAGCGAGCAAAATAGAACATTGTATTGCACCAGTGCGACGTAAATTCAATTACATACTTACCAAAGTGAGCAAAATTTTCGTTTCAATGAATTCCTATTCTTCAGTAAACTTGATTGACGACCTGATTTTTAATAATGAAATATGTAACATTTAATGTTATACGCTAAAAACATGATTGAGTGCATAAAATAGTGAGATACAAAGTTTTTGTTCTATATTATTTGAGGTAAGTAAACTGTAGGTTCAACTGTAGCTGAGTTACATATTTCTGTAATGTATTGAATGGTTTATTTACAAACATCAAAAATGAGCAAATTAAGTCCATTGTACTGCTCAAGCACGACGTAAATTCAACTACCTACCAAGTGAGCAAATTTTTTTATTTCAATGAATTCCTATTCTTCAGTAAACTTGAGTGATCTAATTTTTAATGACATACTAACATTTAAATGTTATAAGTTAAAAACAGATGAGAGCTATAATCGAAAAGGTTTGTCAATATGGAATTATTCAACTAGCAGAATACTATATAGCAAAATAAATTTTAACGGTTTTAACAGAAAACTGCAAAAGAAACATACACAAAGACAATTTATTACCCTAGACCCTTTTTATAGGAAGAAATAAAGAGGGTGTTCAAGGAAATTCAAACTTTTATGACTTACCCATCCCATAAATTAACACCTAAAACGGAATGCTCAGCTCTTGACAAGTCTGAATAGAAGCAGTGTAAAGCAAGATCTTTTATTTATATTTTGGAATTTTATTGAACACATTTCACTACTTTTGTGAAGTTTGTATTATTTAAAAGGACCGAGCTTAAAATAGGTGGTAAGCTGAGAAAATCGCTTGCAACGAATTTTATTCAACATCCTAATAGAGGTAGGTATAAATACAAGTTTCAGTATAACAAAAATTACAATTTAGTATTGATTGAACATGAATTTGCAATACAATCAAGTCGTGTTGGTAGATTTATTACCAGAATAGAACTATCGGCTTTTAAAAGATTTCTAATTTTTGTTCTTTTATCACGAATTTTATTGCATGCTCTTAGAGGTATAAATACAATAATAAAAGTATTATCAGAACAAATATTATACTAGTATTAATGTAACACATTAACAGAAGTACAATTAAGAGGTATTAACAGAATTACTATAAAAAATAGCGAAACGAAGACGATATCTACAGCGAAAGAAAGTAAATCGAATTAATCAAAAAAAGGCTCAAGTAAAAAATAGCAAAACAAAAATACAGATAATTTATTGCCATGGTTCAGCTAATTTATTTCCATGGCTTTTTTAATTCGGAGGACAAAGACAAACAGATTGTGCACAGAAATTAAAAATTTTACGAGTTATCGATCCCATAAATTAACACTTAAAAGGGGAGGGGAGCCATTGCCAATATTTTAAACCAAGGCCTTTTAAAAGAATTCTAATTATTGTTCTTGGAAAATCGCTCATAACGAATTTTATTCCACTCTAATCTATACATATAAAGCAGAGTTGGCCTGTCTGTTCCCTATACAAATCTACACCGTTTGATCAATCTACATCAAATTTGGTACACTTATTCTTTGGAACCCTGCTGGTAACATAGGCTACATATTAACCCTCGTTCTATTTATTTTGGGTGTACAGAGGGGGTGTAACGTCCCGTCATCCTGGACAGAGCACTTGCTAGGGGGCGCTATCTCCTGGTTTGGCTGTGCAGATGACGTCAGAGTTAACATCTACAGGAGTTGCCTCTCAAAATGACTTTGGGGTTTTTAGAATCTTAGAGTAGTTTGCAATTGCGGATGGATGCGATACTGAAAATCGCTTAGTATCATATCATTTATGTATGCAGTTTGTAAATTATTAAACTAACTTTATTATTCAAAGGTAAATTTTTATAATATAAGATTATTTTTAATAGAAAGTGATCTTTTTATCGTCGATATGGTACAGGGGCTAAAGACAATTCGAAATCCTCATAGGAATCACATTACGTATTAAAGATCAATGTCAGGCAAATTCACAGTAAATTTGGTACATTCATCCTGTAGAATTCTGCGGGACACATAGGCTACATATTGACCCCGTTCGATTTGTCCTGGGTCTGCAGGGGGGCTAAAAACAATTCGAAATCTCCATAGGAATAATATTGAGCAATATTACGATGAATTGTAAACAATTCAACCCGAGAAACGCCGGGTAATTCAGATAGTAGAAGTATAAATACAATTGTACAAATATTAATAGAACAAAAATTACAATAACATTAACTGAACAGGGATAAGCAGAAGTGCGCGCAAACAAAAGTTACTATAATTATTTTTAGAACAATTTGACGAGATTAAGACGATATCTATGGCTAGAGATCTAAGTGTATCGAAATAGTCAAAAAAGTTGTAGAAAATAGCAAACACAAGAATATATATAAATGTGATTGGAAGTTTCAACATAGCTGTTTGCAAAACACTAGGCTGATTTGATACAAATATTTTTTAATGAGTTTCCCTGGGAATATCTGGTATCCATATCTGTTCTGAGCGCCGGGTAAACCTTATCGGAGGGCCGTATCTGGTCTGCGGGCCTGGTAAGTCTATCCGGAGGTCCGCATCTGGATTGAATTGGATGTTTGGGTTTTATGGAACAAAGTCCAAAAGCGGACAAACTGCGCCAAGGTCCGCATCTGAACTGCGGGTCTAAGATCAATTTATTTGCCACAACCTATTTATCTTACCGATCCAACCTATTTATTTTTTATAAACGGGTAGGTTAAACGTAACCCCGACAAGAACAGCTATTTCTCAAATAGCTATAAATTCTGCTAATTCATTACAACGGCCATTTTTAATTTGAAGGACAAAAACAAACAGATAGTCGAAAGAAATTCAAACTTTTACGAGTTACCCGATCCCATAAATTAACACCTAAAAAAGGAAAAGAACCACTGCCAATATTTTAAATCGTCCGCTTTTAAAAAGAACTCTAATTTTTATTCCTCCACAATATTGGACAAAAGCCACAAAAATTTATTGTCTTCCTTGTAATCCCTAAACAACCAGCGCAACCCTCACTAATTAAATAATTTTTTCCCCATCCTTTCATTCAGCACTCTTGACAAGACTTCAGAGGCAATGCCAGCTAAGCTCTTTCATCCTCATTTTTTAAAGCGATGTAACATCTTAAGTGATTGGAGGTGATGCATATCTTAATGGAATAAGTAACAGATTTGGAAGTTCGGAAGTTCAATGTGTACTTAGTATTTAAGACTTCGGTGCATTCGTGAGCACTTTTTTATTCTACTTAATACGGAATTGCCGTGCTGTCTAATCCTTTAACGAAACGAAAAAATAAGTTTGGGGATCTTTTGATTATACTGAGGTTTTCAGCCTTTCCATTGTGTGTTGTTCCCTTATTTTCAGGGTTAATAGAATCTTGCAAGCATAATTTTCTTTCCATTCTTGCAAGCATAAATTTCAGGAAAGACGCTAGTACAAAGAATAATAATTATGCTTTATTGTGCTTGGTACCAGCATGGTTCCTGAGTATGAACTGCTTATGGGCTTCCTCTGCTTATGGGAACACGTCGCTTCCACTTCTCAAAAGCATTTGATAATACAAAATAACGATTTTCAACAGCATGCCTTCAAGAATGGCACTGATATGCTTTACGGATGGCGAAACGGCTTAAATTATGCAAGATTTACTTGATTTCACCTGTTTAATTTTAAACTTTTGACAAAAGCGTTCAAAAATAATTTAAAGTGATACTCGTATTACAGTATAATATTTTATAGCAAAGTATTAAAAACAAATTATTTTTAAAATTCAATACGGAACGAAAAGGATAGGTAATTAATGAAATTTATTTCTAAACCAAGTATAACACCTATTGTTTGTCAGGTTTGCAAAAATATTTATGTTCTTGGTGTGCCAAAGAATTTTAGTTATTAGTTTATATCGTCAGCTTAGAGCAGAAACTCATAAACTGACGAAAATGTTTTTCACTGTACAGCTGCTTTAAGACTTAGTTAAACAATGAAACTCAAGCATTTTGACTGTTATATATCTTTTTAACGGATTACAATATAACTATATTTCTTATCATAAATATAAGAATTAAATGTCTCCGAAATAATGTCAGATAATGAGTTCCTGCTCTAAGCCAACGATGTCATTAGATGAAGAAGATTGAAAATCGCTGATCCAAAAACCCTTCAAATAAGAATTTTAAAAATCTTAAATGGCCCAGTCTTCTTTCTCCCGATTCCCTACATGTCGTAACGTTAAACGAGTATTGCGTTTAATGATTTTATCGAAGGTTTTCAGAATATTGAAGAAATCAGACGTGTTTTAACCAGTAAGGTACGATTTTCTAATATAACTAGCTTCAGCATGTTTTCAATAGCTTTTCAATTCTAAAATAATTTCGGGAAGCTTGGTTTCTTAATTTGGGTTTTATGGCGCACGACCCAAAGATGGACAAGCTGCGCCAAACATCAAATCACAGCAATAAATAAACCCGAAGCGCGTTGGAAGACATTTCTCTACCTCATGCCTTCAGCACAAACAAAATATTCGGATGATCTCCTTAGGTAGCAGCTGCGAATAGACGAACCGAATCTCTCGTCGTTGATTAGAAACATGAGTACCGGTCAATAAAACATACCAAATGTTCAAAATGGGAAAGTGAGTAGTTTAGGGGAACTATGTTTTTAATTTGACAGTATAAAAATTATGGTCGATTTCCTCAAATTGAAATAACGTAAGTCACGGCACGACACAAATGTTCCACCTAAAACCTCATCTATTCTGAAAGAAAATCAAATCCAGTTCTTCAAGCGATCGTGATACATATGATCAGAGCAAAAGAAAATCCCCAAGCGTGTTGGATGAAAATTTTCCACCGCATGCCTTCAGCACAAACCAAATATTCGGGCAATCTCTTTAGGGAGCATCTGCCAATGGACGAACCCAATCAAACACGACAACAAGTCAATAAAGCATACTAAAAGTTTAAAATGGGTCTGAATATTTTAGGGGAACTTTAAAAACTATCATGGGTGATTTACAAGAATTAAAATAATATAAGTCATAGCACCCACAAATATGCCACTAAAACCTCAAGCCTCTTCTATCCTCAAAGGGAATCAAATCCACTTTCTTCAGGCGATCATGATACATATGATCACAGCACTAGAAAAACCCAAAACGTGTTGAAAGAAAATTCCCTATCGCATGCCTTCAGCCCAAATATTCGGGCAATCTCTTTAGGGAGCATCTGCCAATGGACGAACCGAATCCCTCATCGTTAACTAGAAACATGAGAACAAGCTCCGAAGAGGTAGTCCAATGCCTGCGATACCGCATAAAAAGCTACAATATATATCAGGATTTCTGGGCCCACTCTTCTTCATTACTGAAAGTGGGAAAGCACCTTGGTATGTTTCAGGGGATCACGTTTTGTATGCAGTGGTCATGTGGGGGTTCCTGCTTCAGGATTTATAGGAATAGCGAACGAGTGGACCTGAGAGTTTCACAAGTTGGAGCCAGAGCAGGTAAAGCATTTTAGATTGGAACTGAACAATGTTTATGAATTAGTTTTTAATTGAAATAATTACTGATTAAGCACGTTGTTATTGCGTTAAAGTATTAAATTGATGGAAAGTAATCACCGAGGAATATTTATTTCATTTACAAAGAAGGGTAGAGGGCAATAGTGATTAGTCACAAAATGAAAATATTCCCCAATGAAAAAAAAAATATGCAAGGGGATCAAAATAATTTCGGCTTGTTTGAATGAGTGCGTAATACTTGAAACTTTAAGATAACATGATCTGTCGAATAGTGGATAGGCCATTATAATTTTGGCACTTTTTAAACTTGAGAAAATTCTAGCTTGAAAAATTTGAGGTGTCGTACCATTATGATGTCCAAAGTCCATCAGAATGAATGCGAAGGAAAAGTTATAATAGTAATGACATTTTTTAAAGAACAATTTTAATTAGAATATGATTAAGTAGTAAGAAATAGAATAGGTTAGTTTAAGCTTTTAAATGATCGATTACTATAGAAAAACAGAATACTCACCAGTTTCCGAGTTAAATAAAGAACTGTTAGCATTCTTTCAAAACATAATTTTATTTTAGTTAGAGACATCATTTGTTAAACCAATGTCTACTACTTCTTACAACACGGCTGCATTAGTCTCGCGGATTCAGCAAAGCAAATAGGACTGGGAAGTTTCATTGGAATGAACTATTTAGAAAACAGACCATTAGCGTGTAGATTTTATACATGCTAAGATTCCAAATACTTTTTATATACATCTTTAACATTGTAATAGATAAACAGGTGAGATAATCAACAAGGCGAAATTTGTTAATCACCGGAGCAAAAAAAAAGTGCTAATTGTGTTTGTAAAGATCTGGTCGAGCGGTATCCTCATATCACTATGGTAAACAGAGAGGGACACAATCTTGTTATAAATGATTTATTTATTTGCATGTATACAGTACAGTGCACTATTTAGACTACATGGACATCCCACTCACTCCGAATCTGTTCTAAACTAAACTTAAAAAAAAACTACAATTGCCAAATTTGTTTTGACTTTTATTTGAGGCCTGGAATATAAATAACGTGGTCTGGAATATAAATAAATTAAAATTTAATAAACATAAAATGCTGGTAGACTTGCCAGCATTTTGTTTATCAAATTTTAATTTATTTATATTTTTATCCCCTACTAGTTCTTCATTTCAAGAGTCGTCATCACGTGAAATCACCTTATGACGGAACGCGCGTGAATCTCAGTAATCTTAGCAATTAGAACTACTCTAAATGGGCAAGGGATTGGTTTGGTTTGAGTACAGGTTTTCGTGCGAGTCCGATCTCCTGTGCTGCGCCAAGCTTCAAGGAAATGGACAAGCGAAAGTCTACAGATGTTAAAAACATTTAACTCAGGAAAATACGACGCTTGGAGATGAGAATTCAACACTCCAGTGAGGTTTTGAATATTGGTACTTTCACCTTTACCAAAGATGGAAAATCATGTCAGTACTGAAAAAAATTATACGAACCCTAGTACACACGAAGCTTGAATTTTGATAGAGGGAACCGAAGAATTGAGTAGTCTAAGCTAACTGAGTTGAAGGAAATGCTAGAATATATTACCCAAAACACATACAACTTATTGCCAAGTAACCAGTGGAATCAAATACCTTTAAGACGTGTAACGCATGAGAATTCGATTTCAGATTAAATTTATTCTAGTCAAGTTCAAGTGGGTGGTATATAAATTAGGCAGTCTCCGAACTTGGGTGTTTCATAGTTAAATATTTAAATTAGTTAAGGTTTATTTGACTATCTAGTTTGACTAGATTTCTCCATCTTGCTTGGGAAAAATCCATCGAGAGGTAAATAAATTCCTTCACTTCGTCTTAATGGATTGCTCTTGTGAGGAATCCACAATACTGACATGTTGATCAAGTAACATCTCCAGGATAGGTTATTTTGGGTTGATGATTATTACATGCTGGATATAGTCCGGTTCTAGGAGTAGGCATTTCAGACGAGTGGTTTTGAAGATTCGTTCAATTTCCGGACAGATTAAACGTAAACAATGCGTTCCGCCAGTTGGAGCCTTCGGAAAGGATTCTGGCTGAGTATTGATCGGAGCTGAAGAGATTGCAATATTGACGTTTCGGTAAAACAAAGTAAGTTAGGTTAGGTTGTTAATTAACGTCAGTCTGGACAACACAATAGGTTACTGGCAACGGTCAGGAATCACGAAGGGAAAAGATCCAAGGACATCTCGTGATTTTGAACCACGGTCAAATAGCGTCACCAATTGATCTGGCACCCCTCTCCAAACTTCCACAACATTCCAACGTGACATTAGAGGCCACTGCAGATTTAACATGCACCAGCCTTCGTGTTCACGTCAGTCTTTGGTTGGACCTAGTTTCGAACTTTCAATCTTCCGGTTGATTTGGGGTTTAATGACGCAAGGGCCGTATTTGGTCAGGCTAAACCAAACACAAGACAGACAGTGTCAAGTAAGTGAAAAAGGATAGAGGGGGAAAGAGTAGAGAAAAATCGTTTGGGCATCCTGGGGTCGGATAAGGCCAGTGGGAAACCTGCTGATTAGTTCGAGTGTGATTCTCCCTCACCCCAAACTGCTTCGTAAAATTATGTATTTCAAGAATAAATAGGGCGAAAAAAACTAGCTATTTATTCGGAGAATATAAAAATTGGGGTTTCGGTTACCCAAATGCAGAAGGGGGTACGCCGCAAATTTGGTAGGTACAGCAAAATCAATGGTGACATGTTAACAACAAGTACAAACCGTTACCAAACATCAAAAGAAACCAAAAATATAATTAATGATTTTCACTTCCACCTAACATACTGAGGTCGGAGTGGGGGGAAAATCTAATCGAAAATCGTTAATTACGGCTCAAGAAAAAGCAAAAGTCAAAAAGTTAATGAAGGCAAACCAACTCATACACATGCAATTTAGAATGATTTTTTTGTTATCTTTATTCATTAGTTACAAAGTTTCATAAAGAATGCTGTCATTTCTCAGGCTGAAAACAGGAAGAAAAAGAAATTGCGGCCTTTTTATTATGGGACTTTGTTCACTTGATGACAGATTCTTAAAAATCCTAGCTATAAATATTGTCGGCGAAAATTATGGGAGTTCTTTAACGCCCTTGGAAAATACCGCAGCGGAAATAAGAATTCATTAATTACGTTTGAGAAGATTATTAGCTGGAACGCCCAAAAGAAACGGAAGTGCTTAGGTGGTCTAAAGTGAACTGAGTTGAAGCAATTATTAAGCAAAATGGTGGTTAATAGTGGTACACAAATCTGAAACTTTTCTAAATCTGCGGGGGAATAAATTTCAAACATCTCAGCAACTTTGAGCTAGACGTAAAAAATAATAATTCCGGTTTTTAGTACTTAAACTGTCGAATGAAATTAAAATAGCAAATATAAGTTATAAATTTCACTGGGTGATTGGATTGGATGCTAGGGTTTTATGGCGCAAGGTCCAAAAGTGGACAAGCTGCAAACACAAGATAGAATATTACCCAATAAAAGTACAAAACGGAAAAAGTCAGGTGATAAAAACTATATATAGTTTATAAAACCAATGTACTTTAAAAACAAATCTATGTGGTACGGATCTGTTAAAAGTTCATGTAAAATGGTGTGATAAACACCAAATCGGCAGAGTATGGTACTTAAAATCAGGGCATTGCATTAAGATGTGTCTGACTGATAAAGTGTTGCCTTTGCGACACATTGGAGCGGGTTCTTCACGTAATAGGTGTCCAAGGGAAAATAGGCGTGTTCGATTCGGAGACTTGTTTGTATCTTTAATTTCGATCACTTGTGGATGAAATCTAAGTGTAGTGGTGGTATACATTTTCTCACTCTGCTTTAGACTATATACATTTAAAAACTATAACATTTAGCATTTTTTCCTTTGGTAGATAAATAAGAGTTTTAACAGGTGGTCCTTGCTAAGCATTATCATCATTAGTTAATGATGATAATCATCTAAGCATTATCTAAGTTATCAGCATTAGTCCCTACGTCAATGGTGTCCAGATAAAAGATTTGGGGCTTTACCTCTGGGGATCTACCGAACTCTATGGATAGAAAAGAAATTTCAATTACGATAATTTTTGACGGAGTTACTATACTTATCTACTATGTGTTTACTGTAAGTTTACTTCCAAAACGAGTTTTTCTCCTATTAAGATATTTTGACATTCTGATTCAAAATGTTCCTAGTAGCAGGTTTTTAATTATTTCCTTAATTTTTTAATAATCGTAATAATCTGTGGAATCAAAGGGCAAATGAAAAATTCATCATGCTTCCCAATTTTGAATTAAAATGTTGCTTAACCTATGCTTTTTTTGCAAAATTTTAGGCATTTCGGTATAATTTTTTGCTTTACAGTTGAGTGATACACTTAACAAATGGAGTTAATAGTTAATAAACATAAATAAAACTATGTGAATTACAATTTTGACAGTACCTGGAAAACTAATGAGCACGGGACTTTCAATTGTTTGGTAATTCATCAAAACTTTTGATGTCTTATGTCTTGAAATTTTACAACAATCGGTTCGTTGGTTGCAATAAAACTCAGAATTTAAAAGTTAATAGGCAAAATGCATGGTACAAATCCCGAGGGACAAAAGAAAATGAAGTGTAGATGGTGTGAGGATTCATTGATGGACCCCTCAATTAACCCCCCTAAGGCGAACTCGCCGACAGAGTCGTAAAAGAACCGGACAATACGTTTCCATCTCTCTGGAGCCAGACGGTCGGGACTTGGATCAGAAACTAACAAAAGAGATTTGTTCCGAAAAGCGCCCAGGTGTTTAGGAGTGCACCTGCCAGGTGATTAAGTCCACCTGCTGGGTAATCAAGCCCACCTGCGTAGCTGATCCCATTTTACGTCAGACAGTCTCTACCGAATCAGCAACCTCAAAAACGAACAAAGTAAAAACAAACCAATTAAAAGTAAGAACCAATCAAGAACGAACCAATCAAAAGAACCACCACGAACAAAGGCTGCGAGGTTTCAAAAGGAAAAGCAGGGAGTCGAATCGACAGTTCTTGCCTGGGAGCTAGTGCAAGCAGCTTGACTCAGCGACCCTTTGAGCGGTCACTCCTTAGGGAGAAAAGCATTGTTAAGAGACGGTTCTCTCACCCCGAGAGTACGCGTTCTTGTAGCCTGGCGTAAGCTGCCCATCTCGAGTCTTGCTTGTGTTCCCGAGCGAGCGGCTTAGCTCAGTGACCCTTTGAGCGGTCAACCCCATTAAGGAGCTCTTATTAATTTGGAAGACGGTTCTCTCAACCTGAGAGTACGCGTTCTTGTAGCCTGGCGTAGGCTGCCCATCTCGAGTTCCTGCTTTGTTATCGTTCGAGATAATCGAACCAGCGACCCCCGCGGAGCCGTACCTGTCTTGTGCTGATCCGACGACCCCAGCGGAGCCGTGCGTGTCTTGTGCTGATCCGACGACCCCAGCGGAGCCGTGCGTGTCTTGTGCTGATCCGACGACCCCAGCGGAGCCGTGCGTGTCTTGTGCTGATCCGACGACCCCAGCGGAGCCGTGCTGTCTTGTGCTGACCCGACGACCCCAGTGGAGCCGATCCCTGATTGTGCCGACTTCTCGTCCGGCAGGGAACTGAATTGATCCGTCATCCCGTGAGTAGAGTGCTGATCTTGTGTAATCGTCACCCGACGAGTAGAGTCTCACCCCGAGACCATTGAGAAACTTTTCTCCCACTCAGAGCGTACGTGCGTACCTGAGATTACGACAACCTGTCGCATCCCGTTAGCAGAGGCTTCGAATTCGTGAAAGTGCCTTGTATATAAACCCTCATCTAATCAAGAAATTGTTGTGAATAAAATTAATGTTTATCATTTAAGCTAGACTGTTCTCTGTAGATTTGAATCTACCTCGCTACCAAGAGAATCGTTACAATGGTCATACAACAGAAGCGGTAAACTAAGGGTTGATTGATTTCGTGTTTTAAGGCGTAAGGGACATATCTGGCTAAGCTGCTCCAAACACACGACAGACAACACGATGGGGGAGGAGAAAAGCAGAAGGGTAGGCGAGGGTAAAAATGAAAGAGGGAAGATCACTCAGGATGCCCGCACGCACGCGAAAGATGAGCCCCTAGAGGCTATAACAATCGGATAACTCTAATTTGTTCTGAAAGTCCACTGTCCTCTTAAAGCAGTGGTATAAAACTTCCCAATCCACCACCATTACACATGCCACTCGTTCATCAAAAACCCAACACGATAACAGGGTCCAACCCCATTTCTTCAACCTCAGTCCATCCCCAACCCATGACAAACGAGCATCCAAGTGCTCCCCAGTCTCTCGAGCCCACCCAATCCAGCGAGATCGACCAATTTTAAAACCGGAGCTGTCTGATTAATTTCCTGTTAAAACCATCCCGGGCAGAAGCGAAAACGGGAAAACAATTAAGTCACCGCTCATTTGGAGAGGGTAGAGGGGAGTTTTCCTTCGTAATTAAATAGAAAGGGGTGTGCGCAGTGTATGGCGATATTTATCATTCCAGGTAACACCTCGGTCGGAGGGAGGGGTGTAATTAAATGGGTGATGTAGAAGGGATGGCGGAGGAATTGTTGCAGGTGTTGGATTGGAGACACGTGATGGAGGATCTGATTCTCTGCAAGTTCCAATGGGGTGGTGGGGAAAAAAATTCAACACACCCCTTTGACGGATTTGAAGAGGTAAATAGGAGTTGGAGGTATTTGGATTTTTGTAGGTTGTATTGGAAAACTGGGAGTAAATGTAAGCAGGTTGAGATTCAAGGCACTGTGGTAATTGTGTTGCTGGATGTTGCGGATTAAAAGACGCTCTTAAAAAGGATGTTATTGATCCGCCACCGGTAAGTGTTTTACTCTTCGTGTAAAATGGCAACAGAAAATTCATTTAGTGTTCATCTAAATCTGTGGTGGGCAACCACGTCATCCATCGCCGTAGATTTCGTTTAAAACAGGTAATGAATTAAAATTTTAAGCGAAAGAAAAACGAAGATGGATAGCAATTACTCGAGGATAACTTTCTTTAAAAGAAGCAGTGAAAGGAAGGTAGATATTTGAATTTATGTCGCAGTGACGCAACACAACGGGCTATTGGCGACGGTCCGGGATCAACCCCAAAGGTAGAGATCCGAAGACAACTCGTTATTTTGAATCAGATCACGAGGTCAACACCTGAAGATATCGCCAAGGAATTTAAATTAAAAAAATTAAAGAACTAAATATTTTTAATAAGGTTTTTATGACAATCTAGCCGAAATCAGATTCCAATTTTTTCTTTCATGGATGTGCCACGGCTTGGCGACAAAACTTCAAAATTGGAAAATTTTCCCCCAAAGAAAAATCCGAAATACTTTTTTCCATCCGCTATCAGTTAATTGGTATTGGTATTTTTCAATTAACGTCACACTGGAGCAACACAATGGGCTATTGACCGCTATCAGTTAAAAAAAGGACTAAATTTTCATTGACCTTTAGCAAATTTTCAAAAAAGAGTTGTCGAAACTTGGGAAAAGTCACGAAAATAATGAATATTATTTTAAAGACTATTTTACTTAAGAACCTAGTCGCCAAGGTTCAAAAATAATAGCAAAAGTAGCATTTTAGTCACCTGTGACTGTTATTGCGACCCTGCATGTTCCAGTCACTGATGGCAAAAGAAACAACACGCGAAAAAGTGGCCCCAAGTACATTTCCAAAATGAAATAAACCCACCGCTTTTTAAAAAAAATTCAGCAATATTGGTTGCAGAAATAGCGAACCCTAAAATGAAACGTTTTGTGAAGGAGGGAAATAACCACACCTACACGTAATCCTTCTTGACATTTTATTTCATCGAACAAACCATAAAACATTTCCGCCCCTTCTCCTTCCCAAAACATAAATACCTGACCGTTGCCATTTCTTTTTTACCAACACAAAAAATGAAATATTTTTCATTTCAGAAACCGCATCTAACACCCGGAGCACGTACACTCACTTTCACATCGTGGTGTATTTGCAGATATCCCTCTTCCGTGGAAATAGAGAACAGAGAAAAGACAGATTACAGTTCAGAACCTACTTCCCTAACTCCCAATTCGATCCTGAAATATGCTATTTTTGTGCTACAGTTCACAACTTCCTCTGCCTGTTCCATGCGTTTTACGAATTTGTCCACGATCCGTAATTGAAATATCAACAGGAGATTATGATGAGGGAAAAATTTTCCCCTTTCATGATCGTGAAAAGTTTTCGGAGCACTTTCCACGCCACAGGGAATAGAGTTGCTGTTACATTAACAGGCGTAAAGCGAATCCGTTTCTTTCTACTGTTTCTAATCGCAACTTCTGAGGAAAATTGAAACAAGCAGACTTAAAAAGCGATCGTTTTTACTTTACAGGGTGATTTGGAAAGGATATGGGGATTATCTTATTAATTGTTCGATGAAAAGTATATTCTCAAAAATATATACATGGATGTATCCTTTATTTCCTAGGACTCGAAAAGGTATTAAACAAAGGAATTTTATTTTTATTCAGATACAATCGAGGCATTTCCAATTATAGAAATGTTTCTGCTTTTGGACAAATATAAAAAGCTATGTTTGAAGGGAAATATTTACGAAATTGTAAGGTTATATTTGTCAGTATAGGGTCTTTGCTATACGAGGACTAATGCAAAGTTGTTAGGATTTAAACTTTGTGGTTTACCCCACTTTACCTGCTGTGTTCTCAACTCTTTTTTGATCGCCCCTATGTATGCATACTAGTCTAACTTGTTATGTTCGATGCACTTTACGAATTTTTCTGGGAATCGTAATAGAAATATCAATAAGGGATTACGAGGGAAAAATATTAAATTAATTTTTTTTCGGAGTAATTCTTCCTGCCATAGGGAATAAAGTGTTCAGAATTACTTGAAAGCTATACGAATCGAAAGAGTAGAAAATTTAAATAAGTGGACTAAAATAGTACTTTTATCACGTTTCTTTTTATTCTGCAAGGAGATTTAGAATTGTCATGGTACATCGTTTTAATCCCTGCTCGTATTGAAGTAGATATTTTCAATTTGAGGTTAGTTGAATTTACGTCACACTGGAGCAACACAACGGACTATTGGCGACTATCCAGTTCAATCTCGAAGGGAAAGATCCGAGGACACCGCCAAGTAATTTTGAACCAAAGTCAGATGAAGTCAACACCTGAGATGGCACCCCACTCTTCAAACTTCCACACCACGCCAACGTGAGGACATTTGAGGGCACGAGATTTGGCGCGCACCAACATCCGCGTACTCGGTTGATAATCCGTTGCTCTTCCAAATGGGCTACCAATTATGGGATAGTTCTGGGTGTGCCTCTGCGTTCGGCTTAGTCTATCTCGGCAATCGTGAACGCAACGACTGTTCACGGGGTATCAAGCGCTCAACGAGAAATATTCAAAATAAACGAAAAGATTTTCACAGCGGTTTGAGCTGAACATTTAAAAAATTGTTTCCTTGAGCCGATGAACATTTTTATGAGACATTAAATAGACACTTTGAAATAATAACTAGCTCATTTAAACTAATAACTGGTTCATTTAAACTAATAACCAGCTCATTTAAACATCGACTAGCTCATTTAAACTCTCCAAGTCGTAGTGTTACGCTTCAAACTGACGGTTCAATCAGAATCGAGCCCTTTTTTCTACACGAGGGCTAATGCAAAGTTAATGCGATGTATGTCGACAAGCTATCAGTGCTTTTTTGCTGGAATATTATTGTGTTGAAATTACGCAGGTGTAAACCAAATTACTTTATTAACGATCAAAATTAAGAGATAATTCGCTTAAACTCGATAAATACACGTAAAACACAGGAATTTCAAAGAAATCGATTGCAAAAAGATAGAAAAAACAATCCGAATCATCAATCAGATTTCAATTGCAAATAAATAAAAACGTACGTAAGCAACAAATCAATAGTCACTTACATCCCAGGTAACAGGAAAAGGTACACGAACAAAACAATCGAATGGTTCTACTTTCTGATAACAAGCTTGCAAATAACTTTCGATTCGCCGGCAATCTTTTCCTCCTTCGTAAATTGGGGACTTGGAGAGGCTCGAGAAGTATCTTGCGAACGCTGATTATTACAGAAGGGCTGCGACGATGAATTTTCGGAGAAAGGACTGGTATTAAATTATGCATTGCTTCAGAATTCCTAGCTTTTCAGAAATATACATTCGGTTTTTATACTAGTATGCCCCAGGGTCTCTCCCTAAAGTTTCCCAAGTTGGAGTCTTATCAACAATGGTAACAATCAGATGAGCAGCTATTAAGATAGCTGTTAAAATAGCAGCGTTACCATACACTAATAGTTAGCAACTATTATGAAAAATTATGATTTTGCCGTTACATTTATTGGGCATTTAGAGTGATAAGGAATGTTTCTAAAGTTTCCCAAGTTGGCGTCTTATCAGCAATGGTAACAATTAGATGAGCTGCTATTCCGATAGCTGTTAAAATAAGTGTTATCACAAAATAAGTCAACAAATATTATGAAAAATTCAGATTTTGCCATTGCATTTATTGGGCATTTTAGAACGATAAGGAATGTTTCTAAAGTTTCCCAAGTTGGCGTCTTATCAGCAATGGTAACAATTAGATGAGCTGCTATTCCGATAGCTGTTAAAATAAGTGTTATCACAAAATAAGTCAGCAAATATTATGAAAAATTAAGATTTTGCCGTTACATTTATTGGGCATTTAGAATGATAAGGAATGTTTCTAAAGTTTCCCAAGTTGGCGTCTTATCAGCAATGGTAACAATTAGATGAGCTGCTATTCCGATAGCTGTTAAAATAAGTGTTATCACAAAATAAGTCAGCAACTATTATGAAAAATTCAGATTTTGCCATTGCATTTATTGGGCATTTTAGAGCGATAAGGAATGTTTCTAAAGTTTCCCAAGTTGGCGTCTTATCAGCAATGGTAACAATTAGATGAGCTGCTATTCCGATAGCTGTTAAAATAAGTGTTATCACAAAATAAGTCAGCAACTATTATGAAAAATTCAGATTTTGCCATTGCATTTATTGGGCATTTTAGAGCGATAAGGAATGTTTCTAAAGTTTCCCAAGTTGGCGTCTTATCAGCAATGGTAACAATTAGATGAGCTGCTATTCCGATAGCTGTTAAAATAAGTGTTATCACAAAATAACTCAGCAACTATTATGAAAAATTCAGATTTTGCCATTGCATTTATTGGGCATTTTAGAGCGATAAGGAATGTTTCTAAAGTTTCCCAAGTTGGCGTCTTATCAGCAATGGTAACAATTAGATGAGCTGCTATTCCGATAGCTGTTAAAATAAGTGTTATCACAAAATAACTCAGCAACTATTATGAAAAATTAAGATTTTGCCATTGCATTTATTGGGCATTTTAGAGCGATAAGGAATGTCTCACATTTCTCGAAAACATGAATTGGAAAGTTTTACAAATACCAACATTAGCATCATAATTTTCTACCAGTTTAACGTGTCTTCTTTAAAGTAAATGCACACACAAACACAATAAAAGTTTTGGACACAGAAGAAGCAAGTACTCCGAGAGTAGTTACAGAAATCGAACTTGCGCCGCATACAGCTTTGTCTGATAAGGTAGGCAAGAAGTTACTTCACACTGGAAGAACACAGCGTGCTATTGGCGACGGTTTAATGGTGAATTTCGAAAGACGGACAGATGACGAGGTCAACTCCTGAGCTGGCACCCCATTCTCCAAACTTCCACACCAAGACAATGTTAGCACATTTGAAGCCACGACAGAATTAACATACACAAGCCCCCATGTATACGAAGGTGTATGGTTGTATCGAGTTTCGAACTAGCAACCCTCTGGTTGCTAATCCGCTACTCTTCCAACCGTCTACCGTGGTCTCTAAATTTCTTCTTGAGAAACACACTTAGCAAGTTTAACTTAGCGAGTGGAATTTTTTACATTTCATTCTCTCATAACTGTTCATGGTAGTTTATTTCACTTGTAAGCCAGTAGCAGTTCACTTTGGGCCGCGGAAGCCCAGTTGGTTGATTTGGGTTTTATGGCGCAAGGTCCGACAGCGGACAAGCAGCGCCAAACGCAAGGGTAGTGTGACGGATGAGCAACAAGTAGGTTGCGAGTTCGAACCTCGATTCAATCAGACTGTCGTGTACGTGGGGGCTAGCATGCGCCAATTCCGTCGTGGCCTCGAATGGCCTCGCATCGGCGAGGTGTGAAAGTTTGGAGTGGAATGCCAGCTCATGCGTCGCCCTCATCTGACCGTGGGTCAAAATTAAGAAGTGTTCTTGGGATTGATCCCGGACCGTCGCCAATAGCCTGTTGTATTGCTCCAGTGCGACGTAAATTCAACGAAAGGCTGCTGTATCGATCGGGCTTCTACGGGAATTCTATAAGATTTTACTTATTTTCTAGGCAAAAATGCTATTTTATAAACGGCCCACCTCAGAAACGAAATTTAAGGATCAGTGATTGTCAAGAGGTAATGAGTCCAATATACAACACCGCAAGCAAAGGAACTTAAATATCTGAACATCCTGTTAAATTTAAAATCCGATTCCAAATATAATCCTGTCACGAGATTTACTATCGACCAAACTATCGCCAGCCGAAAGCACAATGTCTTACCTCGGACTTACTTAATTCCCAATAATTTCCGGAGTCACTACTTCGCTTAAACATCAACGAAAGCTGTAAAATGCGAATGAACGAGTTGGTTTTCATTTATAAGATGGATTGAGGATAAGACCTCGGACGAAAATACGAAACTTTCCACATTTGCATCCAGAATTAGGGGCTTAGCTCAAGCATTTAAATAAATTTCCGCTTAAAGCACTCTCAAATAGTTTGTTGCTGGTTTTGGGTTTTTTATTTCCAAGGTATACACGATCCTCAACTTGTTTTTAAACTTTCCTCTCAGCGGCCATTACTATGCTTCAAGTTGTACCGGTACTTTCTGAGTTGTGGCATGATTAACTCACGTAGCGAGAACGGATTTTAAGGGGTCCTAGCAAAAGGTATCATTAAAATATTCTCTTTATAATTTTTTCTTTATTAACTTTCAGAAGTAAAGTTTCTTAAACATCTGAAGCCTTCACCATTTTCCCACTTAGATTTTCTGAATGTAATGTCTGAAAACCACGACTATTTTCAGGTATAGGTAAATTTACATTTTGTAAAGCAAATGTATAAATTTTGATACACTTTGATTGCTTTAATTGAGGATATCAACCTTTCAAATGGTTTCGTCGAGATATATCATCCTCAAGATCTGACTAATTTCCATAATGAAGAGATATATCGTCACGATATTGCCGATTTTTTTATGACGAGATAAAGATTTGATCTGTTTTCTTCTAATGACGAGATATCTCGTCCAAAATACTACATTACTCAGGAATCTCGTAATGGTGTGAGGATTTTGTTGAAAGATTTGTCCATTTTCAATAATAGCGGTTTAATAAGTTATACAATTTTTAATTGCTACGATAAAACCTGCACATTACATACAAATAGAAGGCACTTTTGTTCAAAAATTAAGAAAAATTCTAAATTCGTATCAAGCAAAGTCACCTGATCTCAATCCAATAGAGCATGTTTGGGATGCTCTCGGACGTCGCACTGCAGCCTATACAATACCACTAAGTACCCTACAAGATCAAAGACGTGCTTTAGTGCCTGCATGGGTTTCCTTTGCACAAGGATTCATGGACAACCTTGTATAAATCATTTCTAAAGTTCCGAGGGACGCAATGGGGTCAGAAGGCAGCACATTCCTTAACAGGTTGCTTTCAACAGATCAAAAAATTTTCTACCATGTATACATCAAGTATTTTTGTCATTAATTTCGATCTCAGTAGCACCAAGAGGCACGCAGGAGTTATAATTTTATTCCAAAGCTTGTGGAATATTCATTTGTCATTTGAAATACTTGGGTGCACGTACTCGTCACGGGATTGATAGCAGATTATATTATCCTTCATTTTTGGTTGGTTGTATTGGCGTTTTATGTCGCAAGGGCCCTATTTGGCCAAGCTGCGCCAAACTCAAAACAAACCCAAACAATATATATGTTACCGGCAAAGTTTGAAATCCGACATTCTATAGAATACCTAGGCATTTTATAGAATGCCGAAAATTGGCCGGCAATGTTATGAAACGATTCATATTTCACACATTTCCTAGGCATTCTATAGAATGCCAAATGACAAACCGGCAATGTATGAAATACATCTCCGATTCATTTCGAATATAATTTAATGACCCTGTTTTACTTTGTATAAGAAAAAAAATTAAGTGCAATTCAAAATAAATTTATTTCCTTTCTTGGTGCAACAAGTAGATTCATATTTTATTTTGTTTTCTTTAATAAGAAAGGCATAAATTTTGTTTTGTACAACTTTATTTTTTTTTACGTATTTTGAATACAAGTTTTTTAATGGCACTCTCATTATTTTTTCAAAATAACATTTGTATTTTCGAGGAATGAACGGTTTTTAAATAACAGCCTTATCATGACCTTTTTCATACTTTGCCTAAATAGCATTTGCCATTCTATAGAATGTCTAGGTATTATATATTACAATGCCTAGGGAAAGTATATAATAATTCTCATATTTCATACTTTGCCTAAAAACGCCGGGCATTCTATAAAATGCCTAGGTATTCTATACAATGCCGGCGTTTCAAACTTTGCCGGTAACATAAACAAGTAAAAAAATGAAAGGGAAAAAAGTGGGATTTGGGAGTATAGCGGGATGAAAGCGGGAAAAGACTACTAGAGTACCTCGGGTCTGTGAAGTTCGTACAAACCTAAACCTTAATATTTGGACATAAGTAGTTGGGAAACAGGTAAAAAATATAAACCTACGCTAATACTCTTTTTTACGTAACCATCAGTGTCACGAGATTTCCGTGTAGCGTATTATTGCTTTTACCTTACAACACATATGACTAGATGACTACATCTTTTGGTTCAAGGAATCAGGTTCCATTGCATAAGGTTGAAAAACTGATTAGAAGTCAAGCAAGGAAGGCTATGTTGCAGAAAGGTTATATGACGGTGAACCCCACAGAGGGTAAATATGAGTTCCTTAAACCAAGCGATACATTCTAAAATTACCCCAAACTCAATAACACAAATACATAACGGAATATTTAAAGTTAGAAAAGGAACAAATAACTCGAGTATCAAGCGAAACTAAAGCAGACACGACACGCTAACAAACGAAAAAGCTTTCAAAGAGAGAACATCAATAACTCCAAATAAAAACCAACAAGACAAGCTGCTTTTTGAATATCACGGAGGCAAACACTGTTAAGTATTTTATTGTGTTTCAGTTTTTCCGTCGCAATTGCTGCTATTGTTTACGATGTAAGATAAGGTTGATTGCGTTTCAAAATTAAACTACGCCTCTGGAGAGACGTGTACGTTTTGAAACTCAAATAAGTAAATATTCATTCGATCTTTCACAACTCAAAGGCTTTGTTTTGATCTCTTTATCCTTCCAATACTGTCGGGATTTCATTTTATCATCTAGGTTTTCGCGAACAAATATGGGTCTGATGGGTATTTTGCAAATATGGCGTCATTCGTCCCCGATGTGATGCATTGTGGGATAAAACTAGGGTCTTGCAAAAAATGTCGCTTTTTGGCAAGCACGATTCCATTAAATTTTGCATCATGGAATTTTGGAAAAACGGATTATTGTTTATTATTACAAAAAATTGATACATGTAGTAAGCCAGAAGTTTCCATTAAATTTGGTTTCATAGAATTATGGAAAATATACAATGGTTGTGTGATTGTTTTTTGGCGTAAGTGCCATATTTGGCCAAGCTGCGCCAAACACAAGGCAGATAACGTCAATTAAAATGACATACACACAGGGAAAGTTACTGACCCAGGAGAGAAATACATATATGGAGAAATCGAACCAGACAGGAAACGAATCTGCACCGCCTACAACTCGCAGGTTGTTAATGCAGTGTGCAAACTCATAGACCACGGCGACCCCGAAATATACTATGGATTATGGTTGATTATTGAAAAAATGTAACACTTGTGGCAAGCAAGATAAAATGTAGATAAAAAAGATAAAATGTAAACTTAAAAAAGATAAAATGTAAACTTAAAAAAGATCAAATGTAAACTTAAAAAAGATCAAATGTAAACTTAAAAAAATAAAATGTAACACTTGTGGCATGCAAGTAAAGATTTCATTACATTTTATACAAATTCGAAAAATATTGAATGGATTATGGTTTTAGGTGGTAGATTTTTATCGTGAACATATAACAAACTGTAGCACACACGAGAAGTGCTGATAAGGTTAAAATGTTTAAGTCATCAATCTAAGATGTCAAAAACTGTAAGCTTTGCAGATTGAAATTTAAAAATGCATTTTATTGGAACAGCAGAACCAAAATAAACTGATCATACCATTGGCCAGTTTCCAGTCAAAGCAAGAAAACTGCTGTCAACTTTCATGTAAGACCATAATTTAATGACAAAGATTAACGAGCTTGACTAGTATTTTTCAGCAGATTCCATTGTAAAGTTTCAAAAGGATAGGGTTTCTTCTCTTTTGAAACAATTCCATTGTTTCCCCTCAGATATCCCACGGAATTTAAGATGACTTGCGGAAAAACGAGGAATTTCCAAGACTTTCCCGTTTTGACGTCACTAAATAATAAATCCTCATCCCATCCAAAATCTCCCCACCTCTTAAAAATGCAAAGCCTCGAGTGGGTTCTGACCATTCTTTTTCTTGCATCCCTGCCACTTACTCCCGTTGTCCATCCTCTGAGCCTTTAATTTTTACTAAGATCCATGTTTGTCGATGGTATGCTTTTTCAGGACTTGTATGTTTGGATAGCTGCAGTTTCCAAGCGTTCGTTTGGGGGATCGAACAGAAGAGGGAGGATGGAAGGATTAGCTGTCGACTTTGTTTGGCTACCGAGCTTTCGTAGGATGGTCGTGGTGGTCTTGAGTTACGCATGTTGGGGGTGGTTGAGAGAGTAAATATTTTTCTTTCTGTGGTTGCTCGAGGAAAAAGAGCCCGGAGTCCTTTCTTTGCATAATTTTAGAATGATTGATTGTGGGATTGTGTAACGTTTTACTTAAGAGTGTGTAAAGTAACAGAAACGGTTATTTATCTACTCGGTAGTTAAAACCCTTTTGGATGAATAACTTAATATTTTTTATTTTTTTTAGGTTCCAGCTCACTGTTTCTATTTTACAGCAGTTCTAGAGCTCATTTAGAGAGGGGTAGACTGAAGATAATACTCCAAGTGATTTCGACGAAATATCGTCCATCAAGACCTGGCCAATTTCGCAGATAACGAGGTATCTTGTCATGAAGATATTGCTGATTTGTAGTCTAATGACGAGATATTTCGCCCATCAAGACCTTGTCGATTTTGGTAATGAAGAGATACTTCGTCGAGGAAAGCACCAGGAGCATTTAATTTGGCTGGTTCAGAAATTTCTTGGTTTTGTCAAAGTCGTATAGTATATGTCGATCAGTTTGCCTCAAGACCTCAAGGAAGACTTTAGGACTCTCATCCTCTGTATTTCGGTTGACTAACCAAATTTGTAATATCATTTTGACATTTTTCTGCGAAACCTATTCAAACTAGTTTGATCGTAAGTGCCGATGTATCGATCTGTCTTTGCAACATTAAAAGCCAACACACCAAAAAAGTTCTTGGGATACATAAGAACGTTTCTAGGAACAGGGGCACTAGATAGATATCTAGAATTTAGACAATTTTCTTTAGATAGACCAATGTGAACTTAGACTGTTGAACAAGCAGATGGTAATTTTTGAACTGTAAGTTATACTTAAAAATTTGGTCCGAAGAATTGGTTACGAGGTTGTTTGTCCAGGTTCCATAGGAGTAAAACTTTTAAATATCAGTTATATATCTATGATATATATATATTAAACTCAGCAGTCAGCCCAGTGCATCCTTGGTTAAAATGGGCAGTAGAAAAGTCCAGAAAGCCAGTTCAGACTCTTGAGCACAATAAAGATCAAATTGGGTTGCAAGCATTTTTCTCTGCGCTCTAAGTGCATTTGACCTCAGGCTTCGACTAAGCCTGAACCAGGCTATAAATGGTAGGGCGATCAAATAGGGATAAGGCTCTATCCGTCCCCCGTACCAAGACTAGTGTCCATGTAGGTAGACCTGAAGGAAACTTACCTCTGGTTACATATGAATACAATGGGAAAATTGTCAACATGCGGTCGACAATCTGTCTGATTTTCGTTACCATGTGAGAAAAGATTCTGGTCAGTAACTGGTCGAGACATTTGCCAAATCTTTCACGGGGCTTTCATATATGTAGTGATTTCAGTCGGATAGGAGGGGCTGCTCCCTCTAAGAAGCTTAGGCTTCGCTTGAGCAGGTCATTTCCTGTCTTGTCTGTCCCTCACACCAGATTTATTTCCCTCCAGAGCTGATTCTTGAGGGCCTCAAGTACGACGGGCTAATAGACTTGGTGTAATCTATGCCAAGTGAGATAACAGCAACGACAAATATTAAGTAAGTGTGCTCTAATGAATGTATTTATGTTAATTCCGTGGGATGGAAATACCATAACTCAAGGTTATTTTCCTTAAATTCTCACACCGAATATTTTATTCTTTGAAAAACCTCTCTAGGCAATCCTATTTCCAAACCAAAGCCTTTATATGCACCGGATCGGAGCATTCTTCAAACCGTTTGTTTGGCAAAATACAGTTTATAAAAATAAAGATTGCTTAAACGTTTTTATAAGATCCAATTCTTCCAACCAAACTGCCATTGTGACACGCACGTAAATCTTCCTTCCTTCCAGCGCTCCTTATGCAATATCCAATTATTCAGTGACTTTTTATATCCAGTTGAGAGTCCTAAGCCCTCCCATGAGAAACTCCTTTTTACTATTTCCCTGTTTATTCAGACATCGAAAGTTTCTTTTTAAATACGAATTTCGATTGTAGTAAGTGGATTTCTAGTACGTTTCGCGAGTTTAAACAAATGGAATTCATGACGCAAACTTGCGAGGCGTTTTGAAATGAAAAACTAAACAGAATGGTATTGTTTGTAAAAAAAAAGTTGTTGTAAAGAATGAGCTCGAAAAAGGAAAGCTATTGGAAAAACTCGTTTACTATTTGAGTGCTACAGGAGTGCATAGTTTTATTGAAATAGCAGAATACTGAATGCGATTTCAAAGATAGCTCGTTCCTATTTGGATCGAGTATGACATTATTTTTCCCAAGTATGCCAGGTTCTTTTAGAATTAATTGTTGGCGTTGTGTGGAAGTTTGGAGTGACGGTTCAGGTGTTGACCTTCCTTGTGATTGTCCTCGAATCTTTCCCTTGAGGATTAATCCCGCACCTTCGCCAATAGCCCGTTATTTTGCTAAAATGCGACGTTAATTCAACTACTTACTTTCCTTTTTGCATTAATGCATTGCGAGAAAATGCTTTAAAACTCTACATGTGGGGCATGTGAATACAGTTCGGATGGGGGTATGCGGTGGCTGGTAGGACCGAAATATTTCGGGTCTAACATTCCGTGCGGAAATTTTTTGGGCTAAGATTTAGGACGAATGTTTTGAGCTGTGTTCAAATGTGCTGCTTGGAAGGTTAAAATCCATATTATTTCTTTTAAACAAATACAGGGTGTTTTTTATCCCCTCCTCCCGTAATCCGCTCAAAACCTCCTGGTGAGTAGGGAGGAGGTGGGTTTCGAGGATGTTTTTTATGTAAAGGCCTCACTTTGTTCTCGAATAACTTCTTTTAACCCTCTCTCTGGTGATTGTCCCGACGAGGTATCTCTCGTCATTAGGAAAACTGATCAGATCTTGAATGAGATATCTCGTCATTAGAGACAAAACTGATCTGGTCTTGAACGAGATACCTCGTCATTTGAAAAAAAGTGACCAGATCCTATTGAACGAGATATATCGTCATAAGAAAAGTTATAGGTTCCTGATGAATGAGATATCTCGTCATTAGAAAAAAAAACTGAGCAGATCTTCATGAACGAGATATCTCATCATTAGAAAAAATTGACCAAATCTTTATCTCGTAAGTAGAAAAAAATGGACAGTAACCTTAATGACGATATACTATGTCGCCATTACCAAATTTGATCAGATCCTGATGAACGAGATATCTCATTATAAAAAACTGACCAGATCTTGATGAACGAGATATCTCGTCATTAGAAAAAGTTACAAGATCCTGATGAACGCGATATCGCGTCGTAAGAAAAAACTGATCTCGTCATTAGAAAAAAAAAACTGATGAGATCTTGATGAACGAGATATCTCATCATTGGAAAAAAAAAACTAACCAGATATTGATTTCGTAATCAGAAAAAATGGACAGTATCTTAATGACGAGATATGTCGTCATTACCAAAATTGATCAGATCTTGACGAACGAGATATATCGTCATAAGAAAAACTGATCTCGTCATTAATAAAAATGATCAGATCTTGATGAACGATATTACTCATCATTAGAAAAAAATCTGACCAGATCTTGATGAACGAGAAATCTCATCATTAGAAAAAAAAACTGACCAGAACTGATTTGATTTCGTAATCAGAATCCTATTGAACGAGATATATCGTCATAAGAAAAGTTATAGATTCCTGATGAATGAGATATCTCGTCATTAGGAAAAAAACTGAGCAGATCTTCATGAACGAGATATCTTATCATTGAAAAAAAACTAACCAGATATTGATCTCGTAATCAGAAAAAATGGACATTATCTTAATGACGAGATATGTCGTCATTACCAAAATTGATCAGATCTTGATGAACGGATATCTCGTCACTTGAAAAAGTGACTAGACCCTGTCGAACGAGATATCTCGTCATAAGAAAAACTGATCTCGTCTTTAGAAAAAAACTGATCTCGTCATTACAAAAAAACTGACCAGATCTTGATCTCGTAATCAGAAAAGATTAGACAGTATCTTAATGACGTGATATGTCGTCATTAGCAAAATTGCCCAGATCTTGAAATATAGCGTCGAAACCACTTGTAGGGTAAAGTAGCCTAATAGAGAAAAATCCGGTGTAATCAAATCCGAGTTATGAGGGGCCAATTGACATCACCAGGTTGTGGCATTATTCGCCCAGCAAATGAGTCCTTTTGAATTTGCATGGTTGCACGAGCAATAGGACATTCGGATTCATCTTGCTGAAACCACATGTGCAGTAATCCTTTGGCCGATCCATTTCAGACCGAAAGACATTATGCAACACAACTAATGTGGTCACAATTGACAGTAACAGTTCATTAGAATCCTTAAAAAATGTCCAATGCCTCCACTTCAAATTGCACACCAAACAGTTGCTCTATAAAGTTGATGAATTAACCTCCACTTTTCTGATTCCCACTAACGGCTGTCTTGTTTGATTACGTGTTCACTGGTGTAGGAATGGAAGACGAATAAATTGAACGAATCACATAGCTGAAGGAGCCCGTATTTGTATTACGACCCGAGGCAAATTCTACTTTCGTCACATTTCATAAATAAAGATTGAGTAAACTACGAGTAAAAAAATTTAATCTAAAATGTTTTATTTAAAAGTCAAAAACTTTCAACGTCTTTCAACTTTATGCAATGATTATTCCAACACATTCAAAATCGTCAACAATGGGGTTGGGGAAATGTAAGCTTTAATAGGAAAAAAAGGTACGATCCAGAAAAATAACTTCGGACGAGTCAATTTCATACAAATTGAGAGGGTTTCATCCACCACGAAATTCTGTATAGAGTTAACAAATACATCTCCTTGTTTGCTCTCAAAAAAACCCTTTAAACTTTAATGTCATTGGAGAAATATCATTATTTCGTTTTCTCAAACTCAAATATGGTTATAAAAGATAAATAAACACGGAATGGGAAGTTACTCTAAGAATATGCCAGGCAGAATTATTCCTCTATTTGTTCAGTGGCACACAGGGATTGAGTTGTTATTGTATTTGAAGACACCAGTGTAATGATGAAATCTTTGAATCGAATTTTTAAGAATTTTTCAGTCTTTATACTGAAGAATGCTTTATTCAATTCAAAGATTTGTTTGGATAATCACATGCCCTTGATTTCAACTGTTGGGATCGTTCTGTTTATATTGCTGATAAAATTGCCATTTGTATTTCATTTTACCAGTATTTTTTACTTATTTCTATAAATTGAAAATAAATATTTTTTTTATCGGATATGGAATTTATTGATTTTTACAAAGCTGGATATAATTATCTCCTTAAAAATTAGGTGAATATTGAGCTCTCAGGTTTGGTCTGTCGTTCTACGGTTCCTTTTTGCTGCACTAGGGATAATTAGTCCAGGTACTAAGAGTTCTAAGGTTTCGTTTGTCGTTCTACGGTTCCTTTTTGCTTCACTAGAGATAATTAACCAAGACCTACGAGTTCTGAGGTTAGGTTTGTCTTTCTGCGGTTCCTTTTTGCTACATTAAGGTTAATTAGACCGTAGCTTACGAGTTTTAAGGTTTGGTTTGGTATTGTAGGATCCCTTTACTACACTAGGTTCAATTATACCAGTGCCTATGAGATCTAACGAGATTGTCTAAGGACATTCAATAGTCTAAGTTGCCGTCTTAAATAGAAACATAATTTCAAATAATCGATTATTTTTAATTCAACACATCTCTCATTCGAAATAAAAAATAAACCAATTTATTCAAAGTAAATATGATAAGAATATTGGCCATAGAAGTGCCCAAGTGCACTTTTTCCGGATAATTAAAAAAAATTATTCAAATATTTGTTCTTCCAAAATTGATATTTCGGAATAAACATTAATTTTGATTTCATTTAAATAATCACGAAAACTAATTCGCAGTAATTAATTTTTAGAAAATAACTAAAATTTCTGCACTTGGTATAAGTGATTTTCCTCATTTTTAATCGCACATAGAATTAATCATTTGACAAAAGCATGCATTGTTTGTTTCTGTTTATAAGCAAAAATATTAAATTTCAGAAGAATTCGTCTTATATTTATCCATATTTTACATACAGCTGTAGAAGTTCTTAACACGATTGTCTAAATTTCTGAAAAGGCTCGTATCAATGAATTTAAAGCCATTCTATTAGTTATAACAAAATGAAATATGACAGTTCATTTTTCATCCTTAGATAAGATTGGAAATTCTATTTTGTTCCTTGAAAACTCATTTCTGCATAAAATGAAACCAACAAACAGATTTTTTGGCTCATGTGAAACATCTTGCAAAAGTTTCGTCTTTCTCAAATGAGCACTTATCTTTCATGCTTTCTTAGCTACACACACCATAAATTTCAGAGAACCTAAACCAAGTTAGACATTTCCTTCGTTCTGAACTACTAGAGCTCGATCAAGTGCTCCTTTCATAAACTGCAGAAACTCAATACAACACGAAATACTTCTTCATACAATTAGGATCACACAAAATAAGACGTCAAAAATGATTTATACCACCAGACTGAATGTGACGATAAAATATCCAAACCGCATCAGAATACGAAAAACATCCCATCCAGAATATTAATCACAACGAAAAACCTCTATTACCAGAGGATAAAACTCCATCACACAAAGAATTATTCTCATTGAGTTAAAGATTCTATAATCGAAAAATGGAGGCACTCGATTTTATCGTCTGTTTACGTCACGTGCGCCCTGAGTAATTTGTTTTGGGGCTAGAAACGCATGCACACAAAAGCAAGGAAAGGGCTCTCGCAAACTCTCGCGAGAAACGAGAGTCACGGATCCAGTTTTCGGAAGTGATTCATCACTATAAGATGTCACGGGAGAGTTCCAGAGCAATCGATTCAACATTCTACCGCAAGCCACCTTGCTGGGAGCATTGTGGATGGGGATTTATGCCATAACATCCTACATACGATTTGTTATAACAGGAGAGAAGAGATATAATGCTTTTGTAGGAGTTTTAAGTGACAGACCGATGGTTGCCAGTCTTTCTACATAAAACCAATCCTCTGCAAACTATATTCAGGGCTGTCAGAACCAAAGTACTTGTTAAATAGTAGCATAAACTTTTTAAAATAGTCTCCTCTTTAACCCTAATTTAGTAGCAATTTTAGTTGCTCCGAAACAAAATTAGTCGGCTAAAGCACAAAATGTGCCAACAGACGTTGAAGATCTCGTCAAGAAATTTAAATAATGAAAGAAACAAATTTTCTTAATAAGAATATCATGATAATCTAGTAATCAGATTCCGATGTTTTTCTTTATTGCCACGACTCGGCACCAAAACTTCGAAATTGGCGACTCTTGGAAAACTTACTCTCGAAATTTTTTTTTTGCGTCCTCGATTAGTTTAAAAAGGGATTAAATTTTCGTTGACCTATGTTGATTTTTCAAAGAAAGTCGCCAAAATTTTGAAAATAGGAGCTTTTGAGACGATTTTGCTAAATATACCCCCTAGTCGCCAAGGTTCAAAAATAGTTGCAAAGTGGCCTTTTAGTCACCCATGGCAGCCTTGAATTGTCAACGAAATCTTCATCTACTATCTGTCTACCACGAGAATTACTCTCCAGACACAATGTCTAAGCAGTCGCGGTACATTTGGAGTAGGGATAAGTCGGATGTGAGGTTTTGGCAGTGGGTGCCTTGGTGAGACGGTGGGTGATATTTGTTTGTTTCCTATTCGTCTTCCTTGAGTCATTCTTCTCATGTAGCCCGCAGCAATCGTGTATCCTCTTATCACAGAAAAGCCAAGAGAGCGCAAAAACGGACATGGGAGGATCGCCTTTTTACATCCGTCCGGAAGACCGATTAACAAGAGTCTCCTGGATTGGATTTTGGAGTTTTATGGCGCAAGGTCCAAAAGCGGACAAGCTGAGCCAAACTAACTCGCGGAAAGCAGCAAGGTGACAAGCGTTTGGCTTCGTGAGTGGTTGAGAGATTTCCTATTGTTTTGAATGAAAATTGTGGTGGGCAATATCTCGCCAACTACTAGCTTGCCAACCTTGAATCGCCAAAGACGTTTAAAAGCAAATTATTTGCTAAGTTAGCTAAATAAATGGTTTTTGACCATGAAATGAATATATGGTTAAATAGATTTAAAACATGTTGACCAGCAATACGATGCGTAATATGAAATGTATGAAAGGTGATGAATACTAACCCATTTGGCTTACACCCAAATTAAGGTGATGAAACATGAGATTCTTCACAATGGCACTATCCCTGTTAAACGTACTCATTATAATTACCGGATTTAATCGAATTTCGAGTCATTTTCCTCTTATCTTTGTGCTCTGAACATCTCATGAAAGTCCGACACTTACCTACCGATTTTCATTACTCACTAAAGTAACAAGTCCTTTCCCAAGTATCCATTTCCATAGTAGCAAATTGATATTAATAGCAAAGTCCCATTTGCGCCTGACATGGTAACAATTTTTGCCAGCGAAGTTCCCTTTAATTAAGGATTTTTATTTCAATTCCCGGGAATTATTCCCACTTCTCTCGAAATAATAAATACAGATTCCCTCGCGGAACCCAATCCGCTGCAATTGCTTTTTAGAGAGGAATAATTACTCACTCAGAGCCGTTATTTCCCGGATTCTTGAGCCATTTGCCGTAAATTCGACAGTCTCGGGGGCTCGGTGAGCCGTTTCTTCCAGTGAAGCCAGAGTGAAATATGTTTATCTTCGGACCCAGAGGACAACAGTGGTGCGGCGGGAATCTGTTTCCGTTGGAGATTTAATCTGAAAGTAAGCGTCCTTTTTCCTATGGAATGCAACAGTCGAGGTCTTGATGTAGCACTTGGAATTGAATTAAGGTTAGATTAAGAGATACTTTTGAGAGCGGTGCTATTTCTAAATTCCTATTAGGTCTTTGAAATATAATTTGGGAAGTCCGCAACAGGGCTTGCTTTCGGACTTGTTGCTGCAGAGAGATTCTGGAGTTTGAATTGAAGATGCATTTACACACGCTAGATATTAATTTTGTTTAATAGCATTATTTGTAAAGAAAGCAAAGGGACTTAAATTTTTCATACTCGCTAACCTCCAGGAAAAATTTAGATTTTGAAGACAGAAAAATCCACGTGAAATTGTCGGAAATGAAAAATGCTTAAAAGTAATTATTCAAATAAAAAGTACATAAGAGTGCCAAATCGGGCTGTATTAATCCTCTGATGAGTTTACACGTATCTATCCATTCTACAATCTTGTTTGACTTATGGCCAATTTCGACCTTCTTGACCAATTGAATCTTTCAACCAATAGTGTTGTTAATTAGTTACTATGCAACGTGATTGAAAAGCAATACTACACTACTCGGAATCTCGTGACAGAGGGTTAACATAAAATTTAGTCAAATCCTCTCATATCTCTGTTAAATATCCCCATTATAATTACCTGCGATATAGTGCAACTACCTTTATCAACTTCCTTACCTACTCTTATATGCTCGGCGAAGTTCGAACTCGGTGAAACCGATTAGGAGATGTTTTATTAGAAATAGCACCTTGCAATTTTTAGATTTACTAAATACGAGTACAAGCAAATTTGTTCTTGTTTTCGTGCGTTGTAGATCCCTACAACATAAGAAAATCCTCATATCTGTAGGGAATTCTTGAAAATTAATGACAAAGAAGGTATTCACGACAATCTAGAAAAACTAATTCCAGTGTAATTTCTTTCGTGGTTGCAGAGCTTGCAGCGAAAACTTTGTAATACGCGTCTCACTTAAAAACTCTTCAAGCATAAAAATCCGAAAAATACTTTTTAACTAAGTGTTACTTTTAACCAACCGGAAGACTCCTGGAAAAGTTGGAAAACTTTTCCTAACTGTATTGCCATTACGCGATGTGAAGCCAAATGTCTAATTTGGTGTCATTTGGAAAGTTTTCACGCTGAAATGAAAAATCCGCAAGATTTTTTTTCATGCGGAAGACTGAAAAAAGAGGTTTTCAGGAAGACTTCCGAAAAATCCGGAAGAGTTAGCAGGTATGATTCGTCCTTTTAATATGAAATGTTTTTAAACCTATATCTAGTGAAGAAGTTGATTGAAACCAGACAAAACTAAAACATTATGCTAAAAACACAAAATATGCCCTAAAAATCACAAAATATGCTCCAAAAATCTGAAAAAGGAACAATAAAAAAAATACCGAAAAAATACGTAAAAAACCCGAACATATCTAGAATCAGATATCAATTCCCTATTTACATATGCATGCATTCCCTATATATGTTTGTATGCATCTGTTTGTGTATAGGATACACAGATGACATGCAAACAAATTCCTGGGTTTGCAATATACAACAAATACAAGTCAAAATATGCAAGTCATACTCAAATAACATGACCACACTGATTGAACAGATACTTTAAAATAAGCATGAAATTTTATTGCAGATTAGATTTGAAGATAAAATCAAATCAAAAGAGTTTCTACCTAAGAATTATTTTTAGTTATCCAAAATAGCAAAAGGGGAAAAGGCATTAGGAGAAGATTATTAGATTTCGAAACGGAAATTAGTAAAACTTATTTTTAAAAGAGTTCTTAAATCTCTTACTCTGGAGAAACTCACTCATGTCTGAAGGCGGACCGAAACAAAAGCTAGGAAACGTATCCGATTAAGAAAGAAATCAACTTTACTGGCATAAAATGGATATTAAAAGAGATTCTTTAAAGTGTATCCAACTTACAAGAAACTCCTTCCTTTATCTTCAAAATCCTTTAATAATTATAAGTTTTTTCGAAAAAACGGATAAGCTCTCGAAAAATGAATTTCAAGCAACATTTTCGTTGCTGGGGTTGGAAAAATCACTTATTTAAGGAGTTTTCGAGTAATGAATATAGAAAAATATTCGGAGATTCTTTCGCTTATAATTAAAGCAGGAAACGTTGCGGGCGATATACTTTGTTGTAAACAATGAAATGAATTCAATGCATCAAAGATCATATTTATAGCAGAAACGAGGAAATAAAGCACTAGAGAATTGAATTCCAGAATCAAATGCAGAAATTGCATTATCAGGAAGGATGGGTAGTATTTTCTTAACATATCTCATGTTTAAGAAAATTAAATATTTTTCACTTTTGTTTTCTTGATAACTAGGGAATGAGGAACAATGAAAGTCATATTTGGCCAAGCTGACCAGAAGACAGACAACATCAGAGCTCTGTCTTCTCAGGAGGTATCGTTAGTTGACAGATGGTGGAATTGTAGAATGGCTTGAAAAGATAGTATATCATCGGATTACAAGTGAAACTAAGTCAAAATTTTCGAGATTAGTTTTTAGCTCCTCTAGACAAGAATGCGATCGTTGGATTGAAGTCGACAAAGCCATTTTTTTCTTTTCTTGAAGATTTCTTTTGTTAAAAGGTTGTTGTTTGAAGGTTAGATTTCTTTTGGAGAAACGCATTTATTGAGTAAAGTTTAAGGAGTGCAATTTCTCCCTTTCTTCGTTTTCTCATATCAGTTTTTGAATTGTGTTTTTCACTTGTCAGTGGACGATATATTCCTAATATACATTTTAGAGCCCCGATATTAATTTAAATGCTTCAACTAGCATTTCACTGAAAAAAATTACAAATGGCATTAAAATGGTTTGCAAATTGCATTGAAAGGCACGTTGCAATTTCGTTTGTTTATATTATTGTTGAACATTTTTTATACTCGGAGAGTTTTCTTTATGAGTCAAAACCCACCGTGGATAGTTGAATATTTGCTTGGACAAAAGCTTCTGAATCATTATATAACTCCACCAGTTGTCAAAGAACAATACTTCCCGACCTGGACCTCAATCCACAAACTCACCCATCGCATCCACAGAACTAAGCTATTCAAAGATTAAACCCCGCAAATAAATCCCCAGAACCACACCGCGATCCCCAACACCATCCCACAAGGGGCTCCAAGACAAGGAAAAATTACCACATGCATAAACATGACACGGAATCCGCAACTTAAGCCAGAGTCTGGTAAGAGCCCCACAAGACACATTCCCCTCACGCGCCCCACCGGAAGTCTAGGGGAGTGAGAAATTGCCCCGGTTCAAAGAACAAAAGCGGGGCCGCGATGACAAATGCCCCGCAACAGATGTCGCCCCGGCATTGTTATTCATTGTAACGACGGCTCTTAACGACTGGGAAATGAGCGATTGCGGATGTCTCCGGAGCTGTTTCTGGGAGGGCGATTAACAGCGGGCATTGTGGGCTGCCTGGTCTTTTAATGGGGTTGAGACCGGGCATATTCTGTGGTTTCGGAGGATGGGAAATTCCTCGTCATTCCGATGTCGGACTGTCTTGGGAAGAATCTGTTGTGGGAATTTGCCATTTCTAATATTTGTTTTCTGTTAATAACTACAGAATAACGATTTTAGTCTTGTTCCATGTGCATATCTTCTAAAATTGTACTGTTTAATAATTTTATTTTACCCTCTTGGTGAATGTCTCGACGAGTTATTAGCAAAACTGACCGAGATCTTGTTGGACAAGATATCTTGTCATTAGAGGAAAGTTCACCAGATCTTGATCTCGTCATCATTAAAGAATCGGCAATACCTTGATGACGAGATACCTCATCATGAGTAAAATTGGTCAGATCTTGATGGATGCGATATCTCGTCGAAACCGCTTGGAGGATCAAGTAGTAACCCAGAGAATTACAAGTATGGATGCATTTGCTACGGTCGCTTTTGGCACTCGAGGGGGATTTCAGACGCAACACCCCACTTAATCGAAATTTCAGGCTGCTGATTTCATTGAAGCTTTTATCACACGAACATGCTGGAAGTGATGACAGCAAAAAAAGGGAACTGATACTTTTTGCCAAAAGAAAATATAATATCATAATTAGACTATTAAGAAAAATAGTGTAAAACAATTTGGTTCCAACGAAGTGATTCAAGACTAGAGTCAGTACGGTTTGTAACTAATAAAAGTTACTCGTCCGCTTAGAGCAAAAACTCATTAATTGACAAAAATAATTTTCTACTATACAGCTGTTTAAAGAGTGTTAGCTTTTAAGCGACGAGATATCTCGACAGTTTTCCTAATGGCGACATACCTCGTCGAATCAAAACTGCTCTATTACTCCAAGAGGGTATGAATATTCAAATTAGAAAAAAAAAATTCCCTTGCCTATAACTAGTGACAGATAGGAATAGGTTTTTGCGCCAGAGGCACTACAGCGCAGTTTTCGACGCGAACATAAACCACCAGGTAGGTTAATGAGATTCTGCTTTAGGCCAACGATGTATTAAAAGATATTAAACCAGGGATTTTTAAGCAGTCTATAAACTTATATGGTAACATACATTAAAATTATTTCTTCACTTCAATTAAAAATTCGAGAACAGAGAAAACATTATCCTCCAAGATGTCTTCAGAAATATATCCTCATAACATTTCAGTTTAAAATAAATTAAAACGTGTAACAATACGAGGAACTTAATTTAAACAATACCTCATATAAAATCTGAAATGTGAGCTAGATAAAGGAATAATAAACTAACTTAAGTGCAAACTAAACATATCCGTGTATCTAACTTGTAATATTCTATGCAACGAAACATCAATATTCATATAAATATTTAAGCATCCTTGGATTTAAAATAGAAATCGTAACTGTTATATCACCATAAAAATTGCAATTAAATTGAGGATATTCTAAAACACGAGCTTTACTTAAATTAATAAAATAGTTTTGATACTTGTTGCAATAAGAGAGATGAAATTATTTGAAGAAATGAATTTATTATATAATAAAATGCATCACCCACGACGTATTATGTTAGAGTATTTTCATTAATTTAAAAGTACATTTTAAATTATTTCAATACGCTGCATCTTTTCGAAAAACGCTACACCTTATAATGAAGTTTTTATTTTTCAAATCAAAGTTTAAGCAATCTATGTATATCAATTTGAAAAATGTGCTAAATTATTTTAATAAAGATATGTGTGTGAATACATTTCTGAAAATTTCTTATTAAAAAGTAAAGTATCCTTTAAGCCTTCCAATTTAATTTCGAATATCCTAAAAATTCTTATTTACTTAGAATTTAATCAAATACCAGATATATGCAATGGAATTTATTACACTAAATTGAATGTTTCAAAATGAAATTATAGTAGAAAGTGTGAAAATTATCGAGAAATGAAGTTAGTTTAACATCATAACTATCACAAAAATGAATGGTAATTTATTTTAACCAACTTCCCTATTTATAGTGTTAGACTGAAGCTGACACAAAAACATAAGCCTGAATACTGAACCCTCCAAGTGGTTTCGACGAGATACCACGTCCATCAAAATCTGACCAAATTTGCTAATGAGAAGATATCTCATCAAGATGTTGCCGATTTTTTATGACGAGATCAAGATCTGGTCAGTTTTTCTCTATTGACAAGAAAGCTCGTCCACCAAGATCTGGTCAGTTTTTTTCTACTGACAAGAAAGCTCGTCCATCAAGATCTGGTCAGTTTTACTCTACTGACAAGAAAGCTCGTCCATCAAGATCTGGTCAGTTTTTCTCTACTGACAAGAAAGCTCGTCCATCAAGATCTGGTCAGTTTTGCTAATGACGAGATACCCCATCGAGACAACCACTAGGAGGGTTAAATTGGGAAATATGGAATGAAAAACTTTCGAATCTAAGAATGTCTAAAACCAATATTGAGATTAAATATTATGTCCTTTAATTTATTTTCCAATACACAAAGACATTTACTTGATAAACATCCCGAATCTTAACTCACAAAGCTAAATCCATTACAAGCTTCCAAAAAAGAGCAGCACTTCGCAAAAGAACATCAAGTAATTGACGAGCTCATTCTTCCTACCACTCCAACAGTACAAATAACCAACTTTTAGTATTGAACTTGAAACAAACAACTATAAAAAGACCAGTGCTACAGACATAATCAAGCTCATTACACCTCCTTTCGAACTGACCGACGGGCACAAAACCGAAACTGAAACTAACGAAGACATACGTACTGGGAACACCAAGTCGCTCTTTCTTTACGTCAACTGCGGCTAATGAAAAGTTGTGATGCCAACTCCCAACAAGAAAATATGGTCAGTCGTTCGAACCCATCGTTAGGGAAACAAAAGAAATCATTTTCTCCAGTCCTTCCACCCCTCCTGCGTCCCCCATCTTCAGATCTTTATGTTTGGGGTCCATGATAGCTGGACATTAGGTCGGACGTCTGGTCGAATTTGTCGTTGCTGATGGTCAGTGATCGGGCCATTGTGACGAGGGATAGCGGGTCATTTGGCACCATTTTTTCCCTTTGTGTCCAGGGGATGCTCTGAGGAAGAGGAATAGAACGGGCAGTTTGTCAAGCAAATGAACTGACGTCTGCATGATTTTGGGTGTCTTTGGATCATGATCGCATGCAATCGGTTGGACAATGGAAACAATAGCAGATGATGTATGTAGAAGATAGGAAAGTTGAAAAATGACAGTGCGATACCGATGATTTTGAGCGCACCATCTGAACAGATGATCATCAATATAGATACTGTAAACAGTGTGGTTAGTCGCTATCTTCGTCTCGATATAGATACAGGAAATAAAAATATTTCCCCATGGTAAATGGTAATACAGATAAATTTTAACGTCGCACTTGAATTAATGCAATTTAAAATTAATCCTTTGATAATTTACCCATGATATTGTAGCATTCGTGTTACTTTCGGGGAATAAACAAGGTAGTTACGATTATATGAATCAGACAGACTCAGAAGTTTGAAAACTTTATAAGTTAATGACATAAAAATAGCGTCAGATCTATACCTTTTACTCCAGTTTACATAATGAATAAGTCGACTGTCTGGCATGCCAAAATTAAGAATAAATGTTAGTGAAGGTCTTGTATTATAACGAGGTATACTTATAGCAACGTATAGTTTAGCAAAATTCGCGAAGAATCACTTGCATTTATCCCAAAGTAATGGGAAAATTTAAATTTATTCATAGAAAATGTATTCATGTATCATTATAAATACATTTGATAAGTATTTATATTGAAGAATATAGAGCGGCACCGTGAGAAGGTAGATGACCTTGGAGAAGTCTCCATTTTTACAAAGATTGTAAGAATGTCTGGGGAAGGACTGCCGTATGCAAAAGAATATATAACCGCCAAAGGAGAATATTTGTTTTGCCAACGCTTAACCACTTCTATCGTTTCCTGCACCGAACTATAAATACGGAGTCACAAATCACGCCAAAGAGACGGTAATTGTGAGAATGCATTTTTTAAGTTGACCTGCCTCCTAATTTAACGGTCTGTGGGTGTAGTTCTCTCTTATGTGTCAGTAAAACTTTGTGTATGTCCATTACTTGATATTGTTTGTCTTGTGTCTGGTGCAGCATGACCAAATATGGCACTTGCGCCACAAAGAACAACCAAACAACCTAATTTAATGAACAGACTCGTTCAATACCACCTGACTCCAAGTACCAACTCGCTAGAGTCGGGCCATATCACATTCTACAAAGTCCTTTTGGTATCAAAGAGTAAATGAGAAAATGTTGACTTTTCCATTGGCGATTTTCTTTACACAATATAGTCTATTATTCTTTCCCTTTCAGTTGGTCAATACATAGATAAAAAATACAATTATTCGCCAACACACTATTTCTTTTCTGGAAATCAGAACTGGAATTCTGACCTTATGCCGCGAGATATAGAAACAGCGGAACGGACAATAAAAGGGTTTCTCGTTAGATATTGTTCTCTGAGAAGATAATATTTTGGGTTTTGCCGTCAATTTATGTCTGACCGCAATTTGGCCGTAGTCAACCTCAATTTACGACAGTACAGTCCATGTCTGGGTTTTCATTAATTCTTTTATATTATGTTCCGCTATTTTTACTATACTTTCTATGCTCCAACAAGGACTTCTATGTCCTTTGCTCCTAATACGAAAGAAACACGCAAGGTAGTCTGAGCCGATTTTTCTGTAATTGTTTCGGTTATTTTATGGTTGGTTGGGTTTTATAGCTCAAGGTCCAGAAACGGACAAGCTCCTCCAAACGTAACACACGATTCAAACCAATAAAAGTAGTTTAAAAGTAAAAATAATCTTACTAATTATATAAAGTACATTTAAAAACATGTTTATTAAACAGATGATATGATCAAAGCGGCCACACCACTTTTTCAGTGGCCATCTGAGGTGTCTCACATTTTGATGTGGTCGCAAGATTCATCCTGTTTGCTTTAAATGCCAGTCTGACCAGGCCTCCCCAGCACATATTCTCAAGTGTCTGGGGTTGTCCCTAGACGACCTGTTTTCTGAACCTCTTTTGGTGTATGACTTTGTGCGGGTGAATGGACTTGTGGATTTGGTCTAGCTGGATCTCTATGTGGAGATTAGCAATAACATTCAAAACACTTACTTGCATTAGCACAATTTTTTCATAGAAAAAAGGCTCCTTTTAAACCCTATTTTAGTTGCTGAAAACAAAATGAATTGGTTAAAGCACAAAGTGTGCTAATTAAGTATGAAACACAGACGTTGGAGATCTCGCTAATTTAACCTTTAGAGTTAAAAACTAAATATTTTCTTAATAAGGTTTTCATGACAATCTAGCAACCAGATTCTGATAGTTTTCTTCAATGGTTGCTACGGATTGGCGCAAAAACTTCGAAATTGGTATTCTGAAAAATATTTTTTTCTGTTCGTTCCCGTATGATCCGTTAAAAATATAGAAACCTGAAATCAATAAAATTGTAACCCCGAAATGATTTAGAATTGCAACTTAGATTTATTTAGATCTGACTTTAACATGTAGAAAATTGCAACACAAATCTTTTAGAATTGAGACTACATAATTTACAAGAGGTACTAAGCGTTTTAATTACGCTGACACCGCTGCTGAAACAAATTCATTTTTTAAGTTCCACTTCAGATGTTATTGCTTTAACTCTCCGAGTGTCACGAGATTTCTGAGTAATGAATTTCTTTTATCCAGCATCGCATTCATTTACTGAATAGTCACTTATTGTGCTTGCGCGGTTGAAAGAATCCAACGAAAGATTCTATTGGTAAATTGGTTTTAAGTCACATATGTGGGGAAGGCTGAAGCTTGACGAACGGATATATGCGTGTGTGAACCACTCAGAGGGATAATTTTAAACTGAAATATCTACTACGAATGAGGGACATAGAATTTTGTCCCCTTAGTACTATACTGCCACAAATCAGGAACGATAAAAAATGGCGCATAATTGTAAACTTTAAAATAATGCTGATTTTAAGAGCTCCAGCTTCCGCTAGAGCATTTGAAAACCAGACACAATACCAGTCAGTTCTAAAACAATTAAAGAGTTAAATAATACCCAAGACTACCTAAGCTCACTTTGGTAAGAGGACAATTACAAAATTACTTAAGCTCCAAGACTCAAATCTCCAAAGAATTCGCCCTTCCAACATAATGCACTTTTAAACGTCTCGGCATAATGGACTTTCCATCCCAGTAGAGACAACCGATATATGGGCTTCCTGATTCTGAACCTGATACTTAACGAAGCCGTCCGGCAAATGATGCTGTCTTTTAAATTACATTCCTTCGAAGGGAAACACTTCCAACAGTTGCGACTTGAAGCGTATGTTAATCGCGTATCAAAGCGTCCAAAGCATCGATTTGGGGACTTGGACGGAAACCGCTTCCAATCAACTTCATCCGTTCGTTTAATAATTATTCCCTGCCGTCATCTGACGGTTTAATTCAATTTAGGATTTTCGCTTTGGGCTCTCTGGTGGTCTTCCGGTAGAGATGAAACGGAAGAATATGACTAGAAGGATTCTTCAGATTCTAATAACCGTGATTCGTTCGTTATCTGAGTGGGAGATTTGGTTAACTGGTGTTCATGATTTGTTCGGTGTCGGGTGACAAAATCTGTAAGAAGGATGGATGTAAATTGGTTGGTTTGGGGTTTAGGGCGGCAAGATCAAAATAATGGACCACATACGCAAAAATAACAAATAAAAATGCAATAAAAATAGATAGTAAATTAGTCACCTGATGGATTAATGCAATTAAAGATTTTCGCTTTGGGCTCTCTTGTGGACTTCTGGTAGTTGGTAGATTGGTTGTTTTAAGGTTTTATGGCGCAAGGGCCATAATTGGCCAAGCAGTGCCAATAAAAAGACACAACACAATGAGGGATAAAGAAAAGGCAAAAAGCAGAAGGGTAGGCGAGGGTAAAAATGAAAGGAAGGAAGGATCACTGGGGTACATCGGGGTTATGAGGCGTTCAGAGGGATATACAGGGTGTCCCAAAAAGGTTGTTCCGCGATTTATCTTTTTACCATTTGGAGATAAGTAGGTAATGTAAATTGCAAAAGTGCACCAAATAAGGTAAGTAATTAAGATATGTGAATAAAATTATCACGTGATAACAATTTAAGCGGATACAGTTTTTAATTTGTATACCACCCCTCTAGATAAAAATCCGAGATAGCAAAAATGTTCCTTACCTGTATCCTTATCGTTAGTAAAAAACCATATTTCTGTAGTTGAATAGTAACGGAGATACAAGAGTTTCTATTTTAAGGGGGCCGTATCTACTATAGAACGGAAACTGACCCATGGCCAAGAATGAAGAGCTAAGTTCTGCATTGCTGCAGATGGAAAAATTTCCTTTTATTTTTATTTAAACCATTTTTTCTACAATATTTTTTATTAAAGATTACATTGTTTACTATTATGCATTGCGATTTTCATCTGCAGTTGCAATACTACATTATTTTGCACAATGTTGCACTTTCTGACCGAAAAAAAATGCTTTTTAGCATTGTGTATGCGGTCCCTAATCTGACTGCTTGAACAGCTGTGCACAAGCGCTATAAGTCAACTTTCTTGCGTCCTTATGCCTCCGTTACTGTTCAACCTACAGAAATGCAGTTTTCTGCTAACGATAGGGATGCAGGTAAGGAACATTTCTGCCATCTCGGATTTTTATCTAGAGGGGTTGTATAAAAATTAAAAACTGTATCTGCCTAAATTGTTATCACGTGATAATTGTATTCACATATCTTAATTACTTACCTTATTTGGTGCACTTTTGTAATTTACATTGCCTACCTATCTCCAAATGGTAAAAAGATAAATTGCGGAACAACCTTTTTGAGACAACCTGTATATCCATTAACCTGCATTTATGCCAGACAGAAATAAGAATAACTTTCAGAAAACTCTTTTAGGTTTTACCTACTACGACACGCCGATTTCGCCCCGACGCAATTAAATTGAGGCAGAAAGTACTATTTACCACATAATGGCCCTTGTTACATAGTACCGCTACATTCCAACACAGAACTTTCCCAAGAAATAAAATTCCTTTAAACCCAGGGGTGGAATCACAACACAAAGAAAGAACTCGCCTATATATCCGAAAAATACCTCGCTCAAAAATTCAGCACGCTTATGAACCAGGATTTATGAAAACTTTTACAAGAAACTGTTTCGTCAAAATTGAAATTCCTGGAATACCTCGGCCCTGGAAGAAACTGCAGGTCGTAATGGAGAGGTGGAAGAGATAACAAATACTTTTAGGAACAGTTTTCCTTCTCTTCAGCAAGAGATAGCAACTGTGTGGTCCATTGAAGTGCTCTAAGGTTCGTCCTTGCGTGTAACAAGACTCACTGTAACGATGTACCTTTCAGAATTTTCCTGGAATCCTGTGGATGAAATGCTTTGATGGAAATGTGGTTTTCGGAAGAGGGGGAATAAGTTATTCCCTTTTCTTCCCTGCTTGGGGCAAATTAGCTGAAAATTTTCCTATTTTTCTACGGTTGCTATGGGAATGAAGTTGCGTTATTGAAATGCAAGAGCTCTCAATTGTGGTGTTTGAACTGAGGAATAAGTTTTTCTCGTGTTGGCTGGTTACATTTTCCCGCTCCAGAGTAAATACATCTGCGTGGCACGCGTAACATACATATTCATGAATATAAAATGTGTATTCCTTTCTTGGCATAGAAAATCATTGGACAAGTCACTATGCAAGTGTTTATAAAAAGGGTTGGTTGGCTGATTCGGGTTTTAAGGTGTAAGATCTATAAAAAGAAACGCAGCACCAAAATAAAGACGAAAAAGATTCTATAAAAACAGATTCAAAATTCAAACAACCAAAACAAAATGCTTAATATGTAGGATATGGTTGTTTTGAATTTTTATGACAAAATGGCCATATTTGACCAAGCTGCGCCAAACACAAGGCAACATCAAGTAAAAAAATGGCGTGAAAGAAAGAAAGGTGGATTGGGGAACAGAGTAGTGGGATGAAAGCAGGGAAAGATCGCTTGGGTCAGTTGAGGAAATAACTAAAAATATGAAACTTCATCCAAACAATTTCCAATTGTTCTGTCACAATACAATTTAAGTTATAAAAATCCGGAAGTCTCCAAATGGCCAACCAATAAACTAACTCAAACAACCGCATCTCTTCGAGAAGAAGACTCATTTCCCAGACATTCACCTTTGTAGCCTGAACATTCCCGTTTTGTTTAATCTTTATTTACATTTAAGTATTAGTATAAGTGTAATTCCATCCAAACAATTTTTGAACAGTACTCTAATAATCCACTTTAAGTTACTGTATTAAAATCCAATCAACGTCCACAAACTGTCGACCAACATACCAACCTAAACAAAACCACATCTCTTCAAGAAGACGACTCATTTCTCAAACTGACATTTACCTTTGCGACAAAACAGCGCGACTCCAAACACGATTTGTCGCCTGAAACAGAGGTCCCTTTTGAATGGGCTGACAGAAACTCGATTACAATGCAAGACTGTCCCGATCCTGGCCATTACCCGGAGGGACAGATTCGAAACGGCTATCTCCTTTGCGATCGATCCATTTAATGTCAGATACAGCCTCTCATTTCCAACGTTTGAAGGCGCATTATTCCTGTGTGGATATTATTCCGAAATACAATGGGGCATGTGCCAATTATCCTTCTTCGGTTGAGGCCAATCCGCTGGTGATAGTCGGAAATGGTTAGGGTAATTTGCCGGCTCAAGGTAAATCAGTGGCACCATATTTTTAAAAATTGAGTTTCGGTTTTGGAACCAGTGGATGTTCCATTTGCTCATTATGGGACGATTACTTTTCAATATCATTTGTAATCAGAGATAATGCTGTAGAATTTGAAGTATTAGAAAAAAATGTGACGTCCAGGACAAAAGAGTGGTTCCGTATTCTTTTACACATGAGTTTGAGTTTTGGCTTTGGTTTGGATGGAAGTTCAATTTCTTCAACATGTTGAGGTCGTTTACCTTCAAAGATCACTCGTAGTTACAGATAAGGCTTTAAAATCTGAAGTACCAGTAAAAAATTTGCCGGACCAGGGCAATTCGAGTGGTACCGTATTCTTTTGCAATTGAGTTTAGGTTTCAGCTTTGGAATAGATAGGTGTTCAATTTGCTCATTTATTTTTGGGTCGTTTATTTTTCTATCATTCCTAATCAGAGATAATGCTTTAGAATCTGAAGTACCAGCAAAACATTTGCCGTCCCAGGAAAAATCAAGTGGTTTCGTATTCTTCTACAACTGAATTCGGGTTACGACTTTGGATTAGACGGAAGTTCAATTTCTTCAATATGTTAAGATCGTTTACTTTTCCCATCACTCCTGGCCAGAGATAAAGCTTTAAAACTTGACGTACCAGTAAAAAATTTGCTAGCACGGGATAAATCGTGTGGTACCATATTCAATTAAGTTTAGGTTTCAGTTTTGGATTTGATGGAATAAAATATCTCACTATGGGTCATTTACTATTCAATATCCCTTCTGGTCAGATATAATGCTTTAAAATCTGAAGTACCTGTAAAAGAATTTGCCGGCTCAGGGCAATTCGACTGGTACCGTATTCTTTTGCAATTGAGTTTAGATTTCAGCTTTGGATTGGATGAGAGAAAATATTTCTCAGTATGGGTGGTTTATTATTTAATATCGCCCCTGATCAGAGATAGTGCTTTAAAAATCTGAAGTACCAGTAAACAAATTTGCAGACTCAGGGAAATTTCAGGGGTACAGTATTCTTTTACAATTGAGTTTGGGTTTCAGCTTTGAATTGGAAGGGAGACTGGAATGAATGGAAATTTGCTCACTAGACTGTTCAGGTCATTTACCTTTTAAACATGAGTAGTAGATTATGCTTTAAAATCTAAAAGTACCAAAAGGCTAATGGTTAAATAAAGATTCAATTTTTGAATATAGAAATAACCCTCAGTACTTTCAAAATCGCAAACTACGGTAATAAGTTTTTCATTTTTTAGCCTTTTGATTATGAAAATCGCTTAAATTTACGAGTAGATTTCTTTTACCTGTTCAGATTCTCTCAATAAGTTTTCAATATTGCACACCGTAAGCAAACTCATTTGAAAAGATTGTTTTGAAGTCTGAAGTATCAGAAAAAATACTTAAGGGGGCGATTAAAGATTCAATTTCTGAATAAAGCAGTCGCAAGAAATAGAGATCCTTTAATTTTTAAAATCGCAAACTAGGCGATTAAAGTTGTAATTAATTTTTATTATTTACTATCTGAGAATGAAAAGCACTTAAGTCTGCAAGCGTGGATTTATATAAGGTGTGCAGACACGTAGCCAAGACAACTGTATTGATTAAATTTTGTTACCGTTAGCAAATTCATTTGGAGATGGTTTTAAAAACTATTGACATTATGGAAATCCTTTGATTCTTTTAAAAGGAAAAGTAGTGATATTTTCCTTTTAAAGGAAAACAAATCTTTTCTTGAAATCCTACTCCTTAAACATGTTGTATCATATATTGAGACTGGGACAGTCTAGAAGAAATGCAACGGGAAATGTGAAATAAATTAAATAAATTTTAGGTTGCGTTAGTTTCCAGGTAGACGGTTTTAAAGATATGCAATCGATTCGATACCATTAAGACCAACAGGAATATTAAAAGCGAAGGACTCGGATTTAAACATTATTTTACACTTGCTTTTCTCTCAGCATATCGTGCAACAGAAAATTTAACCCTCCTGGTGGTTGATTAAACGAGGTTTCACGTCACTAGCAAAACTGAGCAGATCGTGATGAACTAGAATACGTTCAAGATTTCGTCGTCTCTTGTCAAAAGAAAACTCACAAAATCTTTGATTCCGTCATCACTTTAAAATCAACAAAATCTTGATGAAATATCTCGTCATAAGCAAAATGAGTGAGATCTTGATGAAGACATCGCCTCAAAACGACTTGGAGTGTTAAGGGAAATTTGAACATTTAACAAATGAATAAAAATAAAACTTTAGCAATTAATTTTACAATCCGTGATCACAAAATACTTTAAATATACCTACTTTTAAACACAAACACACCACAACTTTACTGAATGATAAATGTATTTTGAAACATGTCTATAAATGTAAGTCAAAATCTGAAGTTGTCCGTTAATATTGCCGTAAACATAGGCAAATCATATGAAGTCTTTTAAGTTAAAAAATAGTCTGGGTCATTACTCGTAAAACAAAGGAAAGTTAATTGCTTGTTTGACTAAAGAGCCAAGTGAAACAAGAGTTTTAACTTGAAAAACAAAACAAAGCAAGACGAGATCTTTAATTGCTTAGAAGCTAAGGACTACATTTCGTGGAATTGTATTTTAAATCTAAACAGTTGTAAATACTGTTTCCGTAACAATAAAAACCGCATGCAATTAAAACGATTCTTTAACCGAAAGAGATAAATAAGTACGTAACATAGTGATTAAATGGAGAATCCAAAGTGATATAAAAATAAAGGGGAGATTGTAATTAAAATTATATGCTAGGAAACAAAAATTAATTGTCGAAATACATCATAAAGTTAGAAATAACGACTATACAAAAGATGAAAAGTCCTTGTAATTTCTTAGCAAAGCATTGAAGAACAAGCAATCAAATGCTCCACACTAACAATGGAAAAGATGATTAATAAACTGAGACTAGAAGAGAATAATAGGTAACAGTTTCAAGAACAGTGATATAAGTAATACAATTCAAATAGTATCTAGTAACTAAGTAAATACGAGAAAAATAGTATATTAAATGGTGCTGTAACTATTACTTGTACGCACGAAAATTGCAGACATTGTATTTAAATTGAATAATAAAGTAAATTTGGCACATAAATAGAAGAACGTAAGGAATATTTAATATGATCATTTCATGGATTGAAAAAACAGGATTGCCATAACCAAAGCACTTGTGAAATAGTATTAGTAACATGATCTTTAAAAATAGCAAAAAATCTCTTGAACTTTATTTTAGTAGCTCTGATGCAAAATGAATCAGCTAAATCACAAAATGTGCTAATTAAGTATGAAACAGAAATTGAAGATCTCGCCAAGAATTTTAAAATTTGGAAACTAAATATTATTTAAATAAGGTTTTCATGATAATCTACCAACGAGATTCTGTTTTTCTTTCAAGGTTGCCACGGCTTGGCACCAAATCTTCAAAATTGGCGCATCACTGAGAAAATCCCCCTCTAAAAGAATCTGCAAAATATTTTTCTCGTCTGTTACAAGTTAAAACAAAAGGGACTAAATTTGGGTTGACCTTCGATAATTTTCTAAAAATATCGCCAAACATGAGCTTCCGAAACGATTTTGCTTAAAAAGATATCCCTTGAAGCCAAGGTTACAAAATAGTAGCAAAAATCGACAAGTCTCCTGTGGCAACCTTGAAAGAATCATGATAAAGAGAATATAAAAACTAAGGAATAAAATAAATAAAATTTCCAACATATCACTTGATGTAGCGAAGAACGGTTTTAAGGTGATTGGATTGGATGATGGGGTTTTATGGCGCAAGGTCCAAAAGCGGACAAGCTGCGACAAACATAAGGCAGAATATGATCCAATAAAAGTATAAAATATTTGAAAAATAATAGTCTAAGACAAAGATAAAAGGTAGATTTAAAACATGTAAAATGTAAAGATGAGAATAAAAATATTCAAACAAGTCAGATGACAAAATAACTAATGAAACTGACGAATTTAATTTACTTATGTAAAAAATTTTGAGTGTGAAATTTAAAAGATGGAAAAAATTAGATTATGTTTAAAAAACCAACGGAACGTAAAAACGCGAAAATGTTTGAATGGGGATTTTTCCCAATCAAATCGCGCAGGTTTAAAATTGTGCTTTTAAAAAATTAGATATACTGATGATTAAAAGATGGACCGACAGTTAAAATGTAATAAACAGAAAATGTAGTAGAGCATGATTTTCAAATGGGTGTGCTCTCTCCTAGTAAAAGATGACTATGGTTTTAAGGCGAAATGAGACTACTGCGTTAATGAAGTTGGTTGGTTTTATGACACAAGGGCTATAACAGGCTAAACTGCGCCAAACACAAGATAGGCAACATCAAGTAATACACACACAAGGAAAGTTTTACTGATACAAAAGAGAGAAATGTGCCCCAGGGAGGAATCGACCCTGCGTTGCTAACTCGCAGGTTGCTAGCTCAGCGGGAGTAACTCAGAGGCACGGCGTCTCCGCGTTGGTGAGGTAAGAGCGTCAATTGAATACAATACGAGTCTGATTAAAGTAGAGGTTGCCATCTGAAATAAATTCTTGAGAATCCTATAGATTAGTTTCACCACTAGAGCGCTTCGAATTTCGCTAGTGAAGTTGAGCAGACGAAAGGGCAGGGATGAAATGATATCGTCTGCTTACAAGTGAAACAAGCCTAAGTCACACAACATACAAAACTATCGTTCTGAGAAAACGAAGGGGGAATTCCTACTCACTATGCTACACACACTACGTTTCCAGGGCTGTCAGCCAGAACACTTGTGAAATAGTAGCATACATTTTTAAAAAATAGTTGAAAAAAGTATTCTAAACCTTATTTTAACAGCAATTTTAGTTGCTCGGATGCAAAATGAATCGGCTAAAACACAAAATGTGCTGATTAAGTATGAAACAGACGTTGAAAATGTCACCAAGAAATTTAAATTTTAAAATTAAAATCTACACATTTTCTTATTGTAATAAGGTTTGCATGATAATCTAGTAACCCACAAATTCCAATGTTTTCCTTTCATGGTTGCCACGGCTCAGCGCAAAAACTCCGAAATTGGCGTCTCTTGGAAAATTTTATCCATAAAGAATATTTTTTACGTCCGCTATTAGTTTAAAAGGGACCAAATTTTCGTTGACCTTTGGTGAATTTTCAAAACAGTCGCAAACAGCTTTGAAAATAGAAGCTTTTGAGACGATTTTGTTTAAAAAGATACCCTAGACGTCAAGGTTAAAAAGTAGTAGCAGAAGTTGCCTTTTAGTCACCTGTGGACGCCCTGCGTTTCTTAAGAAATCTAACCTTCATGGAAGAAACATCGACTTAGTGGACACTTCACCAGTCCAAAGGTCATCACATTCTGGTCTAGGAAAGTTAAAAAACTCATACCATCTTTAATTTTTGACTGAGTGTGATCCACTTGCAAGTCGATGATATGCTCTTGACGAGGCAAGTGGACACTTCACCAGTCCAAAGGTCATCACATTCTGGTCTAGGAAAGTTAAAAAACTCATACCATCTTTAATTTTTGACTGAGTGTGATCCACTTGCAAGTCGATTATATGCTCTTGACGAGGCAAGTGGACACTTCACCAGTCCAAAGGTCATCACATTCTGGTCTAGGACAGTTAAAAAACTCATACCATCTTTAATTTTTGACTGAGTGTGATCCACTTGCAAGTCGATGATATGCTCTTGACGAGGCAAGTGGACACTTCACCAGTCCAAAGGTCACCACATTCTGGTCTAGGAAAGTTAAAAAACTCATACCATCTTTAATTTTTGACTGAGTGTGATCCACTTGCAAGTCGATGATATGCTCTTGACGAGGCAAGTGGACACTTCACCAGTCCAAAGGTCATCACATTCTGGTCTAGGAAAGTTAAAAAACTCATACCATCTTTAATTTTTGACTGAGTGTGATCCACTTGCAAGTCGATGATATGCTCTTGACGAGGCATGTGCATATCATGGACAAGTGTGACAAGTTCATATAATGATGCAATTTTGAGGAACCATGACACCAAATATCTGAGTTAATGGTGTCATTCAGATATATGGGGCAGTTTTGTAATACCATTAAATAGCATAGGAATGAATTTTTAAATTACATCAATGGTAAGTTTGAACAGACAAGTCTGTAAATATTATTAGTAAAGGATCTGAAAGTGCAGTAAAAATATCATTAAAAAAATTCTTAGGGAATATTAGTGATAGACTTATACATTCATTTATGTTTAGAAAATATAAATTTAAGTAAATTTTGTTTCGGATTGAATCATGGATATCTGGGTTTTATGGCAACTGGGACAACATAAGAGTATCTAAATTTAGTTTTACAATATGTTACCAGTTGTTAAACATAAGTTCCTTTAAACAACTAAGCGACATCGATCAATCTCACCCATGGACAATTTCTTGAATCCTCGAAGAAATAGGAAAGAGACTTGAAACTTACCTGAAAAGGAAAAAAAATACTAAGCCAAACAATTCAATACAAAAAAATAATCAATTCGATAAAGTAAACAACGAATAAAATTGAAATGATCAATACATAAGAATGAGTACCTTATTGTAGTTTCAATGAGAGAACTTTACCTTAATATGCAAAATAAAAAAATTTAGAAGAAATGTAACACTTGAATGTAGGAAGAACAAGAGAGTTAATCAGAATATATCATGCACAATTGCGTGATTTTTACTTTTAACAAAAACTACTTTTCCCACGACGGTAATTTTGGCATTGTTCTAAATTAAACACGCACAAAATTCAAGTGTTATTTAGATTAAAAGAAAACAGTTGTTTTAAGGATGTTTACTTAGCAGCTCCATAATAAAAAGTATTTCCCACGAGAGCCAAGTTAAATATGATTTAGTAAAAAAAGATGAAATAGTATTTTTTAAGACTATGGTTTGTGTTTGATTACACTTTGTACAATTATGTAGGTCCAATAATGAAGATTTCTTTTTTAGCAAATCTGAAAACCCTAGGGTTTGGTTTTTATGGCGCAAAGGCCAGATGGCAATAATGCCAGTTTTATTTCTACAAGCTGTGCCAAACATCGCTTAGATCCCTGGATGGAAAAAAAGGGTTCGTTCTCTTCAAGCAAAACAATTATTAGGGCCTTTTTAAAGCAAATTGTTTTAAATTGCTGATTGGTTTGGATTTCATGGAACTAGAGGGCAAACTCAAGACAAGTTCCATAAAAAGAGATAAAAGATTTAAACTTGCAGACTAACCAACAATGAAATGACGATTTAAGAAAATATACAGAAATAGCGATAACACTATACCAAACATAAAATTTAAGCATCTAATTACAAAAATAAAGTAAATGTAGGATGCGAGATGAAAGTTTAAAAGGTATGAGAAAAAAAACCACTAGATAGTATTTAATACTATGCAAGAATTGTGTGTGAACCCCGATTCATACATTAATTATAACTTATTTCCATTATAATCCCACTATATATCAATCAAAACCGCTATTATCTATCGCAATAGCGATATTTTATATGGTTCTATTAAACCTCCAAGTGGTTTCAACGAGATATCTTGTTCATCAAGATCTGATCGATTTTGCTAATGACGAGATATCTCGTCATCAAAATACTTCCGATTTTTAACGATGACGAGACCAAGATCTGGTGAGTTTTTTTCTAATGAACGTGATCATTCAAATGACGAGATATCTCGTTCAACAAGGTCTGGTTAGTTTTGCTAATGACGAGATACCTTGTTGAGACAACCACCAGGGTCTCAACAAGGTATCTCAGGGTTAAATCATAGCATAGAATTGGTCTCCACTACAACAAAGGTCAGATCTCGTATTACAAAAAGTGCTTGCTTGGCTACTTTGTTGCATTACCTCTTGGAAACGGAACTTGGAAAAAAATCGAATGCGTACGAGGATAATGGTATTGTAAAAGGATAATGGTAGGTCGGTCGGTTGGGTTTATTGTGGGCAAGCGGCCATATTTGGTCAAGGGTGTGCCAAAACAAGGCAAAGTCAAGCAATGGATTTAAACAAAAAACGAAAATTGTACTGTATACAGATGAGAAATAAACCCAGAGAGAGGCACGATATGAAATATATCGACAACATGAGAAATAAACCCCAAAGTACGATATGAAATATATCGACAACATGAAACCAAAGTTAAAGTTTAAGCACCTAAGTATAAGGATAAATAAAGTTAATATAGGTTGCGAAATGAAATGTTGACAAAAACGAATTGACGCAGAGATAAAAACACTAGACGGAATTTAAAAATTTCTGCTATGCAAGAATTATGTGGACACTGATGATTCATACATTAATCCTCCTGGTGGTCGATAACATATCTCGTAAATAGCAAAACTCGCCAGCTCTTGATCTAGTCATAAAAAAATCGGGACATCTTCATGACGATCTTGATGGACGAGATATCTCGTCGAAACCATTTGGAGGGTTAATTTATAATGTAATCCTACTCTAGATCAAACCAAGCCGCTACTATCTATCACAACAGCACTTTTCCTTACAAGGTTCTATTAAATCGCAGAGCGTGCAATTGGCAACACGGCAAAGAAGGCCAAATCTCGAATTACAAAATCACGTGCCTTATTTGCTACTTTGTCCCATTACGGCTTGGGAAAGGTGGCGTGATTGGAGACAGTTTTGTCTGCGGCGATCAGGTCCCTTTATGTCGAGGGACATCAAATGGAAGAAATTGCTCGGCTATTTCCTTTCTGTTTCATGTTTTAAGAGATGTGGAGGGAAAAAGCATTTTATCGTGGTCTGTTTTGCAGGATTCGTAGAATCGGCTTCTACAAATGCACGGGCTCAGATGAAAGAACGTGCGGTCCGTGCTGTGTTATATCAAAGAAAAAGGTTGTCATTTTACAAATGTGTGCTAGGAGACATGCGCAAAGCATCTGCGTTTAACCGTCATAGTGGTTGTCTCTACGAGGTATATCAAAATTAGCAAAACTGATCAGATCTTGATGAACGAGATATCTCACCATTAGAAAAGTAACCAGATCTTGATTTCGTCATCATCAATAAATCGGCAATACATTGACGACGAAATATCTCATGATTAGCAAAATTGGTCTGATCTTATGGACGAGATATCTCGTCAGAACCACATGGAGGGTTAACTTTCTTGAAGGAACATTGGATTTCCAAAACAAACTTTGGAATTTATTATCCGATTTTTAAAAAATTTGCAGATAATTTGTTTTTAACTGAAAAGGTCTATGTATACGGTTGAAAAATATCAAGTTGTGCGGAAGTTACTACATAAGTGGTCAACATTTCTGATAAATTAGCAAAAATTGATAGATCCCAATTTGCATTAATTCTCCAAGCATTGTTAAAATTCAAATTCACATAAGTTTGTATACGCACATTAAATCAAATTAACTCCATTGGGTAAGTGTATCACTCGATTGTGTGTGTGTGTGAGAGAGAAATTTTTTTTCAGTTAAAAAAACACCTAAAATTTTACGATAAAGCAGAATTTTAAAACAAAATTTCAAACTTTTGAAACGTGCATAGACTTCATATATCTACTATATCTTTGATGTTTTGCATACATAACAACCATCAAAGGCAATCATAATTGTAATATTTTTGTAATCTACAGTTTATATCAATTTTTAATGCTTAAATGGAAAAAAACGAATTTGTGATCATTTTTGGTAATTTTGAAATTCTACTGTCCCTTAAATTCATACAGAAGGTTTTAAAATACCTTGTTTTATGTTATTCGCCACATGCTTCAAACATTCTTCAATAACAGAAAATGTAAAATGAATCTCAAATAACAAACTCAGAAACGAAATTACAATATTTGCAAAAAAACAATTTTAATTTCTATTATAGCTTGAAAATAGTAAATATCGCTTGCAGTTCTAAGAACTTTCTTTTATTAGTAATAAAAGCATGTTTTTCGATATAAGTTTTAGATTGAAAAAAGGAAAATAACATTTTGAAAAGTTCCAAAAGGAATCGCACTTAATCGAATTGCACTAAAATGTTTTAAAATGATAATATATTTTTTTAAATGGAAGGCGAAAAGATAAAGATTAGAGAAAGAAGAGAAAGCGATAATATAATATTTCGCAGTGTCCAAATATTAGCTAGCTGTGTTTGCATATCAAAGAAAATAATTTATTTCGGAATGAAAATTTTTATTTCGAAAAAAACTACAAGATGTTTTTTCTTATATAATATCCGAGAAATGTGTTTGCTTATTATTTTTCATTTTCCAAGAATTTGGTTACGCTGAAATTGAAAATCGTCATTGGAATCCAAATGGTTTTTTCTAGTCTTAAATTAGGCATTTCAAAACTACCGAATTAGAAAAACGAACAAAACTATCGAATGCACCTCGATTTTTCAAAGTAAAATGCAAAGAGTTAATCAAAAGAAAGTTCCCAAACTGAAATAAAATCACGAATTTTCGTCTAAAAACAATGGTGAATTAACGAATCGTCTTACTTAATCCTGAGTTTATTTTACAATTTTCCGGTTTTTATTATGCTGCGGTGATAATCACCTTAAGTGGTAGATCTTGTTCTAATTAGCCATTGAGCAACACAAAAATGACTAGAGCTGCAAGCCCAACCTGGCGGTGATAGTCACGCTTGAGGACTTCTGCAAAAGGATCCATGATCTTGGAACTTTTGTAAGTACTTATTAAGACAAATAGTATAAATAGATAGAGACTTCTAGATGGATATTTGATACTTATGGCGTAGTCCAAGACTCGACAATCACCTCCTAGCTCAATAGCATTAAAACGCATTAAAATCAGCAAAAGAATAAAAAAAAACTATACTCGAGGTCAACTTAACCTGTTTATACTACAAAGTGGATGGATGGTTGGTTTTGCGTTTTATGGCAAAACCAACGACGCAAGGGCCATATTTGGCCAAGCTGCACACCAAACACAAGACAACGAGGGGGAAAAAGCAAAAAGCAGAAGGTTAAGCGAAGGTATAAGAGAAGGAAAAACAGATTACTCGGGAACCTCGGGGTTGTAATGCCCGAACACATCTAAAGACGTGCCCCTGATGGCACTACAAAGTGGAATATTTCACCCCAAAAATAGAGTTCATGAAACAAAAACTTATTTCAGAATAAAAATTAATGTTGGAAAAACAGTGCACCAGTTTGATATCGAATACTTAGTTTAAAGTCAAATGCTCTCGGTTTTGATTTTATTGTTTTATCTTACAAAATAATCTAATTCCTTTTACAAATAATACAATGGCCGCAGTCAGAACCTCGAAAAAAAAGTTTGGTTTGTCGCTCTATGGTTATTTTTTGTTACAGACACTACAGGACAGTTTTAGACACGAAGATAAACCACCAAGAGAGTTTACAACCAAACCTAGACCTGGACTCAAACCAGATCGTTCCCAGAACCTCTAACCCTCCAAATGGTTTCGGCAAGATATCTCGTCCATCAAGATCTGAACAATTTTTTAATGACGAGATATCTCTTTATCAAGATTTTTTATGATGTTTTTATGCTACTTTTTTTATGATGACGAGATCAAGACTTGGTCAATTTTCTTCTAATGACGAGATATATCATCCATCAAGGTCTGGTCAGCTTTGCTGATGACGAGCCACTTCGTCGAGACAACCACCAGGAGGGTTGAATCAAAGCCGAGAGCGCGAACCACTCGCCCATTAGAACATTCCAGACCAAGAATAACGCACGAAAACACATCCGCCTAAACAAACCTCAAAAGAAATTTCGAACTCAAAAATATGGAGGCAAGCACACAAATAGAAATCCCCATCTCAAGAAGTCAAGAAGCCGGAGCATATACAAGGCAAGGAAATACATTTTCGGAAGAAAAGGCAGCAGGAAGAAAAATTCGAATCCTTCTTTTTCACCTGGAGAAGCCCCTGCTGAATAAGAGATGAGCACTGTTTTCCCTTCTACAGGATAGCCTTTAGGGTGATGGCCAGAAGACCCTTTCACCCTTCCCTTATATTTTCCCTGTTTCCCCCATGCTCCGTTCATTGTTCATTCGAAGCAGAGGGAAAAAATAGAACCAACAAGAATAGCCGATCCAAAGCCCTTGTTAAGCATTCACGGATAGTAGTCGGTTCTTCTGGAAGAAAGAAAGCTGGGGAAAAAGCTGCTATTGGTCAATAAGTAATTGTTTTATGCTCTCCGTAGTGTTATGATGGCTAGTCGGCTTTGAAACATTGTTTCAATTATGGTTTCTATTTTCCGCTCCATTTTATCCCTGTAGAAATAAAGGTTTATAAGGAAACGATGGAGTTTTGTTATTTATTCGGGTATCATTTTTTCCAGTGGATCGTATCTATCAGACGGATGGTGGTTGAAGGAATCTACTCTGTAAAAGACAAATTAAGACATTTCCATTGCTATTTCTCACTTTGAAGGCTACTTTTAACATATATTGATATGGATTCAAAACATTTAAAAGAAATTATTTACCCGACGGAAGTTAAGGAACAAATTATTTTTCTAGAAATGTGAAAAATAAGAACGTAATTTTTGTACTCGTAGGAAAATATTTGGCTAATGAACTGGGCCAAGGCTTGCGCAAACCACATTCTGATCAGGGACTTGAGACAATTTGGAAATAAAACCCCAACCTACCGCGGCCCTCGTTGGGCTTTCGGTCGCTCGGTTGGAAGGAGCAGCCGATTAGCAACCGGTTGGTTGGTTGGCTTTTGGATTTTATGGCGCAAGGGCCATATTTGGCCATGCTGCGCCAGACACAAGACATACAATATCAAGTAACAGACACACACAATGAAAGTTTTACTCACACAGAAGAGAGAAATACACACAGGGAGGAATCCACCTGACAGGAATGGAACCTGCACCACCTACAACTCAAAGGTTGCTAGCGCAGTGGGCATATCCCCTGAGCCACGACGGCCCCAGATTAGCAACAGGAGGGTAGAGTTTGAAACTCGATCCAAACTAAGACCGTCGTGTAAGTGGTGGCTGGTGCATGATCAAGTGTGGAAGTGATCCATCTTTGGAGTGATCAAGAAGTTTGGAGAGTGGGATGCCAAATCAAGTGTTGATCTCGGGATCTGATGTATTTGGGGTATTTCAATTAACGTCACACTGGAGCAACACAACGGGCTATTGGTGACGGTCCGGGATCAATCCCAAAGGGAAAGATCCGAGGACAACACCACGTAATTTTGAACCACGGTCAGATGACGAGGCAACACCTGAGCTGGCACCCCACTCTCCAAACTTCCACACCACGCCAACGTGAGGACATTTGAGGCCACGACAGATTTAACGTGCACCAGCCCCCTTTGTACACGACCTCGGGATCTGAACCGTGGGTCAAAATTACTATGTGTTGTCGTCAGATTGATCCCAAACTGTCGCCAGTAGCCCGTTTCGTTGCTCCAATGCGATGTTAATTGCCTACATGCCTACCTTGAAGCATTTTCGATTCGGTAAGCGTACTTTTTTCCTCGATCGCTTTAACTCTAGGAAGTAATCGAACTGTTTAACATCGCGAAACAGGAAAGGGGATATTCAACTCTCACTTCGATCGAAGTCTAATTCAGCAAAAAGTAGACAATAAAGCCGGACCTTTATCGAAACACCGTGGAGGCAATAGAGGAATCAAATCCAGTTAACCAAGTACTATTAAAAGTAATTGAACCTGTCATGAAAAACAAGTTGTAGATTTAAAAACTGAATAGACAGGAACGTCACACGTTCCACATAGGCGTCCTATCGACTAATGTGTTGGTGAAACGTGTGTATCCAATGCGAAAAGTTAATATGTATGGAAACAAAGAAATTTTGTTATTTATTTCTTTTGGATATCATTCTCTCCTGTGGAATCACTATTTTTTCATGGAACGAAGAGATTCTCTTCCATCCCAACTCGAACGATTCGAGGCATTTTCGATTCGGTAAGCGTACTTTTTCGTCGCTCGTTTCAACCGTAGGAAGTAATCTAACTGTTTAATATTCAGGAAGCTGAAAAGGGGGATGTACCAGATTCCTTATCAATCAACTCACTTCCATCGAAATCTAATTCAGCAAAAAGCAGACAATAAAGCCTGATCTTTATCGAAACACAGGGGGCGAGAGTAGAGTTGGCTGCTTTTGGGTTTTATGGCGAAAGAGCCACATTTAGCCAAGCTGTGCCTCTGAGTGCGGTAAGAATAAAGAGGAATCAAATTTAATCTTTACAAGTACTATTTAAAAATAAAACGATGATTAGAAACAAGATGCAGATTTAAAATATGAACAAAGGAAATCCACGCAGAGGCGCCTTCTGAACTAATATGGGTGAAACGTGTGTATCCAATGCGAAGAGTCAATAAACGTTATTAAGGAAACAAAGAAATCCTATTATTTATTTTTCTTTTGGATATCATTCTCTCCTGTGAATCGCTATTTCTTCTCAAAACGAAGGGATTCTCGTTCAATTCGAGGCATTTTCGATTCGGTAAGCGTCCTTTTCCCTCGCTCGCTTCGACTCTGGGAAGTAATCGAACTGTTTAACATTCAGGAAACAGAAAAGGGGATATACCGGATTCCTTATCAATCAACTCTCACTTCCATCGAAGTCTAATTCAGCAAAAAGTAGACAATAGAGCCTGATCTTTTCCGAAACACCGTGTGGGCGAGAATAGAGTGGAAAGCAGCTTTGGAGCTAGCCTCCTTGCGAGACTAGATTGTAAAGAGGCCGGGATGGAACGCAGAAACGGTGGGTGGTAGGGAGGGAGATTGAATTTAAAGTTGTGTGGGGTGCCTTCAATCTTTTCATTCTTATAAGTGATCGCGCGCTCAATCTGCGAGAGATGGGAGTAAAGTCTTAATACATATTTATGTCGAACGTCGGTAGGGTTTTGAAAATTTCGTTGTCGAAAATCACAATGGAGCTGATCCTTTATGGGATTTAAAGGTCGTAGCTGGGTAGGCTTAGATCGTCCGTCATTTCATGGAAAATAAAGCCGTCCTCTTTCTGCTTGATGCTCAAAATGTCAGTCAGTGGATAATGAAATAAAGTTGCCCGGCGTGATATCGCCATTGTTTTTAAACAAATAACATTCTTGATTTGACCTAAGTCATACTTTTGTCAATTGGAAATTTTATTCATTCAGTTCATTTTTCAGTTCGATATCCTCTGAAAGTCCCGATCTAGATTGGGGATTGGATCGGATGTTAGGGTTTTATGGCGCAAGGTCCAAAAGTAGACAAGCTGCAAACACAAGACAGAAAATGACCCAATAAAAGTACAATATACGAGGGGTGTTCAAATGAAAAGGTACGAAACGACACTGTGGGTATAATTGAAGTCTTTATTCAAAAGTAATCACCAGAGGCCTGAGCACAACTATCCCACTGTTTCACGAGCCGAAGGATTCTCTGTTCCCAGAATTCCTGTAGCTGTGACAAGAGCCAGAACTCCACTGTGTCCTTCAGTTCGTCGTCCGAGTTGAAGCGCTTCCCTTTGAGATGTTTTTTAGAGGGCAAAACAGATGGAAGTCGCAGGGCGATATGTCCGGGCTGCAGGGCGGATGCTCAAGCTGCTCCCTCTTGAACTTGACCAGTACACTTTGTGTGACCCTGGAGACGTGTTGACGCGCGTTATCGTGGAGCAGAATCACTCCCTCCGTGAGCAGCCCAGGCCGTTTGCTCTTGATGTCTCACCTACCGGTTTAACACCTTCCACAATCAGAAATCTGATAACACCTCGCTGCTCCTCAATCGTCGAACTTTGCAATGTGAACGCCATGATGTCTTCACACGCACTGCCGCGTCAATTGGACGGAACATACAACTGCCTGCTTCTCTCCTGCGTCATGTGCGGGCACCCGCGCATGCGCACAACCACGCCGGTACTCGTACATTCGCGTCCCTAGATGTCTCACTACGTTATCCCAAAGCGGCATATTCAAATTTCAACCGGTTTGGTTATTACGACGTTTCGTACCTTTTCATTTGAACACCCCTCGTAAAATATTTGAGAATTAAAAGTCCGTGAAGATAAAAGAGATTTAAAATACATGAATAATACGGAGATGAGAATTAAAATATTCAAACAATAATCAGATAGTAAAACAAGATCGTATGCAGCAGAACTAATAATAATTTAATCTACAAATGCATACAATTTTGAGTGTGAAATTTAAAAGATGGTAAAAAATTAGATGAGGTTTAAAAAATCAACCGAACATAAAAACGCGAAAATGTTTGAATGGGGATATCTTGATTGGGAAGTTGGTTGGCATTGGGTTTTATGGCACAAGGGGTCATATTTGGTCATGTTGCGCCAGACACAGGACAGATATCAAGTAATGGGCATACACACACAAGGAAAGTTTTACTGACACAAGAGAAATACACCCTGGGAGTAATCGAAACCTGCAAGATGGGCAGGTGAGGATTAAACAAGAGAGGAAAGATTGCTTATGAAGTCTGTGTTTACTTATATAGTAAAACAACTCTAGAATGGGAACTCAAACATGGTAAAAAATATTTCATTTATTTAAAAGAGTTAATAACTTAAGATTGTTTCCAAATGGGTAAAGAACGCATTCATGGACATATCTTCATAGATTAGATGGTTGGGTTTTACCGCTCAAGAGCCATATTTGGCCAAGCTGCGCCAAAGACAAGACAGACACAAGGAAAAGTTTACTGACAGAGAAACAGAGTACGTTTATGGAATTGAACTTGTGCCACTTACATCTCACACTTAGAAGCTGGGCCGATGCAGTGCGTTGGGACGGTATGTTGCCCCTCAACAACAAGATTCCTTTTTCTAGGGAGAAGGGTGTCCACACGTGGCAAACACATGTGTGAAAGAACACAAGGATTCATATAAAGCAACAGAGGCAAAAGCTTCTCAAAGGGAGCTTTCACCTCCGAAGAGGGAGCTAGCTATGGAGGGAAAAAAAGCAAAAAGTTGATGGTTGGTTCTAGGACATTTTCTATGGCATTAGAGAAATACATCCAGGTAAGTTGCAGGAATCTAACCTGCTTCGCATACATGGATTATAATATTAGGTAGGTAAGTAGGTAGCTTATTAGTGTCTCTTGAGCAACACAAGGGCTATTGGAGACGGTCCTGGATTAATCCATAAGGGGAAGATCCGAGGATAATCACACGTAATTTTGAATCACGGTCAGATGATGATTAGAATATTAGGATGTAGCAGAATAAGAACAGAAGGGATTAATGAAATATACTTTAAAGTTCCGAAGACAAAAAAACAACTATTCTTTTACTCCAGTAACGATGAAGTCAAATGCAGAAAAAGCACTTCGCATACCCAGTTTAACAAGTACGTAGTTGAAATAACGTCGCACTGAAGCAAGACAATTGGCGACGGTCCGGGATCAATCCCGAAAGATCCGAGAATACCTAATTTTGAACCACGGTCAAAATTACTAGGACGAACCCAGTTTAACGGATACAAAAAGCAAACAAACTACAAACAATCAAAACTACTTTTGCGTAGGTAATATAAAATCCTACAGCCCAATTTCAAACTCCGCACTGATAAATTGACAAAGAATTTTCTGCCTCCAGTAATTAGGGGTCTAATACCTGATTGTCCAAAATCCAATTATTCTAGCTGAATAAGTTTGCATACGTCGGTATCTAACCTTTCCTCTTCACTTACCAATGATCCCTGCGATTGGTTAAGATACGCCCACCCAAGAACACGTGGGATATGGAGCGTGAGAGAAATCCTTTCTAGAACAATTTAATAAGCTATGGAAATAAGATTCTGAGCAATTTGGAATCTTTAGGAGATTAAAGGCACGACCGGAGGGTTGTCATAATTTGGGTGTGTTTGGGATGCATATTTGGAAGCGATGCAGGTTCGTTTGTTCGTTTGTTGTCCTTTAATGTATAGTCCAAAAGGATAAAATAGAACTAAAAAAGCAGATTAAAAATTCAAACAAACATAAGACAAAAATTTATCAGATAAAAAGTAAAAGGAGTTTAAAATATAATGAAAACAAAAATGTAACAGTAAAAGTCCTAGATCAAATCACATTGATTGTTCTAAGAGTTAAAATAGAACACTATAGTATAAAAGTTAGGGTAGAAAATGCCAGTCTTCCTTTAACCCTCCCCAATTGTTTCGACGAGATATTTCGTTCAAGATCTGACCAATCTTGCTAATGACGGTATATCTCGTCAAGATATAGCCGACTTTTTGGTAATGGCGAGATTACAATCTGGTCAGTGTTTTCTTCTAATGGCGAAATATCTTTCATCAAGATCCGGTTAGTATTAAGATACCTTGACGAGACAATCAAATATGGGGTTACTTCTGCTCAAAAAATGCGTTTTTTCTGAAGCATTTGAAAAGAGTTGAGGCTATAGAAAACACTTTGAGTGCAAGACTGTCAGATGCCATAGATTTGACTCACGACTTGAATTAGGGAAATCTCAAAACCCAAAAAGAAGTTTTTCTTGGAGAATTTCCGGAGACCCTAAATAAGTTCGAAGGTATGCAACACCTTTCCTGCATGGATCGCCACGGTGTGACGCCAAACACCAAATTTGGCGTTATTTGAAAATTTTTCATACTGAAAAGAAAATTCTGGAAAAACTTCTTTACAGAATCCGGAAAATTAGAATAGTATGCAACTCATTTACATCCATCATAAACCATCATCGCGTCGAAACTGCGCTTAGAATTTCCGATTTTCACTATTAAGGTATTTAAGTAGCTGAATTTACGTCCCGCTGGAGTAATATAAAGGGCAATTGAAAACAGCGCGGGATAAAACACGAAGGGAAAGATCCTAGTGTAACAGCTCATAATTTGGAACCACGGTCAGATGACGAGGTCACACCAGAGGTGGTACCCCCTCTTTAAAGTTCCACACCATGCCAAAGTGAGAACATTTGAATCCCCGACAGATTTAAAGTGCATCAGTCCCTATGTACACAACGGTCTTTATTGGAATCGAGATCGAACTCGCAACCCTCCGGTTGTTAATCTGCTAGCCGGCTACCGCGGCCCCTAAATTCGAAGGGTATCAAAATGGAAGTGATGGTGAGACGCTTCTGACAACAGCTGCGCATAGGAGCTTCAACTGAGAAAATGTCAGTGAGTACAACAGGTAGAGGATTTTAACGATTTAAAATGACGTCAGAACGCAATAAGTGAAGAATGCCAAAGGGAGAGAGGAATGTATAAGAGGATCGAGTCGTAAGTGAAGTTTCCTCAAAAACCAATAAGAGGTTTTACAATTCGAAATAAATAAAAGGTAATTGAATTTTTTTGTCTAACCCTCTTTGTTGTTGTCTCGACGGAGTATCTTGTCATTATCAAACCTGATCCGATACTGATGAACGAGATATCTCGTCATTAGAAGAAATCTGAAGAGATCTTGATGAGCGAGATGTTTTGTCTAAACCACTTTGCTGGTTGATTGACAAGGGTTTTATGGCGCAATTGGACATGCTGCGCCAGACACATGACATACAATATCAATTAATAGACACACACACAATGAAAGTTTTACTGACACAGAAGATAAATACACCCAGAAAGGAATGCACATGGCAGGAATAAAACCCGCGCCGACTACAACTCGAGAACGATGCTAGGGCAGTTTGGTATACCCACCGAGTCTAACGGCAACCTAACCACTTGGAGGGTTAAAAGTATTTTAATCGAAGAAAAACAGAAAATTCTTCGTTGGCCTAAATAAATAATTCAAAATTTCGGTAGTCGAAAAGTTCTCTCGGAAGAATGTACAAACCAGTCATGTTTACTTCAAAGAGAAACGTTACTTCCAATTGAAATACAGCGCCGACAGAAGGAAAACGTTTCACAAACTCAGCAATAGAAGTCATGTGACGTCAAACTTTCCATGGCGCAAACAGAATTTTAAGATACCAACTCACGTAAAGAGCAATAACAGCGCTTGAAAAGTCACAAAAACAAATCTTACTTTTGCAGTTCTTCAAAACTCGATATTGGGATACTCCAGCAAGAAATTACATTTTAGTATGCCTCTTCTTAAACGGCATTGACTATTTGGACAACACTTAAATTCTCAGAGCAATAAAAGAAACAATTTGCCAACAATAAACTGGAACTTTGTCAACAGAGGAAACTTTTATGCTCGTCTGCCTCAGATATAAAGATTAGAAATTGGAGTTTGGCAATAAAAGCGATTTAAGAAGCATAATCGTTGCCATCCAGGGATCAATTAAAGTTCGGGATGTTTATTTAGTTTCTCCTAAGAGCGCCATATTGTTTCTCGTAATAGAACCTTAAATGCGAATTTATAACTCAGAACGGACGAAGTTAAGGGTTAACATATTTTATTTTGAGATACGGGGGTGAATTGCGAGTATCATACAAAAGAATGAGTGTCTTGAGGGTGCAGTATATTTTACCCTAAAGTGACAAATATTTTCCAATAACAGCCGGTTGAAAATATTTTCTATTTATTTGTTTCTTTGAAACTTGCAATAAAATGTAGAGGGTAGAAATAATAGAGAATAAGGCATAGAAAAGGAGTGTAGCCAGGAAAGACAGAGATATAGCTCGATAGTAGGTGACAAAGCAGAAAAGAAACGGATATGAACAATATAAAATCATCCACTAGAGAATTATTTTTTTACCAATGTTGCAGGTTACTTTGAATGGACGTTATTTCAGCTATATAGTTGGTTCGTTTGGGTTCTATGGCGAACAAGCTGCGCCAAGTGCCAGATTAGATATACCCAATAAAAACAGTTAAAAATCTAAACAGACAGCCAAAGTAATAAAACAGTACTCGAAAAATGATACCACAAAAATAAAAAAGTTGAAAAACACGAAAAAGGTTTTATGGCGCAAGGGTCATAATCGGCCAAGCTGCACCAAACACAAAACAGGCCGTCAAGAAATGGACACACAAGAAATGTTTTGCAGGCACAGAAAAAGATAATTACACGCAAGGTAAGTTATAGGAATCGAACCAACGCCACCTACAACTCTAAGGTTGCTAGAGCAGTGCCCACTGCCACCCCTTAAATAAGGCATGGAATTGTGTAACGCCATTGCCATCAATAGACAACTTGTGGCAACGTTTAAAAAGATCTCTAGAATTTGTGTTCTTATCGTTACAACTGTTCGCGTTAAGAATGTTCTAATCGTTGCAACTGTTCGCGTTAAGAATTCTTCGACTAGCTAGTATGCCACAAAACCTTTCTCCGTGCGCATGTCCAAACGATTTGGTATTTATTTATCAGTATTAACTGTTACGTCTGAACAAATTATGTTTCCTTGTTCCTCAGATGCTTATGGCACAGTTGATAACACGCTGAAATAACCTCGAATAATTGATTGTTGCTAGGCAGCATTTGAGTTGGGGTTCTTCCGGAAGCCAGAACCGGAACCACTAAAAGTGGTGGCCCCCAAAACCATTACAAAAACTTGGCCGTAGATGCTATACGCGGGTAAGCTAGTTAACTTTAATTTACAAACCCAACCAATTATTACGTCCTGTGATCCCAAAGAGAAAAGTAGAAAGGATTTCATGTAATTGATCTAAGTATCTTTAAAAGTAGTTGGGCTGTCCGCCATTACAAAGTGGGATAGAAGCCCAGGCGAGAGTAATGAGTTTCCGACTGGGCCACCAAGGAATGCCTCAGCCGAGTGTAATATTTCCGGCCGGAGATTTCCGCTTCGACCCTTTCCTGAAGACCTATCAACGGTGTCAAAGCAAGGGTCAGTGTGACATTGGGGAAGAAGGGGGCATCTCCACGTTTCAATTCCGAAATTTCTAGTTTGAGAACGACATAAGATTAACTGGAATTGGTCATGGAATAGCCATACGAGGTGACTAAGAACCACTTCACAGATTCGAGTCAATTGGAATCAAATCTTAATCCGGTAGACACCGGCTATAAATATCACCAAATATAAACACTTATATTTATTCCTTATATAGGACAACTGTTTTTTTTATAATAAAAGTCTTTGGTTATTTCTAATTTGAGATGATAGTTATTATTAATTGCCAATGTTAATAGCCTCGTTTACTAACATAATAGTCAACGAAGTGATTAGAGATTATTGTAATAGTTAACAGTTAGTTTTAGTTTAAAACAAACACTGAGTTAGTGAATAAATTCATCAGTTATTAACAATTAGTAATTGACATTATTAACAATTATCAGTTAGAATTATTGCTAAAGTTATTTAAAGTTCTTTAATATATTTCTAATATATATAGATTTCTATTATTTCTATAAAGTATAATATTTGAAAAATAAATATTTATTATTAATAAAATATTTTATAAATTTATGTGGAGTTTAATTTACTATTTTTGTAACAAGTTTTGTCACTTTGAAGGTTTATTTATAGCATTTAGGGATGCTTCACACCAACAGAATCCTGGTGAATCTGAACAGAAACTGAGAAAAGTAGATTCGGGTGCATTGAAATAGAACGCTCCGGATTAGGATAATGTGATGCATTTTAAGACAAACAAGCTATTTCTCAAGGAAGAGGGCCTACAGTGGCACATCGGGTTTGCGACCATTTTTGAACTTTGCAACCGATTTGTTGTCACTGATACCGAATTGGGTTGAATATATTTGATAGATTTTCCCCTTGATACCCATCTGAATCCTAAAAAACTGATCACTGTACGGTACTCTTTGGTGTAAAAGAAAAGCTGATTTTGTGCGACGATTTAAAGCGACAATTGTTAAAGGTCTCGGCAACTACTTGTGAATTTGACTCAGCAACTTCAAACCTGGGCAGCAGTGATAAGACAAATACCTCCCCCAGCCAATGCAGTCAACAGAAACACAAATACAAATGCACTGCAGATAATTATTCACTCAACGTCGTACATTATTTCTCTTCAGATAAAATTATATTAGTTCTCTATCTTTTTTAAAAGAGGTTCCTATCTTTTCTAAAAAAAAGTTCGTATTGTTTCTAAAAATGTTTCTATCTTTTCTAAAAGTGTATCTATATAATTTTTAAATGTTTCTATCTTTTTTAAAAGTGTATCTATATAATTTTTAAATGTTTCTATCTTTTTTAAAAGTGTATCTATCTTTTCTAAAAGTGCATCTATCTTTTCTAAAAGTGTATCTATCTTTTCTAAAATGTTTTTCTATCGTTTGTAAAAATGTTTTCTATCGTTTCTAAAAAAATTTCTATTGTTTCTAAAAAAGGCTTCTATTGTTTCTAAAAAAGGTTTGTATTGTTCCTAAGAAACGTTTTTAATACTTCTAAAAAGATATCTGATGTTTCTAAAACATTCTACATTCTCAAAAACATTCTATATATACTTCTCTTTTCAACAAAGGTTTCAATATTTTCAGAAATGTTTCAATCGCTTCTGAAAAAGTCTCCATCTTTTCTAAAAGAAATTTACATTCAAAATATTTTAAAGGAATGGAACTGAGAAAATCTATAAAATAAGGATGTAGTGTTTGTTTGTACATTGAATATTTTCTATCCATTTCAAGTTTTATGTCTATTTTGGGCCCTTCTGATGCAAAATCCGTCTCTTGCGCGTTTAGTCTGTCCATCTGTCTGTATGTATGTGTATGCCCGTGCTACGTCCAAACGGTTGAATATATTTTCATGAAACTTTGCATACTGTGAGTACTTACATTTCGTGACTGAAATGAGTTGCGTTTGTCTGTTCGTAATCCCGTTCTATGTCTGATTATGAGTCTGTGTTTGCACAAGTATCACATAAAATGTATTCAACATATTTTAATGCAACGTTCTGTATTTTATACATTGTATTTTAGTTTAGTGAATACGTTATTTTACATTCCTTTCTTACATATTTAGACAAGTTTCATGCTAAAACATTTGAGTAACTATACTTAAATCAACCATAATTTGGTAGTTTTGGAATAGCTGGAAGGTATATTGAGCATTTGCAATTACTTGGATTGTTTTACCAGTGCTGCTGAAAAATCAATTATTTTTCCCAAAACTAGTTTTACGGAATTTAAATTCTAATACTTTATTTTTAGACTTATTTTTTTCTTTACGAAAGATAAAAAATTATGAATATTTGGGACAGACGATAAAGAGAATAAAACATTATAAATAAAATATGCAGAACAAGACCTTTTAAAATAGGACTGGTAGCTAATATGGCAACCTTGGTATTTTTTTTAATCGTTTGCTTTTTAAATTTGTGTCCGTTATATTAAAAGAATCTATTTTGTAAGGAAAAAACAGATACATTCGTTACTTTTATTAGTGTGGTAGTTGTTACATGAGATGAATAGAAAATTCAGTTTATTAACGAAAGCGGTAGTTAACCAATTCAAACCGAGTACGGACGGATAATTCAGTTAGTACGAAATAAAACTATTCCGATATATCAAGTCGCCAAAGAAACACTCTACACAAAGTAAACTTTTGATTACAAATTTCAATTACAGACATTTTGAAAAGTGGAATCTCAAAGCATGCACAACATTCACAGAAACGGAACCAGATGTTAAACATCCGTCAGCCAAAAATCATTCCCTCTCGCTGAATATCATCCTCGAATCTGATTCCAAACTTTAAACATAACGTCGCACACAAAGAAACTGAAAAATACGAAAATCCTTTCGGGTTTTAATTGAATCCGTGGCTGTCGTGTTTAACGCTTTGATGATTCCTTTTACCGTCAGTGCCCGCTTAATTTTCTTTTAAGAAATTCCAAGTCCTATTATTTGTCAGAAGAGCACATTGATCGAAGCTGGAATCTTTCGCCCAGATAGCAGAATGACAATATTGAAATAAAATTCACGGGTCGAAGAATTTTTCAATTTTGCACATTTAACATCCTGTTTGATGGTAATAACTTCACATGATTCTTTTCCGCGTTATTTTTGGTTTTAATAACGCGCTTTGTGATTCCTGTTTCGAGGAGCCAGGCGCAAAAAGCGAAAGAAACAATGAAATAAATAGAAAGTAATGTTATGAAGAGGAATTGGAAAAGATACGATGTAATTTCCGGTCTGTAATTGAAAACGAACCAAGATGGCGAGGGGAGTTTCGGGAGATGTTTCAAACACGGCTTCGAATGAAATCGAACTTATATTTTCGAGGACAGTTGGAAATCAAAAATTTGAAAAGTGCACGCCGTCATTCCTTCATCATAAATTTCTTTACTTGCTTGCTCAACGCTGTAGTTTACGTTTTTAGGAGTTTTATTAACTCATTAGGAAGACTAAGATTTTAACTGATTTTTACTTCCGAAATCACTAATAAATAAAAAAAAAGCAAATGTTTTAAATTAACAAATCTATTCCGATTATTTTAATAAGAACTATTAATGCTTAAATAAGCAATATTTTAGATTAGATTCAGGGTAAATGCATACATAGAAATAATTAATACTTAACTTAACTAAAGCCTCAACTAAAACTTAATTCGCCTAAATAAATTTAAGAAATAATTCAAGGGTTTTATTGTCTAACTTTCGTTTTGCCACTTATTTCAATAGATTGATTACTTCATGGGGTGTTTAAAACCTTTCCGAAATTTGTACCTGAAAGTATTTTTCTTCTGTGAACTCTCAGGGGCACACCTTTAGGTGTGTAAGGGCATCACAGCCCCGAGGTACCCGAATGATCTGTTCTCTCTTCTCTTTTACCCTAGCCTACCCTTCTGCTTTTGGCTTTTTATCCCCTCCCTCGTTGTCATCTTGTGTTTGGCGCAGCTTGGCCAAATATGGCCCTCTCGCCATAACTCAAATCTAAACCAACCTCTCTTCTGTATTAGAAAAGCATCCCTTACATTATGTCAATATCATTGACGCAGTTTGGTCAGATTGAGCCCAAAACTCAGCCAACTTGCATAGCGGTACCTGTCCTAATAGTCCTATCCACGTTAATGGTACGGGATTGGAATATAATCCACATTTATTTCATTTTATCTTCAAAAATATTCTACAGAGCACTTAAAAATATTAAGTTGAACTTCCGACCAACCAATCTTCCTAAGCGCAAAAGCTTCAATATTTTTTTTTATTTGTCATTTTGTGTACGTTTTACCCATTTCAAAACAATGCTGACCTTTAACGAATTTAATGCATCAATGGTATCTTTTCAATTCCATCTCCATATTGCACATGCAGGAGCTTCAAACTTCATAATCCAAACACGGAACCCACTTTTACTAGTGTTATTACCTCTGGTCATAACCATTTCAAAAGCAGTCCATCGAACGGAGCTCATTGATTCAGGTATGTGCTCATAAGTCCACCAGGCTCTTCCAACAAACCGGATGGCACATTTTAGTCCCATATAATAAGTATTCAATTTGACTGCATCAGCATATCAATTGGGATTCCGGATGGCCTTTGATGTGGGTGCTATCGGAAGCGACCAATCATTTCACATGGCGGCACAAAGGTGATGGAAACAAGCTTTAATGAATCGATTTGTCAAACCCGATAAGCTTGCTGAGATGAGATGATTCAATCTTGCTAAGCTCTAGGACCATTTACAAAGTATTGCTGCCTCTTAAATCGCTGGATTAATGTTAGAAATCACATAATTTCAAAGTTCAGTTTTAAATTGCCGACTGAAATGTTTGGTATTATTGTCTCAGTGACTAAATACTTGGAAGCAGCATGCGAGATTATTCCTTATTGTATTGTACACGAACATCTTGCCTAATTAATGGATTTGAAATGCACCTTTAAGCTAATTTGATTTCAACGAAACCTATTGTAATTAACAATGAATGTGTGAGATTTTAATCAAGGTAGTTACGCTTTTAATTTGGCATTCCGATTAAAACCTTTATCCTATTTCCGTTTCATGGTAGAAACAGGTTATGAACATAATTGAATATCATATTAAGTTCTCATATCTAGTCAGCATAAATGTGTAATTGTTGAGAACCTTTATCGAACAAATTTTCGGCGGAATTAAATGCGTAAATAATACAATGTTAACGCCAAGAAAGTTGTTGGTTAAACTGAGAACTGAAATATGGATTGATATATCTCTCGGGAATTAAAGACGAATTTTGACTTACTGGATAGAACCTCCTCTAGAGAAATGAGGATAGATTGCTAAGCACCAATTATTTCTCGTATTACTAACAGCCGAAAACTTTCCAGACAAGATAATATAATGCAATATATAGATAATCACTGCTGTTTAGAAGATAAAGATTGGGTTGGCTTTGGGCTAATGAAAGGCACAAAGGTCTTCATAAAAACATGTGCTCATGGAATTTTACGCTGAACGTTTCAGAGTTCAATGTACACGCAAACTTTCTCCAGAGCTTTTTTACCTGATATTTTTTGGTTTATCTTGTGTAGTTTTTATATATAATAGTCATTGTATGAGCCAGAATTAGAGGTTTTTTGGAAGCCTTTCGTCTCTTGATTGGTCAAATCTGGTTTACACTTCTTTGATATTCGAAACTAGTCGAATTTATCATTTTGGGTGAGTTGGTTGGTTCGTTTGGGTTTACGGCCCAAGGGCCTAGTACTACAGGTTCTTTTGTAGAAGCCTTCCGTATCTTGATTGGTCAGATCTAGTTTGAAATTCTTTCACATCAGACATCCTAACTGTCCTTTACATATTCTGCGTGATTTTGACCAGTCTTTGAAATAATCAATCTGGAGTATGATGGGTGGTGGGTTTTTATGACGAAGGGCAAGATCTGGGCAAAGAAATGTTTTACTAGTCGAGTAAACGGACGTTTACACATACAAGGAAAGTTTTACAGACACAGAAGACAGAAATAAATTAATTGTAGCTACAGGAATCAAACCTGCACCGGCCACAGCTCGTTGGCTACTGAGCCACGGTTTCTATGGTAATGCTACATGAATTGGGTGATTAGTTTGAGTTTTATGGTGCAAGGGGTATTAAAAAGGACTTGCCCATTTTGGATGAGAGCAGGACACTTGAAAACATTTGGCAAAACAATGTGGATATACCTACCTTACTTAAGTGGCTCAGTGGGTTTGCCCACTGCGTTATTAACCAGCGAGATGTGGGTGAAGCAGATTCAATTTCTTCCTTGAGTATATTTCTCTCTTCTGTACCAGTAAGACTTCCCTTTTTTGTATGTCAATTTACATGACATTGTTAAGGACAGCTTAGACAAATATAGGCCTAGCGTCATAAAACCTAACCAACCTGCCGCATTTAATTGAACTTACCGAAAAGCTGAGAGAATTCTTTGATTTCTACTGTTTTTAGACCATCTTATATTAATCATTACCAAAGCCCATCATTTATATTCCATTTCATTTGTTTTCACGAAAATTCTCTCTATTTCGAAGTTTTCTATTACGAACTTCCCAAATGATGATCCTCCATAAAGTATCGCGGAAAGAACATCGTTAAAAACTTAAGTTACCCGTAAATGAATTCTCCTTCCGTAAATAAGCTGGAAACGTTTACGAGAATGCTAATTAGAGCATAAAAACACTGATATGAAAGAGAAAAAAACAAAATGGCGCTTTTCAAGCCTCGCAGTTTTACAAAAGGAGCACGTAATTAATTTAGTTAAAACTCCACTGCTGCTAATTTTAGAACAATTAACTTAAAAATCAACCCTTATTTTATTTAATGATACCCTAATCAAACATTAATTAGATTTCCATAATTGAAATTCTTTCCCTCATTGACAATGTTTCGAAACTACAACCGCCTGAAACTAAAAGTACTAATGAAAACTTAAAATAACTAGCATTTTTTAACGACGTACATCCAGAGACGGGGAATTTGCTTAATCCAATTTAATCAGAATATGCTTCCATCTGTTAAATTTGGTGGAAAAGAATTGAGTTTTATTTTTCATCGATTCTAGTAACACTTCTATAAATAATGATAAATTGAGTTTGGATTTCAACGCTTTTTAGAAAAATAATTATCATTGCACGGTAGAAGTATTTGATGATAAATAGTGAGTGTAAGTCTTATGATGAAAAAATGCCTTGTGTTGGAAGGATGTTAATCCTTTGAGCGTCACGAGATTTCCGAAAGCAGTGTAGTGCTTTTCTCCCCACAAAACATTAAGCCTAAATACCCACATTTATTTGGTTGAAAGAGTTCCAGGAAAAATTACATTGGTCAAGCAGGTTAAAACTGATTTGAAGTCAAATAGGGAAGGCTGCAGATTGCGCAACGGATATAGGATTGCGAACCTCTAAGAGGATTACACTAGGATTGGATTGAATTTTGGGGTTTTATTGCACAAAGTTCAAAAGCGGACAAGCTGTGCCATACAAAAGATAAAATATGACCCAATAAAAGTATAAAATATTTAAAAATTAATAATCTAAGACAAAGTTAAAGGGTAGATTTGAAGCATCTATAAATGAGAATAAAAATATTTAAATAATAGTTAAATGATACAAGACCATCATCTTTTGCAGCATAACCATAGAATTTAATTCACATAAAATTTTGAGTGTGAAATATAAAGGATTGAATTATAAGAGAATTTGAAAAAAATATATTTGTCGTTTTGAATTTGAAAAAAAAAATTAGATGATATATAAAAAGCAATTGAACGTAAAAATGAGTGTTAAACTAGGATTCCTAAGATTGCAACAAATTTCTTAAAGCAATTTCTAACAGGCGGAATTCAGCATTTACTGTTAATTTATTCAGCTTTAAAGGGGCGACCCCAGTACAGAAATTCATTTTATAATTTTCATGTTGCACGGTAGAACTTAAGTTGTATTGATTCAAAGATAAATTTAATCTTAATATGACTTCCTCTCCATCCTAGAAACAAATGTCAGAATTCCTTTTAACTAGAAAGCCTAGGGTATACCAGTACTGAATGCGAGCTCTTGATGTTCAAACCAACACATCGAGAAAATTGGGTGCTTTTATATCCAATGAGTGTCCACATACATTATGGGAAGTTACAATAAAATATAAGTGTGCCGACATTTAACCACAACCACCATGAACTCAAACATCCCAATTTCAGAGCAGGGCCACTCATTACGTAGAAGTGTTGGGATCCCTTTAAACCAGATGGCGGCCAAGATATATACCAGAAGTGGACTGCAGAGGGTAGAAATATGGCAAAGGGTATATAATTCTTATTAGCAATGTCACTGGGTCTGTAAACATGGGTTGGTTGGTTTCGGGTTTTATGGTGCAAGGGTCATATTTGAACAAGCTGCGCCAAATGCAAACATTATGGGAAATTTTGCAAGATATAACAGTTCTGCTCTCATTTAACCCGCCACCATACGCAACTCAAACATCCTATCTAGGAATCAAGACCACCCATTATATAGAAACAAATGTCAGGATTCGTTTAAACAAAAATTATACCAATACTGGAAGAGATCTCTGGATAATCAGACCAACTCGTATATCGAGAAAGTGTGAGTCCAAGCATCCAGGAGTGGGTGATTAATTTTTATAAGCGGTCACTAAGCGAGAAAGCAGTTTCGGCTATCCGAATCTTATCCAACGCTCGAAGTTTGCCCAAGGCTAACCCTGAAAACGTCATTAAAGCGAATCGCGGCTATAGGAATGAAAAGGCTGCACTTTTCCTGGGATATTGAGTTAGGCCAAACAGGACCGGGCTTTTAGAGAAGGACCGGGTAGGAAACTCGATTTGGACTTGGATTCGGGAGAGAATTTGCCTCGCTTCCTGCCGGCGCCCCTCTTTTTCCCGGGAGAGGCCTTCGGGCAGAAGGTGAAAGCCATTTAGTGCCGTTGATTTGATTAATGGCTTCGAGGAAACAGTGGAAAAGGTGTTGTTTCTGGATGAGGGAGGCGGGCACTCCGGACTTGGAAGTGGATTGTTTTAGATACTTAACTAAACCAGTGTTTATTGGTGTTTTATATTGCGCTGTGGTAAACTATGTGGGCAGAAATGAATAAAAGCGCCTCGTTTTATCCTTGGATGGGACTCATTCAAGAAACATTTTGGTTTGGATTGGTGTTCTAGTCCTTTTGACGTAGGACTTCGTCAAATTGACTTTCATTTGACGTCATCCCCCTATCATCCGCGGACCTAAATCTGCGGGGTGTATGGGGGGGGGGGCTTACGGCTGACCGCATTGGCAAAATAGGTCCCAATTCGAATCATTTCATCGATAAAAATACGTTCCGAATCGTCAAAAAATACGTGTCACGATGGCATATCAGTAAACAACATGAAGTTCAATTCACATACTTATTTCCCTGACGTTGTTTGCAGCAGATTGGTCAGATATGGCCTTTGCACCACAAAATCGGAAAACAACCATTAAATTCGTACACTGCGCAATACATTGTGCTCGCGATGCTTCTCTCCGTGAACAGGAAAGGATGTAATATTTTTCCGTGTGCCATTGCGTTTGTCTCAGTCTATCTCGGTAATCGTGACAGCAACCCAACTGTGCTTGAAGCCACCATGAACCAAATCTATAAAAACTACACTTAAAATTTCCGATTTTTCCCTATTAAGGTATTTAAACAGGTAGGTAATTGAATAAACGTAGCACTGGAGCAACACACAATACCGACGACGGTCCGGGATCAATCCCGAACCCTAGGAGAACACCTCGTAATTTTGAACACGGTCATATGACGAGGTATTTAAACAGAAATAACAAGCGCAAAATAATCCATTTCGGCGCGCATTACAAACCAAGCCACGCCGAGCAAGGCTATCAATAAGTCAAAGCAAAATCCCGATTAAATCCTCGATCTGAAGCAGGACCAGAAGTGATTACATCTAAACAGGAGGGTGTCCACATCATCTATCAACGCAGAATACCCTAATCGAAAACTCACCCACGCTTTCTACAATACATGCAGAATAATAATGAAACGCTCAAATTTCCACGACGGTCGGGTGGTCGGGGGAAACTAAGTTCCAGCTTGATGGACGGATTAATAAATTGTTGATGGTCTGCAGGGGCTGATCCAGAGTGGGGTGAGCCAACTGGGGCGTTCGGATTTGATGAGCGTAAGCACAGGAGACAGGTGGTTCTGTTCCTCGGACGTGTTTATTTGGATAAGGAAGTGGGGAGAAAGCGGTTTTCGTCGAGTGGTGAAGGGGTCGCTGTACAGCGAAATGTGGGAGGATTGAATTGGATGTAGTGTTTTATGACGCAACGTCCACAAGCGGACAGGCTGCCAAACACAAGACAGAATATGACCCAATAGAAACACAAATAATTTAAAAATCACGTCCAAGACAAAGATAAAAGGTAGATTTAAAACATGTAAAATGTACAGATGAGAATAAAAATATTCAAGCAAGTCAGATCATCGTCTGGAGCATAAGTAATGAAACTGAAGAACTTAATTTACATGTATAAAATTTGAGTGTGAAATTGAAAAGATGGAAAATAATTAGATAAAGTTTAAAAACCAACTGAACGTAAAAACGCGAAAAGGTTTCAATGGGGATTCTCTCCAATCAAATCTCGCAGATTTAAAATTGTGCTTTGACAAAATTTGATACGTTGATGATTAAAACCAGGACAGACATTTAAAATGTGAAAAACAGAAAATGAAGTAGAGCATGAGTTGCAAATGGGTGAGCTCTCGTAATAAAAGATGACGCTGGGTGAAACGTGTGTCCAATGCGAAGGGGGGTCAGTTTGACATCCGTCCTCCGCACTGGAGACACTGGCCCCTGATGAATGATGGGTTTTAAAGAATGCAATTTGTTGGTAACTTGCAGATTCGATGACTCTTGCCACAAGGAGCCGACGAAATCCTTTGTGGACATCTTGAGCGAAATGGGAGAGATCTTGTGTTCAAATATGTTGCTTGCTAATTTCCAGTAGATCGCATATTATAAATTTTGACATTTTATTTTAGAAGAGGTATAAAGGATTTAGGGATATAACTTTCACTATATTTAATTGAGACATCAATTTAATTTCAAAAATATATTTAACCGATGGCTGGGTTTTCTCTAGTGGGAATCTCGTTATTAGCAAAACTGTCAAGATTTTAATGGATGAGATATCTCGGCCTTAAAAAAACTGACCATATCTTAATAACGTCATAGACAAATCGGCAGTACCTTGATGACGAGATATCTCGGCATAAGCAAAATTAGTCAGATATTGATGGACGAGATGTCTCGTCGAAACCACTTGAAGGGTTATGGTTGGTAGAGTTAATTAACGTAAAACTGCAACACAACGGGCTATTGGAGGGTTAAGAAATTGATGGTAAAGGGAGATCTTGCAGAGATTAATACTGGCCTATAGAGTTCTAATTCAATGAAGTGGTAAAATTATTTCTTTAAGTCTTTTCTAACCGTCACTTTTTAAAGTCTCGTGAACAAGCACTATCTACTTTGCTTAAAAGTATCGATATTTCTCGGTTAGTCTCCTTCAAGCGGAGGGAGTAGTCCCTCCCCTCGAACTAACAAAAGTCATGACGGTTGGTGGTCATTTTATGATGCAATGATCATATTTGTCAAAAGCAAGATAAGCAACGTCATGTTGTGGATATAAACACGCTAAGTTTTACTGGAAATGAATAGAGAAATACACAGAAGGTGGGAATAGAATCTGAGGAATCGAATAAACACCGCCTACAATTCGTAGGTTGCTAGAGCAATGGGCAAACTCACTGAGCCATGGCTGTTCCCTGTCTCTACGGATATAGGGATATCCGCAAGGACTTCTTGATGTGGATGACGTAAAGCGCAGTGGACTTGTTTTCCATAGGGTGTGGAAACTAAACTTCGGTATCACTAGCCAGATTATATCATAGGATCTGCCTCAAAGTATTGTAGTTCGCCGCAGTCCTCTTGCGAGGTGAACAGCAAACAGATTTAAGGTCATTTGTTATTGTCCTCTACTCTTTGCTGCTTTTTAGGACGTACTGAATCGGGCCGATGTAGGCTATCGGTTTTTTACGTGGTGGCCGAGGTTAGCTTTCTCTATTCAATAAGGAACACTTCTTAATAAGGTTTCCACGATAATATAGCAAATAGATTAATACATTCTTCTTTCATGGTTGACACGATTTGACGCAAACCTTCGAAATTATTGTCACCAGGAAAATTTTCTCCTTACCCGAAAATCAGAAAAATATTTGTTTTGGTTGTAGAGATTTCAACCAAGTCCTGCAAAAATAAGATACGCAAAATAATCCATTTCATCCCATTATAAAACAAGCTACGCAGAGCAACGCTATTAATAAGTCAAAGCAAAATATCGATTAAGTCCTTGACCAGGCGTTATTACATCAAAATAGAAGGGCATCCACATCATCTATCACCGTAGAATATTCAAATCGGAAACTCGCCCCCCACTTCCCAAAATACAATAGAATAATGGACACATTTTTCCAGCACATGTTCCAGCTTGATGGACAGATTAATAAATTGTTGATGGAGTGAAGGGCCGATCCATAGAGGTGTGCCAACAGGGGCGTTCGTATGAGATGAGCGTAAACACAAGAGGCAGGTGGTTCTCTTCGTCGAATGTGTTTATTTGGGTAAGGAAGTGGATGAATTAGTGAAATGGTGAACGCGTCGTTGCACGACGAAATGGGAGGTTTTGAATGGAAATATTTCTGTACGAAGTAAAATGATATTATATTTTAGAGCTGGTTATACCTTTAGAAATATTTTTGTTGCAGAAGGAGCATATGTTATGAACAAATGAGAATTGATTTATTTGCCAAGTTTAATTTTAAAATACTATATTTTAGTCTCCCACCTGAATTCCGAGGCACATTGCTAGGTTAGACTGGGACCCCAGTACTAGGTTAGATGATAATCCTAGTACTAGATTAGACGTTTTTAGACTAGGTTAGACGGATACCAATACTAGGTTAAATGGCTCCCCAGTGCTAGGTTAGATGGGGCCCCAGTACCGGCAGGTTCTTCATAATATAGAGATTCGTATCCCACGTACCTCAATATTTAACTCGCACAAATATATGTAGAGTTGCTATTTTCCTATGCGCACTGCCGTCGTGGCTAAGTGTGAATTCCCACTGCGATAGCAACCTGCAAGTTGCAGGTGGGGTAGGTTCAATTCCAATTAACTTATCCTGGGTGTATTTCTCTATTGTATTTTTATGTTTGATGTTATCTGTCTTCTATTTTACGAAGCTAGGACCAAATATGGCCCTATTATTAAACTATATTAAGCTTCTGAGGGGTTTTACACATATATTCGTTTTGCAACCTGCCTTCTTTCCTGTATGACTTATAACTAGTTTTGACTTTCTTAACCATTAAAATATTTCCTAAGATTCTTGTAACCAATGTGTTTATTTATTCCTTGAGTTGCAAAAAAATACTACAAAACTCAGATATCTCGTGAGAGGGTTAAGAAATTGAACAATCTCCGAAATCGCGGGACATATTTGATAACTGTCCAGTTCTAAGTTTCTAATAACAAAAATATTTTTGTATTAGAAACTTATATATATATACTTATATATAAACAAAAATATTTTTGTTAGGCAAAATTTTTTAGCTATTAGAACATATTTGTTTGTGTATGGAATTGACTCAAACCATTGTTGCATCAAGCTCTGAAAGAGTTAAAGTATTTTTCTTTGAAAATCTCCCACTGTTTATCCTATTCTTCGTGCTTTTCTTCCATTTTCGAAAATGGGCTTCATAGCTATTTCATAAATGAGCTCTATTGTCGTTGGAGGGTCGATATTTGTATGCTTTTTGAACGCAATGCAGTATTTTTCTAAGCTGCTTAATACACAATACTCTATCATAAAAAGGTTTTATCTCATTAATATAGCTTAACCCTCCAAGGGGCTTTAACGAGATTATCTCGTCCATCAAGATCTAACTTTACTAATGGCAAGATACAGGCATTAGCAAAATCGGCAACATCACGTCATCAAAATATTGCTGATATTTGACGATAACGAGATCAAGATCTAGTTAGTTTTTTCTAATGACGATATATCTCGTTTTGCTAATCACGAGATACCTCGTCCAGACAATCACTGCGAGGGTTAAATGTTTTTGGAAAAATAAAACAAGAATAAATAAGTAAAATTTAAAAAAAATTATGCAACATTCTCTAGCAAGTTTTTAAATTACACGAGTAAATTTATTTAATATGAAAATTATTTTATCCACCTTATTGACATATGCAGCTTTAAAAAATTATTAAAAACTAAAACACAAATGATATTTTTCTTTAGTGATCGTTGAACATGCTTCCTGAAGATATAATTAAAAATTCAGAGCACATACAATGTGGGGTTCCTCTCAGAAACAAACAGTTCACATTTTTAAAAAGGTATCGAATATACAAATCAAACGGTAGAATAAAGGATAAAATACAAATCAAACTTGGTCAATAGTCTAAAAACGTCAAAAATGACTAATAAAGAGAGTAAATATACACGATAAATAAAAATTCTCCTTTTGCTATTTTGATGGAACAAAACACACAATGCCATCAGGACCAAAATAACATTCCTCTAGTTTATTATAGTTCTGATGATGGATGACATTTTGATTTACCAAAATAGTTATATAACAATTTCATTTCTCACCTTGTTTTCGTTTTCCTTATTAGTATCGATTAGTATCCCTTATTAATCGGGAAATTGAATATAGCAGTGAATGTAATTTTTCCTTTGTTTCGTATTTTACAAAACAAGCTCGATACATAAAAGAGAAAAACAAAGTTGTAGTTGTTAGATTTTGAAATTACGGACACGATAAATTGACACCGCGATTTCAAAGCGAAAAATTTAGTATTGCACGATAAGCAATTTTGAATATGAATTTTTCAAAATGAAGACTCAAATAACATTAAAATGCAAAACTAAAATGAGGTTGGCATGAACATGTTTTCAAAATCCGATATCTTTTAACACATCTTTTGTGATATCTCATCACGATCACGATATCTTTTGTGATTCAAATGACACCGTGATTTAAATGCGGAAAAATGTGTATTGCAGAGAAAGCAATTCTGTGCGTCATGAATCTTTCATGCATTTCCATAATAAATACAAAAAACATAAAAATGGAAAACTAAAATGGGGTAAGCGCGAACATGTCTTCAGTCTAACATCTTTTGAAACGATTCAAGCGACACTAAAATTCGAAAGCGGGAAATTGAGTAATGCAGAAAGTGATTTAGAACATTAATTTTTCGTGCATTTAAAAAAATAAAAATGCAAAAATGCAGAAGTCAAATTTTGAAAATACAGACGCATCGACTTTTGCGTAAATCGACAACACTACAATTTCAAAGCGGGGAATTCAGTATTGCTGAAAGTAATTTTTAATATCAATTTTTCGTGTATCCAAAAAAATAAAAATGAAAAACAAAATTCAAAAATCAGGTTTTGAAAATAGACACATTAACTTTTGAAAACAAGCGACTCAGCCGACACTAAGAGCCAAAATCACAACCGACGACACACAAAACGGGAAAAACGCTCAGAAAATCACTCACCACCTGTGGGAGTTTCATGACGGCAAAGGCACACAGGATCGCAGACGGAACAACCCCCCGTCCGGGAAAACAAAACCCGAATCGCCCTCCGGATCGATCCCGACCGGATCAATCAAAAACTCTTCCTTCACTCTTTAAGGACTAGGACTTTTCTCTCCACAGCGGCAGGGGTGTCGTCGCAGATCCCGCGTCCACGAAGCGATGCGACCGGAGGTATGATCATCAGAGCGAAGCCTAAGACGCGACTGAGGGGAGATGGTCCGCGGGCAGTAGTCGGGACTGCCGGCCCACGGAGCACTTGCGCCGACGCACGTTTCGGATGTGCCGTGATCGATGCTTTTTTTGTTGCCGTTACCGGGGATCTTTGACTTGGGTGGAGAGAGATGTTAAATCTTGTGTTCATCGCTCAATTTGGGGACGTAGGGAGAAACGAAGGGACTTTGTTTTGGGGTCATTGAGGGAGTGTCTTGTGGTGTTTGATTTGATTGAGGCAGGAGATTTAGTAGTAACTGATAACCATGTCTCGTAGTGACAGGAAAGTAATTAATATTATGATAAAGTAAATATATTATCATTTCCGCGTAGTACTCAAAATGTTATTTTTAAAATCGTTAGAAAAATGATTTAAAAAAAATCAAATTAATTATTTTTATTTTGAAATTTGCAAGTATAAAATTTTGAAATTTTATTTGTTAACACTTAAAGTGGTTTTGACGAGATATCTCGTCCATCAACATCATACAAATTTGCCTAATTACCAGATATCTCGTCTTCAAGATATAGCCTATTTTTTCATGGTGACAGGGTATCTCGCCCATTAAGATCTGATCAATTTTTTCTAACGACGAGATATCTCGTCCGATAACCACAAGGAGGGTTAAAACAAATAACATATCAAGAAAAAACTTGAATTGGTTGAGTCGGGTTTTATGGCGCAAGAACCATTTTGGACCATGCTGCGTTAAACAAGACAGACAACATCAAGCACTGGACATACACACAGAAGAGAAATATACCTAAGGAGGAATCAAACCTGCGTCACCTACGACTCGCAGGTTGCTAGCTCAGTACATTCCCACTTAGCCATGCCGGCCCCAAAAAGCTTGAATTGGTTGGTTTGGATTTTGTGGCGTAAGCTCCAAAACCTGACAAGCTACACTAAACGCAAGACAAAATTTGACCCATTAAAAACAGATAGTGTACTCAAAATAATAGCCTAACCAGGAATAAAAGGTTCATTTAAAAATATGTCGTTATGTTACATGAAATATTTAGAAAAAATATCTGAATATTACTGAAATATTTAGAAAAAAATATTATCTGAATATTTCTGAAATATTTAAAAAAAATATATTTAGAATAAATGTTAATTACGAATAAACAAGGGAAATATAAAATTATCGTAATTATCGACATTAAAAATAAGTAGTTAAAAATTTTTATGAAGTCGTTAAATTTAAAAGATATGGATATAAAAATTAATGGAATTTTAAAATTTTATACTAGGCAAAAATTTAAGATTTGGGTGGGGGGCTTGAGGACTGGATAGTTGAATTTTTATTAAAGGGTTTCAAACAACATATTAATATAAGCCACACTTCACGTTGTTCAGGAGATAAATTTTGAAGTGTTAAAAATTCAAAATTATATTGATTTATAAGCTGTTCAAAAGGTCGCGTTATCTTTCGAGTATTAAGAACTTATTCAATCAGAAATTCTTTTGATCCTCTTGAATGATATTTTGTATTTTTTTTCATTACGGAACAAATATTTTGTGGCTTATCACTATGTAGACCGGGAACGGGTCATTTGGTGAAAACCAGATTATCCCAAGCTGCGGCAAACTCAAAGCATACTTACTCGTCTCAGTTGAAAGTATAAAATAACTAAATAAATAAATAACTAATAAAAAGTTAAATTCAGTAGATTGTAATTCTGAAGAGAAAAATCTTCAGTTTTAAGTATCAATACTACTTATAAAATAATCAATGTCTGTTAGAAATTAAAAACTGATTGAGTGATAGGTATCTCCAAAATAAGTCGTAAGTACTGTGATCAACATGAAATCCATTTTTAGAAAGAGGGGAAAGGAAAAGGATTATGTTGATGTATTTAAATTAACAAAACACAAAGTATAATTATCACGCATTTATAAGAATACAAAAATAAAAACGTTACTCTTGTACGGATAACAAGACAACTTAAAAAAAACAATTGCAATTTATGCTGTATAAAGTCATTAATTTATCCTCCTTTCAATCAAGTTAGCTTTCCATAAGAAAATCCATGGAATTCTATACGAAAAGATTATCATCCAGATATAAAAAAGCACACTGCCCGATGGTATGCTATTTTAATTGTATGTATATCCTGAGACATTTGCTGAAAATTCAAAACAATTTCCAAAATTCTCCAATGTAAGCAACTGTCGAAAGAAATTAAAGTTAGATCCGATGTGGCTTTCAAAACACTGAAATCCAAATGCGTTCAAAAATTGTCAGCAAATGCAAAAATGGAAAACGCAACATGGTATATTAAATATTCAAAACGTTAAAATCTTCAATTTTATGCTGAATCCCTTAAAATGTGGTGCCCGAAAAAGCTATATGCATTGAAATTGTAAACATTTCACGAATATTTGTAATAATTAGCATAAGATTACCAGGTATGATTATACTGATTCAAAATATTAACTACTTTATCTAATAAGTCATCTAGTAGGAAATAAAAAGAGAAAGTATTTTGATTTCACGCGTGATCTTTTTGTTATCAAATACAACAGAAATGATTAAAATATTATTTTACAAGTACTCGGTAATACTAATGTGAAAAAAGCATGTACGTATATAATTTAAGAAAACATGCTAGAGGACTTTTCATGATTTAAATATTCACAGAAATGTTGAAGTCAATATTGAAATAAATTTATGAAGGATAAAAATTTTAAGACAGCGAAAGAAAACGATTTATTTTGACTAACATGATAAAAAGTGTTTCTATTTTATTTGAAATGCGTTATGTGCAATAAAAAACAAATAGAAGATAACCATCTCTATCAAAAGCACAAACGAGTTAATGATAATATCCTAGCAGCTTGGGGAAATTGCCCATGTAAATGTTGTTTCTTAGCGTAGTTACTTCAGTAGCAGGAAAACAAACAAATGGAGTATATCCATTAAAAATGGCATTTTCTCTCGAGAATCTTTTTGAACAACGGATTTGTACTTTATTTTTGCAAAAACCCTTAGCAATAAAATATTTTTTGTCTTTAATGATAATTTCTCCTTTGTATTGAATTTTTCTAAAAATATTTTACCATATTTACTATTTCTTTAAAATATTTTCCCACTTATTATGGATTTAATTTTTAGTTTTAGCCGGAGATGGCCAGAAGATGAGTCGAGAGTAATGGATGAATTCTGCCCGAATCTACTATTCCGTGGACCTCTTAACATTCCAAGTGGTTCTGATCTGACCAATTTTTCTAATGACGAGATATCTCGTCCATACAACTTTGACCAATTTTGCTAATGACGAGATATCTCGAAATCAACATATTGCCAATTTATTTTATGATGAGATCAAGATCTGGCGAATTTCCTTCTAATGAAGAGATATCTTGTCCATTAAGATCTGATCAATTTTCTTCTAATGAAGAGATATCTTGCCCATTAAGATCTGGCCAATTTTCTTCTAATGAAGAGATATCTTGTCCATTAAGATCTGGTCAATTTTCTTCTAATGACGAGATATCTTGTCCATTAAGATCTGGTCAATTTTCTTCTAATGACGAGATATCTTGTCCATTAAGATCTGGTCAATTTTCTTCTAATGAAGAGATATATTGTCCACATTAAGATCTGGTCAGTTTTACTACCGACGAGATACCTAGTTCGGACAATCACCAGAAAGATTAACCCGAGTAGAAAGAGGTACTTTAGGTTCAAACTCGGCCAACCAATCGGCCTAGTGGTCAGGGCTTCTGGATCAAAAGGTTCCTAGTTTGAATCCGGCGTAAGGCGTAGAAGTTTGTCCACTTGGAATGAGTGTTTAGCCTCTATGAATGTATAGTATATAAGGTATAATGTGAACCCAATTCCCATGATGCACCAAAGTAATGAAAAGTGTTTTGAAAATGTCGCTTTTGTAGTGCCATAATTAGTAATGTTTAATTGATCGGGCATTAGAAAAAAAAAGATTCGAACACTAACGTTCTTCATCCCCCTTGAGCTCTAGTTCTTTCATTAGCTTCCGGGTAGATGGAAGACCCTTCTTAGTCACCATCAAAATTTATTTAACATTGTCTGTAATATATTTTATCTTTAAAAACATTTAATCTCTCAAACCTCAAAACACAATATTAGCGAAATTTGTCCTGATCTTCAATTGCGCTAAAAGAAAACTACTTTTTTAGAATTGAGAAAATCAGACAGCTTGTCAAACTAATATATAAATGAATCACTTTGCAGTGGGTTCCTGCGCATTGCGAAGTGTATGGCAACGAAATGGCTGATAAATTAGCTAAATTATCAACCCCCACAACAGGCCCAGTTCCTTTGTCAGCAATTACCCTCTCCAGGTGTCTGGGTAAGGCCAATAGATAGGCTCGATCACTTTGGTGTACTTTATGGAGGAACGTTGTATCGAATCGCCATATTTTCCAATTCCAGATGGAGCCTAATGACACATCCATTACTTCAAAAAATAACTAGAGCAGTTGTCACTTTTCCTAATAAAGCCACATTGTAACTCAGGCCTACTTGAATTGTTTTCACCCGGCTGACTCTAACAGGTGCCTTATTTGCTTTGATATGGAAGAAACTTTTGATCATATCTTGTTCAACTGCACCGAAGAGGACAGTTTTAGAATTCTCTTAAACTTTCTACTATTCACTTTATTTGTATTGTTTCTCAGGTTTATAGAAAACATTGGGAAATCGGCGTTAATATACCGGTAGGGTATTTCAAGTAACGTCACATTGGAGCAACACATTGGGCTATTGGTGACGGTCCGGGATCCATCCCAAAGGGAAAGATCCGAGTACGACACCACGTAATTTTGAACCACGGTCAGATGACGAGTTCACACCTGAGCTGGCACTCCACTCTCCAAACTTCCACACTACGCCAACATGAGGACATTTGAAGCAACAGCAGATTTAACATGCACCCCCTCTGTACATGACGATTTTGGTTGGACAATCGCCGGACCCTTTGGTTGGACGATTTTTCTTTGGTTGGATTCGATGGTTGGACCCTGGTTGGTTCCTCCGGTTGGACAATCGTTGGACCCTTTGATTGGACGATGATCCGAGGACAACACCACGTAATTTTGAGCCACGATCAGATGACGAGGTCATACCAGAGCTGGCACCCCACTCTCCAAACTTCCACACCACGCCAACGTGAGGACATTTGAGGCCACGACGGATCTAACATGCACCAGCCGCCTTTGTACACGACGGTCTTTAGTTGGATTCGGACTCGCATCCCTCCGGTTGCTAATCCGTTACTCTTCCAACAGGGCTACCGCGGCACCGTTAATACGCCGGAATCGTGCATCAAGATATAATATTATGTTCAGACGAACTAAGTTCCTGAAGCAGCGTAAGTTTCTCATTTAATAAAACTGTAAAATGCGTTCCCAAATTGAAAAATGATTACTACTTTACAGTTCCCCACGCATCATCTCTAATTCCTACTATATAACACTGTAGACTATCAGGTTTACGAAAATGACACGTTGATCGACGTTTCAAATACGCACAGTTCAGCAAACATCTTATTTCTTTGCACTGCTCTCCAAAACTTCGAAACCTACACAAACTTAGAAAAACCTAAAATGAAAACCCAGTCAAGCGACACGCGGGGGCCAAGGGGGTTGACGTGACCAAAGTTCACTTCCCACGGCTGCGGGCCTGTCCGCTTCACTTCAGTTCGAAAACAAAATAAAAGACGAGTGGCAGCGGGTAAGTTCCCAAATTCAAATGTAAACGATGGTCAAACGTCAGCAGCACCCTCCAAGCATCGGATTCTGAACGCTTGTAGACTGCAACCGATATTTCACTGCCACTTTATTAATCACAAGTCAGTTGGCAACGGGAAGGTGGAGCGTGACAATTTTTGTTTTTTGCTGGTACCGGTGGCAACGGGGTAAAAACGGAGCGGAGACTCATGGGAAACTAATTTGGTATACGCTGTCTCTGAAGTAACATGATCCCGATTTTAACGCTTGGGAAGATATTTTTTCCCGATTCTGCCCGGAGCACTTTTCCCAGAGTTCCATAACCATAAAATGAGTTAACGGAGCACTGAATTTTCGTATCGGTTTGGGGGGAAACTTACAGTGAGATTTTTCCAAGAAACCCGCATCAAGAAAATGGGAAGTTTAAAATTTTTTTTTGTTCCGACGAGAAAAATGTTCAACACATTAAAAGAATTCTGAATTGTTTTGCTTAAAAATACGACGAGAGGATAGAGAAAAAAGGATGTTCATTTTGTCACCTTTCACGTATATTCATTTCATAGTGTACAATCGGATTAAAAACGACATTTCAAAAATTTAATACTACAAAAATCGAAAGTGAGAGAAATTATATCTTTAGTACGATGGTAAAAGTGTCAAATATGCTATCAATGTCTTGATTTTTATAGTTTTTGCAAGGAAGAGACATGCTTAAGAAAAGATTCATTTGAAAATATTGAAAAAAATTTCTCGTAACCTTAATCCCTTCCCCCTTTGTATTATAGGATTTCAATTTGCTTGATTAAAGAATGCTATTTATTTAATACATAAAAAGAAACCTCTTAATTTGTCTTCCTATTTTTTTCTTTTTGAGGAATTGACCTATAAACTAGAATAGTTTCTACAGACATGTTTTTATGTATATCCTTTTATGGACATTTTTGCTATTACCCCATATAAGCATAACTCACCAGAAGTGAATTTCAAAAAAGCACCCAAAACAATTGGAATGAATGGACAGTCTAATGCGGTTAGTTACCATTTCAAAATATCACATTTTTACAATAGTTCTCTATTAATTTACTCTTATAATATAATGTCAATCAAGATCCACTGTTAATTTCAATCAAGATAACTTTCTTGTCAGAATTTTTAGAGCTAAAGTACAAGTCTTAAAGTCAAACAATACGCAAATTTTCAAAATATTAAATTACAATTCCATAAAAAAACATTGTATGAGACGTCATCTACAGTACAACATACTGTATTTTGCATTAAAGGTAATACAACTAACTCCATAACTCAGGCAACGACCAATGTAAATTGTCCATTACTTTCACCAGAGATAAGTATTACCAACCCAAAGAAAAATCCCCGAACTATACGAAGTTTCATTTTAAAATGAGAACATTTGAATAACATGATCTATATACTAAGCTACAGGTTTCCATACATTAAAGAACGTAAAAATATTAAGGCAACGTCGTAAAAATATGCAATTGGCTTCAAACTTGGTGAAGTAGCAAATGTGATGTCCTTCACTAACATCATATGCAAATTTGTTTGAGCGACATCATGTGACTTCATCCTGCAGCAATATTAAACTCGCTTTTGGAAGGTGAGTAGACAAGCAGGTAGTTGAATTTACATCGCACTAAAGCAACACAACGGGATATTGGCGATGGTCTGGGATCAATCCCGAAGGCAAAGATCCGAAAACAACACCTAGTAATTTTGATCCGCTGTCAAATGAAGAGGTCAACACCTCAGCTGGAGCTCCACTCTCCAAACTTTCACACTACGCGAGAAAATTTGAGACCACGAGGGATTTAAAATGCACCAGCCCCCACGTACACGATGGCCTTTGGTTGGATCGAGTTTTGTACTAGCAACCCTCCAGTTGCTAATCTGTCACTCCTCCAACCGGGCTACCACGTTTGGAAGATCGATATTTCGAGCAGTAATAACAAATTCGAAATAGCTATTTTATAAATATAATCTTGCGGAAATATTTGGTACTCTCCCGACCTGAATCTCATTAAGCATATATGGGAAGCACTTGGAAGACGTGTTGATGCCCTCAACCCACATACCCGAACCCTGGAGGGGCTTCGGAATATCTTGCGAAATCAGTGGGAGTTCTTGCCAAGACCTCGTATGCAATCTCATTAAAAGTATGGTACATCGTTGTCGATCATATAATGAAGCGGGGGAACTACGCTGTCTAAGGTTTTTCTTCCTATCTACACTGCTGGCCACCCAAATTGCAACACCAAGAAAGACAAGAGATATCACAACAAAATTTATTTTGTAGATAACATGTTGACCAAGTATCAAATGATTAAATTTATAGACTTCTGTGAAGTGTGGTTCCTGCCAAAATCAGTAGCCAGAGTAGCCGCCATTGTTGGAGATCACCGCTGCCACACGCCTCGGCATTGATTCAAAGAGACTTTGGATGTGTTCTGGGGTACAGCAGACCAAGCAGCTTCCACACGTTGCCAAAGTTGATCTGGTGTGGCAGCTGGGGATGTATTCTGGGTCAATCGTTGAGCAACCATGGACCACATGTTTTCTATCGGCGAAAGATCCGGAGAGCGAGCTGGCCAGGGAAGCAATTCAATCTGGCGATTGACGAAGAACCCTTGGACAATGAGTGCCACGTGTGGTCGCGCATTATCCTGTTGAAATATGGCTGTGGGCAAGCCCTGAAGGTAAGGAAGGACAACTGGCTCCAACACCTCGGAGATGTAGCGCTGGCTGTTTAAAGTACCGGCAATGCGTACTAGAGGAGTGCGAGAGTGATATCCAATACCGCCCCATACCATAATACCCGGTGCAGGACCAGTGTGGCGGTGCATAACGCAGCTGTTCAGCATCCTCTCTCCACGGTGTCTCCAGACTCGAATCCGACCATCGTGGTGTTGCAGACAGAAGCGTGACTCGTCAGTAAAGACAATTTCATTCCATTCTGCCGTTCACATCCTTCTTTCATCGCACCATTGGCGGCGGAAACGTCTGTGGTTCTGCGTCAAGGGTAGACGAAGCAATGGACGTCTTGCGGACAGACCACTCTGCTGTAAACGGCGTCGAATGGTACGCGCAGACACTGGATGATGCGGTACAGACTGAATGTGCTGTGCTATGGTTCGTGATGTGGCTGAGCGATCCGTCACTGCCATACGCACAATATGCCTGTCATCACGTGAAGTGGTGCACTGAGGTGGATGCGATCGAACACGTCGGTCCGTCGTACCCTCCTGCATCCAACGATCACATATCCGCATTACAGTTGTTTGGTTTCGTCCAACACGACTACCGATTTCCCTGAAAGATAATCCACAATCTCGGTAGGCCACTATCCTTCCTCTGTCGAACTCGGATACTTGATCAAAAGATGATCGCTGTTTTCTACGAGGCATAATTGATCGTTTTTTTGAAAAACCCACAAGAAAAACATAATTGCCGTACTTGAAATCGTCGAAATCGCCAAGCCTTAAATAGCGCTTTGAAGTGGCGCCACAGGCGCGCGTGATGTGCGTCTGCGCTGAAATTCTAATCATTTGCATATCTCACCTCCGCTAATGCATGTTGTAAATTTCATATTATTTGCATGCTTCCTTCAGGGTGTTGCATTTACGGTGGCCAGCAGTGTAATTTATGTCGGTTTTCTTTGACTTGTGCTTCGCATCTCTCAAACAAAAGGTATGACACGCATATACTCCAGTTGTTTTCTGAAGCATGAGTATATTAATTTAATTCTTGTTTCACTACAGAAAAATATCAAATCAGAGAACAAAATATATAATATCCAGAAAAGCAATAAAAAATAGATACAGATATAATTAGGTAATAGATAAAACAAAACACTTCCTTGAAGCAGATTACTTATTCTATTGAATTCATTAAAATACAACAACCTCTGGGAAATAATTATAGTTCAACATATCTATTTGTTGCAAAACTGTTGCGTGCAGTCTTTCTTAAGGGTTTAACAAAACATCTTAGTTTCTGGTAATACATACCTGGGGACGTTAAAATCAATACCAAGCAACTTAAGAGCAAATTAATTTCCTTATCTAGAAGGTTGTAAAATAATTTTCTTACAGTAATGTCTGAACGGATGTTCAAAGTAATGTATTTTGTAATCATTCAATACCTATGAGATGACCATCGCAATAAGGATTCTAAATTATAGATCCATATTCGAGTCCCAATCAAACAAAATAAATTATCGTGTTACTATTACAAAAAAATCTAGCGTTTTTTCTTGACCCAACCAAATTTACGGTACGCATATTTTATTACAGAACCTCGTGAGAAAGATTTTCATCGAATTTCATTAAAACTGGCTAAATAGTTTGAGTTACATCAATTTTCTGCTTATTCCTTAATTTATGGAAACCAGTGTATAACAATATACTATATAGGTATGTATATTTTAATTAACGACGCACTGGAGCAACAGAATGGGCTATTGACGACGGTCCGGGATCAAACCCGAAGGGAAAGACCCGAGGACAACACCACGTAATTTTGAACCACGGTCAGATGACGCGGTCACTCTTGAGCTGGCACACCACTCTCCAAACTTCCACACCACGCCAACGTGAGGACAATTGAGGTCACGATAGATTCAACGGGCACCAACCGGGCTACCACGGCATCCAGGGTATAACAAGGGGTCCACAGTATCAATTTACCTTAGTTGGAACCATGATCACCAGTAAAGAATTCCCTGATGTAAGCGAACAAAAAGTTCCTTGGCAAAAAGGAGAAATCGTGATAAGAAAAGTAAAGAATAAACGTTTCAGATATGTAAAATGTATAAAAATGTAAAAGAAAGCGATTACGCTATAACTGAGAGTATTTCGAAAGAAACTGAATCCATTAAACCGCAAATGTCAACCCCAAAACTATCTCCAAGAAAAGGAAAAACCCTACACAAACAAAACCGTACGAAGAGCACAGGCCTCGAAAAGTCAAACGATATGATCTCCAAACGATACGATCCCTGACAGTTCTCCCCAAACCCCATTAGTACTCGTAAGGGGGAGGTCGAACATAAAAGCGAACTTTTATCCTTTCGGACGTGAGACACATGGCATCTATCCCGAATGGTTTTTTGAAGAGATGTTACAGTAGGGAGAAAAACGGGCAAGGTTACAGTTTCGCTGCGTGAAATTCTATTTATTTTTATTTTCACTCTTCGAGAATGCGGTTGATCGATGATGTTGACTTGCCGACTGGAGAATATTTTTTATTTTATTTTTTTTTGTTTTGTGGTACATGTGTTCATTATTTCTAGACGATATAGAAGGATGAACGAAGATCGTAAGAAGTTGGGTTCGGCCTCACCTGTCCAATCTGGTGGAATGAGGAAATTACGATTAACTTTATGCAATTTGTACAGATTGAATGCTAAATATGCTAGTGACTCGAAAAATATCGGGATACAACAAACATACAATTGAAAATCAGTAACTATTACACCAAAAAGAATATTTTTCTTTTTTTTTCAGTATCGTAGAACAGTATTAAATGAAACAGTAAAACTTCAAATAATAAAAAAATGCAATATTTTACACAATTTGTTTTGAAGGTGAAAGTACTGGTCAAAACAGTTTTGGAGCAGTCTGGAAATAATGCAATAGGCAATTTTTATTTAATTTTTTGCTTAAATCTTGTTTTCATCGAAGTTATTCTACATAACGAAAAATATTACATTTATTGGTTGTGCTCCAATATATATTTTTGACACCCACTGCATAATTTCAAAGGATTTTTCTCACTTGATTTAATAAAAACAAGATCCAAGACATTGAGTCTAGGGTTAGCTGTATTGAATGCTATAAGCTTGGATATCTCTCACGTCATCTGATAATATTTAGAAGTGCGGAGTAGTTTAGATGCAACAAGTCTATGCTATTCTACAGGTTTAAATTCCATAGTTTATAACTTGCCCACGTTCCGCAGCCCCAGCAATTCCTTCCCATATTTTAGGTTATATCGGTACTTCAGTGAGACAGATTTGTAAAACAGGAGCTTTAGACTTAGTCTAGGTTTACCTAGGGGATAAGTATCAATATAGTTTGTTTCAGAACTTTCTGTACAAATATATCAAGGCAATTTGGGAACAAAATTGAACCGTATTCATAAAAGGGTTTATGTATGCAAGCGCAGTCCGGGTATGCTAAAGGGTACAGTGGGGAGGAGAAATGAGACAGCAAGTATGGGAATAAAGTTGTAAACTTACAGTTGGGCAGTACTTGCAAACTTAGTTTGGCGGTGCTTGCAAACTTAGTTTGGCGGTGCTTGCAAACTTAGTTTGGCGGTGCTTGCAAACTTAGTTTGGCGGTACTTGCAAACTTAGTTTGGTGGTACTTGCAAACTTACAGTTTGGCAGTACTTGCAAACTTACAGTTTGGCAGTACTTGCACACTTACAGTTTGGCAGTACTTGCAGACTTGCAGTTGGGCAGTACTTGTAGACTTGCAGTTGGGCAGTACTTGTAGACTTACAGTTGGGCAGTACTTGTAAGCTTACAGTTAGGCAGTACTTGTAAGCTTACATTTAGGCAGTACATTTAAATTTACATTTATGAAGTACATGTAAACTTACATGTTAACAATAGAATAGTACAGTTTGAAAGTAGTCGTACATTTAGTTTGAAAGTAGTCGTACATTTAGTTTGATAGTAGTCGCACACTTACAATTTGACAGTAATTGTACTTACAGTTTGACAGTAATTGTACAATTAGAGTTTGACAGTTGTACACTTAAAGGACAGTAGTTGTACACTTAAAGTTTGACAGCAGATGCCCGATGTTGTAACCATCAAGAATAATGCTCTTGAGAGCCTCGACCTCAGCCACTCTGGTTATATCTGTCTTATAATTCACTTTTGATTATTCTAACCAGTTTCAAGAATATATCATGTTGATATATTTTAAGAGATACGTGTCCCACTTTTGACCAGTTGGTTCGTCATCTCATTTTAATAGATGCTGCAGTGGGAAAGGATCCATCGCAGAACAACTTCAATCTCCCAAGACTCAAGGATTGCCAGTTAGATCCTTGAGTCTTGGAAAAAATAAACTATGATGAATGAGACTACAAAAATTTTAGATCCATTCTACGAAATACCAAACGCGGAAATAGACTGGATTTCGGTAGCAAAAATCAGACAAAATCACCACATTCGCAAATCGATCATCTTTCAATTAAATATTCAATAACATTCTTTATTACCATCAAACTACGAGAACTGAAAAGGTTATGTTACAACTGGAGGATATAAAAAGTTTATTAGTGTTCTTTGAGATGAACTACCTCAATCTTGAGATTCGAGCTTTGTTTTCAAAGTCCTTTCCAAGTTCTGGAAAATATTAGTAATATTTGTGCTAACTTGTGTTGGAATCGCCTGTGTTGTAAAGGCGATTCCAACATAATGGATCTTATCTACAATATCGATGGATGGATGTTTGGGTTTCTATGGTCAAAGGGCCTTATTTGGTCAAGTTGAGTCAAACACAAGGCATGCAACGTCAAGTAATGGACATACACAAACAGTAACCGATGGAATGAATGCCTTTTAAGTCACAAACTGTCTAGTTCAAACTCGCGATATCTTATTTGTTTTTGATCGGATTCACTCGATTCGGGTGTGAACTTAATTTTCAGTGATGGTAATTACCCAGAATTAAGCCACAGTTGAATGAGCTTGAGCCGATTAGAGCATGAACATTCATTCTTTTACCTTCCAAGCGTATTATTCTCTCTAAAGGCATTATACTCATCTTAAATGAAAAGTCTAGGGAAAAAATATTTGCAACACAACTCCTTGAGTGTCTCGCCTAAAGTTAAATCGAAATCCTCATCCAGCCAATTCGGAATTGTTTTTTACTTTCCACAGTATCTAAAACCAAATTGAATTTCCCACAGCAGCGGGATTTAAATCGCACGAGACTTAAATCTCCACATGTCTGATCGAAGACTATTTTTATTTATTTTTTTACTCTTCTGTTCATTGGGACGAAAATTGAAAGCCGGTTGGAGACGAATTGAATGAAAACTTGAATTTGAACCACCGCAGCAGCTCAGCGAGAGCTGATGGTCAGTTGACCGAAAGGAAAGGATTCCTTAAGTTTGACTTTCCCTTGACCAAAACAGGCGAATACTTTAGAAATGACATATCTTGACAGAGCGAAAAGTTCCATCGAATGTTCTTCCGTGATCTCTCTCTAAATGCTCTTTTCTACAATAAGATTAGACATGAAGGAACTCTCCGAAAAGCATAAGTTTTAAACTTTTTTTTTGCAGAAAACCATTTCTGCGATATAACAAAATCATTTAGAATCCTTCAATCCCTAGCTCAGCAGGCTCAAGAAAAAATCCACCACTAGTTTGATGCTATTCAGTTAGTAAGAGGGTACCCAATCTTGGTATTTATAAATGGTTTTGAATTCAGCCATGAATTCAATTATAAAATCAAAAAAAGTACAAAAGAAAAACATTTAAATATAGAATTAAATGACCAAAGAAAAAGTGAGGCTACTCAAATTTCAGTCGAGAGAAATGTTTCTAGAATAGCTAACTAAAAACTCACACACTAAACTATTTCCAGTTGGTCCCACGTTAAAAATCACGAATATATAAATCCCAGCAAAATTGAATTGGTAAAACCTAATTCAACAGTTTCAGTCAGTTTCGTTTCTAACGACGAAATATCTCGTCCATCTAGATCTGGTCAGTTTTGCTACTGGCGAGATGCATCGTCAAGAAAACCACCAAAAGGGTTAAAAAATTATAATATGTTGTAAGAGCATCACTAACAAGTAGTGTTAAACGAAAAAAAATATATAAACAATTCTCACTAGCTTACAACGATAAATTAATATTAGGACAAACCTAGTGAATCTAAAAAGTGAGCAAACGCTGAGCGTGGGCGACATTTTGTGCAGTGAACAGGTAGTTGAATTTACGTCGCACTGGAGCAGCACAACAGGCTTCTTGGTGACGATATCCAGGATGAATCCTGAAAGGAAAGATCCTAGGACAACAAATCTTAATTTTGAACCATGGTCAGATGACGAGGTCACATTTAAGCTGCTCTCCAAATTTCCACAGCACGCCAACATGAAGACATTTGAAGCCACGACAGACACCAGCCCCAACATACACGAGGGTCTTCGATTCGATCAAGTTTCGAACGAGCAACCCTCTGGTTGGTAATCCGCTGCTCTATCAATCGGGCGAAAGCAGCCCAAACCACAAGATAGGCGATGTCAAGTAATGGACAAACGCACAGAAGGAAAGTATTCCTGATACAGAACAGAAAAATACAACCAGGCTACGTTGCAGGAATCGAAATAGCACCAACACTTAGCAGTGTTATAAAAGAGATTTCATAATCTAGAACTAAATTCACTTGTGAAAACACAGCATACCGTGAGCTGATCGAAAAATCTACGAAGATAGGTTGAAATATATTTATAAATATTGCTAGGGCAAATAAATCATTCATAAATCAAGTTGTCTTCAAAATCAGCGTTCCATCCAAAAGACAAAAAATCTAGAAACAAAGATTAATATCCCAGATTTGGAGGACATACATTTTTCATTCCACAATCCCCAAAAATTTCAAAAACAGAAAAACTTCCACCATTACGCGTTCCCAAAACCCCCACCCCGAAAAATCCCCAACAACGATGACAAATACACTCGTAAACGACGAAAACACCTTTCCTGGATTATACAGGACATCAAAAGTGACGCAGAGGCAGCTCGCAAAAAAAGTCCGAAACGACACTTCCCAAAACTTCACTCATCCCACCAACTCTACATCCGAAAGCAAATATGAACAAATGACAACTACAGCAGCGTTGCCATTCAGAAAACCCGAATACGTAATGAGGCAGTGGTCGGGGTCTTCTCGATTTAACACTCTCATCACCCCAGCCCAGAGACCGTCTTCCTCTAGTCTATATCCTAGAGGAATTAGCATAAGTATCGAGACTTTTTTAACCGAAGACGGGGAAAAAATTGCCCTTTTTCGATGAAGTAAGGATTTTTTTCCGGGCTCTTGCTTTAAGTAGCTGCTTTCTTTTCAGACGAGACGTGGATTGAAGTGTCACATAAGCATTTTTTAATAGCTTCTGTCGGGCGGTGCCGTGGAAAGGTGCTCTGGGTGCGATCTATATGATAAACTGAGAAGATGACTTTCAAGACCGTTTTTTGAGTGTCTACTGCCAGATAGGAAAGGTATTTCTATTCACCTTTAGTGAATAGAAATACCTTTCATACCTTAACTCTTTGTTTCCGTTCAGACATTTGTTACGGTTTAGAAATGTGGAAACTGAACATTGAACAATTTAACTTGAAATTGAACGATTTCCATAAAAAATATATAATTTCAAAGAAAAACTAGTGAAGACTAAAAATATTAGCTTCGCAATATAAGTAACTCGTCTTTTTTAACCGGGAAAAGAAGGTGAATCGTTCTTTTTCGAAGGGATATTTTCAGGTTTTTCTTATAGTAACTTCTTTCCTTTCAGACGAGACTTGGATTGAAATGTCAGACATTTTTTTAAATCAGATTCCATTAGGTAGTATAGTAAAAAGGTACTGTGTTTTATATAATAAACTAGGGAGATGGCTTTTAAAGACCATTTTTTGACAGTCTATTGCAGACCGAAAATGGTATTTCTATTCACCATGGTGAAGGGCACTTCTCATACCTTAACTCTTTTTTTCCGTTCAGACATTTATTATGGTTTAGAAATATGGGAGCTACAGTTGATTTGATTAAAGATTGAAAAATTGAATTTGAAATTAAACGATTCTATTAAAAAAATAAACTATGATGAATGAGACTACAAAAATTTTAGCTTCGAAATACAATCTTTTTTTACGAGGAACAGGATATTATCGTTATTTTATATGAAGGAACTTTTTCAGGTTTTCCTTAAACTGCTTTCTTTTCAAACGAGACATGGATTGGACTGTCACATAAGCGTTTTTTAATAGCTTCTGTCAAGTAGTCTAGAAGATACTCTAGATATTTTATATGACAAACTACTGAAATAGCTTTTAAAGACCGTTTTTTAAGCGTCTGTTACAGAGAGAAAATAATACTTCTATTCACCTTTCGTGAATGGCTCATACCTTAATTTCTTGTTTCTGTTAGGATATTTGTTATGGCTCAAGTGTGAGAACTAGTTGATTTGATTAAACTGACTGAACAATTTAATTTGAAATTAAATAATTTGATTGCAAGAACAAGCTATTATAAATAAGACTGCAAAAATATTATCTTCGTATTATAACTCACCTTTTTTTAACCGGAAATAGATGGTGAATCGTACTTTTTCTAAACTGGGTTTTTTGGTATTCCTTAAAGTAATTTTTTCTTTTCAAACGAGACATGGATTGAACTGTCACGTAAGCATTTTTTAAATAGCTTCTTTTAGGTTAGTGTGTAAAGAGGAAGGTAGTCTGGGTGTTTTATATGACAAACTAGTGAGATCGCTTTTAAAGACCATTTTTTGACAGTTTATTGCAGACCGAAAATAGTATTTCTATTCACCTTTCGTGATTGGTACTTCTCATACCTTAACTCTTTGCTAACGTTCACACATTTGTTACGATTTAGAAGAGTGGAAACTACAGTTGATATGATTAAACATTGAACAATTTAATTTGAAATTAAACTATTTGATTCAAGTAATAAACTATAATAAATAATAAGACTAAAAAATTTTAGCTTAGTAATATAAGACATTTTATAAGGGGAAGAGGGGAAATTGTTATTTTTTTTATGAAGGGATTTTTCATTTTCCTTAAAATAACTTATTTTCAAAACGGGACGTGGATTGAACTGTCACTTAAGCATTTTTCATATAGCTTCTGTCAAGTAGTGTAGTAGAAAGGTACTCTAGGTGTTTTATATGGTAAATTGGTGAGCACTTACTACAACGGAAAATCATACAAATCGTGCGATTTGTGGCCTCCAGGGAGTTTGAACTGAAACAAGCGGTTTAAATTTTGTCGAATTTGATGTGCATAATTTTCCTTGGGCCTAACCTCTCTTCACCTACAGATATCAGCCCTTAAATTCAGTCTCTTGCCTCTTAAACCTTCATAGATAAATATATTTAGAGCAGCACCTGCGTGTGCATTTCATAGCTTAAAATTTCTGGTTTGCATCACAAAAAAATTATTCATCATCCTCATCTATTCATGTTTCACGTCATGGGAATTTTTTTTACAGTAAACCCTTCGTAGGGTCGGTATTTTATGATGCAGTTGAGTTGAGTAAACTGGTGATATCGTTTGTAAAGACCGTTTTTGAGCGTCTATTAGAGAGGAAATGGTATTTCTATTCACCTTTTTCATGAATGACTCATACTTTAACTTCTTGTTTTTAGTTGAATCATTTGTTATGGTTCTGAAAATGGAAACAGCAGTTGATTTTAAACATTGAACTATTTAATTTGAAATTAAACTTTGATTAAGAGAACAAAATATAATTAACGTGTATTTCAGAGGTTCTCATGCCTTGATTCCTTGGTTCTGTTCAAATTAGCTTTCTTGCTTGAGACAAGTATTGGTAGGTGTTTGAATTATCATCGCATTAGAAAAACACAACGGGCTATTGGCAGCGGTCCGGGATCAATCCCGAAACGTAAGATTAGAGGACAATGTAAATGTTAACCAGTAAATGTGAACCAGGGTCAAATAACGAGGTCAACACCTGAACTGACACAAGTGTTGGAACTGCAGTTAATGATTTAAGCATTGAACAAATTTGGTTGTTTGGGTTTTATGGCGCAAATGTTATATTTGGCCAAGCTGAACCAAACACAACATAGACGACGTCAATTAATGGATATACACACAGGTAAGTTTCACTGACGCAGAAAAAATACACGGGGAATGAACCCTTAATTTCGACCCACGAATGCAAAACTAGTATCTTTAATAAAATGATTGTTTAAAATGTATTCATCTTCACGTCTGATGTGTTTAAATATAATACATATTAGATATATATTGAGTTTATTGCAATAACAAGGATATATTGTACTACAAACATACTTTCTTTATCACTGATTACAAATCACTTATAAAAAAGGCTTGCAATTCTTAGATTATATCCCGCAATTCAATTTCCTATAGCTCGTTGTTATTCGAGACGAAACACAACAATATTAATGACACTCAACCAGGAAGTAAACCCTCATTTTTCTCGCACTAAAAACAAGCGAAGTTACATACACATGTATATCAAATTCCCAACTGAAGATTCATCAGCACGCGCCCATCAAACAAATGATAACCCATTTACGGACACTCACTGGCTTTCACCAGAACTTCTTTCACACCGCCACCCACCCCTTCCAATAACCCGATACACCCCATACAACACCCTCTTCACGGGGGGGGGACGAGGACACATCCAGATAATTTCCATCCCAAACTAGGGAAAATGATTCCGACAATGCAATGACTCGCCAATCGCAATTGCTGCAGCGCGAATGCGGAAAAGAAAAACAAATAATCGTCACGACTTCGCGAGGGAAAAGTACCAACAATTCCACAGGAAGAGACAGTAATAGGGGCATCAAAAAGGCATTTTCCCCTATTTTCCAAGTCATGAGTACGGCCATGAGCATTAGGCGGTAATTGAGATTTGAGGAAGGGAAAATGATTATTGGAGTCGTTTGAAATGAATATGGTAATATCGTACCGATGGAGCAAAAGGAACGATTTTCTTCGATCCCCCACGTTGGTGTACGTGACGGTCATACCTAAGTATCGTTCAGTGGGAATCGAATGTTCGAACGCATTAGGGGGTATCAGGGATGGGAAGAGAAATTTGTTTCGCACTGTATGTTTCAATTCAATCTATTAAGGGTTCTCGTAACAAAGGCGTTCATATCGCGTAACGAGGAAGCGCATTTTGATTCAATTTAGCAAGAGTGAGAATGGGTTTGAAAAGATTTGTTCCTCCTTTAAAGTAAATTTGTTGTATTATTCTTTAATGGTAATTTAGTACAATACAGTAAGTGGAACTTGCAATTTTTTTCAAATGCGATGAAATTTTTATATCATACAGACTAACTACCAACAATAAATCTTACAAGACATGATACACGCCACCAAATTTCATGAAGCTAGTTTGGGAAGAAAATAAAACAAATTATGAAGCTATTTATGAAAATGAAATAACAAAACATAAATTGCACTTAATCACACGAGATTGCTTCCTCACTATTACTGGCAGTTAATACCAATAAAATCAGTAAAATTAATAATCACTAATGAGAAGGATGAGCCCCTGGTATTGTGCTATCAATTTGTCTGTATTCGGCTCTATTTCGGCCAGGCATCCTTAAATTAGTCAACTACTTGCAGTCGGTTTCTTTTTTCAGTTAAAATAATTCATGGTAATGTAGCGGTGAGTTTGAATGTATGGAAAATAAGCGTTTGCTTAAAACATTTTTCCACGACACAATTGTTATAGTATCTTACAGCCTACTCTTGCTCCTCAACGCCCTTCTATTTGCCCTGGGGCGCAGCATTTCTCCCCAACATTCCTTGAGCGCGGTTATGCTCACTTTGGGAAATTATGGATTAAAGAAACAAAAAGAACCTTGCTCAAGGATGAATCAAATTTACAGTCCCAAAGGATAACTTAAAAGTAGATCTAAGGAGCAGAGGTAATCAATACCAATCAAATCAGAAAAATTAATCAGCATTAATGAGATAATGAAAAGGATGAGCCCCTGGTATTGTGCTACCAATTTGTCTATATTTGGCTCTATTTTGGTCCGGCATCCTTAAATAAGTCAACTATTTGCAGTCGGTTTCTTTTTTAGTTAAAAGAATTAATGGCAATGTAGCCGTGAGTTTGAATGTATGGGAAATAAGCGTTTGCTTAAAAAAATTTTCCACGACACAATTGTTAGTGTCTTACTGCCTACTCTTGCTCCTTAATGCCCTCTATTTCCCCTGGGGTGCAGCATTGCTCCTCAAAATTCCTTGAGCGAATATAGGGAAGCGGTTGTGCCCACATTTGGAAATTATGGATTAAACAAACAAAAAGAATCTATCACAAATGAATCAAAATAAGCCTCAATGAATAATGCAAATGTAATCTAAACAGCGCATGGCAATCAATACCAATCAAATCAGTAAAATTAATAATCACTAATGCGAAATATGAGCCCCTGGCATTGTGATACCAATTTGTCTATATTTGGATCAATTTTCGTCCGGCATCCTTTAATCAGTCAACTATTTGCAATCGGTTTCTTTTCTTAGTCAAAAGAATTAATCGCAATGTATCTCTAGTGAGTTTATCTCTAGTCAAGTGGATAAGTGTTTACCCGAAACATTTTTATGAGATGGATATGTTTAGCATCTTATAGCCCACTCTTGCTCTTCAACGCCCCTCAATTCTCCCGGGGAAATTGCCCCTCAAGATTACTTTGCGCCCACAGGGGAAGTAGTACCCACTTTAGGAAACTATGGATGCAACAAACCAAGCACAAAGATGAATCAAACCTACAGCCCCAAAAGATAACAAAAGCGAATCTAAACAGGGAATGAAATTAAATTTTTCCCTTCCCAAATCCTTGGCAATCACAAATGATCGTCAAGGGCTACTGGGCACATCCAACGATGGTACAGAGCTGAAAGGGGAATCAAATCGACCCTAGCGATTTCTGATCCAAAGGAACTAAAATCCAGCACCGGGAATTTATAGCCAGGTGCATTGAAAAGGAGGCCTTAGGTAGATTGCGAGTAAGTCTGGATCTAATTAGTTGCGTGCGATTGTGTAGTTAATCAGTAGAACAGGGTTTAAAATGGTTGCAGGTATACTGCAAGACGAGGACGAGCGAATCCCACAAACGGCGTAAACAACTATTAAACTCGCGCTTGTTGAATGGGAACGAAGGGTTTGGGTGGAAGTGAAAACCATTAAAATACAAAATGCTACCTTTAAAAGACAATTAATGAACTCTGTTTTAACCAGTTTTATTCGAATTAGAACAAATGGGGGAAAGGTTAATGGATTTTGTAGTGGTTGAAGTTAGCGAAATATTTTGTTTTATGTGCAATTAAACATATTTAAATAGTAAAAATACACAAGTCGACGCGAATTTATATCGTGCTTGGGTATTTTATGTACCTAAAACAGGATGTTATTAACTGAAACGGCTTGTATTAATGCATTTGTTGCAAGACTGGTTTCTTACGAAACGTGTTATTATGGCATTCTTAATGTTTATGCGTAGATGATGGAAATAAATTAGGTTCTTCTAAAAGTTTAATTCAGGTAGTACAACTACATTATTAACATATTTAGTTAACAATGTTTCTTACTGATTTCCGGGAAACCGTATTTTAGTTTGTTAAGATCAATTGGTCTTTATATTTTCGAAGACAGAATGCTTCAGTATATCAAAATGAACTCGCAGTGGTATGGAAAGGGATTTGGTAGTCAGATACAGTTTGGCTCTACAAGTTGGCATTTGAGACATGTGGTTTTGAACGAATATATTATTCAAATTAGTAAACAGGGTTAGCGTAAGCAATGAGCTTCCAGAATGGCGTTTTTAGCGTTCAGATTCGGTTGGTTGGTTGATTTGGGTTTTATGGCGCAAGATCCAAAAGAGGATAAGCTGCGCCAAACACAAGACAGTAAAATTAGGAGATGGATTTAAGACTTCAAACTAACAACCAAACCAAATAGAAATGCAATGAACAAAACCAAGTGATATATATGTTACCGTGAAAGACCGAAATTAGAGAATGTTAATATTCTCCGGTGAATGTCGACACATACCAAATACGTCGGTGAAAGACCGAATATTTGGTTATATTCTTATACATTCGGACCATCGCCGGTGTATATCGACTAGCACAGATAAGCTCTTGTGGGGGTCGAAACGAGAAGGCGGAGAGGCCACAGCCAGAGAGGCCTCTCCGCCTTCATTTTTAAGTTGTTGAAATAAGATTGTACAACGTTAATCACATAATTTATGTATACGTTTATTATTGGTATTATTTTCTTCTCATTTAGAATTTACTGTTCGTTTTAGGTTCAACAGTTCAATGAACATGTGCTGTTACCTAAGCTTTCTCCTATTTTGACATATATCATAATGTTTAAATAATAAAGTATGATTTAAAAAGTTGCATTTTTCTCTTAACGTAACAAAAATATTCTTATTCAACATTCACCATCAGTGCATGCTGAATGTCGGCATTTGCCGGTGTAAGTGAGAAATAATGATATTTAGCAAATATTTCGGACATACACCAAGCGACTATGTGAATGCTGACATTCACCGGAGAATATCGACATTTGCCAGATATCGGTCTTTCACAGTAACATATATAAATTAAGCATGAAAGTAAAATGTTAACCACAAGAAATGTAAAACTTTACTTTTTTAAGAGAACTAAGATGGGGTGTCCCCATCTTAGTTCATAAAACTTTATGGAATTTAATTTAAAATCTTAATTATATATGTTGTAAAAATCCTGAATGATGAAGAAATCGAAAAAGCAATAGATGGTGAGGTTGACCTCTGGTCTGATAAAATTTTTAATGAAGTTTTAAAAAATTGTTGATAAAAATGTCTAAGACCAGTACAAGAAGTTAAAACATGATGGATGGAGAACGGCTCTTGGCAATGCTGGCACAATGGAGCTGTTTCCCCGAACAATAAAACTCTGAGTGACTCCTGAATGGCCGATGCGAAGAAATGTTAAAAGAATAACATCGAATCTTCGAGATGTTAACGGTAGGAGTGAGATTGAAAGGTGGGTCGATCAAATTCGGGCTCCGTGTTTATCATTCAATGAAAGAGGTGATAGTAGTGATTAAGAGTTAAGGAAACACATTTCTACACTGCTGGCCACCCAAATTGCAACACCAAGAAAGACAAGAGATATCACAACAAAATTTATTTTGTAGATAACATGTTGACCAAGTATCAAATGATTAAATTTATAGACTTCTGTGAAGTGTGGTTCCTGCCAAAATCAGTAGCCAGAGTAGCCGCCATTGTTGGAGATCACCGCTGCCACACGCCTCGGCATTGATTCAAAGAGACTTTGGATGTGTTATTGGGGTACAGCAGACCAAGCAGCTTCCACACGTTGCCAAAGTTGATCTGGTGTGGCAGCTGGGGACGTATTCTGGGTCAATCGTTGAGCAACCATGGACCACATGTTTTCTATCGGCGAAAGATCCGGAGAGCGAGCTGTCCAGGGAAGCAATTCAATCTGGCGATTGACGAAGAACCCTTGGACAATGCCTGACACGTGTGGTCGCGCATTATCCTGTTGAAATATGGCTGTGGGCAAGCCCTGAAGGTAAGGAAGGACAACTGGCTCCAACACCTCGGAGATGTAGCGCTGGCTGTTTAAAGTACCGGCAATGCGTACTAGAGGAGTGCGAGAGTGATATCCAATACCGCCCCATACCATAATACCCGGTGCAGGACCAGTGTGGCGGTGCATAACGCAGCTGTTCAGCATCCTCTCTCCACGGTGTCTCCAGACTCGAATCCGACCATCGTGGTGTTGCAGACAGAAGCGTGACTCGTCAGTAAAGACAATTTCATTCCATTCTGCCGTCCACATCCTTCTTTCATCGCACCATTGGCGGCGGAAACGTCTGTGGTTCTGCGTCAAGGGTAGACGAAGCAATGGACGTCTTGCGGACAGACCACTCTGCTGTAAACGGCGTCGAATGGTACGCGCAGACATTGGATGATGCGGTACAGACTGAATGTGCTGTGCTATGGTTCGTGATGTGGCTGAGCGATCCGTCACTGCCATACGCACAATATGCCTGTCATCACGTGAAGTGGTGCACTGAGGTGGATGCGATCGAACACGTCGGTCCGTCGTACCCTCCTGCATCCAACGATCACATATCCGCATTACAGTTGTTTGGTTTCGTCCAACACGACTACCGATTTCCCTGAAAGATAATCCACAATCTCGGTAGGCCACTATCCTTCCTCTGTCGAACTCGGATACTTGATCAAAAGATGATCGCTGTTTTCTACGAGGCATAATTGATCGTTTTTTTGAAAAAACCACAAGAAAAACACAATTGCCGTACTTGAAATCGTCGAAATCTCCAAGCCTTAAATAGCGCTTTGAAGTGGCGCCACAGGCGCGCGTGATGTGCGTCTGCGCTGAAATTCTAATCATTTGCATATCTCACCTCCGCTAATGCATGTTGTAAATTTCATATTATTTGCATGCTTCCTTCAGGGTGTTGCATTTACGGTGGCCAGCAGTGTATATACCTGTGGCAACCACCATATACATTTTCTTATGGTAACTTTTCTCCTGGGAATCTTACTACCTTTTAGAAGTGAACTCCAAGTGAGCTACCACTGCCCTCAGATGTGTAACTAAATTCTGTTAAAATCTCCATTCTATGTTTGTCAGACTCGACAGAAATATTTCCAAATTTCTTCAAGTAAGCGTGAGTTTAATGCAATTGATCACATAAATTACTTATTTCCAGATAGGTGGATTTTAAAAAATTAAATTGCCTTTAAATTTAAAATAAAAAACCTAATCTGTACAAATGAAATAAAAAATATTTTAGCGCCTTTTAGTTTCAAATTCACCGTTCATTTTAATTGGCATTTCTTAACCACGTTTGTGAGAAAAACTAGACGCAGCTAGCTTTAAAAAACTCGAAAATAAATTATGTCCAACGTGTCAACTTCTAGATGAGACAAAATACTCTAAGATCCCGCACAAAAAAAAAATGCATTTTAAAAATTAAAAAAATGTAAGCCACAGAAACAGCACACAAAAAGAAATTTCTAACCGAAATAAATTAAAACAGTTTTACTGGCACATTAAAAAATACCCTAATTAAGTAATTCAGAAACGACAACACTTGAATTCACAAGCGAATCACTCCAAATGGTATAAAAACAGGTTTAAATATATTGAATTCTACAGAACACAAACACAGAACTTGGGGAAGATGTTTAAAAAACCTCATCCGCATAAGAAATAGGGAATTAAAAAAAATCTCAGTTCATTTACGAGGACATTTTTTTTCGGCAAAAAAATATTTGCCTCTGTGGAGCTAATATGGCGAGAAATTAAGGCTACTCAAGAGAGCGGAAGATATTTCGGAATTGAAAAACCTCAAAGCTACATTGAAATGAGAAATGAAGAATTAACTGCATTTCTGTAAAAAAGTGATTTTGAAATAAAAGTAAAAATCTAACAATTAATCAATCTAAAAGGAATTATAAATGCGTTTATAAAGAATGGGAAATAAAGTTCTCAATTAGAAAAACTTTTGTTTCAATTGAGGCACGGGTATTTGAAGTCAAAAGTTAAAGATCTCTTTTGGATTGAAATCATTCGATTCAAATATTCCTTTTATTCGGTAATTGATCATTAGATTAAATGTATAATTCATTTCCAATCGATACTTTTAATAAACCCGGATCATCAAATGAACTGTCAGGCAAATGTGAAGCAGCTTAATAAAATGCAGTTCATTTCATGAATAAAACTAAATATATTTATAAAAAGTATACGCTGAAAAAAAGGTTTCATCAGTACTAAGATTTCGGTTTGGGGAGGGGATAATGGCGCAAGGTCCAGATTTGGCCATACTGTGCCAGATACAAGACAAACAATATCAAGTAATAGACACACACAATGAAAGTTTTACAGACACAGAAGAGAGAAATATACCCAGGGAGGAATGCATCTGACAGGAATCGAACCTGTGCGGCCTACAACTCGAAGGTTGCTAGCGCAGTGGGCATACCCACTGAGCCACGACGGCCCCAATACGATTTTGGAAAGACATGAAATCTATTTCAACTGTATCGGTATACTTTTATCAAGGAATTGACTCGGAGATTCGTATATCGGATTCTAGTGTTATCAGACTTTAGAAAAAAACTAATTGAATCATTTTGAATCAATGTTTCAATTAAAAACGAAGAAATTTTAAAACATAAATGGAACTTACCAGGTTATTTGACATCTCAGTTCGAGCTCCTGGTACCAGTAAAGAGAAGAGCCCCAACACTAGATGACGGGCCTGACATTGGTTACATAACAAACTTGAACGCTAATTTAGATGAACAGTAACCAATACCATTTTCAGGCTGCCAGTCAGAGCATTTTTGAAATAGCATAATTTTTTAAAAAATAGTAGCGAACAAGTATCCTCATAAATTCTATTATAGCAGCAATTTTAGTAGCGGAGATACAAAATGAATCGGCTAAAACACAAAATCTGCTAATTTAGTATTAAACAGACGATGAAGATCTCGCCAAGAAATGGAAATTTTAAAATAAAAAAAACTAAATATTTTCTTAATAGGGTTTTCATGACAATCTAGAAGTCACAGATCTCAATGGTTTCCTTTCATGGTTACCACGGCTTGGTGCCATAACTTAAATTGGCGTCTTGGAAAATTTCAAAAAATATTTTGCTCCGTTCCCTATTTGTTAAAAAGGGACTATATTTTTCGTTGACCTTTAGTGAATTTTCAAGAAAAGGGTCACCAAAATTTTGAAAATAGGAGCTTATGAGACGATTTAAAATATATTTAAAAGTGATTGACATATATGATTTAGTGCGAATGATTTTCTAGGCAGAGGTACAAAACTTAAGGAATTGTTGTCCATCGGAAAATTTTACCCTTAAAGAAAAATGCGAAAAATATGTTCCCCTCCGCTATTAGTTTAAAAAAGGGGAATAAATTCTCTTTCACCTATGGTGAATTTTCAATAAACTAACAAATCTATCAGTCAATAACTATACAAACTTATATCAGGCAGAGTTATGGAAACGATCCACCTACTGGCACCCTGTAAGAACTGCAGCAAACAAACTTCACTGCAAACAGGAAATTTCTTCAAGCACAGCAGAGCGAAAAATAATAACTTGAGGCCTGACAGATGAAGTTGGGTATGCAATTCCTGAATCTGGGAAACGTGACGAATATGCGACCAGAGGAGCAAATATACTGCTCATCAGAAATAAATGGCAACACAAAGGAGTTCTATACAAAACATCAAGATAAAATCTTTCAAATACAGATAAACTAACAAATCTATCAATCAATAACCATACAAACTGGTATTAGATAGAACTCTATGATAAAGATCCACAAATTGGCACAAAAACCTCACTTTACAACCAAACAAAATATTCTCAAGCACAGTAGAGCAAAAAATAATAACTTGGGGTCTGACAGATAAAGTCGGGTTTTAAACTCCCGAATCAGGGAAAAGTGACGAATCTACGATCAGAGTTTGCTCCTGAGCGAATATAAAGCTCATCAGAATAAAATATCAATGCAAGGGTGTTTTTAACAAAACATCACCATAAAATCTTTCCAACTAAGGGGTAAACTGACAAATCTATCAGACCATAAATACACAAATTCACATGAGACAAAATTATGAGAACTATCCACATATTGGCATCCTGCCTACGACTGCCGCAAACAAACCTCACTCTACAACTTAACATTATGTTCTCAAGAGGAGCAGAGCAAAGAATAAATCAAAACCTGACAGAAGTCGAGTTTTCAACTCCCGAATTTAGGAAACGAAACGAAGCTATAATCAGATGAGGGAATATACAGCTCATCAGAATAAAATGGTAGCACAAGAGTTCGTACAAAACAGCGAGATAAAATCTCAAATTAGGAAACTGAAATCTATCAGTTAATAGCCATACAAACTGGTATCAGAGAACTCTAGGGAAACGATCCAGATTGACACAAACCTCACTCAACAATCAAATATTCACAAGCTCAACAGAGCAAAAAATAACTAGGGGCTCGACAGATAATGTTGCGTTTTCAATTCCCGAATTTGGGAAACGTGTCAAATCTACGATCAGAGGTGCGAATATACAGCGTACTAATATAAAATGGTAGCACAAGAGAGCTCTTAACAAAATAACAGAGATAAAATCTTCCAAACTAAGAGACATATTAACAAATCTATCAGTCAATAACAATAAAAACTGATGGAAACGATCCACACATTGGCACCATGCCCAACGACTGCCACAAACAAACCTCACTCTACAACCAAACAAAATATTCTCAAGCACAGCAGCAGAGCAAAAAATAATAACTCTGGGCCTGACAGATAAAGTCGGGTTTTCAACTCCCGAATCTGGGAAACGTGACGAATCTACGATCAGAGGAGCGAATATAATTCCCCAAATTTCTTCAGCGGCGACTTGAGACAAAAGAAAGCAGCGGAAAATGACGCCCGCCTTGGCGAACAGTGCTTTATCCAGATCTGCACTTGACGCGGGAAGAGCATTGTTATTATTTTTTATCCTTTTTCTTTTCCGGATCCTTTGTTTTCCGGGAGAGCGGTTTTGGCGTCAGGACACGTCAGAATTTATTGCGTGGCAGTGCGCCTGGAGATAAATTCGGTGTCTGCTTCCACCTCCTTTTGCATTGGTGGTGGAGGCTGGTCACGTGACCAGTGGACACAGATAATGCTAGCGATGGACAAGGGGTGATCCATTTTTCTCTGGTACTGGAAGTTTTCATTTCGTGGAAAAGGAATTGAATGCAGCTGCTGTCATTCTAGATAGCTTTCAAACTTGAAACGATAAGACCATTCGATCTGGCTTGCGCAGCAACGTGTTTCTCAACAAGCAGCACAGGTTGCTGTCGAAAGGAACAAGTTTTGGGGTTTTGTGCCACAAGAATTGGATAATTTTATAGAGTAAATTTTTGATATGTAGTAAAATTTAGATAAGTTCAATGTAAAGATGCCAAACGAAAGCACATGACTCAACACAATAATTTAACAGATGAACATGACCTAGCAAAAAGTCGTGATATATCCCTCATTTCGTGTCAGTTAGAGTATAGGGGTCAGCAAGAAATTTAAGTTAGCCAACAGACGGCAAAAGGGTAAGTTTGGTTCAATGTGGTGACAAAATTCTGAATTATTTTGCTAATCAATGTTGGTTTGATTTCATCTGCTTAATATAATCTGAAAATAGCCCCTTCCAAGCAAAATTAGAGTTTGTAACCATACGAGTGAAGAGACAGGTTTAAAGTTTTAAGCAATAGAGCAATAAAACTAGTTTTGATAATGGACCTAACACTAGTTTAAATGACGAGCTCCAACATTAGTTCAGGTGACGAACCTTAGCACAAGTTCAGGTGACGAACCTTAGCACTAGTTCAAGTGACGAACCTTAGTACTAGTTTAGGTGACGAACCTTAGCACTAGTTTAGGTGACGAATCAAGACGCTAATTTAGATTAACCTCAACACTAGTTCAAATGGCAAACTCCAACACTAGTAAAATGGTAGGTCCGGTCTTAGTGGCAAAATTGTGCATTACTTTGGTCCTCAATGTAAGTTTAATTTCTACTACTTTTAGTATAATCTTAAGACCTTCTAGCGAGTTTGGAAATATAAAATAGGAAATTGTAATCCTTAAGAGTGATGATGGAACACCTAGTTGGGTTAAGAGTTCAGACATGCTTGGTATTGCAGTAATGGCATATCATAATTGGAGTATGAAACAGTGTCTGTTAATACAAGTCTATCTGATGATTGATAATCAGCAATTGAGAATATGAACATGACATCAATGATCCTGGAGTTCGTTCCACAGCTAATCATCGCCGAGTCATGGTTTGGGACATCAGTGAACGATAAAGGGTCAAGACTATTTTAAATTTATATTGCATCTATTTCGTTCTGAGTCAAATTATAAATCGTGATCTAATTATTTGCCGACAGCATTTGACTAGGTTTCTCATTTCACTTTCATTTTCACGCATCAAATAAAAAGCTATTTTTAATACAATTTCGTATGAGATCAGCATCGCGTCAACAAAATGTTTAGATGTTTCATTGCCCATCTCAATTCCCAGATCTCGCTTTAATTGAGAATCCATGGGTGACCCTTTACGGTTGAATGTATATCGTAAGACTTAAAATGAAAGTGAAATGAGAAACCTAGTCAAATGCTGTCGGCAAATAATTAGATCACGATTTATAATTTGACTCAGAACGAAATAGTGGTCATGCAATCTATTTCAACTGAATTATCAAATATATTTGAACACCAGATTGCGATAAAAATCGAAATAAAATCTATTCCTAACCTTGTCTTAGGGTTTGTTAGATTCCAAGAATTGGTCGAATTCATACATCACTATATTTGAATTAACTGACTATATTTGAAGAAATTTTACACCTCCTATTTCTTATGAACTCCAAATCATTGTGTCCATAACGTGATATGCACATGCACCACAGGAACAACTTGGACAGCTTGTAGAAAGCATGTCCACACATTGTGAGCCAGCGTTAGGGCCAGAGGTCAGCACAATTCCTCTTGCCTTGCTTTTAACAGAGAAAAAATGTGCTTTCGCAATAAGTGAATCATACAACATTTCTCACTTTTTTAGTTGCCAGTAGCAGTAGGATGTGGGATTTCTTATTTTATTCACAGCTTGTGGTTAGTTTTGGTTTTTTTTTGGTGCAAGGGTCATATTTGGCCATGCTGCGCCAGACACACGATATACAATAGCAAGTAATAGACAAACATAATGAAAGTTTTATTGATATGGAAGAGAAATACACCCAGGGAGGAATGCAGCTGACAGGAATCGAACCTGCACCGCCTACAACTCGAAGGTTGCTAGCGCAGGGGGCGTACCCACTGATCCACGATGGCCCCTTCACAGCTTGTGGAGTATTCATTTGACATTTGAGATACTTCAGTGCAGGTACTTGGCACAAGATTAATTTCGGATTGCATTATTCTTCATTTTGGGATATGTTCGTGTATACGAAGCAGCTCACAATACTTTTTCTAAACAGTTAAATTTCCCTTGAAGCAGGTTTTTTTACTACAGAGGGCATTTCTTTTGAATCAGAGGATGTTGACAATACCAGGAGTCACAAATTAAAAAAAAAAAAAAAGGAAAATAGAAAAAGGACAAAATTGGTTTGAAAGCGTTTTGGCAAACTCAGTGTCACTTTCTTATACGAAGAATTATTTGATTCATTTGTCATAATATCACAAAGAAAAACGCAAGATGTCATCCATCACCGAAAGAATTTTTTGAAACTTTTTCAGCCTTCAGAAGGACAGAAAACAATGAAAAGAATATACTGCAAGAATATTCCTTGGCATCTCGCAACTAGAAAGTCAGAATTCTGATCATTATTTATAATTTAAAACGCAAACCAGTCAGACTTTCTCCATTCCTAAATAAAAAAAAAATTAAAAAAATCCACTTCCAAGACAAGGAAAGGCTTGATAAAGGGAATGGGGAAATAAATCTTTTTAACCCACTTAAGTGGCAACATCGAAGGACAAGGGGAACATCCGGGGAATTGGATTTCGTTGCGAAATCTCGCGTGATCCGACAGAGCGAAAAGAACTGAAAAATATCACCTTATTCTAGTTCCCTGAAGATTATATGCGAAATGATGACAAAAAGACTTATTAACAATGGTCACAGAGAAAAAATTTTGTTCTTGTTCTAAAATCTCCGAGAACAAAGAACTTGAAATGTAATCTCGAATGAGTAATTGACAAAGGATAAAATAAGTTCCAAAGATGAAAGCAATTTACATTAGTTCGCGTAATGCTGTTTGATTCTGAAACACTTATTTAATTAAATTTCAGAAAAATGTTTTAGATGAGACGATAGCAGTAGATTATACGAAAGTACGCAGCTTTTAGGAAAACTTAATAAAAGGATGTCTGAAATTTAAGATGGAATTAGTCAAATAATGAACGAAAGATAGAAAAAGCTCCGAACACTTTTTATTATATCTTTTGAACATCGATTGCCAAACACTTTTGCAATTTAGTATCGAATCACCTCTAAAAGTTATTGCTAACAAGAAACAATCAAGGTAAGTAGGTATTTAATTAACGTCGCACTGGAGCAACACAAGGGGCTATTGGCGACGGTCCTGGATCAATCCCCGAAGGGAAACATCCAAAGACAACACCACGCAATTTTAAACCACGGTCAGATGACGAGGTCACACTTGAGTTAGAAACTATCAAGAAAAGCTTTGGTTTCGACTGTCGCTCTAAGCTCATTTTTTACCGGAAGGCTTTGGATTTAATACTATTTTAGAGCTTTGAAGCTACAGCAAATAAATTTTACAGCATTGCTTAGTTTAGTATCTTAATATGAGTTTATAATAAAAAAAATTATACAATACGAAATTATGTAAATGAAGATGATCAAATTTATATATATGATTAATGATATTTTTTAATATTTGTAAGAATATATTAATTGGGCATTTAGATCAACATCAGTGAAGCCGCACACATAAGGACATTTCAATAGATATTCTCTCGTAGTTTTCGTTTATATCAGCACATTAATACATTTTAAAATAGAATTTAAATGGTGATATTTTAAGTGATGAAGAGTAAAAATATTATTTTAATTCAAAAAAATTACACAAGCTACTTATAAATGGAACGGAAAATTGACAATTATTAATTTGAAAAACCATAAGAAAAGAAAGAGGTTTGATTTTTGTTTAATGTCTAAGTACTTCATATTTAGACAAACGTAAAAGTTAGTTCAATTTCCCAAATATTTTTAGTTTTTTTATCTAAATCTTTTAGTTAATCACTTTTTAGCTTAAACACTAGCAAATAATTTTAATTTGCATATTTTATACCATTTTTCATGAAACTAAATTTGAAAGCTGAAAATACAACAAACTTAAAATTCAATCAGCCAATAGAAGACCAGTATTGAATTAAACAATTAACTGCTTAGTTTAATAACGAACCATCACGATAAATATAAGATATAATATAAGCAACCGAGGCAGATAACAAAAGGGTAGGTAGCTGCATTTACGTCACCCTGGAGCAACACAACGGACTTTTGGCGACGGTCCGGGATCAGTCCCGAAGGGAAAGATCGAGGACATCTCGTAATTTTGAAACCCGGTCAGATGATAAGGTCAACATCTCAGATGGCAACCCACTCCCCAAACTTCCACACCAAGCCAACGTGAGTACATTTGAGACCACGACAGATTTAACGTTCACTAGCCAACACGAACAGTCTTTGGTTGAATATAGTTTCGAACTCGCATGCTTCCGGATGCTATTCCGTGACTTCCAACTTCTCTACCGTGGCCCCAATAACAAGTATTATAACACAAACTAAAACAGATCCGCTCGCAATAACGAATTAATACAACCCCAAAAGGAATGCCACTCCGATAAATTGTTACCATGGAAACTCAAACTTGGAACCTAACATCTATTTCCTGTTGCCAGTTACACTTAAAGCATTTTGACAGGTGCAATCAATCATCAGCAACGCCCCCATGTTACCAAATTTCATAACAAAACGTCTCACGACTAAGACAGGTGGTTCGCGTTCTATTAGGACGACATCCAACAGGAACACGATCTTTTCGGTGCTGTGATTACTTCCGCTGCTCATTTGGGGATGATGGGTAGGAAAGGAAAACGTCTTTGCTTTTGAATCTTCCATCATGCCATAATCCATAACTACATCGTCCTATAATTTCAAGTCAAAACATCAAGGTATGGTTGAAAACCTGTTTCTTTATGAAAGGGATAGACATCGTTCAAACAGTAGAGAGAACTGTTATGTATATTGGTGGGGTTGAGTTTTTTGGTGCATGAGCCATATTTGGTCAAGATGCTGCAAACACGAGACAACGGCAAGTAAAGGACATACGTGCACAATGAAAGTTTTATTGAAATCTAAGAAAGAACCCAGGGTGATATACAGGAATCGAACCGCCACTGCCTATAATTCGAACAACCCATTGAACCATAAACCGTGTTATGTATATTATTTAAATTAGGTAGTACAATTTACGTCGCACTGGAGCAACATAATTGGCTATTGGGAACGGTCCAGGATCAATCCCCAAAGACAATCCTCGGACAACGCCTGAGCTGGAATCCCACTCCAAACTTCCACACCACGCCAACATGAGGACATTAGGGGTCACGACAAATTTAACGTGCACCAACACCCCCACCTGTACGATGGTCTTCGGTTAGATCGAGTTTCGAACTCGTAACCCTCCAGTTACTAATCAGCAACTCTACAAAGAGACCAAACTAGTAGTAACGTGACCCTCACACTACTTTCGTCTGCTGGATGATGGGAAACAATATTCATCATCCGATTGGCCCATTGGACGGTAGAGGACGCGTATCCATTGATCACCTGATTGGTCCAAGCGATATAGTAGATTTTGGGGATTTCGCCAGTTTTATCGCCACTATAGAAAGGCGCATTCTCACATATACAGTCATAAAATGTTACTCCCTCTACAATTGTAACTATACAGTATAATCCATTTATCAAACAGAAAAGGTAACCAGCTTCTATCACTGTTATATGTTTGGCAGTCGTCCGAACTCAGTGAAATAGATTAGGCGATATTTTAAATAAAATGAAGCCTAATATAAGCAAAACTCGCCAATAAAACTTATTGAGTGTTTGGGGCATATATGTCGATTTTTCTTGAAATGGGTGCCACAAAGGTTTTAACGACAATCTAGCAAGCACTGATTCTGATCATTTTATTTCATGGATACCACGGCTCCGTGTCAAAACTTCGAAATTGACGTCACGTGAAAATGTTCTTAAAAATTCGAAAAAAAAAATTCAATTAGGAAGACCGAAAACCCAAGTGTTTTAATAAAGACCTACGGGAAAGTTGGCAGTTACGTCCTTGAATCGTGTGCTAGAAAAGTAAATCGGCTATCAATTATTATTTGTTTGGCGGCAGCTCGAACCCGGAGTAACAGATTAGGCGATCTTTTACACAAAATTACGCCATATGACACACCTGAGTATGTACCTGACACACCATATGCAACAAAAATTTTATTGAGTGTTTTAGAGGCTTAATGGTAGGTTGTTCTTGCAAATTAGTTCGATTTCTGTCAGGTTCTATACCTCCCTGGATGTATTTCTCTCATCTGTGTAAGCAAAATTTTTCTTGTGTGTATGTCCATTACTTGATGTTCTCCGTCGTGTTCAGCGCAGCATGGCCAAATATGGCCCTTGAGCCAAAAAACCATATCCAAGCAACTTCAAAATTACTGCGTGTCAAAGTCTTAAGACTGTCTAGCAATGAATTGATGTTCTTCTTTCATGGTTATCACGGCTAGGTGCCAAAACTTTGAAATTAACGTCCTTTAAAACGTTTTCACCAAAAAATCAGGAATATTTTTTCTGTCTGTAAGTCCTTTTCCAAAAAATCTGGAATCATTATCAGGTGTATCCTTGGCCTACAATACCATGGTACTAAGAAACTCCCATGCAGGTGCATTATATACAATGCAGATTTTAAATATACGCCTACAAGAAAAATTATTGCAAAACCAGCAATGTCGAGGATAGCAATTATTCCACCACCGCCTCCAAACCCAAGACAAGTTATCGAATATACATTTAACCGCCTGCTAACTTTATTTTTCCCTAATAACTCAAACAGCCAATAACGCAATAGGTACCATCCCAGATCAATGTTGACTTATTTTTAACCCACTTTTGGGGGATGTAGAGAGGACATAATCACTCTTAACGAGCGGGTCGGCTTATTGGAGATATCAACTTATTGGAGGAAAGACTAATTTGATAATCGATTCCTTTATTTCAAGCTATTTAAGCAATGGAATAAAAATAACCATAGTTTTTAGCTAATGGTGTGACTGTGGAACCTTAATGGACATGGCAGGCATCCAACTTTGAGGTGTGCCGGCATCTTAACCTAAAAGGGAACTTTATTTTTCATCTTTTTTTCTTCTATCTGCTCGCGATTTTGGTGAGGGATTTTTTTTTGTTCTGGTCTTGAATGTCGTTTACACTAAAAGGGGAAATGATACAGAAGGCTGTTGTCATGGTAACAGTTAGACGCACCGGTACTTGGATGGCGAAATCCCTCGGCGTTGTTCCCTGATGATGGTTATTTAAACGTGCGAGGTTAATCGGAATTGAAACGTACGTGCTACAGCTCTCACATGAATGCCTGGTTGGGTCTGGTTTTATGAAGCAAGGGCCAAGTTGCGTCAAACAACGTCAAGTAAATGCACGTACAAACACAAGATCAGTAGTTCAATTTACGTCGCACTGGAGCAACGCAGCAAGCTATTGGCGACGGCTATGTTTCAGGTACTTGATATTAAGTAGTTGAATTAACGTTGCACTGGATCAACACAAAGGTTGTCGCCGACGGTCGGGGAACAATTCCGAAGGGAAAGATCTGAGGGTACCTCGTATTTTTGAACCACGGTCAGATGGCGAGGTCAACCTGAGTTGGTACAACACTCCAAACTTCCACGCCACGTCAAAGTGAGGACATTTGAGATCACGACAGATTTAGCGTTTTAGTAAAGACTAAGATTTTTTAAAAAACTTTACGGTCTGTCAGCAAATATTAAGGTGTTTGTCAGGATCCTTAAAAACCGAAATGGAGAATTAAGGCATTTTTAAGGCCCATGGAAACTATATTGAGTCCATTGCAATAACAAACTAGGATGTACCTTAGCCATACTTCCTTTATCACTGATTACAACCAGTCACTTAAACAAAAAAGACATGCCCAGTTCTTAATCCTCAAATTTTTAGCTAACTTCTAAACATTGCGTCCTTGATTTTTGATAACACTTGACCTTGAACGAGCATAATTGATCTTGGTTACTTAAGGTAGTAGAGCGTGCAAACGAAAATAGCAATAAAATGCACACATTTGTGGGAGTTATATTGGGATCTTGTACTTTTTGAAGGGCTAGTCGTCTAACGTAGTACAGAGGCCCACCATTTAATTTTGTACATGGTCTACTATAGATGAGGTGAGTGGGAACTGGTACTCGAAGACGGTTTTTGGATTTGGTCAGACCTTTTCACAGTACAAAATCCTCGTCTGAGTAGCATCATGAAATGTACATAAAATGAAGATGACAAATAATTTTTTAAATATGGATTTTCTTACCAATTGCTAAAATGCTCTCTGGTGCAAAACAAATATCCACTTACCTGGAAAATAAAAAGAATACATTAGCTTCAAAGTGTAACACTGCTAATGTGTGTTTTTATAATTTCCATTATTAAGGTATATTGTATTGAAACTTTTATGTTGTCATAACGACTAGTTCTCAAATCAATTAAGTTGCTACACAAAGAATCTCATTTAAAAAGATTTTGTAGGAAAAGCATAAATAAAATAATGTGTGTTTAATGTATTAAATATAACTTAATTATATAATATGCATTAATTATATAATATACATAGTTAAAGCAGGAATCTGTCCGAAGCAGCAAAAACTCATGAACTCTGACCTGACGTCAAGGAATTTGTACAACTTATTCTATCTGGAATTTCGAGGCCAACGCAACTATTTTCAGCTCATTGCGTTGTTTCCTTCGAAAAACAAGTAAAATTTTTATATTAAATATTACGCAACCAATTTTTAATTCAACTCAAATCAAATACTGTCACAAAGCTTCCTCGACGATGCTTCGAAATAGCTGAGGAAAAAGATGCCTCAATCAGAGCTGCTGCAGGCAAAGCATTTTTGAAATAGTCCAATTAGTAGCATAAGTTTTTAAAAATAGCAAAAAAGTTCTCTTAAACATTATTTTTATCAGCAGTTTTAGTTGCGCAGATACAAAATGAATCGGCTAAAACACAACATGTTCTAATTAAGTATGAAAAAGACGTTGAAAATATCGCCAAGTAATTAAAAATTAAAAACAATATATTTTCTTTTTCAGGTTTCCTGTCAATTTAGAAACTACAAATTCCGATGGGATTTTTGTGGTTGCCGCGGCTTGTCAGCAAAGCTCTCGAAATCGGCGCCCCTTGGAAATTTTTCCCCTAAAGAAAAATCCGAAAAAAAGAATTTCCCGTCCGCTATTAGTCTTAAAAAAGGAGACTAAATTTTCGTTGACTTTGGGTGAAATTTCAAACAAAGTCGGCAAAATTTTGAAAATAGGAGCTTTTGAGGCGATTCTGTTGAAGATACTCCTTGTCACGCCAAGTTTGGAAAAATAGTAGCAAAACGACGCAATTGATTTGCCTATGGCAGCCATGGCGATTTGTTGTCTGAAGCAGCAAAAACTTTCGAGTAAAGCATTGCAGTAAAGCTATTCTGTATTTATGTTAAAGGTTAAATTATGATTTAAAATAAAAAACGCAAACATTTATTGCCAACGCATGCAAAATGTATTATAAAGTCAAGTATTCAGTAATAAAAATAACAATAAAATTGCTCCCCGTTTTCAGTAGTTGTTCGGAAGGATTCGGAAAATTATTAAGATGAAGTAATTTTATCACAATAAACCCTGAGCTCCATAAAGACGAGATTAAAAATCGACCACGTGAAAATTTTAAATCAAACCAACTAAAGAAATCGCCACCTCAGTTTCAAACACTTATAAATCAAAGTGCTCTCAACAATACCGACAAAATCAAGTTCTCCTTTCAAAAAGATCTGAAAGAAACCAATAAACACATCACCCAAACCAGAAAACCGCCTGCGATAAAAAGAAGTTTTTGAAAAGACACAAATCCGACCGTCTTTGTCAGCTTGAAAGATAATTAAGCAATGGTCAAAGGAAACAAAAAGACGCCAGCCTTATACAAATGGCACTCTCGTGTTACATTTGAAACGCTCTAAATTAAGGACCACGCGAAATACTAAAAGAAAACAACGTATCGTAAATTCCTCCTTTTTTTAGTTCCTGTCATTTCCCACGGGGGGCGCTGTCTGTGTAGCACCAGATACACATGTCAACCCTTTCAGAGCTACCTGCAGGTTTCAAATTAGATTCGTGTAAAATTAAAGGAGGGAGTTCGCTGGTAGATAAAATTTCTTTCACTGTTCCTCTGTGCCCGTAACGAGTTCCAGGCTCTATCAATAAGAGATCTTTTAGGAAAGGGCAAAAACAACACAAACAAAACTCGGGAGCCGCAAACCGTAACTTAAGATTGGTTCAATTAAACTCTGGGCAAATGGGACGGCGGCCGGGACACAGCGGTGTTAATTAAAATAAAGTTTGTTTCCGAGTTACGGCAGCCATGTAACTCGGGATGTTTTACTAGGTGGGGGAGTTCGCTTATTTGTAGAGGCGGTGTTTTTTTTTAAAGTAAAAAGCTTCGTTTTAATTCACTCGGTCTCCGAGTGGATTTGATAAAAGTTGTGGAACTTTTAAATCGAAGCGCTTCCGAGTAAATATTTCCTTGCTTTATTCAAAACATGGTTCGATTCAGAGGAATAACGATTAGCAAATACTCTTGTTTTTGTGCATTTCCTATGGGATTATAAGAACTTTTACTATACAAGAGGCTTTTCTGTCAAACTGAATGTAGGTGGCGCTAGCGTTTTACGGCGGAACGTGATTCACGTAAGTATTCGGGTGGGTTTTGGGTTTTAGGGCGCAAGGACCATATTTGGACAAGATGGGCCAAGCTGCGCCAAACACAAGGACGGAAAACAAAGCAAATCGCAGAAAGATAGGCGAGGGTAAAACAAAAGGAAGGACAGATCATTCGGGTACCTCGGGTTTGTGATGTCTGTACGCACTTAAAGATGTGCACTTGAGAGACGTACCTATTCGGGACAGTACTTCACTTGGCTTGTTTTTCGAATAAGATTTCAGCACGTCGCCAGTAAAAATTCCTAATTAATTCAGAATAATATATGATATTTGATTGGTAAACACCGATTAGATTGCTCGCCACATTTCGCCAAACAACGACAAACTATTTTAAAGTAACCCCATTGTTTCATGTAAGAGCATTAAGGTAACAGGAAATAAAATCTCAGTATTTAGACTGGTGTGTTAGTTCGTTTACCCTGAAAATCCCTCTCATATGAGTCTTTTTTGTCAAACTAAATTAAGACAGTGCTTCATTAGCGGAACGTGCTTACTGCACGTATTCCGGACGGAATAACGATTATGACAAACTACATCTCACTTTATAATAATTCGTCAATACATAAAAACGCGTGCTTCCTTTATCACATTTCAGTGAACTTTTTAAAACTGAGTTACGGTAAAAAGTGAGCATTCTTTCGATACAAAAACAAGGAAATTTAAATTATAAAAACCTTTAAACCATCAGATTGGGTAATTGGGTTTTGTAGCGCAAGGAACCTTTTGGGGCCAAACTTCAAACATCAAGTAAATTAAAATTACCAGAATAAAAAGGGTTGTAATATAGGAGGGTTGGTTGGTTTTGGGGTTTTATGGGGTGAAAGGGCCATATTTGGCCATGCTGCGCCAGATATATAACATCAAGTAATACACACTCTTACTGACACAAAAGAGAGAAATACACCCAGGGAGGAATGCACCTGATAGGAATCGAACCTGCGCCGCCTATAACTACTGAGGACATACCTACTGAGCCACGACGGCTCCGTTATATAGGAGGAACGTATGCCACTAAACATAGGTCCAACACATATGCCGCTTAACATAATGGTCACTTCGTTTGTCTATTACCCAATAGGTCTAGGTTAGTTGGTTGGGTTGTTTTTCATGGTACACATTTGGTCATGCTGCGCTAAACACAAGACAAACATCAAGTAATGGACATACACACAAGGAAAGTGACATACACAGAAGATACAGGGAAGAATCGAACCTGTGCCGCCAATAACTTGCAGATTGCTAGAGTGTGTACACCGACTGAGCCACGACGACCCCACCAGAAGGTCCGGATTCGAAACCCCATTTGTTTAGCTGTTGGTGAATGACCTGTTAGAAGTGGTGGCTTACCCACTGGGTGATTCTTCACAAATAGCTACCAGTTCGCCACTTATAGTGCCAAAGATTGAAGGAGTTGTACGGTTACGAAATTATACTAGCGTAAAGCACAGAACCTCTAAACTCCACACACAATATTAAGAATTTTCGAGAAATCGAGGTCAAAATGAGAATACTTTCTTCATTTTACCTGACACAGCGTCTCCGATTTTCTCAAAAACGCACTGATTACAATACACCCAACATTTAACTCCTCGCCTTAAGAAAAGAAACTGCAGACGCGCAAATGAAGAGGTCGAGTCAAAACGAAAGAACATAATAAACTCCGGCATAAACAAGGATTACAACAGAGAGAATTTTCAATTTCATCTCTCGCGGCTTGGCTGCAATATTAATTATTTAGACATGTTGTTCCTCATCCTGTGCAAGCCCCGGCTCTACATCCACCGAAAGCAGGGCTCGCAAACAAAAGAAAAATCATCATTAATTCAGCTGCCGGGGCGGCGCGGCTCAAACGGAGGAATAGCTGCAGAAGATGAAACAAACTGGGCAAAAAATTACTTTTCAAGTTCCCATTCGGCTGCGGTGGAGAAGTAGTGATGCTTTGAGAGAATGAAATCTTAGAAAGATAAGTCTGGCCTAACAAGCAAGAAATTACTTCTTTTCCTCGTTTTGAAGATATTGCAACAAAGAAAATAAGTGACTCTTCATTTTACGAGGGTATATTATTAAAAAGCGTATTGCAGAAAAAGTATGAAAACTAAGGTTGTAGGCTGCCGTTTTTAATATTCCAGATAAAGAGTTGGTTAGTTGTTTTGTAGGTTTTATGACGCAAGGGTCATACTTGAACAAGTTGCGAATAACACAAGACTCAGCTCATTCACTAGCTCATACTCAAACTCACTCTAGTTCATACTTAAGCTCACTCAGAAATCTACTGGGCAATAACGTTTAAGAGGAGACTTTGCAACTTATTTTTAAAAAATTATGCTGCTAATGCTACTATTTCACAAAAGTACTTGTGAAATAGTAGCATTAACAGCATAATTTTTTAAAAGTTGCAAAAAGTCTCCTCTTAAACGTTATTGTATTAGAAATTTTAGTCGAGCAGATACAAAATGAATGGTTGGTTATTTTGGAGTTTTATGCAACAAGGACCATATTTGGCCAAGCTGCGCCAAACACAAGACAACGCCAAGCGAAAAATGTCATAAAAGGAGGGATTGGGGAATAAAGTAGAGGGATGAAGGTAGAAAAGGATAGCTTCGGTATCCCGGGAGCGCCCCCTCCGTTTACTACAGTAAACCCTTTGGAAGGAAAAGATCAATAGAGTATATCAGGTCCGTGAATCACGTACACACCTAAAGATTGGTTTGTTATTTTGGGGTTTTATGGCACAAGGACCATATTTGGCCAAGCTGCGCCAAACACAAGACAACGCCAAGTAAAAATGTCATAAAAGGAAAAGAATGATTGGGGAACAAAGTAGAGGGATGAAAGTAGAAAAAGCTCGCTTGAATAACTCTTGAGAGCTACCTACGTGTTTACTACAGTAAACTCGATCACTAGAGTACATCAGGTTCGCGAAGCTAGTACACACCTAAAGGTTGGTTGGTTTTAGGTTTTGCGACGCAAGGGCCATATTTGGCCAAGCTGCGCCAATCACAAGACAACGTTAAGTGAAAAATGTGAAAGGAAAGTGGGGAGCAGAGTAGTGGGATGAAAGCAGGGAAATATAGATTTGATATGTCGACCACGACCTGCGTGTTTACTAAATCAGGTAAACCCCATGGAAAAAATATCATTAAATCACATTAGGTCCATGCATCTTACTCGTCTAAACGAGATGTGCCCATGAGGACACTAAACCTGAAGATTTCTCTGTATAACACACTGGGTTATTACGAATGATTCATCATGTTTTGAAGTTTTAATTTCCAAGCCATAGATTGCACTCGTTTCAATCACATAACAAAAGGGTAGGTGGTTGATTGTACGTCACACTGGAGCAACACAAACGGCTATCGGGGACGGTATGGGATGAATCATCAAGGGAACAATGAGGACAACACCTCGCCATTGTGAACCACGGTCAGATTACAAGATCAACACCTGAGTAGGCACCCTACTCTCCATATTTCCACACGACGTCAACGTGAGGGCATTTGAAGTCACGACAGATTTAACATGCACCAGTCCCACGTTCACGACGGTCTTTGGTTGGATCCCATTTCGAACTCGCAACCCTCCGATTGCTAATCCGTTTACCAACTGGACTACCTCTACACCGTAACGAAAGGAATGGGGGGATTTTCTGTCACGTTAAATTCGTTTCTGACCGTGGTTCAAAATTACAAGGTGTCCTTAGATCTTTCTGTTTAGGATTAATCCCAGATCGCTGCCAAAAGCCCGTGTGTTGCTCTATTACGATGTAAATTCAATTACTTACCTGCTTAGGTAAATAAAGGCGGCGATACAGTTTCTGGGCCGATACGTGTTTCCACTACAAATTCTAAAAGTACCATTTGGCCAAAGATGCCATTTGACTTGTTCTTCGAATGCTATTTCAGAACTTGGTCAACAAAAATTCCACATAAATTACGAATTGACATATAATAGTTGGTCAACACCAAATAGAATAAACGCCAAACGTTGCCAAAACGTCGATAAGCTACATTTTTAGGTACACCAGGTATGTACCACGTGAAATCATTTGGATAGCAGAAGTAAAATCTTTGCAAGACCGCCTGATATGTTTGCTTGGATTGACCCAACTAAAAATCACAACACTAAAAATCCTTCCATCTCAAATTTTAAAATTTGCTTGACTTCCTTGTGAGTGAACGATGCGAGTGGAATGACTTAGAGCTAGCTGTTCCGATGGCCACCCAGGTCTCCCGACCTAACACCCTGCAATCTATTTTCCTTTGAGGATAAGTTAAAGTTACTATTTACGCTCACCATTGCCAGCAACAATGGATGACCTCCGGGTCAGTAATACTGCTGCTTTGATGACCATCAAGAGATAAATGCTACAACGCGTATGGGCTAAAGTTAATTTCCGCATAGGAGGTGTGTCGTGTAACGAGACGAGAACACATCGAAGGTTAAAGTGGATTCCGAACCACTACCCTCCGGTGGTTTTCTCTATGAGACATCTCGGCATTAGCAAAGCTGAGCAAATCTTAATGGACGATATATTTCGTTCTTAGAAGAAAAATAAATTATCCAGATCTTGACCTCGTCATCATCAAAAAATCGGCAACACCTTGATGACGAAATATCTCATTATTTGCAATTTGGCCCGATCTTTATTGACGATATCTTTTCGAAAATTAAAATGAGAGTTCGAGCGTTAACTAGTCGGATTACGTGCGAATACGTCACATACTCAGTTTCTTATTTCCAGCTTTTGAAATGGCAATTTTGAATTTGTTTCTTATCCCTATTCAATGGTATTAAGGTGTATATATACACTAGAAATCACGAAAATTGACCAAAATATCGATATATTTTTTAAGAATTCAAAATATTTTCCAACCCCTTAGTTTTCAAACGATACCAAAGATCTTGTAATTATTCTAAATAGTTTTCCAGTTACAAGGGTTTGTGTTAGGTACTGTCACCTTAGGCAAACACGTTTCCAAAACTTTAAACTCGATTTCTGAAGAACTATGTTTTTGCAATAGGATGCTTCTTTTGAACAGTGATAACTCAACAATGAATGTATCTATTATAATTACTTTTATGTCATTATAATCTATGTAATACAGTGGCTGTTTTGACCCTCAGTCGAAGTTATTGGTTAAGAAATGAATTTTTAGTTGATTTTTAAATGTTGAAATTCCGGAAAAAATCTTGAGTTTGTTTCAAAACAAATTTTAAAACATAACCTATTCCCTCTAGCAGCTTGATGGAGGGTCAAAACATGAAGAATAATATTAGGAATAATTTCCAACAGGAATTGTCTTTCTGAACACATTAGAATTTGAGCTATCACTGTTAAAAAAATATGCTAATTAGCTAATTATATCTAAATTAGATAATTAATGAGTAGCTTAATCAGAATTTTTCACACTGAAATGAGTTTAAGCACAAACCAATGACCTATTGTGAAAAAACTGGATTTTTAAAGTCAAAATTTAAAAAAATGTTCTAGTGTATACATACACCCTAAACAATAATTGGAAACCAAAAAACATAATGGAGCAAACCTTTTAAGAAAGCGATAAAGAGAGCTGCATTTCATTCAAGTTTTTTAGACAACCCTTAACTCAAATAGCAAACAATGACACCAAGAAAATACACATCAGCGTTCGGATAATTAGCCTAAGCTTCACGTAATCAGCATTTTAATGATGGAAGAAAAACATCAAAAACGAGAATTAGCAGCTTCGAAACGTGACACCTTGTCGGGAAATCGAAACAAAAATTAATTCAACCAAAAAAGGAAAATATAACCACAACATTCTGTTCCCTCGAAAAAAAAATCGCTTCATAAACAATTTATGATGCCAGTTGGCTTAACCAAATTAATTTTCTGCGTAGTAGGATTGGGATGTGGAAAATAAAATTTTAATTGAAAGCACCTGAACCGCATACTAGTCATGGAAATTAATTCACCAAAAATAATCCCGACGGAAAACAGGAATCTAACTGCACACACACACACACAACTCGGTGAGAAAAATATTCATTACAATCTAATCAAATATTAAGTGTTCGTGGATGTTTGCCCTCTCTTACCGATTCCAGATATGTTACACTTCAGCTTCATGAGCGATTTTCTCCAACAGTGATACATCGGAGAGGTAAACTGGTACAATTCCGATTTTAAAACGAAACCTCCTAATCGGTTTATTACGGCTTTCATGTTGATGAAATTAAGAATCAAACTGCAACTCGGTGAGAAAAATATCGATAACAACCTAATAATATTAAACGTTCACAGAGGATGTTCCCTTCTCTTGCCAATTCGAGATGTTACACTTCACTTGATGCGATTCTCTCCAACGGTGATATACTGGAGGGGTAAAATGGTGCAGTACCGTGTTGTTACAGTTGGTACGTTTTAAAGGCATACCTTCTTTATTACTTTATTACGGTCTATATGTTGAGGACTTTAGGATTTCAACCACACACGCACACGCACACACACACACACACAACTCGGTGAGAAAAATATTCATTACAATCTAATCAAATATTAAGTGTTCGTGGATGTTTGCCCTCTCTTACCGATTCCAGATATGTTACACTTCAGCTTCATGAGCGATTTTCTCCAACAGTGATACATCGGAGAGGTAAACTGGTACAATTCCGATTTTAAAACGAAACCTTCTAATCGGTTTATTACGGCTTTCATGTTGATGAAATTAAGAATCAAACTGCAACTCGGTGAGAAAAATATCGATAACAACCTAATAATATTAAACGTTCACAGAGGATGTTCCCTTCTCTTGCCAATTCGAGATGTTACACTTCACTTGATGCGATTCTCTCCAACGGTGATATACTGGAGGGGTAAAATGGTGCAGTACCGTGTTGTTACAGTTGGTACGTTTTAAAGGCATACCTTCTTTATTGCTTTATTACGGTCTATATGTTGAGGACTTTAGGATTTCACACGCACACACGCACACGCACACGCACACGCACACACACACACACACGCACACACACAACTCGGTGAGGAAAAATATTCATTACAATCCAACCAAATAAGTGTTCGTAGAGGACGTTTGCTTTCTTGCCGATTCCAGATACATTACATTTCAGCTTTATGCTATTCTGTTTATCAGTGAGATATTGTACGGGTAAATTGGTACCCCCAGTTCTGTTTTTAAAACGTACCCCTTTTATGGCTTTATTACGGCCCTCATGATGACCTTAAGAATTCAACTGCAAAAAAGTCAGTGAGGGAAAATATACATTACAGTCTAATCAAATATTAAGTGTTCGTAGAAGATGTTTTCCCCCTCTTGAGAAACGTTACTCTTCAGCTCTATGCAATTGTCTATCAGTGAGTTGTACGAGGGGTAAAATGGCATAGTTCCTTTTTAAAACATATCGTCTTTATTGGTTTATTACGGCCTGCATGTTGATGAATTCATTTTAACAGATTAAAAACTGATTGACTTTATACAAAAAACTAAGCTTTCAATTAACTAGAAGCATCACGAAATTTCTGAATAGTACAATGTTGGTTTTAAACCACAATACAATGACTAAATAACAATATCTATTGATTGAAAGGATACTGTGAAAGATTTTATTGGTCAAGAGAAGTCATACAGGAAAGACTGAAGAATTTAGACCGGATATATGCGTATGAACCCCTAACAGGGTTAACCTCTTGAAGTAATTCAGACCACTTTTCCCCTCAGTGCCGATAATATTTCATCCATCTCGCAGCAAGTTTTATCGTAATATAAGAGGAATTTTATGTTAAGCTAAATGTAGGTGGCGGTAGTGTTTTAGCGGCAAAACGTGCTTCCTTTACGAATTACAAACGTGACGTACTTTGCGCCACAAAAACCCAACATCCAATCAACATGACGTCACGTGGCTTGTTTTCGGAATACGATTTCAGAATTTCGTGTTCATAAAAATTCCAAAGACTGAATTCCGAAATGATACAAGATAATTGACTGGACAACGCCAATTAGATTAAAGGCCAAATGGTATGGTAACTGATAAACTACATTTTAAGGTAGCGAGAGAATTGAGGTATAGGAAGTCAAATCTTCGTTGATTAGAGTGAATCCCTCTCATAGCAATGAAAAAATTCAATAGATTTACTATGATTATGTTACAAAAAATTTACTTCAATCAAGAAAATAAAATAAAAAGGACTTAATAGTTCTACAAATTATTAGTATAAATATTAAAATATTTCTTTTCTAAAACAATTGTCAGTAACATTTACGTGCGGAAGACACAAAAGTGGGTATATACACGACCGTGCCGCATTACGCGTAGGATTAGCGAACAGGATCTACGCCATAACACTTAAAGTTAATAAGTAAATTGTGCAAGTTTCAAATACAAGCTGAACAGTATCTGATGCTTTGAAATTTATTCAGATGTTCAAAAAACTGAGATGGTTTACATTTCCGGTTATATTTTTGATCCGCTGAGAAGGGAATGTTCGACCAAAATATAAAATATAAAAAATAAACTTATAAAGTTTGTAGATCCAGGAATTCCAAAATTAGTGCTGTGAAAATACTTTAAAGTTGCAATTCCTCACGTTTGAACCAGAATTCACTCAAAGATCATCGAGATCTACCCGTTCAGAATCACTAGCTTAGGATATTACATAAAATAGTTACACATTGTCTGTGTACTTTCGGTTTGCCCTTTACCAATAGAGTAGAGCAACATTTACAGTTTGGGATGCCGTAATTGAATTCGCTCTATGAACGATGCGTAAATAACAAAGGGAGGTTCGATTTATCTAGTCAGTCAGGGAAATATCTCGTTCCATGACAGAAATCTGAGTACGTAGTTTTTGTCAGCAATTTTTGAAGGATTCGAAAGGCAGTCCTTTGAGGGTGGTTTTACAAACGTGATTCGTCCTAGAGTGATTGACGTACGAAGATTTTCAAAAGAAAATATAAGCCATTTTCATCCTGTTTCAAAATATCACTCTTGGAAATATACAATGCTATAAAAATATTCATTCAATAGGTAGGGTACGTATGGTAGGTATTTTTAATTAACGTCACACGGGAGTAATACAACGGACTATTGGAGACGATCTGAGCAATTTCTTTTTAAGTACGAACAGGTGATCGTCCTCTAAGAGCAGGGCGGTACTTTCTCTTGTGCCTCTCTCAAAGTCCCATCCTATAGCCTCATCGTGGCGAGAAGGTAGCACAGGCGAAGTACGTCCTCCCTTGGGGATCAATCCCCAAGGGAGGACAACACCACGTAGTTTTGAATCACGGTCAGATGACGAATTCCATCAATGGGAGACCGCAATTTGCAACTCGGCAAGGAACAGTGCGCGTACTGTCTTGAAGCGTGGTTCTGCGACAAAGAGAACGCATAGATTACGCGTAATCGCCTGGACAGAGGGTAGTATCAATGAAAGAGGGTTAAGGGTGATGTAAGGGGTACCTAATGCACGTGACAAACGCCACGAACCAATCAAGATACAACAATCGCGAGAGCGCCAAGGTGATTGACCACGATAGTGTGGTTTGGTAGCATAGAATCGCGATGAACAGAATAATCCCCATTTAAAACCTGAACTGGTATCCGCGTCAAAAATGAACTGTTTTACCTTGTTTTCTCGACTCAACCAATCGCTTACAAATTTGTTTTCATCAAGGGAATCTGGGCTTCAATTAACGCTACGTCACTATTCACAAATAAAACGAATGATGCTAGTGAACACGTAAACTGGATAATTGGTACGACAGTTGATGTTACACAAGTCGAAGTTTTCAACGGGTATTTGAGATAAAAACATTTGGGAACGTACGAAGGTCCACATTTGGTCAATCTGCCGCAAATAAGACAAACAACCTCAAGTAAAGGGCATACACACGTGCGCGAACTTCTACTGACACAGATGAGAAAACTACACCCAGGGCAAATTACTGGAATTGAACTTACGCCGATTACAACTTGCAGATTGCCAGCACAACGGGAAAGCAAGTGAGCAACGGCAACCTCTTGATTAAGGACTAATCACAGAACATACGGTGGGTGACACACGAGGCGTTTTCTGCAACGCGACCAAGTATTGCGATCTGGTGGGTGGATATATTTCGATTTGCTATCACACGGAGTAGAACTGATCATCCAATCGCGCGAGGCAGTCAAGCATTCGCTACTCAGCTGCGATTTGCAAGTCGCGTCAGATCGCAAACTTATTCATTTCTGAAGTGGGCGACACACGAAATGAATTGAGCAACGCAAGCCGGATTCGCTTTTTTCCAGAAAAGGAGGAAAACCGGTTGAAAAATTTGGAACGTGCCAAATTGCGATGAAAAGATGAAACAAAAAGAAAGTCAAATCTCCTCGTATGCCACCACCCTGACTGGGAATCATTTGCAGTAATCATAAGAGGTTCTAAAAGGAGAAACATTTCTACCTGTTCACGACGTTTCAAAACTCATTTTCTCGATAAAACTACTTCTTTACGCAAAAGCAACCATCTTAAAGATCCGAATCCTCTGGGAATATTTACCTGTTTACATGCTCCTTGATGACATTACACCAGTTGCCTTCCGACTCGTTAATAACACCACACAGCGGCTTTTGCAGCAATTAGGCAAATAAGGAAACACGAAACGTGGATCGAACCGCTTTAGTTAATTTAATTATCTGCGGAAAATCGAGATGCAAATATTAATATCGACAGCGACGCTCCCTCAAAGACGGAAAAGTTGCTGGAATTGCAAATGCATAATTTAGCAGTTCTCCAAGGCAATCTACGGATTGACTTCTTTCGTGAGCGCGCTGTTGCCAGTTTCTTTTCAAAAGGAAGACTATGGCACGCGCCATTTTTTTTATCGGAATCTTCGCATCAATTAGCTTGATTATATCGCCTCCTGCTACCTTCCGCACGTGAATATGCAGTTCGTATCGTGATTGCTTTATAACTAGAGATCCGTTCCAATGATTTGCAAGAAAAGGAAGGTGTCTTTAATGAAGCTCGTTAAACTTGCACGGACGATAAACTTGAATAACGGGACACAGGATTTATTTTAGGATACATCCTTCCTAAAATTTTGCTAGAATCTCACAATCAATAACAAATAACTACGTCGTTAAGATATTGTTGCACGGCCGAGTTTTAAAATAAGTCCAAAGGGGTTTTGACTTTAATTTATGAGTGATAAATTGTCTGACAATGATAGCAATATGACGGTCAAAGTCCTTCGGTGACTGCATTTATGAGCTACGATAGTATACTTGTTTCTCACGCGATATTTGCTTTAACTTCTCATCAAAAGATTCCTTCGCTTTAAACGTCTTACATAAGGTCAACTATGTAAGAGCAGATAGAGACGTTTTCACGTAAACATAGGACTTGTCGACTGTATAAATATGACCAAATTAGCTAAAGAATCGTAGAATGACTAATTTGTTGATGGTAAAAGTATTCCATGACATTGTGGCAACACTTAAAAACATCTCTAGAATTTGTATTCTTATTGTTGCAACTGTTCGCAAAAAGAATGTTCTTATTGTTACGATTGTTCGCTTTAATAATTCTTAGACTAGCAGTGTACCGCGCAACTTTTCTCCGTACGCATGTCAAACTATTTGCTCTGTATCCATTTACCAGTTTTAATTGTTATGTCTGAATAAAATATATATCATTGTTCCTGAGATGCTCATGGCACAGTTGATAACACGCAGAAATAACATCGAATAATTGAATGCTGCTAGCCAGCATTTTGAGTTGGGGTTCTTCCGAAAACCAGAACCGGAACCACCAAACACTGGTGACATCCCAAAACATCATTGTCAAAGGCCTTCGTTGACTGCTTTTATTGCTGATTGTCAAAGTCCTTCGGTGACTGCATTTATATACTACGATAGTATATCACATTCTTATGAGAAATTTACTTCAACTTCTTATCAAAATATTTCTTTCAAGTGGTCTCAAGAGATATCTTGATTCACTTCATGTGGTTTCGAAGAGATATCTTGTCTTTAAGACATTGCCGATACTTTACAATGACAAGATCAAGAGATCTGATCAATTTTTTCTAATGACGAAATATCTCGTCCATAAAAATCTGGTCAGTTTGCTCAACGACGAGATACCTCGTCGAGACAACCACCAGGAGGGTTTTTCGTCTTACAAAGCGTAAATATTACAAAGGCAGGTATAGACATTTCCAAAAAGTAAAGAACATTGGTTGGTTGTATTTTGTACAGCAAGGACAAGATCCGGCTAAGCTGAACTAGGCAATGCTTTTTTCCGTCAAGTAAATGGACATGCGCACACAAGGAAATTTTTTCTGACGCAGAAGGAAACACAACTAGGTCAATTGTTTCTCCTGTAAAAGGCTCTAAACCTCTTGGTGAGTTGGGAGGAGGTAGGTCTGGAACTAGGTCAATTGCAGAAATAGAACATGATCCACTTACAACTCGCAGATTGCTAGAGCAGTAGGCAAGCCCACTGACCCACGGAAACCCTAATGAACAAAACTGGAAAGATGTATTAGTTAATTATTGGACATTTTAAGGCTTTTAACAGAAATCAACAAAATAGTGAATGTCCATTTCGGCGGTTCCACACGTCCACTATAATCAGACCGTTTTAGTCCTTAAGATGGTGAGCCACCGAAATAGCCATTAACTATCTATTGATTTTTGATACTTTTATTAATCACTTTTAAAAGCTTTTATAAAATTAACTAACGTTTTGGTTGATTTCGAGCATCACTAATGAAGAGTATTAGTTTGAAGAAAGAATTCGCCTAAGTAGACCGATGTGAATGAAACAAATGCCAAGTCTTAACGTTATTCGTCATCTGGCTTTCAATACTTCTGTATATTACTAAAATTTTTAAGTGCAGTGCACGTGTCTAAGTATTAAGCCGTGATAGGTCGTCTACTATTACATAATATACAGTCAGGAGTCAGCAATATTGCACTACAGTTTCTCACTCACACTAATGTAGTTTTAGTTCTCTTTAGAGAGTTAGTTCACTAGTATAATTGGTGTACTTCACTAGGTTAGTCCTTGCAGGTAATGCTGTTTTACCACTATGATTTGGCTCTTCAATAACCACTTCAGTTAAAATCACAAACACGTTTATTTAACAGAACACAACATAAGACATTTAAGAAAATTGAAATTAATAATATATCCTCTATGGGATTTACAAATCACACACAGGTGACACGCCTGTGTTTTTCTTACACCGAGCGATCTACCTCGCTCCTCAGACCTCTGTACTACTGTACTTATTGTCACTTCCTTTCGGAAGTTGGCGAACGTTTTTATTATTAGCGGTCGCCAATTGTCTCTCTCCATTCTAAGCAGTCTTACAATTGCAATAAAATAAGTGCGCACAGGCAGTCAGGAAACGAAACTCAACTGAAACCTTCCTTGGAGAGTCTGAATTTATCCTTGGCAGCATTGACAAGTCTTTCTTTTACGCGGAGTTTGGACAACTCTTTTATCCAAAGTTTCGAGGTGTGAAAAGACAGGGTTTAAAGGCTTTTGGGTGATCCTGGTTCCCTTTTTGGCGAGATAGTCCGCTCTCATTTCCAGGTACGTCACAGTGAGCCGGGACCCATTGAAGCACTAACACATTAGCTCATTTATCGAAGGAGTTGTCTGCATTGCTTAAATCATGGGTAATCTGTCTGGCAAACCTATATGCCAAAGCTAGTAAATCATCGATGCAGCGACATTTGCAAGCACGAACACATAAGAAAATCACATAAGCAAACCAAAGCAAGGGAGGATTTTTTATGTAACACGGGGTTGGCAACACCTCTTTTTCGATTCAAATGTGAAACTCCGTGTTTCTCTTTATGCTCAATATTTCACCGGAAATATGAAATACTGGTTACTTATGAAAAGCAGGAAAAAACATACCAGCGATAAATCTTCATTTCAGTCAGCTAGGTGACTGCAATAACCTACCCTACCGTTCCATCTCCCCACACAACCTCATCAAAAAGAACGGGGCCCATCTTTTTTCGACCCCCATCCCAGAAATCTAATGCGCCAACCAGAAAAGTACTCCAGAAAGTGGTCCAATTTACATAATGCATCAATCAATTCTGAAAAGAAGGTTCGAATGTAATTTGGAGGGGGAAGCGAGAAACTCAGCTTAAAAATACTGCTTTGAACTGAACTATTGGAAGCGGTTTTTTTCAGTTCGCATTCTAATGTTATTTCTGCTAAAAGCATTACCTTTAATACTCTTGTGTTAATCGCTACTAACGAGATTAGTTGTAAATACTTAGAGATGTGCGATCCTTTCCTGTAACAGGGAATAACTCCATAACAACGTAATTGTCCCAAGTTTGCACTTTGCTTTTTAAAGAGTTTTCGGGGAATGGGAGATTTTATGCATTTTTATGTCCAGGAAAAAGAATGATTAGGAAATGAAGTCTCCGAAATAAATCTCGATGAGATTAATGCAAAAGTTGTTATTCCTCGTTAAAATAAAATATGAAGTCACGCAATAAGCAGGCTTTTTTTTAACCGTATTGTTGAGCATGGGAGTGGGTTACAGCGGATGGTTCTCAAAAAGGGAATAGCGAATAACATCTCGTAAGAAAAATACGAGTGTACTGTACGTACTAGCATTTTTAGCTCACTTACATATATACTGGGCTGCCACTATGTGTTACTATAACCATATCACAAAAGCACTTATGAAATAATAGCATTAGTGGCATAACTTTTTAAAAATAGGTTGCAAAAAAGTCTCCTTACTTTGCAAAAAAGAAAGTGGTTTTAGTAGCAATTTTAAATGCGCAGGTGGACTATAACTGGGACAGGGGACGTCGAGGTTCAGTGGGTTCGCCCAATGCACCTGCGAGCTGTAGCAGTTCGATTTCTCGTGTGTATTTCTTTCTTTTGTATCAGTAAGATTTTCTTGGTTGTGTGTATGTACATTTCCTTGACGTTGCTTGGCTCAGCTTACATGCAAATATGGCCCTTTGCGCCAGAAAACCCAATCCAACCAACCTTACAGGAACAATCCCCAACATCCATGTACTTCCAAACTGAGATTCGAACCCGGACCTACTGGGTGTGCGAAGAAACGCAGACAACTGTACCAGCTAAGCGGCACATTTGAAGGAATAAAAAAGAAAAATTTTCCTATATTTAAAAAAATCACAGAAAATGTGAAATTTATTCCAAGGAATGTCCTTTTAAGAGAAAAAGCTCTCCATCATACAAATATCAATGCAGGGCCTACACTGAACATTGTGTTTTTATCACAAGATAAATTTGAAATTGCACCTAGTAAAACATTTTAGCAACTCAGAACTGACAAATGACACCCGACTTGCTGCTCTAATTTCTAACAGCTGAAGAGTAAAAGACCACAAATGCAATTCGTCGTTTTCCCTATTTCCTGAACGGTGAAAAGAACAAGAGAAAAATGAACCGCAGCAAAAGCAACCCCACCATACGCTCATTTTCTCACACAGCCATGATAACGGTCCAATGAATGATCGCCCAATCGATGATAAAGTTGGTTGGGTGAGTTGATTGGTCAAATAAGAACAGTTGTCTTGCACAAGTCGTATTAGAGATGGCCTCTTTTGTTGCAATTACAGGGAATCAGAACTTGTTTTAGTGAGCGATATTGACGACTCTTATTTTTCGTATCTCAATATGGAGAAACAGTTCTTCAGTTTATTATTTGCTCACATGTGATTGCTTTTATGGATTGTCTGAACACTTACAGGCAAAACCTAGAAGTTTCGAAGCATCACTTAGAGCTATCCTTCAAACTAAAGATAGCCTCTTTTGTAGCAATTACAAAAAATCTGTACTAGTTTTAATGAGGGATATCAATTAGACTATTTTTCATCTACCAATATAAAGAAACAGTTCTTCAATTTAGTAATTGTTCACAAGTAATTACTTTCATAGGCAGTCTAAAGACTTTCAGTTACAATCGTGGGAAGTTTCAAAGTATGACTTAGAGCTATTCTTCGCACTAAAGATGGCCTCATTTGTTGAAATTACAGGGGAATAAATATATCGGTAATGTACTATCTTTCTCGTATCTGGAGACACATTTATTCAGTTAAGTACTTGTTCACATGTCATCGCTTTCCTTGGTTGCTGAGAACTTGATAGTGAAACCTAGGGAGGTTTCGATGTATGGCTTAGAACTATCCTTTACAGTAAAGATGGCTTCTATTGTTGGTGCTACACGGGAATCAGGACTTGTTTTAGCGAGAGATATCAGTAAGTTCTATATTTCTTTTTGTATCTCAATATGGAGAAACCATTCTTCAGTTTAGTATTCGTTCACCTGTGATCGCTTTTATTGTTTACATGAAAACTCGCAGTAGAAATTTCAGAAAGTTTCGAAGTATGGAATTAGAATTAACCCCCACACTTAACCAGTTTTGCAAATTATGTTCAATTCTTTTATGTGAAGCACATGTGCTTTTATACCAGTGTAGATTTTAAATGAATAGCTTTGGCCAACAGTGATATGCCAAATATTTTAGGCTAGCAATTTTCAAGATAAATAGTTTTTTCCAATTGTAGGACATAACAGGAACAAAAGGAGGCACAAAACAGTACAAACAAATTACATCAGAACACGAACGACATAAAGAAATGTTAATGTCGTCCGAAGTCGTTGCACCAAGCTTCACTAGTTTGCCAGTTCCGGGCTGTGTCGTAGTCAATCCATCGGAATGCACCAGATGCAAGTGGGCTCTGTTTATAGATCCTTTCAGTGCATAATCGACAGTACTGATGGACAGCTTTTGAGAATGCATGGTCTTTCCCAGACAATCCTGTACTCTGAAAAGCTAGAAAATAGCCACTGCCTCACAGCGTGGCCTGCCTGGTATATAAATAAGACACTCAATTTTCCATTATTTTGCTCGCACCGTCTTGCAACTCTGTGCTTGACGTTCAAAGTTTATAATTTGTTTTACGTACAGTATTATTGAATTAAATATATAAATCGCCTGCTTACAAGCGAAATATACTAAGTCAAAAAACAGTTCTGAGAAAATGATCGGGAAAACATTGCGACTATACCATACTCCATAGCATTTCTCAAGGAAAAAAAAATCGAATTTTTATGCAAAAAAAAATGCCTTAGTGGACACACATCACCAGTCTAAATATTACCATATTCTGGACTATAAACGCAAAAACCTCATATTTCAAATATCTTGACTCAGTATATTTCACTTATAAGCCCACGAATTAGTGTAATTTTAACTTTTCAGGTTAATTGGGTGTTTAGGGGTTTATGACACTTGGGCCATATTTGACCAAGTTTACTTTTAAGGGAGTAAGAACACTTACGTATATAATAAAAATAGAGATCCAACATTGTAAGAATTGAAAGTCGCATGAAATTGCATTGTCCTCGACGGTTATTTCCTGTTATCCAAATTAGACTGTTAATTACATTGGATAAGACCAAATTTATACATGAAAAAGTATTAGCAAAGTTTTCAATTTATCAGAACATTCAAAAGTTTTCCCCAATAAACAAAATTCCTGTTTTCCAGAAGACGTGAACACGTTATAAATATCATTTTATTAGAGTATAGAAAAACATAGGAATCTTGATTGTAATCTGATGATGAAACTTCTCATTGCAATATTAAATTCCGCTAACGTGTTAAATGCAATTTCAATATACAAAAACTGGCAGTCACAGTACACAAATACAGCCAGAAGCGGAAATAGTTTCCTGAGCTTTTCCAACAAATGCAAAAAGGGAAAAAATCTGCGAGACACTGCCGTAATACTGCGGTTATGAACGAAAGGGAATGTATAATGAAAATCAAAATAATTTCCGACAAGGACATTCCTGTCGGAAGTAATAAACGAATCTGATGTAAAATACAATTGCTTCTACAGAAATCTGCAAATTGTAGCATTCAGTTCGCTCAATAAGACGTTGCCCTAGTAACTGCATATTTCTCAACTGTATAAATGGATGGGAAAAATAAATTTCGCACTGACGTTTTCATGATGTAGTAACAACGGAAGTTCTCCATGTAGATCTCATTCGAATTGTCATAATAGGTGCATGCAATCATCTTGATGGGAATTTTTTTTAATCGTCGCTGCTTTAACAGCTTGATTCAGCAGGTTCTTTTGAGAATTAAATTGAAATCACCAAAAATATAAACCAAATTCACCTTAGCAGGCATATATCAACGTATTCTTGAGTCGAGTATGAAATAAAATATTCAGAATTTTTTATTTGACTATTTAAAAAGTTCTATTTTCCCTGAAGAAATAAAATTTTGATTATCCTATTCCTACTTCCAACGGATGATTGTAAACGTGTATATGTAATATCTTTGAACTCAATGTAAATAAATGTGTTCCCCAGCACATGTTGGGTCCCGTTGTGCCTCCTAGTAATGACTCCTGTAAGCCAGGAGTCCCCTTCTGGCCACCTCTAGTCCGAGCTTAAGCCCTTGTGGAAAGATGGGTGGCCAGAGTCATACAAATAGCATTGTGGATAAGTACTAACTCACTGGTACCTTTGACAACGCTATAATTTAGAGAACCATCAAAAATATACACTACTCTTTGTGGAAATTGCAACACCATGAAGGAATCATGCAAATTAAACGAAACTTGCAGGAAATGCAAAAGAGGTTAGGATATGCAAATGATTAGAATTACAAATTGATCACGCATGTGTGGGCCGAGAAACACCAGTAGTATACCGGCCCGTATATGCGGCGGAAGTGACGTCATCCCACGTGACCAGAAGTGGGCGGGGTCATGTGACGTCACAGCGTGACGTCATCCAAAAGCGGAAGTGACGTATTGTTTGTTTACATTTGGACTTGGATTTTTTTTTGTCATCGACTTCGTGCAGGCGTTGAGTTGTTTCAAGATGGCGTCGTTTCGTTACCATGGTGATGAATCACTCGTAGTGCCATCTGGTGGAGAAATTCGAAACTCTATTATTTTTAATTAAAAAGGAATTTCTTGGATTCGAACCCGGGACCATAGGATCCGAGGTCAAGCGCGCTATCCGTTAGGCCGTAAGAGAGTTAACTTATGATGGTGAATTAATGTAGTGTTGGATTTTTCTCTCTTTTGGACTTGTATTTTTTCTTAATATTAGGAATGCGTTATTTTTAGAAAATGGTTTGAATAATTGCATAGGGGTTTTAATAAATGCTTTTTCAAAATGACTTATGGCGCCATCTGGTGATTTTAAAAGTAATTAATCTAAGGAACGAATTGATTTCTTAATGTTTTTACTTTTTTCATGATTAGTGACGTCAGTGTGTTTACGTTTGGGACTTGGATTTTTTTTCCTTCTGAGATTTCGATGTGACGTCACGATTATGTCCATCGAGCAAGTCTGAACTTGAAAAAGTCTACTCACAATTCTTTATGTTATGAGTATGGTAAATTGTTTACAGATCGTGAAGACTGGGCATACTTCCGTCGATTGGAAAACGAATTAACGTATTAAAAAAAGACGAAATTTAGAAATTTTAGGTCAAAAATATACTGTGCCTTGTCAACTTGTAGCATACGAAGACGAAGGAATAAGCTATACTTTTAGCGGGTCTTCTATTACAGCCAAGCCTTGATCTCCTAAAGTATTGGAAATAAAGGGAGAAATGGAGCGAATAATTGGTGCAAGATTTAATTTTGAGTTGGTGAAGCGTTATAAAGATGGTAAGGACTGCATAGTTGCGCCAATAAAAACAACGAGAAGGACTTGGAACTTTATGCACCCATAGCGTCTGTTTCATTTGGACAGAAAAGGCAATTTGTGTTTTCTAGAAAGAACTACAATTCTTTAAAAATTGTTCTGGAAAATGGAAGCTTGCTTGAGATGAAGTATCAAACAAACCAATTTTGGTTTCACAGCTTGCCCCGTGCATTATGCCCTAGAATAAATTTAACGTTTCGTAAAATTCTTGTATAAAGCAGCGATAAACCACTTATGTGCCCCCGAACTAGAACTCAGTGTCGTACACTAGACGATATTTGGACAAAGTTGCAATTGATCTTTGCCTTTCAGAATAGTATTTTTATAAATGCTTACATCTCGTTTTTAAATTAATTTTTAGCGTGTCTTACCACATATACTGTATTTTGGATTATTTGGTTTTTTTATTACATGGTTTCATAAATTTTCTTTTAAAATGCAAGATCTGAAATGAAATTTTTCTTTGCTATATAGATTTATGTTTTTTTTTAAGTTAGATGTATTTACTCAAAAATTAATTATACATTAGATGCTATAACACCTATTTTATAGCAGAAATTTTGTTTTAAATAATATACACTTAAGTAAGAGTAAAATTTTTGAAACTTTACGAGACAAATACTATGAATATGTTTTCTTGTACATTTGAAGAAGTTATAATAGTATAAAAAAACCATTTATTCTATAAATCTAAATTAAAATGTTATTTTTTAATTAATCTTTCCTTGCATATTATTTTTACTTTGAATAAATCTTCATAAATTTTAGTGATTTAATTTATATTATATAGATTTACAAACCTGTTTTTGGATGAAATATAAGGATTTAATATTTTAAAAATTAATGTTTTTACTTAAAATTAATTATATATTAAATACTATTACACATATTTTTAATGTTGAAGATTTTTAGAAAACATTTTACAATTGAAACATATACATTAAATATTATGACAAACACTTAAATGCAGATCCATAAGGGAATATTGGAAATCTTTTTAATGCTTACACCTTTTCTATTCTAAATAAACTTTTGCTTGTCTTACACTGTATTTTGGATTATTTGGGGTTTTTTTATTACATGGTCTTATAAATTTTCTTTTTAAAATGCAAGATCTGAAATGAAATTTTCGTTGATTTTAAGATTTATGTTTTACTCAAAAATTAATTATACATTAGATGCTATAGCACATATTTTATTGCAGAATTTTTTAATATTATACACATAAGTGAGCGTAAAATTTTTGAAACTTTACAAGACCCATATTATGAACATGTTTCCTTACACATTTGAAGTAGTGAAAAATAGTATTAAAACCCTTTATCCTGTAAAATATAAATTAAATATTATTTTTAATTAATTTTTCCTTCCATATTATTGTTTACTTTAAATAAATTTTCATTCATTTTAGTGATTTTTAGAAAACGTTTAACAATTGAGAGAGAGAGAAATATATACTTTAAATATTATTACAAACATTTAAATGCAATTTGCTTTCTATTTTTTAATTTTACAATTGAGACATTTTTAAAAGTTTGGTTCTTAAAGTGCGTTTTATGCATAGTAAAAAAATTATTATAAAAACCTGTAAGAGTAAAAAGAGTTTTATACATTAATTTGAAACTTTACAAGACCCATACCATGGTTCCTTGCACATTTGAAGTAGTGAAATATAGAATTAAAAACCATTTGTCCTTGAAGATCTAAATTAAAAGTTCTTTTTCTTTAATGCTTTTGCAAACCACACATTTTACTAAATATGAACTTCCTTTTATTTATTTGAAATCCTTATGCACATCGTACAATTTAAATTGCACAGCAAAATACCAATACTGTACGAAGCTATGAAGTATTTTACAAGATACTTTGTACTGTTTTCTTAATTTTAAGTGTTCTACATTGCTATATTAAATGGATAGTAAGTGGGTTTTCTGTTTTTAAAAATAATGTGTGCACATCTGTGCTGCTAAGCAAATTAACTTTTGCCCTTTTCTTGATATTAAATGCATAATCTAAATATTTACTCACACCGCTGATAGTTTTACCTATGAGTAAAATTAAATAATAGCTGAAAATTTTAAGTATTAATGTGAATTTTAAAATGAACAAAAATTATTGAAATAATGGATTAAATCTGAATTCTATGTATTCTTAAAACAATCTCTGCAAATCCAGCAGACAATTCTTAAACAGATTGAAGGAAGCTACATGGAAACAAGGTAAATTATAACACTTTTTAATAGTAAAAACATTATGATTAATATTTTTTACAAAAATAATACATTGTAGTAAAAAAAAAGAACTTATTTTTACATACTTGCATTTTTTTAAGAGACACATATTTCCGACAAGCCAATTATTCAATGCCATCACCTCACAGCTATGGGGCAATGCAAATTATTTTTGTGATGACCACATTATAGTTTTTGGATATCTTTGTTGCTACTTAGAGCACATAATGCATAGAATTTGGGACACCCATATTGTTCCAAGTTGATATTCGGAATATTCAATGCATCTAAGCGTTTCTTTTCCACACAACCACCTTTGTAAGCAATTAGGTACTGAGTGGCCCTCTTGGTCTGCTCGTACAATTCTAAAAGCTTAGTCTAGACTTTCTAAGGGAGCACAATTTGCTATGTCATGGAAATGAAGTGCACATACGTAATTTTTAACATATCACAGTTGTACGATTTTGGCACTAAGTTTATGCTCAGACGATAAGTGAAAACGAATACTTGAAGCTACTTGCGATTTTTACAGCATTGTATACATATTTACATACTAAGAAACTTTTCTTGAGTCTGAAATCCATCAAAATCCACAATTGCACAAATATTAAGCATTGCTATTGAAAAGCGTTAGCTGTTCTTGGAAAAATAATTGTAAACTGGAGGCCACGAAGAACTGGACTATATAACACCATACACTTACTAATCATACTAATCAGTAAAGTTAAAATTTGTCTTTTGCGTTCCATTGTTACTCACAAAAGATAAGACTAAGTGAAGAATGTACATACTCAGAAAACATGTGTTTGTGATAATGCACGAAATAAAATTTTATGTTGTAATACAAGATTTTAACGTAAGGATATACTTAAATGTGCGTGTGATTTTTTTTACTCTACCACGTTTATGCGCTCTGAATGCAATTCAATTCTACGACTAAACTTGAGCAATTAAAAAAACATAACCAAATATAATTTATAAGATAAACGTATTTTGACTTTCTTTAAAATGAGAATTTTAAAGTATACTGAATTCTCTTAATTCTGCAGTTTTATTTTTTCTAAAATTACATCAACAAATTGAATTATTTATTTGTGGGCACACACAAGTCTTTGCCTTTGTTGAAAGGAAACTAGTATCTCTGACAAGTATCAGATTTTTAAAAATTGAGTAAAAGAACCTTTTTTCATGGGATTTAACTCAATCTGCTCCATAATTTTATACTTAAAAGTAATAGAGCATAATATAGTTAAGGAAAATGAATAACCATTATGCAAATTTGAAGCCAAAAGTTCCAAGAATGTCTATGCGTCTATCTACGTTTAGAGATTGGCCAACGCACAGACGTTGACATTAGGGACCTAGCCAAAAACGGACTGTATTATACCTGTGTCTTGGACGTGATCAGGTGCTATTGGTATGGCGAAGGGCTTGAAAAATTGGTAAAAAGAAGATGTAGTGAGATACAAACCCAAAGTTTTATCCAAAATGTTTGGTAGCCCATAGATGAAATTGTACAGGTGCTGGATGAAATCAACAATAATATCAATGGTTTTATAAAAAAACGATGTATAGCTTTACCCCTTATACAACGACAAGGACGAACGACTGTAGCATTTGCAAGGAATCGGAAAATGAATGCTACTTTACAGCCTTGCGGTCATCTGGTGACATGCATGAGATGTATGAAGAGTCTTTCAACGTGTCCTATGTGCCGAACCAATATTTTACATAAAATTAAAACGTACATTTGTCACTAAACTGTCTATTTATTAGTACATGTAGTAGATGCAATTTCAAGTGATATACTGAACATGGTGAGGAAGAAAATTCAATTGTAAAAGGGTGGTATTGAGTTGAAAATTGTTAAATTGGCACAAGTGCTTCAGTAAAAAGAGTCTTAAGGTTTTAGAGTCTCAAACTTCCTTACTAATCTTTTTACTGAAGCACTTGTGCCAATTTAACAATTTTCAACTCAATACCACCCTTTTACAATTGAATTTTCTTCCTCACCATGTTCAGTATATCACTTGAAATTGCATCTACTACATGTACTAATAAATAGACAGTTTAGTGACAAATGTACGTTTTAATTTTATGTAAAATATTGGTTCGGCACATAGGACACGTTGAAAGACTCTTCATACATCTCATGCATGTCACCAGATGACCGCAAGGCTGTAAAGTAGCATTCATTTTCCGATTCCTTGCAAATGCTACAGTCGTTCGTCCTTGTCGTTGTATAAGGGGTAAAGCTATACATCGTTTTTTTATAAAACCATTGATATTATTGTTGATTTCATCCAGCACCTGTACAATTTCATCTATGGGCTACCAAACATTTTGGATAAAACTTTGGGTTTGTATCTCACTACATCTTCTTTTTACCAATTTTTCAAGCCCTTCGCCATACCAATAGCACCTGATCACGTCCAAGACACAGGTATAATACAGTCCGTTTTTGGCTAGGTCCCTAATGTCAACGTCTGTGCGTTGGCCAATCTCTAAACGTAGATAGACGCATAGACATTCTTGGAACTTTTGGCTTCAAATTTGCATAATGGTTATTCATTTTCCTTAACTATATTATGCTCTATTACTTTTAAGTATAAAATTATGGAGCAGATTGAGTTAAATCCCATGAAAAAAGGTTCTTTTACTCAATTTTTAAAAATCTGATACTTGTCAGAGATACTAGTTTCCTTTCAACAAAGGCAAAGACTTGTGTGTGCCCACAAATAAATAATTCAATTTGTTGATGTAATTTTAGAAAAAATAAAACTGCAGAATTAAGAGAATTCAGTATACTTTAAAATTCTCATTTTAAAGAAAGTCAAAATACGTTTATCTTATAAATTATATTTGGTTATGTTTTTTTAATTGCTCAAGTTTAGTCGTAGAATTGAATTGCATTCAGAGCGCATAAACGTGGTAGAGTAAAAAAAATCACACGCACATTTAAGTATATCCTTACGTTAAAATCTTGTATTACAACATAAAATTTTATTTCGTGCATTATCACAAACACATGTTTTCTGAGTATGTACATTCTTCACTTAGTCTTATCTTTTGTGAGTAACAATGGAACGCAAAAGACAAATTTTAACTTTACTGATTAGTATGATTAGTAAGTGTATGGTGTTATATAGTCCAGTTCTTCGTGGCCTCCAGTTTACAATTATTTTTCCAAGAACAGCTAACGCTTTTCAATAGCAATGCTTAATATTTGTGCAATTGTGGATTTTGATGGATTTCAGACTCAAGAAAAGTTTCTTAGTATGTAAATATGTATACAATGCTGTAAAAATCGCAAGTAGCTTCAAGTATTCGTTTTCACTTATCGTCTGAGCATAAACTTAGTGCCAAAATCGTACAACTGTGATATGTTAAAAATTACGTATGTGCACTTCATTTCCATGACATAGCAAATTGTGCTCCCTTAGAAAGTCTAGACTAAGCTTTTAGAATTGTACGAGCAGACCAAGAGGGCCACTCAGTACCTAATTGCTTACAAAGGTGGTTGTGTGGAAAAGAAACGCTTAGATGCATTGAATATTCCGAATATCAACTTGGAACAATATGGGTGTCCCAAATTCTATGCATTATGTGCTCTAAGTAGCAACAAAGATATCCAAAAACTATAATGTGGTCATCACAAAAATAATTTGCATTGCCCCATAGCTGTGAGGTGATGGCATTGAATAATTGGCTTGTCGGAAATATGTGTCTCTTAAAAAAATGCAAGTATGTAAAAATAAGTTCTTTTTTTTTACTACAATGTATTATTTTTGTAAAAAATATTAATCATAATGTTTTTACTATTAAAAAGTGTTATAATTTACCTTGTTTCCATGTAGCTTCCTTCAATCTGTTTAAGAATTGTCTGCTGGATTTGCAGAGATTGTTTTAAGAATACATAGAATTCAGATTTAATCCATTATTTCAATAATTTTTGTTCATTTTAAAATTCACATTAATACTTAAAATTTTCAGCTATTATTTAATTTTACTCATAGGTAAAACTATCAGCGGTGTGAGTAAATATTTAGATTATGCATTTAATATCAAGAAAAGGGCAAAAGTTAATTTGCTTAGCAGCACAGATGTGCACACATTATTTTTAAAAACAGAAAACCCACTTACTATCCATTTAATATAGCAATGTAGAACACTTAAAATTAAGAAAACAGTACAAAGTATCTTGTAAAATACTTCATAGCTTCGTACAGTATTGGTATTTTGCTGTGCAATTTAAATTGTACGATGTGCATAAGGATTTCAAATAAATAAAAGGAAGTTCATATTTAGTAAAATGTGTGGTTTGCAAAAGCATTAAAGAAAAAGAACTTTTAATTTAGATCTTCAAGGACAAATGGTTTTTAATTCTATATTTCACTACTTCAAATGTGCAAGGAACCATGGTATGGGTCTTGTAAAGTTTCAAATTAATGTATAAAACTCTTTTTACTCTTACAGGTTTTTATAATAATTTTTTTACTATGCATAAAACGCACTTTAAGAACCAAACTTTTAAAAATGTCTCAATTGTAAAATTAAAAAATAGAAAGCAAATTGCATTTAAATGTTTGTAATAATATTTAAAGTATATATTTCTCTCTCTCTCAATTGTTAAACGTTTTCTAAAAATCACTAAAATGAATGAAAATTTATTTAAAGTAAACAATAATATGGAAGGAAAAATTAATTAAAAATAATATTTAATTTATATTTTACAGGATAAAGGGTTTTAATACTATTTTTCACTACTTCAAATGTGTAAGGAAACATGTTCATAATATGGGTCTTGTAAAGTTTCAAAAATTTTACGCTCACTTATGTGTATAATATTAAAAAATTCTGCAATAAAATATGTGCTATAGCATCTAATGTATAATTAATTTTTGAGTAAAACATAAATCTTAAAATCAACGAAAATTTCATTTCAGATCTTGCATTTTAAAAAGAAAATTTATAAGACCATGTAATAAAAAAACCCCAAATAATCCAAAATACAGTGTAAGACAAGCAAAAGTTTATTTAGAATAGAAAAGGTGTAAGCATTAAAAAGATTTCCAATATTCCCTTATGGATCTGCATTTAAGTGTTTGTCATAATATTTAATGTATATGTTTCAATTGTAAAATGTTTTCTAAAAATCTTCAACATTAAAAATATGTGTAATAGTATTTAATATATAATTAATTTTAAGTAAAAACATTAATTTTTAAAATATTAAATCCTTATATTTCATCCAAAAACAGGTTTGTAAATCTATATAATATAAATTAAATCACTAAAATTTATGAAGATTTATTCAAAGTAAAAATAATATGCAAGGAAAGATTAATTAAAAAATAACATTTTAATTTAGATTTATAGAATAAATGGTTTTTTTATACTATTATAACTTCTTCAAATGTACAAGAAAACATATTCATAGTATTTGTCTCGTAAAGTTTCAAAAATTTTACTCTTACTTAAGTGTATATTATTTAAAACAAAATTTCTGCTATAAAATAGGTGTTATAGCATCTAATGTATAATTAATTTTTGAGTAAATACATCTAACTTAAAAAAAAACATAAATCTATATAGCAAAGAAAAATTTCATTTCAGATCTTGCATTTTAAAAGAAAATTTATGAAACCATGTAATAAAAAAACCAAATAATCCAAAATACAGTATATGTGGTAAGACACGCTAAAAATTAATTTAAAAACGAGATGTAAGCATTTATAAAAATACTATTCTGAAAGGCAAAGATCAATTGCAACTTTGTCCAAATATCGTCTAGTGTACGACACTGAGTTCTAGTTCGGGGGCACATAAGTGGTTTATCGCTGCTTTATACAAGAATTTTACGAAACGTTAAATTTATTCTAGGGCATAATGCACGGGGCAAGCTGTGAAACCAAAATTGGTTTGTTTGATACTTCATCTCAAGCAAGCTTCCATTTTCCAGAACAATTTTTAAAGAATTGTAGTTCTTTCTAGAAAACACAAATTGCCTTTTCTGTCCAAATGAAACAGACGCTATGGGTGCATAAAGTTCCAAGTCCTTCTCGTTGTTTTTATTGGCGCAACTATGCAGTCCTTACCATCTTTATAACGCTTCACCAACTCAAAATTAAATCTTGCACCAATTATTCGCTCCATTTCTCCCTTTATTTCCAATACTTTAGGAGATCAAGGCTTGGCTGTAATAGAAGACCCGCTAAAAGTATAGCTTATTCCTTCGTCTTCGTATGCTACAAGTTGACAAGGCACAGTATATTTTTGACCTAAAATTTCTAAATTTCGTCTTTTTTTAATACGTTAATTCGTTTTCCAATCGACGGAAGTATGCCCAGTCTTCACGATCTGTAAACAATTTACCATACTCATAACATAAAGAATTGTGAGTAGACTTTTTCAAGTTCAGACTTGCTCGATGGACATAATCGTGACGTCACATCGAAATCTCAGAAGGAAAAAAAATCCAAGTCCCAAACGTAAACACACTGACGTCACTAATCATGAAAAAAGTAAAAACATTAAGAAATCAATTCGTTCCTTAGATTAATTACTTTTAAAATCACCAGATGGCGCCATAAGTCATTTTGAAAAAGCATTTATTAAAACCCCTATGCAATTATTCAAACCATTTTCTAAAAATAACGCATTCCTAATATTAAGAAAAAATACAAGTCCAAAAGAGAGAAAAATCCAACACTACATTAATTCACCATCATAAGTTAACTCTCTTACGGCCTAACGGATAGCGCGCTTGACCTCGGATCCTATGGTCCCGGGTTCGAATCCAAGAAATTCCTTTTTAATTAAAAATAATAGAGTTTCGAATTTCTCCACCAGATGGCACTACGAGTGATTCATCACCATGGTAACGAAACGACGCCATCTTGAAACAACTCAACGCCTGCACGAAGTCGATGACAAAAAAAAATCCAAGTCCAAATGTAAACAAACAATACGTCACTTCCGCTTTTGGATGACGTCACGCTGTGACGTCACATGACCCCGCCCACTTCTGGTCACGTGGGATGACGTCACTTCCGCCGCATATACGGGCCGGTATACTACTAACACCCTCTAAACTTCCAAGTAAGCCGTGTATAAAAAGCACTGTAAAAGTGCGTTAAAATACGTATCGTCGTTTGATTGCTGTAAATGATTGATTAGAAGTCAATATGCCTCGCCAAAAACCAGAGTGCCATACGAGCAACCAACGGGGCCGCATGATCAGCCTCCGTGAGGGTGGACTTTCTTATCGTGAAATCGCCACTCGCACGGGGCGTAATGCCGCAATTGTGATACGTGTGTGGAAGAGATGGACCAAGGAGAACCGGACAAGTCGAAACCCCAGCAGTGGGCCACGCAATATGACTTTACCACGGAACGACAGACACCTCATCCGCATGGCGGTCACGGACCGTACAGCGTCCTCCCGTGCGTTGGCACAACATTGGAGCACGTCTACAGGTGTATCATTTTCTGCCCCCCCCCGGTTCGTCGACATCTGCTGTGCCATGGGCTACGTGCAAGGATTCCCTTGACGCTGAACCACCGACGCCTCCGGCTACAATGGGCTCACCAACACAGCCAATGGCGTGCCGATTGGCAACAAGTCATCTTCTCAGATGAGTCCTGCTACAATCTGGACTATAACGATGGACGCGTACTCGTCAGACGCTACAGAGGTGAACGTCTACTCCAGGAGTCTTATTCAGCGTCATATTGAGGAACGCCTGGCGTTATGGTCTGGGGCACTATTGTATATTATGGGCGATCCCGCCTACTCCAAATTGAGGGAACCCTGTACAGCGGGCGCTACATCAGGGAAGTTGTGGAGCCCGAGTTCCTACCCCTCCTGCATCGCATTCCTGAAGCTTTATTTCAGCAAGACAATGCCCGTCCACATGTTGCTCGGAATGTACAAGCCTTCTTCAGTGCACGACAGGTTCGGCTTCTTCCATGGCCTTTACGTTCCCCGGATATGTCGCCCGTTCAGCATGTCTGGGATTACATCGGACGGTGACTCGCTCGTACCGCTCGTCGGGCAGAGAGTACGGCTGAACTTTGGCATCAGATAGAGGCCATCTGGAATACCATTCCTCAGCATGACAGTCAGAATTTGTATGATTTGATGCCACGACGTGTACAAGCTCTCATCGCTGCGCGTGGTGGCTGCACAAGATATTGATTTTCGGCATAATTCTTGTTTTATTTCTCTGTAAATATGATCGTTTATTTAAACCACTATAAGTAATAAGTGGGATAAATTTCATTTAGTTCTGATGATTCTTTCATAGTGTTACATTTTTCATAAACAGTAGTGTATAACATGCATCCACAACCTGAGCTAGAAATAAATTTATTTGATCTAATTTCCCAAGTTCAATAAGTTTGTTGGTTTATATGGCGCAAAGGACATATTTGGCCATACTGCGCCAGGCACAAGACAACGTCAAGTAATGGACACACAAAGTTTTACTGACATAGGAAATACATCAAGGGACCTGCGTTGCCTGCAACTCGGAAGTTGCTAGTACAGTGGTCATACCCACTAATCCACGATGTCGCCCCCAAATTCAATAAACGTACATCAATATTTCTCGCACATAACTATTGTTTTAGCTTCTGGGAATAAAACAACTTGATTACTTTGCAAAACTATTGGGGTTCGAGATTGGTTATTGTTTTAGTTATGGCCATCCAAATAAATTACTTGACAGCGAGAGAATGAATTGCACATCATTGCAGTTACGAGGTTAAAAGTTAAGACGAGATCATATATAAGCATTTATACATTACAATCTATCACACTTAGATTCTTATATTTCTATAAATTCATTACTCGCTAATGTCGTAAACTTAAATTTTGAGGATCAAATTTCTAAACCCGACTTCGATGTGTACACGGATGGCTCCGGCATTGACGGAAATGTTGGGGCCTCTGTGTGCATTTTTGATGATAATAAATTAATTCAAGTTCTTTGCTTCAAACTCCAAACTTATAATAGCGTTTTCCAGGCCGAGCTCACGGCTATTTTTAAAGCTGTGGGGGGCTGGGCCTCCGCCCATGGAAAAAAAATTAATATATATAGCGACAGTCGTAGCGCGATACAGGCCTCAAAATCCAATTCTAGCAAATCTAAATATATTAATACATTTAAACAAGAAATTGCTCCAATAACTAATATTTTTGGCCTGTCTTGGGTCAGGGCACATGTCGGACTGTCCGGCAATGAGACTGCCGACCATTTTGCCAAGCTTGCATCGTGCTGCGGGGAGGAGATAGAGGTCCCTGCACCCCGCTCTTTCCTTAACAGAAAAATCAAATATTTCATTATGGAGAAATGGAGGGAGATTCATAGTAATTCCGTCTAAAATCTTTTACGCCGGAAATCGGCCCGGGTCTCCTCTCCGCAGACCGTTATCTCATTTGGTATCTCACAGGTCATGGTCCTTTTGTGGAGTACCTCCACAGGTTTGGTTTAAGAAACTCCAACTCTTGCACATGTGGGGAGTTGGGGAGCGCCGATCATTATCTCTTTGGCTGCCGTCACACTAATGATTATCATTTGAGAGCCCCAAGTGCTGACAACAAGGGCATTTGGTTGAGGGCTGTGCTAAATAACAATATATCCATTTATAAGATTAAAAAGTGTGTGATGGCTGCCGGGGAGGTGGCGAATGGCCTCCCCCCCTACTCTTAAATATATATTAAAAATATTTTAACTTATTTTTTATCTTGGATTTTACTGGTTACTTTTAAATTTTAAAATATCATGTTTGTAATTCTTTTATTCAAATAATTGCTTGTTTCCCCTCTATCCTCTTTATGTTGTTTTATTATTCTGCACTTTATATTGATACTTTGTATTTTATGTGAGTTTTTAATGTTGTATTGTATATATTATGATTTAATTGTCCTGTTTTTATGTTTTGTTTCTATTTTGATTATATTGTTCGGTTTTGGGTGCTGTCTGCTGTTACGGACTCCATTAGCTCATAGACTTCCTTTTGGATCCTGTGATAACTTTTTAACATCAACTATCTAATCTGTTATCTGTACAGCATGGCATTGCCCTCAAAATTGTTAAAATTCTAAATTGCGTTTTGTTTGTTGTTTATTGATGTTCTAATTAATCGCTACATGTAAAGCGAGATGTATTTATATTGTAATTTAATTGCATATAATACTCAATAATTGCCGTACGTGACCCCTGTTGGGTGGGCGTGTGCTGGCCCGTTGCCTCTTCTGCTGAGAATCACTTTCCCCGCCCCCCTAAACTGGGCTCTAAACCTCGCGGTGAGCCGGGTGGGGCGTGGGTCGAAAAAAAAAAAGCATTTATACAGTCGCGAGCTAAAAGAACACTTTATTTTCTTAAGAATAATTTTCATTGTTTCAGGTATGAAGCATTGTCTATTTTGCATCTTATTTTATACAAGTTTTACTCTCATTGGCAGAATTAGTTCCTATAAAAAAGCATACTGTGGAAGATAAAATTTCAAATATACTCTTATGGTTGATTCTTATTACTCAAAAGCCAGTTCTAAGGTAGTTTTACGTGAAGTACACTATTCGCTCAATGATCTGAATTACTGTTAACAATTAAAACATATGTAATTGTTAACAATATATATTTAGTTACAAAATACTATTAATAATTATATTTTATCGTACACGCACATTTACAATACTCCTATACATGGACGAGTTCTCTACTAAAATTTTTCTTTAAATTGCACCTCGAGAAACGTGACAAAACACAATTGGAGAGTGAGGTACCAACTCAGGTGCCGACCTTGTCATCTGACCGTGGTTCAGAATTACGAGGTGTTGTCGTCGGATCTTCGAGATTGGTTCCAGAGCGTTGCCAATGACCCGTTGTGTTTCTCCAGCGCGACGTTAATTCAACTACCTTCCTACCCACAGCGTTGTGAGAACTTTTGAACCATCGGCCCAAATCTGTGGTTAACAGGAAGTACAACAGGACCATATATGTAGGTTGACAGAAAATGGACCCATTTAAGTTAACTACCTATAGCATTTGCTGCCTTCAGTTTCATGTAGAATCAAATCTCTCTTTAACGCTCCTGGTGGTTACCACGACAAGGTATCCCGTCATTAGAAGGAAACTGACCAGATCTTGATCTTGTCATAATAAAAAATTGTCAGTATCTCGACGACGAGTTATCTCGTCATTAATAAAATTGATCAGATCTTGATGGACGGGATATCTCGTCGAAACCACTAGGAGGGTTAACACGCCTTAACCCCATAACAAAGATGTAACTCACGCTACTGCAAACGCAGTTGATCAGTCATCTCAAGAGATGAATTTTATTCAATACATCCCTCCAGCAAAAATGCCTACAACGGATATGCATTACCCCTTGCAATACCGAAGAGGATGCATTTTGGCACACGCGAGAAATGGTAATTTCACGCGATCTTTATTGCGTACTCTAATGTTCGAAAGTTCCAGCATCGAATGCATCTCCAGGGAAATTTGCTATGCGCATTTCTTTATGCTAATGGTTTTGTTCAGCGATGACTATCCGCATTCAGCTTGCTCAAGAATCTCTTTAAGGAGAGAAAGATGGGACGGATCGAATTCTTTCGCAGCAACAATGAGATACAAAGTTTTTGTGTAAAAAGGAAGCTTCGGTAGGGTTGGATTAAATGTACTGTACCGGTACTGTTCCAAGCCGAAGATATGGAACGCCGAGGGTTCATTACCATACTTATCAATATCGGCTGGCTCATTTGTAGCGACATTAAAATGAAGAGAGTTCTTGGAAGCGAAGGCATTGAAAAAGCAGGCTGTGTTGCATGTTTTATTTGTTGTTACTGGAACGGGGGAATAACTGATTTATTGTTTTGTTTGGTGTATGTAACGCTTGTAACGTGACAACGGGAAAATCGTTGCGGTTTGACTGCGACTAAAACGAAAATCCTTCGCGCTTTGTTCCTTCAAACAGCCGGTTGTTTTGGCGTTTTATGATACAAGGGCCGTATCTGGCCAAACTACCCCAAACACAAGACAGTGTCAAGCAAAAAAATGTCGTGAATGGGTAAAAAAAGAGCGATTAGGGGACATAATATTGAGAAGAAAGTGGAAAAGGCAGAGCTTGTGTTGTATACGTTTTAAGTGTTATTACTGGAACGGGACAATAACTGATGTATTATTTGGATTTGTTTGGTGTAATGCTTGTCACGTGACAACGAGAAATTTATTGCGGTTTGACTGTGACTAAAACAAAAATTCATCGCGTTTCGTTCTTGCGGATGGTTGGTTGTTTTGGAGTTTCATTGCACAAGGATCATATTCCGCCAAGCAAAGACAAACACAAGATAATGTCAAGTAATTATGGAAAGAAAGATGGAGAAAGTAGAGAAAGATTGTTTGGATATCCTGGGATTGCCACCCCATGTTTACCAGAGACAATAAACCCCATGGGAAATGAATAGATCACTAGTGGAACGTTTCTAGGAACAAGGGCACTACAGATAGATGTCTCGAATTTAGGATATTTTCTTTATAAACCAATGTAAACTTAACTTTTGAACAAGATAACAATGTTTTAACTGAGTTGTAGTTTATTATTTGGTCCGAAGTTCTCAAGACAATGCTCAGTAGAAAATGTCATTACAGTTTCTCACTCACACTAATGTAGTTTTAGTTCACTTTAGAGAGATAGTTCACTAGTATAATTGGTGTACTTCACTAGGTTAGTCCCAGCAGGTAATGCTGTTTTACCACTATGATTTGGCTCTTCAATAACCACTTCAGTTAAAATCACAAATGCGTTTATTTAACAGAACACAACACGAACATAAGACATTCAAGAAAATTGAAATTAATAATATATCCTCTATGGGATTTACAAATCATACACATGTGACACGCCTGTGTTTTTCTTACACCGAGCGATCTACCTCGCTCCTCACACAGACCTCCTCGGTACTACTGGACTTATTGTCACTTCCTTTCGGAATTTGGCGAACGGTTTTATTATTGGCGGTCGCCAATTGTCTCTCTCCATTCTAAGCAGTCTTACAGTCATGAAAGGGAAAAATGGAGGGATTAGGGAACTTAGTAGTGAGATGAAATAAGAAAGAATTTGGATAAAATTTGATTGACACAAAGGAGCAATATACCCAGGGAGGAATCAGTTGTTTGGTTTTCGGAGTTTCTGGCTCAAAAGCCATATTTGGCCAAGCTGCTTCAAACACAAAACAGATAATACAAGTAATGGATACACACGCAAGGAAAGTCTTACTGTCACAGAAGAGTGAAACACCCAGCGAGGAATCGAACCTGCACCACCTTTGATTCGCAGATTGGTAGAGCAATAGGCAAGTCCATTGAGCCATATGTACCGTAAGAATTTAAAGAAAATGTAGCGATAATGCCTTTTACTACAAACGATTGAAATGTATAGTAAAAGTATAGAAAATTGGAAAATGTTCTATCAATAGCTCTACACCTCAGGTTAAAGGTTTGTTTTAATGGGTCAAGGGCCATGTTTGGACAAGCAGCGCCAAACGCAAGAGAACATCAATCTATACCTCAGAGTAACTGATAGTATAATACAATATATAGAACCAAACACAACATAAATTGCATGATAGCCTTCACTCTGAGTGGGTAAATTTTGCCCAAAAGCTATACCTCTCCGACAGTTTTCGAGGTAAAACAATTATAAAAATTTATTACAAATCCGGTAGGGCCGTTCCTTAGGTATGAGGTGCTCACGTCCAAACCTCAGCAAGACGTCGCCTCTTCTAAAAAGACTTGATTTTCTAAAAAAAATACCGAAAAATTCAGAAAAATGGTCCAATCTTACTAGCGGTTCACTACAAGCTTTAATGTTAAATGATCATTGCGTTTGATTTTTTTACTGTCTTCAGATTTTGTGACGAATTGAAACGTATATTTCATCGGCGTCATTTGCAAAACTTCGATTTTTTTTTATGTAACTAGCTTTAGCATGTAATTTTTATACGTTTTTGTTTCCAAAATTATTTTGGGAAGGGGTCCACCCGAAGAAACATCCTTCCAAATCGAAAAACTTTCCTGGTGAGACTAAAACCAATGCCCACCTTTACAAACATACTCCTCCCTCAATGCCAGAATTAATCTCCCAGAACCCAAAAAAAGAAGCCAATCTCTATTGTGATGGATTTATATTGCTTAATAGCATACGCGACTGCGTCCAATACAGAAAAATCATCACTCTCGTCTTCCATCATGATGAAGCATTGAATTCCGGTTCCCAATCAGTCATCTGTGTATAAGTTTTCGTTTCTTTTTCTTGGGCATGTCTGCAGATAAGCTGATGAGATAGATGGAAGTATGGTCTTACCACTCGATATCCTCTTTCCTGGAAGAACTCCTGTTGTACTTCTACTTCAGTCGAGGAATCAAACTGATGGGGTGGAAATTTTGCTTGGTTGGGATGTTTGTACATGATCGTATTCCAGTTTCTAGCAATAGATTTTTACCAAGATGTGATGTTATTTTAATGTCACACGCACGTCAAATCGCGTAAAGTGGAACACGATTCCTGATATCGCAACTCAAATGCCTTTAATTTTCGTAACAAGCATCGAGACAACGAGACAGTTTTAAAACTCCTATTTTAGTTAATAGCATCAATCTAATAACACTATTGGTTTTTGAATGCACTTGAAATAGGATATCGTCGGCTTAGAACAGAAACTTATTAACCTACAAAAATATTTTTTTACTGAACAGCTGGACTAACTATTAATTTTCAGGACAAAAATATAAATATTTTGACAATATTTTGACAATTTTTATACCTTTCAAACAGATTACAATGTGACTATTTTTCATCATGAAACTAAGCCTTTAGTGTCTCCGAGAAAATGTCAGTTAATGAGTTTCAGCTCTAAGCCGATAAGCAGCGTTCTTGTAAAAAGTGAGACTAAAAAATTTAAGGTCTTTCAGCAAATATTAAGGCTTTTAAGCCTCTATTAATCGCGGTTTTTTTTAACAAATGTGATCGTGGGGCATCTGTGAGGTTCTCGACGTTCTTTCCTAGTTACACATGCATCAACTATTAATTTGTTAAAAAAGTATAAGTTTATTTTAGGACATACTCAAAAGATTCTCAAGATCTTTCTCAATTAAGTTTACGACTTCGAAACTATACCTAAATTTTAAAAAAAATCCAGTTTCATTTTTAAAACTTCAAATATAAGTCTTTGCAGTTCTCATAGATCAGGCTACATTGCGTGACAACGTCATAATTATTATAGGTAGGCAATACGATTTCTGACGAGAGTAGCTGCAAAGTAAATGGAGATCACAATGTTGGAAATTACTCTTCTTCAACCTAACATTTTCAAGTTTTTGAAGCCTTAACCTTAAATGGAAAGCAAATAAGGTGAAAAACTCATTCCTGCCACTGAATAAATTCACATTCCAGTAAAATCATTCAGAATTCCACAAAACAAAACGGCAATTACACAAAATAATGCCTTCAGTCATCGAACAAAAAGGATATTAAAATCAAGATTCAGTCGACCTTCACAGCAACTCCCTTCATCCCTGCTTTTCAAACCACCATTCGATGGACAAGCAGATAAAAGATAAAGGCTAGTGCAAAAATGAATCACCAAGTTGAAGGGAGAAAAATGGAGATTTAGCTTGTAAATATTACCTGATTTAGTCTAGTTCCTTCAACTTTAAATATCTGACCCTTTAAATTCTGGATCTTTAGATTAAGGATAGGACAGACTAAAATGTCTGAACAGGAAGAGAAAAAACACTGCTTAAAAATGAATTTCAAACTGAGAAGTGAACTAGTTGAAAAATTGTGCAATGACATCATAAATAACGGATGAGCAACAACTTCTGGTCAAAGCTTTTGCAAAAGTAAATGAGCATCTCACATTGTTTCAAGATTGACCTTCCTCTTCCTAACATAATCAAATACAGTAGAACCTTGATTATCCGATGTAATGTGGATAGAGGCCACCTCGGACAACCAGAAACTTGGATAATATGGATGCAGTGACACCAAAACAACCTATACAAAACAGAGAACAATTTTACGGTAGATGTTACTGCTACTGAAAGGTTGAGCTGTACTTGGTACCGAGGATCATATATATATATATATATATATATATATATATATATATATATATATATATATATATATATATATATATATATATATATATATATATATATAATAATCTATACTCGTAAATGTGTCAACTCTCGATAAGGCTTCGAGGACAAGTGCTCACTTTGTCCACAGACGAGGAAGTTCTGATAAACAAAAACAATGAGGATTTTTACAAGAGTTTAAAAGATATGTAACTCACATCCAGATTTATTGTAATACCCAATCGACTTACCAATCAACAAGCAAGCCTTTATTATCCAAAATCTAATTAACCTAGTGTCCGTGTCATCTGAGTCGAATTTGATACCGTGTTTTTTAAAGCTATACACAAGCTTCAAACACGTGTGTGTGCACTTTGTCCAAAAAGAAAGTTATGTGAAACAGGAGACTGTCAAGGGCCTATTTAAGAGTTTTATAAAAGGTACGTAACTCACGTCCATATTTATTGAAACTCAACCAACCAACATTAATTATCCGAGGTCGGATCAACCGAGTGTCTATAATCCAAGCTGTATTTGATACCGAGTTTTTTAAAGCATTAAATAAAACTTCGAGCGTATTTTATGCAGAGGCGAGAAAGTGCTGCAAAGCAGAAAAGAGCTTAAAAACTCGCTATCAAATTCAGACAATACACTTTTACAGAGGTATTGGTTTTATGGCGCTAGATCCAAAGTAGGACAAACTCTACCAAGCCCCAGATAGAATACATAAGACAATCATTTTAAAAATCACTCTAAAATATAATATTAGTAAGTGCAAAATCGTCGGATAATCAAGGTTGGTTGGATTTTATGGCGCAAGGGCAAAATAGATTTAGCCGTGCTAAAATAATCAAAATTCTACCGTATATAAAGCATCCCCTCAAATGGAAACCGAAAGGAATAAAACGATAAAATAGTTCCACGCTCCACTGAATGAATTCACGCATTTGCGGAAAAATCGTTCCGAACTCGACGAAACAAAACAACGAAGCCCCACCAAATAAAACTCTCAGCCATCGAACGAAAAGAGTGTAAAGGGTGTCGAAAGAAACAAACGATATTCCAACCTTCGCACCATACCATCTATCCCCCATCCCCAAACCACCATCCGATGGACAAGCGGACAGGGGCTGATGCAAAAATCAATCCCCCAGATAAAATATAAAGAAGCGGAACTATTTCACAAAAAAGTGTTCTCCCACCTGAAGCTATGGTTCAATCCGGAATCGTTTATCTTTAAGAGTCCGGGAAAGATGGATGAGATCCGGGCATTAGATATCCGAGGAAAAGTCTCCGGGATAGAGATAAGGAGGTGAGCATTTGGGATAATTACCGGATAGTTTGTGGGAAGGACTTTGGGCCGCTTCGCTGTCTGCGGGGCGGTTGACTTCGATCGGGAAGATTCTATTTATTACCACAGTAAAGATCAGGAGGTCAATTGAGTATCAAGTCAGTTACAGCAATTTTTCAGTACCGATTTCAGATGTTGGTTTTGGGTTTTATGGCACGAGGACCGTATTTGGCAAAGCTGGACCAAACACGACATAATGCCAAGTAATTCTGAAAAGAAAGGATGGTAGTAGTGAATTAACGTCGCACTGGAGCAACACAGCGGACTATTAGCGACGGCCCGGGATCAATCCCGGAGAAAAAAGATCCAAGGACAACGCTTCGCAATTTCGAACCACGGTCAGATGGCGAGGAAAATACCTGAGCTGGCACCCCACTCTCCAAACTCCCACACCACGCCAACGTGAGGATATCTGAGGCCAACGACAGATTTAACCTGTACCAGCCCCATGTACACGACAATCTTTGGCTGGGCCGAGTTTCGAACTCGAAACCCTCTGTTTGCTAATCCGTTACTCATCCGACTGGGCTAACGCGGCCCTAAAAGGATGGAAAGAAGAGATTAGAGAAAGAACGCCTGTGGGTCGCGACCCTCTTGTTTAGCATAGACAGTAAACCCCGAGGGTTTGATCATTTGGTTACCTCGGGTTCGTGAAAACCTAAAGAAGTGCCTGAGGGACTTACTTCAAAAGCAACAACAATTGCATACACACACCTGCCTATCTCCAAGGAAACAAATCAAAGTTTTTAACGACAAAAACCAATGAGCAGCTATCAGCAATGAAAAATGCCTCAATAAAATTACTGAGGTAAAAGGAATGACTGAAAGCGCCAAATTAGCGACATTTGCACCAAATCGGGCTTTGAGAAAGCAATTTAAAACAGAAAAGGTAACCCTGCTATCCTCAACTGTTAATTGTTTGGCGGGAGTTAGAACTCGACGAAACCGATTTGGCGATGTTTTTCACGAACACATAACAAGACTTCAAAAATTCAATAGAAACACCGATTTTGGAACGGATCAAAATAAAAATACAAAACGTCTCGAAATTGTCATGATACTTTCTGTGAAGCTAGGTAGATGTAGTAGGCATTGACCTTTTAATGAAATAAAAGGAAAATGTGCGCGCAGCTTTATGTTATTTCTTCCGGTGGCTCGGTTTGAAGATGTGGTTGTGGTTGAAAATCATGAATCCTAGATTATTGATTGGTTAAATTTATTATCCACCGTGATCAAGCACACTAGTCTGCGCTTCTATAGCTAATCGGCTAAGTCGATTCATAACCCCACGTGACCCCATCAGAGATCTTACGACAGCGACTCTGTCCACATGCTCCTTCTATTTCATTAGAAGGTCGATGGTAGTAAATAATTAGCTAGAAAATGGCACTTGTGTGTTTTAGTAGTGAAAAGTGCTTCCTATACATATTCCACATTGGGTAACAGGAAGTAAAATCCCCGACTTTATCTGTTTGCAGCAATAATCCCTCTCATGAGTTAATGCAGATTTTGTTTATAGTAAGTAGATCTGAAATTTTTTCTCATTGTGTATTTATATATATTTAAACCCGACAAAAAAAATGCTTGACAAGGGGATTTGAAATCTTTACATTGTAAAATATAGTGAACTTAACATTCTATAAAATATTTAAATACTTCAATTATCTTCCCATGAATAAATACAGCTCTTTTGAAGGTAAGCTGCAATAGAAATCCCTGAACATTTAAATTAAATGAAGCAAAAGCCAGCTCTGCAAAGCTAGAGCAATAAATGGTAGGAACCAACAGAAATAAATTCGTCTTCTGTACATCATTTGTGCAGATCATCAGATCGTTTTTGTAAATAGCACACGTAAATAAATTAATTTGAATTTTTTTAAATCTAGTATTACATTTATGTAACACAACATTATTCACCAATTATCTTATCAGTTAATTGACTAGACATCTTAAAATTGGAGGAAAAATACGCACATAAATTGTTAAGAAAACATGTTGCAAAGTGGAAACAAATTTTTAGGTTAACAAATTATATTCACTTATGATGAAATACATATTTCCTATGAAATTACTAGGTTCAAGAATTGCTGTAAGGATACTATGAAGATATGGGTAGGAAAAATAAAAGGGCCATTATTAAAATTAGATTTTGTTTCTATTAGATTTCTCTTCTCTCCATTTTCAACAAATCAATAGCGGAATTTGATTATCAAATGTTTAATGAACTGAGAATACACGTTATATCAACAGGCACAGGAACTATTTTTTCTTGTTGAGTAAAAGATAGCAAGATTTAAGTGCCTAATTTAAATGTATCTTATTTACCCGTAAAATTATATCTAAATTTTTTAAATATTTACCAAACGAACACAACTTTCTATCAATAATTGATTGGAACTGACATTAAAAGTAAGTATATCAGAATTTAATAGATTAAAAGCTATGTGTGATTTAATTACGATTTTCATTATTCCTTGAAAGTAAATATGCAAGGGAAAGGCAAGTGTTTAGTTATTTCTACATCACAATAAATGAAATCCTTTTAGTTGACAAAAAGTAAGACTAAGTATATCGTTACATTTTTAGCTAACGAAGTAAAGTAATCCCATTTGAATGAATACTAAGGCAAACCATTCTTTTCAAAGTTCAATTTATTACTTAGTGAACCAATCTAGGTCAAAAGGTTAAGCTTTAATTTATTTGGGATCACGTGCTATTTTTAAGTGTTAAATTATTTTCTTTGAAAAATCAGCATTGCATATTTTACTTTTCAGTTGACATCAAGAAAAGCAATTTGTCTTGCTTGGGAAGTATTTTTATAAGCAAAACATTGCCACAACAGAATTTTTAATTTTTATTTTTAATATTTTTAAAATGTGTAACGCCTTTTCCATCTGATAATTTTTTAAACATTAAATGAGTCATTCAAATAATGCAAGCATAATCACATAGTAAAATGTGTATAAATAATGTATAATATAATGCACAAAATGTATATAAGTATTTGTTTAGTTTGTACATGGGTGCACAAGCGTTAGTGATCGCTGCGAATTTACATTACTTTTACTTTTGAGTTATTACTGTATATTATTTTCGAATAGGAACTACAGCTCCCTATCTCCATCTAAGCTATGTAAACGTCTGCTGCGATCGACGTCACGAACTTTTCTACACTTCGATTGAGGCTAGTGATTTATTGATAGGTTTCAATTGGAATCCAAAACGAAAATAGAGAAGGAAAAGCAAACGCACAGTGCATATTTCTATACTGTGCTGCGAAGCTTTTAGCATCTAATGAAGAAAACACTAAAATTGCATAATTACATAGCTTAAGTATGTAAAACTTAGGTATTAGCTTAGTTAACGTGTGTAAATTACTGTTAGTGATTGCCCCAAAGCTTCATTATTTTTGAGTGATAGCCACTATGTCCAGAGCTCCCACCCCTACCCGACTCTGCAACTGTGGAAACGTCTGTTGTAATCGACAAACATAAATTATGCGCCCCACGTCGGTTAAGGCTGATGGTTCGAGTTGAGGTTTTAATTGAGAATCTGAACAGAAGAAAATTAAGCAGAAGCAAACGCAGTGTTTAGACTGCAGATGCTGCCTCATAAAGGGAAAGGGAAGGAAGGAGAGGATGCGACATTGAGATTTCAATTTAACCCTTTAAGTGGTTTCGGCAGTATATCTCGTTCGAGATCTGACCAATTTTGCTTGTGACAAGACATCTCTTCATCAAAACATTGCCGATTTTTTTATGACGAGATCAAGATCTAGTCAGTCCTTCTAATAAAGAAATAAATCGTCCATCAAGATGTGGTGCAATGTAAGATATAACGATATTTATTTACTGCGATTTGGATTTGGTATTTTTCAGTTTCTCTGATTGAAGTATACAAATCGTATCTTAACCATCATAAAGGTTTGGTGAAAGCACTTTGAATAAAAATTGAATGCTTTTAGCTTCTAAAAATGGTCACTTTTTTCAAGCAAACTTCCCCTTTCAAGTGAATTTTCCTCAATTCGTTTCCTCCGGGCTCCTTTCTACACAACTCCGGGCCACACCTCAACCATGCTACCCAGAACCATGCACTTGACAGCAGCGTCTGCATTGCTACAACATGCGGTGCCGCGGCACAATCCCTTCCAAACCATTCATCAACAAGCTGCACGCGGTATCACACCCACGATGGATAAACCATTGCTGCAGCCAACTGTCAACCACAGCTTCTGCCCTCTTTCTAGTCTTTGAGGAATTATGGACGTTTAATCGTTTATTTATACACTAGATTCAGGGGTGCTTTTCTTTTTTCCTTTGCCAGGATTCGCTTCCTTTCTACGGACGATTTTCTTTTTTGCTTGGGGATAGTGTTGAGGAAACATTGAACAGTTGGGGAAGAAAATCAGAATTTCCATAGGCTTTTTAAGGATTATGTCTTTTCTTTTTGGTTGGCGTGTTAGACCAAATCGCGCCCAACTGGTGGTTTCGATGACCAAGTGAAGGATTTGATCTTTCGCTTTGGATTTTGCCAATCTTATATCGTGCAATGAATCCAGACTACCAATATACGTAACAAGCTTCTCGTCAAAAAGGATTCACTTATAAATAAATATCAATAAGAAAATGTCACATCCACAGAAAGCGATTTTCTTGAAAATTAATACCCACGGTTTTTACAATCTAGCAACCACTGATTCCGACGTTTTTCTTTCATGGTTGTCACGGCTTGGCGGCATAACTTCTAAATTGGCATCACCTACAAAATTTTTCCCTATGTAAAAATCTTTAAAACATTTTTCTGTAAATATTTTACCGGAAGACTGGAAAACATGCCAGAACCACTCACCAAAAAAAGTCGATAATACACTGGTTATGGATAAGACACTAGAAGCATAATGCCGCTTCTCATGTCTTCTGATCCTTGAGTTGTTACTCTAATCACAAGTGATTTGCAGCTGAGTTGGCAGAGTCACTGATTTCAACGCCAGAAACCTTAACTGAATTTTCTTTTTTATCCCCTCTCTACATCTTTAATATCCTCAGAAAATAAAATTAAATTCAACTTCATTTCATAATAAACCTAATATGTAAAAATAACTTGTGTAAAATGTTTAAAAAGCCCTTAATTTTTTTACCCCAATTTTAAACTATTTTTTCAATATAAAACGAAGTAAAATGATAATATGGACTTCAATAGTTTTTCAGAAGTCCCAAAAAATTGGCATGCATGTCAAACTATAAGTACAAAGACGCATAAAAATCAATTCTAAGATCAAAGAATCCGTTCTATAAAAGATAAGAAATAATTCCATATCAAAGAAACTTTCTGTAAAACATAGTAAATAAACGCTATCTGTTACAATGCAGTTTAAATATGCATTTATATTATTTTTAGAATCTGATCATACATAAAATGTAAAAGAACCAGCGATATAGCAATATTTTTACCCAAATCCTTTGACGAAATCAACTGCATGGAACAACTTGTCGTCTTACTGCTTTCCAAAAACACGCAAGACAGAAATCTGAATTTTATTTTACTTTATATCCTTCTCGATTTTCTGATTTCGTGTCCACAACAGAACTTTATTCCACGAAATCGGACGGAATTCGTTTGAGCGTTATGAGCAGTGTTCGAATGTTCGAACAGTTGTCCGTGGCAGGCATCGCCCAACCCCTTTTCCGATTCGACTAGGCCGACCTTTTTTCCTCTTTAGTTTTCGCTTTGTTATGGATCTGTGACGATGTGATAAAGATAATTTTAGAGATTTTTGAGAGATAACAATTAGAATTTTTCTTCTTTAATATGGCTTAAGGGGAATTTGTGCCCTATGAGTAAAAAAAAATAGAGAATTAAATTTGAGGTGATTTTTTACTGGATAAATCAATAGTTGAATATTTTAGGGTCAACTTTTTCTAGCTCCCCAAAGACATTTTGTGTTTGTAGATAGGTATTTCAATTAGCGTCACACTGGAGCAAAACATCGGGGTATTGGCGACGGTTTGGGATTAACATTTTGTATTTGAATTTTATAATAAAATAGGCATTTATCTAATTAAATCCCTTTATAAGTAGTGTTTTTATGTAAGACATTTTGTTTTGGAATAATTTTTAATTGAATTATTTTTTTTAAATTATTGTGTTTACATAGTGTTCACTCATTTAATTAAAGCTTGTGTTTGTATAGTGTTCACTCATTTAATTAAAGCCTTTTGTGTCTATATCTGAATATTGAAAGGATGAGATAGGTAGTTAATTAAATATCTATATAAGTATACGAGGTTTGTCTAAAAAGTATCCGACCTTGAATTTTCCTGCTTACGGTAATGATGCTAGAGCGGCGCCACTATGCACAATGGAAGAAGACAACTTAATGCGTATGCTTGAATTTTTTCTCCGTGTTCGAGTGTGTCAGTCGCTGCCTGCTGGCCGCTGAGTAAGGTGCTGTTATAAGTGTTCGTCGGATTTTTGATTTCTCTCAAAATGAATGAACGAGTTGAGCAAAGATACTGCATCAAATTTTGTCAAAAGCTTGGTGATTCTCAAAACGAAACAATTCGTAAGATTCAGCAAGTTTTTGGAGACGATGCTATGGGGGTAACACAAGTGAAGGAATGGTTTAACCGATTCAAAAATGGCCGCACATCGGTGGAGAGTGATCAGCGTCCTGGGAGGCCTCAATGCAGCTGTTGTTGAGAGGGTGGAAAATCTTGTAAAGGGAGATCGTCGTTTGACCGTACGAGAGATTGCCGAAGAGGTTGGGATCAGTAAAGATTCCGCACATGCAATTTTGCGTGATGATTTGAACATGCGCAGAGTGGCTGCAAAATTTGTGCCCAAGCTGCTGTCGGCACAACAAAAAGAACTCCGTATTGAGATTGCACAGGACCTTCTGGACACTACCAACACTGATCCTCAGTTTCTGAACACTGTGATTACTGGGGATGAGTCATGGGTATACGGGTACGACCCAGAAACAAAAGCACAGTCGTCGCAATGGAAGCATCCCTAGTCTCCAAGGCCGAGAAAAGCGCGACAGGTGCGAAGCAAAATCAAGGTGATGCTAACTGTGTTCTTTGATATCTGTGCAATTGTGCATCACGAATACGCACCGGAAGGACAAACAGTGACAAAAGAGTACTATCAACAAGTTCTACGCCGACTCAGAGATGCTGTTCGGCGCAAAAGACCACACCTCTGGACGACGAAAAACTGGCAGTTGCATCATGACAATGCTCCGGCTCATTTGTCACACCTGATCCAGACTTTCTTGGCGAAACACGGAATTCCAGTCGTCTCCCAACCTCCCTACTCTCCAGATATGGCTCCTTGCGACTTCTGATTGTTTCCGAAATTGAAGATGCCGTTGAAAGGATCCCGTTTTGAGTAGATAATGCAGAACGCGACAACGGAGATGAACACCATTCCAAAAGAAGCCTTCCAGGAGTGTTTTCGGCAGTGGAAGGATCGGTGGGCTAAGTGTGTGAAGGCGCAAGGGGCCTACTTTGAAGGGGATTAGGGTCCCAATTTCCTCACTTAAGTAATATATTTTTCCTGGCCAAAGGTCGGATACTTTTTAGACAGCCCTCGTATACCGGTTGGTTTTTATGAAGTACACTAAGTTGTTTTTAAGTAACTTTCAAATAAAACATTTTTAATTATTTTTTATATTGTATATTCAGTTAATGACATTACTTATGGAATATGATATCGGCCAAATAACCGTCTCTGTCCGAGCAACAAATACGGTCTGTCAACATTGGGATTTGTTCAATTTATTCGCGTCTTTTTCTTGAGAAGCCATTTTTTAGTTGTCGCCAGTTGTGATTTGATTGTCGTTTTCGTCAACATGTCATACAACTCGTGCAACCATGCGAAATCTAAAGTAAATCTAATCGACTAATCTATCATTTCTTCATTACAAAATCTGGTTATACCGATTGGCCACTTAGTTCACTTGACATGAACGCGTTAAATTTTGTTTTTTTATGTGAAGATACTAAACGGAACAAGTCTACGTTAAAAAGCCGTCAACAATTTAACGGCTTAACACTCAAAGCGGTTACGACGAGATATCTGGTCCATCAAGATCTGACCAACTTTGCTAATGTCGAGATATCTCGTCATCAATATACTGTCGATTCTTTTTTGATGACGAGGTCAAGATCTGGTCGGCTTTGTTCCAATTACGTCTCCTCGTCCATTATATGCTGTTCGATATCACGTCCATCATCTGCTGTTGAGACGACATACCTCGTCGAGACAACTACCAGGTTGGTTGATTTTGAGGTTTTATGTCGCAAGGGCCATATTTGGCCATGCTGCGCCAGACACAAGACATACCATATCAAGTAGTAGAAACACCCAATGAAAGTTTTACTGAATGCACCCGACAGGAATCAAACCTGCACCGCCTACAACGAAGGTTGCTAGCGCAGTGGGCGTACCCACTGAGCCATGACGGCCCCAATAACTACCAGGAGGGTTGAGATAAATATTCACGAACAAATTAAACAAATCACACCGGAAATTTGCTCAAAAGTAATGGAAAATGCGGTCGAAGGAGTGTTCATAGGGCGGCCAAAGGCAGTCATTTGGTCGTTGTCATATTCCGTAAATAATGTCACTGTGTTAACAATATGTAAAAAAACAATTAAAAATGTTATAAAAAGCTATTACAAAAAGAAATAGTGTCCTTAGATAAAAAAATACACCTGCATTTCACTAACATGCGTAGCACAAAAATCGACATTTCTGTATTATCGAAGGACAACAAACGGACATGAACATAAAATAAACGACTATGGGATTCTTTCGTCAATTTTACCGCTTTGTTGCTTGATTTGAACTGCATAATATTGCCAAAACAACACGTAGGTGTTATGGCGGAAGGGCCATATATTTGGTCATACAACGCCAGACACAAGGACACAAACAATGTAAGGTTTAAAGGCACAAAAGAGAAGAATACATGCGGGGAGAAACCGAACTTGCGCCGCCTACAACTCGCAGGTTGCTATAGCAGTGTGCATATTCACAGGACCACGAAGCCCTAAAAAACTACACATAAAATACCTACATTATTCAAGCAAAAATTCTTCATCATTCTGATTGCAGAAAACAATGAGAAATCTGGGAGACAAATAACTAGCACACACATACGGAGAAACAAATTGTGGAAACTGGATTTTGCTTTGAAATGGCACAAAACGGAAAAATAAGTTGTAAAGCGACGAAAATATCCATAGACACTCCATTTTTGTCTGTATAAATAATAATCTCAACAAGGATTTGATATTTTCCCGATTTTATCCCTGAACACAGAAGCTATTTGAGCTTTCGCGGTTCCCAAGGGAGCAGCGAAAGTTTGAAAGCCTCTGATAAAAACTATTCTTACACGTATTTTTGATAATCTATTTTTGTAAATTCAAAAGGTATTATTTTCCCTTACGCTGCTTTGTCTCATTTATATTTATAAGACGTTGATTTAATTCTTCCGAGACTTCTTTGAAATATGAAAGGTATAATAAAATGCTTTGATTCCCAAATTAAATCATAATTTAAAATATTCTTTTCGTGAAAGAAAATATGCAAGCGAAACATAAATAAATAATCCACTTTTCTGAGAATAAATGGAGAATATCTGGATAGTTTGATAAAATGCATCATTTGAATAATTTGCATATGAAAACGCAATTTAAAAATTCAATTCTCATTATTCAATTAAGTACTTTGAAGTCAGAAATTAAGTAAATAAGGCTTTCTGTGAATATAATCTAGAAATTAAAAGGAATGAAATTACACTTAAAAAACTATGTTGGATTAGTTAACACCACAAATTTGATATCCATACGGATGTTTGATGTACCCCTATTTTACAGGCAGATGCTTGTTTTAGAAACAACGAATTTAATACCAAATAACTTTATTTTATCAATAATCAATTAGATAAAAAATATTAATGAATACATCAAATGTGATCCCAAATTTTATACAACCATAATTATCCAAAAATTAATATTACTGTATTTAAGAATAACCACCAATATGAAAGCTTATTCAATTAACAATTTTAATATTTAAAACCATACGACTTTATACTTAAATATTCATGATTGCTATTCGAATTAAGACCTACCAAATAATAAGTATCAATACTGAAACTTATTTATTGTGCATTGTTATAACTAATATAAAGTAAGTTTGCGATTTAATGTTGATAAAAGTAGCAAGAAAACATTTCAAGATGTTTATCAATCTGAATTTTACAAATATATCCGCAATAATTTTAGTCTAGATATTTTTACTAGAAAGGCTTAATCACCTATATTTAGTACTAATCTTTCTTCCTGTCACTAGAAATTAAAATTAAGAGACCGCTCATTTTTGAGTGCCAGGGTAAAAATAACAATACATATTTCTGGTCTGGAGGTAAATATGCCAGATATTTTAGTTTTAGATACATTATTCGACTCCAGCTCAAATCAAGCATATTTGAACTAGGTAGGTTGCTAATAAGCATCGCACTGGAGCAAAATAATAGGCTATTGGCGACTGTCCGGGATCAATCCCGAAGCACATTTTAACTTAATGGTATGTCAACGAAGATCGAATTGGGTTCCAAGCATTTACCTGTATGCTCTAGATACAATTCAGCTCAGGCTTCACCTAAGCACATCATTTCCTGTTTCGGCTGCTCCTTAAGCCATCCTGAGCTGGTTCTTGAGACTCAAGTCTCAAGGCCTAATAGGTTGTTTGATTGGGTTTGGGTTTTTTTCCAGATTGCGCCAATTTTCCAGATTGCGCAATATTTCGCCAGATTGCGCCAAACGTCTGTTTCTTCTCCGTAAGACTGTCAAGTAATTGTGGAAAGAAAGGATGGAGAAGAAAGATGACTTGGGCATCCTGGGATCGCGACACAATGTTTACCACAGTTAATAAACCTCATGGGAAAGAATATATCACTAGGGTACCACGGGGTCATGAAGCCCATGCACACCTAAAGATGTGATTCCAAGGAGCTAGGTCTAAGACTTGGCGTAATTCATCTATGCCAAGTGAAATAAGTAATACCTAAATTGAATTCAGGACTAAAACACGTACATTAGCGGAATTTTCAATATGTTCCCTTTCTACTCAGAATCTCCCTTTCATCCCGTAATTTAGCATCTGCATGAATCCTATAAACACTCATCCCCCGACAAAAGCATCCACAAAACCATCAACAACCCATTTCCAACAAAATTGCATCCGAAACAACGGGAAACAAACCTGATCTGAAACGAGAAAAAGACCGCAAACCAGAGTGGGAGAACATTTTCATGCATAGGGAAACCAAATCAAGAGAAAATATGAAAAATACATCCACACAGATGGGACGAGAATACTTCACTACAAAAAAGATAGATGGAGACCGAAGTGATCGGAATATCCCTAAAAAAATTCCCATCCATCCTTCAGTCGTTGCCGACCCTATATAGAGAATATATTTGAATACACACATATAAAAACCTTTCCATGTTCCGTTTGTACGATTGCTTTCTATTGCAAAGAAGGGAAAATTTGCTCTTAGGCCAGATTCGAGTTTTGACTGTTGATATACGAAAATTCGGGGATGTTTCTTCCCTTTTTCTATTTCATGGAAAAACTCCGTTGCTGCCTTGGAGTAAATATGCGCATGCCGTCAAAGCAGGTTAGATTTAAGTTGACTTCGTTCTTTTTCGTCTTTGGTGTGATCGGGGGTGGATATGTTTGGCGTGGAGAGATTCGATTCGAAAGAGATTGGCAATGTCCGACTTGCGTGTTGCTGCATTTTAATGCCGGGGTTGAAGTGGTGTCGGACAATATAGATCGTACAATTATTCGATGGGGAATTCAGCAGATGAAAGGTTGGTTGAGTTCGATTTTATATTGCAAGGACCATATTTGACCAAGCTGCGCCAAACACAAAACAATGTCAAGTAATGGACACACACAAGGAAGGTTTTACTGACACAGAAAAGAAATACACTCAGTTACAGGAGTCGAATCTGTGCGCCTGCCTCGTAGGTCGTTAGGACAGTTGGAAAATCCACTGAAGCTGCGCCAAACACAAAACAATGTCAAGTAATGGAAACACACAAGGAAGGTTTTACTGACACAGAAAAGAAATACACTCAGTTACAGGAGTCGAATCTGTGCGCCTGCCTCGTAGGTCGTTAGGACAGTTGGAAAATCCACTGAAGCTGCGCAAAACACAAAACAATGTCAAGTAATGGAAACACACAAGGAAGGTTTTACTGACACAGAAAAGAAATACACTCAGTTACAGGAGTCGAATCTGTGCGCCTGCCTCGTAGGTCGTTAGGACAGTTGGAAAATCCACTGAAGCTGCGCCAAACACAAAACAATGTCAAATAATGGAAACACACAAGGAAGGTTTTACTGACACAGAAAAGAAATACACTCAGTTACAGGAGTCGAATCTGTGCGCCTGCCTCGTAGGTCGTTAGGGCAGTTGGAAAATCCACTGAAGCTGCGCCAAACACAAAACAATGTCAAGTAATGGAAACACACAAGGAAGGTTTTACTGACACAGAAAAGAAATACACTCAGTTACAGGAGTCGAATCTGTGCGCCTGCCTCGTAGGTCGTTAGGACAGTTGGAAAATCCACTGAAGCTGCGCCAAACACAAAACAATGTCAAGTAATGGACACACACAAGGAAGGTTTTACTGACACAGAAAAGAAATACACTCAGTTACAGGAGTCGAATCTGTGCGCCTGCCTCGTAGGTCGTTAGGACAGTTGGAAAATCCACTGAAGCTGCGCCAAACACAAAACAATGTCAAGTAATGGACACACACAAGGAAGGTTTTACTGACACAGAAGAGAAATACACTCAGTTACAGGAGTCGAATCTGTGCCGCCTGCCTCGTAGGTCGTTAGGGCAGTTGAAAAATCCACTGATATTCGTAATAAAAAAGACTGGGTGTTACAAACTTTGCAACAGATGTGGCATAGTGAATTAGGAAGATACAACAGTTATCATTCATAAGATTTGTTCATCGTTTGGGCCCTAGAAATTTGATTATTTTAAGAATCCCAAAACTATATACAATACCCAAATGCTGTTTTTGAAAATAAGACGCACAAACAGAAATCACGAAAACGACACATGATCATAGAATTATTCAAAACAAATACTCTCAAGAACTGCAATGTTTGTTTTATAACATCATTACTACAATAACTCTAAATGTAAAAACTAAAGCCCCAAAAAAATGCTTTTGCCAGAAGACTGAAACACGTTATCCCCGAGCGACTAACACACAGCAAGAGGGCACAACTTTCAATTTACCTTGCATTAAAATTAGATTTCGGTATGACAGCTCAAAGATCTGTAGAAGTCTTGTACTGTGGAAGTCCGAAGGCAAAAGTTTAGTAGGTGGGTATTTTAATTAACATCACACTGGAACAACACAGAGGTCTATTGGTGACGGACCAGGATCAACCCCCTAAGGGAAAGATCGAGGACAACACCACGTAATTTTGAACCACGACCAGATGACGAGGCAAAACCTGAGCTGGCACCCCACTCTTCAAACTTCCACACCACGCCAACGTGGACATTTGAGGACGTGGCAGATTTAACGTGCACCATCCCCCTTTGTACACGACGGTATTTTGGCTGGATTCGAACTCGCAACCCTCCGGTTGCTAATCCGTTACTCTTCCAACCGGGCCACCGCGGCCCGACAAAAGTCTAGTATTTAGATTGTATGTTGGGGTTTCATGGCGGAAGGTTCAAAAGTGAACAAACTGCGCCAACTAGTATCTGCATGATTGGCAAGTCTAGTACAAGGACATAAGTCTGAGATCTGCATAATGGTCCGGTTTAAACACAGTAGTCAAAGGTATGCAGTGTGTATAATATTCCTTTCAATATGCTTAGCAATCTCTGCCTTTCTAGTGTTTTTGAAAATAGTACATAAAAGTGAATAAAATCTCCATACAAAATCCAAAAACTGGAAGTAAGAATCGAAATACCTATGCTAAAGAAATAAAACACGCATGAATCGCAATGTATGCTCTCAACTGCTACAATATCTTCAAATGTTAAGGGTGAAGTTCCAATAACTGTTTTTTCTCATACGACGAAAGCCTATTAACCCGAGAAAATAGCACACCCAGCAAGAACACGCCACTTTCAATTTATGTCGCGCATTAAAATTAGATTCCGTCTTATATATGTCAAATATCTGTACAAATCCTACCCAGTCCAAGGAAGATCTGCACAACATATGACAAGTGGTATTTTTGAAAGTAATAAAAATAGAAATCTCAAAACAAACAAAATCATATAAAAGGGGCATGTGGAACGAAATATCTTTTAAACAAATATAAGATTCTCAACAACCCCAATGTGTTCTCGAACATCGCTACTGCACTATCCCAAATGTTAAGAGTAAATCTCAAAAACTGAAGCGAACCCATTATCCCCAGCGACTCGCGCAAGGCGAAACACACCACTTTCAATCTACCTTGAACTGAAATTAGATCTATGCACTGACGTAACTCAAAGATTTGTACAAGTTCAGTCCCATACAAAAAGATCTGCACAATATCTGCCTAAGTGCCGTTTTGAAAGTCATGCCATCCAACTAATAAAAACAGAAATCTCCAAACGAAAACGAGACACACGAAACGAAATATCCCTAAAACAAATAGAAGACACTCTCAAAGAACGCGTTCTCAAACATCATTCCTACAATACATCCAAATGTTAAAGGTAAAGCCAAAAAACAGGGTTTTTTGCGAGGAAGACGGGAACCTATTATCCCGAGCGACTCGCGTACGGAGAGAACGCACCACTTTCAATTTACCTCGTATTAAAATTGGATCTTCAGTCTGAATAATTCAGAATGAAAAACTGTTTCCGCTGGCTTTCGCCTCGCGCACTTATAGCGAAAGGTAGAAAAAGCCCACGATGAAAATGCAACAGCAGCGCTCGAGGATGCTTTGCAAGGTTGTTATGGGGAGGAAGAAACTGTTGACAAATCTTGGGGATTGCACGTTTGCTTCTTTCTGGTTATTATAACAATGAAGCGAGTCGGGTAAAAATGTGGCTGCATTTTAAATTCGGTCGTTGGATGCTTAAGGGATTGTATTGAAATCGCGGATCTGCTCCCATGATAGTGTAGAGGCACATCATTATTTTACCAAAGCCAAAACGCGTGATGTCAAAGATGTTAGTTCGGAAATATAAAGCATGTTGGAGAAGAAAGAGCTACGGGTCGGTCGATGCCCTCTTGCCTGTTATGAGGTTCTTTTACGTCAGTGGATTTCGTATAAGCATAGCCTCAATTCTTTAAAAATAACATTTTTAGGGATGCTTCAATGGGTAACGACAGCTTATTTCGCGCAAATTACTTTACTTCTTATCAGAACGAAAAGAAACTGTGAGGGTAGTTTTGGAACTGAATCAAGGGCTACTGGCTTCAAAAAATTGTCAGAAAAAAATTTGGACAATCCATAGCTTATAAAATTCACATAATTTGCAATTTGAATTTCTTTTATTTTCTATTTTAATAAATGTTTAATCGTCGATATTATATGGAATTTTAAATTGATGATTATTTTAGTTACAAATATTAATTGTGATGGTAGTAAATTGTTTGATATTTTAACTTTTTATTGTGAATTCGGTTTTATTTTATTTAATGAAGTAAAAATAATTTATCATCATTTCAGCTTATTTAATAATGTAAAGAACCGATTATGAGACTGCAGGGAAGCGATTGAGGGGCTTGGAGGGAAGCGATTGAAGTGCTGGAGAGCACCCCGACTAAAGGGCTGAAACAATTGAGGGACTGGAAAGAACCAATTGAGGGACTGGAAAAACAAATTGAGGGACTGGAAAAATCAATTGAGGGACTGGAAAAATCAATTGAGGGGCTGGAAGAACCAATTAAGGGGCTGGAAGAACCAATTAAGGGGCTGGAAAGAACCAAGTGGGGGTTCATAAAGGACCAAGTGAGGGGCTGAAAAGCACCAATTGAGGGACAGGAGGGTACCGATTAAAGAACTGGAAAGTACAAACTGAAGGGCCACAAAAAACCAATAGAAGGGATGGGCCGTCAGCTTTCTCGATCTTATTTTATGTAGATTGGTGAAACATTTAAAGTTTTGAATATTTATGTGTTGATAGTGTGTATAATCATGTGTAATTGTATTGAATACGATGGAACAATGCTTGGATGGAATTTTATTATGATTCATGCCTGACGCAACATGGCCATATTTGGCCATGTTGCGTCAGGCACAGACAGTATCAAGTAATGGACATACACACGAGGAAAATTTTACTGACACAGAAGAGAGGAATCGTACCTGCGCCGACTACAACTCGCAGGCTACTAGCGCAGTGGGCATACCCACTGATCCATGACGGCCCCACGATGAAAAATGATAGAAAAATCAGAGAGAACCAATAGAAGGTGTGGTGAAGCTACTCACCAAATCTTTCTAATAAATAAAAAAAGAAACTTTATTTTAATGATCCATTCATAACTTGCTCCATAAAAGACAAGTAATCGTAAATGAAAAATGAAATATAACGTGATAAAATAAACTGTTTCCTTAAAAAATCCTTTATAATTAAATGTTTAGCATTGCTTGACGTATTTTTAGCCCTAAATTCCAGTCTCAGCTATCATACCCGTGGAAACTACGGGCATTCCGAAGTAGTAGGCACGTGTAAAGAACTACACAAAATTGCGATTCAAATAATTTCTTTCTTTAGGTGCATAAACAATTATTAAAAAGACACTAAAGTACTTAAGGCCTATTTTAGTTAGCTTGTTAACACATGTAAATCGTTCGTATTTTAGTAACATGACCAACATTTTTATATCTGCTTGGAATAATATAGGTTCAATGCCATTTGCAATTATTGAATTTAAGCTATTTTCAATACTTTTGGTTCTTCGCTCTGCGGTCAATTTTGCTACACGAGTGCTAATTAGAAATGGATCTAAGCCTGAAAGTAGAAACCAATTTCGGATTTACGCAGACCAATACACTATGTTTATAATAAAAATATAATCAAAATGCATACCGAATTCTCAACCGTAAAAATAAATTTCTACCGCGGATTTTAACTCAGAAATGGAAAATCATAAATACACTCTTCCTTTTGACACAGAGAAAAAAAGTAACAGATATTTTGACTCTCTAAATCTAATTCTCCTGTTGAGTTAAACGAAATTCCTCGGTTCAATTCGTTCAAGATTTCAAAATTCAAAAAGCAAGACAAAAATCAATGTTAGATAAGATACTTTTCGAGTTATAAAAGCGAGAGCGAAATGTGAATAAACAATCGCGTCGATAGAAACAGGAAAATACGATAACAAAATCATATTACTTTTCAACAATAACAGTGCACTAAAAAAGGGGAGATTATTCCAGTGCGCTTGCTTGGAAAAGGAAAGAAATATTCTGGGATTTTAGAGAATTTTCATTTTTATGCTTATAAGAAAAATACATAGGGTTTTAAATTTTGGTTTCATTTAAAATGTTTCCGTGTGTATTTTTAGCTTGACATATTGCGAAAAGTACTTTTCGAAAAGTATTTCATCCCATCAGATTTGGATTCTAGTTGTGAACGCAGTGAAGGGATATAAAATATTCAGGGTATTTTTTTAAGAAATATGGCGAAAATTCGATTTCTGTGTTTTGCTAAGTTCTCGTACTGAACTCAAAAAGTGGAGCAGAATAATAGAAATGGGATGTCATTCCGATAGCAGGTAAAGTAAGTTTTGTTGAAAATTAAGTTCAACATGCATCGAAAGTATTTAGTATTCGATTAATGTATTATCGCCAATCGTCAAATAGTAACTTTTAAAAAACGACACTTTATACACAAAAATGAATAAATTAAACTAAAAACAAAAACTAAACAAATAAAAATTTTAAAAACGAAAGTTTTTAAATCACTGTACGGTTAATTCAGAGTTATAAAAGTTAAAATTAACCATTAACATCAATTTTTAACAGTCAATAATAACCGTTAAAATTATTTACTGTTACCTGTAAACTCTTAAAAATCGTAAATATTAGTCGTTAGGCAAAAACTGTTATTGGCAAATCAGCAATAATATTTAACACTATTACAGTGAAACAATGTTGTAGTGTCCATCTTTAAAATAATCATACAAAATAAAAAGGCACATTCTGATGTGTATTTGACACACAAAAAAGAACAGATTAATGAAAATATATTCAGTGACAATTATTTTCTGGGCAAAGGGTTGCCACAGCCAAAGCACTTGTGAAATAGCATTAGAGGCATGAATTTTTAAAGAGCAGCTGTCTCCTTTTGAATCTAATTTCAGTTGTTCAAATATAAAATAAATCAGCTAAAGCACGAAATGTGCTAATTAAATATGAAATAGACGTTGGAGATCTCGCCAAGATATTTAAATTTTAAAATTTTAACTAAATATTTTTAGTCAGGTTTTCATGATAACCTAGTAATCAGATTCCGATGTTTTTCTTACATGGTTGCCACGACTTGGCGCCAAAACTTAAATCGGCGCCCCTTTGAAAATTTCCAAAAATATTCTTTCGTTCCGCTATTATTTGAAGAGCGACTCAATTTTCGTTGGCCTTCGCTGAATGTGAAAAAAACAAATCGACAAAATTTTGAAAATAGGAGCTTTTAAGACTGTTTTGTTTAAAAAGATAGTAGCATTAAGGCATTAAGTCGCTTTTTAGTTGCTTGTGGCAGGTAGGTAGGTATTTAATTAACGTTGCACTGGACCAACACAACGGGCTATTGGCGAAGGTCGGGGATCAATCCCCGAAGGGAAAGATCCGAGGACACCACCACGTAATTTTAAACCACGGTCAAATGACGAGGTCACACCTGAGCTGGCACCCCACTCCCCAAACTTCCACACCATTCCAAAGTGAGGACATGAGGTCACGATAATTTAACGTGCACTAGCCCCCTTTGTACACAACGGTCTTTGGCTGGATTCGAACTCGGAACCCTCCGGTTGCTAGTCCGTTACTCTTCCAACCGGGCTACCAAGGTCCTAGCTGCTTGTGGCAGCCATTCGGCAGTACATGCTCCTGCTGATTTTATACGAAAGATAAATTGCAGTACACACAAAGCGACTACGTAAATATGAATGAAAAGTATTTTATCCTTTTACCTTTACAGGGTCCACCCCTCTTCAAGCAAAAGAAAAACTAAGGGCATTTCAAGGCTACTTTTATTTTTTTAAAGGCCATAATTTTAAAGTGTAAAAGATTAACGGTAGTCCACGGATGAAGAAATTTCCACAAGTGCTAGGATTCTTTCTCGCAAACTCAGTTTCAAAACATCGAGTTTTATAAAACCTACATATATTAAGTCTGATTTTTCAATGAAACTTGAAAAAACTTTGGAGAATTAATATTGATCTTGTTTTATGAATACAGGTGAAGAAAGAGATATGCAGTCCTTGTAAATATTAGGGCTTTTTTTAACTTCAAAGGACTTTCAGCAAATATTATGACTTTTTAAGCTTCCCCCCAAAAAACAAAGATGAGAAATCAGGCCTGTTGGAATCTTGGGATTAGATTCTGAACGCGTTGACGAAATATAAAATATTCAGGGTCTTTTCTTTTAACGTAGGGGGAGAGATATGACAAGAATTCGATTTTTGTCTTTGGCTAACTCCTTTGATTTAATAAAAAATAAACTATTCGAAATTGAAAAGGAAGCATTCCTTGATGAAGATTCCTTTTCTTTCCTTTCAACTAGGAAAGAAAAGAAAAACATTCAATGAATGATTCTCTTCATTGCACTCACAGTTTCACATAAAAAAAATTCAAAGGTTTTTCAAGAACTTCCAAAAAAAAAAAATTTAAAAAAGCTCATTTTGTTAATGACAAGCTTTGATATCACGTTTATAAAACATATATATGAAAGACTAGAAAATAAAAATTCAATGCAAATATTTTTAAATAAGCAGTCAAAGTTCTAAAAAACTATTTAATACTAAAAACGCACATTCAAATCACTGCCTACCAAAAGTAACACAACTCTAGACGCTTTTATTCCGAAAACGCAACACTTAATTATTGCCAAACACTAAAGCAGAATGCGACAAGACATGGGCATGCGTACTCCATTTCTGTACAGAAAACATGTCCGAACGCATGCGTATTCAAAGCAATTTAGTTTGATGCGTGGACTGATGTTCGATTAATGTGTCATTTGCCTAAAAGTTACATGATTTGATAATTATAGATAAAATTACCTAAACAAAACTATTTAATCAATCAGGGTGTTATAAAAATGGATAAATCTGAAAGCTAAAAAGTCAAAGTGGATTTCTTGTTTAAACCAAAAAACCTTGTTTGAGCCAAGTGATACAGATATTCAGGTCTAAATGAAACATTAGTACCTATTTTTCAATGTCTTTCCACGACTCGAGCTAAAAAAATAAAATTTGAATACTTTTTACAGCCTCCAAGGATAATGGTTTGATTTTTTGCTGGGTTATGGTATGGTTTGGGTTTTATGGCGCAATAACCATATTTCGCCAAGCCGCGCTAAACGTCAAGTAAATACATATACAAACACAAGGAAAGTTTCAGACACAAGAAACAGGAATACACACAAGGAATAATGAGACCTGCGCCGCCTACAACTCAGGTTGCTAACGTAGTGGGCAAACCCACTGAGTTACGGCGAACCTTCATTTACCGTAGAAACCGCGTATTCTACAGCTTGGTTGCTTAGTGGTTAGCGCCTTGGCTCAAATCCCGATTTAGGTATGGATGCTCGTAGTATCTTATTTGATAGTATCGTATTTGGAACTTTGAAAAGTGCCAAATATAAGATACTTCCACGAAAATAAAGCTACTACTCTGTGCAAGAAATATACACTCTATAACATAAAAATCGACGCACCATGAAGGAGTTAACCGAATGGGTTGAAAATCGGTAGATGTGATGTACATGTATTGAAAACGAAACGATAACAGTATCATAGGAATTGAATGTTTTATTCAGGAAATACAGCTACGAGAGCAAAAAAAAATCAGCAATGCGTTGGCCCACCTCTGGCCCTGATGCAAACTGTTATCCGGCAGGGCATTGACTCGTAGATTTGGCGGATGTCTTCCTGCGGGATTGCTTGCCATACACGTTCCAATTGGCGGGTTAGATCGGCGCGATCCAGGGACGGTCGTAAACGTGCTCTATTGGGAAAAGATCTGGCGTTCGCGCCGACCAGGGAAGTGATGGAGAAGCACGAAGACAATCTGTAGAAAGGCATGCCGTGTGCGGCCGGGCATTATCCTGTTGGAATGTAAGTCCAGGGTCCGTGAAAGGAAGGGCAACACAACGGGGCGTAGAATCTCGTCGACGTACCGTCGTGCTGTAACGGTGTCACGGGTGACAACAAAAGGGGGTCCGGCTATCAAATGAAATGGCACCACATACCACAACTCCTGGTTGTCGGGCTGTGTGGCGGACGACAGTCAGGTGAGTATCATACTTCGGTCCTGACGTCTCCAGACACGTCTTCGCTGGTCATCGGGGCTCAATTCGAAGCGGGACTCATCGCTGAAAACAATTCTGCTCCAGTCCTTGAGATTCCAGGTCGAATGCACCTGGGACCACTGCAAACGCACCTGGCGGTATGCAACGGTGAGGGGCAGTCGGCGCAATTGCTTCTGTGACCTCAGCCCCCGTTCGCTGATTCGCCTATCAATGGTCATTGCACTCACTGGTGGCCGCGGTTACATGTCGAATCGTTGATAAGGACGTATCAGGTGCTGTGAACCCTGATCGGATGATCACTCTGTCCTCGCGTTCTGTCGTCGTTCTTGGTCGACCGCTACCTTCTTGACGCTCTGAACGGCCATGGTTCACCCATTCCTGCCAACATCGTCGAATGGTAGCATTGCTCTGACCCAAATGTCGAACGATCCTGCTATTTGACCATCCTGCTTCCTTAAGTCCAATTGCACGTCCTCTCTCAAATGGCGACATCTGCTCATACTGTTCGCGAACCCGTCTGCGAGGCATTGGTACAGTCCACGTAAGTCGACGGAACCACATTCGCATGGAAGTTATGCCCTAGCATTGGCATGTCCTCTGTTTTATACACGATTCGGATGTTCCGTTGCAATGCGCTGGAGCTCCAACTATTCAGTCATTGGCCGCCAAAAGTTAATCATTTGCATATTCTATCGTAAGGTATGTGCATACGCAATTTCGTCCCATTCGGATAACTCCTTCTTGGTGCGTCGATTTTTATGTTATAGTGCATTTGCGGAAAGAGTTTAGGAGAGCAACCTTGGGTCTGTAAAAAATACGGTAAATGAGGTAGGTATTTTAATTACCGTCGCACTGGAGCAACTCAACGGGCTATTGGCGACGGTCCGGGATCGAACCCGAAGGGAAAGATCCGAGTACAACTCCACGTAATTTTTAACCACGGTCAGATGACGAGGTCACACCTGAGCTGGCACCCCACTCTCCAAATTTCCATACAGCACCAACGTGAGGACGTCCGAGGCCACGGCAGATTTAACGTGCACCAACCCCCTTTGTACACAACGGTCTCGGGTTGGATTCGAACTCGCAAGTCTCCGGTTGTTAATCCGTTACTCTTCCAACCGGGCTACCACGGCCCATCGAATTTTTATTATCGAATAATCAGAAAAAGTGAAACTATTGAATAAAAATTCAAAAATTATCTCATTTATGATTATAGAATTATCGTTGTTTTGTTTATAATTATTAAATAATTTAAAGATTATTTTGTTTATTATTTCATTCACTGGTTCCACTGTTACCTGCATCCAAATGAAAAATGGGTCGATTAACCATTTTCGGTAATAAGTACTTACCAAAAGGTCGTAAATGTAGAGTTGAGACAATCATTAAATGAGCTTTAATGAGATATGTTGCTCTATTGTAACTTTAACGACATTTTCAGCGTCTCATTTATTTACGAATATAGAATGACTTTACATAAACGGGTCTAGCACAAGGGGAAAAAGAAAATGTTAGTGGCGTACTCTTATTTGCAACCCAAGAGATGCCGAAGACTCCTCATAATAGTCGTGCTATATTAATTCCAACTTATATACTTGCATTCCTCCATCTTGCGCATGAGGGTTTTTCAATGCAAATATAAGCTAGGGAAGAAAATATACTTCCAGTTTAGAATTAATTTGATTTATCACCGTTTAGACGGATGTTTGGAGATAATGTTTAACGCTAAATTTACCGACCTTTTTCTAAGTACCTATTTTTACCGATATGGATTAAATGGTCCATTTTCCATTCGGATGCAGGTAACAGTGGAATAAGTGCTTAAAAAATACCGAAGACTCCTCATAATAGTCGTGCTATATTAATTCCAACTTATATACTTGCATTCCTCCATCTTGCGCATGAGGGTTTTTCAATGCAAACATAAGCTAGGGAAGAAAATATACTTCCAGTTTAGAATTAATCTGATTTATCACCGTTTAGACGGATGTTTGGAGATAATTTTTAACGCTAAATTTATCGACCTTTTTCGAAGTACCTATTTTTACCGATATGGATTAAATGATCCATTTTCCATTTGGATGCAGGTAACAGTGGAATAAGTGCTTAAAAAATGCCGAAGACTCCTCATAATAGTCGTGCTATATTAATTCCAACTTATATACTTGCATTCCTCCATCTTGCGCATGAAGGTTTTTCAATGCAAACATAAGCTAGGGAAGAAAATATACTTCCAGTTTAGAATTAATCTGATTTATCACCGTTTAGACGGATGTTTGGAGATAATTTTTAACGCTAAATTTATCGACCTTTTTCGAAGTACCTGTTTTTACCGATATGGATTAAATGATCCATTTTCCATTTGGATGCAGGTAACAGTGGAATAAGTGCTTAAAAAATGCCGAAGACTCCTCATAATAATCGTGCTATATTAATTCCAACTTATATACTTGCATTCCTCCATCTTGCGCATGAGGGTTTTTCAATGCAAACATAAGCTAGGGAAGAAAATATACTTCCAGTTTAGAATTAATCTGATTTATCACCGTTTAGACGGATGTTTGGAGATAATTTTTAACGCTAAATTTACCGACCTTTTTCTAAGTACCTATTTTTACCGATATGGATTAAATGATCCATTTTCCATTTGGATGCAGGTAACAGCGGAATAAGTGCTTAAAAATAAACAAAATAATATTTAAATAATAACTTAATAATCATAAACAAAATATCAAACATTCAAAAAGATATTTCGACTTTTTATTCAGTAGCTTCATATTCGACAGTAAAATCTATTATTTTGCCGCATTTTTAGATACAAGGTTGCTCTACTAAACACTTTTCGCAAACACATTTCTTTCACGTTGGGCAGATTTTAGGGGCTTTACTTTCATGGCAGTATCTTGGCACTTTTTACGCACATTAGTAACTTTGCTTGAGCTTGTCGATGATACTGTCGTATTAGTCCATTTCTCCTGAAGTCGTTATATTGCACAGTAGTGTATATGGAATAGTTTTAGAGTTCAAAATATTGTTTAAACACATAAATTACTAAACCGGCCTATAGTAGTAGACCCTTCATGGCAGAAATGGGTATACTTCATACTCATGTCGGATGCAGGGAGATGAAGAGAAATCTATGTATGTTACCGCTAAAATACGGAAGTCAGGTAATCTGCAGATTACCTAGGTAATGTGCAGATTAACTACGCCGATCCGTTCAAGTGCGGAAAATTGTTTCATTTCTCAAATTACCTAGGTAATCTGCAGATCACCTAGATAATCTGCACATTACCTACTAAGTACTCGTTAAAGTGAAAATAAGATCTTTGCCGAACAGCAACGTTATTGTACGCTTAAATTAATACTCAGACAAACAACTCAGTATATTAGGTACTACTAATGGAAAAATACGCTATACTTTTATCCCATTAAGTTATAAGTAATTTCATAATCAGCAGATGTAAATAAATATATTGACAATTGTTGAATCATGTTATTCATTTATTTTTCGGTATGAATCAAGTTGATAGAATCAATCAATGAACAAAGTATAATACAAAGAATCAATTAGAGAAACAAACTTTTGCACTTTAACGATTCGAAAGCCGTTAATGTGTACTTTGCCTAGGTAAAGTGCGGAAAACTTTTATTTTGTAGATGATTCCACACTTTAACGGAACAAATCCGCTAATCTGCAGATTACCTAGGTAATGTGCACATTAACGGCTTTCGAGCTTTAATGGTAACACATGTAAAGCAGAGTTGGCGTCAGTCTGTTCGCTATACAAATATAGTTTGACCAATCCACACCAAATTTGATGCACATACTCTTTAGAACCCTGCGGGTAACTTAGGTTACTTATTAACCCCCATTCTATTTGTCTTTGGTCTTCAGAGGAGGCTAAAAACAATTAGAAATCCCCATAGGAATAACATTGCGTATTTTTACGATCAATGTCTAACTAATTCACAACATATTTAGTACATTCATTCTTTAGAATCCTGCGGGAAACATAGGCTACATATTAACCCCGTTCGATTTGTTCTCGGTCTTCAGAGGGGTTAAAAACAATTCGAAATTATCATAGGAATAAAATTAAGTAATATTACGATGAATTACAAACAATATAACCGGTAATTCAGTATATAATCAGTACCGGTAATTATATACTATATTAATCTAATAAATATTTCAGGAAAAGTCGTAAAGTCAATTGAGGAAAATCGATAACTTAAAAGGTAATTTTATGTCAAAAATTTAAATTGGGTCATTTGCTCTGTTTGGTAAATTTAGAGTTAATATGAACCAGCTGAAATTGCATTCGAGTACCATGCCAAGTTATGCCACAGGAAATTTGAAATAGGTTACTAAAGCACTAGCGCTCTCTGTATTTAGCTTTATAAAAACCTCACATCGAGTAGAAACAAAAACCTTATAATTTTATATATAATTTTAAAATTCTTTCCAACTCTCAACAAACAAAATTTTAAAATAATTTGAAAATAGGGTTCAAACAGATAAAAAATATTGAATGCACAAATGACTGCGGCTGAGTAAATTAACTACAATCCAATATTTGATTGGATTTAACAATGAAACAAATGAATTTATAGCGACTTAAAGTCCATAAATTAGCATGCATATGTTATATAATCGTTGGAGGAGAAAAATGAGTAATCCAATTTCATGAAGAAATTAAATAAAATTCTTGAAATAAACAAAATATTTAATAAACAGGACTGAACGATTATATTACCTCTCAGAGCATACAACTAAAAAGTTCGTTTTCACTTACCTAAAAAATAAAGATACACAAACTTTAGTAACAAAATTGTAAGCAGTATTAAGAAAGCATAATTATACAAAATACAAACAAAAAAGTTACACCTGATTTTTTTCAGGATCATTCGTGTCAGGGCAAAATGAGTTAGGTCTGACTTTTGATAGGTCCAAGGACTCAAATGCATCACTAATTTTAAAAAATACTATAATATTCTTAAAATAGATATTAAATTAATCTACGAATCTAAATTACAGTTACATGCATCCTGACATGATTCTTTATCTTCCTGAATATTTGTGAGAAATAGCGAAATATTCAACTTAAGATTCTGAAAAGTAGCCATTTTGACAACCCCTTTTGCCCTGACACGGAAGATAGATATCATACATAAAAAATACTTGATATTTAAAATTTTATATCTTATGCCAGAAGATAGAAGGTAATCCATTTTTCTTGCGGTCTTGCTACAACGTAGCTCATTTGGTAGAACAAGTATTCTCCGCAATGGCAGATAACTTGTGTCTTTTAAATGATCGGCCTTTATATTTGCATTGGAGTCGCAGAGCGAACAGGTTGCAATTTTCTTTACTCAGATTTTATTTAAATGCGCCTGCAAATAGTCATGAACTCTCATCAATCTGAAATATCCTGTAGTCTCTTGTGATCTTGGTTCAGGGATGTTAGAGTCAGAGCACTTGTGAAATCGTAGCATAAATTTTTAAAAAATAGTAGCAGTCTCCTTAAAACCCCATTTAAGAAGAAATTTTAGTTGATCAGGTACAAAATAAATCAACTAAGGCACAAAATGTGCTAATTAAGTGTGAAACTAACGTTGAAGATCTGACCAAAAATTTAAATTTTGAAATTAAAAACTAAATATTTTCAAGTACTTCACCTCTCATTGAAAGGTTGTCCTGATAATCTTTTCTCTTAAGACCAATCATTGTTTATGTGGTTAATTCAATAGATTGAATATCTATTGAAAAAAGTTTATAATAAACTAGTTTCAGTTCTATGAAAAAATAACGATATAGTGCCAAAATGATTCACTAGTGAAAAGTTACACGGTTTCAATTCAAGTAAAAGCGTTTTAGAGTTCGCACTCTTCAAGAAAAAGAAAAATTAGGGCCTTTTCAAGACTATTTTTCATTTTTTTAAGGCTACGCTTAACATAGATTGCAAAAGATTTACTTTTACAGGCAAAGAAACTTTTGCGAGTGCTAAGCTGAAGTCTAGTGATAGTTTCGTCTGGAGCTAGTTTCGTCTGGAGCTAGTTTAGTCCGGAGCTAGTTTAGTCCGGAGCTAGTTTAGTCCGGAGCCAATTTAGTCTGGAGCTAGTTTAGTCTGGGGCTAGGTTAAGGTTAGTGCTAGAACTAGCCAAGTCTAGTGCTAGGTTAAGTTTACTTTTGGTTCAGTTTATCCAGACCTGGCCCATGCGCCATAAAAATTCAATCAATCTCAAGGACCTAGTTTTAGAAATATCCTTTTTTACCAATAAAAAAATACCCTCGACTTTTTGACACCCTACCTTGGACAAATATCATTGATCTTGACTTTTGAATATAGGTGGAATTAAATATGCAGTATTCACGGAAAAACTAAGACTTTCCAAACATTTTTAAGGACTTACAACAAATACTGACTAAGGACCTTCAAAAACTAAAATGAAGTCAGACGTTTTAAGGACAGTGGAAATCTTTTGCTAAGCCTTATTAACTTGTAGTTGTAAAATAAGAGTTATTTTTAAAAGAATAACTATTATTTAAAAGAGAATATGAATAGAAAGCGGTATCTCGAAGATCTAAGACCCAGATTTTGAAGAACTCGTTCATCCCACCTCTCGCCCAGGTTGGAACAAAGTATAATATGGCAACCCTACTATTATAATTCTGCGAGCTTTTAAATACTACCTTTTGAATCCTACGGCATTACATTTAACAGAAACCGACACATTTTAATTTTCTTCGATTCTTGAACAGCTGAATTGAAAGAGACTAAAATTAGTATACCAGTTTCAATAGCCCATAGAGCAGACTATTCAGAACTAAAACCAAAATGCAAATTTCAAATACACAATAAGACCTTACCTAGAAAATCAACGCTATCATCATGCATGACAAAGGTAATGCGATCCTTAGGGAATTCGATCTGGCATGCTTCAGTTCATATTCCCTTGGCGACTCTGATATAAACTTTTTGTTTGCTTAGATACCATCTTTGAATAGATTCTGAAGGTGAATAGCCGTTGTTGGGATATGGGCTTCGAAGTAGATATACATTTATCCACATGATTCGTTTCACCATGACTACTATGAGCACCAGAGAAACAATTTTTCATCATCTTAACCCGTGGAATCTGGGAACGGGTTTCTTGCTGTACGTTCCTTCTCGTGGGTGAAAATACTTTTATTTATTTGTCCAGTCGGAAATTTGTAATAAACTGAGTCGCTGCAAACTTCAACCCAGCAATCATGATATTGGAAAATTTCGCAGAAAAGATGTTTTAGTTGAGTAATTCCAATGACTAAAATGTACAAGTATTCAAAATAAGACTTTCAAAAACCATATTCTGTTATGATCTAACATGTTTGTAAGACAAGGGCATTTTGTAAAACACTCATGTTTATGACAACATAAAATAACTCATTTCAAAATGTTAAGAAATCTGTTTGAAAACTGATAAAAAAAAAACAATAATTGTAAATAAAGCAGAAAAACAGTTCCTAAATTATTTCTATCACTCTTATAAATAATAATTGCAACGTATTAGTCTTTTCAATAGAAATCAAGCCACTAACAGGTATAAACTGAATTGCCTCCAAACACAACACATACAAAAACTATCCTCTTAACATTAATTTGCAATTGATTGATTTAGTATTGCTATGCCTTTCTTTGTTATCTGTCAACTATCGAAAATAACACATTTTTCAACATGTTCCCACAAACAAAATCGTAAAGTAGGTTTTGTAAGACCAACATAACCCAAACCTCAAATAAAAGAACAGTTTTCAACAAGCTCCTACAAATAGAATTTTAATGTAGGTTGTGTCAGATCAACACAAACTAGACCATAAATACAGGAACACATTTAAACATGTTCCTACAAACAGTATTTTAAAGTAGGTTTTGTCAGATCAGCATAATCCAGACTACAAATGCAGGGATACGTTTTTCAACAAGTTCCCACAAACAGAATTTCAACATAGGTGTTGTCAGACTACCATAACCGAGATTTCAAATAAAAGAACACATTTTCAACAAGTTTCCACAGGCTGAATTTTAACGTAGTTTTGTCAGATTTCCATAATCCAGACCACAAATGCAGGAACACATTTTTTAAAAAGTTCCCTCAAACAGAATTTTTAACGTAGGCTTTTTCAGACCAACATATCCCAGACCCCAAATGAAGCGAAAATTATATTTAATTTACAAAAGCAGGTACTGTATATTTTCCCAGAAGACTGAAAAAAAATTGTGCTAAGTGATGCAATAAATTATACAAAAAAAAATCAGCCTCACAAATTCGTGTGCATTACTTTTTACCTTCCCAACAATTCCGTGACCCGAATTACCAAACAGAAAAATCCGTCTCAGTTAAAAGCAAAGGAAATGAAAAAAGGCGTACATCGCCCATTTTTGGCGCCCCACAATTTTGCCATCGCCCCTAAGAGACGGAACAAAGGAGGCAAAAATCCCGGCATGTCCCCGCCCAAATTTCTGCGCCTAAGTGTCCCTAAACGATAAGAACCAAAAAGAAAAAAAACAGTGCCGCACAACTTTGCAAACATCTTCCGCCCGGCACGCTATGGCTCCATTATCTTGAAATGCAACCAACTACATCTTTACTCAGATTCCTTATTATTCTTTTTTACCCCGCTCTACCCCTTATTTATTCCCCTTACTTCCCACCACGCGAAAGGAGCTAAATAAGGAATAAAAAACGTATTCCGGGTAAAATTCAAATAAGCAGGGGAGAAAGAAAAGCGATGAACGAATGTCACGGCATTTATCAAACAACGCAAAAAAAAATTAAAAATCATAGCTTAATCACTTTTTTTCTGGACGTTTATTAGACGTTATTATATTACGTCTTCTACACCGATTTTTTACCCGTCACCCCAACCCTGCTGTACCTCGCGTAAAAAACATTGCCCAAAGTTAATGGCGTAGCGAGCACTTACTGAAAGTGGTAATGACAGGTTTGGGAAGTCCGGTACATTATCAGTTCTGGGAGCGAGCATATTTATGCGCCGAATTAGCATGCTAATGAAGAAACCAGCTCGCTTCGGTTAATGAAACCGTCGTTCATTTTTCAAAGAAGCGACAAAAACGATTACGTGTAATGACGATCCTGACGTCCAAACACAGGTAAGAATTAATGGGAATTAATTACCATTTAGTGGGAACTCATACATAAAAGAAATACTTAATGCACAGTTGTGATGCGTATGCGTATATGCCAGCCGTAGAGGTGTTGGACAGATTAAAGCAGTTTTTCTCACTTAATATTTGCTCGAATCCTAGTTCCGAAGAGGTGAGTAATTATTCGTTTTCGATTGATTAATGCGAGTATGGGTACATAAATCTAACACTGAAAAAACAGCGATCTAATTAATCGTTCTCGTGAAAGATATATTCAGCAATTGGAAAGATAATAGCCAGTTAATGTGCTATTCGACAGTTTTCTTAATTATTCATGGAAACAACGTTTGCATAGACGGAACAGCAGCTTAAGATATTTCTTTGAGTAATTTTTTAACGAGGCGATTTTCTTTTCTATACCAAAAGATACATAAAGGAAAGTGGCACAATGAAAATATTCCAGACAAGGTTCGCGAATAGCTTCGGAAAGTTAGGAGTGATCCGAATGTTTATCGGTCTTTGCGACAAACACAAAGGGTCTTGAAGTTGAATCGGTAGACGCTGTGAACGAAACTGATACAGAAGACAGGAATACACCCTGAGTAAGTTACAGGAATTCTAGGAATTAAAAAGTTGTCTTGAAATACGAACATTTTCATGCGTGCGCTTTACGGAACTGAATAAATAACGAAGAATTCGAAGCAATGTTGTTAAATACGATTCCTTCAGAGGAAAGGAATGACACAGGCCATGTGGATTGCAAAAGAGAAAAAGCTAATTTATTGAAAACACAACACATATATATACAGATAGGATAGGATTGCAGCACAACCAATAAGATTCATCAAAATGGACGGACGTCCAAGAAAGCTGTGCAAGAACATTCACACATGCTGCATGCAAAGTGTGGCTCAGTTCTAGCGCCACAAAGAAATAGACTTCTATTGGCGATTACATTATACAACAAATGTTACGTGAAATTTTGAAATGCATTATAGTGAGTGAAAGTTTTGGAAACCTATACTTAAGAAAGTGGGCATTCAAAACAAACTTTTGAAGTTATGATCCTAGTTATAAAATTTTGCACTATCTGTTTTTTCCATTAAAAAGTTTTTGTATGAAGGTGGGTTCAAAAATATTAAGTTATCCGGAAATTATTACATAATATGCGATAAAAAGTTTTCATAAATAAGCAAAAATTGACAGGTTCTATGCTCCGTTAATTTCCCGTGTATTGTCTAAGCATGTAAATCAAATTAACACCTTTTGGCAAGGTAATCACTCAGTTCTAAAGCTAAAATCTGATCCAACCTGAATATAAGTTTTGAAGTCAATAAAGAATCCCCTATGAACAATTCAATAAGGTAAAGTTAAAGTGGACGTTCAGAAGCTAATTGTAGTTACATAACTTTCTACCATGCAACTTTATTTGAAATAAAAAAATTAACGCTACTTAGAATACATTTGAAAAATGCAAACAAAATGCCGTTTAATATTGACAAATTTCATATCATTTAGACGCAAGAAATGTACATATTGATGCTTATATTTGGATTTAAATGGGGTTTGAAATGTGAGTAACGATACTCTTATTAATAGATATTAGCAATTATGAAATTGTAGCCCAAATGCGATTAGAGAATTATAAATCAAATTCTGTGTATAAATTCAAACTTTAATTTGATGAAGGGTTTACCGCTTTAACCAGGAATTTGATACAGTAATTCTATCAAATCATTTTAATGATCACACTGATAATATCCGAAAATTTTAGTTGGTTCTAATACTTTTAAAAAAGTGTCTTGTTACGAAAATGAACAAAGAAACATTCGAAGCAATATTACGTTTAAGTCTGAAATGTATTTTAATATTGAAAATTTTTCAAAATACTTAAGAAACTTTTACAAAAAAACCTGCAATATTAAAAACCACATCAAAATGCCCCGAAAATAAAGAAACACGCAAAAGTCCGGACAAAAAACATTCAGCAGACAGGGAGAAAACAGAAATCGAAAAGTCCGCACAACTTCTTGAGATATGCTAAATGGGCCTGAGGGGACAGATAGGAACGAAAACGCGTCTTTAAAACCAAATGAAGAATAAAAATACGAACTCATATTGACTTTGATTCTGATGACTATTGACTTAGAAGGAATAAAAAGTTACACAAAAAATGACATAAGCAAGCGAGTGAGAAAAAACAATGAAAACGATTTCTCTAAAAGCTTTCCCAAAGAAAGGGGGAAATATATATATATAAAAGAAAAATCCTTATCTGTAATCGATTGAGAGGGGAAAAACAGATTTGCTTCATCGATTTTATCTTAAGTTTTTGCAATTCTTTGCTCCAGTTTTGTTCGGTACATCCCAACATGACGAAATGAATGAGAAAATCAAAAAGAAAATGGCGCTTAGAGCGTTATTTGGCTAATATTGTAGGTACGTAATTTCTCGGAAATATGCGCGCCGGATAAAAAGAAATAAAAAAGCAGCTGTGTTATTAGTCAAACAAATCAAATGGAGCGCAAAGCGAAAATGATGAATGATTCTCGCCTTTGCGAAAGAGCATTTAATCTAATAAAACAATGCGAATTTTAATAGCGAATTCTGCATTGCCGGTACAAAAACGCATTTAAATAAACAGCAATAAATGCTAGTGAAAGATGCAAAAAATGGCGCTGGAAAAATATAATTAGAGAAAAGAGAGATTGAACTTAAGAAAGCAAAATTTTCCTTTCGCTTTTGAATAATTTTTATTCGAACGTTGGAACAATAAAAAATTCAAATTATAGATGCGAAGTTAAAAACACTTTAAATGCTTTAGTAAAAACCAACACATTTTTTTACGATCTTTCGAAACTAACATACCTAAGATAAACAATTATTTTACCTTTCGTTGCTTATTATTCAATTTCCTTAAAACGCTCAATTTATTATGTAAAAGTAGGTTTTTATTAAAGATGATTTCGACGACAGCACTTTAAGCAAAAATTTTAATTTAATTTATTATTAGAAATAAGAGCATTTTTCGTTTCTAACTTATTAAGAAATTAGCACAAGTTGGAAAGTGTAATTGAATTATTTATTGCGAAAAAATATTTTAACTTCTGATCATAGGAAAATATTTCTGGCAGAAATTAATAATCTTTTTTGCTTGAAAGATTGTTTGATACACTTAATAAGATATTAGTTCATACTATGAGAGGGATTATCAGAGAAAACAAACAAGACGGAAAGGGAAGATTTTACTTCCACTACCCAAATGCTCTGGCAGGATTGCTACGTATCGGGGTTCCCATAATATGTAGTTAATAGCCGTTTTGGCGAATATTCTAATTGGCATTGACCGTATCAATTATCATATATAGTAATTCGGAATTTATTCTTTGGAATTTTTATTGGCGAAGTGCTGAAAACTTATTCGATAAACAAGCCAAGCGACATCATGTTCAGAATACGTATAGAAAACACATTCCGCCGCAGAAATTCATCCACCTCTTCCATTTAGTTTGACAGATAAGGCCGCTGTTGTACAGGATGTTTCAAAACTAATTCAACAAACTTTCAGGGGCGATAGAACTCACCGAAACAAACGCTTGCATCATAGAATGCATGGTCGCAACTGAAACGGTTACGCACTAGAGGGCGCTTTCAGACGCGCGTATAAAAGCGATGGTTTCCGCAGAATGGATCGGTGTACCAATGTGGAGAAGGCGGACATGTATTTTTTCTGAATCGCCTGCATTGTTGGAACATGTACCAGCAGTCATCCGTCGTAAAATGGACTGCCAGCTAATTTCAGTACTCCGGTGCTCGCTTATTTGCATGCCACATTTCCAGGCCAATGGGAGGACCCATCACCTGGCTCCCACGCTCACCAGATCTGTCCCCTCTGGATTTCTTTTTATGGGAACATCTGAAGTCCCTCATGTGCCACACTCCCATTGCTTCCAATGAGGAAATAGTTGCCAGATTTTCCGTAGCTGCCGCAGCCGTCCACGAAATGCTTGGAATTTTCGAGAACATACAGGAATCTACGTCGATGATGCGACGCGCGTATCAGGAGTAGCGATCGCGATTCATTGTAATTCATTGCAGTATATACTGAGAATGTTTGCACGAGTGATTTAATTTGTACGTTTATTTAATGTCTGAAATTTTGATTTCATTTCGCCATATCAAGTAGTTGTTGACGTTTTGTTTTGTCTTAAATAAAGCTTAGTTTTGGTGTTCCGTTCCAGTCTCGTTTTTGCGCGTTTCGTAAGATTGAGTGTGTGGAGAAATGGAAAGCGCCCTCTAGCGCATAACCGTTTCAATTGCGACCATGCATTCTATTATGAAGTGTTTTGGTGTGTACTTTTGGTGTGAAAGTTTGTTGCATTAGTTTTGAAACACCCTGTACATTTCGTGTATTAAAAAAAAATTCAGATTAGAAAAAATGTAAATTTGTTCATTATCCAGCAAAATTTTAAAAAAACATTTGTGTCGAATGTTGCATCCACGCAAGTAATCAGAATATTTTCATGATCAAGTATCACTCATTTTTACGTTTCAAATATACGAATCATATGATCATTCCAAATCTTCAATTGAAATTTAGAAAATTGCCTTTGTAAGTGAAACCGTATAAAATGAAATTTCTTGGGCTACAATAGTATTTGACAGATTGAAAAGTAACTGAACCACGTTGGTAACCCTATTTTGTAGATACAAGAATCGAAGATATGCATCTCTTGATAGGTTTGTGTGAAAAAAAGACAAGCAAGCTTTTATAAAATTTTTGTAGTGAAAATTCGGATATAACGCAAAATTTATTTGCCCGAACGATCGGCACTAATATTAGATTCACATTGCAGTTATATCTTAAATTACCTGAAAGTAAACCTTTGATTTGAAATAGAGTTAAATAGTGGAAAAAGAAAGCGGAAGAGAGAAAATAGGACAGAAAGAAAATAAGAAAGAGAAAGAAAAGAGTGATAGAGGAGAGAGAAAAGAGTGAGGGGAGATAGAAGAGAGAATGAAAGAAAGGAGAGAAAACGAAAGGAGGGAGACAGAAAGAAAAGAGGGATGGAGAAAAAGAAAGGAGGGGAGAGGATAGAAGATGCGAAGAGAAAAAGAAAGGTGTAAACAGAGAGAAAGGTAAAAAAAGAAAGAGAAAGGTGGGTAGAGATTAAAGGTGGGTAGAGAGAAAGAGAGAGAGGATGAATGGAGAGGAGAGAGAGGATGAATGGAGAGGAGAGAGAGGATGAATGGAGAGGAGAGAGAGGATGAATGGAGAGGAGAGAGAGGATGAATGGAGAGGAGAGAGAGGATGAATGGAGAGAAGAGAGAGGATGAAAGGTGGGAAGATATAGAAAGATGGGAAGAGAGAGAAAGAACGCTTGGAAGAGAGGAATAAAGGTGGAAGAGAAATAAAGGTAAGGAGAAAGGTGGGAAGAGAAAAAGAAAATAATGATGTGAGAGAGAGGAGTGTTGTTTTGGGTTTCAAGGCGCAAGATCCAAAATGGTATAAGCTGCGCCCAAACGCAAGACAAAATAAGATTCAATAAATATATATTTAAAATTACCAGACCAACATTAAAAAGTATGATTAAACGTAAGTAAAAACATGAAGACAAAATAAAAGCTTCAAAAACACATGAAAGTAAAGATTTTATAAAACAGTAAAATGTTGTGTTTAAAATGCATAATACGGGGTACCTCCATTTTGGTTGACTATTAAAACTCCAATATAAAATGTAATTAAAAGATGATGAGTTATAGCAATAGTAAAAGGTCTGAGTAAAAAAGAAGGAGGGAAGGGAGACAAAGGAGAAGTAATTTAGAGAGGGGAAGATAGAAACGTATTAAAACAAGATAAATTCTATATTGACAAAATGCATCGATGCGGATGTTATTCCAAAAGTGTGCCGTAAGCATTTTCATACACTCATCAAGTTTGCATTATTTACTTCACACAACACAACTTAAACATAAAACTACATTCAATTTCCGCCTAAAACAATAAACTGCCAGGGGAAATGCGTTACAACCCCATAAACATCCCCGAAGCAGTCTCCTCCCCAATCCATCTCAGTCACGACTCAATCTCCCCATTTTAAACTCCGGAAAACAACACCTCTTTTCCATCCCATCCTGTCCCCCCGAGGTGGGATCTTCCCTCTTACCTTATTTTTAAGGAAATTTCACCTACAAAGTCCGGATAATGACTTCCAGAGGCGAGACACTCAACAAGGTGTTTCGGGATTACCCGGGTGACGAGATTTATGTGCCAATCAACGATGTCTCGCTTAACGACCCTCCTCAACAAACCTTAACGGCGCAAGAAAAACATAAGAAAGTAAAGGCTGATGGGCTAGACATAAGTTACAGGACTTCCTGTCTCTCGGTAGATTTATTTCGGGGGACTTTGGCAGTAAGAGGATGCGTTCGGCCATCCCTCAAGAAAGAAAGGTTTGGCCTAATGGATCCGTAACTTCTCATTCCTGAATGACCCCGGACACTCAGTGGACTGTGGATTTTACTTCTTCTAGAATGACGCCGTACAGACGACTGCGGAGATATGTTGATTTCGGCCCTCAAATATCGGTACAGAAAAGAACGACGGTAAAATTCCACCAAATGACGGCTATAAAATGTATCCCTCTTTCATGATATAACAAACTAACAGAAAGAAACACCGATTTTCAGATATCAGTTTACATTCTTGTGGGGTGAACTTATTTACCACCACTAAAAACTAACTAACAAAACAGTAGCATACATCGGAAAGTAATCTTATCTCCACTAGAAAGTACTTTTTTGAGAAGAATTGCACTGTCTTTAACACGAGTTAAATTGGTGTGGTAGACGTGATTATGAAAGCGCATTTCAAAAAACAAACAATCCCGACAGCGCTTGCAACAATAGGCACGCACTTCGATGAATGGTAAAAAGTTGAATTGCTAATGCGGTTTCAATCACTTAAAACTGTCTGAGGCCCAGCGTGGCACTGCTTCTATTCCAATCCGGCTTTACTTTTCGTTACCACAGCCTTCACTCACCGCATGGCACCTCACTCTCGGTTGCTAGGGCAACATAGGAAAGCCAAAGGTCGCAATTATCCATTGCACGACCACGTATACGGAAGTACACCCGCGATATTAATAGAGCTCTCATGGTCTCACGCAATCGGCAATCTGTCAACTAGTGATAGCATACATCGAATTGACACTGCTGAATTCTGGAGTTATATGCTGAAAACCTATTCAACAATACAAAAATTACACCTACACAACTAAAATAGCATAAAAAGCAGTGTAATCTATCTCTACTATGAAGAACTTTTTGGTGGACAAAGTTGTACTGTTTTCCGTGTCTTGTAAACCTGCCTACCTCTATGGAAAAACACCCAGAAGATTTCTACGCCACAAAAAACAAATCGAAATCGTCAGAAAAGAAAAATGTCTAAAATCAATTCAAATGAAATTATTAAAAGCTTCATATGAGCAACAGTTGCGCTAAATTAGCTTTATGTAAGTAATTCAAATCAGAAAAAAAACCTGGTCTACTGCTATTTGCTTGGTGGCAGTTCGTTTTCAATGTTATTTAAAACGGAGATGAAAACATAAAACAATGAAATTCAATGATATATAACCAAGGCAATTACCATGATCTCTAACCCAACGTTTTTATACCGTTCACTTCGATATCGATCCAATTCTTTATTTCGATATTTGTTATTAATCCTCCTGGTGATTGCCTCTACAAAGTATCCCGTTATTAGCAAAACTGACTAGACCTTGAAGGATGTGATATTTCGTCATTAGAAGAAAACTGACCAGATCTTGATCTCGTTATCATCAAAAAATCGGCCGTATCTTGACGATATATCTCGTTATTAGCGAAATTGATCATATCTTGATGGACGAGATATCTCGTCGAAACCAATTGGAGGGTTAAACTCTTATAAAAGATTTAAAAAATGACGTTGTTGGGTTTGTTTGAATAAGAATTAACGAGAAATTTTTGCTTTATAGTTTACGTAGAAATTAATAGAAAAACAGTGACATTTATTGCCACACCCAAAGTTTCTTTCAAATCTGTTCATGCAAATCGTCATCCATAGAAGTAACATTTTACATTAAAAACTTTGACTTTCAATCCAATCGAAGTCAAAGATATCTTATAGCTTACGCAGAAATCAACAGCAAAAAGGTGACATTTACTACACCAAAGTTTCTTTCAAATCCGTTTTCATATAAATCGTTAGCAGCGAAATATATAGCGATTGAATGACAGAAAATGAAGCAGTAACACGTTACATTAAAACCCCCGACTTTCCAATCCAATCGAACTCCACGACGAAATGAACGCTTAAAATACTAATGCAATGCGAGAGAGAATATCCTTTTATATCCTTTCAAAGAATTGAATAAAAAAAATGAACGCGGCAAGTCTCGAAATCCTTCTACATCCTTAAAAGTTAGGGGGAAAAGGAAGTACTTTTAAGATCATCCGTATAAACGGAAAATACCTTTCTTATCAAACAAGAGATGGAAAAAACAGAAATAAACAGATTTAAAAGACGAAAGAGGAAAAAAAGCGTTAAGTGATCACAAAATTACCCTCAGGACAGACTCCCCTGAAAAAAAGATTACTTTCTCTCCCCCTAACTTTCGCTTTGAACTGTCGAGATTTTGAAAAAGTAAAAGAAACCATTTCCACGTTTTATTTCATATTCTGTACTTGCTATCTCGCCATTGGTGGTCCAGATCGCAAAATCGCAGATTTTATCGCAATGCTGTGGCGTTTCAGAAACTCGAAAAGTAATTAGATATTCAAATGCAAATAAGGTTTCGGATGAAACCAGGGAAAGCGTTTCCACTTCTGGAGGCTGGTTTCCGGGAATACATAATACGCACTGTGATGTTGGATTATTTTTTGGACATCTGAGAGCTTCGGTTCCAAATCAAAATACGCGAGTAAATCAATATCCCTAGAAGCTACACCACGACGATGGTTACTGTAACATGTCTCGCCCTAAGTCTTAAAATGAAAGTGTGAATATCTTTTCCAAGCGGTTTCATTCCTTTTTGCCCAAAAGGATAGGTAAGTAAAAGAACTTATTTTTCACGTTTTTATTTAATATTCTATACTTTCCCTCACCATTAGGGTTTCAGATCGCAAAATTGCAATTTATAGCAATGCTGTGGCGTTTCAGATACTTGAAAAGTAATTATATATTCAAATTCAAATAAGGTTTCGGCTTCATCAGGAAAAGCGAATTTCTACACCTGAAGGCTGAATTAGGTAGGAAGGTTTTTCGGAGTTTTATGTCGGCAATGCTGCGCCAGACACAAGATATATAATAGCAAGTAATAGACATACACACACAATGAAAGTTTTACTGACACAGAAGAGAGAAATACACCCAGGGAGGAATGCGCCTGACAGGAATCGAACCTGCGCCGTAACCTTCGAGTTGTAGAACTCGAAGGTTGCCAGCGTAATGGACGTACCCAATGAGCCACACGGCCCCGTAGGTAGCTATTTAATTAACGTCGCACTGAATAATAGGAGGGAACACATAATACGAGCCACATGACGCTGGATTATTTTTTGGACATTTTGAGAACTGCGGTTCATGTGGTTCCAAATAAAATACGCCACTAAATCAATATTCCTACAAGCTGTACCTCGACCAAAATTATGTTTCACCCGTAAGTCTCAAAAATGAAAACGTGAATATCTTTACAAAGCGATTTCGTTCATTTTTGTTCAAAAGGGTAGGCAAGTAAAAGAAACCATTTCTACGTTCACGTTTTATTTCAAAGTATGTACTAGTTCTTACCATTGAAGTTTCAGATCGCAAAATCGCAGATTCTATCGCAATGATGGGACGTTTCAGAAAGGTCAAGTTTTTCCCAAGCCACTGACCACTTGGCCTTCGACACTACGAGGGGCGAAATGATTGCTACTTGTGAAGAACCCAATGGGTGAGCTGTCGTTACTCCTAACAAAGACAATCACTAATATCCGTGCGTTCATAAACCGGATTCGAATCCGTGACTTACTGGATTGTTTAGTTTTTTGGGTTTTATGACGCAAAGGCCATGCTGCGCCAGACACAAGCCATACAATAGTAAGTAATGGACATACACAAAGAAAGTTTTACTGACACAGAAGAGGGAAATACACCCAGGGAGATTGGTTGGGGGTTTTATAGTACAAAGGTCATGTTCGGCCAAGCTGCTCCAAACACAAAATGTCAATTAATATCGTGAAAGAGAAAAAGAGGGATTGAGGAATAGTAGTAGGATGATAGCAGAAAAAGATCGTTTGGGTATCCCGGCAGCGCGACCCATGGAAAAAGAAAAGATGTCTTGGGTACCTCGGGTTCGTGAAGCTCATACACACCTAAAGCACGCTCAGGAAACAGTCGAATCTGCGACCTACTGTGTAGCAGACAAACGCTATGACCAGCAAAGCTGAAAAGTAAATATATATTCAAATACAAATAAGGTGTCGGCTGAAACCGTATCAGAGAGGAAAAGCGAATTTCTTTAACTGAAGGCTAGAGAACATTTAATACGAGCGACGTGCTACTGAATTATTTTTTGGATATGATGGGAACTGCGGTTCAAGTGGTTGCAAATCAAAATACGCCAAAAACTCACTATCCCTAAAAACTGTTATCTAGACCAAAGTCACTGTAACATGAGTTTCACCGAAACGTCTCAAAGATGAAACTGAATATTTACAAAACGGTTTCCTTCACTTTTGTCCATGAGTCCGTAAAGGTACTCAGAAGCGATCAAATGATAAAATATGCATAACTGTAAGTCATAAATTAGAAATATTTTCGAAAAGGTTGCTAAGCAACGTAACGAATGTGGAAGACTTGACACAGTTTCATGCCTATTGGCTACTGAAATAGAAGAGAGCTTTGCCGCTTGCGAATACTGATCATTGAAGTTCCACGAATCTCAAAATCGCATATTCTGTCGCTGTGCTGTTTGAGTAGAATGAAAAGTTATATATTCAAATGTCAAAGGTTGGTTCACGCCGTATCAGGGTAAGCGAATTTCCAGATCTGAGGACTGATTTCGGGGAATACATAATATGGTCTACGTGACGGCGGAATAATTTTTGGACATCGTGGTTTGGTTGGGTTTAATGGCACGAGGTCAAGCTGCGCCCATCGTGGGAGCTGCGGTTCAAATCAAAATATGCGAATAAATTAAAACCAATAGAAGCTGTACCTTTTCTAATTACTGCAATAATGTATAACACATAAGTCTCAAAACTGAATGTCTTTACAAAGCGGTTTCATTCATTCAAAGTGGTTTCATTCATTTTGGTCAAAGTCCGTTTCGCAAATTGAGGATTCACATCACTTTTCTCACAAAGGGACACCATGGCTCTAGAGAACACGAACACTAGAAGAACCTTGGACATGAGGATTGGATTGGATGTTGGGGTTTTATGGCGCAAGGTCCAAAAGCGGACAAGCTGCGCCAAACACAAGACAGAATAAAAGCACAAAATATTTAAAAATCAAGTCCAAGACAAAGATAAAAGGTAGATTTAAAACATGCAAAATGCGTAAATGAGAATAAAAATATTTAAGTAGTCAGATAATAAAAACAAGACCATCATCTTCTGCAGCATAACTAAAGAGACTGAAGAATTTAAATTCACATATGCATAAAATTTTGAAAGCGTGAAATTTAAAGGATTGAATTACAAAATTTGACGAAATAGTTTTGGAGTCATGTTGAATTTGGAAAAAATTAGATGAGATTTAAAAGAAAACAGTACATAAAATTGCGAAAAGATTTGAATAGGGATTTTTCCCAATCAAATCTCGCAAATTCAAAATTGTACTTTAAAAATTGAGACGATGATTAATTACAGGAGACGATTAAAAGTGATAAACAGAAAATAGAGTAGAGCATGAGTTACAATTGGGTGCGCTTTCGCCTAGTAAAAGATGACGATGGGTGAATAGTATGTTCAATACGAAGGCGGGTCAGTTTGACATCAGTCCTTCGCATTGGAGACACTGGCCACTGATGAATGATGGGTTTTACAGAATGTAATTTGTTGGTGACTTGCAAGTTGCACGTCTCTTGCCACAAGGAGTCGACGAACTCCTTTGTGGAAATCTTGATGTCACTGAGAGTAACGTCTTGCTGTAATGGGTCGGAAACCGCCTTCCCAGCACTGTTAGCAAGCTCGTTACGCCTTATGCTCACGTGACTAGGTACCCAACAAAACAGAATATCAAAACCCTTGCTCTGCAAGGTACGCAAGATGGTAAAAATATCTGACACGACAGGATGGCAAGTGATGGTATTGCTCCAGCTGTTCTAAGACACTCATGCTGTCAGTATAAATGCAGAACTTACGGTGGGTACTAGAGGACATCTGCTGAAAGGCACAATAAATTGCTACCGCTTTAGCAGTGTAAACGGAGCAGGAATTCAGTAACTATAAATAGTGTTAGGTATTTGGTATTTTTAATTAGTCACACTGGAACAACACAACGGGCTGTTGGTGACGGTCCGGGATCAATCCCTAAGGGAAAAATCCGAGGACAACACCACGTAATTTTGAACCATGCTCAGATGACGAGGCAACACCTGAGCTGGCATCCCACTCTCCAAACTTCCACATATAAATAGTATTAGAAAAAGCGATTCCGCAGTCTACATAATCTCCTTTAAACCCATCCGTGAATACTTGAAAATAGTTGCCAAACTGACAGCGGTGTAAGTGATATATTTGTTGGAATATTGCTGGAGCAGTGTCAGACGTTGGGTACGGAGTGAAGGGTTTGATAAAATTCAGAGATGGAAAGTCCTTATGGTGGGAAATTAAAAGTTTCATTTCGCTGGGGCACAATATCACTAAGGTAAAAATCTTTTATGATGGGATTTGTCCTCTGAAAAAAAGGTTTAATGCCAGAGGAAACGAGCGTCGTAAAGTCGATTCAGACCAGGACTAAAAATAGTGCGCTTCAAGGGATGAGATAACAAGGATTTGATCTTGAAATAATAAATGATGTACAACTTCTTCCTCCGAAGGTTAAGTGGTAGCTGGTGACATTTCACATAGAGGCTGTTAACTGAAGACGTGTGAAATGCACCAGAGCATATCCTCAAAGCAGTGATGAACAGTGTCCAATTTGCGTAAATTTGTTGCATTTGCAACATCCGTACATGCGAGACAAGATTACAGATTGATATACTCGGAGTAATGATGTTCGGTCTGCACCCCAAGATGTATTCGAGAGCACCTTTAAGATGTTAAGTGCTTTCTCGCACTACTTTCTCAGATGTAAAATGCGAGTTTTTGTAGAGGACTAGCTGAATTAACCGGCGTTGCTCGGGTTGAAATGGTTAAATGTTGCTTGAAAAGTGAATTAGAATAATCACTTTTCTTTCACAGAAAAATGCAATCATTTAAGTTGTACGGAAAATACTTTTTAACTTTTTCGTAGCTTCTACAATATACTTCGGACGCAAATATATACATTTGATTCCTGAATATATTGCAATGTGTAAAAGATTAAGACATAAATACAAACAGAAACGAAATTCCGACGAAAAAATGCGTTCTTCAAAGCTTTATAAAAAAAAGTACACATTAATTCTGGTGCTTCCAGATACCGAGTAGCAAAATTACGCTTTTATGATCAATGAGTTTTTTGTTTTTGCTTTTCGGAATAGCGGTGCTTGGGTTAGAAATAAATGTAATCGGTATAGACAAATTAAACTGAATAGATAATTTTTTTCAAAAAGCAGAAAGTCGATTTTACAGAATTTTTAAGAAAGAAAATCATTGCTTCTTTCTTCATCAAGAAAATATCTATAATTTATTTACATCATGGCAAGAACTAAAAAGTCAGTTCAAACATAAATATTGTAATTTAATTTGTTTCGGAAAAAATTGTTTTTCGATCAACACTGGTAAAGCAACCATCGCTGCCTAAAGCAATCAATCTATGCTCAATGTTATTTCTATTGCGATTTCGAATAGTTTTTAGCCCCCCAGGGCCAATAGAACGGGGGTTAAGAGTTAGCCTATGCTGACCGCAGTGTTCTAAAGTATGTGTACCAAATTTGGTGTGGATTGGTCAAACGGTGTAGATTTGTATAGAAAATATACACACATACATACACACACATCCTATTTTATATATAGATTACTCCAAGGAATTTCATCTCGTTGACTACAGGACTTTATGAATTCCTAATGTTAATTGAAGAGTCTGGATGCAAACCCCGCTTCCTACAGAAATGAACACAGTAGGTCTTGCTTCAGGACATCGTGTGACCGTTCTGGTCGCACCATTTAACCAAGTTAACTGCGGTCTGAAGATGTCGTTCAATTAATTGCATATCCGATCCCAAGCAGGATATCTGCAAGTCATCAACGTATAATGATCCATGAACGGTTGAAGAGTATGGATGATGTTACTAAAATGATGGACGAAGAGAGTGACATTTAAATGCGCATCATCTCGAATGAAATTATCAGATAATGTTTGTCCAATGCGCAATTTTAATTGCGTATTCTTAACCTTCGATATATAGAGAGATATAAAAGCAGCGAGACAAACAGCTTAGGAAAAGACCGGAGACCGGACGGTAATTCCTCACGAAGATGTCGACTGGTGCAATGACTAACTAAACAAATAAAAATTATAAAGTAACTTTGGTCAACATAATATGCTGTCTAGTCTACCAGCGTCTGGCCTTAGTTTTAGAACGGAGGTTCGAAGTAGATGGTACAATGTCCATATAGTCTGTATAAATAGTTCAATAAATATCTTCCTCTACAGGGCAAAAAATAGGTAAATCAAACAGTCTACTTCTCAGAATCTTAAATTGAATATTTCACTCTTTCTCACGCATATTCAGCAAGAAAAAGAAGTATACCATAATACAAATAATTGTTACTTAGATTCGTAGATCAATTTAGCTTCGATTTTAAGCATATATTATTTTTTAAATTAATGATACATTTAACTCCTTTGGACCAATCAAAACTCAGGTTTAACCCCTTTTGCTCACACGGTAGATATATGTATAGAAATGAATTATCTATGGCAAGATTGCGGCCCTGTCTGCGTTTACCAAAATATATCTAGTGTACCTATCGACCAGATTTGTTATACAAACAAAAATAATAAAATATACAATATTGCAAATCACAAAATTAAAAATATTTAAAATCGGTTGCTAAGCAATATAATGAATATGGAAGAGGACATAATTTTATGCATATTAGCTACTTAAATAGAAGACGAGCGCTTTTGGCGTTACGAGTATTTGTTATTGAAGTAGGTATTTTAATTAAAGTCGCATTGGAACAACACAACTAGCTATTGGCGACCATCCGGGATCAAACCGGAAGGAAAAGATCCGAGAACACCTCGTTATTTTGAACCACGGCCAGATGACGAGGTCACACCTTAGATGGCGCCCCACACTCCAAACTTCCATACCACGCCAACGTGAAGACATTTGAGGCCACGACAGATTTAACATCACCAGCCCCTTTTGTACACAACGGTCTTTGGTTGGACCGGGATACCGCGGCCCCCTGCCCTATTTAGTTTGATTGGTTGTTTTCGGGTTTGTCAAACACAAGATAGACTTCAAATAAAAAGTGTAGTGAAAGGTAAACAAATGAGGGATTGGGAAATAGAATGGGATAAAAGCAGAAAAAGATCATTTCGTTATCTCGGGGGTAGTACTTAGAGCGACACCAGTGTTTACTAAAAACAGTAAAACCCATCAGAAAAGAACATCACTAGAGTACCTCGAGTCAGTGAAGTCGGCACAAACCTAAAGAAAATGTGGCCCTGAGGGCTAGAAAATCGATGCGAACAACCAAACTAAGACCTGGATTCAAACCAGATCTTTCCCATAGCCTTTTAAACCGAAGACGACAGCTCGAACCACCTTGCCCATTAGGGCAACATTCTAGTCCAAGAATAAAGCACCAACATCCGCATAAACAAACATGAAAAAAAACTTTCAACCTAAAAAAAGTATCGGATACGTGAAGCCCATATACACTTAAAGTGTCTTGTTTAGAACCTATAAAACCTAAATCAACCAAGAAAGACGATATAATGGACACTGGTGGCGATTGAATGGACTGGACATATCACTTACGGAGCACCCGCTGCGCACAGCCACTCAACTCCTCATCATGAAGAGAGAAAAATTATTACAAATTTGCATACATAAATGAAAGTTTTGAATAAAATAGAGGTGGAATGATCTGGATGGCTTGATTAATCAAAATAAAAATTAGCTTACATAACGTTTTGAATAAAATATAGGTGTAATGGGCTGGATAGCTTCATTAATCAACAGAGCCAAAATTTTAAAACACACCCTCGAGCCGAGACATCCCTCAAGTGGTCACCCTCCCAAATAATGACGGCGACGGAAGGTGCTCAACTTTAGTAGTTGAATGGGCGGATGTCGATCCCCAGCGCAGCTAAATTTACGTTTAATAGAAGTTAATTTGTGATATAATTATTGATCCAGTCAAATCCTAACCCTAGATGCAAGTGACAGAACGCAGTCCTATATTTGGACTGACGGCGATCGACAAATAACGCTGCCTTAAATATGAAAAGATCCCACTGTGGTCAGACAGCAGAGCGGTGATTGGAGCAGTAAATGGGGCCATTTAATGGGACCCTCCGTTATCGAATGCCGATAGTGTGTCGCAGGTAAAACCTCGGCATAGATTGGCAGACCGATGGGGCAGAAAAGAACCAGCCTCAGCAATATTTTGTCCTTTACCGTCTTTAGTTTTTCACTGGGTTGTGTCTGACGCAGAATGGTCATATTTGGCCATGCTGCGTCAGACACAAGACATAAAATATCAAGTAATAGACACACAATATCAAGTAATAGACGCACAATATCGAGTAATAGACACAATATCGAGTAATAGACACACAATATCGAGTAATAGACACACAATATCGAGTAATAGACACACAATATCAAGTAATAGACACACAATGAAAATTTTACTTACACGGAAGGAGAGAAATACACCGAGGGATTGAATTGAATGTCAGTGTTTTATGGCGCAAGGTCCAAAAGCGGACAAGCTGAGCCAAACACAAGACAGAATATGGCCCAATAAAGTATAAAATACTCAAAAAATTAATAGTAAGATAGACAAAGATAAAAGGTAGATTTACAACAGGTTAAATGTATAGATGATAATAAAGATATTCAAACAATAGTCAGATGATAAAACAAGATCATCGTCTCCAGCATAGCTAATGAAACTAAAGAAAATAATTTACATATGTATAAAATTAGAGAGTGAAATTCAAAAGATGGAAAAAAATTAGATGAGGTTTAAAAAACCAACTAAACGTAAAAACGCGAAAAGGTTTGAATGGGGATTTTCCCCAATCAAATCTCGCAGATTTAAAATTGTGCTTTTAAATACACCCAGGGAGGAATGTACCTGAAAGGTATCGAACCTGCGCCGCCAACGAGTTGAAAAGGGGGTCGTTGAGCCAAAAACGCTTGGGAAAGTATGGTCTACGTAGAATTAGATATCGATTCCTAGTTAATTCTCGAGGAAAGCACTAGATGGGGTTCTGGGTCAGGATCTAATATCAGGAAATCAAGAGCTCAGGTTTGAAACAAAGGTCTATGTCGAAACACCTACGTCCCGCTACTTCGTGACTCGTACGTGTTAACAGAAATCGTTAAGTTAAGCCTCACGCTTGTGGTTTGATCCCGATTATTTTATGTACACTAAGATTTTGTGTTAACTTACTGTAGAAAAGGTAAGAAAGTGGAGCACTTTTTATCCTCTCCATTGTGGTTAAAGTTAAATAAATTCTTTAAATAATGTCGGTATGTATGCGTAGAGATCCTGGTCTAATTTGCCTTTGAGATGAAGACTCAATCTATTGACTTTTGGATTATCAGAATATCAGTACGATTACATTGAATAGTTGTAGACAAGCTTTTAGGTTGCATACATGGAGACGAAAGCTTGTTAGAAAAAATTTGACATTTATTAAAAAATACTAAAGACGATATAAAATTTACAAACATCAATCAACTCCCTTTTTCACTCCATCTCCCATTCTTCTAAATTCGAAATTATTTTTCTTACTACATTCCTATCATGGTTAGTTTGCACATGCATAATTAAAAATACATTCGCAATATCAGTTTGCGCGTGCATGATTAAAAATGCATTTACTAATACTATTATAGTTTGAACGTGCTTAATAAATAAAATATTGTTCGCAAACGAAAGTAGCAGTTGCATGCGCGCTATGAAAATTAAATTCTTGGATCGCTCTCACCAAATATTTCTCGTACACAATGAAATACACATTAAATCGGGACGTACATATTCTTAAACAAGTAATTCGAGCGATAATATTTCTGATAAATAATTGAATGTGCAAGTGACATTTACACAGAAACTCATTTAAAACGTACCACGCGAAAATATAATTAAATTTCTAATAAGCATGTAATTTTCTATATCTGGTAACGCCAGTACTGTTTAATCTTTCAGTTTCATTTAAGATTATTGAGATGTAGTTTTGAGTTGCGAAATTAATTGAGTTATTGAGTTCTGTATTACTGATGTTTTTTGTTTTCCTTTGAGATAGGAAGACAGATGTATTTTTGAGTTGTGATTTATTAATTAACTCACTATTATAAACATTTTGTAAAACAGAAACTAACGATTTCGGAAGGGGATCTGGCGACAATAGTCCCCTCGATTGACTGAATTTGTATGGCGCAAAGGTCAGGTTTGGCCAAACTGCGCCAAACTATCGGTAAACAAATAAATTTTATTATGATTTATCCGTAACTTTAAAACTAATAATCAAAATTTAAATGAAACAAAATAGCACAAAAACGCATTTTAAATTCGAATCAAATTTTAAATAAAATTATAAAAAGCTATATTTGATATAAATAAAAACATTTGCAAAAGGATCACTCAATATCAGTAAAACTTTCTGAATTCAAAGAGCAAAGCGAGACACGCAGACCAATCAGATGTGCCGGGGCGAGCGGTGAAAACGCTGATTGGTCTGCCCGTGTCGATTTGCGTTTTCCTATTTGAATTCACCTTTTTTGTATTCAAATCAGGCCATTCACATAAATTAAGTCAAACAGATTAGATTGTATCACACGTTGGACACATCAGGGCTGGTTCTGAATGTAGCAAATCCCTGTGGGTAAAAATCTCCTCAAATCCCCTCCAGAGAAAAATTGAAGAGAATGTCAATTAATTCGCAAATGAAAACAGATGCCTAAACATGAAAGAGATGACTGCGAAAATTATTTTATTTGTAAAAAAAAATTAGCAAAAGTCGCAGCTGTAAACCCAGTAAACACATATAAAAAGGGCAGAAATTAATAGATTTTCGTTTCTTCTCCAATAAAGTAATATCAAATTATTTCCGTTAAAATCAGATTCAAAGAAAATATTTGATGTTTTGCTTGGGGAATTTAATTTATTTTAATGCTGAGATATAAAAACTCATTGATACCAAGTGTCTAGTATAAACTAACGTGTTGCTTTTCTCAAAGAAACTATCGTTATTTCATATTCCCTTTAAGTTTTTTCATGGAAACAACATCAGCAAAGTTGTCTTCGGAACAGAATGCCAACTGACAAAAATGTTTGCAAAATTTTCCAAAATGTGAGATACTTTGAAGTCACATTCAATGATGAAAGCGAAACTAAAAAATTCCTATTTGTTTTATGCGTTCAACTATGTTATGATTTTGTTTCAGTGATGTGAGAATCCGTCTTTAAACAAATTTATTACGAATTTGTAATACAATAATAGGATTTTTAATTAAGTATAAGTATTACGAAGAGAATATATTGAGTTTTCAGATATTATAATACACTGCTGGCCACCCAAATTGCAACACCAAGAAAGACAAGAGATATCACAACAAAATTTATTTTGTAGATAACATGTTGACCAAGTATCAAATGATTAAATTTATAGACTTCTGTGAAGTGTGGTTCCTGCCAAAATCAGTAGCCAGAGTAGCCGCCATTGTTGGAGATCACCGCTGCCACACGCCTCGGCATTGATTCAAAGAGACTTTGGATGTGTTCTTGGGGTACAGCAGACCAAGCAGCTTCCACACGTTGCCAAAGTTGATCTGGTGTGGCAGCTGGGGATGTATTCTGGGTCAATCGTTGAGCAACCATGGACCACATGTTTTCTATCGGCGAAAGATCCGGAGAGCGAGCTGGCCAGGGAAGCAATTCAATCTGGCGATTGACGAAGAACCCTTGGACAATGCGTGCCACGTGTGGTCGCGCATTATCCTGTTGAAATATGGCTGTGGGCAAGCCCTGAAGGTAAGGAAGGACAACTGGCTCCAACACCTCGGAGATGTAGCGCTGGCTGTTTAAAGTACCGGCAATGCGTACTAGAGGAGTGCGAGAGTGATATCCAATACCGCCCCATACCATAATACCCGGTGCAGGAACAGTGTGGCGGTGCATAACGCAGCTGTTCAGCATCCTCTCTCCACGGTGTCTCCAGACTCGAATCCGACCATCGTGGTGTTGCAGACAGAAGCGTGACTCGTCAGTAAAGACAATTTCATTCCATTCTGCCGTCCACATCCTTCTTTCATCGCACCATTGGCGGCGGAAACGTCTGTGGTTCTGCGTCAAGGGTGGACGAAGCAATGGACGTCTTGCGGACAGACCACTCTGCTGTAAACGGCGTCGAATGGTACGCGCAGACACTGGATGATGCGGTACAGACTGAATGTGCTGTGCTATGGTTCGTGATGTGGCTGAGCGATCCGTCACTGCCATACGCACAATATGCCTGTCATCACGTGAAGTGGTGCACTGAGGTGGATGCGATCGAACACGTCGGTCCGTCGTACCCTCCTGCATCCAACGATCACATATCCGCATTACAGTTGTTTGGTTTCGTCCAACACGACTACCGATTTCCCTGAAAGATAATCCACAATCTCGGTAGGCCACTATCCTTCCTCTGTCGAACTCGGATACTTGATCAAAAGATGATCGCTGTTTTCTACGAGGCATAATTGATCGTTTTTTTGAAAAAACCACAAGAAAAACACAATTGCCGTACTTGAAATCGTCGAAATCTCCAAGCCTTAAATAGCGCTTTGAAGTGGCGCCACAGGCGCGCGTGATGTGCGTCTGCGCTGAAATTCTAATCATTTGCATATCTCACCTCCGCTAATGCATGTTGTAAATTTCATATTATTTGCATGCTTCCTTCAGGGTGTTGCATTTACGGTGGCCAGCAGTGTACATAGAAATTTGATAAATCCTTCTCCGTATGTTGTACTCACCAATTCCGAAAAATTCACGTAGATGAATTAAAATCTAAACTGAGACATTTCTTGACAAAAGGAAAACTTCATTCATCAACACGATAGCTACTTTTTATACCATTTGTATTTTATCTTCTTACTTATCTCACGTGGCATAGATAAATTTTACCATGTCTATTAACTCGTTAGACTTGAGGCTACCAATTTGCACTAACAAATTAGACTAAAGTAGAAATTTAAGATGTTGACGAATCAAACAGTGTTCAACACCATGAAAAAACTAAACAAATGGCAAATATGAAATGAATATAAAGGGCTGATTAAAAAACACTGATCCACAACTTACTGAAGAACAAAAAGTATGAAAATAATGTGGGTAGTATACAAAGTCATTATGGTAAAAACACATCAGATTTAAAATCCCAATGGCACAAAAGAATGAAAGACCCAAGAAGATTAGTGAAACAAAAAGTGGAGCCTTCAATACTTCGAATGTTTACATCTTTTGTTTACTGTAATGGAATCTTTCTAAAAACGAAACTCATTTCAGTGAATTTACTGAATAACTCAAAAGGAAATCGATTGACATCAATGATATTAAGGAGCTAAATACAGCTAAGGTCATCCAAAGCTCCTGCAATTATTGCAGATAAATGGTCAAATTTGACCTTTACGCTAAAGGAAAAACCTTACCCGATAAGAAAATGAAATCTGAAGCAAAAACTATTTTCTTATATTACACTGAAATAGGACAGTCTCATTCTATGACGCTCCGTAGTAATCATTCTACCCCAGTATCATGCAGCCAAAGGCATTAAGCCTTATTGCCCTACTATATCTAGTACACCAAAACGATGTACTTAGCGAGTGCTTTGTTATCTCGGTAAATACCATTCGTTCAGCAGAAACTACTGACTTCTGAAATAGGAACTGCGCATCTGGAATATTTCAAATGTTAATAAAAGCTGTCATGTTCCTGGACTTGCTTTTAGTCCCCGGAATGGTGATAAAAAGGAGTTAATTTGTAATTCTTAGCAGCTGTGTTTTTTAATCCTTTTTTTTTCTGCTCCTGGTGTCATTCATATTCCTTAATGAGGTGGTGCAAAAAATTGGTAAAATTCATTAGTATGGAATTACTAGCTTAATTAGTTAAAACGTAGAATTTTTCCCATCACTTTTATTAAAAATCAGAACTGTTTAGTGTTGTGTAATAGTAATGCTGTTATTCCGATAACAATTAAAATAACAGTGTTCATATAAACTAACAGTTGGGGACTGTGATCGAAAGTGTTAATAGCTATCTAGATGTTAAAAGTAACTATACATAAAAAATGACTAAACTTACAGTACAAATTAAATTTATTTTGAAAATATAAAAATTTATCAAAAATGTGCTGTAAAAATACTAATTTAAGCAATTACTATGACTGCTTAAATTATCCGTTTATGTCAATTGATAACAGTTTAACTTAAATTTATTCGCAAATTGTCAGAGTTCGTTATTAACTGTCATCGCAAATTAGCAATGACCTTTACGACTTACCATAAAATAATAGTTTTGCCCATCTCTACTATATAAGAAACCAAACAAGTAGAAAATTTTGATGAGAGCATACGGCTTGTGTACCAAGCATTGCTTCCTCCACAAAGTCTGACCCTGTCAGTTGCCGTAGAAATGAACATCTTATTTTCGATATGGTATGCTTGAAGAAAAGTATGCAAATTTAACGCATTAGTACACTTGATGACAAATCGGAAATACATTTGTTGATTTTTACTTGTTGCCTAGATCCATACTACACTGCTGGCCACCGTAAATGCAACACCCTGAAGGAAGCATGCAAATAATATGAAATTTACAACATGCATTAGCGGAGGTGAGATATGCAAATGATTAGAATTTCAGAGCAGACGCACATCACGCGCGCCTGTGGCGCCACTTCAAAGCGCTATTTAAGGCTTGGAGATTTCGACGATTTCAAGTACGGCAATTGTGTTTTTCTTGTGGTGTTTTCAAAAAAACGATCAATTATGCCTCGTAGAAAACAGCGATCATCTTTTGATCAAGTATCCGAGTTCGACAGAGGAAGGATAGTGGCCTACCGAGATTGTGGATTATCTTTCAGGGAAATCGGTAGTCGTGTTGGACGAAACCAAACAACTGTAATGCGGATATGTGATCGTTGGATGCAGGAGGGTACGACGGACCGACGTGTTCGATCGCATCCACCTCAATGCACCACTTCACGTGATGACAGGCATATTGTGCGTATGGCAGTGACGGATCGCTCAGCCACATCACGAACCATAGCACAGCACATTCAGTCTGTACCGCATCATCCAGTGTCTGCGCGTACCATTCGACGCCGTTTACAGCAGAGTGGTCTGTCCGCAAGACGTCCATTGCTTCGTCTACCCTTGACGCAGAACCACAGACGTTTCCTCCGCCAATGGTGCGATGAAAGAAGGATGTGGACGGCAGAATGGAATGAAATTGTCTTTACTGACGAGTCACGCTTCTGTCTGCAACACCACGATGGTCGGATTCGAGTCTGGAGACACCGTGGAGAGAGGATGCTGAACAGCTGCGTTATGCACCGCCACACTGGTCCTGCACCGGGTATTATGGTATGGAGCGGTATTGGATATCACTCTCGCACTCCTCTAGTACGCATTGCCGGTACTTTAAACAGCCAGCGCTACATCTCCGAGGTGTTGGAGCCAGTTGTCCTTCCTTACCTTCAGGGCTTGCCCACATCCATATTTCAACAGGATAATGCGCGACCACACGTGGCACGCATTGTCCAAGGGTTCTTCGTCAATCGCCAGATTGAATTGCTTCCCTGGCCAGCTCGCTCTTCGGATCTTTCGCCGATAGAAAACATGTGGTCCATGGTTGCTCAACGATTGACCCAGAATACATCCCCAGCTGCCACACCAGATCAACTTTGGCAACGTGTGGAAGCTGCTTGGTCTGCTGTACCCCAAGAACACATCCAAAGTCTCTTTGAATCAATGCCGAGGCGTGTGGCAGCGGTGATCTCCAACAATGGCGGCTACTCTGGCTACTGATTTTGGCAGGAACCACACTTCACAGAAGTCTATAAATTTAATCATTTGATACTTGGTCAACATGTTATCTACAAAATAAATTTTGTTGTGATATCTCTTGTCTTTCTTGGTGTTGCAATTTGGGTGGCCAGCAGTGTAGTAAACTACCTCTATCCGTGATTAACAATCGCCAAAATCAAACTAAAATTAAAACCATCCATCAGTCACTTAAAATGAACCTTTATAAGGACTGCCTTTACCCAGACTTCGTGTCGGGAGCAGTGCTAGTACTAGACGCAGTACTAGTGTTTTAAGAAATTTTTGATTTCCATAAATTAATTTTAAAAATTTAATTTCGGCAGAAAAATTATTGAAAGCTGAATTAAGAGTGCTTAAAAATCACTTTTTCATAATTCATGTTAATTCCGACTTATATTATGAAATGTGCAACATAGTGCATTCGTGGTGTTCCACAATCTAGGCAAGCAGGCAGTATTTTTAAGTCATGTCTTCAGAGGTTAACCCTCCTGGTGGTTCTCTCGACAAGGTATCTCATCAAAAACGCAATCATCAGCAAAACTAACCAGATCTTGAGATACATCGGCATTAGAAGAAAACAGACCTGGTCTAGATGGACGAGATATCTTGTTTTCAGGGTTATATGGCGCGGCTATATTTGGCCAAGTTGCGCCAAACGTAAGACAGACGATACAATGATGGAGGAAGAAAAAGCAAAAAAGGAGGATAGGCGAGGGTAAAAATAAAAGGGAAGATAGATCACTCAAGTACTCAGCATTAGATATCTGGTCATTAGAAGAAAACTGGCCAAATCTTGATCTAGTCATCATTACGGAATCGGCTTAATGACGAAATATCTCGTCATTAGTAAAATTTGTTAGATCTTGATGGACGAGATATCCCGTCGAAACCACTTGAGGGTTAATGGTTATTAAAACACTGGGAATGGAAAGTATTATACTTTACAGCGCTTGAAAATGGTTGGATCAGTCAATCAATTGTTGGTTGTGATAATACTGTTATCTAGTGTTAACTATTAGATACTTATATAGGCAACATGTAACAATAGTCAACTTGAATACACTAATACTATACTTGTTTGGTTGGATTTTAATGGCGGAAGAGCCAAGCTGCGCTACACTAAACTTGGTTGGTTTGGAGGTTTTATGGCTCAAGGGCTATATTTGGCCATGCTGCGCCAGACTAAAGATATACAACATCAAGTAAGACTCAAGCAATGAAAGTTTTTTACTGACACAGAAGAGAGAAATACACAGTGAGAAATGCACCTGACAGGAATCGAACCTGCGCCGCCTATAACTCGGATACACTAGGAGATGCTGGCACGAAAAGCACGGCAGTATTGGCTACACGGTTTGGTATGATTTCACAAGAACCGAAGCACTAGCTAGCAGACTATGCAAATGCTTTCCAAATACTAGTACAGGAATTTTCCTAAGTAACAAATAAATTATGAGCCCATAATAAATTACGAGTCCTAATAAATTAGCCACATAATAAATTAAGTAATATTAATCATTGTGGTATCGATTTCCCAGCCCTTACAGATGACAATGATTAATTTCACCTTCTGTATCACGTTATGCGCTTAATCATTGTAGGCACAGGAGTTCAGTTTAATAAATTCCAAATACGAATTTATATTAGCGTGTTTTTACGACATCCAGGTTGAAGTGAAAAAATAATACTCAGAATAAAATATAGTGATTATGTTTCGTATGCAAGGGGTTTCAACCTGTGAACAAGACAAATTGAGTCAAGTTTTCAGGTGATTTTCTCCTTCGTCACCTTGCTTTGGATGGTTTGGTTTTACGGCGCAATTGCCATATTTTGCCAAGCTGCTCCAAACACAAGACAGACAGCGCCAAGTAATGGACATACACTCAAGTAAAGGTTTACTGACACAAAAGAGAGATACCCAGGATAATTTACAGGAAAGCCTACAATTGGCAGGCTGCTACACTGCATCGGTTGTTTTTTAATACTTCTGGTACTGTGTTCCTTTTTGACATATTATGCCAAGCACAAGATAAATAAAATTATTAATAAAAACCTTTTCAAATTAATAAATTATGCAATTAAAGTTTAATAAGATAAAAGTTGTATTTCAATACAAATTAATTTTCTATATATTCATAGGATAGCAGCAGTAAAATCAATGATGAATGAAATCAGATGATGAAACATTTTGCTTCGGAAACTGCCAATCCATAATTAAATCTGAAGTTAGAAAAGGTTGATGGTTGGTTGGGTTTCATGACGTAAACGCCATATTTGGCCAAGCTGAGCCAAACACAAGACAGAGAACGTCAAGTAATGGACATATACATGAAAGAAAAGTTTTACTGACACAAGAGAATAATACAACCAGCATAAGTAAGAATCGAAGCTGTGCCGTTAATACAAAAGAATCGAACCTTCGCCACCTACAACTCGCAGGTTGCTAGCGCAGTGTGTAAGTCCACTGAGCCACGGGGCGACACAGTTCGAAAATGTTATGGAGGTTTCCATTTATAGCCTAGATTCACAATTTCTCAGTAAAAAAAATCAAATCGAGCAATGATTAAAGGAGAAATATTCCCCACTGACGATCAAGAATTGTAAGTTTATGGAACGAAAAACTTCAAAGTACTCTAGTTTTACCCCTTTTCAAACTACCAAGTTTGATCTATTCCCCATTTACCAACTTGTTACTTCAACGAAATGTAGTACAGTAAATAAGAGCCACATGTTACCTAGATGATTTCGAGCTCCTTAAATTCCCATGAAATAAAAACGTCACGATTCAAGCTATATTGCAGCTAAAAAGAGCCACGCTCAAAGTCAGCGTTCCACTTTATCTATTACGAACATACCATCCAACTAAATCCCCATGTCTTAAGCATAAAACTTCCAGCTCTGTACGAAAATCAAATTTAAAAGCAGCAACATCTTCAAAACACTGAGCTTACGCGATGCCGACGATTGCAGAAAATCAACTCAACATCCTTCCCTTCCCAAAGATCTGGAATCGTCTCCAAAGAGAAACCGAATCACCTTAGCTTAGAAGGAAACCCTTTGATCTCACTAAGTCCCAAGAGACAACTTAAACTTCGCGTAAACTTCGGCTTTAAAATGAAACACGAAGTAAATAAACTATCTTCCTCGACGAAACAAGGCTCGTACTTATATTCTCAACTCCAATACCGACGAGACACTTCATTTAAAGGTTTGCAATGGAAGAGTTCCTATGAATTGGTTTAGTTGGTTTATTGCGGTTTTGTGGCGCAAGGCGAGAAACAGGACATGGTAAAACAAGGATATACAAAAATCTGCTTATGCAAATTTCAGCGTAGCTATTTGCGAAGTAAAGATGTGCTTTGCTTCGTTACTTTTGAAAAATATTTTCTTTTAAGAATTAGCATTCAAGAAACATTACCTCCTACCATACTTCTCTCCGCCAAAAAGGTCAAAAACTCAAACGAACCACACATATATTTCTACGAAGCTTAATGAAATGACAGAAAATAAAATAGAATAGAAAGTGACCAAATTTTAAGCAAGCACAAAATCATTATTCCTGCTTGTTATATGAATAAAATACAAAGAAACAAAACAAGCAGCCGCTTAATTAATCGATAAACAAGAATTTCGTTAAATCAAAAACAAAACTAAATCTCTACAGCCTCAGTATCTTCAAATAATTCTCTACATTATCAGTGCATTCTTCACTAAGCATGACCTAAGTACATCCTAGAAACATTACCTCCTGCCTTACTCCTCTTGCTCCAAAATGTCAATCTCAAATGCATCTTCATACCTCCGTCATTTAACGAATTAAATGACAGAAAATAAATATGTAACCAATAATAATTACAATATCCAACAGTTTTTCAGAAATGAACCAAATATTATTCCTTTGTGAACAAGAGTTTGCCTCTTATAAAAGCAAGTACACAAAGCCATTCCAGCACGTGACTGACTTAAATTATGAAGATAAAAACTAGGCAGCAGCTTCGTGAATCGATTATCAATGATTTTTTTGCAGAGCAAAACGAATCAACTTTCTCTCATATCCCAATTTATTGTCCACTCATGACCTTACTACATCCTTGAAACGAATTACCTCTTGCCTCACTCCTCTCAAACCCCAAAACAATAAAAAATGCAACACATTTACATTCTTCCGTTATTTGGTTAATTAAATAACATAAAATATGTAACTGAAGAATTATTTCAATCTGTAGCAATACTTTCAAATCTTTTGTTTTGGATTTGATGGCGCAATGTCCAATAGTCAAGCTGCGTCAGAATTCTTTCAGAAAGTGACCAAATTTTATACAACACAAAACCATTATTATTCCGGCTTGTAAATGATAAAATACTAACAAAAAAAAAAATTTAAAGTAGCAGCTTAATTAATTAATCGATAACCAAATCAATAATTAGTCGATAAACCAAATCTCTACATCCTGTCTTCAAAAAATTCTCTACATTCTCAGTGCATTCTTCACAGCGCATGACCTTGGTACATCCTAGAAACATTACCTCATGGCCTTACTCCTCACTCCAAAAAGTCATAAATGAACCACATATATACATTTCTACGTCGTTTGATGAAATGACCGAAACTTATATTTAACAGGAAGTGGGTCAAATTTTATGCAAACACAAAGTCATTACCATTCTTGTTTGTACATGAAAACACGAACAAGAAACAAACTAAGCAGCTGCTTAATTGATTGATAATCAGTGATTTCGTTAAAGCCAAAAAAACAAACCAATCCCTACATCCTCAGTGTTTTCCTCGATCAAAAAATTCTCTACATTCTCAGTGCATTCTTCAAAATGCATGACCTTAGTACATCCTAGAAACATTACCTCCTGCCTCACCTCCTCTCGCTCCAAAAAGTCATAATCTCAAATGCAACCACACATCTACATTCCAGTCATTTAACGAATTAAAAATTGTCCAACGCTTCCTCGACCACCCCCAAACACACGCAATGGAGATTCTTTATGGGTTCCTGGAACGAAAATCCGGACATTTTAAAAGAGGCCGAACAATACATGACACGCTTACACACCGAAAGCAATTAATAAAATTCCACTCTATTATTTCTCCAGAGACAGAAAGACGAAAAATTCCAAGCCGCCCACAAATCCATTCACCAAAGAAATTCCTACCAGAGCCAAAATATTTAGGCGAAGGGATGGGACATCTCAACTCTTCCAAAACGATGTACTAAATTGGCTTCCCCCATATGATTGATGGAGTCGCCCATCTTAGCAACATTACGTTCCACTATAAACAGTGTATTTGCTCCGTTCATGCGTTCATCAAGCGCTGGAGGGTTAATGGGAGTGAACGTTAAGTACTGGTACGGCTTCGTTGGTATGCGGTCATTCCATCGCGTAACGACATTTGGACCACAGTGCGAATACTACGTGGAATATGTTTTTGCTTATGAACGCTGGTGGGTGGTTTATAGGCCCTTTGAATAATGAAGTCCTCTCTCAGATGAAGAGATGATGTGTATGGAAGATTTACAAATGCTGGGATTTTAACACGCGAGCACAGATGTGAATGCGCTGTGCATTTATAGTCAAAAAATGACTCCACTTATATTTTCTATTTTATCTTTTGTAAACTCCAATTGTAAATAGTTTTTTCGAAAACGCGATACTCTGGAAATCAATCCTTTTAATAAATGTTAGAAAAACATTTCACCGCAAACTTATTGAAACCCAATTGTATTATACAGGTTATATCTATGTTGAGAACTAATTTATTTGAACTGAGATACTAGAATTTCCACTATTTAAGAAAAGAAATAGCAAGGCCTCTCAAATACCATATTACGTATTTTTAAGGCTTTTATTAACTTTTCCACTGGTCTGGTGGCAATTTTAATGTTTCCACGATCCGAAAAATTAACAATTTGCATATAAGCAAAGCATTATTTCAAGAGGATTTTGGTAATGATAGGTAGTTGAATTAACGTCGCACTGGAACAACACAACAGGCTATTGGTGACGGTCCAGGATCAATCCCGAAAGGAAAGATCCAAGACAAAACCTCGTAATTTTGCACCACGGTCAGATGACCATAGAGTTGTACATTTCCGCCCATGTTGTCCGCAGGCAGCATGGTGATATTTCAGTCTATAATACTTGAATACATAGATATTTCAAGTGTACAAGTGCCCTGCATTAATTATCAGTACATACGAGAATGTCTAGCAAATCTAAGTTTGCTGGTCACCGATTTTATGGCATAAGGGCCATATCTTGCAAAGCTGTGCTAAATACACGTCAAGTAACTACACATACACACACCAGGAAAACTTTACAGACACAGAAGGGATACACCTAATGAGGAATGAGCAAATCTAAGAATATGCTTAACGCATGCTTAACAAGACCTATGCGGAACTGAAGCATCGAAGAATAATTCTCTGCATTGTCTGCAGCCTATACAAATCCAATTCTTACAAAAACGAGCCTGTTAACGAAGTTAAACTTAGGCAAAAACAACTTTCATGTGCAAAAAAATACATTCCGCCCAATGTGTATTTAGTCTCCAGGCACTGTAACCCCACTTGACAGTAGTCCAGCTTTATCCCCTACCAGCAAATCTTCAAGACCAAGTGAGTGTGAGGGGAGAATACACCCCTTTCTTATCCCCCAGCTAACAAGGCACACCTTCCTCCCCTTGTCAAGCTGCCAGGATACAAGCACTACCTAGGGCCTTAAAGTCCCCGGCCGACTAATCACAAATACAAAGTTAAGCTTCTTCCTACTTTACCAGAGTGATAATCGGTTGCCATGGGAACGAAAGACGCGGACCGGCTAATATCCTAAAGATTAGTGGGGGGTCGAAAGTGGGAGAAAAGGCCAGAAACTAATTAACTTCCTGAAGCCTTGAGGGAAAGGGCCCCCCCAGATACGATTACGAGTGAGGGCCCGTAATCGAACGGAAACAGGGGATCCTTCCGAATTGTAGCACTTGGAGAATTGTCAATTGGTTCCTGGATTTCGTTCTATTAGTATACCAAGAACAAGAAAGTTTACAGGTAAGCAAAGCTTTTAGGGACCGACTCGTAGGGGGCATGAAATTCTTCATAAGCGAATTCTTTTTTACACCGATTTAAAACCAATCTTGGAATATTTACTAAAGTTAAATCAGTCATTTGAAAATCAGCATAAGTAATGCATGCATAATATGAAATTAATCTTGTAATCATTCCAATCGGAACTGAAATATCCATTTTCAATTTATTTTGTATGTATTTCACAGGTAAGCAAAGCTCTGAGGGACATATTCCTAGCAGACCCAGCGATTCTTCATAAACAAATAGGGCATTGTATTGAGAGCATTCGTTAGTTTTGATACCAATTGAATAGCATCTGCACTGAAGTTGAATCGGTCATTTCAAAACACCATACGTTACGTGCTGAATAATTTAAATATGACTGAAGCTGTTTTTAAATGAACGATTAAGTTATAATAGTTTTAGCAATATAATACGAAAGGATATTATAATCATTCCTAGTAAAATTTAAATATTAATTTCAAAAATTTTTTATGTACATTAATTACCCAGGAAAGCAAATCTTTTAGGGATCGATTTCTAGGGTAGGTAGTTGAATTTACGTCGCATTGGAGCAACACAATGGACTATTGGCGAAGGTCCGGGATCAATCCCAGAAACATCGGAGGATATCTCGTAATTTTGTACCAGTCAGATGACGAGATCAACATCTGAGCTGGCACCCCACTTTCCAAGCTTCCACACCGGGTACTTGAGGACATTTGATACCACGAGAGATTTAACGTGCACCAGCCTCCATGTGCACAAGTCTTTGGTTGGATCGAGTTTCGAATTCACTTTGAAAATCCTCGACTCTAAAAACTGGACTACTACAGCCCCAGATTCCTAGAGAACACGGCAATTCTTGTTAAGCGAATCGTACATTACATTGTGCGCCTTTGTCTGCAGTTGATACCAATCTTGGCATATTCGCTGAAGTTGAATCGGTCGCACCAAAAACAACTTAAGTCCTGTGTTAAATAATTCGGCGAAAGCTCTTCTTAAATGACAGAATTAGTTATATTTTGGAATATAAAATATCTTTTTATCATTTTTTTTAAGAATTGAAATTTATAACGTATAAATTGTTAAGTGCACATTCATTGCATCAAGACATTGCTGTCGATAATTTATGTAAAAAAAAACTTATTTTTGTCTGGACTGTTAGAAACTGTTTTCGTATGTTTCCTGTCTTCGTAAGGTCCGAAAAACATACGCGTTAATCATTTCTAACAGAGAAAGCACAATTTCGGTTTTATTGATGTCTTCGTCTTTTTTTATTAATTACTGCTGCACTGTTACTGGCCTAACTGAATTCGAGCCATGGTGTTTGAATATGTACAGTGGGTGACCAATTCCAAACTTAAAATAGGTTTTAAATTAAGAGAAATTTCTAGTGTCCATAGCTTTTATGAGAATAAAGTCGTGTAAATGTTACAGCGGAAAAATAATTTGTTAAATTGAAAGCAGACTTCGCTGATGGAGAAATTTTTGTAAAGTTATTTAATTACCGTCGCACTGGTGCAACACAACGTGCTACTGGCGACGGTACGGAATCAATCCCGAATGAAAAAATCCGAGGACAGCACCTCGTACTTTTGAACCACGTTCATACGACGAGGTAAACACCTGAGCTGGCACCCCACTCTCCGAACTTCCACGCCAACGTGAGGACATTTGAGCCCGCGACAGGTTTAACGTGCACTAAACCTCGAGTACCCGACGGTCTCTGGTTGAACCAAGTTTCTTACTAGCAACCCTCCGGTTGATAATCCGCTATTCTTCCAATCGGGTTAGTGGCCCCATTTTTATAAAAAAAAATCAGTAAATTGTTCAGTCACAAGAAAACTTGATAAATATAGAAAAGTAGACATGATTTAAATAGAAGTTCTACCTGTACTTTCATCTTGGTTGAAAAGATTTTTAGGTACTTCACTGCATCGACTACATTAGATTACCCAAGACGAAGAAATAGTCAAGCGTTCTAAAACGGTTTGGTTGGATTGTTTCTAAACGTCCTTGGTTATAAAAAGAACCTGGATAAATACGATAGCGTAACTCATACCAGTTATTTTAACTACCGGCGCTTCCCTTCTAATTAGAAAAGCATGTAATTATTTTCAGACAAACACGTCAATGTTTTTGTTCAAGAGATTAACTCGACACTTTTTACAAAATAAGCAAGAAACAAATTACATACTTAATATTAATCAAGCTCTGTAAATGTTGTTTCGCTGTTACTTAGGAATTCTTGTAAGAAAACAAACTATCTAAGAAAATGAAAATGGAATTTCTGTAAGGAGACTTTCTTTAAGTTGTTTCTTTTTCTTCTATGACTATCAAAACATCTGGACCAAATAATTAATTCTCACAGAATAAACTTAAAAGAAATTCGTGAATATCCCTTTATTCTTTAGGTAAACAGAAATCCTTCGACTTGAGAAACAGGCTAGATGGATATTTTTGTTTTGCCTGATACAAGGTAATATGAAATATACTCAGTAGTTAATTTATGTCTTAGCCTGAAGGATATATACTTTTTGCGACAAAAAATTTCCTGTTAGCTAATTGATAATTATTATGTAGAATTATATCCGTTACTTAAAAGTTAATTAATAACTCTTCATATTACTCGTGCTAACGTATCGATTAATTGATAATTTCTTTGTCAAATATATAGCTTAATTAGGTAATGACTAAATTATACTCTAGTTTGCAATGTGGCATATTAAATATCCAATGGTACTGCATATTATTTTTCAGTGAATTACTTATTTCGATACTGAAGCAAACAGAATTGAATTAACTTTTCTGCTAACTCATAGCAAAAATAAAGTGAAAGCTGAATTTTTGTAAACAAATCTTGCCACAGAATAATCTTGGACATCAAATCCGCTCAGTTTGCATCTGATACGCAAAATTTCGAAAAAGGCTTTACGGCCGAAATCCTTTACATCAGATTATGTCATGTTTTTAGTGTTGAGACTAAAGTTAAGACGAATTTGGCTGCATACGTGCAGACGGAACTGGAGATTTTAAGAGTTTATTTATTTGGTAAAGTGATAACTATTTTTGGCCGGAATGCGAGATGTATTCAAGGTTCAAAGTAAATTAGCAGTTTTAGCCTGGCACTTTCTGTCTATCTCGGTAACTACTCCAGACAAAAAGTCTGTCACTGTCTGTTGCCGTAGAAATGAGAGTTCGCCCATTTTCTGAAGGGGATCCCTTGAAGCATTCAAGTTTGTCACATTGGTGGATATAGCGACAAGTTCTTAGGGCAATTAGAGTCAACTGTCTCTCCAGACGGTTGTGAGATGAGGATAGATATCCCTAGTCACCAAACTACTCTCCGCCACATTCGCAGAAATCTCACCCGACTGATGCTTGTCCCATCGAGGTATCTCGTCATTAGAAGAAAACTGACCAGATCCTGATGGACGAGATGTCTCGTTATTCGAAGAAAACCGATTAGATCTTGATCTCGTCATCATCAAAAAATTGTCAATGCAATTGTCATTAGCAAAATTGTTTAGATCTCGATGGACGAGGTTCCTCATCGAAACCAATTGGAGGATTCAAATTTATGAGATCTCTTTAGTGACCACTAGTACCTAGACTTTCTGTTGAAGCAGTTCTACTGTTACGCACAGTAGACAGGCAAGCACTGATATAGGATGATTACTTTAATGGTTACAGCTGAAGGAATATTTTTTAAAAGCAAGTTTTGCTGAAAATACACAAAACATACACACGTTTTTTGTCACACATTGGTAGTATCGCCTAGTATGGGATATTAAGGTGTACATATACAGATTGTTCTTTTAATTTAGACTTTAAAAATAAAGGTTTTTTTACAATAGATCATTGGTTTATGCTCAAAATCATTTCAGTGTAAAAAATCAGATTAAGCTAATCTTTACTTATCTAATTTAGATGTAATTAGCTAATCAGTATTTTAGTTGAACAGTGATACCTGAAATTTATTTTGATCAGAAAGGCAATTCCTGTTGGAAATTATTTCTATTATTCTTCATGTTTTGACCCTCAATCAAGTTGCTAGAGGTTTGTTTTGAAATTTTATTCACCAAGGAAGCATAAAATATCAAGATTTTTTCAGGAATTTTAACATTTAAGAATCAACTACAATTTCATTTCTTAACTAATAACTCTGAGGATCAAAACACCCAACGGAATTATAAATTATAATGATACAAAAATAATTATAATGGATCTATTTATAAATTATTATCACAGTTGGAACAAAGCATCATTGTGCACAAAAACCGTTCTACAGAAATTGAGTTTAAAGTTTTGGAAACATGTTCGTACATGTTGACAGTACATAACGAAAAACCCTTGTAACTAGAAAAACATTCCGAATATTTACACGATCTTGGTATCGTTTGAAATCTAAGGAGTTGAAGAATATTTTGAAGCAATAAAAAATCGATATTCTGGTCAGTTTTCGTGATTTCTAGTGTATATATACACCTTAAGTTAAAAATCAGCAGACATAATCACTCACCCTCAAGTTCTTGACTCTTTCGTATACTCTTCTTTCTCTACTGTGCCTCTCCCTGCGTCTTTGCCGGCGATCTTCCTCAGAATCCCTTCCGCGCTCCTTCTTTTTCGCCCGCGATCGACTTTTCTCCAGGACCTTTGGACGAGGCATGCTGTGGGCCAGAACCCAGCGGGCGATTTCGGCCCGCCGGCTGCGACTCAGAAATCGACTTCGAAACAGCGTCGATTCAGACACGCACCAAATCTTTTTGTAGACACTGGGATTCTTGTGCAGGTACTGATGTCTGTCCACCAGGATTTATATCATCAGCTTTGTTTTAGCTCGTCACTCTACGGTCACTTTTTGCTACACTAGGGCTAATTAGTTCTAATCAGCTTTGATGCAAGCAAAATTCCAATTCACTGATTTGGGAAGTCTTATCAACATGAGTAAAATCATCTACTTTAATGTAAATAAAGTTCCAGTATTAATTTATATTGATTCTGAGACTTATCCACTAGGAGTTAAATCCAGCTTTGAAGCAAATAAAGTTGCAATCCTGATTCGGCTACTTTTGAGGGACTTGTCCACCAGGAGTCAAATCATAAGCTTTAATGCAAATAAAGTTCCAATTCTCATTCCGCTAAATTTGATAGACTTGTCCACCAGGAGTTAAATCGTCAGTTCTGATGCAAATAGATTTCCAATACTGATACAACTAGAATTGGATTCAACTAGTTCTGAGACTTGTCCACCAGGAGTTAAATCATCAGCTTTGATGTAAATAGTTCCGAGTTTTGTCTTAATAAATCAATTTCAATCAGGCAAATTTATGAACAGATTCAAGTTATTTGGTTACACGACCGTAGCTTCAAGAAAGACTTAGTCAGCGAAACAAATAAAATGACTTGGTTTTAACACAAACTCGAAAATTTCGTTAAACATACAATTGTTTTCAAATACATCAGCGACTCTTTCAGCAGCATTTGAAATCGAAATTATTCCGCAAAGATGAAAAGGATGGCACTTTTAAAATTTAAAAGGAAAAATCGAAATTAAAACATCCTATTTTTTGGTACATCCTCTGTCAAGCTATCTAAATATCAGCAGCTGAGAAGTTATGGATTCAACTCATACAACGATGCAATCTATAAGAGCAACACGAGTTCGACAACGTTTTTAAAGACAAACCATAGGGTGGGCATCTAACTCGAACAAAGATTCAATCCATAAAAGCAACACGAGTAGAAATAAAGGGAGAAATATTTCTATATAAAGGGAGATAAAGGGAGAAACTAAAGTGAAAATTCAAGGCAATTTTACACGTCAACTGCAAAATAAGTTATAACTACCCATTTTATGGTATATCCTTTTATCAAAAACAGATGCCTCAGACATCTTACTCAAACAAAACAACTCACTAAACTAACTCACGCAAACAATCCAAAAAAGAATCACGAGTTCACTTAAGTTCCTGACAAATCATAGCCGAGCAACCGAGAATTCAAAACAATATCACACGTAGCGACATCAAGCACAGCCAGACACAAAAACTCAAAACGAGCGATTCATCAAGCTCAAAACCCACGCTAAGACCATCCAACAACCTGGCAGATCCGGAGCTGACATGGGTTCAACACCATGAAATACGATCCGCACCTGTCAATTAAGGGTGAGATATAACACGTGCCGCGTAAGAGTCATAACAGAGATCTGCGGTATGTCTAAAAAAGGAACTTTACCTTGGAGTTAAAGATCGTAAGATATATGTGGTGATTGTTTTTACCACGGGGCTCAGTTTAGTTATCCATCACATATCCAATTATTATCAGCATGTACGGTCCAATAATTCGTATAAAAACTAATCTAAGAGAACTAATCTAAAAACCAATATTCGTGAAACTAATCTAAGAGAACCAACTAAGAGAACTAATCTAAAAACCAATATCCGTGAAACTAATCTAAGAGAATATACTTAAGAATAGTGGAATAAATGAAACTAACTTATTTTAGATTTATTATTTGGTTTCTCGCTCTACGTTCGTTTTTTGGCTAGATAAGGCCTGATTATACCAGAACCTACATAGTCTGAGATTTTCTTAATATTTATATGAAACAGTTTCCCAAAATGGGTCTAATGCCTTCCTATGAGTGCTGAAGGATGGTAGGTAGTTGAATTAACACTAGATCTAGAGTCGCACTAGAGCTATACAGCGGACTATTGGCGACGGTCTGTGATCCATCCCGAAGGGAAGTATCCGGATTCGCAAACATTTGGTTGCTAATCCGCTACTCTTCCAACCTGGCTACTGCGCCCCCCCCCCCAGTGCTGAAGGAATCTTGGGGAGCAAGAGTAGACTGCAGATGCTAAAGTAATTTGTTACCTAAAAATGCTTTGAGCAAACACTTATTTACTTGACCATACAGACACACTCAGTAGTGATTCATTGATTCTTGTAACTAAAAATAGAAACACAGTGCAAATGATTCGACTGTGGAGACTTCAGGATGCTGCTGACGATAATAGATCCTAATGTAGACAAATTGGTAGCAAGCTAGGCTTATCCTTTCAATTGGCGTTTTCTATATTAATGATATAATAGATATTGATGAGACTAGTAATAGTGAGCAGTCTGTTGTGTTTAAGTGTAACTTATTCTTTATTTCATTTCAATAAATACCTCTATAATTTCAATTCCAAGTAGCTTTATTTCCAAACTAGCTTTCTGAAATTCAATTTTTATTTATTGTCCGTTGAGATAGTTTTCCAGAGGGGGTGTCTAAGAAATTATCTTTGAAAAAGGGTGTTGAATCAAAAAACGTGTAAGAAACAGTGATATAAATCTTCAGAATTCCAATGTAAAGCATGCCCTCAGTCGCCCCTGTTACAACATTCGACACACGCATGCAAACTGTTCTGTTTCTGGAGATAACATGTCGGTGCGCATGTATTTCACCCTATCTCCTGTCGCAGTACTGGTGTTGGACTACTGTTTGACGTGCCTTAGAAAACAAATTGTAGGTCCTATAGTTATTCTTGAGTCTCAAGTAGAGCCAGAACGTAACCATTCCACTAGTCACACATATCACCTGAAACACGAAGTAGGACTATCGCGACTTGTTTTGTCTGAAACAGCGAAACTTCTTGGGAGAAGTCGGGTATTAAAGCGAGTGCTCCATAAACATAGCAGCATATATTCTACCATTTACTTCCCTCACATTGCAAGCAAAGGGGGAATACTACGAGAAAAAAATTATCATACTTAATCCAAAGGGTTTTTGGGGTTTTATGGCGCAGGGGCTATATTTGGCTAAGGTGTGACAAACAACGTCAAGTAAATTTATATATACACAAGTAAATATCTATCGATATAGAAGAGAAGTACCACCAGTTCCTGGACTTATGCCAACGCCTCGCGAGATGCTAGAGCAGTGGGTAAACCCACTAAATCACGGCGATCCTTACACGGAATGGGAAAACCAACTTGGTGCTCAGTATTTTAAGATTATAAGCCCAAATTGGAAACACTTGGATCTTAATTATAACGTCAGGATTCGGTAAGAAACTAAACCAGAAGCTGATAATTCCATTTCACGAAACTGAAACCTGCTAAAAAAAACTAATCGAAACGGTAAACTACTTAGTGTTGTTTATCCTGTTGGTGCAGCTTGGCCAAATGTCCCTTACGCTATAAAAAAAAAACAATGGTGAGTTCCAATTTCACGCCTCTTATCCTTTAGTCTTGCTACCTTATCCTTCGACTTTAATTATACCCCTTCTTAAAAACATACTCCGTAAACATAACAGCATACATTCCATCATTTTACTTCCCCACACAGCAAGAATGGAGAAAAATGCAGGGGAAGACAGAGATTGTAACTTACCCAGAAGGGAAAACAAAATGTTCACCTTAGTGCTCAGTATTTTAAGACCATAAGCCTAAAATAGAAATACTTTGATTTTAACTAGCACAACAGGTTCATTAAGAAACTAACCCGGAAGCTGATAATTCTAATTCACGGAGCTGAAATCAAGCAATAAAACTACTTGACGTTGTCTTCAGTTTAGCACACATAGCTTGTCCAAATACGGACTTTGCAAATTAAAACACAACCATCCAAACTAAAAAGACAACGCTGTTCCAATTCCAAGCACCTTATTTATATCCTTTAATTTTGCTCCCGTCCTTCGACTTTAATTGCATCTCCTTAAAAACATACTCCATAAACATAAAATCATACGTTTCATCATTTTACTTTCCCCACTGCGAGAATAGGGAAACTGAAGGGGATATAGCTATCGTAATTTACCCAGAATAGAAAACAAAACTTTCAACTTGGCGCTCAGAATTTTAAGACCACTAGCCTAAAATTGAAATACTAGGATTTTAACTAGCACGAAAGGATTCGATATGAAGCTAAACCAGAAGCTGACAATTCTGCTTCACGAAGCTGAAATCGACTAATAAAACTAGTCAAAACAAAACAAAAAAAAAACTACTCGACGTTGCCTTGAGTTTGGCACAGCTTGTCCAAATACGGCTTTAGCACATTAAAACGCAACCATCCAAACAAAAAACAACGCTGTTCCAATTCCACACCTTATATCCTTTAATCTTGCTCCCCTATCCTTCGACTTTAATTACACCTCCTTAAAAACATACTCCATAAACATAACAGCATACATTCCATCATTTTACTTTCCACACACTGCGAGAATGGGGAAAAATGCAGGGGAAAACAGTGGTCGTAACTTACGCAGAAGGGAAAAACAAAATTTTCACCTTGGTACTAAATAGAGTTATGTCATTTTACCACATTCAAAAATGCGGAGGTTTTTCTCCCTCTTGAAAAGTTTACGACTCGTTGGCAATGTCGTAAATTTCATGGAATGTGTATCTCGGTGGAGAGCTTCCGTCTGCATGCAAAAATTACGAGGGGAAATAAAGGTTTTCTTTATTTTATACCAGGATCAAAGAGAGACCTTTCGTTGCTTATTACATATTCAGAGAATATTCAACATGGTTTTACCGTTATCTTTCGGGGGAAACTTACTTTTAGTACTCCCAGGGCATCTAAATATGATGCAGTGCCGCAGGAAAAAAATCTACTGGCGGTATTCAAAAGACGGAAAATTCGAATACGTCACATTGCACTCGTGAAAGAACACCATCACTGCTAAAAAAACAGGGGGACTAAGTTTTAATTACATTGCATTGAAATGTGCAGCCGCTATTGTAATTAGAATTGTGACGTTTGATGTGTACTAATACTATACAGGGTGTCCCAAAAAGGTTGTTCCGCGATTTATCTTTTTACCATTTGGAGATAAGTAGGCAATGTAAATTGCAAAAGTGCACCAAATAAGGTAAGTAATTATGTGAATAAAATTATCACGTGATAACAATTTAAGCGGATACAGTTTTTTAATTTTTATACCACCCCTCTAGATAAAAATCCGAGATGGCAAAAATGTTCCTTACCTGTATCCCTATCGTTAATAAAAAACCATATTTTTGTAGGTTGAATAGTAACGGAGATACAAGAGTTTCTATTTTAAGGGGGCCGTATCTACTCTAGAACGGAAACTGACCCAAGGCCAAGAATGAAGAGCTAAGTTCTGAATTGCTGCAGATGAAAAATTTCCTTTTATTTTTATTTAAACCATTTTTTCTACAATATTTTTATTAAAGATTACATTGTCTACTATTATGCATTGCGATTTTCATCTGCAGTTGTAACACAACATTATTTTGCACAATGTTGCACTTTCTGACCAAAAAAAATGCTTTTTAGCATTGTGTATGCGGTCCCTAATCTGACTGCTTGAACAGCTGTGCACAAGCGGTATAAGTCAACTTTTTTGCGTCCTAATGCCTTCGTTAGTGTTCAACCTACAGAAATGCAGTTTTCTGTTAACGATAGGGATGCAGATAAGGAACATTTCTGCTATCTCGGATTTTTATCTAGAGGGGTTGTATACAAATTAAAAACTGTATCCGCTTAAATTGTTATCACGTGATAATTTTATTCACATATCTTAATTACTTACCTTATTTGGTGCACTTTTACAATTTACATTGCCTACCTATCTCCAAATGGTAAAAAGATAAATCGCGGAACAACATTTTTGGGACACCCTGTATATCTCTTTAACCCTTTTGGTGGTTGTCTCGACGAGGTATTTCGTCATTATCAAAACTGACCAGATGAGATCTTGATGGACAAGATATATCATCCATTAGGATCTCATCGTCTCTCGTCATTAGAAGAAAACTGAGCAGATCTTGATATCGTCGTCATAAGAAAATCGACAATATCCTGATGACGAGATATCTCGTCATCAGCAAAATTGGTCAGGTCTTGATGGACGAGATATCTCGTCGGAGCCACTTGGAGGGTTAATAGGAGCGATTTCACAGCTCGCCAAAATTTAAAGGTACCATTCGATAGTGAATCCCACCATCTTTAAATATGTATGCACGCAATTGGTATTAAGTTGTTTGGGTTTTACGGCGATATTTGGTGAACCTACATCAAACACAAGACAGAGACAAGTCAAGTAATGAACATACAAGAAAAGTTTTTCTGCTACAGAAGAGAGAAATGTGCCAAGGGTAAGTTACAGGAAACGAACATGCACCGCTAGATAGTAGACTTTGGCGATTTAACCACTTTGGTCACCACTTTATAGATAAATTTAAAATATATGCCTCATTAAGACCCGTGGGATCCCTGCATACCAAGGAACTACCTTTCTCCGCAACCACGTTCGTCAAACACGAAATAAAACTAAGCCATCTCTAGAGTCATACCCACTCAAAATGTGCGATCTAGTTCCTATAGCGACTGCCACCATCCAGACATAGTGGAAGGAGTTGTTCTTGTGTTAGATAGATAGTATCTAAAAGATGAGGTAGAGATAGTGAAATTTAAATGGATTACTAACCAGTACAAACACTTACTCGTTCAAGCCAGAATTCCAGAATCAGACTACAGAAAGTCGGAACACTATCCATGACGATCCTAAAAATCATCTGGACGTCTCAATTGATAAATATGGAAACTTCCACGTCTCAATTGATAAATATGGAAACTTACGTCTCAATTGGTAAATATGGAAACTTCGTCTCAATTGGTAAATATGGAAACTTACGTCTTAATTGATAAATATGGAAACTTACGTCTGAATTGGTAAATATGGAAACTTACGTCTCAATTAATTAATATGGAAACTTACGTCTCAATTGGTAAATATGGAAACTTTCACGTTTTCAATTAGTAAATATGAAAACTTCCACGTCTCAATCGGTAAGCATAAAAACTTCCGAGTCTCTAACGATAAATATGAAAACTTCCACGTCTCATTTGGCAAATATAAAAACTTTTACACCTCAATTGATACATATAAAAACTTCCATGCCTCAATTAATAAATATAAAAACATCAACGTCGCAATTGGTAAATATGCATTGTAATCCTTTTCATATTCTTTTTGGCATTTATTACTACACATTTCTACTATAGAATTTTTTAACAGAAATAATATCCAATCTTGAATACTTTATCTCCAGGTAAGAGTTCGATTTGTCGCTTTCCTATCGGCAAATCTGAAAATGTTCAATTGTTTGCTATGAGACCGGGACCTACAATGAATTAATGGTTGGTTGGTTTTGGTGGTTTTATGGCGCAAGGGCCATATTTGGCCTTGCTGCGCCAGATACAAAACACAATATCAAGTAATAGACAGATACACAATGAAAGCTTTACTGACACAGAAGAGAGAAATACGCCCAGGGAGGAATACACCACAATGAATTAATGAATTTCGATCCACGACATTTATGTCCAAACCAGAATTCCAGCATTTGATAAGATTTTCCATAAAGTTTGAAATCAAATCCAAAATCGATTTCTGTAATAACAGCAAACTGAAGTTCCCGAATACAGATGAAACGACTGAAACCTGATATCTTACCATCACAAATCACTGACGCGAAATGAGCATAAATTTCAGCCACCGGTTTACCCCCGCAATCTTCAATAATATCACATCCACACGAAAGGACACGTCCCCCGAGACCTTTCTCGTCCGCCACTTATCACATTCCACCGACCCCCTTCGTGTTCTCAACACCCCCTAACGAACGCGAGCACTTGGGCGGCCCAATCAAACCGCCCGGGGGCTCAAGCAACCCATCAGAACAGAGAAGGCTTCGGGGTTAAGTATTCGACCATTGGTCATCGGATTCACTTGACCGCTAGAGCAATTTTAATGAGCGAGGAACGGTGATTCGGAACTCGGTTAATAATGGGTGAAGTCAACATGTCAGCGGCCATTTTGATGGGTGAGGTGAGGTTTTAATCGATCACTGACGGAGTTTTGCTACTTAAGGTTGGTTGGAAGGGTTTATGGTGGTAGTTCCAAATCTGACTAAGCTGAGCAAGAAGCCAAATAATGGGCACACACGCAAGAATTTTACTGATGGATCAGAGATGTTGGTTGTTTTGGGGTTTTTATGATGCAAGGGCCATATTTGGCCAAGCAGCGACAAACACAAGACAACGTCAAGTAATTGTGAAAAGAAAGATGGAGAGAAGACAGATTAGGCATCCTGGGGTCGCGATCCCCCATGTTTACCAGACAGTGCGAAAAGGATAGATCGCTAGGGTACCTCGGGTTCGTGAAGTCTGCACACACCTAATGATGTGCCCTCGAGGGGGACAGATGAGAGAAAGAAACAAATCGAATCTGCGCCTCCCACAACTCACAAGTTACTAGCACACTGAGTAAACCCACTGAGCCAAAGTTAGCGCATAATCGCGAGTGCTGCGCATATTGTCATTGACGATTTATTAGAGAAAGGAGAAAAAACGAAATCTGATGGCGCCTTGAATTGATGGAGTGTCCGGTCCGTGTAGCAACACGGTCCAATATAATAAGCACACATAAGCAATATCGAAACCCCGATTGTATGTTATCTAGGGACCAGAATCTATAAAAACTGTTCGAATCAGGAAAAGGTAATATCGATGTCGCAGAAAAACCATCTTTCCAGATTGGGGACGAGAAAATTTCCCGTACGAAAAGGGAGAAAGCGCAAAATCGTGCTTTGACTGTGTTGAAACGTGTCTAGTGGTTCGGCTAAGAATGGGTTTTATTATTAAACGAACGAAATAGTATCAGCAGAGTGAATACGGACCGGATCGTACGGCGTGCGCGAGTGAACTTGAAATGCCGTTCAAATACAGAGCACACTTCCCTTTGATGTACCGACACGGAGTTGCACAACATTGCGCGGTTCGCCGTCAGAACAACCCGTGCAATCCCGCGCTGCTCGCCTTTGTTTGGTTCGGCGCAGTTCTGCGCCGAACCAAAGTTCTGCAGCAAGTTCGGCAGCGCAGTTCTGCGCCGGTGTGGACCCGGCTTAAGTGTAACGGATTAACAAACGGAGGGTTAGTTCGAAACTCGGTTCAACCAAATACCGTCATGCAAGCGGGAACTGGTGCACGTTACATCTTGCCGTCGTCTCAAATGTCATCACGTTTGGCGTGGTGTGGAAGTTTGGAGTGGGTTGCCAGCTAAGGTGTTGACCTCGTCATCCGACCGTTATTCAAAATTACGAGATGTTGCCCTCGGACTTTTCCCTTAGGGATTGATCCCAATAGCACGTTGAGTTGCTCCAGTGTGACATTAATATTATACCAACCTGAATCTGTTCGCCAACTCGTAATCACTGCTGTCGCTTCAGACACCAAATGCTAGATTGTGGCGATTGGCGACAAAGTTGGCGCACCCCAATTCTATCGCAGTATCGATCCAATCAATAAGTAATCGCAGCGCATTAAGTAAGTCACAATTCGATGATTAGTTTGGCAAAACCACTCCATAACTTACTAGGAAATTCCTTTACACGCAATACCGAGGTCAATGGGGAAAAATCTCCGCATATTAAAGCGAATTCCCCATCAGATCGTTCCGATTCCCTAATCCGAAGTAGGCATCTCATAGATTAGGAGTAAATTCCCGCTAAGCTCCATCAGAAACCAGCAATCAGCCGTAACCATTGCCTACATGGGGTCATCAGGGGATGAGGACTTTTCCGAATGAGACTGGACGAGGTGATTAGGGTGTTGACCCAATCACAATGAGTGGCTAACGGCTTCGTAATGAGTGGACGAGCTTCCGGAACGTTGATGAAAGTGTGGACACTAAAGGACAAAGTGTCTGTCCAAGTTCCCACACTGTGTTTGCACGAGTGAAGAAATCGGAGTATTTTAAGATTTTTGTCTCATAACTTTCAAACATTGAAAGACCTAAATTGACTTCAAGTTCTTAAACATAGAGCTTTTCCTGGGTAGTATGCTGGACATGCACTTACACGGCAATCAGGAAAAATAAGGGCAGATGAAAGAAGTGTCTGCAATTTCATGTGCTCTAGACCTTGGTGAATCGGGTGACATGGGTTAACTAATGTCCAGCAATAAATTTTCGATATTATTTTATACTTATTCGTTCTTTATATCAATAAATGTTCCGATGTTATTTTTATACCTATTCGTTCTTTGTAGCATTAAATTTTCCGATTTATTCGTTATTTTATATTCATTCTTTGTAGCAATAAATTTTTTGATATTATTTTTATACTTATTCGTTCTTTATATCAATCTAAGATCCGATGTTATTTTTGTACTTACTCATTCTTTATAGCTATGAATTTTCCGATTTATTCGTTATTTTCATACTTATTCGTTCTTTGTAGCCAAAAAATGTTCCGATTTATTCGTTATTTTTACTCACTCGTGCTTTGTAGTAATAAATATTTCGATATTATAAGTATACTTATTTGTTCTTTGTGACAAATTTCTCACTAATATTTTTATACTTAATCGTTCTTGTGGCAATAAATGCGCCGTTATTATTTTTATATTTCGTCGTTCGTTGTAGTTTGTTGTTTTGCGATTGTAATAAAAGATACTTATGACTGCATATTTTGTTCTAATATACATTAGAATATTTAAAAAGAACTCATCAAGGACATGAATGCTTTCAGGAAAGTGCCCACATGGTTCTAATTCTTCCTGAAAGGATTTTGGTTATTTGATTTGAGTTTTATGGCGCAAGATCCAGAAAAGGATAAGATGCGCCAAATACAAGACAATAAAATGAGAAAATAGATTAGATGAAAGGATTTTGGAATTAAAAAGCTACGAAAAATACATACTGAAGCTTTTTGTGAGAGAAAATCTGTTTCTTAAATCACACAGGTAAAATGTTCGTCACAATACGTCAAAGCCTGAAAACAGGTAAAATAAAAATCTCAATGCTCATTAAACATTATGGCATTTAGGGAGCAGGAAAAAAAAAGACTTGGCCATTCTTCAAGTTATTTTCTAAATACTTGCTTGAGATATGAAAGGCATTCTTTAAGGAAAATAAAATGTCCTTTTAGAAGAATTGATGAAGTTTGAAAAAAGGCAGTTTAACACCTCAGGACCTGAACCTACTAAATTTGAGTTATTACAGAACTAAATGCTTTAGATACGAAGATATTTGAAGGTATATATATTTCAGAACAAATACCAGGGAATAATGGATAGCTTCAATACAACACTTTACAACGTCCAGTCTTTGATTTTACTCAACCGAACAGCCTAGAGATATTTAAATCAAAACCTTTATAGGTTGAACACTACTTCTAATATATGGTTTCTCATAACATTTGAAATACGGATTATATCTTGAAATGTATCTGAGAAACATTGATGAACTCTGGAAATCTTGAGACGCAAATTTGTGCAAGAACGGGATTTTTGAAAGGGCACCTGATAACGAGGAAATATAACTCACCGTTTCTTCAACGGGGTCCACAAATCCTTCTGGAAAACAGGCCGGGTCATTCCATTTGGATGGAGTGTGGTTGTCTTCGGCATCGCCGTTCTCCAACAGGTGGTGATTTTCTCCCTTCCTAAATAATAGAAGAGTCAATAAGTTACAACTAGATTATAAATTACTAAACACTTTTTAACTGCACACACAACCCCACCGCCCCGACCATATGAGGTCATTATGGATGAATCGTTGGTTGCATTGTTTCGTGGCGCAAGGGCCATATTTGGTCAAGTTGCGTCAAATACCAGACAAACAAGATAGACTACGTCAAGTAATAGACAAACACATAATGGAAATTTCACTGACAAAGAGAGAAATACGTCCAGGAAGGAATCGAACCAGCGTAAACTAACTCACAGGTTGCTAGTGCAATGGACAAAACCACTAACTGCGGCTTTATGGATGACGGGTGAAGGCCCAATCAAACAGAAATCAACAGTGGGCAACGAAATTCACATCACTGTAACTAATAGTGCCTAGCGCGTTAAGCCCTCAGGCGCACATCTCCTTTAGTTGTGTACAAGCTTCACTGACCCGAGGTAATCTAATGATCTTTTCTTCTCCCATGGGGTTCAACATCTTTAGTAAACACGGGAGTCACGCTGATACACAAGCGATATTTTTTCTGCTTTCATCCCACTCCACCGTTCCCCTTTTTTCTATTCACGACATTTGCTTGACGTTGTCTCGTGTTTGGCGCAGCTTGGCCAAATATGTCCTTTGCACCATAAAACTCATAAACAACCAACCGACCTAGCGCAATAAACGGTAGACATAAGGAGGTCGTCCTACATAAACTGCTTTCAATCATATCAAACGTTAACTATCGTTGACGAATATACTGCTGGCTCAAGTCCTATTTACAACGAACTCAACACTGGGATGTGACACGTAGAGGAGGGACAAAATCACTAAACGCCAAAACTTCTTACGGTATTACATTGAAAAACTTCCCTACTCAAAGAATATAAACCGCATTTTCTCGAGTATAATACCCCTTCGCGTATTAAGCCCATCCCATCTTTCTACAACTAAAAAACGAGAGGGAAATCCGCATATCCTATGCTTAGAGCAGAAACTCGGGTCACGGTAGCCCAGTAGGAAGAGTAACGGACTAGCAACCGAAGGTTCCAACCAAAAAAAATCATCGTCCAACCAAAGGGTCCAATGATTGTCCAACCGGAGGGACCAACCAGGGTCCAACCATCGAATCCAACCAAAGAAAAATCATCGTCCAACCAAAGGGTCCAACGATTGTCCAACCGGAGGAACCAACCAGGGTCCAACCATCGAATCCAACCAAAGAAAAATCATCGTCCAACCAAAGGGTCCAACGATTGTCCAACCGGAGGGACCAACCAGGGTCCAACCATCGAATCCAACCAAAGAAAAATCATCGTCCAACCAAAGGGTCCAACGATTGTCCAACCGGAGGGACCAACCAGGGTCCAACCATCGAATCCAACCAAAGAAAAATCATCGTCCAACCAAAGGGTCCAACGATTGTCCAACCGGAGGGACCAACCAGGGTCCAACCATCGAATCCAACCAAAGAAAAATCATCGTCCAACCAAAGGGTCCAACGATTGTCCAACCGGAGGGACCAACCAGGGTCCAACCATCGAATCCAACCAAAGAAAAATCATCGTCCAACCAAAGGGTCCAATGATTGTCCAACCGGAGGGACCAACCAGGGTCCAACCATCGAATCCAACCAAAGAAAAATCATCGTCCAACCAAAGGGTCCAACGATTGTCCAACCGGAGGGACCAACCAGGGTCCAACCATCGAATCCAACCAAAGAAAAATCATCGTCCAACCAAAGGGTCCAACGATTGTCCAACCGGAGGGACCAACCAGGGTCCAACCATCGAATCCAACCAAAGAAAAATCATCGTCCAACCAAAGGGTCCAACGATTGTCCAACCGGAGGGACCAACCAGGATCCAACCATCGAATCCAACCAAAGAAAAATCATCGTCCAACCAAAGGGTCCAACGATTGTCCAACCATCGAATCCAACCAAAGAAAAATCATCGTCCAACCAAAGGGTCCAACGATTGTCCAACCGGAGGGACCAACCAGGGTCCAACCATAGAATCCAACCAAGAAAAATCATCGTCCAACCAAAGGGTCCAACGATTGTCCAACCGGAGGGACTAACCAGTGTCCAACCATCGAATCCAACCAAAGATCGTCACGTACAGAGGAGATGCATGTTAAATCCATTGTTGCCTCAAATGTCCTCATGTTGGCGTAGTGTGGAAATTTGGAGAGTGGGGTGCCAACTCAGGTGTGACCCCGTCATCTGACAGTGATTCAAAAATACGTGGTATTGTCCTCGGATCTTTCTCCTCCGGGTTTGATCCCGGACAGTCGCCAATAGCCCGTTGTGTTGATCCAGTGCGACGTTAATTAATTTTAAAAAATACAGCAGAGATACATTAACCGACAAAAGGAATTTGTTACTGTACAGCTGTTTAAAGAATAACTATACGCTTTTAGGTCAAATAAGATAAATTATAAGCATCTTGAGTGTTATATCTTTCGATTAGATTACAATATGAAAATATTTCTCGTCATCAGGAAAATAAGCATTTAGTGTCTCCGAAAAAATGTCAGTTAATGAGATTCTGCTGGCTTTATATACTATTAGACCATTTTCTCATTTAAGCCCCGAAATCGTGCTCGATACCTGAAATCATTGTATTATTTGGAATTATTTTTCGGAACATTTAAACAGAAATTAATACTGTTATAAATTTTTCACGCAGCAAAACTAGGCAAGATATTTTGTTCTTTAAATTTCAGATCAATTTGGATTTTCGAATAACTCTAGGTTAGTTTGCAAATGAGTTCTCTTGGAGTATATCATTGATAAAATTACAATTATAATTTTTTTAAAGATAATTTTCGATACATTCATAAGATAAGAAGCAGTAAAATCAAATACCAGGTTTACCGTGCTTTTAAAACAGATATTTTTACAGGTTTGAAAAAAAATTTTAATTGAGTTACAATGCATTGTAATTCATAATTTTGAAATTTATTTTTAACATATTTTTATATTTACATTTCAAATGCGTTCAATGTGTTTCTAATATTTCAAAAACCAGCCAAGGAAATTTTCCTGTAAGCTCAGGGAATTTATTTTTCAATTAGAGAAACTACCATTTTTCTGACTGCTTATTTTGATCACATAAATGAAAAAATTATCTTTGGAGAAGTGTTGGAATTATTTTCCTTAATAAGGTTTTTCCAAAAATTTAACCATTCAAAACCAAACTATTTGCTATTTCAAGCATGATTTCGATTGTGTCGTGCTGCCATCTAGTGGCAGGCTTTTGAACAAATTATTCGTTGTGAAGATTTTTTTTTTCTTTCAAACTGCTCCATCTCGCTAGCAAATGAAGCATTTTATGATTCACTGTAAGCTGTTTCTTCAAATTTTAAGCTATTTCTACATTTAAATTTTCTTGGGTTTTATGATGCAATGGCCATATTTGGCCAAGCTGTACCAAACATCAGGGAAATGGACATATACACACAAGGAAAGTGTAACTACACAGATAAATGCACCCAGAACAAGTTACAGGAATTGAACCTGCACTTTCAACAATTCAAGGATTGCTAGCGCAGTGGGAAAATCCTGATCCATGGCGGCCTATTGAAGGCTTTCCCCATTTAAGGAAAATAGAGATAGAATAATTTCTTAAATGATATATATTACTTTTGATCCAGTCATGCAATATGAAACAAGACACATGGTACCTAGCACTTTTTGCACCTAGTTTCTTTCAAAGTACTTGGGACCTCACTCTTCTACCAGTTTATTCCACTTTTCCCGTCGCGTTCTCCAAAATCGCATTCAGTCAGAAATCTTTACCATTTTAGAAAAGATTTTAACCTTTCGGAAAAGCCAAAAGTCGCAGGTTGCCAAATCAGGGCTGTAGGAATCTGAGCCACATGGGTGATTTGATGTTTTGCCAAAAAAACTGCTTGAAACGTGATTACTCGGCAGACGAGTTGCAATGATGAGCCTGTTAATCAATTGCTCAGTTGTGACCGTTTTCTTCGTACTGCATCCATCTCTCAGCCGAACATAAAGGTAGTTCAAATAAAATTCCTTATGAATTAGTGAATTTATGAAATAGTTCCTTATGAATTGTTTGTTCTTGAGGAAAGTACTTGTAATGAATAACATCTTCACAGTCAAAAAAACATGGTCAACATATTCCTGACGTTACTGCGACTTTGTCACGCCTTCTTAGGGCGGGAAGAACTAGGACTCTTCCATTGGGAAGCTTTCTTAATTATCTGACCTCTCGGGGCAGATCTTTAGGTGTGTACGTGCTTCAAGAACCTGAGGTACTCAAGTGATCTATTCTTTTTCCATGAAGTTTACTGCTTTTAGTAAACACAGATGTCGAGCAGCAAGGGATAACCAAGCGATATTTTCTGCTTTCATCCTATTATTCTATTCACCGATGTCTCCTTTTCCCCCTTTCGTGACATTTTTTACTTGATGTTGTCTAGTGTTTGGCGCAGCTTGGCCAAATATGGCCCTCGCGCCAAAAAATGCCAAAACATACAGCCAATCTTCAGATATAATCATTAAAGAAATCAGTCTGTATAAATTCATGTCTGTCTACCTATCAGGTGAACTGCTCCAGACAGAAAGTCCAGGCATTGATGGTCACTATAGAAAGAGATCTCGTACATTTTAAGAGACGAGTCGGGAGAGGTTTTGGCGACATGGAGTAGACTTGGGGTCGTGCCCCCAGAGTGCCCAAGTGATCTTTCTCTACTTTCTCCTCTCCATCTTTGTTTTCTCAACATTCTGTCTTGTGTTCCGTGAAGCTTCGCCACATATGGCCTTTACGCCATAAAACCCCAAAGCACCTTAAATATCTAAATAGTTGATGCAATAGAATGATGCAAATTCACAGCTCGATTCACTCGGTCATTGTGAATGCGAGTCTCACAGAAGCATCTAACACCCAACGGACAAGTCCAATGGGTTCGTGACTTTTGCGCAAGTGCATCAATGTCACCTCTCTTTGACTGTCAAGTTAGATCAATGTCGTACAAACTGTTCTCGTTATACTATCAATAGTTAGGCCACGGTAGCCTTTTGGAAGAGTAATGGATTAGCAACTGGAGGGTTACGAGATCGAATCCAACCAAAGACCGTCGTGTACAAAGGGGCTCATGCACGATAAATCTGTCGTGGCCTCAAATGTCCTCGCGTTGGTGTGTTGTGGAAGTTTCGAGAATGGGGTGTCAGCTCAGGTGTGACCTCGTCATCTGACCGTGGTTCAAAATTATGTGGTGTTATCCTCCGATCTTTCCCTTTGGGTTTGATCCCGGACCATCGCCAACAATAGCCTGTTGTGTTGCTCCAGTGCGACGTTAATTAAAAAAACAGCAATAGCTGGATACTTTCCGGACAAATATCCGTGTTTTTTAAATTTTGAATTCTGAAGAAATTACAGGTGCCGATATATTATCTAATTGAAATCAGAGTTTACCTGTTGGATAGTTTTGGCGACAAAGATTCCAGGTTGGCGATCGCCCGATCCCTTTCATGCTTCATCTCGCTGTACTGCCGCAGAGCAGACTCGCATTGCTGTACTGCCGCGGCATTTTCTCGCAGTACGGAATCACGCTCTTTGAGAGCCAACTGCAGTCCCAGCTTGAGATTATTTGTACTACCTGGGCCATCGATTTCAGTTGAACCTGAAATAATCGAATTATTAATAATTTATTACCAATGTAAATTTCAAGGTTTCCATTGCAACATCATTTGTATCAGTCAATACAATTTTTGTCAAGGTAAACCTGCAAATATCCAAGAAAAAGATTTTTACGATATAAAAACAAGTGCGCAACGATCAGAAATGAAAAATGGCTGAAACTAATTCAAAAATAAAAATTAATTAAAAGCGCCAAATTACCGATAATTGTTCCCAATGGGCAAAATGAGAGCGATTCAAAAATTAACCCTACTCTTTAATATACTTATCTCTTGGCGGAAGCTCGAACTCGACGAAACCGATTTGGCGATCTTTCACACAAACTCATGCCAAATATACGGAGAAATAAGTAATCAATCCCGTGTTTAACAAAAGCTTTTAATATACTTTAATATTGGACAATCATAAATTATTATTCATTACCCATAATCGTATATCAACACCGTGGGTACTAGTAATTTGTATCACTGTGGAACCGAATTTGTATCGATACCTGTAGGGATTTATTTGATGGTTGTTTGAGTTGTTGATTTGGAGTTTTATGGCGCAAGAGCCATATTTGGCCATGATATACAAGACACAATCAAGTAATAGACACACAATGAAATTTCTACTGACAGAAGAGAGAAATACACCCAGGGAGGAATGCACCTAACAGAAATCGAACCTGCGCCGCTTAGAACTCGAAGGTTGCTAGCACAGTGGACGCACCTACAGAGCCACGACGCCCCCGGATTTATTTGAAGGATAGACAAAATTTTTATGTCTAACATTTAAAAGTTTGATGTCTATCCTCGCAATGTCAGAGGCGAAACTGCAGTTTTAATGACGATCTTCACAAAGAATTTATCATCTACTTTTGCATAGATGCGAAACATTACATAATCCCTGTCCCGTTTTCGCCATCCCGATTGCGAGTTCGAATCCAACCATAGACCGTCGTGTACAAGGGAGGCTGGTGCACGTGAAATCTGTCGTGGCCTCAAATGTCCTCATGTTGGCGTGGTGTGGAAGTTTGGAGAGTGGGGTACTAGCTCAAATTCGACATGGTCATCTGACTGTGATTCAAAATTACGTAGTTTCATTTTCGGGTTCGATCCCGACCGCCGCCAATAACCCGTTGTGTTGCTCCAGTGTGACGTTAATTAAAATACCTACCTACGACACCCGTGTCCCGAATTTGTCACAAGGTGGATTGGTTGTTTTGGGGTTTTATGGCGCAAGGGCCATATTTGCCACGCCGCACCAAACACAAGAAAACAACAATAGGAGAAAAAAGCCAAACGTAGAAGGGTAGGTCAGGGTAAAACAGAAGGGTGGTCAGATCACTCGGGTGCCTTGGGGTTGTGATGCCCGTTACATACCTAAAGATGCACCCCAGAAGGCTTTTGTCACGAGGAAATATCGTCGGCTTAGAGCAGAAACTCATTAATAGATACTAGATGTATGGCCCCGCGTTGCGGATGACGTGTTAGTAAATACCTCCCTCTTGGATTTTTTACTCTTTTTTTGCATGCCTTTTTATAGATTCACTGTTACAAAATCCTATAAATTTATCATTATTATTCGGATTTAAAAGTTTTATGGTTTAATGTGTCACGGGATAACTGATTGTTAGTAAACGACGTATTAGATTTCTCGCCGTCTCATTGCAAGTCTTCTTCATGTAAATTTCCCAATTTCACCCTGACGTTCAGCTTCGACCAGTCTTCTATTGGTAGCTTGTTCCTTAGATTCATTGTGACGTCTTTCACGTAGTTTATATTTAGCTGAATTGCTTGTTATGGAACGTTTTCTTTTTGGCATTGTCGTTAAAAAGAGTAATTACAACGCAAAAAACAATCGCTACAAAAGCAGTAGTAAACAATTTGAAATTCCAAATTACGATAGATTTAAGAGTTGAGTTGTACAGGTTTACTATATTGGATGTGAAATAATTACAAAAAATAATGCTTACTTAAAGAAGTAAAATATAAGGCTCGAAAAAGTAGTGTATTAAATGTTTATTTAAAGCAGTAAAATGTAAGACACGAAAAAGTACTGTATATTGAATTTTGAACATTTTCTACGTTTTTTTTTCTTGAATTTAACGCGAATATTTAAGTCAAGTCTGACAAAAAAAAACGATAAAAAATTTGGGGGAAAAACCGCTACGGAAGCGTTACGGAATCAGCCAGTGACGTCACAACACTGTCCAATCAGGTAATTTTTTGAACATGTTAAAATTTAAATTTTTGAAAATTTTAAAGGGGCGGAATAACTTTCCCAGTTTATTCTGCGTATATTTTGACACCTCTCTCAGATCTCTACGATCTGTAATTGAGACGAAGATAGATTTCCAACAGACAAACTATCACACATTGTAGATACTATCACAATTGTAGATACTATCACAATAATGTAGATTGTTGAGTATTTTCCTACTAGATGGCGCACGGACAACCCGACCACTCGGGGATGTCACCGCACCTGCATGTTTATGTTCAAAGGGGCTGCTTAACCACCCCTATTTTCTTGTTTATCTGTCACTTGCGAGGGGATTACCTACCTAGAACCAACCTCACAGCTTCGCTCTCCGTTATTACTTGTTAATAAATCTGTTATTTGTTAATCCTGAGTTCTATTCTGTTAACTCACAAAGCACAGAACGGGATCGATTGACGTGTCCAGATATCTTTTCAGACACTAAATGCTTAGTTTCATGAGAAATGCATTGTCATATTATAATGTTTAAAAAACATATTGAGAGTACCAAAATGATCATAATTTGTTTGTTTACTTAAAACCAATAGTTAGTCATTCAACACCTATACAGCAAAAAAAAAATCGTTTTGTCAGAGTTTCTGCTCCAAACCGACGATATGGTCAGTCTATTTCAGTCTTTAAGAAGCGTCAAGTAACTCAAAAAGCGAGTACGCGCGATAGCTAGAAACATGTCGTTTAATTACTACAAATTCCAAATGCTTTGAAGTATTTTCATCCGTATTTAACGACCACTAAAGCTGCAACTTCATCAAGAGCGTGACGCTATTCCATCACAAGCTCGTCGGATCTGAAGCGAAACGAACTACCGTAGAGTGCCGGAAATTGGAATCGCGTGGTGCGGAGCAGAACATATTTAGAACCTCCGCTCTGTTTGGGGCCCAACCGAAGGGACATTCCTGCACCCCTACCAGGTGTACGCACCAAACCACAAGACAGATGCGAGCGTACGTTGCATGGTTCTTGGAGAGAAGGTAAAATGAAGTGCAGCACCATTCACGAAGTCTCTCATTTATATATATGCAGTCAAACAATACATAAAGATTGAAGAACATGCAATACTCAAATTATAGACTATTAATTTACTTGTTGTTTCTCTACAAAAAAATACTGCATTACAGGCTGATATTTTAATTAACGTCGCACTGGATCAACACAACGGTCCGGGATCAAACCCGAAGGAGAAAGATCCAAGGATAATACCACGTAATTTTGAATCACTATCAGATGAAGGGGGTCACACCTGAGCTGGCACCCCACTCTCCAAACTTCAATACCATGCCAACTCGAGGACATTTGGAGCCACGATAGATTTAACGTGCATCAGCCCCCTTTGTACACGACGGTATTTGGTTGGATTCGAACTCGCAACCCTCCGGTTGCTAATCCGTTACTCTTCCAACCGGCCAACCGAGGCTCATTGAATTACAGAAAACAAAAATACAGTGCAACTTGGATAATTCGAAGCTGAAGGGACCACTAAAAAATTCGAATTATCCAAAACTTCGAATTAAAAAAGTTACATCTTTTAACTTTAATTTCAGGTCCACTGAATGCTTGAAAAGATTATTCTGTCAATAAATAAATATTTATTCAGAAAGATCATGGTATGAAAGACTTAAACATTATATGTATGTAAACAAAATAAGATTTACATTACGTAAGCTACAGTACATACGTATTACATGTACTGTAGCTTACGTAACAGGTGGCGGGAAGGGGATTTCAACTTTCACGTGTCGCACAGGTGGGGGTATTCCGGCAATGATTTCTTAACGATGAAAGGCCGAAAAGTCGTTATGATTCGAAAGTTTTTATAAAAAACTTCGAATTAAGGAAGTTGAACTTCGAATTATCCACGATTTTTTGACATTGATTTAATGAGTTCAAGGGTCTAAGAGAAATCTTCGAATTAACGACGATTTCGAATTAGAGACGTTCGGTTTATCCAAGTTGCACTGTATAATCCAAAAAATGCAAGAAAAATGGCATACGCAAATGTAGTTAGATATGAGATAAAATATTTTACTGAAGCAGATATTAGTTATGGAATTGAAATCGTTAAAAAATATAATAACCTCCAAGAAATGTATTTATAGCAAAATTGTCGAATATATTCTTTTTAAAGTTTAAAAATATTTAGTTCTGTTGATATTCCTGGGATCTTAAGATCAATAAAAGAAAATAAAAAGGACTTATAAGTTTCGTCAAACACGTTACACACACTTGTACAACTTTAAATACATCATGTAAACACAAAAAATTTCATTATATAAGAGAAAATGACGGGAAATGTTATCACGATCTATCCATGATCATAGAAAATAACCTAAAATCTGTTTTCAAACGTAAAAATCACTAAGTATTAAATCGTCAAAGAAAATATCAAGGTTTAGGGTAGACTTAATCGTTCAGACAAATTAGGTAGGTGAAGATTTTTCAAATAATTCTTGCTAAAAAAATAATTTTATTGTGAGCATATAAGAGGGTACATGAAAATATATAATTGAGTGCACTGGTATAATTTATTTTATGTACCAAATCATAAAACCATTTAAAAACGTGGACAGTTCAGTATTCTCGATAAAATATTCCACGTATTCAACGGGGCTCGAATTTTTCTCGAAATGATTTTGAGATTAAAAAGCTATGAAAAATAAACACTGAAAAAAAAACCGCAAATGCGGGTTGATCGGTTTGGGTTTTAAGGCGCAAAGATTATGTTTGGTCAAGCTGCTCAAAACATTGTCAAGCAAATGGTCGTTTTTGGATTATATGGCGCAAGGGCCGCCCTATTTGGTCAAGCTGCGTCAAATACAAAATAGACATCAAGTAATGATACAATATACACACAATGAGAGCTGAGACACAGAAGAGAAAAATACACCCAAGAAGGCATCAAACCTGCGTCGCCTACTATTCTTAGGTTGAACATTCATTCGCTGTGGGAAAAACCACTGAGCCACTGCGATCCCATGACAAAAAATCAAAACACACAATGCTCATTTAACACTAAAGTATTCAGAGTACTGGTAGAAGAAATGAGAGATCCACGAATTTGTTTTCAGAATACTTACTTGATGTGAAAGACGTTCGAGAAAATCAACATTTTTAAGAGGGGCGGCTTGATGATGTTAGTACGCCTGCAGCTAATGCCTAAGGAACGACCATGTGTTAGTTATATCTGTCAGAATAAACACTTAGTGTTTTTAAGATTTAAGATTCTTTAAATAAAGCTTTGAGTTCAACGCAATTTAATACGTCCCAAGATACTGTGATTTAAACGCAATGAAATAAGATTCCAAATCGCTAGACCGATACCAAACAGAATAAAGCCCCGGGGCCAATAACACAATTCATAAAAAAATGAAACGACTTCAGTGACTAAAACAAAAAGACAGTGATTTGTCCTTGAAGCAATCCTAAATGGTTGACTGAACTCTCAATTACCAACCGTTACTCACAATGACAGTACTTTTACCCACCCACCCTTAGTATTTGTTCCGTTTGCTTAAAGGGTTTTTTCAACCTTTTTGTCTCGTGCTGGCCCTTTCTTTTCAAGGCAGTGGTTGTTGGAAACTAGATCCACGGTTGTTTTACGCCGCTGCAGTCCCTTGAGCGTGAATTGAGGTGGTGGGTCGTCTGCAGGGGTCACCTCGATGAAACCGCAAGTTGTTTGCACGTCGCGGTTCAAGTTGCGCTTGAGTTTGAGTAAACAGAATCCTATTCATCCAAGTCTGCTTTTTGGGGGGTTACTACGGCCCTGTTCACAAGAGCGTTCGTTCAAACTTGTGATGAAAATCGTGTGCTCAGTCGCCTATTCACGAGTGATCTGTTTTAAGTAATGAACTTCAGCGAGCTGTAACACGTGATGCAACGCAAGTAGTCGAATCCAGTGTTCACTAACAGACGAATACATTTGTCGCAAGCAGACGAATACATTTGTCGCAAGCAGACGAATACATTTGTCGCAAGCAGACGAATACATTTGTCGCAAGCAGACGAATACATTTGTCGCAAGCAGACGAATACATTTGTCGCAAGCAGACGAATACATTTGTCGCAAGCAGACGAATACATTTGTCGTAAGCAGACGAATACATTTGTCGCAAGCAGACGAATACATTTGTCGCAAGCAGACGAATACAGTATTCGAAAGCAGACGAATACATTTATCGCAAGCAGACGAATACAGTATTCGAAAGCAGACGAATACAGTGTTCGCAAGCCGAATACAATGTTCGCCGACGAATAGTGTTCGCGAGCAAGATGAACAGAGTTGGAGGGTAGACAGAGTTCGCTAGCAGACGAATCCAGTGTTGGTGAGCAGACGTATACAATTGTCGCGAATAGTTGCCGCGAGCTGACGAATACAACTGTTCGCAAGCAGAATTCAGTGTTCGCAGACGAATTCTGTATTCACGAGTAGACGAACAGTGTTTCCAAGCAGACGAATTGAGTATTCATGAGTAGTCGAATCCGGTGTTCGCAAGCAGGCGAATAGGGTTCGCAAGCAGACAAATAGGTTTCGCAAGCAGACAAATAGGGTTCGTAAAAAGACAAATAGGGTTCGTAAGCAGACGAATTAGGGTCGGTAAGCAGACGAATCAAGTACAAAATAAGAGGGGATGTTAATGTACAACTAATGTTGCAGATTAGAGAAGGGCTGTTCAAATAAGTGTTCTTGAAAATTAGCAGTTAAGAACTGTTATTGCAAATGTTAGCAATTGCCGATAAACGTTATTAAAAAATATAATAAAGGGAACAAAAACAAAAATGTTGAAGTATCAATGTTTTGAAATCACTTAAAGATTAGTTTTAAACAGTTACTAAATTTAAAGTGAATTAACAGCCAATCATGGTGCTAAAATATTTTTTTATTGTTAGCGTTAGGTATCAACTGTTAATTGTTAGCAGGATAACAACAACTGTTAACTCAAATTAACTATAATCTCACTAATTTGAAAATAACAGTTTTGCCCACCTCTATTAAAGATTGAAAATTAGATTATATAATTTCTCATGAGACATCACAGTAAAGGTATAAGAAATACGTAGAAATATTCTTACAAAATGTAACATCGACTATTACACTTTCAAGATTTTCGATTGGAAATATTTTTAACCACATTAATTTTCATTTAAATATGAATACATGAACAAGACAAAAAAAAATGGGTGAATAAAAAACGAACGGATAATTAAATCTAAACTTTAATCAGTAGCGATAATGCTAATGGGGAATAGTAAGTCAAGCAGCAAATACTTTGCTATTACCGAACTTGGCCGTAAAATTCTAAAACACAAATATTCAATTTTCTTTGCCAACGGACAACATTTAAAAAAAGGGAAGCAATGTGTTTTACAATTACGAAATGAACTTGAAAAATGTTAGCTTCAGGAGGACAAAATTTAAGGATAAAAAGGTTAACAATCACTATTCACTTTTAATACGAAATAAGGAACGATACAGGGATTTAGTTTTGCACTCAAATACGGGGAACAATAATGTTCTCTTGAACATTAATAAAATTGATAAAACTAAACAAGTAAATATAAACCTACATCAAAGCTAATTATATGCAAAACGAATTGTATAGCTGAAAGCAGCATGTTATAAAGAAAAAATAATCGAATCCTAAAGAGAAAATCTTGATAAGTTTTGAATCGAAAGGTCATAAAATAATGTTGAGCTACAGTTTATTGCTTATAAACATGCATTACGAAAAAATGACATGCGCTAGCTAAAAGAAAATAGTTAAGACATACATGTAACATTTGTTTGATTTCCATACAACTTCATTGAGTTTGGTTTTTACAGTTTGGTTTGATTTTGAATTCATAAGTTATTTAAAAAACTAGGTAATGTTTGTGTATTTATTTTTGAAAATATAAACACCAATGTATTATAAATCATTTAAAACGAAGTTATTTTTCGTATAAAATATTAAAAAGCAAAAGGATGCTGCAACGCTGAAGTATAGTACCTTGAGTGGTACAATTTGAAAAACTTATCGATAAGCCACGATTGCGTTATTTCTTTTAGTACCACGTCATTCCACCAGATGGCAGCATCACAAACGAATAAATGAACGAATACGTCAGTCAAATAAAACGCCAACTCAAGTAGCACCGGCTGGCTTTTATGATCAGGGTGGTTTCAGATTCTAAGAAAACTAGTTTTTACACACTCCCGTATTTCCTGTTCATTGTGAGCCAGAGCTTCCAACCTGTAGAGCAGCATTCCCCTTCACCCTCCCCCACAGGTGTGTTGCCGTTAGAATACAAACTTCGCCTTGCATATATCCTTCCGAATACACTTTCACACTTGGAATAGCTGGAATGCTTATCCTTTTCCGTTTTGATTGAATAAATAAGTGCTTTGAAGATTTAAGTATTTTTATGCTTGTTTCCTATTGAGTATTTTTGTTATGTTGGTCCAATAAGATCTCTTTTCAGAGCTGCTGTTTCATCTTCAATGAACCCAATACATGCATTCAATTTATTTTTCAGAAATTTATAAATATTCGTTCATTCATTTAGTGTTTCAGAACTTATTTTAGTCTTTTGATGTTAATCGTTGGATATTAATATATTTTCATATATATTATTTATAGGTATTACTTAATTTTCTCAATGAACAAGATATACTTAATATTTTATTTATTCGTGTGCTATTTTGTCACGAATAATTTTTGGTACGTTTTGATGGGTTATTTGTTTTGGGGGTTTTATGGCGCCAGGGCGGCCATATTTGGCCATCTGCGCCATACATAAAACATACAATATCAAGTAATAGATAATGAAAGTTTCTACTGATAATGGGAAATACACCCAGGGAGGAATGCACCTGACAGGAATCGAACTTGCGTTTTGATGGGACAAATAACAGCTTTGAAGATATAACTAATTTTATGCTAGTTTCCCATTGAAATTGTTTATATTTGGCACAAAAATATCTCTTTTCAAAGGTTTTGTTTCGTCTGCAATGAACTCAATTTATATTTAGATAGCTATTTATATTCGCTCATTCAATTGTGTTTCCGGAACCATTTTAGTCTTCTGATATTATCGTCGTTAGATATTAATATTCGAATGCCAACTTCCTTTATACAACTATATTTATAAATATTATACAGCTATATTTATAAATATTATACAACTATATTTATAAATATTATACAACTATATTTATAAATATTATACAACTATATTTATAAATATTATACAACTATATTTATAAATATTATTCAACTTTAAGATTTTCTCAATGAAACAGGATGAACTTACCACTTTATTCAAGCACTTACACTTTGACAAATTGACTTCGCGTTTTCCTTATCTTTACAAATTATAGAAATTATGTTCGAATATTGTTACCATCTGATATGCATATCTGATAGCACATGTAACTTACTTATTTACTTCTAAACGTTGTTGTGTCTTGATATTATATTTATTAAGTACGCGCAAACTATGATATAAGTTAACGTTTTTATAATTATGCACGTGGCAAACTGTAACCATGATATAGAATGTGATGATAAACTTAATTTGGAAGAATTGGAGACTGAGTATTGTAAAAGAGAGTTGATCCGCGTTCTTTGTAGATATGTATCATCTTTAGCTTATTAATAAACGTCGAAATTTTCCTAACGAGCTTTTGTCTCCATGTGTGCAAACGAAAAGCTAATCTACAATTATTTGATGCAATCGTACTGATACTCTGATCTCACGAAAAGTGGCTAGTCTTCATCTAGTCTAGGTGAATTAGGAACCGACTCGGATCACAACGTTATCTCTCGGCATAAAGCGTAGGCAACTGTGGGATGCAATATCCTGACAATCTATGAATTTCCTTTCTATTCAAACATGAAATGTTTGAATAGAAAGGAAAAACATGAAATGTTTTCTATTCAAACACGAAATGTTTGAATAGAAAGAAATGTACAGAATAGTGTGACATGAAATGATGAATAGCAAAATTATCTCACTTCAAATCACACACTATTCTACAACGCATGATATGTATGAATAGAAAAGAAAAATTCATAGAATTGGAAAGAAAAATTCATACAGAAGAAAAGGAAAATTCATTTTGAAGAATGCAAAAGAAAAATTCATATGAAAGAATGGAAAATGAATACTCATACAGAAAAATGGAAAAGGAAACTTCATATAGATTAATAGAAAAGTAAAATTAATGTAGATTTATTGAAAAGCAAAATTCATAGATTAATAGAAAAGGAAAAAATTTCCTCCAGTCAACCGAATAAATTGAATTTCATACTTCTGTATTTGATAGAGGCTGCTTTGTGATACTACATCTGTATTATCCGAGTTTCTAGTTATCCGAGGTGGCTTAGGTCCACACTACCTCGAATAATTCAGGTTCAACTGTAGTACTAAATTATTTAAGATGAATAAAATGGGGAAGGTTTTAGGCGTGACATACATTCACTTTCTCTTGAGCTCAATCTCCACATATTTGAATCTAATAAAAAATGTCTGATGTTAGTATTTGAAATCAGGCATAAAAATTGAATTCATTTTCAGTTTGTCTGTTTCCGGATTTTACGGTATAAAACCCATAGTTGTGAAATACAACTAGACTAAGCATCACTATTGAGAGGAACTTCAGGAAGTGTGGCCAACATGTCGACTAGCAGTCAAGTGACTGCTCTGTCAAAAATTGACTTGCTTGGCCGATTTGGCATCTTATCGCCTCGATCATATAAAACCTTATGACAGGATAAGTGTGTGAATGCATATTTCTATAGTGGCGACAAAAGTGGTGAAATCACCTAAGTCTACTACTATGACGTATCGACCAATCAGATGCTGAATACATGGATGGGCGTTTTCTCCTGTCCCGTCAACCAATCAGATGATAAATGTTCGTTTCTACTCGTCAGACGAAAGTATAGTCTAAGGGTCACATTACTATTAATTTTGGTCAAATGATACTGGACACATAAAAAGGTTACCATTGCTCACTCTACTTTTATCTTTCCTCTATATGATAAAACCCAATCCACTCTACAATTTGTCTCTAGTAGACGCTCTTGTTAACCGCTCTTTATTTTGTAAAAATGAAAATTAAAATCTCGATCCCTATGCTTGAATCCACGTTTTAATACTCTCAAATTACAACCCCCCCCCCCAAAACAGCTTAAGGAGCCAATGTAGCCCCTATCCAGATTAATATCCTGGTGCGCCTCAACAAAGAGCAGTTATAATAATGGAACCTAGAAAACCACATTTGCATAAAAGACTCATCAAGTTCGAAACATGCCCAAGAAGCACTGTTACTCGCTGAAACATGCCCCACAAGTACATGCATTGCATATCCTTCGAATAAAGACTATAATCCCATAAATAAAATGCAAATTAATGACCGATCAGTTTTTCATTTATCAGAGGAACAATGCTAATCATCTGAAAATCTATTAACGTGACAAGTTGAACAGGATGTTTGACGAGCTCAGACAATCAAACGAGGCAGATGACATCGAACATATGCGTAATCAGGTTGATTCATAAGCTGATACACGCATAAATGGCAGATTCAAGCACAATGAATATACATACTTCCGATATAGTGCTTAATAGATAAATATAGCTAATGTGATATGAATCGAAAAGTAGTTCCAAATTCCCTTCGGGTTATAGGTGGACCATCCCTTTTGACCTGACTAGATATTCGCATTTTAAATAAATCAAGAAACAGTTGGTTGGGCTTTATGGCCCAAGGGCCATATTTGGCCAAGCTGCTCCAAACACAATTCAGACAAGTTATGGAAAGTTTTAGTGACGCAGAAAAGAAAAATACAGAGTAAGTCACAGGAATCAAATCTGCGATACCTACAATTTGCAGGTTTCAAACACAGTGGGCAAACCCTGAGCCACGGTGGTCCGTAACTGGGGTAGGTCAGATTAGCAATCTACCTTGAATAACATTTTGATTTGGTTTGAATAGCTCAACTGCATGGATTGAGTATCAACTACTATCCTCGAGTATCAATGCCATGAGAATCCCGATCGCCAATACCTAAAAAAGGAAGCGGAATTTTATTTAATTTTTTTTTATAATTTTTAGTACTTTATTTTTGTCACAGGAATATCCCAATCGGAGGGTTGCAAGTTCGAAACTCGATCCAACCAAAGACCGTCATGTAAGTGGGAGCTGTGTGGTTCACATTTAATCTTTCGTGGCCTCAATGTCTTCAAGTTGTCGTGGTGTGGAGAGTGGGGTGCCAGCTGAGGTGTTGACCTCGTCATCATACCATGGCTCAAAATCACGGTGTTCTCGGATACCTGCGGGACTGATCCCGAACCGTCATATCTTGCAGTGCTATGCGTGTGAAATGAATGCTTTCATGCACTCCATCTACTAGAATACAATGCTTACAAATCAATTCTTCCCATTATGTAGCAACCTGCAAGCGTATTGTTCAGACAAGATCTAAGTAATAAAATTATAAAACAAGACAGGAAGCGTCTTTTATTTATGTCCAGGAGACCCATTAACAAAGGCGTCTTTTTCTAATTTTTATGCAGTCTAGACTCAACTGCATATCAAAATTGAAAAACTTTTTATCCCATGCCAGAAGACAATCAATTTATCTTCTAGCTGTCCAGTAGAGGCATATGTTTGCAATTCATTAGGTAGAAAAGATTGTCTCAGGAATAACAATTTCTCAGTCTCTTTAATGATCGGCTTTCGTATTTGCATTAAAGTCGCAAAGCGGATATAATGCAGTGTCCTCAACCCTATGACGAGATCAAGATCTGGTCACTTTTTCAATGACGAGATATCTCGTCCATCAACATTTGGTCAGTTTTTATTAATGACGAGATACTTTGTCGAGACAACCACCAGAAGGTTAAAAAAGAGCCCAAAGGGCACGATTACCAACTCTGTGTAGTGCCGTCTTAGAGCTCTCCGACTTTCCAAGAAAAATCTCAATCTTATATCGCAAATGTGCAGAAGACCGTACGAAACTATAAGCAACATCACCCCTCCGTATAAAAGACTATACTTTATCTCTTTTAAATATACGAAATTCCTTTTGAACGTTGTCATCAACATCCGATTCCAAAAAGTTTAGCTTCGCTCTGTGACTACTTAGCAGTGTATAAAAGGAATTTCAGGCCGTCCACAGATGCAGCAGACTGATACCTTGTAAAAAGAGAAAGATCTGATATCCGTCTTCATTTAACAAATTTCAATCTTCTCTCGCTCATATGCAGAGGACCTTACCCAATACTACAAGCATTATCACCCCTCCGCGTCAGACTAGTAAAATAATTAAACTTTATCTCCATTCTAAATGTGTAAAGCTCGTTTTGGACGAGGAAGACATCAGCCTCCAATTCCAAAATGTCAAATGTCGCTGTGTGACTACTTAGTTCAGTGCGTAAAAGGAATTTCTAACCGCCCACATATAGACAGTTAGCTGACACCTTACAAAAACCGAAAGATCTGCTATCCGTCTTCCAAAAACAAATCTCAATCTTATCTCGCTCATATGCAGAGGACGCAACATAACCCCTCAATGTAAAACTAGTAAAATAATTACACTTCATCTCCATTCTAAATCTATAAAGTTCGTTTTAGACGGGTGCGCCATCAGTCCCAGATTCCAAAAAGTCTAATTTCGCTCTATGACTACTTAGTACAGTGTATAAAAGGAATTTCTAGCTGCAGACAACAGATAGACAGCAGACTGACACCTTTCAAAAACATAAGGATCTGCTATTCGTCTTCCAAAGACAAATCTCAATCTTATCTCGCACATATGCAGAGGACCGTATAACGCGACACTATCACCCCTCCGTGTAAAAGACTAGAAACCCTAAATCCCCACTAGATCGGCAGGTCAACATTCCAGAGCATATGGAATGTCTTCCAAGAAAGACGACGACCAGAAGCTTATCTCTGTCAATCGCATTTTATGGTTCTGGAGAGGGTTTCGGGATAAGATTTGAGGTATTCTGGTGTTTTTGTTTACGGACAGGAGGATTTGGTTTATGACCATGCTTGGGGATGCAGGGCTTTCAAAGTAGTACTTGAAAAGCGGCAACTTTTGTTCGAGGTCTGCTAAGACTTTCCAAGGCGCTGGTTGCTATTGAAGCAGATTCCTCCCAATACAGGCGAGAGTAATTCAGGTTTGAAGGGAAATGGTTGTAAAAAATGTTAGATACTTGGTGAAATGAAATGTGAGTAAATAAAGTGCGAAAGAAAAATTAGGTGAAATTATGCAAGTGTGTGTAAAGAAAGGGAAAAAGTTTTTCACATGCATGAAATTTGATGGGCAATGTTTAATGCAATGTAATCAAACTGGCATAGAACAATTTTGAAAAATTTTCGCACAATTAAAGGGTGTTTTTTATGCGGCATTATTTTGTTTTGGAATAATTTTTAAATAAAATATTTTAAATTTAATTTTTTCACATATTGTTTAAATTTATGGCATTATTTATGAAATATGGCATCGACTAAATGACCTCTGGTCACGCTGCAAATACGGGCTCTTTCGACCACGTGATTTGTTCAGTTTGAATTTCCGACATTTTTCTCCAAAGCTTTGCCGTCAGATTGTGATTTGATTGTCGTTTGTCAACATGTCGTAAAACTCGAGCAACCAAGGGAATTCTTAACGATGCATTTTCTGGCCGAATGTCAAAATCTGGTCACGTCGATGGGCCCTCTCGTTCCCATGATTTGATTGCGCATGATATTTTTATACGGTTACTTAAAAGAGACGAGTCTTCGCTAATAAGACGTCAATGACTCAGCTGATACAGCAAAACATTCACAAATTGAACAAATCACCTTAAAATATGCTAAGGAAAAGGTGGTCCAACGAGCAATGTATGCATCGCGGGATCATTTGGATGATGTCGCATTCCATAAATGTCATTAATTGAGCATTCAATATGTAAACAAAAATGAAAAAAATGCTTTAGTCAAAAATTATTTCGAAACAAAATGGTGCCCTTAAATAAAAAAAACATCCTGCACCTTTTATTCGATGAACAGCAATTTACGAAAGGTAAGAAACTTTTCATAAAAGCGAATTCTAAAATACAAATTCCAAATGTCATATTTTATTTAAAAAAATTAGATTTTTGGCAGATTTGGTTTTCGACAGGACCTTACGTGGTATGATTGTTGTCGATTCTAAATGCATAACTGTGAATACAAAGTGGTCCTCTTGTATTCTCAATTGTGCATTTAGAATTCATTTTACTTTCTCATGAGTTAAAGTATCCCTGTTTTTGCACATGTTACTTTTACGCTTGACTTTAAGACCTATACTTCTGGTTTTCTTCCATTAAAGGGGCCTGATTGTATTAGTAGGATGACTCGGGAGTAAAGCGTTTAAGAACCGCTGACATGAGACAGCGTATGACACATGTCCCACGCCAGCTGCCTGCTGCACGCCCTTCCTAAAAACCAACCTCGTTTCACCTGCACCCAACACATGCACAGCACAGCGTATATTATCTAAGGCGTTGCGACCAACCTTGAATCTGTTGCAAAAAATCCTAAAAACGTCGCTGTCAAAGAAAGAGTTGCCTAACTGCACCCATAAGCACAAAACGCAACTTGAAATAAACCGCTTCTGCGAGATGAAAATAAACTGGCAGTAACCGAAACCTGCAACTCCGTCGAAGCCGAGGAACAAAATAAAAAAAAAATATCAGTACTGAGTCAATCCGACACAAATGAAAATCACGTCTGCTCGGCAACTCCCGCCGAGACTACACCCACAATTCTTTTTCTACCCTCGGTAAGAAAATCCGTCACCGACTTCCCAGAAAAACCATAACAGCTGGCAGGTCATGGAATGACGTCACTCAAAGTGACTTGCACTGGAGAAGTCGTGTTCCGTCTTCAAAGGACGGAATGATTGAATCGGAGGCGCGGTCAGGTAGACTGAGAAGTGGGATCTTTGCCTTGAATTTTTGTTTCTGCCGCTTGAAAAAACAAAATTGCGGTTCATAGAGTGGCATCTGTTTGAGCAGAGGCGAAGGAAGGCTTTCTGGGAACCTGGGGCACATGGGACTTGGAATGCTGCCTTTTGTTCAAAAATAAACTTCACGTACGAAAATAAAAACAAATTTAATAATTTTGTTAATAAATTGAGTTATTCAATCGAAGGTGAAGAAACAAAATTGTTAATCAATTGAGTGATTGAATTAAAAAAGAATTTGTTCATAAATTGAGTGATTGAATCAATGGCGGAGAAACAAAATTGTTAATCAATTGAGTGATTGAATTAAAAAAGAATTTGTTCATAAATTGAGTGATTGAATCGATGGCGAAGAAACTAAATTGCGTAGTCTGCCACCGTCTGAGCAGAAGGTGGGACACATGAGACTGTGATGCTGCCCTATCCAAAACAAAGTTTTACGTATGAAAATGAAAACTCAACAATTTTGTTAATAAATTGAATCGGAGGTACGGTCAAGTAAACTGAGAAGTGGGATCTTTGCCTTGAATTTTTTGTTTTAGCTGCTGCTAAAACGTCGTCTTTTCGAGCAGAAGTTATACTTTTAGGAACCTGAGGAACCTAATTCTGTGTGATGCTGTTCTTTGTCCAAATCAAAATTTAAGGAGCAAAAAGAAACAAATTTTTTTAACAAAAACATCCATTTTCTTAATAAATTGAGTGACTGAATCGGAGTTCAATCACGTCGACTGAGAAGTAGCATTTTCGTTGATAGGTTCTCTAAAGCTATCTCTATATTGTGTCAGAAAAATGAAACGAAATAAACTAAAGGAAAGGCAGAGCCTCAACGCAACGAAACCGGGAACCAAACAGTGAGTGGTCAAAGCGATGCCTTTCCACCAAGATCTTTAGTACATAAAAAGTCCTTTTGTCCAGCCATACGGACTCGAAAACGAAAAAACAAAACAAGTTTACATCGATTTTCATTATTCCATTAAGCTGGTAAAAGATGATTGGATGATGAGAAGAATGACTCACTGTTCTTGTTTTAGTCATGTGTTTATGTTTGCAGTTGTAATCGGCATATGAATTAGAAATCGTAACTATGTTACTTTAATTAAAAATGAAACAAAAATTAAAGAAATTTATTACGTTCTCCATTCCAATAGACTTCAGAGTAGATTATCACCTTCATTTTCAGATCTGGTAACACCACACGCAATTCGATTCCACTCGAAGTCTCCCATAAAGTGGATCGACTTCGGTCCTTTTTCTTGAAACATCAACATACTTCTTGAAACATAAACATTGAGTACGTGGATTGACGTTCACATATCAATAGCAATTCATGAAATAATTAAAACCGGGTTCCCCCTAATGTACCCCTATCCATAATAAATTTTTCTCTTTCCCATAAGCGAACTCCTTTGATTCAGAAAAATTAAAGCGAAACAGACTAAAAGAAAGGCAAAGCATCAACAAAAACCGAACAAAGAATGGTTACAAAGAGCCTTTCCATCAAGATCTTCGGGACATAAAAATAGTCCCTTTGTCCAGCCAAGCAAGACTCGAGAACAAAAGACAAAACGGGAAAAACAATTTTGTCTTTGTATTGAAAGGCAGCGTGGATCTATGACACGTCTCGGAAAATCCAGTTAAGCTGCAGATTCCACGCATTAGAAGAAAATGGAACTTTTTTCGTCTTTGTTGAAGCGTTTCTGTAAAGGTGGCATAATCATGTATTGTGAATCTTCAGGGGGAGTCAAAAAAACACTCAAATGGGACGAATTTTCCAAAAAGAAACGGTTTTTGTAGTTTTTAGATAAAGAATTATAACACAGGACAATGAACAGATGATTATGCAAAAAGATAAAATCTGGATGGTATAAGGGATTTGGAAACAAATTTTAGAGGATTTGAGTTATCGATCTGTCATTGTTGCAATCTGTAACCTCGTTCGGAAATAGGAACACTATTCCAGGTGAAATATTTTGCGTTTTCGACGCTGTAATGCAGCCTCGCGACCACATTAAGTTTCGATTTAAATATCACCTAAGAAATAACTAAGTCTATGCCTGACATCAAATGGGCATAACAATGTTTAGATCGTGAATAATCCTGCAGAATTAGCATAATCCTACACAATAAACAAAGACGGGAAGAAATAAAATCTGGTATATCTGATCAGGTATTAATGTCACTAATACACTGTATCGCTGAAAACAGAAAACTAGTCAGTTATAATCATCAGTGAATCAATACAATAACTGATTTTATACATATTTTATAATTTAAAATTAGAGCAAACTTCAGTTTCAATCGATGTTGGTTGATTCTCTTCCAAAAAGGAAGATAATTAATCAACTTAATTTAGGATACGTTGTAAGTAAAAATCTTCATATATATTTTTATATTTCATAAAAGATTATCTTTCTTCTTTTAAAAAGAACCCTACATAAAATACAATTTTTGGGGCTGTTTTACTATTCCTCGCGAAGAACTGTTTTCGTATAACACTAACTGACAGCTAAATTAAATAATGTTTAGATAATTCGGAAATTCCATTTTAGCAAACTAAGAAAATGTCCTTCATACTTTTCAGAGTAAGAGTTGAAGAGAATATTTAATTTTGACGAAAAAATTATTACAATTTTACTATATGTCTAGTGATCTAAGAACTTTTTAACCATTTAAAATGTGGAATTTTAAACACATTCTAGAAAGACGTTTCTGGTTGACTGGTCTTGGCCAAGCTGTGCCGAACAACGTCAAGTCAATAGACTTACACAAAGAAAGCTTTACTGACACAGAAAAGAGAGTAGGTTCAATGCCCAGGGAGGAATTGAACCTACGTAGCCTAACACTCGTAGGTTGCTAGCGCAGCGGGCAAACCATGATCATGTGGACCCCTCAACAAACGTAGGATTTGCCATTACCGTTTAGTATTATTTTAAAAGGCTTTTTGTTTACTTAAAGTATACTTTCAGTCTTCCGTGTCTGGACAAGAGTCAAGTCAAAATGGCGATCTCTCATAATTTCAATTTGAACATTTCTCCTTACAAATATTCAGGAAGAAAAAGCATGCCATGATACAAATAATTATAATTTAGATTCGTAGATTTATTTAGTTTTGATTTTAAGCATACATTATTTTTTAAATTATAATGATACATGACTTCTTTGATGCCATCAAAAGTCAGACTTAAGCCCTTTTGCCCTGACATTGAAGAAATCTGGATAAGAGGTGTAGGTAATTGAATTTACGTCTCACTGGCCACTTTAAAGAAACACGTATTTAAAAATACTTCTTTTTATTTCTGTAAAATTGGCTCGACCCTCGTTCCTCTCGGGATACTTTGCTTTTTTCTTGTCTACCAAGTGCGACATATCGGTGTAAATTGCAACTATAGATTCTTCTTTTTTTCAATTTAAAATTCATCAAATCAAACAGTAATACTTTTTCGGAAAAAATTGTCTTTCAAAAGTTCACTCAACGTTTCAAGACACTGAACATTTTCAAAACAATATTCAATGTAAAGATCCACAGTAGCGGAGAAGCATTATATGGATACGAGACAACATGCTGACTGCTAATTGGCCTTCAAACACGTATTTTAAAGAATTTTTTTTTTATTTCTGTAAAAAAATTGGCTCACCCCTCGTTCCTCTCTGGATACATGGCTTTTTATTGTCTCCTAAGAAGTGAGGTACATCGGGGTGAACTGCAACTAGATTCCTTATTTTTTCCAATTCAAAATTCGCCAAATTTAACAGTAATACTATTTCGGAAAATAATTGTCTTCAAAAAGTTCATTCAACGTTTAAAGACGCGGAATATGTTCAAAGAATATTCAGTATAAAGATCCACAGTAGCGGGGAAGAAATATGGATACGAGACAACATGCTGACTGCTCGCTGACCTTCAAACTCCCTTTCGTCAGTTTTTTCACTTCGCTTCAACTTTCTTTTTGTTCTCCCCTGCCCTACATAATACACAGCCGAAACGGATCATTAAGTACTGCACTGGAGACTAAAAATAATTGAGTTCGTAAGCGTCTTCCCAATCAGCAAATCAAAAAATAAACTTCACTTCATAACTTTCTGGTTCAATCGCTGAAGGATGATGGTTCACGGCGTAAATTTATATCGGATGCATTGTCCCCCAATTCTCTCACTTGAGTTCATTTGACGATCATCGATGGAAACAGAAGCAGTATATTTTTGCCACCTTATCGGCGATGGGTAGTTAGATATGTGTGCTTCACACTTCACGACTTCTTGCATCCATTAGGGATCTTTCAACACCTGGGGAAATTAATGATCGGACCGTTTCTATCCCTGTACCAGATTTCTTATCCGCACTAAAACCAAAGCAATCTATATAGGAAACTAACACTGCCACCAGTGACGTAGCGTAACATTGATAACTACGGACGTAAATATATTGGTTGGTTGGTTGGGTTTTTATGGTGCAAGGGCCACACATGGCCAAGCCACTAATATTAGATCGGAACCATAAAAATCTAATGCTTAGCGAAAGGCAATCTTTATTCAAATATATTCACCGTTTTTTCTTTTCTCTATGATACAAATAATTCCTATCCAAGTAACCCTCCAATTTGTTTCGACGAGATATCTCGTCCAAGATCTAAACAATTTTGCTTCAAGATATCTCGTCCAAAAAGATCTGGACAATTTTGCTTCAAGATATCTCGTCCAAAAAGATCTGGACAATTTTGCTAATGACAAGATATTGGCGATTTTTTACTGACGACGAGATCAAGATCTGGTCAATTTTGCTCTAATAACGAGATATCTCGTCCATCAAGATCTGGTTAGTTTTGCTAATGGCGAGATACCTTGTCGAGACCAACACCAGGAGAGTTAAAGAGCGCAAAAAGCATGATTGCCAACTCTGTGAATGATCCAAGTACTGCCTTTGAAGCTCGAGGTTTTTACAAAAGCAGCAAAATGATTTGATTGGTTGAATTGGGTTTTATGGCGCAAGGATCATATTTGGCCAAGTTGCGACACACACAAGACTGACAACATCAAGTAATGGACATACACACGCAAAAGGAAAGCTTTACTAACACAGAAGATGGAAATACACCCAAGTGGAATCGAACCAACTAGCAGGTCTCTAGTTGTAGGCGGCGCAATTGGGCCAATCCAATGATCCACTGTCAGAATTTGACGAGACAATCGAAAGAATTCAGAAAAAGCGTCTAAAATGACGACTGGATCTACTAAGTAAGGCGTCAGTTTCTATTTTAACGTCTTTGATTTCCACCGAATAAAGCGAATCAGAGCACAAAACATGCAACGGCAAGTTATGAGCATACAACACGTAACAGGTAAGCTTTACTAACACAGAAATACAACCAGGGACAAATCGAACCTGCGCTGCTTACTAGTAGGTCGCTAGCTAGTCGGCAAACCCACTGAGCCATGGTCAGATTTAGCACGAAACAAGCGGTAGGTAGTTGAATTAACGTCGCACTGGAGCAATGCAACGGGCTATTGGCGACGGTCCGGGATCAAACCAAACCCGAAGGGAAAGATCCGAGGACAACACGTAATTTTGAACCACGGTCAGATGACGAGGTCACACCTGAGCAAGTTACCCCAATCTCCAAAATTCCACACCACGCCAACATCAGGACATTTACGGCCACGACAGATTTAACGTGCATCAGCCCCCTTTGTACACGACGGTCTTTGGATGGATTCGAACTCGCAACCCTCCGATTGATAGTCCGTTACTCTTCCAACCGGGCTACCGCGGCTCCGGCCCGGGCTCAATCCCAAAAAGAAATTTCCGAGGACAAAACCTCATCATTTTGAACAACGGTTGATGGTGACCACAAACAACCGAGAGAACAGAAAAAGACATCCAAATTGACGACTAGATCGCAAACCACGATTGTGAAAACGAAATTTATAGGTGCAAAATACGATTAACGAGCCCTATTTACGAACAATGCAGCAGACATTCTGTTGATTTGACCATATCATGACTTTACAGCCGGTATAATTACAGCCATTTTAGAAAAACAAATTTACGATACATTTTATCTACAAGTAGCAACTAGCCTGTCATCAAATAAAAAAATTTACGAACCTGAAGACAAGATCCGGAACAATGTTCATTTGAATGCTTTGTAAGTACTTTAAAATGAATACTAAACTTTGAGTACAAAGAGTAAGAACAATATGACCAATAAAGCAACGGTTAAAAAATTACGGTCAGCAAAAATAACTTTAAAAGGCCTCTTATCGTATTCTACTTTTTATGCCACGTTCAATAGAATACTGAGAGATGTGTAATGGTTATTATAGACATTAATGAAATATTTTGTTCTATTGTCTCAATAGATTTATGCAGTGAATCGGCATTAATAAGATATAATTTGAGGATGTATGGCCATGAAATTAGTTTATTCCTTCACTAATTGATACTCAAATCGTATGATGTATTTAAATATATTTTCCTAAATTTAAAAGTAGTTTCTTATTAATAACCAGGGTATAAAAATCGTGATTCTCTAAATCATAAAAATCGGATTTATTTTATTTAAATCAGGATTTTTTATTTAAATCGGAATTTCATGATTTTAATTAAACCCTTGCTCACACAAATTTAAACTTCTTGGATGAGACATGCAAATCAGTTTAGTTTGTAGATAGTTTTGATTTATGTTAAATATTAATGCTTACGATGAATAAAATTAATGTATTAGGAAATATAGCAGGGTAAATTTTTGAAAGATTAAAAAGCGTTATAGGAATTAGCAAAGTTAATCACACGAGAGTAAATAGAACAGCACAACAAAATGAAAATATTAAAATTCCCAATTATAAAGATTTATATGCAAAATTGGAATGTTTTTCTGATACTGCAGAAAAACTTTTTCATTGTGACTAAGTATCATTATTTTTTCATAAACACTTTTAACTTATTGGAATAAAATAACGTATCATGTTCTCATAGTTATTTCATTTTAAATATTTATAAACTTAATACAGAAAGGAAAAGGAAATTTAAAATCACTTGAATTTAATTATCATTAACAATCACTGATTTAGCAATCACTCATGTTTTTAATAAAAATCACTTGATTTAAATCGGCCATACCCTGTTAAAAACCCATAACACCTTTCGCAAATTAAAAATTTCGTTCATTAACTGTCAGCTAAGTAGCACATTAAATTCCTCTTGGAGGGTTGATTGGTTTGGTGAAGCTGTGCCATACACAAGACATAACATTAAGTATTGTGTAAAACTATTCGAAGGGACGCATCTGGTCGGCGGCAGGATAAACCTATTCGGCGGGCAGTATCTGATCTATGGATCGAGTAAACCTATTCGGAGGGCAACATCTGATCTAAGGTACGGTAAACCTATTCGCTAAAACTCCTTTATCTTACGCGGCGTGTGTCAAACTACAACCAGGACAAAGCTATTTCGTACATGGATGAAAATGCGATTAGATTGAATTAATTCATTAGCTTTTACAGACCACCAGGTTTTAAGTAAACGAATGTTGTTGGACTCCGGTAATCGAGGTTCTTCTACTTATATACTTACAAGATGCTTTTTAAGGGGAGAAATAAAACTAATCAACTAATACAATCTGACACCATCAGATATTCTCATTCTCTAGTTACCTTCGTCTGAATAAGCAAATGAAGCATTTCAGCTGGCAGCAAAACAAACGAAACTATTCTGCTTCTGATAACTATTAAGGTAATCAATTTGGAGTAAGGAATCGGTAGATTATAATCAGAACGAATTGGCCGATAATGCGTCTATCTAGTATGGCACGAGTCTACATTCGTCCAAATTACTAAATCATGCCATAAAATTCTATCTATCCATAGAATCTATAAGGATAGGTATCTGAACTGACCCATAAATCGTAATACAGAGGATCCGGTCTAAATTTTGACATTTATGTGAGCATACAATAATTGTAAGAATTGGGGAGGCCAACTCCAGTAAAAATATCTAGTTCCATTTTCTTCGCATGATAGGATAATTAACTCATTAATGTCTAGTAGGTCTTTAACCTATGTCCTGTTGAATCCGTCATTTCATGTCAACTATAGAGGTAATCTTTCTATTCCAGAAAATTGGCACTATCCTATAAAGGTAGGTAGTTAATTGACGACATTGGAGCAACACAGAGGGCTATTGGCGAAGGTCCGAATCCCGCAAGGAAATATCAAACTATTCTACAATATAAAGAGAAACTTGGTTGTTGGGTTTTATAGCGCAAGGACCATATTTAGCCCTGATATGCCAAACACAAGACAGACACTTGATTCTTAATGTTGAATGGAGACAAAATTTCAATTATATTAAGTCATGATTACTTGATTAAAACTAAATCATCATTAGTTAAAGTAAAATTAAAACTAATCAATCGTTACTCATTAGTCACGATTGATTTACTCATTAGTCACGATTGATTTTTAGTTATAAGTTTTCAATCATTACTCAGATTAAACTTTGTCCAATACTGGTAGAGTATTGTTGGTTAGTCAGTTTTGAGTTCTATGACGCAAGAGCCATATTTGGTCAAGCTGCGCCAAACACAAAACAACGAGGGAAGAAAAAGAAAGCAAAAAGCATGATAAGCGAGGATAAAACAGGACAGATCACTCGGGATTTCGTGATTGTGATGCTCGTACACCCCTTTAAGATGCGCCCCTGAGGGCAGAGTATTGTTACCGAACGTGCTTTTTGCAATAAAGGTATACAAATAAGTTCATCTAAAATGCGTCACCAATGGTTCTATATCGGTATTGACACACGTACAACTCTCGGAAATTTCAAATTTGTTAATGTGGCCCTCTGAACTGAAAGGTTGAAGACCCTAATGTAGAGCCATCGGTGATGAATCCTGCCACAAATGGCATATAGACCATGAAGGTAGCGAAATTGAGTTTCCCTTTCAGCAATGTAATTACTTTGTTATTGGGCTGCATGACAGGTTGTTTGCAGAATGCAAGAAACATCGAAAGACAGGATAAACAAAAAATCAGCTCATTGAACAATTGTTCCCGTGAGCTGGATGAGATCCTACTTCACCAACACGGCAGTGGAGCACTCAAGGGGATTGACAGATGGGCCATCCAGAAACTTCCAAACACAAATACAATTTTAGCATCAGTTCGTGGTCTAAATAGTGAGTGATTGATGGACTTCAGCCACGTCAAAGAAAAGTTTAATTTCCACTAATTTCAAAACATTAATTTGTGTTTAGGGCATTTGCTAAATAATTTTACAGAGTTAAAGAAAGGTAGGATTGGTTAGTCGTTTGATTGTTTGGGGAGTTTTATAGAGGGAGACATTTTTGGCCAAGCTACGCCAAACAGACAATAAAGGAAAAATGTCGTGAAAGGGGGAAAAGAGGAATGGAGAACAGAATAGTGGGATGGAATCAGATAAAGATCGTTTGGTATCCCGGGAGCGCGACGCGCGTGTTTACTAAAGACAGTAAACCCCATGGAAAAAGAAAATATCACTAGCGTACCTCGGTTTGTCATTAGGTTGAATGGGGTTTTATGGCCGCAAGAGCCATATTTGCTCAAGTTGCGCCAAGCAAAAGACAAAAATCAAGTAATGTACATATACAGTAATACCCCAACTTTACGCGGTTGATTTTTTCGTTTGGTAACACGCTATCTTCAGTGTTTCTCTTACTGTGATTACGCATTGGACACGTTTCGCGCGAACTCTACGTGCACGATTACAATTCTACGATCGACGAAAGTTAAAATTGTTTTGTTATACGTTTTCTAAACCCTTAAAAACTATGTCGTCCAAACGAAGTAAATCTGATCTTGGGATGAAATTTCCAAAAAAAAAAACATTGATTGGTGTCTGGAAGAAACTTTGTCCATTTTTTTTTCAAAAACGAGACGGAAACAACGCCAGAAACTGCTCATGTGATAGAAGTTGTTAATCTTGCCAGGCAATTAGATTTGGAAGTCAATGGTGATTTTTACGAGCTGTTGGATTCACATAGTCAGGAGCTGACAATTGATGAGCTCATAGAGATGAGTGAGCAAAACGTCGCTGAAGTATCCGACACTTCAGACCCAGTTCCACCAGAAAAGCACATGACAATTGGAAGCTTGACAGGTCTCAGCTCAATTGGAAAGGGCTTAAAAATTTTAGAAAACAAACTCCAACGAAGAACGCGTTATAGCTACAAAGCAAAGAATAAAAAATTATTAGCTTGCTACGAAGAAATTCTGCGTGAAAAAAGAAGGCATTATATCGTCAGACGAATTTATTAGATTTTATGAAGCCATCGAAATAACTTTTTTACGCAACTCATTTTTTTAAATATTTTGTATTAATATGTATAAAGAATTGAAATTCTATTAAATAGTTTTCTTCTAAATTAGTGTTTTTGTTAGTCCTTGGTCCCAATTAAACAATTTATATGCAAAGTTGTACCCCGACTTACGCGAATTCGACTTAAGCGATTTTCGTCGAACCCACCTATCGCGTACTGTACACAAGTAAATGTTTAACTGATACAGAAGAGAGAAATACAACCCAAGAGAAATCGAAACTGCGCAGCCTACAACTCATAGATTGATAGCGCAGTCGTCAAACCTAAGCCACGTTGGATTCATGGGTAAAGTAAGCTTCAGCCACACTATACTCATTTAAGCGTCTAGAGGTTCTTTAGATACTTAACCGCAGGAAAAAGGAAACGTTCTTATTGTGAGGAGACAAGCTACCTAAAGGTCTGGTGGGGTCAAATTCCACCCTTACCCATTACTGTAGCACCAGAACGAACAATGGGATATGGGCTAGCAGATCGGTAGAAAGTTGCCTAAAGTGGATGTGAAACAGGAAATAATACGAGTCATGTAGTCTGTTACGTCATCGGTCTTAGATAAGCATAGTGGTCTGTTAAGATTCCGGAACGACTGCTTCAATGTCCTATATCATAAAATGTGTGCATAAATTTGGAAAAGAATTGCCTTGGTTGATCCATCCGGAAAAATGTAGCCGTCAAATGGGTAAAATATGAAGTTATAACAAAATATATAATTTAATTGACAACAATTATAAAGACATTACAAAATTGGCCTGGGTTATATTTTAAGGGACTAAGACTTAAAAAGATAATTATTCCTAAGAAACTGCCCTGGTCTATACCAGTGGTTCTCAACCTTTGTACGGCCCAGTAATTTTTTCCTTTATAAGACGAGGGGCCAGTTCCAAAATATTTGTCATAAATACCTTTCCAATTTGTTTAAGTTCATACATTTAACTAACATAAATATGACATAACCATAAAGAGTATAAGTACACTTATGTGCATGACAAATATCAAATTACGCTTAAATTAAAATCACTGGACTGATGAAATCTTGTTGCGATTGCAGTTTCCTCAGACCAACATTTAAATAATCTGTGAGTGCAGATTTTTATTGATATATTCCATTCTTATCACCAAAAATTTATATTTCTTGCCCCAGAAACACCTTCAATACGAGAACAGTTGCATATTTCATAGATATGTAACACAAAAACCCCTCTCGTATTCCCCCTTAACAATCTCCCATCTTTTTCATATTTTAAATCTCTACAGACCAATTACTTTTAAAAAACACGTCACTCAGGTATCGAAACAGGTACTTATATATTGCAATGCGAACTTGCGAAGAAACAGTATTCAGTATAAGATTTGAGAATCGGAGACTGCTCTGATCTTCAATTTTAAATGAAAATTTTCTTTTTAATTCCTAGCTGATTGGGGGGTCACTGACGTTTGCTTCAGATGTTTTAATTTACATTCTTGGTCTGAGCTTTACCATCATCAATCTTTTTCTCCTTCTGACTATATCCACAAAAAATGTATTCATAAAAAATGCTTATAAAGAAAATTACAAATCCCAGGAGAATCTTTCATGGACAGTATAATTGATACTAGGCCCTATACCGAGCGGTTGAAAAACACTGGGTTCTACTTTTGAACTATTAGGGGTGCCATATATACACCCTTCTTCACCAATATGCTAAGGATTTTCACATCATTACCATCTGAATTTATGCCTCTAGACTTCTAGCATCGTTCGAACGCTTAAGTCAACCACGACCAGCCTTGTTTTCAATTCAAGTACAAGGGGAAAAATGCTGTAGTCATGTCATAACGAGGAACTTATTTTATTATTTATTGTGATCTTTAACAAGTTAGGTCTCTAGTAAGAAAAACATTTAAATTGCTGTTTAAAATAAACTCTTGTCTAATGCCTCATAATATATCCATTGAAAGCCCTACCTGCACCTTGGACGCATCATACTCGGTAATTTCCCTGAGGCCCTGTCTCTAAAAATTTCCCATACATAAAACAATGTTTTATTTAATTTTTCCCAACCCACAATCTTGTCCTAAATGGGAGGATCGGGGGATCAATTGTGAAATTTGAAGGAACGAAATTTCACCCCAAATTAGAGACAATTCTGTCAAATTGGGATTTGACAGAAATTCAAAGCACAAAAGTAAGTCGAACTCGATATTTCACACAAAATGGTACCAAATATATGCAAAAACAAGTAATTAAACTTTTTTTATAGTGTTTTGTATGTGGGTTTTCTTGAAAATTAGTGTAAAAGAAGGTGACAGTCAAGAAACCACTGATTACGATGTTTGTCTTTCATGGTTGTCACAGCTTCGTACTAAAACTTCGAAATTGGCTTCCCTTGAAAATTTTCTGCCCAAAAGAATCCTGAAATTTTTCCCATACGGATGATTGGAAAGCCAAGTTCTTTCCATGTGACTTTTGGAAGGTATTTAATTAACGTTGCACTGGAGCAACACAATGGCTATTCGTGACTTCTGGAAAATCAGAAGTTGGAAAGTTGAGACGAAATTTATTCACTTTAAGGCAAGCCACATATTGATCGAAATCAGTCCTGACATAAAATTGGCTGAAATGCGCATGCGTACCGACGTGTTTTCTGTACAGACGCGGAGTACGGATCCACAGCCAGTGTTTCACCACATGCTGCACCAGTATGAGGCCGGTCTTAAATGTTCGAATGCAATCTAATTTCTCAGTGTTTATATTTTACAAACCAGTCATGTCAGTTGTTATCGCTTTATCAATTATCTTAATTCTTTTATTCAAACGAAGTAATCCATTTATATAAGTTATGAAGGATAACGACATAAAAATTAGTTTTTTCTTGTTAACCTGTTCGTTAAGCGAAGTATATTACGGTTTATCAAAACTAAAACACGGAAAATCCAACAAACGGAAGTGAACTTTAATAAGGTTAAATTTCCACTACACTTCACTGTTGAGAAGTGGAATCAGTTATGAAAAATTCAACACGCAATACAGGTTTCTGAAAAAAGTGTAATCAGAAGTAGATCATGTTTTCCCCCCACGGGTCGGATTCAAAGTCGAGAAAGGCACGAACTGAATAATTTTCTCATCAGTAGATGACTGTTTTAAGTCAAACTAAATAGTAAATAAGCCAGTTTTGGAGATTTCTTCATTTATCATAAAACAATTTTCAATCAAATGATTTCGTACTTCCTAGTCAACAGTGTTGCATAAGTTTAAGTATATATCGCGAGCGGTCAACCATCAATTAAATTTAATAGTTCAAAATAAAATGTGTTCCCCTTGCATGCAATACATGTCAACTGTAAAACAAACGATTTCGTACACAAAATTATTTGAAAAAATCGTGATCAAACTCATGATATATATATATATATATATATATATATATATATATATATATATATATATATATATATATTACTTGCAACAAATATTTTCCATAATTTGGAAGATTCTTCTCCATATACTAATCTAATAACCTAATTAAAGTAGTTTTCAAAACAAATTTATGAGATTTTCAGTGTAAACAAATCAGACGGGATGCAACTAAAATAGTCCTGCGTTAATATGCGGCTAAATAGTAATTGCGTTACCCAAATGCTCAAGTCCGGGATTACCTCAAATTGTAGCTTTTATCACCGTTTGGTGTTTAAATTTAATTTCGTCGACCAATCAACTATCATGCATCAATTCGGAAAAACATTCTTTGGAATTTCATTGGCGAAATGCTGAAATCACATTCGATGGTTGTTGGCTGTTTTTAGGTTTTATGGCGCAAGGCCCATATTTGGCCATAGTACGCCATAAAAGACAACTTCGAGTAAGAAATGTTGTGAAAGGGGGGAAAAGGAATTCAGGAATATAATAATAGGATGAAAGCAGAAAAAGATCGCTTGGATATCCTTAGAGTGCGACCCCCGTGTTTACTAAACCTCATGAGAAAAGAAAAGGTAACTAAGATACCTCGGGTTTGTGAAGCCAGTGCACACCTAAAAGACGCCCCTAAGAGCGAAATCGTATTTGAAAACCAAGCCAAGAGACCCAAATCACGATCGGAATAAGACCAGGAAACATTTATCCCTGTAGAAATATTACCGCTAATATTTAGCTTGGCAAAAAATGCATCATACTACTGTTCTGTCTGTCTTTAATTATACCAGACGTGTATTCGCATATTATTCCCAGTTTTTTTAAATAGATTTTATCTACAGCAGGTTCCCCACACTTTCAGAAAAGAAATATGATGTATTTTAAGGCCTCTCCAAGGCAATTTTAAGTCTACATACTACAGATCGAAGTAGAATAGCCCGTGAGAATGCACAGATGGGAAAACTCACGAATTCCACGGTTGGATTATTTCAGACCAAGTAAAGATACCTGGTCAAGGTCAAGTGTCATTAAGTAGCTAAACGTGGAAGAAAAAGTAAACACTTTAATTAAAAGTAAGAAAACATTAATCATTAAAATATATCGCCATCAACACGAAAATGAAACAGAATTAAAAATATATTGATATAAGTATTGACTTTAAACGGTTGGTATTTTACGGTGCACTGGAGCAACACAACGAACAATCCCGAAGTGTTGGTTGTTTCTATGGCACAAGGGCCATATTCAATCACGAAGGGAAAGATCTCAGAACACATCGTAATTTTGAACGACGGTCAGATGACGAGACCAACATCTGAGCTGCCACCTAACTCTCCAAAACTTCCCCACCACGTCAATGTGAGAACATTTTAAGCCACGAAAGATTTAAGGTGAACCAGCCCCTACGTGCACGACGGTCTTTGGTTGGATCGTGTTTCGAACTCGCAACCTTTCATTTGCTACTCCGCGACTCTAGCAAACACGGGTTACCGCAGTTCCCGACTTAAAGGGGAAGTGGCGCAGTTTAAAAAATAAATATATGTAGGACAAAAGATGAAAGGCATAAAACCAAGTGGGTTACCCAAAACTTTAAAATGGATTTAGATCAAAGAAATGTGACAGCCATTTTTCTTGGAATTCCAAGTCTCATATCACTAGAGACGAGCAGATTTTACTACATCTAATCACCAAAATCAGTTTTCTGGAATAAATGGGTTACTAATGTAAGTTTTTTTTGCAACTCATCACACTAAGCCCCGGACTTTTAGGTTTTAAAATCATATACTAGGTTTTCCAACTTATGTTTTAGGTTTTTAAATGGTTTCTTTGATTTTCATAGATTCAAATAAAAATAACTTTAGATCGCGTAATATCATAAGATTAAGGCAATTTTTCTATAAATTAATATGGTACGTACCCGGTTTTTGTATTTTTTATGATATTGTAAAATTTGCAATTTGTCACAGATGTAGAAGGATGACAACCAAAAGTACGATTTTAATTCGATAATTAATTACATATAACTAAACGTATACTTAAAAACAGGTACAGAATTTACGCTAACAGTTAGGGTTGAGTTTTGTTCTGATATGGAGCAAGATTAGCCAAAAACTTGTATTGATGTTAACCGAAAAAAAACTAAACATCGTTTTAGGTTTTTAGGTCATAAACCAAAAATTAGGTATTTTTAGGTGCTATAAACTGTAAGTATTTTGTTCAAGACAACTCAAATCGCATAAATGCATCAACAGATTTGAAATAGGGGGCATAGAACAAAATAGGTAAAAACCTTAGAATACGGGGCTTACTCATTACCAAAATCACAATATTCAGAACAAATTAGTCACTAAAGACAGGTAGCAGTTTCAGCTACTCCCCATTGCCAAAACCAGAATTAATAAGTCACTAAAAACAAGAAGTTGTTTTCACTACACCACATCACCAAAATCAGTCCTCTAGAATAAATTAACCTCCACTTACAGCATCGACTACACCACGAACAAATCACAAATCAATTTCAACCCATCGCAACGAAAAACGCCGAAATAGACAAACAAATCGGTTGACATCGAATACGAGCAGAATACCAATCAGCCAATGGCCGAATGAAGAAAAAACGCCGCAGAAATAATGCCGACAGACCTTAGTAGGAAAACGTGAGCTTCATTGAAAAACAAGGCTAACTGCAGTTCAAAGAACCTTAAAGATGGGTAAACAAAAAAGCTCTGGAGACGACGGAAAGGAACCGGTAGGTCGTCATACGATGCACAGACGTTGGCAGCCGTTTTAGAAAGCTCATTCAAACTTTAATGGACTTCAGGAATTTTGTTTGAATTGAAATTCATTAAAATTTATTTATGGTATAATGTTCGTGAGGAAGATGTGAATTGAGTGATATTTTTATTTCATGAAAAATAATCGTAAAAAAACGTTAGCCATCGGGAAATAGGAAAACGTATGTACAGTAGACCCTTGATTATCCGATGTAATATGGACCGAGGCCAACCTCATATAATCCAAAACACAGTTGGTTGGTTACTTGGTTTGGTTTTGCGGCCAGGGGCCATATTTAGCAAAGTTTGCGCCGAACATAAGACAGAAAGAATCAAGTAGGTAGGTATTTTAATTAAAATCGGATTTATTTGATTTAAATCAGGATTTTTTTTATTTAAATCGGAATTTTATGATTTTAATTAATCCCTTGCTCACATAAATTTAAACTTGTTGGATATGAGTCATGCAAATCAGTTTAGTTTGTAGATAGTTTTGATTTATGCTAAATATTGATGAATAACATTAATGTATTAGAAAATATAGCAGGGTAAATTTTTGAAAAATGACGAGGCAACACCTGAGCTGGCACCGCACTCTCCAAACTTCCACACGCCAACGTGAGGACATTTGAGGCCGTGAACATGACGGTCTTTGGCTGGACCGAGTTTCGAACTCGTAATCCTCCGGTTGCTCTTCCAACTGGGCTACTGCGGTCCAGACAATGAGGGAGAAAGAAAAAGCAGAAGGGTAGATTGAAGGTAAGGGTAAAAATGAAAGAGGAAAGATCACTCGAGTACCTCACGGTTGAGATGCCCGTGATGATACTCGAGGAGTCACACCTTAAGATGTGACCCTGAAAGTCTTGACTTGTAGAGATGTCTACAGCTAAGTGGACTAGATGTTAACTTCGGTAGGTCTGTAATTCTCTCATTTTCCCGCCATTTTAAAAAAGGCTGCAGCTTGGATCTTCCAGATTTGCCAGAATAACTCGCAATTGATCCTTTCAGGCTCCTTTTTAACTTGGAGTGAAAATTGATTTGTATTTCATTGGTTTTGCCGAAAAAGACACGGCGAATTGTGTCGACTTGTCTAAAACTAAGCATTAGATTTTTTGCTTTGGGTTCAACCAAGCATCCTCAGTAATCAACATTACTGCCAAAGACAACTAATTTAACATCCATCCAGAAAATCACCCTCTATAACAGTGATTCTCAACCTTTTTTTCGTCGCGGCACACTTTTAACGATTTCAAAATTTGGCGGCACACAAAGAAAAAGATAAGTTTAAAAGTTGTTTACTTACCTATAATACACTGTGTAAAATAGTTTATGATAATAATTGTGAATGTAAAATAAAATAATATAATATGTACTACAAAAACAACAGTACGTTTATTAAGGGATTAATTACAAGGTAATAATAAGAATACTTTTAATGAGAAATTTGAGCTTGATGTTTTTTGATAATTTCATTTGTATTTGGTCGTAAAAATGGCAATGCTACTCTTATATCGTCTTCTACATTTAACAGTCTCGATCTTTTTTTCGTTTTTATGTTGGTTAATACTAAAAATCCGAATTCACACAAATAAGATGTAGAAAATTGTAATAATATTTTTAAAGCTTTCTTGGCTATCATGGGATAATCGCATCTAATGTTAATCCAAAATGAATTAATTGATTCTTCCGAATATTTTAAAATTAAATCTCGATTATTAGAAAGCGAAATTAGTTCTTCCTTTTCATTCAAAGTTAATTCAAATACAGAAGTATTCGTTATCACAAATGGATTACGAACCCAATCAAATTTTTTTTATATCTAAATTTGGGAAATAATGAATAATTCTCTCCTCTAATGTTGTCAAATGGTCAATAACAATTTTATGAATAGTTTTATTAAAATCTTTTGGGACTGACTCAAACTTTTCCAAATTGCCTTCCTGAGCTTTATTCTTCCATAAAGTTATTTGTTTTTGGAATCCCACCAGTTTATCTGTTGAGTTTAATATATTTTCTTTCGGCCCTTGCATATTTGAATTTATGTTATTAAAAATAACAAAAATGTCTGATAAGTAGGCTAGTTTAGCACACCATATATTTCATCTTCCAACAAATGAACAAAATCATAATTTTTATTTTCTAAAATTTGGCGACACACTCTAAGAATTTAGCGGCACACAAAAGTGCCGCGGCACAGTGGTTGAGAATCACTGCTCTATAACATTACAATTCGAAACGATACTTTGCAGAAAACAGCAAAATCTCTTCCTCCAGAAATAGAAAATAAAAACAACTAACATCAATATATCCCCGAGGATTTCAACTACACAATCGCGCCATGCCATCCACGACCGGAACAAGTGGGAATGTGATCCCATATCGAGAGGGGGTTCTGTGATCCCCTCCGTACCCCCCAAAAAATTCTTCCCGACCTCACGCACTCAAGAATTCCAGAGGGGTTTAAGTTTCCAAGAATGGTCTCGATGTTGTTTCAATGCGATTTACAAGTTCCTTGTATTATTGATGGCGTGGTAATAACTAAGGTTTGCCCGATTTCTCTACAATAAACTAGATGTTACATCCACTGGAGACTAGTAAATTCCATTGTCAAAAGAAACATTCCATATAATTTGGCTTTCTAAGAACTATTGGAATGAAATAAAATTTTGGAATTCGGATTTAGGTGTTACACTTTCCACTCTTATTACCAATTTAAACTGTCCTCGTTTTTATTACTATAGCTCTAGATTTTCCACCTCTTTTTCGGACCAGATTGTCTCTTGTGCTCTTTCGGAACGTGAATTGAACTCCTAATTGTATTCAATTACTTAAATTCTATCCTTTATCTCGTTTATTTCCCTCTTCCTTCTTGTGTTAACGACACTTTCTTTAACTCCTATATTTTATTGCAATTTTACTAATTATAATTTTTTTTCTATTTATCATGATGTGGTGGCAAGTTGTCATCAGTTAGGTATTCCATAAGTGATACGTCCGTTCCGGGGATTTAATTCAGAATTCAGGCTATAAAAAATATTTTAAAAGTTAAAATTATTAAAAGTTAACTACATGATAAATCAATAAACACGTCAATTTTGTTACATTTTTCTAATCTGTGGCTTTCACAATCAAAGTCGAGTAGGTTGGTATTTAATTAATGTCATACTGGAGCACGTAATTTTGAACCACGGTCAGATGACGAAGTCACACCTGAGTTTTGGCACCCCGCTTTCCAAACTTCCACACCACGCCAACGTGAGGACATTTGAGGCCACGATAGATTTAACGTGCACAAGCCCCCTTTGTACACAACGGTCTTTGGTTGAATTCGAACTCGCAATCCTCCGGTTGCTAATCCGTTACTCTTCCAACCGGGCTATACATAGTGGAGTAGACAAAGACTGGACTTTCAAAATCATCAATCGGATCTTTCCTTCGGGTCTGATCCCGGACCGTCGCCAATAGCTCATTGTGTTGCTGTAGTGTGACGTTAATTAAAATACCTACCTACCTTCAAAATTATCAAAATCAACCGAAAAATCGATTTTATTTTTGGTTTGAAAATTAATTGATATATATATCAAAATAGATAGCAAAAACAAATTTCAATTGCGATCATGTTTGATGGAGTTATACATTGAACAAAACATGATAGATAAGAATGGTGAGTACAAAATCTCGTTTTTCTTCGATGGAGATTATTTGACATTCTTCTTATTTCGAATTGTTCCCCTATGCATTAGTTTTTTCTTGAATTCCTAAAACTTTTTTGGATGATACTTTCAATCTGTTGTATAAATCTAAATGCAAAATGAGACGTACATCGTGTTTCTTAGTTTTGAAATTTTCGTTTCTGTTGCTTAACCTAATCATTTTCGCAAAATTTTCTGGTGTTTCAGTAGTTTTGTTTAGCATTACAATTTTATGGATACACTTGCCAAATGAGGTTCATTTTATTTGTACGTAAAGAAACTATCATGTGTGAACTAAAGTAAGAATACATTAATTAATACGGGGCGCATGGGATCTATCAATTTTTGCTTAATTTATCAAAAATGTTGCCTATACATATTGTAATAACTTCCGCGCAATTTCATTTTTTGAACGTAACTTCATATATCAACTTTTTAGAGGAAAACAGGCAGTGAAAATCTTATAACAATAGGGTCATAACTTCAATGTTTGTTTTGAAAGACAACCTGTCTTCTTAACCAAACAGTTAAGGTTTTAAAAGCTTGGACATTTTTATTGAATTTATTATTATGCTAATAAATGAATTCAAGGTTTGTTTAGTCTCGAAATTTATTCTATTTTTTGACGTAATGAAACCACTATTTCTGAACAAACTAGGTCCTTGATTTTAATGATATAACTAATTTTACTTTGCATCGAATGATTCATTGCTTTTTGATTATTTTCCTCGTCATACATCCTTATAAAATAATTGAGGGAATTGAAGGCAATTTTATAATTGAATGAATTCAGTTTGTCCTCGATAACCTAATTAATTCCATGAGGTAATTTAATAAAAAATAAAATTCGTTTTTGGAAAGGGGTAAAGAAAGTTGCTCTCAATGACCCAGACCAGCGACTTTCAACCTGTGTGCCGCGGAACGCTTGTTGTTTTCGGGTTTTATGGCGCAAGGGCCATATTTGACCAAGCTGCGCCAAACACAACAGACAACACAATAAAGGAGGAAGAAAAAGCAAAAAGTAGAAGGGTAAAAATGAAAGGGAGGAAAGATCACCCGGGTGCCTCGGGATTGTGTGCTCCTTAGGGCCTGTAATTCTTTCGGCATACTGGTCTGCAGCTAGAATGGCACTGGTGAGCCTTACGGTAGGTAGGCATTTAATTAATGTCGCACTGGAGCAACACAAAGGGTTGTTGGCGACGGTCCGGGATCAAACCCAAAGGGAAAGATCAGAGGACAACACCACGTAATTTTGAACCACGGTCAGGTGATGAAGTGAGCCTTACAATATCTAAACCGTTTCCCATTCGTAAGATTTATTTCATTTAAAGTTTTTAATTGTGAACCTTCGATGGATGTTTTTAAAAAATACTTCCTAGTAATACTAGTATTTTTAATACCCATATAAATAATTTTACTTATTTTTTATTACAAAATAAACTATTTCAAAAATGACTTTAAAAAGCCACTGGGATAAAAAAGGGGTAAGAATTACTATTATTATTTTCTAAATCAATCAAAATTATGCCTTTTTTGTCAAATATATAATATATTTTTCTGTGCTCCAGAATTTTTTAGTTATTAGTTTGTGTGATATGGGATGAAAAAGGTTTAAAATCGCTGAGACGAATTTGTTAAGCCAATTAAAAATTTGAGTATTTACATATTCCAAATCGAAGCAATTCTAATTGTTTAGATTATAAGAAAGCACCGCCGTGAATTTTCTGCTTTTATATTAAAACTGTCTAATAAAAGAAATATCCAAACTTATTGGTAATCAGTCAACAAAAACCTCGATTAATCATTTCCATAATAAATATTCATTGTATTCTTCAAACTCTCTGAAAATTACATCAAAGTGAAAACCGGACACCAGAGTGAAATTACCTAATACATTCAGAACGTATATTTTGAACATAATTTCAGATATGGAAATATTACGTGCTCATTGGATATAGATGCTGCTCTAACACCCGTCGTGTACGAAAAATTTAATATATCTAAATATCGAACAGAATAATCTAATAAAATTTTTACTTTGGTCCTAAATTTATACCTCTTAACCATAAAACTCCTTCAATCAATAAATCTACTTAAATATCGGTAATTCTAAAAGAATGAACGGGTTCACATTTCATTTTGAGAATGATCAGAAATTTATTTAAAATTAAAAATGATCTGTCCCTATTTTAATAGTTTTCATAAACAAAAGCTTTTTTCAGTAATTTTCAAAGAATATTTATTGCCGAATAATTGATTTCAATTACTCTTGCATGAAAGTTTATCAGAAATATAAGCCAGATCGATTCAAAACAGTAAAAGTTTACGTAAGCCAAAAGATTGAGCATCTTTAAGCACAATTTATTTCTCAATTTGAAATTTGTAGAATTCGTTTTATCCAAAATTTTCAAGATTATAATTAATTAACTAAAAATAAACTTAATTAATAATTAAGTTTATTTTTAGTGATTCACGTTTGTAGATAAAAACAATAAATTATTTTAATTTTGAGTTGAATTGGGGTTTTTTTGTACAAGGGACACATTTGGCCAGTTATTTTGAGTTTATTTAGGTAGGTATTTAAATTAACGTCGCACTGGAGCATCACAACGGGCTATTGGTGACGGTCCGTGATCAAGCCCGAAGGGAAAGATCATGGACACCACGTAATTTTGAATCATGGTCAGATGACGAGGTCACCCCACTCTCCAAACTTCCACACCAGGCCAAATGAGTTTATTTAAAATCATGGAGATATTTTTATCAAATTTGAACTTTTAGTTTAATATCTACTAGTTGCAAAAAAATTCAAGTAACGTGTCGACACCTAGAGAGATTCTTTTATTTTATGTTATTTGAGTTTACTTTTATAAAACAATTCCACAAAAAGGAAAATATATTATTTGTTAATAAAACCCCACGGTCAAGTTCAAATCCAAGGTATTGAACAAAAACTAAGAATTCGAACGATGCAAAATCAACACTACGGTTAGGGCGAACAAAACTTCAGGGTAACCAAGGTAAACAACATGAAACACGTGCAAGATATCTTGTCAACTGAACAACAAAATCTCTATTACACATGATACACTTCAATACCGAACTGAAACTAGCATGTTTATAAAGAAACAAAGCTCACCTGCAATATCCAATGCAAACTTCGTCAACAGATGAGGACATATACTTTCTAAAGATAAACACAGCTCTTGAAAAGCGGGATATCCCTTCTGAGATATTATCGATATTAATCCATCGGTTCGCTTGGCAGGCAAAGTAGCTTCTTCGAGCTGTCGTTTTTCACTTGCACTAATTAATCCAACACTTTCGATCTTCTGGAGTAGTTTAGTTGAATCTAATTCATTAAAATCTTTTTTGTGCCTTTCGAGCAACCGCACCACACTTGTCATGCCCGCCATTTTGTTTGAAACAAACTTTTTCGTTCATTCACTTCACGAGTGAACCTGCGCCATCTGGTGAAGAGTTCCTCAACCTTTGCCAATTCAAATATTTTTTCTGTCCATCTGCTTTGAGTAATTCCAGAGAAATAGTTCCAGCTTACTTGAAGTTCTTTGAGTGGTTTTTATCTTTCTAAAGGTTTGGCAGAAAGTTTAGCCGGTTGGTTCTGACAAAGTAATTACATATGACCCCTAAACTGTTATGGAGTTTTCGCGTTTTCTTTCATTTTCGGATTATGGGATCTACAATTTCGAAGATCGGACCGTACGGACGGACCGGTGTTCGTTCCGGTTGGTTGGGTTTTATGACGCAAGATGCAAAACGGAGCACACGGTTAGATAAACAAGATAAAAGAATAGATGCAGTGTAAAGATAAAACTAATTAAAAAAACAGCAAGATCCAGAAATAAATGTTATAATTTAAACACGGTCCTCAGACAAAAGAGTAAACGTCTAATTTAAAAATTGCAAGATAAAAATGTAAAAATGACGGTAAAAACAACTTCCGGAAATAAATGCTAAAATTTAAAAGCGGTTATCAGAGACTGAAGAAAAACCGTCAAATTTAAAATTAGAAAAATAAAAACTATAGTACAAACAACATGATCCAAATATAAATTGGCGTGGTGTGGAAGTTTGGAGAGTGGGGTGCTGGCTCAGGTGTTGCCTCGTCATCTGACAGTGGTTCAAAATTACGTGGTGTTGTCCTCGGATCTTTGCCTTTGGGATTGATCCCGGACCGTCACCAATAGCCCGTTGTGTTGCTCCAGTGTGACGTTAATTGAAATACTTACCGATTGCAATTAAATAAATATGTTACTAAAATTTCTACCTGCAGACAAATTCCGTGGCGCAGCTTATCCTCTTTTGGGTCTTGCGCCATAAAACCCAAATCAACCAGACAAATTCCGTTTAATAAAACGAATTTACATTTGCACACAACTTCAAAAATAGTAGGACACGAGTCAATTTTGACCAAGTATATTTATTCTGATTAACGCTTCAATTGCTTTCGTCGAGTTATTTCGTCCATCAAGATCTGACCAATTTTGTCAATGACGAGTTATCTCGTCATCGAGATAATGCCTATTTTTTTTATGGTGACAAGGTCGAGAACTGGTCAATTTTTTTTACTGACGAGATATCTCGTCCATCAAGATCTGGTCAATTTTACTAATGACGAAATACCTCGTCAAGACAGCCATCAGGAGGGTTAACCAACTTTGAACACTAGAACAGTCGGCACTCCTGTTACCTTAAACTGTCGCAGGTGTCGTTTCGGCACCAGTATATAAATTGAGTAAAATAGTATGGAATAATATCTGAATGACTCTTACTACATTCCATTTTATCTACTTATTTTACAATATTTTCAAGTTTATGATTATTTATGCCACAAAAAATAAATCGATTAAAAAGTAAATCGATTGTTAAACTCGCAGAATAAAGCAAAGAAAACACAAAGCAAACAAAACACACACAAAGCAACGAAATTTGAAAAATAAATTGTTTTATTTTTCTAGGCAACACAATGTTTATACAGTATGGTATTTTTAATTAACGTCGAACTGCAGCAACAAATAAGTAATGCTCATGCAGATTTTACGATTTATTTATAATATTTATATGCATGCCTTATTTACAATTGATACAGTAATCAGCATTTTTTTCGGCAGTTTCCGCGCTTTATTTACTTACTGAGCACGATTTGTGTGTGCATTTATTACATAGAAATTACTCTTTAATTTCACATTTCTTGCGAATCAGATAAGTATCTCACTATGATTATGATTTATAATTTTTGTAGACCCTTGACCTTGAACTCAGGACAGACTCATTGGCGTTTCGCTTGGTATAATTAAAATACAGTCGCGGGAAAAAAAACCAAACTACCCCTCATCATTAAGCAATTTTAACAGTAGAGAAAATTCACAGAATCTGTTCGACAGCAACTAACATGTTCTATAAATTCAAATGCACAAAATTTGCATAAGGGGCCGTCTTCATATTAAATTGAGCACTAATTTCATAATTTCGAATGAAAACCCCTTATTTCGACACACAAATTCAAATCTACATCACAATTTAACTTCAGATACCAAACTTCATGTCATTACGTCTTACCGTTTCGAAGTTATGAGTACGGAAAGATTGGAACTCCTAATGTTGAATCAGTTTCTCAGACTTTAATGGATATCTTCCTAAATAATATTTTTATAGCGGTGATATTTTGTACCATGTTACTGTTAAGCAACCCAAAAAGTAGTATGCAATAATAATTATTAAATTAACGTTTAAAAAATTATGAATTGGAACCTTACTATATTTTGATAGGAATCGTTTCAGGACTTCTAATATGATCATGCAAAATTTCACCTCATTCTAATGGTTAGTTCTTGCGTTACATTAAATTGTCTTCATTATTTCGATTTTAGGGGCAATAAAAAGTTTAAAAAATGTCTGAAATAATTCTCGAATCGTTTTTACTGCATAATTAATGTAATAATTCTCGGATCGTTTGAAAGCGCTGACAAATACGTTTGAAATAGTGTTTAAATTTGAACGATTTTCAAAGTGGAGTTGATCCCTGAAATTGACAGCAACTTTGACATTGAATATCTCCGGATATAAGGATAGTAAAGTCATGAAATTTCATATTTAGACTAATTTAATGATGCCACATCTGATTAAGGCATCAAAACAGGGTATTTCCTTTAAAAATTTTGTTATATGTGCAAAATTTTATATGAAGATGGCCCCTTATGCAATTCTTTTTTGCATTTGAATTTGTGGAGGACGTTATTCCTTATTTAAATGATATCTTTGAATTTGCTCTATGAATGGTGCTCGAAATAAAGGGTTATTTTTTCCCGCGATTGTGCTTTATTTTCACGTAAATATTTTTAGCTGAAAAAGGGATTATTCATCCAGTATATATTTTCCCTTCTGTGCCATCCCGAGTGATATAAATCCAAATTATTCTAGGTATTGTCTAATTTGTGTGCAACTTTCTTCAGATTCTGATTTATTTTCTCTTAATTCCGGATTATTAATCCGAATTTAATTCGAACAGGAGGGGCCAGCACCATTATATTCAATTTTTGGATAGTTCTCGCAACAGATTTCCAATTTCTTCTAAACCTTTACGGCGAGTCATCGTTTTCGTGTCGGATAAGTGAAAAAATCCACCTGTGGATAACATTGTAATTGGAATAAGAATTGCTTACGATGCACAAACTTAGTTGTAAACACGCGATTGAGGATGCTCCATTTCCGCCTTTGAAAGAGCAGCTAATATATTCAAGGTCAAAGACATGAATAGAAAAGCATTATTTAATGTAAAGTGGTTGGAAATCTGCTTGCTTTGCTATTCGATAATTTTTTGCTGAATGGAAACTATTTAGACTGGGAAATATGCATGGTGTCCTAAATGTCCAGCGGTCGTTATAGGTAAATTTAGCTGTATAATATTTTCTAAATTCAGTGACACAAAATGTTTCTGCTGTATGCTTATTAAGTTAAATAATTAAAGGCCACAATAAATTGTGAAAATCCTACAAAAAATGCGAAAGGGAGAAAGCGACAAACGCACCCCGGTGTCGAAATGACACCGACTGTTCTGTTGAATCACTATTAATTTTTTGTGTTTAATTTCAAATGTAATTATAATTGCTATACTTTTTAGATAAAATTCACCTTCGCAGTGGAATCTTGTGTGTTTCTGTTACTTGATCTTGTATGTCTACAGCCTGGCGCAGCATGGTCAAATATGGCCCTTGCGCCATTAAACTCCAATACTATCCAACCAACCATCGCAGTGGTTGGGTAGCCGTAGTCCTCTTCGGTCGGTGCCGTTGCTGGGTAGGTAGTTAATTAACGTCGCACTGGAGCAACACAACGGGATATTGCCGACAGTCCGGGATCAACCAATGAAGGGAAAGATCCGAGGATAACACCACGTAATTTTGAACCACGGTCATATGACGAGGCAACACCTGAGCTGGCACCTCACTCTCCAAACTTCAACGCCAACGTGAGGGCATTTGAGGCCATGGCAGATTTAACGTGCACCAACACCCTCTGTACACGACAGTTGAACTGACGGTTGGTTGGATTTGAACTCGCAACCCTCCGCATGGTAGTCCGTTACTCTTCCAACCGGACTACCGCGACCCTCGTGCTGTACTGGGAGGGCACATGCACGTTGGAAAAAGTAGGAGCGGCTAAAGGCCTCCCTACAACTTGAAATGAATATGCTCAGGAATAAATATTTATTCTTATTTTATACTTATTCGTTTTTTGTAGTTTCTTTTGCAACTGTAATAAAAGATACTTTTGAATCTGCATATTCTGTTCTTACTTGCATTAGTATTGTCAAAAAGCACTCATCAAGAACAGGGGGTGTTTCGATGGGGATTCGAGCCTACGGGACTCGAATCTTTCCCGAAATGATTTTGAAATAAAAAAGCTATCAAAAACATGGTAATTTATATATTCTATGATTTCAAGGGGCCCGATAGCCCAGTACATAGAACCGTGAATCATAGACTGTAGGATTGTGAGTTCGAAACTCGATCCAGTCAAAGACCGTCGTGTACGTGGGGCTGGTGCTCGCAAATCTGGCGTGGCCTCAAATGTCCTCACATTGGCGTGGTGTGCCGGGTGACCACACCAACGTCATTGGTGAGTGGGATTCCAGCTCAAGTGGTGACCTCGTCATCAGACTGTGGTTCAAAATGACTAGGTGTTGTCCTCGGTTCTTTCCCTTGGAGCTTGGTGTTCCTTGTCGTCAGGAAAAGCTTGGGGCCTAAAGATCGCCGTTCCTAGTTAAAAGATGCACTTTTATAAATTTCCGAGCAATTATAAGAGGGTTTTTCAATATAAACCAAATACCGAAGAAAAAATGCCTCAGGGAAAGAAGTAATTCGATTTATTGAAGTTTCAATGATGTTTGGTTGATGATGCACTACTGTTGGATTAGAAATATGAGTGCTCTCTTGAAAGACCTAACGCAGTATAAAGGGAAGTCATTCTATTGTGACTTCTGCATGCATCGATTTAGCTCCCAAGCTAATCTTGCTTCTCACAATGAAAACTACCAGATTCACGGGCTTCAGACAGTTAAAATGCCCGAGGAGTTAAACAAATGGCTCCAGTTTCAAAATTTTCATTTTAATTTGCCGGTACCATTTGTAATCTATGCGGACTTCGGTAGTCTTCCAGACTTCTTTAACAGAGTGTGTTCTGGTAAAAAAGGCTACCTGTCTTCCGAATCCATCGAACTCTTACACTGTCCCCGTGGCAAAATCACATCCCCTGTGGCTACGCATATGTGATCGTAGGTCCTGACGGAAAATTGATGAAGGATCCTACAATATACCGTGGGCCTCATGTGGTTGACAGCTTTTTAAATAGCTTAATTCAGGAAGAAGAAATCCAAAGAACCTTAAAGACTGTTGCACCCATGCATTTCACAGAGTATGATCTTCAAAATTTCAATGCTGCGACAGATTGCAATGTTTGTGAAAAGCCTTTGGAAAGTGATAGAGTGAGGGTCCACGACCATTTAACTGGCAAGTACAGGGGTGCTGCTTACAATAATTGTTAAGTATATATTGTTAAGTATAAGTTAAAGTATAAAATTGCCTCCCATATCCCAGTCGTTATGCATAATTTGAAAGGGTATGATAGTCACCTTATTATACAAGGTTTGGAAAAAATTAAAAACAAGAAAATAGGATATATATTGCAAGCAATTGTGAAAATTGTATTTCGTTTTCCCTGGGATCTGTAAGATTTTTGGATTCATTTCAATTTTTAAGCGCTTCACTGGATAAGTTAGTTAACAATTTAGACCCCGTAAAGCTACAGCAACCCATGATTTTTTTCGGGAAAATACTTCTTTAATGCTTCGAAAAGGGTGCTATCCACATGAGTATATGGGTTCTAATGGTAGATTTGCAGATACTAAGCTCCCTCCAAAAAATGAATTTTTTAGCTCATTAACCGAGCAGCATATAAGTGATGAAGAATACGAGCCCGCTCAAAATGTATGGCATACATTTCATATTTCAAATCTGGGGAGTATCATGATTTATACGTGTGCAGTGATGTTCTGCTCTTTGCAGATATTTTTGTACATTTCCGCACTCTTTCCCAATCCTTTTATAAAATCCATCCCTGTCATACATATACCGCATCTGGTTTGGCTTAGCAGGCTTGTCTTCACATTTCTAACTTCTAAATATATCCTTTCGTTAAAATCTTGCATTACAACGCAAAATTTTACTTGGCGCGTTATCACAAGCACATTTTTTTCTGAGTATATTCGTCACTTATGCGTTCATAGTTACTCGCAAAGTATGACTAAAATAAATTTCAACTTTACTGATTAGTAAGTGTATGGTGTTATTCACTGATTAGTATGTGTATAGTGTATGGTTCTTCGAGCCTCCAGTTTACAATTCTTTAACAAGAACAGCTAACACATTTCAATAGCAATGTTTAATATTTGTGCAATTGTGAATTTTGATGGATTTCAGACATAAGAAAGTTTCTTAGTACGTGAATGGGGATACATCGCCATAAAATTGCTAGTAGCTTCAAGTATTCGTTTTAACTTATCGCCTTATAAGCATAAACTTAGTGTCAAAGATCACAAAACTGTGCGATATGTTGAAAATTACACATGTGGACTTCCTTTTTATCCCATGGCATGGGAAAGTGTGTCTCCTTTAGAAAGTTTAGACTCCAAGCTTTTAGAATTGTACGAGCAGACCAAGAGTGCCACTCAGTACCTAGTTGCTTACAAAGGTGGTTGTGTGGAAAAGAAATGCCTAGATGCATTGAATATTCCGAATATCCACTTAGAACAATATGAGTGTCCCAAATTCGATGCACTGTGTGACAAAGATATCCAAAAACTATCATGTGGTCATCACAAAAATAATTTGCATTACCCCAAAGCTGAGGTGATGGCATTTAATAATTGGCTCGCTGGAAATATGTCTCTTAAAAAATGCAAATATGTGGAAGATAAGTTCTTTCTTTTTACTACAATGTATTATTTTTGTAAAATATATGAATCATGATGTTTTTCCATTAAAAAGTGTTCTAATTTAATTTGTTTCCATGTGGCTTCCTTCAATCTATTTAAGAATTGTCTGTGCTGGTTTTTGCAGAGATTGCTTTAAGAATACATAGAATTCAGATTTAATTCATTTTTCAATTGTATTTGTTCATTTTAAAATTCACATTAATACTTGTAATTTTCAGTTATGATTTAATTTTACTCATGTGTAAAACTATCAGCGGTGTGAGTAAATATTTAGATTATGCATTAAATATCAAGAAAAGGGCAAAAGTTAATTTGCTTAGCAGTACAGATGACCACACATTATTTTCAAAACAGAAAACCCACGTACTATCCATTTAACACAGCAATGAAATACATTTATAATTAAGAAAACAGTACAAACTGTCTTGTAAAATACTTCATAGCTTCGTACAGTATTGGTATTCTGCTCTGGAATTTAAAAGCTACAATATGTACGAGGTTTTTCAAATAAATAAAACGAAGTTTATGTTTAGTAAAATGTATGGTTTGCAAAAAGCATTTAAAAAACATTTAATTTAGAATTACAAAAATAAATGGTTTTTAATTCTATTTTTCACTACTACAAATGTGCAAGAAAACATCTTCATAGTATGGGTCTTGTAAATTACAAATTAAAGCAAAAAAATTTTTTATAGTTATAATAGTATAAAAAAACCATTTATTCTATAAATCTAAATTAAATGTTATTTTTTAATTAATCTTTCCTTGCATATTATTTTTACTTTGAATAAATCTTCATAAATTTTAGTGATTTAATTTATATTATATAGATTTACAAACCTGTTTTTGGATGAAATATAAGGATTTAATATTTTAAAAATTAATGTTTTTACTTAAAATTAATTATATATTAAATACTATTACACATATTTTTAATGTTGAAGATTTTTAGAAAACATTTTACAATTGAAACATATACATTAAATATTATGACAAACACTTAAATGCAGATCCATAAGGGAATATTGGAAATATTTTTAATGCTTACACCTTTTCTATTCTAAATAAACTTTTGCTTGTCTTACCACATACACTGTATTTTGGATTATTTGGGGTTTTTTTTATTACATGGTCTTATAAATTTTCTTTTTAAAATGCAAGATCTGAAATGAAATTTTCCTTGATTTTAAGATTTATGTTTTACTCAAAAATTAATTATACATTAGATGCTATAGCACATATTTTATTGCAGAATTTTTTAATATTATACACATAAGTGAGCGTAAAATTTTTGAAACTTTACAAGACCCATATTATGAACATGTTTCCTTACACATTTGAAGTAGTGAAAAATAGTATTAAAACCCTTTATCCTGTAAAATATAAATTAAATATTATTTTTAATTAATTTTTCCTTCCATATTATTGTTTACTTTAAATAAATTTTCATTCATTTTAGTGATTTTATTTATATTATAAAGATTTACAAACTGTTTTTAACGAAATTTTCTTTGATATAGGGATTTATATTTTAAAAGTTAGATGTTTTTTACACAAAAATTAATTATATATCAAATACTATTGCACGTATTATAACATTGAAGATTTTTAGAAAGCGTTTAACAATTGAAATATATACTTTAAATATTATTACAAACATTTAAATGCAATTTGCTTTTTATTTTTTAATTTTACAATTGAGACATTTTTAAAAGTTTGGTTCTTAAAGTGCGTTTTATGCATAGTAAAAAAATTATTATAAAAACCTGTAAGAGTAAAAAGAATTTTATGCATTAATTTGAAACTTTACAAGACCCATACCATGTTTCCTTGCACATTTGAAGTAGTGAAATATAGAATTAAAAACCATTTGTCCTTGAAGATCTAAATTAAAAGTTCTTTTTCTTTAATGCTTTTGCAAACCACACATTTTACTAAATATGAACTTCCTTTTATTTATTTGAAATCCTTATGCACATCGTACAATTTACATTGCACAGCAAAATACCAATACTGTACGAAGCTATGAAGTATTTTACAAGATACTTTGTACTGTTTTCTTAATTTTAAATGTTCTACATTGCTATATTAAATGGATAGTAAGTGGGTTTTCTGTTTTTGAAAATAATGTGTGCACATCTGTGCTGCTAAGCAAATTAACTTTTGCCCTTTTCTTGATATTTAATGCATAATCTAAATATTTACTCACATCGCTGATAGTTTTACCCATGAGTAAAATTAAATAATAACTGAAAATTTTAAGTATTAATGTGAATTTTAAAATGAACAAAAATTATTGAAATAATGGATTAAATCTGAATTCTATGTATTCTTAAAACAATCTCTGCAAATCCAGCAGACAATTCTTAAACAGATTGAAGGAAGCCACATGGAAACAAAGTAAATTAGAACACTTTTTAATAGTAAAAACATTATGATTAATATTTTTACAAAAATAATACATTGTAGTAAAAAAAGAACTTACTTTTACATACTTACATTTTTTTAAGAGACTTATTTCCGACAAGCCAATTATTCAATGCCATCACCTCAGCTATGGGGCAATGCAAATTATTTTTGTGATGACCACATTATAGTTTTTGGATATCTTTGTTGCTACTTAGAGCACAAAATGCATCGAATTTGGGAAACCCATATTGTTCTAAGTTGATAGTCGGAAGTAATGCATCTAAGCGTTTCTTTTCCACACAACCACCTTTGTAAGCAATTAGGTACTGAGTGACCCTCTTGGTCTGCTCGTAATATTCTAAAAGCTTAGAGTCTAGATTTTCTAAGGGAGCACAATTTGCTATGTCATGGGACAGAAATGAAGTGCACATACGTAATTTTTAACATATCACACAGTTGTACGATCTTTGGCACTCAGTTTATGCTTAGACGATAAGTTAAAACGAATACTTGAAGCTACTTGCGATTTTTACAGCGATGTATGCGTATTTACGTACTAAGAAACTTTATTGAATCTGAAATCCATCAAAATCCACAATTGCACAAATATTAATCATTGCTATTGAAAAGCGTTAGCTGTTCTTGGAAAAATAATTATAAACTGGAGGCCACGAAGAACTGGACTATAGAACACCATACACTTACTAATCAGTAAAGTTAAAATTTATCTTTTGCGTTCCATAGTTACTCACAAAAGATAAGACTAAGTAAAGAATGTACATACTCAGAAAACATGTGTTTGTGATAATGCGCGAAATAAAATTTTGTGTTGTAATACAAGATTTTAACGAAAGGATATACTTAAATGTGCGTGTGATTTTTTTTTTACTCTACCACGTTTATGCGCGGAATGCAATTCAATTCTACGACTAAACTTGAGCAAGAAAAAAAATATAACCAAATATAATTTATAAGAGAAACGTATTTTGACTCTTTAAAATGAGAACTTTAAAGTATACTGAATTCTCTTGATTCTGCAGTTTTATTTTTTCTAAAATTACATCAACAAATTGAATTATTTTATTTGTGTGCACACACAAGTCTTTGCCTCTGTTGAAAGGAAACTAGTATCTTTGACAAGTATCAGATTTTTAAAAATTAATTCAGAGAAGAACCTTTTTTCATGGGATTTAACTCAATCTGCTCCATAATTTTACCCTTAAGAGTAATAGAGCATATTATAGTTTTAAGGAAAATGAATAACCATTATGCAAATTTGAAGCCAAAAGTTCCAAGCATGTCTATGCGCCTATCTACGTTTAGAGATTGACCAACGCACAGACGTTGACATTAGGGACCTAGCCGTAAACGGATCGTATTATACCGGTGTCTTGGACGTGATCAGGTGCTATTGGTGTGGCGAAGGGCTTGAAAATTGGTAAAAAGATGTAGTGAGACACAAACACAAAGTTTTATCCAAAATGTTTGGTAGCCCATAGATGAAATTGTACAGGTGCTGGATGAAATCAACAATACCAATGGTTTTATAAAAAAAAACGATGTATAGCTTTACCCCTTAGACAACGACATGGACGAACGACTTTGTAAAATTTGCAAGGAATCGGAAAATGAATGCTACTTTACAGCCTTGCGGTCATCTGGGGACATGCATGAGATGTACGAAGAGTCTTTCAACGTGTCCTATGTATCGAACCAATATTTTACATAAAATTAAAACGTACATTTGTTACTAAACTCTATTTATTAGTACATGTAGTAGATGCAATTTCAAGTGATATACTGAACATGGTGAGGAAGAAAATCCAATTGTAAAAGGGTGGTATTGAGTTGAAAGTTATTAAATTGGCAAAAGTGCTTCAGTAAGAAGATTAGTAAGGAAGTTTGAGACTCTAAAACCCTAAAACTCTTTATTAAGGAAAAAAATCGTGTAGGAAAGACTTATACACCCTTATAAATATATTGACTATTTTAATTATTAGTCGTTTGTTCATTATATGTTAAACCTATTTACTAAAGAATTTTAAAGGGTGCCTTAAACAGGAGTTACTAAATGCTTTAGGAAAGATGTGTAAATGTACTCTGTAATGCAAGAAAGAATGCTTGAATTAAATATTCATTTTGAGTGTTTCCTTCTTGTAGTGGGGGCTTATTAATAGTACTTTTGTTAGAGAATTTTAAAATATTTCACACTTTAAAAGAATTATTTATATTTATTTTTTATTAATTTTTAAAACTTTTTAACTTTACTGCTTAACTTTTTTATATGTTTCCTTTTATGGGTTTCAAAATTCGATGCATTTTGTGCTCTAAGTAGCAACAAAGATATCCAAAAACTATAATGTGGTCATCACAAAAATAATTTGCATTGCCCCATAGCTGAGGTGATGGCATTGAATAATTGGCTTGTCGGAAATAAGTCTCTTAAAAAAATGTAAGTATGTAAAAGTAAGTTCTTTTTTTACTACAATGTATTATTTTTGTAAAAATATTAATCATAATGTTTTTACTATTAAAAAGTGTTCTAATTTACTTTGTTTCCATGTGGCTTCCTTCAATCTGTTTAAGAATTGTCTGCTGGATTTGCAGAGATTGTTTTAAGAATACATAGAATTCAGATTTAATCCATTATTTCAATAATTTTTGTTCATTTTAAAATTCACATTAATACTTAAAATTTTCAGTTATTATTTAATTTTACTCATGGGTAAAACTATCAGCGATGTGAGTAAATATTTAGATTATGCATTAAATATCAAGAAAAGGGCAAAAGTTAATTTGCTTAGCAGCACAGATGTGCACACATTATTTTCAAAAACAGAAAACCCACTTACTATCCATTTAATATAGCAATGTAGAACATTTAAAATTAAGAAAACAGTACAAAGTATCTTGTAAAATACTTCATAGCTTCGTACAGTATTGGTATTTTGCTGTGCAATGTAAATTGTACGATGTGCATAAGGATTTCAAATAAATAAAAGGAAGTTCATATTTAGTAAAATGTGTGGTTTGCAAAAGCATTAAAGAAAAAGAACTTTTAATTTAGATCTTCAAGGACAAATGGTTTTTAATTCTATATTTCACTACTTCAAATGTGCAAGGAAACATGGTATGGGTCTTGTAAAGTTTCAAATTAATGCATAAAATTCTTTTTACTCTTACAGGTTTTTATAATAATTTTTTTACTATGCATAAAACGCACTTTAAGAACCAAACTTTTAAAAATGTCTCAATTGTAAAATTAAAAAATAAAAAGCAAATTGCATTTAAATGTTTGTAATAATATTTAAAGTATATATTTCAATTGTTAAACGCTTTCTAAAAATCTTCAATGTTATAATACGTGCAATAGTATTTGATATATAATTAATTTTTGTGTAAAAAACATCTAACTTTTAAAATATAAATCCCTATATCAAAGAAAATTTCGTTAAAAACAGTTTGTAAATCTTTATAATATAAATAAAATCACTAAAATGAATGAAAATTTATTTAAAGTAAACAATAATATGGAAGGAAAAATTAATTAAAAATAATATTTAATTTATATTTTACAGGATAAAGGGTTTTAATACTATTTTTCACTACTTCAAATGTGTAAGGAAACATGTTCATAATATGGGTCTTGTAAAGTTTCAAAAATTTTACGCTCACTTATGTGTATAATATTAAAAAATTCTGCAATAAAATATGTGCTATAGCATCTAATGTATAATTAATTTTTGAGTAAAACATAAATCTTAAAATCAAGGAAAATTTCATTTCAGATCTTGCATTTTAAAAAGAAAATTTATAAGACCATGTAATAAAAAAAAACCCAAATAATCCAAAATACAGTGTATGTGGTAAGACAAGCAAAAGTTTATTTAGAATAGAAAAGGTGTAAGCATTAAAAATATTTCCAATATTCCCTTATGGATCTGCATTTAAGTGTTTGTCATAATATTTAATGTATATGTTTCAATTGTAAAATGTTTTCTAAAAATCTTCAACATTAAAAATATGTGTAATAGTATTTAATATATAATTAATTTTAAGTAAAAACATTAATTTTTAAAATATTAAATCCTTATATTTCATCCAAAAACAGGTTTGTAAATCTATATAATATAAATTAAATCACTAAAATTTATGAAGATTTATTCAAAGTAAAAATAATATGCAAGGAAAGATTAATTAAAAAATAACATTTAATTTAGATTTATAGAATAAATGGTTTTTTTATACTATTATAACTTCTTCAAATGTACAAGAAAACATATTCATAGTATTTGTCTTGTAAAGTTTCAAAAATTTTACTCTTACTTAAGTGTATATTATTTAAAACAAAATTTCTGCTATAAAATAGGTGTTATAGCATCTAATGTATAATTAATTTTTGAGTAAAAACATCTAACTTAAAAAAAAAAACATAAATCTATATAGCAAAGAAAAATTTCATTTCAGATCTTGCATTTTAAAAGAAAATTTATGAAACCATGTAATAAAAAAACCAAATAATCCAAAATACAGTATATGTGGTAAGACACGCTAAAAATTTATTTAAAAACGAGATGTAAGCATTTATAAAAATACTATTCTGAAAGGCAAAGATCAATTGCAACGTTGTCCAAATATCGTCTAGTGTACGACACTGAGTTCTAGTTCGGGGGCACATAAGTGGTTTATCGCTGCTTTATACAAGAATTTTACGTAACGTTAAGTTTATTCTAGGGCATAATGCATTCCCACGGGGCAAGCTGTGAAACCAAAATTGGTTTGTTGGATACTTCATCTCAAGCAAGCTTCCATTTTCCAGAACAATTTTTAAAGAATTGTAGTTCTTTCTAGAAAACACAAATTGCCTTTTCTGTCCAAATGAAACAGACGCTATGGGTGCATAAAGTTCCAAGTCCTTCTCGTTGTTTTTATGGGCAACTATGCAGTCCTTACCATCTTTATAACGCTTCACCAACTCAAAATTAAATCTTGCACCAATTATTCCCTCCATTTCTCCCTTTATTTCCAATACTTTAGGAGATCAAGGCTTGGCTGCAATAGAAGACCCGCTAAAAGTATAGCTTATTCCTTCGTCAAGTTTACAAGGCACAGTATATTTTTGACCTAAAATTTCTAAATTTCGTCTTTTTTTAATACATTAATTCGTTTTCCAATCGACGGAAATATGCCTAGCCTTCACGATCTGTAAACAATTTACCATACTCACAACATAAAGAATTGTGAGTAGACTTTTTCAAGTTCAGACTTGCTCGATGGACATAATCGTGACGTCACATCGAAATCTCAGAAAGAAAAAAAAATCCAAGTCCCAAACGTAAACACACTGACGTCACTGGTGATGAATAAAGTAAAAGCATTAAGAAATCAATTCGTTCCTTAGATTAATTACTTTTAAAATCACCAGATGGCGCCATAAGTCCTTTTGTAGAAGCATTTATTAAAACCCCTATGCAATCATTCAAACCATTTTCTAAAAATAACCCATTCCTAATACTAAGAAAAAATACAAGTCCAAAAGAGAGAAAAATCCAACACTACATTAATTCACCATTTTAAGTTAACTCTCTTACAGCCTAACGGATAGCGGGCTTGACTTCGGGTCCTATGGTCCTAGGTTCGAATCCAAGAAATTCCTTTTTAATTAAAAATAATAGGGTTTCTAATTTCTCCACCAGATGGCACTACGAGTGATTCATCACCATGGCAACACCAACAAAACGACGCCATCTTGAAACAACTCAACGCCTGCACGAAGTCGATGACAAAAAAAATTCGTCCAAAATGTAAACAAACAATACGTCACGTCATTCAGACACGCCCACTTCCGGTCATGTGATGTGACGTCACTTGACCCCGCCCACTTCCGGTCACGTGGTATGACGTCACTTCCGTCCCTTATACGGGCCCGTATACTACTACTGTTTGTAGATAGATCTTGAAGTACTGTCTGTAGACAGGACTTGAAGTACTGTTTGTAGATAGCACTGAAAAGTACTGTTTGTAAATAGCACTGAAAAGTACTGTTTGCAGATAAGTTGCAGAAGAAGTTTCCTTTACAACAAAAATCGCTTCAATCAAATGTTTATAATCTCACTTGATCAGAGCTTTAAAAATCGCCAGTTAGCAGTTTGACAGACGTAATATGAATAAAACCTCTTTGTGAGCGATACTGTTTACCTACAACAATGCTTGATAAACGATCGAAAAGTAATACGATGCTTTAAATCTATTTGTTTAAAAGCATTCAGAAAATTATGTATTGTTATGACTAAAAGGAATTTAATTGTTCCCAATTGAAAGTTTTTTTTTATTTCCATTGTTACCTTTGATATTTAGAAATTTTGCTGCTCGTTAATGTCGAAGAAATGTATAATTTTAATACAAATTTTGAATTGATATTAAAATATTTCGTCATTAAATTAACAAGAATCATCAATGAAACTAGAATCATTATGATGTGTACATAGCCTTATTTATTTGATTCTACGCTGTCATTCTATCCGCGTTTTACACCTTAAAATAACTTAAAATTGACACTTCAAATAAAATATGCATTTGAGCAAATACTCGATCAACTATAGCTTAAATTAGGTCATTAAAATTGGAATTGTCGAGGTTGCACAAAAGTACAAACTTCTGTGAACTGTAATTAGTTTATTTGCATTGATTGCTGTTCTATTCTAAGTACAAAGAAAGAAGTATATATTGAGCACAAAGGGCCACTGTAGCCCAGTTGGAAGAGTAACGGATAAGGAACCGGAGAGTTGCTCGTGTACAAAGGGGCCTGTTGCACGTTAAATCTGTCGTGGCTTCAAATGTCCTCACGTTGGCGTGGTGTGGAAGTTTGGAGAGTGGGGTGCCGTCGTATTATTTTGCGTCACATGAAATTCGAGGTTACGAGTAGATGTGCCGAAATTTTTGTAACATATTGTACACGATAATGTAGTGTCATCTTCCCTCTACACATCACAAGTAATAAATGCGTTAAACACGTAAATTTACTCGTCATTTCTATGAAATCCGTACACGAGAAGGTTAAACCGTTCATCTAACTGAGCAGAAGTGAGGTCTCCAAAATCCGCAATCGAGGCCAGTTCATCGGTTTAAGGGAAATCAGTTTCTTCAAATATTTCGAGAGATAATTCATACCTATTTAAACAAATTCTTCTATAAATTATACATGCTAATACCAATTCTCTAGCATGTCTCACTCTACCAGTTTACACGTTTTCCCCCTCGGATTATTTCAATACTATCTTAAGATTTAGTTGGATCTTAAAAAATCTTACTACTTTAATTTTCCTTTTATTTTTTTTCCACAAAATTTTTAATAATGTTCCGTAAGGGAGTATTGGAGATATTTTTAATGCTTACATCTTGCTATTTAAAATAAACTTTTGCTTGTCTTACTACATACACTGTTTATTACATGGTCTTATAATTTTTTTAAATGCAAGATTAAATGCTGAAATGAAATTTTCTTTGATTTTAAGATTTATTTTTTTTTACTCAAAAATTAATTATACATTAGATGCTATAGCACATATTTTATTGCAGAATTTAAAAAAAATATTATGTACTGAAGTGAGCGTTAAGTTGAAACCTTATAAGACCCGTACTATGAACATGTTTCCTTACATAATTGAAAGCAGTGATGATTGTATTAAAACCATTTATCCTATAAAATCAAAATTAAATATTATTTTTTAATTAAGCTTCCTAAATTTTAGTGATTTAATTTATATTATAAAGATTTACAAACTGTTCTTTTAATAAAATTTTCTTTGATATAAGGATTTATATTTTAAAAGTTAGATGTTTTTACTCAAAAATTAATTATATATTAAATACTATTACACATATTATACTATTGAATATTTTTAGAAAACATTTACAATTGAAACATATACATTAGATATTATTACAAACACATTTAAATGCAGATTTGCTTATTTTTTTAAATTTTACAATTAAGACATTTTTAAAAGTTTGAGTCTCAAAGTAAGTTTTATGCATGGTAAAAAATAATTATAAAAAAAACTGTAAGAGTAAAAAAAATTTTTTTTGCTTTAATTTGTAATTTACAAGACCCATACTATGAAGATGTTTTCTTGCACATTTGTAGTAGTGAAAAATAGAATTAAAAACCATTTATTTTTGTAATTCTAAATTAAATGTTTTTTAAATGCTTTTTGCAAACCATACATTTTACTAAACATAAACTTCGTTTTATTTATTTGAAAAACCTCGTACATATTGTAGCTTTTAAATTCCAGAGCAGAATACCAATACTGTACGAAGCTATGAAGTATTTTACAAGACAGTTTGTACTGTTTTCTTAATTATAAATGTATTTCATTGCTGTGTTAAATGGATAGTACGTGGGTTTTCTGTTTTGAAAATAATGTGTGGTCATCTGTACTGCTAAGCAAATTAACTTTTGCCCTTTTCTTGATATTTAATGCATAATCTAAATATTTACTCACACCGCTGATAGTTTTACACATGAGTAAAATTAAATCATAACTGAAAATTACAAGTATTAATGTGAATTTTAAAATGAACAAATACAATTGAAAAATGAATTAAATCTGAATTCTATGTATTCTTAAAGCAATCTCTGCAAAAACCAGCACAGACAATTCTTAAATAGATTGAAGGAAGCCACATGGAAACAAATTAAATTAGAACACTTTTTAATGGAAAAACATCATGATTCATATATTTTACAAAAATAATACATTGTAGTAAAAAGAAAGAACTTATCTTCCACATATTTGCATTTTTTAAGAGACATATTTCCAGCGAGCCAATTATTAAATGCCATCACCTCAGCTTTGGGGTAATGCAAATTATTTTTGTGATGACCACATGATAGTTTTTGGATATCTTTGTCACACAGTGCATCGAATTTGGGACACTCATATTGTTCTAAGTGGATATTCGGAATATTCAATGCATCTAGGCATTTCTTTTCCACACAACCACCTTTGTAAGCAACTAGGTACTGAGTGGCACTCTTGGTCTGCTCGTACAATTCTAAAAGCTTGGAGTCTAAACTTTCTAAAGGAGACACACTTTCCCATGCCATGGGATAAAAAGGAAGTCCACATGTGTAATTTTCAACATATCGCACAGTTTTGTGATCTTTGACACTAAGTTTATGCTTATAAGGCGATAAGTTAAAACGAATACTTGAAGCTACTAGCAATTTTATGGCGATGTATCCCCATTCACGTACTAAGAAACTTTCTTATGTCTGAAATCCATCAAAATTCACAATTGCACAAATATTAAACATTGCTATTGAAATGTGTTAGCTGTTCTTGTTAAAGAATTGTAAACTGGAGGCTCGAAGAACCATACACTATACACATACTAATCAGTGAATAACACCATACACTTACTAATCAGTAAAGTTGAAATTTATTTTAGTCATACTTTGCGAGTAACTATGAACGCATAAGTGACGAATATACTCAGAAAAAAATGTGCTTGTGATAACGCGCCAAGTAAAATTTTGCGTTGTAATGCAAGATTTTAACGAAAGGATATATTTAGAAGTTAGAAATGTGAAGACAAGCCTGCTAAGCCAAACCAGATGCGGTATATGTATGACAGGGATGGATTTTATAAAAGGATTGGGAAAGAGTGCGGAAATGTACAAAAATATCTGCAAAGAGCAGAACATCACTGCACACGTATAAATCATGATACTCCCCAGATTTGAAATATGAAATGTATGCCATACATTTTGAGCGGGCTCGTATTCTTCATCACTTATATGCTGCTCGGTTAATGAGCTAAAAATTTCATTTTTTGGAGGGAGCTTAGTATCTGCAAATCTACCATTAGAACCCATATACTCATGTGGATAGCACCCTTTTCGAAGCATTAAAGAAGTATTTTCCCGAAAAAAATCATGGGTTGCTGTAGCTTTACGGGGTCTAAATTGTTAACTAACTTATCCAGTGAAGCGCTTAAAAATTGAAATGAATCCAAAAATCTTACAGAATCCCAGGGAAGACGAAATAAAATTTTCACTATTACTTGCAATATACATTCTATTGTCTTGTTTTTAATTTTTCCCAAACCTTGCATAGTGAGGTGACTATCATACCCCTTCAAATTTTGCATAACGACTGATATACGGGAGGTAATTTTATATTTTTACTTACAATTATTTTGTGAGAAGCACCCCTATACTTGCCAGTTAAATGGTCGTGGTCCTTCACTCTATCCCTTTCCAAAGGCTTTTCACAAACATGGCAATCTGTCGCAGCATTGAAATTTTGAAGATCATACTCTGTGAAATGCATGGGTGCAACAGTCTTTAAGGTTCTTTGTATTTCTTCTTCCTGAATTAAACTATTTAAAAAGCTGTCAACAACATGAGGCCCACGGTATATTGTAGGATCCTTCATCAATTTTCAGTCAGGACCTACGATCACATATGCGTAGCCACAGGGACACGATTTTGTCATAGGGACACGATTTTGTCACAGGGACACGATTTTGCCACAGGGACAGTGTAAGGGTGCGATGGATTTGGAAGACAGGTAGACTGTTTTACCAGAACACACTCGAAGTCCGCATAGATTACAAATGGTGCCAGCAAATTAAAATGAAAATTTTGAAACTGGAGCCATTTGTTTAACTCCTCGGGCATTTTAACTGTCTGAAGTCCGTGAGTCTGGCAGTTTTCAATGTGAGAAGCAAGATTAGCTTAGGAGCTAAATCGATGCAAACAGAAGTCACTATAAAATGACTTCCCTTTGTACTTCGTTTGTTCTTTCAAGAGAACACTCATATTTCTAATCCAACAGTTGTGCTTGCACTCCTCATTGGAAATGACGAGTAAATTTACGTGTTTAGGGCATTTATTACTTGTAACGTGTAGAGGGAAGATGACATTTTCATATTCAAACACGTTGAGGGATATTCCATTTAGTCTCTCAAACTTCTCAATCTGGGATAGAGGCGTGGGAAAGTCTATTCCAGTGACGTTGAGCTCATTCTCATAAATGCTGTAACTGTTCACGCGATCACTGTTGCGCTCCTCTGGATGCAGAGCAGCCGGTTTGTAAGTTGCTGTCTTGAGTTCCAGGTGTTTAATTTCATCTAAAATCCATCCGGAACCTCTTCCTTCATACTTCTCATAGGATAGTACCTTTGCACAGTAAAAAAACATTAATATCTTGCAAAAAATATATGAATTAAATTATTAATTTTGCCCTAATTAGCAACTTGGTAAATGATATGAAATACAATATGTATCTCTGAAATGTTTATAGAGAAAATCAGTTACAAATTAAGAAAAATTGCAAAAAAATGGCTATTTCTTACCTTCTCAATAGCTGATTGAATGTTCGATGTACCTCTAGGCAAAGCAGTTTCGCATTTACTGCGAAAATAGACCAACTAACTTTCATCATCTTCAGATACGCGACGAGTAAATTGGACAGAATTAAGTAATACCGTTTTCCGAAACGACGGCATCCTGAATTCTCCGATCTAACTCAGCTTGTACTGCGTGCAGAAAACTTGGATATCTCCTTTGGTTTCCTCGCTGGGGTAAATGTAGTCGACATCAAACGTGTCAAGGCATCGTTGTGTCGATGGTACACTTCTGGAACTTGCGGCTTTCGAAGTAGATGGTTCAGCGCAGTTCGTTGATACACAGCATTCGATTTAGAAGACACTAGCTCTGTACACTTCCTCTTTGACAAGTTCTCACCTATCGTCGAGTTTTCTCTTCTGGGGTTTTCAAGTGTCTGATCAAAATGTCTCTACGACTGAAAAACGCTTCGCACTGAAGACATTGATGTTTAACCTTCTCGTGTACGGATTTCATGTGACACAAAAGACTACGACGATGTTCAAAATTTTTGTAACATATTGTAGACGATAATTCATCAAACCTATCATTTAACTGAGCAGAAGTGTGGTCGCCAAAGTCCGCAATCGAGGCCAGTTCATCGGTTAAAGGGAAATCAGTTTCTTCGTATACTTCGAGAGACATTTTAGTGATTTAAGATTCGCAAGCGAAAAGGGGAGAATGCAGCTAAAATCTAGAAAGTTAGTCTAGGGATGGTTAGCAGAATGGCTCATAGTGGTCAAGTTTACGTTTTATAGAGAAATTCTCTCAAACCTGATTGGAAAAGTGGAACGCCGTGATATTAGGTTGAACGCTTTGTTAGTAACACCCCTCATTTAGGCATTGGTCAGACGGTTCGTAAGTTGAAGGTAATTGGTTCATAGCATTCACCTAATGAATTCCCACACTGATATTCTTTTCAACTCTTGAGGGACACTTCTTATCGTACACCTGTTTTTAATAACGGATCGAGTCAAGATGAGCATGAACATGTATTGATTGAGTATATATGTATAGTGCTCATTACTGAGAGATCTTATCTTTAACCCTACTAAATCTTAATATAGTATTGAAATAATCCAACTAAATCTTAAGATGGTATTGAAATAATCCAAGTAAATCTTAAGATAGTATTGAAATCCTCTCGTAATTCGGGTTAAGTGGGATTACCAACTAATCCTGCTCAGGGGCTCCCCACAACCTCCGCTCCCCCTCCCCCTTCCTCCGCAGCCCGCACCGCAGCACCGCTTGAGTCAGGATCTCTATTTTCTCCCTACTGTACCACCCCTCCAATTCCTTCGTTTTATGAATTAAATTCTATCAAACTGCTGCTTTGTTTGGTGATTTGGGTTCATAGAACGAAGTTCACAAGAAAAGAAAAGGACAATCTAGGCAATAAAACTAACACGTAAATATTTATTTATTTACAAATGCCAGTCGTTTGATACTTAAGCTATTAGCCTTCTTGATCCCAATATCTGAACAATACAATCAAAATTTAAGTACAGTACAATGTTCGTTATTCTTTGATCGACCAGAATTACATTAAGTACAATTAAATGAATTCCAACGTTAAATTCTAAATACATGGGCATTGAGGCAATCGTGTCAAGTAAAAAGACGAAACAAAGCAGCAGCTGAACCACGAGGAAATTTGGCATTGGAGACTAAATCGACAAGACATTCCTATGCCTTTCCCCTAGCTTCATGGAACATGTCGGATTTATATTTCTTTCCGACTATAATTTAATTAACGTTTGGCAGAATGAAAGATCATAAATACGTTTGGCTTTAAATTATATAATGTGAATATAAAACCATTAAAAGAAAATAGGCAGCAAGTCAAGAGCAAGAATTTTGTAGAATAAAATATATAAAATGGGAACAGATGTATTATAGACCTCCCCAATCCATTTGGCGACTTTATTTCGTCGCCAACCATCAATTTCGATTTATGTGGTTTTTGGTAACCCCCACTTATTTCCACTCCATTCTAGCAACCCTACAGCGTCCATACGCTATGTGATAACTGTTTTTATATAATCAAGATTCGCATTATTATTTATTATGGCGAATGTGCAATTTCTTTGTAGATGAAAAAACGTCAGGGTTTCTACACTGCTGGCCACCCAAATTGCAACACCAAGAAAGACAAAAGATATCACAACAAAATTTATTTTGTAGATAACATGTTGACCAAGTATCAAATGATTAAATTTATAGACTTCTGGGAAGTGTGGTTCCTGCCAAAATCAGTAGCCAGAGTAGCCGCCATTGTTGGAGATCACCGCTGCCACACGCCTCGGCATTGATTCAAAGAGACTTTGGATGTGTTCTTGGGGTACAGCAGACCAAGCAGCTTCCACACGTTGCCAAAGTTGATCTGGTGTGGCAGCTGGGGATGTATTCTGGGTCAATCGTTGAGCAACCATGGACCATATGTTTTCTATCGGCGAAAGATTCGGAGAGCGAGCTGGCCAGGGAAGCAATTCAATCTGGCGATTGACGAAGAACCCTTGGACAATGCGTGCCACGTGTGGTCGCGCATTATCCTGTTGAAATATGGCTGTGGGCAAGCCCTGAAGGTAAGGAAGGACAACTGGCTCCAACACCTCGGAGATGTAGCGCTGGCTGTTTAAAGTACCGGCAATGCGTACTAGAGGAGTGCGAGAGTGATATCCAATACCGCCCCATACCATAATACCCGGTGCAGGACCAGTGTGGCGGTGCATAACGCAGCTGTTCAGCATCCTCTCTCCACGGTGTCTCCAGACTCGAATCCGACCATCGTGGTGTTGCAGACAGAAGCGTGACTCGTCAGTAAAGACAATTTCATTCCATTCTGCCGTCCACATACTTCTTTCATCGCACCATTGGCGGCGGAAACGTCTGTGGTTCTGCGTCAAGGATAGACGAAGCAATGGACGTCTTGCGGACAGACCACTCTGCTGTAAACGGCGTCGAATGGTACGCGCAGACACTGGATGATGCGGTACAGACTGAATGTGCTGTGCTATGGTTCGTGATGTGGCTGAGCGATCCGTCACTGCCATACGCACAATATGCCTGTCATCACGTGAAGTGGTGCACTGAGGTGGATGCGATCGAACACGTCGGTCCGTCGTACCCTCCTGCATCCAACGATCACATATCCGCATTACAGTTGTTTGGTTTGGTCCAACACGACTACCGATTTCCCTGAAAGATAATCCACAATCTCGGTGGGCCACTATCCTTCCTCTGTCGAACTCGGATACTTGATCAAAAGATGATCGCTGTTTTCTACGAGGCATAATTGATCGTTTTTTTTAAAAAAACCACAAGAAAAACACAATTGCCGTACTTGAAATCGTCGAAATCTCCAAGCCTTAAATAGCGCTTTGAAGTGGCGCCACAGGCGCGCGTGATGTGCGTCTGCGCTGAAATT